>CARXXK010000002.1:28282550-30704511 GCA_949089665.1 Macrosiphum euphorbiae
AAATTAAGTTTTGCACTATCGTTAAATACATAGGTTTCCGAGAAAAAAATTTAAAAATTTGCGAGGATGCAACTAGATTTTTTCCCTATATTGATTACATCAATAAATTGTTCTGAAACTATAATTGTACTTTACCTCCTGTACAAATTAATCATTGTTAAAGATCATTTTCAACATCAACACTGAAACTTAAAAAATAGATTGCATATATGTGATGCCCAATGAACAACTCAGAATCTTTCATATAATTATACCTACGTTAATTAACATAATTATATACATTTCTGATTTCTCGATTGGTGAAAAATCTAGATTATTGTAATTAATATTAGGAGGTACCTATACAGTCTGTTATTATACCTATATTTTTTGTGTGTTTATTATGCTATTATATACGATACTATATTTCTACTTATTATTGTGTATTATTAATCCCACACAACATTTGTCAATCATAACTATTGTATCAATGTTTAACTTTGATTGAAATTAAAATATTTAAAATTAAATTTTTATCCAGCATTGAATAGATATTTAATTTTATATTTTATAATTGAAATATTTAACAAGAATTGGTTAATATTGAAGAAATAATATTTATATGTTAATGCACATTTAAAATTGTATAAGTTTTAATATTTAATATCTATTTAACTTACTGAGATTAATTATTATTCAAAATTAAAAAACAAACACTTACTCGATATTTATATTTAATGTTTAATTTTAATTTTGTGTTCATTGGAAATTAAATAGTTGACATTCAATCAAAATATGTGGCTTAATTACGTTTACAAATAATTTATATTAAATATTAATAATTAATATTGAAACAAAATTGATTAATGTTTAAATTAAATTGGTAAAAAATATTTCACTTTAATTCTTATTATGTACCTATATGTTATTATAATAATTATAATAACATAATATACTATATACATATGTATAATCAATGCTAATATACTGCAGCAATAGTTATGCCTATATAATATATAATATTATTATATTATGTATATATTACTAGCTGATCGCAGTGATCCCGTGCACTTATTGTTAAAGCCGTAAAAATGGCAACTCTTAAAAAAAATATGACTGTACAACACCTTTTAGGTGTAACTCACTGTAGTAAGTACAATTCTGGCACTATCTGGTAGGCAAATAGGCCTTTAAAAATTCTATTTGATGCATGCTTGCAGTACCTAACCTGCCCGAATAACCGCAATGACAACTGTAATTTCTATACTAATTATTTATCCTATAACCAATAGCAACCATTTATAAACTATAATATTTCCATCGTAAATCTGAATAAATTCCCGTTTGAGCACCTCCCTGGGTGGTGGTAGGAGGGTGAAAAGTACTTATATAACTACCTATTTTCTTATCCACCAAATATACAAGAAAAATTCATTAAAATCGGTCGAGCTGTTATGGAGGAGTTCGTACACCAACACTGTGACTCGACATTTATATCGTATAATATAGTATACAATATATTATAATATATAATAATGTATTATTATGTATTATGTATTATTATCGTATTATGCCGTACGCGATGTACGATACTGCGCGATTGTCAATCTTTAAATAAAAAATTATTGTTCTACGACCCTACATAATATACGCAATACGCGGTATTTACGGAATTACGTGATTATCAGTTGTATATTACTGTGTCTCACGACACTGGACTTCCATGTATTTATAACTTTCTTAACCCTTCAGCGCCTCGTGTAACCATATGGTTACAGTAAACATGCGTTGTCCCAACGCCCGTATTTCTTATCTACAAAGTTATTTTTAGTCGAAATACACAAATATCAATTGTTTATTACTCGAACAAACCCGTGTAATTATTTTTCGGTATTTTGTGATGTTCATTTCATTCTGAACACGCCTACAGTAATTGTCGATATTCCGCGAACAAAAATAATGGATATACCTTTAGCGTAAGTAGAATATTTATATGAACCTATTATTTTTTTGTAGTATTTTTATACAGTCGTGCTCAATACTAGTATTATAAGACGTTGAATATATTATTTGAACATTTGCAATTATTTTCTTTTATACAATCGTGGATAAACCTGAGTGTAACCATATGGTTACACTAGGCGTTTATAGTACGTTCATAATATTATGTTCAATGTGATACACGCTGTTGGGCGTTAGAAATATGTTCATGTGCTGTATACGAAAAATACAACTTTTATTTATTATTAGACTCATTGATGATTTAATTACATATTATATTGTTTTACAAAAATATATTTATAATCGATTTAGTATATTTTCGTATTTTATTTTATGATGCATAACATAGAAACATTTTTGTAAATTATTTTGAACAATAAAAAACATACTACACGTGTAGTATTGAAGACACATAATATTATAGATTTTTCAAAATAAATAACTATAAGTATTTTTTGTTAACATTTTTAGGAATGATTTTACTTTAGAAGAACTTTTAAACATATTAGACAATGAGCCCGAAATTAGCGAAGAATTTGGTACTCCAGATGTATACATTACGCCCCCTAATCCGAGTATACTTACTGACGAAGATTCTGGTGATGAGGAAGAAGGGGGAATATTAGATAATTTATCCGGTCCCCAACTAGCTTCAACTGCTGAACTTGTATTTTCTAATAACTCTCGAATCGGAGAATTCATAAATGATCATAAAAAAACAAATGAAACCATAAGAGTAGATAAAAAAAAAAAACGTCAGATATTGGCTGAAAAATCAGCTCGTAGATCCGAACCAGGTGCATGGGTACAAGGAGATCTTCAATGCAATAATTTTAAACCATTTCCTGTCACTGATTATTCAAAATTTTCTTTATACTCTTGCGTTCAACTTTTTGAACTAATGTTTACTAATGACATTTTTGAACATTTGGTGTCCGAGTCAAACAAATATGCCATGTTTTGCAATAACAAAGACCCTAATATCACAGTAGAAGAATTAAAATGCTTTATTTCCATTCTCATTATAAGTGGTTATAATTCACTTCCGGGCAAGCGATATTATTGGGAAGACGGAAAAGATATGAAAAATGAAATGGTGAGTAATGCAATGCGCCGTGATCGGTTTCTTCAAATTTCGCGGTTTTTACATTGTGCAGATAATATGAATATAAATACAACAGATAAAATGTACAAACTAAGACCTTTAATTGAAAAATTAAAAGTTAACTTTCTCAAAAGCTTTCAACCTTATCAATATTTATCGTATGATGAATCTATGATTAAATATTACGGTAGACATGGTTGTAAACAATTTTTAAGGGGTAAGCCTATTCGTTTCGGGTATAAAGCATGGTGTTTAACTACAGATTTTGGATATCTTCTAAACTTTGATATATATCAAGGCAAATCTCCGAATTCAAACACAGTTTACGAAGACGAGTATGGTAAAGCTGCTACCCCATTAATGATTATGCTTGATGATTTACCAGAAGAAAAAAAAAATTTATCATATTCTATTTATTTCGATAACTTATTCACTGGATTTAATCTCTTAGTTGACTTACGTGAACGTGGTTACGGAGGGACAGGCACAATGCGAGACAATCGTATTCCAAAAAGTTGTCCTATTAGTAAGAATAGTATGTCTAAGGAACGAGGAGAGTATAAAAGTACTATTAGTCGTGAAGATGGATTGATTGTCGTTCGTTGGGTTGATAATTCAGTTGTTTCAATGGCTTCTAATATTCATGGAACTGAACCCGTGTCGACAGTCAGACGATTTTCTCAACAACAAAAAAAATTCATTCAAGTTCCTCGGCCAGCAATAATTGCTAATTATAATAAACACATGGGTGGAGTCGATCGAATGGATGAAGACATAGCCAGATATCGAGTAGGGATTCGTGGGAAAAAATGGTGGTGGCCTATTTTTACTTGGCTCTTGGACGTGGCAATAAATAATGCATGGGTTTTGTCAAAAAAAAGTGGAAGTACTTATACAAAGTTAGAGTTCAAACGCGAAATTGCTTCTACTTATCTAACTAAATATGGACAGCCAGGAAAGCAGGGAGGACGTCCATCTAAATCAAAAACATCCATTACAAGTGCTAGAATTTCCGATGAATTACGATATGACCAAATGAATCATTGGGTAATTGAAGTACCAAACAAGAAAAGACGTCGTTGTGCTGGAGACAACTGTAAATCACATGTTCGAACTATGTGTATGAAATGTGATTTAGGACTTTGTATTCCATGTTTTCGAGTATTTCATGAAAAATAAGAACTTATACATTTACTTTGTATCATCATTATAATTCTAAATTCATAAATAATAATAAAGAAAAATTTTTACTACATTTTATTCTTATACTTGTAATCATAGTACCATAATACTAATAATATTTTTATGCAATATGAGCGCCTAGCGTAACCAAATGGTAACGCTTTGTTCTAAAAAAAGTATGATTGATTTATATGTAAACTTATTTTTTTTTGTTATACTATTGTCTAATAAGACTAACTAAGGCCAAAAAACAATAATTTAAAAAAAAAATTAACTCCGGCGCTGAAGGGAAAACCATATTTTATATATTATTGTACTAACTGAAACATGACTTCGCCGGCAGAGTCACCCCGCGAGCCACATCCCGACTGTACTGTTATCCGTTAATCATTATTCGTTATCCGGCTATCGCCCGCATCGGCAGACGGCAATGGCAATCGGTATTCGGTTTTTCACTGTTGACTGTTGAGTAGGTATTCGGCATTCGCCTTTTAATATTAACGGTAATATTGAATATCAAAATTGTGGTTTTTCTTACCCATATTTTGAAGTGTGATTAACAAGTGCGTACATATTAATGTGTAATCCGATTTCTATTCTATAACAATTTCGGTACCTACTGCTGCTATTATTTCAACTATTAACCGCTGGTATTACCTACATGCCAACACACGCACGGAGGCACACATAAAGTCGAGCATAAAGTATATTCCATTCCAAATAATTATTTTCAATTTTGGTAATTTGGTATGTATAATAATATATTTGAACGTTTATATAGGTAGGTATACATTTTTTACCAATTTAATAAAAATATTTTTTTGTTTAATGTTACCTGCAAGCATAAATTGATTTGTTATAATGTATTATTATTATACTTAACTTTTAAATTTTTTTTTATAGTTAGAACTTATTATGTAGGTATATTGTTATAACTATTAGTAATATTTATAATTATACCCACATTTTTTGTAATTACTTCTATTGAGGACATTAGTCGCTCTGGTAATTATAGTATTAAGATCTTTGACTATTTATCTATTATAGTAAATTGTCAGTTGTGGTTATCTATAATTTTTAAGTGTCTATTTTTATTTAAAAGATATTGTAATTAAGTGGCAGTAAAGTGTTTTCAGTTTTCATTAGATTAGCATTTTAAAATTAATTCTTTGTTTCATTTACAATAAGCCTCGATCCTCAGTTAGTAAATCTACTAAGCGTAGAAGATATTTGGAAGAGGTGGAAACAGTTGATTTTATTATTGAAAACCAAGAACAGTTCTTACCGCAATCAAGTACACCCCAGATTAATGTTACCAATTTGCTTACCGAGAGTCATAATTTACCATCATTCATCAGTAGTGTAAATGTGAATAATACATCAGGGGGCACATTTTCAAATATTGATTTTGATGATAATAGTGTAAACGAACTAGAATTTGAATACTATAGCTCAGATTCTGATTATGAATGTATGTCAAATGGAAATAATATTTTTGATAATGATAATTCCATTCTTAAATTATTAGCGCATTGGACAGTTGAAAATAATATTACTTTATCTGCTTTCTCAGCATTATTAAAGATCTTAAAGACTCATACCTGTTTTAATCATTTTCCAGTGGATGCTAGAACTGTGCTAAAGACAAATAAATCTAATGAGCAAAATAAAATTAAAATTATTCATCCAGGATATTATTACCATTTTGGTATTAGTAATGGTTTAAAATCCCATTGTAATTTTTCATATTATGTAAATGAAAACATAATTAAATTGGTTATTGGTATTGATGGACTACCACTTACAAAAAGCTCTTCCAGCAGTTTCTGGCCTATTCTTGGTTATTCTCGTGACTATTCAAATAAACCAAATGTGTTTTTGATTGGTCTTTATTGGGGGAAAGAAAAGCCATCAAATAGTAATTCATTTTTAAATGATTTGGTTGATGAACTTAAATATTTAGCTGATCATGGTATGGATACTGATTTTGGAAAAAGAATTGTAAAAGTTGAAACATTTTGCTGTGATACACCAGCTAAAAGCTTTATTTTATGTACTAAAGGTCATGTTGGATACTATTCTTGTCCTAGATGCACTATTGACGGTGTTCGTGTAAATAACACAATGAGTTTTTTAGGCACGAATTTCCCCAAACGAACTCATTTAGATTTTATCAACCGTACTGATGATGAGCATCATGTTGGGGATACAGTTTCAAATTTAACTCAAATTCCCTATTTAAATATAGTAGATGATTTCAGCATTGATTACATGCATTTAGTATGCCTAGGTATAGTAAAAAAAGTAATTTTATTATGGTTGGGTATATTTAAAAGAGCTCCAGTACTTGTCCGCATACAAAGCCATAATGTAAATATAATTACTAATCGCCTTTTATCTATTAAACCAACCATAACTTGCGATTTTTCTAGAAAGCCTAGGGGATTAAATGAAGTACTAAGATGGAAAGCAACAGAGTTTAGATCGTTTTTGCTATATACTGGGCCAATAGTCTTAAAAGGAATTCTATTAAATGAATGCTATGTTCATTTTATTTGCCTCCATGTAGCTTTTAGAATTCTTTTATCTCCCAATATTCCTGAAAAAATGATTAATTTTAGCGAAAAATTATTAATACATTTTGTTGAAAAATTTGAGGAGCTCTATGGAGAACAATTTGTATCACAAAATATCCATGGACTGATACATATAATTGATGATTATAGAAAATTTGGTTCTCTAGATAAGTGCTCATGTTTTCCTTTTGAAAATTATATGAAATTTTAAAAAAAAATGGTTAGGAAACATGAAAAACCTTTGGAGCAAGTAATTAACCGGTATCAAGAATTTATAACATTTAGTGAATCAAAATTGAATCAAAATTTAAATGGCAAAATAGTATACAAAAAAATACATAGCAATGGGCCGTTACTTGAACACTTTACTGCACCTCAATTTCAAACATTTATTAAAAATGATATTAAAATAAATATTAAATCAGAAAGTGATTGTTACATAGGCTTCGAAGATAATAAAGTACTAAGCATTTTTAAAGTTATAAATATTTGTTTTGACACTAATAACAGTAAAAATGTAGTTTTAGCTAAGAGATTTAACAAAAATATATCTTATTTTGAAAAACCTATTAACAGTTTAATATTAGGTATAGCAATTGTTGAGGAATTGTCAGAGAATTTCACTGCCATTGACATCGAGTCCACACACTTTTCAAAGTATATGTTGCTCATGGATAGTGATAATAAGCAGATTGCATATCCTATTTTACATACTTATGATGTTTAATCTTGACTTAATTAATTTAAATTTCACTATATTTATTTAGATATTTATTAGACAATTATTCCTGTGATTAGTAATTACTATATCTTTTTTAAAAATGTTAATGTAAAGTTATTTACCTATACCTAATATAAATATTAAGTATCTATTATAAATACTATGTTAATATGTGAATTTTTAATGTAGGTAAGCTAAATAAAATATAAAGCCATGACAAGTTATTCTGTTGTTCATTTTTTTGAAGACAATTCTGTAGAAGCTGTACCTAGCTTTTGGATTAATAAAGATGGAACTTATTGTGCATGGCCCAAAAATATAAATCAGGCTTCAAAATTAATAGAACGTAAAAGTATACCTAATGAATGTGAATTTGATTATTTTAAATCAAGGATTCTAAAATCTAATATTGGTAAAATTCAAGTTATAATTTATTATTTAATAATTTGTTTTTTTGCTTATTTGCTCTATTTTTATTTGTAATATATAACAGCATCACTGCTACAAGCTAGAAAGATGGCAGAAAAAGCAACTATTCATACCGACGTGTCAGATGACGATTATGACAATAAGTCTAAAAGAAAATTAAAATCAAAAAAGTCAAATAACTTCTATTCTGATTGTCCTGATTTTTCAGGTTTGTTTTTATTATCATTATTTACTTAGTACCTAATACATTTTATTAAAAGATACATATCAGTTTTTAACTAATTGTTTTATTCACACTGTTTGATTTAGAATTTGCAGATAATGACATATCAAACATAAATGTTTATCAACCAAAAATTCCAGGTTGGTCGCCTTCACCAAAAAAATCAAAAAGTAAGTTCATATAAACTTCTATGTCAAAACATTATTGATAGTTGATTTTTTTTGTAGCTGATTTTAAATTTAGAAATTTTAAATTTAGTAGGTATCATATAAGTCTCAGTGGCTATTTATAATGAAATAGTATTTATTATAAATAATTGTGTGTAAAGTGAAGTCATTATGATAAAATAGAAATCATTATATTGGTAATTTTACACATTTTTAACCACAAGTTAATTTACAATTTTTCATGATTTTTGTGAATTTGATCAAAATCTCAACTTCAGACGCGTTTAAAAATGATTGATTTTTGATTTACGCTCAACTTTTTTTTTATTTCCACTAACAACCTCTATAATTGATTTCATATTAACACTGTATTTATATGATCTTAAATTTTTTTTTTCAAGCATTTAATCAATCAGTTTCAAAAACTGCATACATTGGATCTTCTAAGAACACATTTGTAAGAAAATTGTGCTATGAAGAATTGCAGCCAATTACCAACCATGAAGAAAAAAGCAAGTTAACTTCTATTACAATTCTAAAAATATATTGCATAGCTGGCGATAATATATGCATATAGTGACTTATTTTGTAATAAACAAATCATAGGTAAAATATCTTGTATTTTTCATTAGATACAAGTGTTGTTATTAATAATTCTGATGAGAATGAAGATGGAGCTGCTGCAATTAATACACCAGCAAGATGCTTGGAAAAATTAACTAAAATGATAACACCAAAAAACACTTTGATTTCTACACCAAAACCTTTGTCGAACACAACTGTACTTACTACTACACCAAACTCACTGTCAAAACCAACAGAAATTCAAATAGGTAAATTATATTTAAAATTTTCACTTAAAAAAACATATGTTTTAAACTTAACGATTTATTTAAATAATAATAATATATTATTTACTGTAACAAAGAAGAAATATATGCAACAAGACACAAACATATTATTTACAAACATATTATTTGATAACTATGAAAATTTTGAAAATTTGTATTATATTATATTATAATATAAAGAAACACTGTTTGTTGGATTAAGTAGTACAATTAATATATAATATGTTGTAACATTTTTATCAGGTGACAACTGCAGTTCTCAATTAAATTATATTAAGACTTCTGAATGTCCTAAAATGTCTGAAGTTTTCACTAGTACACCAACTGGATTGACTGGTAATAGTATATATCTAATATATATAACTCTATACTATTATATAGATTATAATACGTACCTCAGTTACTATGATTTAAGTACTTATTTAAAATAAATATTACTCTAATACATTTAAATAATATTAAAACCATATAAAAAATAGTTGTTATACTATTATTCATTTAAATATAGGTAGGTATTTTATTTAAAAGTTAAGAATATAAAGTAAAACTACTTTGTAAATTATATTTGTTTAAATTAATTTGTTTTATAATGCAAGCTATATAGGTACCTATGATGTATATAGATGTAGTTAGATATATATATAACTTATTTTGTTAATTATATTTTGTCAGTAGTAATTTAATTATAACATAAACAATTGTGTACAAATATTGCAGAATATATTCAATTTCAACAAAATGCTTTCCTAATACTTAAGACTTAAAGTACCTGTTTAAAATACTCTATACTATGAAGTTTTAAAACGTATACTCGAATATAAATCCTTTGTTCTTATAAAATTATTCAATACTTGAATTTTTTTTTATATAACAACTGAATATTCCAAAAGTTAATGTGGTATATTGTGTACCTATACTTAAAAGTACCAATACATATTAATTGCTATAATTTTATTTACTTTTAATAATATTTGTAATGGTCTTTTAATTTTTTATAATACATTTTTATATTTTTATATTATTTTTGTTAGGTACATTTGTAAGTAACAACTTTCAAAAAGAAGTTCTCCATACACTAACATTTATTAAACATGAACTAAGACGTGTTGTTAATAATCAAATTGAATTGGGCCAAAGACTAGAAATTTTAGAAACACGATCAGATAGTAATGTTCATAATGATAATAGCAGTAAGCCATTTAGCTTGTTGAATGATATGGCTGATTGTGCTATACCATTGAATAATGAAATAGATCTTAATATATTTGAAGATAAAATTTCTGGAGATAATATATTCCGATCTAATTTGGTAATGATATCTAAAGTTATTTTGAACTAATATTGTATAATTAACTTAATATGTTTTTCCTATACTTAGGTCAATGAATTATCCTACATTGGCGGAAAACATGTAAAAGCTATGGTGAAAAGAATGATGTACAAACTGTTTAATGATGAACTACTAAAAAACTATTCGTTTACTGGCAAAAAGGGAAAAAAGAAATTTTCAACTTTGGCAATATGCTCTGTAATTTTTGGTAAGATGGTTTAAAAGTAAATATTAACCAACTTTTTAATGTTATATTAAATTGTTACCAATTTTTGACATATTGAATTTTTTTCCATTATAACCATAATCAATCTTCTTAATGATAAATTGATAACTAATGAATTATCCATTCCAATCTTCAATGTATTTTCTAATTATATTTATATAAAAATAATCTATTCATTACTTACTTTTATTTTAGATACTCTAAAACAACATAAAAAATTCAAATTTGTATCACAAAATGAAATCGAAGAAATTATTAAATACATTCTTGCACAAGCACCATTTAATCTTAAACGACTAGATGCTAAAATAATAAAGGACTGATTTTTTTTTATATATACAATTTATTATTAGCTGGTTATGTACATACCTTGATATTATATTTTATACAACAGTTTATTATTTTATTTTATTTTTTACTTAGGAAAAAAAATTGTAATATTACTTTATTATAATATATTTTATATAGAGGACTAATTTTTTTTTTATATACATTTTATCATCAGGTTATAAACCTAACTTGATATACTATTTTATACAACAGTTTATTATTTTATTTTATTATTTTTTTTTAAAAAAAATTGTAATATTTTTACTTTATTATAATATATTTTATATAAAAAAACTAATATTGTTAAATAAATACAATTTATTATCAGCTAGGTGTTATGTACCTACCTTAATAATATATTATATTATATACAACAATTTAATTTAATTTTTTTTTTGAATTGTAATATTTTTACCTTATTATAATATATTTTATATAAAAGAATAATTTTTTTTATATATTATATACAATTTATTATCAGGTTAATAGTCTTATTATTTTAATTTTTTTGTGTTTCATAACCTTATGACATAAATCCTTTTCATAACATATTGTAATATTTTTATTAATGAAAATTAAATATATATAAAATAATGGTGTCTGATATTTATTTAATATATAATTCCAACACTAATTGTTAGTTGCAAAAGGGTTCAAACAATATTTATTATGTATTTTTAAATATTTTAAAATCCATAAACAATAAAAATTAAACATTAATTAAATTTTAAATTTTAAATTTTAAATAAATGTTAATACCAAATATTTATTTAATGTAAGTTTTAAATATTAATTGTGAAATGCAAAAGGGTTCAAACAATGTTTATTATAAATTAATTAATATTTAAAAACGTATGACCAATGGAAATTAAACGTTGATCCAATATATCAATTTTTTTTAAAACATTTATTAAATATTGAATAAATATATATCTGCTGTGTGGGTAATATTATAAATTTATTCTAATAAATCAATACTATATTATTCTATTGATAATGATATTTTTGTAATTAACTAATAATAATATAGTATTATTTTGTTAATACTTTAAAAATAATATTATAAATGGATTCTAAATAAAACAATACTATATTGTTATATTAATATTAATATTTTTGTAATTAACTAATAATAATATAGTATGATTTTTTTTCGGTACTAAAGTATTATAAAACAAATAATGTTAATAAAATAAAACTATATTATTTTAATTATATTATTTCAGATATAATGAGTAAATAATATTTTAGTATTATTATCATTACGCTTTTGCTATCTGGGTATACACTTTAATGTGGTATTGTTTGCTTTTAATTCAAACCACTCGATATATTCGGGCATATTTTTCTGTATAACACTCTAAATTATCAAACTCATACGATCCCGTAGGTATGATAACATCCTCTCTTTGTCCGATCATATTACGAAAACCGATAGTATTACAGCCGGGTTCAATGTTTGGTATTGAATTATTTGTCTGTAGGCTCAAAAGGCATATTTGTGATGTGCTTTCTACTTCTAGCGGTGGAAAAATGTCGCATGACAATTCACTTGAGGTACCGTTTAATGTTAACGTGTACATGATAAAAATTTTAAACACGAGTGCCCGCAGTTGGTAGTATTATATTTCTGCTCTCTGCTGTAATTGAAATTGATGTCGCATCCGTGAAAATATTTTTGTACTTCTAATGGAGGTGGCAAATTTCCGAAACTGATAATATTCAATTTTATTCCCGATTTTTTTATACGCTACCCAGTGAGAACCTATACCGTTTTCTGTATCCAAGTTAACAATCGCTGATTCTATTCGTTTACAACGTACAGGCAACCTCTCTCGGGTAAACACACCGACGAAGTGAGGTATTTTAATCAAACGAGCCATTTTTATAAGCTCGTAATCGTACATGGCTCGACGGGGTAACGTAGCTATTAGTTTTTTTATTTTTTCTAGTTTTTATAGTCTTCTTCGTTTTTACACTCCCTCCACTTTTATATGGTGCGAGATTTAAACCTGATCCGATTTTATACGAGTTGCCCTTATACGGCGTGATATATAATCCGCCGCCCAAATGAGATTGCGTATTTCTTTTAAATTCGTTAGCAACCTTGACAACGTTGGCAACACCGCCACTCAGTGCTCCTAGTGCTGACAAACCGGCAAAAATCGGAATGAGCGGTAACACCCCGCCCTTTTTCGGAATTGATATAATCCTTGGAACTTTAGTTTTTTTATTATTGAATGTTTTTCGTGCGACGGCTACACATTTCTTACTTAATTTCATAAGATTTTTTTCGCCGATATTTTTCTTTATTGTGTTTTTAGCTGCTTTGATGGCTGCTTTAAACCCGCATCCAGCCCCGATTTTACGTTTTGCTTTCATGGCGGTAGTTACGCCCCAAGCCACAGCTTTTTCTTTTAAACTAGAATCTTTAGACTTGAACCTATCCCAGGCTCGATGCTCTAATATATAGTCAGCCTGGTTTCGATCTGTTATAGAGTTACTACGGTCGTATGCAATATCGTGATCCCTACACGCAGCGTCTAAAGGATTTACACCTTTATCTCCTCGAGCTAAACGCTTTTTTAAATTTGTCCCAGGCCCGCAATATTGATAACCTATAAGAAATATTATTATTATTACTATTACTGCGTTAATATACGCGTATTTATTCTCACCAGGCACGTGAATCTCTAATGGTAATTTATTTATAAGCGTGTTTATAAGACGAGAACCATTCGTAGTCCTTCTTCGTGCGAGCGACATCGTACACTGATCACGTTCTCAGTGTTACAGAGATATTTAAAAATGAAATTCGTTAAACAAGATATACAACTCACAGTTGAAAACGTGGATCCACCTACTTCGTATAAAAAACAAAGACATGGTGTACTTCTACCTAATACGATTAGAGCACTTATCATGGGCCCTTAAGGTTGTGGGAAAACTAATTTAATATTCACATTATTAACACATATAAACGGTGTACGATTTCACAACGTCTACATATATTCAAAAACATTGGATCAACCAAAATATAAATTATTGAGTGATATTTTATCAGACATTAACGGAATACAATTATTTACATTCTACGAAAACGAACAAGTTATTGAACCTGAAAAAGCTTTACCAAACTCTGTGTTTATTTTCGATGATATTATAACTGAAAACCAAAAGATTGCAAGAACCTACTTTTCCAGAGGTCGACATAGTTTAGTAGATGTGTTCTATTTAGCTCAGAGTTATTCAAAAGTGCCTAAACAACTTCTACGTGATAACGCAAATTTTATTGTTTTATTTAAACAAGATGAGACAAACTTAAAACATGTTTACAACGAACACTGCTCCGGTGATATGTCATATCCCGAGTTTAAAGAATTTTGTACTTCATGTTGGCGTAAAGGGAGATTTGAATTTATCGTCGTAAACAAAGACAGTGATCGCGATAACGGTCGATATCGCCACGGATTCGATACGTTTGTTGTTATATAAACTATGGTTTTTTTATAATGCACTTCATTCGCAAATATGTCGTCTAAAGGTGAGGTACTCGGAGAATTGATTAAAGCTAAAGAAAATATTAAACGCAAGTATACTGCATTAAAAAATGGAAAAGCTGATATTCAATCTTTTGTATCACAAACATTTCAGCCAATAATCGAAGCTCTAAACAAATTACAAACTGTCAAAGTTGACGAGGGTATGGTTTCCAACACGTCCAACACGTCTGACGATCGGTTCACAAATTTTCGTAAATTAGAAGACCAGGAAAAAGATAAAGTATATGGCCCGAAAAAAAATTCTCAAGGCATTATCAAATTAGGTACAGAAGTAATACATTTTAGAAACGGTGCAATAATTGTGAGAGAAAACTCTTATAAGATGACACAAGGGCTTGGCGAGTTATTGTGTTCCAGATATCCAATGCAATACACAGCTAATGATTTAATTACATATAAAGACATACTGATTCAAACTTCAGCACATTTAACACAGGACGGAACAAAAATTAGGAAAGGTGGTACAAAGTATGAACAAATTATTAGCAAGCTATTCACCACAGGCTCAGGTGTGAAATTACAAACGCATAATCTAGTATATTGGAATGATCCGAACGAGCTGGTCGATAGGTTACGACTTCTTTTAGCCTCGCAAGCTGCTGGTAATACAGGGCTTTCCAACGAAATACTTTCAATTTACGAAGAATTGTATGAAACGGGTTTAATAAAACGAATTCCAAATGTCTAAACGTGATATAGCGAACGAATTACACAAACCAGCGAGAAAAAATTATACAAGGCGAAGAGTTAATGTGTATGGTAAAAACGACTTGTGGCAAATCGATTTAGTGGAAATGATTCCTTATTCTAAAAAGAATAAAGGTTATAAATATATTTTAACTATCATAGATTGCTACACGAAATACTGTTTCGCTGTACCTTTAAAGTCAAAAACGGCTAAAGAAGTTTCAAATGCAATGTCAAAAATACTACTCAAGCGCTCGCCAAAACTATTGCAGGTCGATAACGGAAAAGAATTTTACAATGTAGCATTCGATGCGCTGATGAAGAAACACAATATACATAAATATTCCACGTATAGTACAACAAATACTTGTATCATTGAGCGTCTAAACAGATCAATTAAGGAAAAAATATATAGAGAATTCACTGCGCGAGGATCACATGAATGGGTTTCTATTCTACAATCTCTGATTAACGAATATAATAATTCAAAACATAGAACAATAGGTATGACTTCTATACAAGCTGATGCAAATCCTTCTTCAGTGAAATTAAAGCAACGTCGAATTAATAATGTAAAAATTAAATTTAACATCGGTGATTGTATTCGGATAAGCACGTATAAATCAGTATTTTCAAAGGGATATCTGCCGAGCTGGTCCACAGAAATATTTAAAATAACCAAAATAAATAAAACATCTCCCACTACTTATCAACTAGAAGATTATACAGGAAGCCCGATTTTAGGTTGTTTCTACTCTGAGGAAATTCAAAAAACTAGTTTCCCAAACGATTATTTAGTCGAAAAAATTATTCGTAGAAAGGGGAAGAAAATGTTTGTAAAATGGTTAGGGTTCGATAATACACATAATAGTTGGATAGATACGAGCGACATCAGAAAATAGTGTCAGTCGAACACTAGACATGAACGTGTTCGGAAGTTCACAGGCTGGTGAAACAAAAAAATTTGTGACAAATCTCGAACAAACCGTAAAATCATATTGTATAAAACTAAGTAAGTTAGAACATTTACTCGAGGAAAATCATAAATCCATTCAAACACAGGAAGAGCAAACTGAAACATTTCAATTAACGTGTGATGATATACAAGAGCGCCTTATAAAAATCGAAGCATTGTTACAAAATATCAGAGAAAATACAGACAATCTGAAAAAAAATTCCTAAAGTACTATCATCATCATCCAAGCAATAATGTCTACTGGTATCATTGATTTTCATTGCATTCTTGGGAGGGACAATAAATACATGATAAAAGAAATGTCTGTAGTAGATGTAGAAACATGGGCTACCCAACATTGGATTTTTAAAAATTCAAAATCAATACAGGATAACAAGAGTCGTAAGACTAACAAGTGGTTGGAACGTAATTATCATAAACTATCTCTGGAATATGGTGATGTCGAGTATGAAGAACTAAGTAGAATATTGAATTCGTTAAAGTTTAGCTTCATATACGTTAAAGGCGATCAGAAAAAACAACTTCTAGTAGAATTTATACCACACGTTGTAGTTATTAACATTGAAGACATGGGATGCCCTCCACTAGACCAAATATGTGATGAAGAAACTTTACCATGTTGTATTTTTCATATGAATTTCAATCCTAAACAATGTTCATTTTATAAAGTATTTAGCCTAAGAAAATGGTTTGTAAATAATATGTAAAAATAAACATTATATTTATTTTTTTATACCAGTGAGTTATTTCTTTATACTACCCTATCCTAACTATTTGCAATAATAATAAATATAATATCCATAGAGATACTTTACAAAAAAAAAAAAATAGTATCTACATGGTATTTTACAGAAAAAAAATAGTATCTACATGGTATTTTACAGAATAAAAATAAAAAAAAATAATATCTACAGTGATATTTTACAGTATAAAAACAATTCATTATGGAAACAAAAAAACTATCTGTTTAGCTCGGCTTCTGCAAGTTGCATTAAATCGGCTTCTGCTTCCTCTAGTGTTCTGGTTTCCCTATACAATTTAATAATATTAAAAGTGTGATAAATTAAAATATATAATTATTTTTTAACTCACTCTATGGAGTAGTGTCCGTGAGCCAAAGTATGTATTTTATCCTCGAGTATAACCTTCTTGTCATCGAAACTATTATAAGTCACTTTGTTTGACTTGATGGTCTTCAATTGATGTTTGAATGAACGTATAGATACATTTTCTGTCATAGTTTCCAAGGTTGCATCTCCAAACAGACAACGGTAATGATCGTTAAAGTTCATGTGGTTTTTCACTACATGGCCACGGATTCCTTTTGCCCTGATCTTCTCTTTCCCATTGATCTTATATGTATAAGACTTTGCACGGAGAGCACAAAAATGTGTCATTACCTCTGAGTTGGTTTCATCGGAAAAGAGTCCTGGTATCTTCTTTCGTTCGGTAATGTAGCAAGGGTGATCTGGTGGCAAGTCTGATGTATCCATTCGATCAAGTAAATTGGAATTATTCTTAAGGTCTTTATAAAAATCTTCGGTCTGGACATAGTATACCAGTGAATCTGGAAAACAGTATAATTTAATATATGAAAATTAGTATAGTTTGAAAACATTTACCTGTATCGGTATACATGAGCTCAATTTTATCTCCATAATGGGCTTGCATAACGTTGTAGTGATAATCATACATGATGGTCTTAGAAATTTCCAACACTGCAAAACCTGTTGAAAAAAATATATTAAAATTCAGCTACTATAAGAAGTATATTATATTTACCTATATAAATAGGCTTGCAAAAATCAATGATTTTATTTTCCAACGAAATGGCATTGATAGTTTCATCGTATGTAGTACAGTGTTTAAACGTACACTTATTTATAAGCTTTTGCAAACGTTTTTCACTACAAACAAGCTCCATTTTAATTCTCTTCCTAACGGATTCCATCGTCTTCCCAAAAACAGCATTGTTTAAAAGTTTAAAAAAGTCCTTTTCGAAGTCGTTCCTCGCCCTCTTTCTCATCTCAGTGTTTAATTCTATGTATTTTTTAAGCCAGTCTGACTGATTAAACTGTACAACTCTGTGAACCTGAAATAAAACAGAATATGTAATAAATAAAATAAATGAGATAAAATATGTTACTTTTTCCACTACTAGTCCGTTTTTAATGGCCTGCTGCAGGTTGCGATAATGGATTACATATTTTTTTTTTGAATGGAGTGTCGCCATAAGTTTCTTAACTTTTGAACCAGGTGGGATATCATTTTTTGGTAGGAATGGTAAGTCATTGTGTTTGTCATGAAGTTCTTTCGGATATGATATATCAACCTCATATATCCGTCCTATTGGTGATGTGTCGTTCAAATCATTCAACCCATCTAGTTTGGGACCTACGTATGGCATGTAATGTGACATTGCGAACCCGTACAAGTTGTTACCTGCAAGTTAAATAATATATTATATTAATGAAAATTAAATATTAAATTGATCTTACAATCCTGATAAACAAGCCATGATGTCGGTTGTGCTGGATCATAATCTGGTGTCTTTTCATTATTAGCCTTTGCATATCTCATGCTCGCCTGAGTCAAGCCACCACGAATTCCTATAATAAAATCAAGTATTATTTCACATAATATAACTTTACCTTTTTCAAACATTAACAACATATCATAATCTGTCAACAATTCCAGCTGCATTGAAGTGTATTTCAACATACAGTCAAATGAGAATCCAGGTGCCGTATAGTAAAATGATGGGTCCAGATGGTATGTGCTTAAACAGAGGTCTCGGAAATTTTCAAACACATCAGCCAACAGTAGTACATCAATTTTTAAATTAAGATCGGAGTATTCCCCTAGTGTTTTACAGTTGAAATGATTCCAAACCGTCTTCGCATGATCATAATGTTTATCTTTTATATGTTCTTCAGTCAACGTACTATAAAAATCTTCTTTCTGAGGCAAAACTGTTTCTTCCAACTTGTCCCAACTATCTGTATACTCATAAGGGTAGACTCCCTTACGGGTAACAAGTGGTAAATCTTGAGATGAAAAATATTTTTCTGTCTCTCTAAACTTTTCAAATCCGGGTGTAATTAAATTTTTTGAAAGTTTTGATAAGCTTGTGGGCATAAATCTTAATGTGTCTATAAATCTTATTGTAAAAGTCTTGCTAATATATTTTGAAAACGTTATAAACTTTTCCTCACTGTTCGGTATCACCGTAATTGAATGTGCGTCATAACCAAGACGAGTGACAATAAAATGTGAATCATAATTCGTTAAATTATGAAAAAATACCGGTACAAAGCTAGGTGTTTGGAGTTTAAGATTACACGTATTACATAGTGACTGTCTAAATTTCCCTGATAAATGACAGTGATCTGCCACTTTAAGATTTTCTAGGGAAAACTTGACCTTACATAAATTACAATTATTACATAATGCATGTGTTCTCCGTTGTTCGTCTGTGAAAATTATAGGAATGTTTGTTTTGAGTAACTCTTCAATTTTTTTGGCTATTTCCACAATACTATCCACAAAATGTCCAGCTACGTCCTTATTATTTTCATTTCCACGCTAAATTACAGGAGATGTTGGAATTTCAAATTTTTCGAGCAGTTCTACTGGTATGTCTTCATTTGCTTTAACCACAAGTCCATAGCTCATGGGCTCGTGTTGTTGAAAAGCTGCTGTTTTTTCTCAAATTTTCTCATCAGTTTTCTTGAAAATTGCTTCGAAATCTGCATAAATTACTATAGGATGACGTTGCGTTTTATTCCATGCAGTAAACTCGAGCATTGTACCAGGCTCAGGCATCTGAGCTAGTATAGGTTTATGTTCTCCACATATTAATTTATGTTGCTCTAGCCCTGCCTCACCGTTTAATTTATATTTGTTTTGTTGTTTATCGAATGTTGCAAAGCACCGTTTGCAGAAAATTGATTGTCCATTATGTCTAGTTTTTTGTGACCTGATGAGTCGTGAAAAATTAGATATGTAGCTATAATGACTGTTATCCTCGTCTGATGTTATAAGTAGATCAAAATGGTCCGGTTTTTCTTCATCTACTACTTTAAGAGGAAAAACTTTATATTCCGGAAATTTTGGCGGTTGAAATTGTTTGTCGATACCGTAAACATTGACAGACACGTTTGGATTATTTTTTTCAAAAATTTTAACTTTATGTAGTGGTGTTGGGAATGTTAAACCAGAAAAATTATATTTTTTTTTCGTGTTTTAAATAATTATCACCAACACGATATTTATCTTCCCCTGTAACATGTTTCGCTAGAATTGCCCACTTGAAGCATTGCATATCTAAGTTTTGAGGGTTAATCACAGCTTTTTTATTTTTAATGTCCACTGGAAGTGTTATATAAGACGAACCGCCCATAGGTGTATATTTATATATACCCAGCATTAACCCGTCAATACATTGTAATGTGAAACCACTACCCTTGCTTGCATTCTCGTCTTGCTCTTTCATTAATTTAGTAAATGCCTCTTCAACAATTTCCTGTACTCCAGTATCACAGAAAACCGCCTTAGCCGAAGTTTTAAAAGCACGGTTTTCCGACGAATATTCAACATTTGGTATATTATATGTCGCTTCAAGCTTTAAATTAAATTTGATCGGATTTTTACTTGCAATTGATTTTAGTAAATTAACTAGTTCGGATTTGATCGAATCGAGAAAGTATGTATAGTTTTGAATATTGGCGGTGTTTTTTACGTAGTACCAGGTGATAGGATTGTTTGATGATGTAGATATTTTTGTAAACCCTGGAGACTTTACGAGATTCAGACGTATTTTTTTTGCCCTAACAGCGGATTTAGTGTTGGCGCTGGAAACACGTTTACCATTTTCGTGTGTAGTGTATGAATCTGTAGTGATGGCAACACTGATTGTTAACCAAAATTGTAAAATGTAATTGTTAATGTTTGTCCTAGTTGTTAGTTTTTTAGTCGCTTCTAGTTATGACAGTTATATTGTTGAAGATCATTTAAAATAAAATATTATTCTTATTAATAAACGTCTCACGTCTATGAACCAGTACCTATATTGGTGACCTCGACAAAAAGAACTGAACCGCAGCGAACATCGTCACTTGACAAGATGAATGACGATGCAAATAAATTACAAGGGCCGGAAAACAACGCTGCACTACAAAGCACGTGTGTTAACCGCGTCGCAGTTCGAGTACCGCCATTTTGGAAAGGCGATCCGATGATTTGGTTCGCACAAGTCGAAGCTCAGTTTGACTTAGCCGGAATCAGTAATGACACTACCAAATATAACCATATTATTTGTGCCGTCGACACGGAAATACTATCACAAGTATTAGATATAGTACAAAACCCGCCAGACAGTGAAAAATATAGTAAGCTAAAAAACCGACTCGTCGAACTATACACAGACAGTCAAGAGTCAAAATTACGTAAACTACTAGGCGATATGCAACTTGGTGACAAAAAGCCATCCATGCTCTTGAATGAGATGCAACGGCTAGGTGGTACCTCATGCAGTGCACAGTTACTAAAGACGTTATGGTTACAGCAGTTACCAATAGCAACGCAGTCGTGCTTGGCAATGAGCTCAGGTACCATCGAAGAACTGGCAAAATTAGCAGATAAGATATCTGAAATCGACCAACAACGTGTGGTAAGTAACGCAATATCTGATTCCACTAGCGAAATTCTGAAAACATTAATCAAGGAAGTTAATGAGCTAAAATTGGTGAGTACCCGTAATGATAACCGTTCACGGTCGGAAAGCAATAATCGCGCAAAACAACGTCCACGTTCGTCCTCACGCACAAGGTATAGTAAGTGGAAGATGAGCGAGAATAATTATTGTTTTTACCATGACAATTTTGGCAAGAAGGCGAAGAAATGCGTCGAACCTTGCAAGTATAATCAATCGGAAAACCAATAATTGAATCCAAGTTGGCGGCGCTGGATTCCGACAACACAAGCTGCCAATCAATCATAACCACGGCAGCAACAACAAACAGTACAGCAACACTCAACACCACTAACTACAACAAAAGACTTTTCATTGTAGATAAAATTACAAGTATTAAATTTTTAATAGATACTGGTTCTGATGTATCAATTATCCCTTACAGCAACAGAGCTAACAGAACAGCAGCGAGCAAGTTGAAATTGTATGCGGCCAACGGTACAGTTATTGATACATTTGGGCAACGAACCATAACTGTAAATGTAAATTTAAGACGTACATTTACTTGGACATTCATTTTAGCCAACACTGCTGGGGCAATCATAGGAGCTGATTTCCTATATAAATTCAATTTATTAGTTGATATACATAATGGTAAGTTAGTTGATAACTTAACACATCTATCTGTAGCAGGAATTGTATCGCATAGTAGTGTTTATTCTATTAAAACATATGATAGTAACCACATGTATGCAGACATATTACAGGAGTTCCCTCAAGTAACAGCGCCGCAAGAATGTATGTCCACAATTCAACATAACACTTGTCATAGAATCACAACACTGAGTTCTCCCATTCATGAACGTCCAAGAAGATTATCACCAGAGAAACTGATAATAGCAAAAAAAGAGTTTCAAAACATGGTTAAATTAGGAATCTGCAGACCTTCAAAGAGTCCATGGGCCTCACCATTGCAACTTGTAAAGAAAAAAAACCAAGAATGGAGACCTTGTGGTGACTACCGAAAATTGAACGGGGTAACAGTAGCAGACAGGTATCCCATACCACACATACATGATTTTGTTTTTTTGCTTACCAATAAGACTGTATTTTCCACGCTCGACCTAACCAGAGCATATCACCAGATTCCAATGCATCCAGATGACATTGAGAAGACAGCTATAATCACACCGTTTGGATTGTTTGAATTTATGAGAATGGGATTTGGATTAAAAAATGCAGCACAAACATTTCAACGTTTCATCAATGAAATATTCAGTGACTTAGATTTCTGTTTCGCTTATATCGATGACATACTAATAGCATCAGACAATGAACTACAACATCATGACCATCTTCGTACAGTGTTCAAACGTCTCCAACAATATGGTTTGAACATCAACTTAGAAAAGAGCAATTTTAATAAACAAGTTGTACGATTTCTAGGATATGACATATCAGCAAACGGAATAGCACTAAACAACGAAAAAGTTGCAGCTATTCAACAGTATAAAAAGCCAAAAACAGCCAAGGATCTCAGAAGATTTTTGGGTGTCATTAATTACTATCGTCGATTCATACCTAAAGCAGCAGAGCACCAAGCAACTTTAAACGACTGCATAAAACAAGCAAAGAGATCTGACATCATCAGATGGAATGAAATTTCAATAGAAGCATTCAACCAGTGTAAACTTGACCTGGAAAACGCTTCATTGCTTACACATCCAGTTAACGATGCCACAATATCAGTTTCAGTAGACGCTTCCAACTTTGCTATGGGCGCTGTGCTCGAACAAAAAGAAATTGACAGCAATGGTAAGGACATTTGGAAACCTTTGGCCTACTATTCTAAGCGCTTAACTGAAACACAAAAACAATACAGTAGATATGATAGAGAATTACTTGCAATGTACTCAGCAATAAAATACTTTCGACATTGGGTCGAAGGTATAAATTTTACCGTTTTTACTGACCATAAACCATTGATCTATGCTTATCAACAAAAATCTGATAAAGCATTACCAAGACAAATTCGACAATTGAATTTCATTAGTCAATTTACCACAGACATCCAACATGTGTCGGGTAAATTCAATATACCTGCAGACTTCTTATCGAGGATAGAAGAAATCGGATTTCCAGATTCAATCGACTATGATAAATTACAACGACAACAAGAAACTGATGAAGAACTCAAACACCTTTTAGAACCAAATGCAAGTACAAGCTTACAACTAAAAAAATTGCAATATGGTTCCAAGACAGCTTATGTGTACTCTGACACGTCAACAGAGTTAATACGTCCATACGTACCAAAGAACTTCAGACTTGCAATTTTCAAAATTATACATGAATTAGCCCATCCGGGTCAACGAGGAACAATCAAATTAGTAACACAACGATTCGTTTGGCCTGGGATGAAGAAAGATTGCGCACTGTGGACAAAGCAATGCATCCAATGCCAACGCGCTAAAGTTGTAAGACATACAAAAAGTCCTCTACAACATTTTGAGCTACCACACACCAGATTTCAACAAGTTCATATTGATTTAGTTGGTCCATTACCACCTAGCAAAGGTAACGTGTATTGTTTAACGTGCATTGACAGGTACACTTCATGGCCTGAAGTGTTTCCTATACCTGACATGAAAGCAGACACAGTTGCTGAAGCATTCTTCAACGGGTGGATCGCAAGATTTGGTGTACCAGAGAAAATTATTACAGATCAAGGCCGTCAATTTGAGAGTAACCTTTTTACTGCATTTACCAACATATTAGGAATTAACCGAGCACGTACTACACCCTATCACCCACAGACAAATGGCAAGGTTGAACGGTTCCACAAAACACTCAAACAGTCTATAAGAGCTCATGCTACATCAGACTGGACATCAGTACTACCTACTGTACTTTTCGGATTAAGATGTACCTTGAAGAATGAGAATGTTTCTCCAGCATACCTGGTGTATGGCACGTCACTCAGAATGCCAGGAGAATTTTTTGTCAATTCAAACCAACCAACACCTGATACAGACACATTTGTTTCACAACTTAAGCAAAGGTTTGAGCTAATAAGGCCAGTCAGTACTGTACACAAAACAAGCAGAACTACGTTTATCTCACCTGACTTATCAAAGACAACACATGTCTTTGTGAGACATGATGCAATAAAAAAACCACTACAAATGCCTTATGACGGACCATTCCGCGTAATACATCGGACTGACAAAACATATCAAGTTGACATCAATGGCAAGACAGTGAACATTTCGATCGATAGACTCAAACCAGCATTCTTGCCAAATGAAGAGGTTACAAGGCACGACCATTCGTACGCAGCATTTAAGTGTAGCGCTGATATTAAACAACAGATACAACGTCACACAAATCAAAAAAAAGTGTCATTCAAAACATGAAGCAATGTTCCTTAGTAATTATTATATTATTTTGACATATCAGTATATTACATTATTTTTTTTTCTTATAAATGTAAAATGTTACTATCTTTTATTATTATCTTATAAGGTTGTATATTATTTTGTTATTGTATCTTATCTATGACTCCGTCATTCGAGGGGGAGTAATGTAGTGATGGCAACACTGATTGTTAACCAAAATTGTAAAATGTAATTGTTAATGTTTGTCCTAGTTGTTAGTTTTTTAGTCGCTTCTAGTTATGACAGTTATGTTGTTGAAGATCATTTAAAATAAAATATTATTCTTATTAATAAACGTCTCACGTCTATGAACCAGTACCTATAAATCTTTAGAAAAAAAAAAAAAATTAACCTATGACGCGTTTATAAAAAGAAATAGCTAACCTTGAAAATCATAAAGTCCAAGATTCTCAACGGTGTCCAAAACTTCCAAGCATAAATCATCATTCACATTACTCCAAAATTCATCCTTCGTGTTATCTCGCATGGGTGATAAGCGATCATTTTGCCCGAGAAGATCGGCGGTGTCGAGAACCTCCCAGCATTCATTCGCGTTACTCGTCAATGCATCCGCCATGTTATCTCGCATGGGTGATAAGCGAACATTTTGTTTATCTCGTGTAGTTGATACGCGATCTTTATGAACGGACGATGTACCAGGTTGCAAGTTTGGTACAAAAACGTGTGGCGCGATCTGTACTATACCTGATGACAAAATTAAAATAAATATTTAAAGTGAATATAGAAAATAGGTACATACCATGAACATTTTTCAAATGTTTATTGAGGCTGGTCTTGTAACTGAACGTAATACCGCACCTAATACACGGTATACGAATACCATCGTGCGTTTTTTCGTGTCTTGTCAGATTACGTTTCGCTGTAAATTCCGAAGCACATTTGATGCATTTGAACAATTTCGAATGTGTTTTTCGGTGAGCGATCAGATTTGACTCGTATACGAATCCCAAAGAACATTGCTCGCATTTAAACATTTTAAAATAAACGGATAAGAAAAAATTAATACGTTATATAATAATTACGTGCGTAGTATTAGCGCAGAGCGAACGAGATGTAGGTTTAGTGTTTGAAGTATGAGAAATATTTCATGAAATATTTCAAATGAAATATTTCATTTTGAAATATTTCACTAAGTTGTGAAATATTTCACAAAAACGTGAAACATTGAAATTTTTTCTAACACAAATAAAAACACAATTTATTTATTTTTTTGACACAATGCTCAGTGTTCTAAATTCTAATGTCAGAATTCAGTAAGTATACAATATACATGTATAATATTGTATACCTACTTGTATCATTTAAACATTAAAATATTTAAAAATTTTGAATACCAATTTAAATGTATAATACCAAAGGTTAGGTATACATACAGACCATACAGTTACCATATAGTGATGAAGGTAATTTATGACAATTATATGTAAATATAAAACTTATTTAAAAATAAAACAAAATATAATAAAATACTGAAATATTTCACATATTTTGAAATATTTCACAAAATATTTCATTTTTTTAAATTTCATGAAATTTACAAACACTATGTATTTTAATATAATAGAGCACTATATCACCAACTGCGGACAGTAATGAATAGTGACTATTCATTCATTCAAAAATCCCTACCGCCGCCGCCGCCGCCGCCACCACCACTGATCCCCGTCACGTGACAAAATACAGAGTCGCCGGATTGTTCTATATATCGGGTGTACTAATATCCGTATGGTATAGTGTTCAAACCATCTGTTAAAAAAAAAAACTATGAAATCGGACTCAAACGTATAACGGAAGACTGTATACCTTTTTAGTTACCTTTTCTAGATGAGATATACTTTTCGCATGCAGGGAAATATATTTACAATTAAATATTCCAATTTTCTAATATACCATACCCGTAAGTCCAATCCCTTAACATCATTAATCTATCTAAACTTAAATTACCTAATTCTACATTTAAATTATATACACTATTATTATTATAACTATTAATACGAGTACTACGATTATTATATACAGTATCACTTAAGGCTAAATCTAAATATTCTAAATTATTAATAATATATATAATAGACCCCATTTTTTTTTGAAAAATTCTAAACAATAAAAGATCCCAATAATTTTTAGCTATACATGAACTCCTTAATTCTAAATTTCTAATATCATAATTTACACAACGTCTTATTTTTAAAAATACCTCCTCCCAATAATCCCTACTTGTATCTTGTAACCACATCACACTCCCGGATAACAAATTATCATTCCAGATAATGTGACCATGGTTGTCTACTAATTGGTAGGTTTGCTGAAATATTTTCCGGAAAAAATATTCGAAGTCACGATGCGAATATATTTTTAACTCCGGCTTAATAAAACTTAAATTTGTAATTATTGAAGGGTTTATATTTAAATTAAATTTAGTGTATACAAATTCCCGCCATTCTATGCTAGTTGACATATGGTATTTTTTATGGAAAATTTTTTTTTTTCCCTGCATGTTTCACAATTCCATTCAAAATGTCGGTGATTGTCTAATGACGCCTCGCAATGAGGCGTCATTAGACCCTCTAGAGAGGTATGAAAATACCTATCGATTACTTCTAAGACTTTAAAAAATAAAAATCCTGGATATAAATATTAGGCAATGATACTTACTCGATTCAGCGTCCATAGTATGCAAAGTATCGCGTTGATTCTTGCGTGTTATGAGCTACTGATACGACGTTTAGAGTACAACTAATTCTAGTTCGTAATATATGTTTTTGATGAGAAAAAGTATATTTCTATAACTATGAAGAGCATTGTCTATGAACTATCGTAATCAAGCAAATTTTTACATTATCACTATATATATAGTTATATGCGGAGGAAGATTTCCAGCCTCTGCTCAACAAACTTGTAGCATGTAGTATCAGTTGTGTGGTATACATCATATGGTTTAACGAGATATAGTTAGCTATATGAAGGTGGTGTATAAAATATATATTATAAATATTGTAGAAAGAAGAATGTTATACGTAAGGGAAAAAAAAAAAAAATAACGCTGTGAATAGTTGTAAAGAAGCGTTTATTAGTACCTGTATATACATCGTTAATTTATCTACAAATTTTGTACTATATTAAATATTTTAACAGCTACTTCCCTACATTCTGCTGTACCTAATACATCTTCATAATATCTAGAACCATGGATTTTTACTAACTCGTCCATACTAGTCCATACCTGCAAGCGACGCCCACAAATGTCACATTTTTTAAATTGTCGTATATAACGTAGTAAGGTAGGGTCATCATATACATGCTGTGTAAAGAAATGTTTTTTAGAACTTAACATAATTTTATGTCAACTGTTTCCTCTGGGCTCAATAAATTGCTATAATAGACCCGTCTCGGTGTATTTGATAGCTACAAAATGTTAAAAATATACCAGTAGATTATTTTGTGTTAAAGTCACTGTGATAACGCACCGGAGGGCTCGCGCGCGCGTTCGCGGCGGTTCTTGGTATGGTATAGTGGCGGGGGAAATTATACCTCGCGTACGTAAGCAGACGCCAGTTAAATGAGATAGAATATACCTTCTCAAACACATGCGAGTAGGCGGCCCAGTGGTACGGTGGTCGCTTATCATGCAAGGGAACCTGGTTCGAATCCCGGTCCGGCGGATAAATTTTTAAATTATTTTCCACGCGCGGTGGTCATAGGTGGTGGGGTGGCGGGGGTACATCGTTAACTTGTGTGATATATGGTGGGTTCAGCAGCCGTCAATGTATAGGGATGAGCAGACGGTGTAGTGGGATGAGCAGACGGTGTAGGGGGATGAGCAGACAGGTATAGTGGGATGAGCAGACGGGTATAGTGGGATGAGCAGACAGGTATAGTGGGATGAGCAGACGGGTATAGTGGGATGAGCAGACAGGTATAGTGGGTTGAGCAGAGAGCAACCATGGGTTGAGCAGACGATGTAATGGGTTGAGCATACGGGTATAGGAATTTGCCAGCAGGTTGAGGCGCCAGAACTGTCTTTTTCTACCTACTATAAACATTTAAAAAAAAAAACATGATTTAACAAATGGTATCGTACAAACCGGTTTCACAATTACAAATAACTTCGGTTTTACAATATTTACTTAAGACTTTTTGAACAAACTGATTTCCTTTCATTAACAATACAAATAAACATCTAGGTGAGAATCGAGTATGTTCTATAAAACAATTATCACCGATTTCAAAACTTTGTAGAATTATTCCACACCAATGACATTAAACTGCATCGTCGAGATTGATATAGTAAAATCCACATTCCGAGAGTTTGTACTTATTCTGTCCGGTATTTGAAGGGAAACTTCTAAAAGTTCGTAACCTCGATACAAATGTAGAGAATTCTGGATAAGCTGGCGTTGAATTGAATCGTATTTGATCGACCAATGACTGGATATCGTTTGTGCATTTTTGAAAATTCATTTTTGAAGAAATTAAATAACTTATACAATTTAATAAAACTTTGAGAAAATAAAGAAAAATGAGACACAACTTGAGTGAACGATAGATCATTAGTAACTGAATATAATAAAAAAAAATAATCAACTTTAAAAATTATTGTAAATTTGTTTATCAAATTTTAGATAAAAAAAACAGTGTAACCAACACGAGTAAAAAAGAAAAAAATATTAAATATTTTTTTGCGTGAGACGAAATTTGGTGAACAATCAGTGTACAATCTGTTACACGGTAAATCTGAGTGCTCCAAGGGGACATTCCCCCCTTGAACTTTTTTTTTCCCTGGAAAAGCTGGCTGAACATACAAATATATACTACTTGCTTGGCTTTTGAAATTTATTATTATTTAATTTACATTTTTAGTTGTTCAACGTTTCTTATTAATCGAATATATAAATAATTCAATACAGTTAAACTTTGAACAATTTATTTAATTAATGGTGTAGTTATAAAATAACTGTTGAAATAAATTTTGATTAAATAATGTTATATCTATATTATGTTAATCTTATTGGGAGGCCGTAAAATCACGGAAACAAAACCTCCGGAATAACGAAATCACGGACTATAATACATCCGTATTATAAAATGGCAGGAACTTAAAACAAATTGAAATATATATTTAAGGAGTTTAAAATGCATTGAAAATGAAATCCCGGACCGTAAAATCAGCGGAATTTAAACATATTAACTGTAATTTGTACAGAACTTAAAATTAATGAACAAAATTAAATTGGAAAATTAAATTCCGGATTGTAAAATAACTAGAACATAATTTGTGTAGAATATAAAACGAATTAAAATTTTAATTTACGGAACGTAGTAACGAAAGAAAGTAATACGGCCGAACGTAAATTTACCGGAATTAAATAACTCTGACCGTAAAACGCCCGGAAAGCAAAATTCCGGGATGCCAATAAAATCCCGGAAAAAAACCACAGGAATTATGAAATCACTGACTATAATGTTACAGTATTATAAAATGGAAACATATTAAAATACATTGAAACTTATATTTGTGGAGTATAAAATGCATTGAAAACAAAATTCCGGACAGTGAAATCAGCGGAATTTAAATTTATTGACTATATATTGTCTGGATTTGAAACATTAAGTAAATATTATTAACAGAACTACACAGTATGTATATTGTATAATATACCTAGAATAAAAATTATTATTTTGAATTTATAATGACGCAAAAAATATTTACTACTTTTTAAATAATAATTTAATTTCATATATATGCGTATCTTCTGGGTCCATCGAGAGAAATCGTGTGGGGGCCCAGGAGTTCAAAAATATAGTTACATTTGAATTACAGGTAATTATATACACATAAAAAAAAAAAATTTACTGATTGAAAATTGTACTTTTAACTTTAGGTCTGATCCCTATCAATAGGTATTGAAATTGAAAATTGTATTAAAACCAGTAGAGACGAAAGGGTAATTTTTATTTAAATGGTCGATGATGGTAAATTATTTAGGTGGCTTATGTCCAATGTCTAAATTATATATTATAACAATAAGATAAGTTTCCCGACAAAATATAAGATGAATATTGGTTAATCTTTTTTTTTATTAAAAAATCAATATTTACAGCACAAATCTATTAAGTATTGGATTTTTGCCGATAATCCTTGGGTGATGGATTATCGACAAAAATTCGGTAGACAATTTAGGGTGACCATGTTAAGAAACTAAAATCCGTACAGTTGTTACTCCCCCTCAGTGGCAGCGTGATAGGGTGTTTCATGAGGCAATTGCCTCACGACCAATTAGGTGGTGGTACCCCCCCCCCCGGGTACGGATATTAAAAACTACATATGAAATATGGTCAAGGGGACGGAGTCAGCTCGATTCCTTGGTCGCGGGCGGCAATTTTCTTTGGGCAAGTCACGGAGAATAAGTGCCGCCATCTCCCAACCGGGCATGGCAAATACCTACGGGTGCCCCAAATAAAAAATTCTGCCAAAACAAACACACACGTGTAACAAATCTACAGTACCCTCCCCTACAGTACCACAGGGTAATGACCTAAGTTGTCGAAGCCTTAACCCTAATAAAAATAAATAAATAAATAAATAAATATGGTCAACTAATGTATAATACTATTAATTATACTAATTTTATAATAATTTTATTATATTTCTGATATTAACACAACAAAGTATATTATCGTTGTAGAATTGTGAATTGGGGGTGTGGGGGCAAAGCGCCCACGGGGCTGTGTGATAAAATTTAGGTGGTGGTGGTCGAGCATTTATACTTGCCTCATAAAATAAAATAGTGCCACTGCACATAAAAATCATCACGTTCGAAGTTTGTCGGGACAGCAGGACATGATAGTCAAAAAAGTGATAATCCTGTTTTAAACGGGACATCTGACCACCCTAGTATACATCAAACGAAAATATTTGTCGATTGACTTACGACAAACCAATATCAGAATCTTTAGACAAACTAAAATTGCTTTTCTAACCTTCATTTTCATATTTCAAACATACAGATTGGTAGATACATCACTGCCAAATTTGAATGTTTAAATAGAGGTGCCCTAAAATGCAATTAAATTGCTCTACATCACCTTATTATACTCTTAGTGTTATAGCCAAGTAGTCTCGCATGGTCCATAAATCATTATTTGTGATTTACATTTACCACGAGGTCAACTGAGTGCCTACATAATACAGAAAATGGTATCAGAAACAGAAACGTGTTGATTATACACATATTATAATTTAGGATAGTGTTTATAGAATATTATGTTGACAATTGTGTACCTAAGTACCCACATAAAACTTTACGAGTGATCGTACGACAGACGATGTACCTATTCATATAGTTTATATTGAATTTATAATTTTAAGTATAAACCAATAAGTATAGGTACTTACCTCTTTTGGTTCTTTATTAAATTTATGTATATAAATAACGATATAAAAATCGATTTATTAATTTAACCAAACTTTAACTCATTTAAAATTGTAATAAATCAGAAATGAACGCGACTCAAGTTTGTAGTTCATTCATTTTATTAACGTTTATTGAAATATTTTGAATATTTAATTATACAGTTTTTTCTTTTATATTTCAATTAAATTGCTTAGTGCAATGTACATTTAAAAATACGTGTATCAAGGATGGAATTACATAAAATGATTGGTATTGCGTTTTTGACTCACGGTTCTGCAGTGTGATCCTCGGACGATGAAGTTGTTGGGTGGCTGGTAGATTTACTGGACAGTTGGCTGCGGCACGTCTAAAGGATGATTCACACTGAACCGACACTCGCAGACCGGCACCGGACCGCACAGACCCGTACCGGACCGACATTTTGAGAGAGTATTCACATCATACCGTCGTACACAGACAGACAACTGTAATATGTAATAACTAAAATATGTACAGTTAGTAAGTTGCAGTTAGTATAAGTGCAATTAGTCCAGCCTAGGTTGTCTAAAACTATGTTTAAACACTTGTCTACTAAGCATCTGGCTATGATGACAATAGCTTTAGATGAAGAAGAACAAGAAACAACAAAAGGTAAAAAACGTATTTGGGTGCATGAAATTTTAAAACGGAGAAAAGTAGATGGTGCATTTTATACATTATGTACAACTCTTGAAGATCACGAAGAAAAATTTTTTATTTATTTTAGAATGTGTTCATATCAGTTTAATATACTTTTATCAAAAATAAAAAATGATATTACTAAACAAAACACTCACTTTAGAGAAGCGATACCAGCTAAACAAAAATTGGCAGTATGTTTAAGGTGAGGCAATATAGAATTACTAATACATTATTACATGAATATTCATTATATTTTTTTCAACTCATAATTAATATTAATATAAAATAATATATTTGAACAATCGTAACAATTAAATGCAATTAAAATAAAACATACCGGAAACTGAGTATATTCTAAATACAGCTTTTATTTTTAAAAACTACAATTTAATATTTATAACTTTATAAGTAATAAAAAAAACAATAGTCATTTTTAAGGTATGAATGTTGTTAAAAAGTTACCTACGTTTGATGATGTGTCTGAATCAGAGTGGTGACTTATTGAACCGTCAGTATAATCTTGTGTGGATTGATATATTGGTTGCAACGCCGATATATGTTGTTGTTGGTATTGTTGTTGATATTGTTGTTCATGCAGTTTTTGAGATTTTATGTGATCTAGTTCCAACTCGGAAATCACAGAAAAAACTCTTGTTTTAGCCAAATGCTGGAGATAAGGAGAAAATTGTTTCACCGTCGAACATATATTTTGAAAAAACTGATCAATCACATTAATTTCATTTTTTTCTGTATTTGCCTTAACTTCTTCTTTCTTTTCTTTTTCTATGATGATCTCATCAAATGCGAGGACGCAGATTCTGAACTCACATGGACTTCATTTTTTTTCTTTTTTTGGGAGTCATAATTTTCTTTGGTGGAGGTTTACAAAATTTTGGAGATAGTTCCGATGGTGTACTATTTGTAATATTTTCTTCAGGTGAAATAATACTTTCCAATGTGATGTTTCCAGATTTATTTATTTCGTTTTTAGAATAATTTAATTCGTTTTCTGAATCGGAACTACTTTTTTCTTCGTCACTTTTAGTATCAACTGAGGATACTGTTTCCCTTTCCTTCATGTACGGTTTCAAAAATTCCATCTCCAATTCGTATTTCCATTTTTTAACATTTTTGGCTTTTTGACCGGACACTGTTGCACTTTTTTTAATAGCTCTTCTGTAAGCGTCCCTTAAATTTGCCCATGACTTTTTACATTCTTGTGCTTAAAAAAAAATATCAGAATCGTATCGTTATTCTATCTACTGAGTCCAAAATTCGTTATGAGTTAAAATTTTTATAAAACTTATCAAAATTATTGATTTAATAATTATTTAATAAACTAAAATAAAATATATTTTATAACTTTTTTTTTTCATAGATTTTTAGCGACAGGAGATTCCTATCAAACTATTGCTTTTAGTTTTCGATTGGGGCATTCAACAGTTCATTCAATTTTAGTGGAAGTGTGTACAGCCATCATAAAACAATTATTAAAAGAATACATACCAGAACCAAAAAAAGAAAATTGGGAGCAGATATCTAATGATTTCTGGGAAATTTGGAACTTCCCAAACTGTATAGGAGCGTTAGATGGTAAACACGTTGTTATAGAAGCACCTCCAAATAGCGGATCTATGTATTATAATTATAAAAAAACATTTTCCATAGTTTTAATGGCATTATTTGATGCACACTATAAATGTATTGCAGTTGATATCGGGGCTTACGGAAGAAATAGTGATGGAGGTATCTTTTCAAATTCTAATTTCGGAAAAGCACTTGAACGAAACAAATTAAATATTCCTGATGGAAAACCACTTCCGGGAACTAGTGAAAAAACCCCGTTTACAATAATTGGCGACGAAGCATTTCCCCTAAAAACATATTTATTGAGACCATACCCGGGTCCTCAAATGTATGCTGATAATACTAAAAGAAAATTTAATGACCGTCTCTCTAGAGCAAGAAAAGTAGTAGAAGATACTTTTGGACAGCTTACTCAAAAATTTCGTATTTATTCAAGAAGAATGAAAATATTACCAAAAAATGCTGACAAAATTATCATGACTACTTGTATTTTACATAATTTTATAAAACAACATGGAAATATTTGAAATAGCACTCAATTATCAAAACCTATATTAATAGATACAGTTCATAATATAATTCCGATTCCAAGACAAGGAGGGAGTGCTAATAGAGATGCATTTGAAGTTAGAGAAAAAGTTAAAGACTTCATTTGTTCACCTTTAGGACAACTGCCATGGGAATAAGTTATTTTAAAAATCGTTGAATGCAAATCCGTTTAGTAAGGAATTAAAATAAATATAATTTTTAAGGTTTTTTTTTTACTTAAATTTAAATGTATTATCATAAATATTTATCTATAGGTACATTGGTTTTAAGTTTTTTCATTATAAAATTACTCAAAATATATAATTATATAACTTTTAATAAACAAGAATCTTATTTTAAATAAATGTTAATTAACTTTAGAAGTATAGGAGTGTTACTTACTTGGCTGATTCATTTCTTGTCCAATTTCCTTCCATATTGATTCCTTAAACGAATAGTCATATTTCATTGTCCATTTTTAAAAAAATAGTTATAGACTTGACTAATAAAATACGTACTACAAAAAAATAAATAGGTTCAAGGTTGTTAACATACTGAATCAATATTGTGATAAATATAATAATTTAATATTATATTCTATTTTTATATTCTATTTTAGTAGATGAACGTCGTTATTGCCTTCATACCCCAACCATCCTCGCCCAGACGACAACCGTGCAGACACGACATGCACCGACAAAACATTATTTTATAGAATGTTTGTCGGTACTGCACGGTGCGGTTAGTGTCTGCGCGGTGACGGTCTGTTAAGTGTAAATTGGGATATTATTTTATATTAATTAATAATTTGTCGGTCCGGTACGGGTCTGTGTGGTCCGGTGCCGGTCTGCGAGTGTCGGTTCAGTGTGAATCATCCTTAACAGCTACACAGGTCTGGTGATACTGAATAATCCGCGTCTCTGGCAAGATTATTGTTATGGACGACGGCAATGATAATGTATATGTTCAAATACGGTGGCGGCGATTATTGTAGATAGTCGATCGCGCACTATGCGGGTAGCGGCGGGTAGATGGTCAATCAACCTTTTACGGCGGCGGTGATTATGACGGCGGCGTACGAAAACTGTTCAAATTGCTCCGTGTCAATGATATATAAGTAGGTACGCGGCGGCAACGATATTCACGATTATCTCGGAATAAAATATACGTAGTACACGACAACGGCGGATTTTCGGGTAGCGGCTCTAGACTCGGCATTCAAAACATACAACTGCAATATTAATTATTCGGTCTGTCTGTGTTTCCTTTATAGGTAAACACCAGGCACGAATAATTAACTAAAAAACAGAATAACGGCGGTGTCGATTATCGGTCGGCGGTTTGGGCTTACGTACTCGATAGGCGGCGGTATTAATTATTCGGACTGTCTGTGCTTCCTTTATAGGTAAACACCAGGCACGAATAATTAACTAAAAAACAAAATAACGGCGGTGTCGATTATCGGTCGGCGGTTTGGGCTTACGTACTCGATAGGCGGCGGTGGCGATGGTTATTTTACTTATGTGTGCTGTCTGTGCTTCCTTTGTAGGTAAACACCAGACACGTAAATAAATGGACGGGCGGGGAGCGAAACTTGTCCGTGCTGTTTGTATTTGTTTATGCAAATACCAGACACGGCCAAGTGAGCGGCGGACTGCCTATTCGGACCGGGCTGTTTGTGCTTACTATATAGGTAAACCCCAGTACCGGTAGCGAATAGACCGCGGATGATGATTTTGTAGCTGGCTGCACGGGGTCTATTTACTAGGTATCACCATTGCCTCCGTGTGACAGCTCTGCGATGTGGTGTGTCCTTACTTTGTTGTTGTTTGCTGGTACGTTTTTCTGGTATGGACACGTACTCCTAGAGATCTGTGTCCTTTCAGGTGTATTTTATTGGTAACTTTACTGGTATGAGTAAGTTTTATACTGGTATTTATTGCTGGTACGCGCACGTCAAAATGGTACCGGCGTTGCCCGCCATCTAGTACGCGTAATAGGCACTCACGGTCGGACGAATGACGACAAATAGTTCATGCGGATTCGGCTTGTAGTGCGTCGGTCACGCTCGAACTTGCTGATGATACTTCACGAATGTGCGCTATTGTGCGAAAATTGTAATGAGATGGTTCTGTCTCGTTACATAGTCCCCTTTTTCATTTAATATTTTTCTGTTGATGATGATTTTGATATGATGTAGTCCGAAAATTAGTAAATTAAAATAAGAGATTAGTGTCATTAAATTTTGCGATTTTGTCCTGGTTTATATTGATTCATTTTGTTTTCCTTAGGGTGTCGATATTTGTGGATTGTTAGTTGTTGGTCGTCGTTGACGATGAATTTCCCGTCTAGCCAGTTTATACTGCTCCCTCTTCATCTTATTTTTACTCAAGGGCGGCGTGGTTATAGTTTGACTGGGCTGATCATTGCTGGTCGTCGTGCTTGCTGTTGCTGTGATGTGTTGAGCACGGATGGTATCAGGAATAATGAAGGTAGGCTCGAGGGCGTACTTAGTCAACTTAGCGGCACTCTCTCTCATATTGCGCCTTGGCCTTATTCTTCTCTATTGTTGAAGACTCTGGGTCTATTTTTTTCACTGACGCTTGATACTCGCTGTCGAGAGACAAATATTCCGTGCCGAATAGTTCGAGGAACTCTTCGTCGGTGTAGTCTTCTGACAGCAAGTTGATTGAATTTTGTGACATGACTTTTTTGTGTCTTATGGGAGAATAAGTCATGGTCACAAATTATTTATATGGATTTAATTGGATACAGAGGATGATAGATCGCAGGATTTCCCTGGATCAGGAGGAAAACACATATCTTCATCCTTCTTCGGATCCGCATGGTACAATTTGATGTTCTTCACATTGCACCGTATTATTTGCTTAGTCAAATCTTCCAATAGTACAGTATTATTATCGGTGGTTTGGACTATTGTGTAGGGACCTCTGTACAGCAGAAAGAATTTATGTATTTCGTGGTATTCGGCTGATGATAGTTTATGCTCTTTTACGAGAACTCGTTGACCTGTGTGATAGCGTATGAATTTTTTTTCGTGGTCTTTGGTTCGGTTTCTAGCGTCGGCTTTTGTTCTTAGTCTTTTCCTGATTATTTCGATGATCTCTTCTTGATTGGGTCCATATTCATTGTCGGGGAATTGTATCTGTGGTGCTATGGTGGTATCTGGTTCTTGTCCGTATAACACCTGATGTGGATTGTATCCCGTTGAACTGTGATATGAATGGTTGATCCAATACTCGATTTTTGGAACCCATTTCACCCAGTTGGTGTGTTTTGCGTGGCAATAGGTGCGAAGCATTCTCCCTATTTAAATATATTCTCTCTAAACTGGGTTGCCTTCCGGATGATACGTGGTTGTGTGTCTGATCCGGATCCCCAGGGCTGTCAGTTGCTTGAACCACTGCTTACTGTGGAACTGGGTTCCATTGTCAGTTAACAGCTGGTCGATTTTTCCAATCCTGGGAATATATTCATTGATAATTTTCCTCAGAATGGTGGCGGATGTTGCTTTTTTAATTGGGTATAACTGGATAAATTTGGAAAATACATCAAGCACTGCGAGGATGTATTTTGCGCCTCTCTGTCCCCTTGGCAGTGGTCCCATCAGGTCAAGGGAGACCATTTGTAGTGGTTTCTCGGGGAGGATGCTTATGGTTGGTCCCCTGGTTCCTTGATTGTCGCACTTAGCCTTTTGACAGATGTCACATGCCTTCACGATTCTCTTGATAGTTCGGTACATGTTAATTATTTTATATTGTGTCTTTAGTAGCTGATATATTTTGAAGGTGCCCATGTGTCCGTACCGTTCATGTGTTTCTTTGACAATGGATTGGTTTATGGTTTGGGGTATCATCACTTGATATCTCCCATGTTCATTTTTTGTGAATAATAAGTCTTTGAATATGAAGAAGTGTTGACTTTTCTTGCTGGCAACCTGCAATAGGATCTTTTTCAGTTTTGTGTCTTCTTGTTGTAGCTCTCGTAGATGGTCAAACTGTTGCATTAATGTGGAACTGTATTCCATGAGCGTGAGTTGATTGATGGTGAGTTGTATTTTTTCTTTTCCCAACTGTTCATCAGGTGATTGCGGATATCGTGTTAGTGTATCTACTCCAATGTTTTCTTTTCCTGATGCATGCTCGATGACTAAGTGATATTCCTGTAGTTTTATCGTCCATCTGGTTAATCGAGAATTTAATAATTGACAGCTGTTCAGAAATGTGAGGGCGTGATGGTCCGTGAGTAGGTGTGTCTCGTGTCCAAGTATGTAGTTTCTAAATTTTTTACAAGCAAAGACGATGGCGAGCAGCTCTAATTCTGTGGTCCCATAATTTCTTTCAGCTGTGTTTAACGTGCGACTTATAAAGCTGATTGTTTGATGTTGATCTTCATCTGTGTTTGATTTCGAGTATAACTTCAATCAGTAATAATATTATCAATACCGTTATCATACAGTCCATATTAAGTTTATGTTGTTCGTAGTGTGCTCGAAAGCAAATGCCCTCATTAAAATGTATATTCACTTAAGAAAAATAAAAGTTTTCGAGTAAAGTAAATTCTGTGGTTTTCATTTTAAATATACTTTATTCCTGCCTACGGTTTTCAACCGTAAAACATTGCGAAAGATAACATGGTCCGTTCGAGCAGGATGCGTTCCGCGTATTAAGTTGAAAACACGTGTTCACATTTCGCGGAGTGCGTTTTTTTTTTTTTTTTTTTTTTTTTTCAAATTAATAATATAAAGGTCGAATAAAGTATTTATCGTAAAAGCTAATCGTTAACCTGTGAATCTTAATTACAAATAGTGCGTTGTTTACAACCGATCGTGCATAAAAGAAAATTAAAGAAAGAAATTAATCGTATATCATGGACTCGTTTTAGTTTATGCCAAATAAAATATATTTCATTTCGTTTCCGTGAATAAGTCGTTTGTGCGAACCGCCACGCGTCGTGGCATCTATATCGTAATTCGTAAGTTTATTCTGTATTTCGATCGCGGCCATATCTTGTTTCTCGTTAAAAAATCGTTTTTAATTCGTAAATCGTTATTCGTTATAGCGAAATTCGTACAAGCGTTGAATCGGTGTAACGTTGTCATAGTAGTCGTACCATCGCCGCGTACAAGTGGCGCGTCGTATATTGATAAATCATATCGTGTATAGTTGTTTACATCGAATATCTGATATCGCATAATCACATCACACGTTGTCTACTATCATCACTGTTGCCTTTAGTAGATCGTTTTTTTTTATTTTGTTAACCAAACTACACGCTAAAGTTTTTTTTTCTTCCCAAGTGGCTTTCCAAAATGTTAAAAAAATTTCTAATCTTTGAGTTTCGTCAAAAGTGTTACAAAATCTATTTTTTGCATTTTGACAATACTGAGACATACATGTTGGTTTAATATTTCTTGGCGGTCTTATAACATTATGACTTACTACTGACTTTTTTCTCTCATACCCAATATATTCTTCACCATTCATTCTCAAACGTTTTGTAGTTTCCCTTTTCCACTTATCAGGCTGAGGTACTATACTATGCCGCTTTTTGCAGTTTAATACATTATTTTCTTCATTATCTTCAACAATGAAATTTAAGTCATTTAATTTAAAAGTTTCAACATCTAATGATTTATTATGTGAGTTTTCATTACAAACAACCAATTTATTGTTTATTAAATTAAGTTCTAAACTATTGTCAACTATATTATTTGTTTCACACTCAACATTATATTGTAAGTCATCATAAAATATCATATCATCATTTGATTCATTTTCTACACAATATTGAGTATTATCAGGATCAAAAATATTTTCTGTTTGTAACAGCATATTGACATCATTTTTTACAACATCTACATTACCCAAATTGACCAGGTCTGTTTCAAAATCTTCAAACACAAACTCTGCAGCAGATAAAAAATCTTTGAATGTTTGATTTCCATGTTTTATGTTTTTCTCCAAATTTGTATTTGTTTTCCCACTATTTCCACATGATAAGTCTAAAATTGTTTTTAGTCTTCGTTTTGACATATTTATCTACAAAATAGCAAAAATACATTCAGTAGGTCTAATTGATTAAATATAATAATATTATAGTATACTTTAAGACAAATTTCAATAATTTTAAAAACTGATTAAGTACCTTAATTATCGATCTGTGATACAACGTAAGTACTAAAAACTGTATCTGTTGATTATGTCAATATAACGTATCTGAACCTAAATTAAAAGTAACAATCCAAGCATGAATTAAGTTGTTAATAGCAAAAATATTGTTCTAAATATCAAATAAATACTTAAATAAATTACTAAACGCGTAATAATATAGTTACCTGATATTAAATAATTGATTTCAGGCATTTGAAACAGTCTTCGCTGAAGGTTATGTGCAATTGTGCAGATACATGTTATCACATGTACAAATGAGATACGATATATCACTATTATTTAAATTGGAGGGAAATTATCAATTATATCAGAAAAAACATGTGAAAATAAAATGCGCGCAAAGAGATTACAAATAATTTGATACCAAAACCCAAAATTCGACAAATTTGCAGATACGATGTATTGCCGTTAGTGTAACGAATTGTTGCGACGTATTGTTGGAATTAATAAGAGTTATCTGTTCGAATGAAAAATAAAGGTTTTTCGCGATCACAAGATCCTATATGACAAAATATGTGCGTGCGAGATCCCTCCGTACTGCTACCTACTGCAAATGTAAAATATTACCAATGATTCTAGAAAAATCGGTCATCTACGAGTTACGACTAATGACTAATACAAAAACTAATTGCCAAATGTATAAGAAATGCCTATAAAATGTCTCTTAGAATCCAGTAGTAGGTATGGAGGCCCCAAATGTTTAAGTAAATCTAAAATCTGTTGGGCGTTGAACTTTCCCTGAATATATTAGATGCACGCGCAACCACTATGACACGTACCTTTAGTCATATATATTGATCAAAATACTAAACATTTTCTTGATAATATTAATTTCTAAAATGTTTCACGTACTTTTCCATATTTTCTTTGTAATCACTCTTCGAGTGTTTTAAATGGGCCAGTGACCACTGAGCAGTGTTCATTCCGCTTTTGGATATCCAACTGTGTAGACCTCATGGAGCACACTGATGGTTATAAATATAATGGGAAGAGGAACGAAATTTGGTAAGTACTATTATAAACTTATACTATTTTTTTTATGTTTTATACACTTTAGTATATCATACAAGAACATAATGAATTAATGATAAATTAAAGACATTTTTTTTTTAATACTTATGTGCTCACTAACAAATAAAACGTGAAAGTACTTAAATCTTTATTCTGAATTTTAATAAACACACAAATAATTTAATGTAATTGTAAAATGTTTCATTTATAATTTAAAAAGTATTTAATTTTTGGATTAGATACCTACTTAGTTTTGGAGGTAGTAAGTACTGTTACGTATGGCCCTTCAGGGATCCAAAAGCTATTGCACTTTTACAATAAAATGTAGTCAATTTAAATATAAATCAATTGTAATTTATTAAAACCAATAATAATTAATATAGTCGTGGTGAATTGCAGCGTCGTGAGTTGACTCGTTGTAGTAGTCGATAATCTCCATGTAAGATGTGTGTAATGGCTGGTGCATAAGCTGCTCGCGCGGTCTTGGCGGCTCTGGTACATCTAATGTGTATTGGGGCCCTGGCCTCTATATATACGAATATACGAAGGCGACGCCCTTTGAATTCAGAGGCGCGTGGCATGTAGGCGCCCTTGGGAAATTGTTGTGGTTTGAAGCGTCTATTCTAGCTATGACCACTTTTGGGTGCGGTCGACGAGGCCGCTTTCCACATAAGTGGTTCTTGTTATTATGAGCGTTGTACATGAATTGCGTAATCCCATTACAGTACCTAGGTACTCAACATTTTAAATTTTAAATAATAGAAATATAATATTATAATATTCTTACTCTGGATTTTGTATTAGGTATAAATTATTATTACCTACTACTTTTGAAGCCGACATTTTCTTATTACGTAGAATGCAATTTCGGTAATGAGGCTGGTTTTAGAAAGTCATATTTTAAAATGCCGAAATTTAGAATACCAAGTTTTAGAAAATAAAACTTTTAGAATTAATAAATTCATTTAAATCATAATTAAAATCATCGACTATTAATTTACATATTTAAATTTTTTTTTTTACTGTTAACTCAAACTTATATAAAACGTTTTCTAATGATTCTTTCATAACAAAAAATAAATATAATAATTGTTAATACTTAAGATTATTAGCAATAGCTCTCATAAATTAATTTGGAAAAGTATCATAATTTCTACATTCTGTATCGTAAATTCTTTTACAAAATAAGACGGTATTTTATTCAAAAACTCTGTATTTATTTCTTTTATTTTCTAAAACACCATTTCACATTTATCTAAAACACATATTTTCTAAAAGTTTCATATTCTAAAACTTGATTTTCGAAAACATGCTCCAAATCGCAATTTCCATACCTAGTAATAATAATAATAATTTAATTATTGTAAAGAGTAAATTTTAAATTTTATTTCAATCAAATATTATATACCTATTGCCTATTGGCAATTATATTTATAAATACTTTTAATTTCTGAGCAGAGCGAAATATATTAATTTTATATTTAAAAAAAATAAAAATTTGTGTTGAATAAAATAACACTTATCTATAATTTTAGTTATTAAAAATGCTCAAAAGCATCTTTGTATTTTTGTGATGGGTCAATTAAAAAGTTAGTGGATGGCTCAATTATAATTGTAAAAGAACATAATAACCACAATGGCCAAGATAACGTTGAGTTGGTTAAAGCTTTTAGAGACGTCCTCAAAACAAGGTCTAAAAATGAAACACAACTTCTCAAAAATATATATGACGAAGAGTGTCAACGGTAATAAGACATATTATTTTAAATACTTTTATATTGGTAATAATAACAATTTAAATTAATATTTTTATATCAATTAAATATACAGGCATAATGTTGCTGCAGCATTATACCCATGGAAGACTGCAGAAAGTATAATGCGACATGCACGTCGAAATTCTTTGCCTCGGACACCAACATCATTGAATGAACTAGCTGCATATTTTGATAATGAACCAAACCCAAATTTACATGTTGTACTAGTTCTTTGTTTAGAGGTAGGGTAAATGATGCCTTTGGTAATAGAAATGTAATATTTGCTTGTCCACTTCTAATTCGTGCAGTACAAGAAAATAATATTGATGAAATACACGCTGACGCGACGTTTAAAATAGTGCCTAGGAATTTAGGAACACAGCTTTTAAGCATACATTGCATGATACAAAACTATGTAAGTATATTTTAGTTTATCAAATCACATAAAATATAATTATTTATTTTATTTATAAATTTAATAAAATAATGAATTAATTAGTATAATTCCTAATTGATGATGAAGTTGATATTTTAGTTGATAAATGTAATGATAAGTTAAATTAATTTATCATTAGTGCCTCTAAAGAATTCATTTTTCTAAAAATTAAATTAAAAATTAAAAAAAAACTTAAAGCTTGGATCACTAACGGATTAGTCTAACTACTAGTCTCAATTAACAACAAACATAAATTATACCAAAGCTTAAAGAACTTGGAACACAGAAACCACCTTTTAATCTCGTACTTGAAAAGCACTATAATAAATATAGAAACATAGGTACTTAATACTTTAATAAAAAAATCTCGTAGTTCTCATTATATAATAATCAATTTATTTTATCTCATAACAATATTTAAAATACCGGGAAATTATAATTGGGCCACTTATTCAACCAAAAAGGATGAAGCTCCTGTATAATAAAGTTTTGTAAGTAATTCAACAAATTATCTTTTAACTGATAAAACTGACATTTTAAATTAATTTAATCATTTTTATGCTAATTTTGGTAAAAATATCTGATGATATTCATAAAAATAACTTTGAAAAATTAAATTGGAATGATCTAAATAAAAACTGTTATGTTAATGATTCTATCTTTCTTAATTCTATTGATCTTTCAGAAATGTCTAATTTAATTTTAAAAAAGAAAGCTGATTCTATATCTTTTCCAATTTCTATTATTTTTAATAAATTATTTATTTCAGGTTATTATCTCTCTAGCTATAAAAATACTCTTACAGTTTAAATCTGGTGACTGCAAAATATTTAGTAACTACAGACCAATTGCTCTTACTTTAAGTGTTTCTAAATAATTCGATAACTGCCTTAAAATAAGACTAATGTCTTTTCTAAATAAACATAATTGTTTTTCGCCGAATCAACTTGGTTTTTGCGCTGACATGTATACTATAGATCTCTTCAGTAAATCTAATTTTTTTATAGTAATTTAGTAATTAAGTTCTTGGCATTTTTCTTCTATTTGAAAAAGCTTTAGTTTCTCTTGGCCATGTTTTATTGATTAATAAGTTTAAACAAAACATTTAGTTCTGAAATACCTCATCAAGTTAGACTAATTTTAATAGCTATAAGAAATGTATTAACAAAATGTTCTATTGTATTTAACCTGTTTAAAGTTAATTTCCTATTCTGTTTAACTACCTTTTTAGTATTAAATATTTTATTATTATGTACAAACTAAACACACTGTCACATACTAAACAAATACCAATACAATTATAGCAATTAGTAATACATTAAGATACTTATTTTAAAATTTAAAATTAAAATTTTGTTTTAAAAAGTTATAACAGAATTACAATTTTTAACATCTACATTCTACATAGTGATTCCTTTAACATAACACACTCATTATTTCATAAAACACTAACGTTTTTGAAAATATTTCTCTTAGATAATTGTAAATTGTTACAAAATAATATTCTTGACTACTTTTTATCCTTATAATTTTCCAATTTTTTTACTCTTTGGAACAATATTAATTTTTAACTTTATATTCTAAAGCTGACTTTTATTTGAAGTACTTTTTTTGATTTATAAAAATCTATGTTTGGGCAAGTTATTTATGGTTTATAACTATAAATACTTAGAACTCATAAGATAGGTACTCGTTCAAAATTAAAATCTCGTGTATCAAAGTAATCAAAAATATATATTTTTTAAATGTTTTTTTTTTTTTTTTTTTATTGAACAAAAAAAATTTTATTTACAATCTATAATTACATGTATTACAATAAGTAAATGGGATGGGGATGATTAGCGGGAGGGGGAAGTCACCCAGTGGCACATTTTTAAATGTTATAAGTTTAAAATTAATGAATGTCTTATGTTAAATAGGTATAGGAAAGTTATTGTATATTGCCGAACTTATTGTATAAGAAAGTAGATTGTTTTGTTTTCTATGTATACAAAGTGCATTGAAATTTAAAAGCTACCTAGTATTAAATTTGAGTGAAGATTATTTTTGACAGTAGGTATGGTAATTTAAATATTATATAATATAGTGAGATTTAATGTTTTTCAGTCTATACCAATCATATATGTATTGATGGAATCTAAATGCCGAGACTCATATGATTGTGTTCTGGCTTTTGTAAAAAATAATTTAATACCTAATTTAACACCAAGCACAATCATCACGGACTATGAACCCGCACTAAGGGATTCTTTGGTGTCTCAATTTCCTGGAGCCCAAGCACATGGGTGTTGGTTTCATCATAACCAGGTAATTGGTAGTTCAATGTGTAATTAAATCAAAGGTTTAAAAATAAGTGTTTTCATAGTATGTATTTTACTAAATTATTGTTAAAATTATAAACTTAAGGCTGTATGGAAGAACATGAGATCAAGAGGTTACCTACGACATGTAAATTCCAATCAATCGGCATTGGACTCCTTAAAAATGTTACTTTCTTTGCCTCTGTTACCAGCGAGGGAAATGGAAAGAGGTTTTGCTTTAGTAAAAGCTTTCGCAACAAACCATGGTGTGCATATGGACAATCTTTTTGATTACTATAATCGGTGGGTGTGAACTGTGAACATAACAATGTTAATTAATTACTGTATATTAATTATATACAAGGTATTAAGTTATATTTTGGGTATATTATCTGTGTAATATAATTTTAATGTTTATATTTTTACAATCATAATGCGGGTATCTACAATGTAGGAAAGAGGTACTGAAACATTTGTTAAGCAATATAAATTATAATTTAACATGAAGTATTATAAATCTAAATGTAATTTGATTAAAAAATGATTGTTTACTAGTATTCATTTTTAAACTAATTTATTGTATTATGTAGATACTGGTTACGAAGGGTAGGAACAGACATTGTGTCTGTGCATGGCCTACCGAGAAGAACTAACAATAATCTGGAAAGTTTCCACAATGCGTTGCGGTTGAAAATTTCAGTGGCACATCCCAATCTGTGGATCTTTCTTGGTAAGTAATATATTTGATATTAATTAATTAATTATTATTTTTTTTTTTTGTGTATGACACATTTATTGTTATTCATTACTTATTTCTTTGGTAAAGTTGTAAAAAAAGTGAATATAAGTGACTATCTTATAAATATATTCTTAAAATAATAATTATTACTCAAAAATATACAATTTTAAGCAATATATTTTTAAAAAATACACCTCCAATAAGTTTAAAAAAAATATACAATATCTGACTATACAACTTTGTTACATACCTAACCACTGGCCTTTAGTTTGTCTTCATTATTTAAATTATTAAAATGTATTAACTATGTGAATTTTATTTTATTTCCAGGTCATTTAAGTGATTTGAGCAAAAAATATCATACAATAGTTAGTCAATTAGGGAACAACTTACAACCAACACGAAATTTAAGAGCCAATTTCATACGAAACTCAAGAAATATTAAACATGCTACTGAGCAGTACAACTTGGGGCAAATAACAATTTGGGAATTCTCATTTATCATCTTCTTACGAGCTGAGACAGAGAAACTGGGCTCTTCGTGTTGGTAGGGACGAACCAAATAATGTAGAAAATCCAGGCGAAGAAATTCTGAATAACCAACCAGAAGACATTCAAAACAATGTACCAGAAGAAATGAATAAAATCCACTTCTTTGCATGATTTGTCTAACAAGGACTATAAATGACACACCGGACAAATATATAGTTATTCCATGTGGGCACGCTTGGATTTGTGGAGTTTGTGTCAAACGATTGCAAATTCAAATAGCAGCAAGTTGCCCTATGTGTCGCTGTGAAAATGTTATTTTTCAGCGTATGTACATTGGTTAAATCCATATCTGTACACACATTTATGAAAACTTGTACATTTTAACCATACATATGAATTGAAAATGTATAAACCTATGTATCTTAATTAAACTAATAAAAAAATGTTAGTTACAATGTTATTAATATATTTAAATATATTAAAATGTTATTTAATATATTATTAATATATTTCTTGTTATTCACATAATACATTACATAGATATTATAAACATTATATGTATTATATGTATTTATTTTTTTATATTTTTTTAGAATAGGTAATGTGAATAGTTATGTTATTTATAAATTAATTTCAAAAAATGTTTAATTAAACAGCACAGCAGTATTAATTAATTAGAATATGAATAAGTAAACGATTAGATCTTATAATATTATAATATTATTATATTATTATCCTATGTACCTATTATACATTTTTTTTTTTTGTAATACTCATAATAGGACATAGGTATGTTTATTAATATATTTCTTGTTATTCAAATTATACATTACATAGACATTATATACATTAGATGTATTGTAGGTATTTATTTTTTTATAATAGGTGATGTGAATATATCAGAATACCTATATGTGATTACTGATTAATAATAAAAGTATAGGTACATACAATTATTAAATTAAAATAAATGGCTAGTTATTCTAAGTGCACACACCTACTTGTAAAATTCAATTTTAAATTGTATCAACAATACTCAATCAAATAAATAAATAGGTATTTATTAGACTTGTTATGTAATTTAATACATTTCAAAAAGTGTATTCTACATAATATAGGTATACTTTAATAATATAAAGAAACAGCCAAACCGGTAACTATTCAAATACATATTATTATAATATTAAATATGGTCCTCAGTCATATCGTATACCTAATATGTTTAGTGTTTACACATTTCACCAGTGTCGGCCTGGTACTTAAAGAGCCCCGGATGCATTTTTTCAGAAGGGCCCCCAAAAATGTTATAATGAAAAAGGTTCTAATAAACGGGTATTAATTCTAAAAAATTATATAAATAATACAGTAAAACGTTGAGAATAGTAAGTAGGTATATGGTGTGAATAGAAACAAAATCGGGAAAGATATTACTTATTTACTTCGACGTCTCCCCCACCGAATATTCGTGTTATTAATTTGAAACATTCACTAAACTGAATACACATTAGTACGAAATTTGATTAATTCTAAACGCTCTGTTTATTTCTACAGCAACACGGCTAAACATCGAAAAACAACAACTGATCATAGTCCTAATAATTTATTACAAAAATCATCGGTTCTTGTTATCGTGTAAATATTTAAAAAATTGTAATTTTTCTTGTTATAATCTGTTTAAATATAGGTAGGTTTTATAAATCTTATAGGTATTATTTAAAAAAAAATGAATTAATCATTTAAATATATTGATTATACTAATTATACTGACTTTTGACATTTTAGGGATGAATAGAAACACAGTCTTGATGGCTCGTATTTATATTTACATTGACCAAATTGTACAAACAAAAAAATTAATCCATTTTTGTTTGCACTTTTTTAGATAAAAAAAACAGGGAACCTAATAAATCCCATTGCACCATAATACAATTTATAGTATAAACAATACACCGCGTTAAAATATTATGATTACACCACGAGACTGTAATGTCTAATATAAATATTAACCACAGGCACACGATAAAATATAAATAATAATACAATATAACTAAATATATAATACCTATAATGAAACTATAATAGGTAGCACGGACTAAGATATACATATATATATATATATATCTTAGTCCGTGATAGGTAGGTATCTGGTATAGCCGTATAGGTTATGTTCACAAAATGGCAAAGCTGGGCAAGTTAACCAATTTTTTTAACTAGTTAAAGTTAAGTTATCCCAAAATAAAAAATAACTAAGCTAAGTTAAAGTTAGTTTTATAAAGTTACTGAATTTGAGTAACTATAAGTTAAGTTACAAATTTTCATGAAAATATTAACTAAGTAAAGTTAAAAGTCAAGTTACTTTTATTTTTTTTAAATAGGTACCTTTAACTTACGTCTTACCCACTCATAAACATTTTTTTATCTCTTCGGAGGAAAATAACTAGTTTTGGTATAAAGTAAATCAAATTAATAACAAATGCAAAGACTATATGATTTATCAAAATATAATATTATAAGAATGTAGAGTGTAGTTTGTAGAAAACACGGCATAAGTATCACCATATCAGAAATTACTAATTAGGTTCGTTCTGGAAATTGTATTATTATTTATTAAGGCGGGATCCCACGACTCGTGTATTTGACGAATATCCACGAATACTCGAATAATCGGCAAGCTATCCGAATAGCCAAGTAGACCATTCCCACGACTCGTGTACTTGACGAATATCCTCGAATACTCGAATAACCGGCAAGTTACACGAATAGCCAAATAGACCAATCCCACGATGAGTTTCATATTCGTCAAAAGCTCAATTATTCGCGATCGTCATGCGCCTAGTGACCACTTTTGACAAAAGATTAATGATGAACAACTTAATTTTGATAACATTTATCAATCGTAAAATTGCAATCGGAAATAACTAAACGTTTTGTAATTTTTTGTGTTCGCAAATTTGGAATCTTATTTTATTCTAGTCTATTTTATTTATTACTCACTGTTTGGTGAAATGAATCTAGAACAGAAGAAAATAGTTGTATGCGGATCATTTTTACTTATGAGTGAAGAATTTAAGAAATTAAAAAGTATAATGGACAATAAAAAAAACAAAAAGTGTAAAACGAGAAGATGGTGGATGATTTCACTCAATAAAAGTCGATTGAGGTAAGTGTATTTGTCATGACTCATGACTCATGAGTCATGAGTTCATGACCTTATATTTAATGGTGGAGTGTTATTAATCTTACCTTTCACACTAAAGCTATTATCAAATATTCCACTCAATTATATTATTTACCACTCTAAAAAAAAAAAATTTAAAATAGTTTCAAAAGACAGTTTTGTTAAAAGTATAAAATCTCTAACTCACAGGTATGATGGTTCAGATATGTTAGAAGATCTACGAAGAGAACCTAGTGGAAAGTTTGAAAACTTTTGTCGAATGTCTGCAACAGACTTTGAATACCTCATAAATAAAGTAGGCCCATTGATAGTGAAGACTGATACCACTATGAGAAAAGCCATACCAGTACAAGAAAGATTAGCTGTAACATTAAGATTTTTGGCTACTGGAGACAGCTTTAAAAGTTTGTCTTTTCTGTTTAAGATATCATCTCAAACCGTTTCAAGATGTGTACATGAGACTTGTATTGCATTGATTGAAATACTTAAATATGAAATAAAGGTAAGCAACTCAAAAATTATTTAAATTATTTAAGTATATTCTACACTTTAGAAAAAACATAAAAAAAATTTAACACCTTGTCAAACTAAAAATAACTTTTTTTTAAAAATATGAAAACATAAATTATCAACCTTGATATTAATTATAGAATTTAAAAATTAAAATCCAACTTAAAAAAAAAAATTCTAACTTCTTATATAATAAAAATGATAACAAATATAATTCAAATTTTAATATTACAAACTTCATAAGAATTATTTTTTATGTGATGAAAATTAATCTTGTAGAGAATGTTGAGATGCATATGAGTTTGTTGGAGAAGCTTGAGGTACATGTGAATTTTCTGGAGAATGTTGAGATGCATATGAGTTTGTTGGAGAAGCTTGAGGTACATGTGAATTTGTTGGAGAATGTTGTGACAGATATGTGTAGATTGGATGCGATGGTGGTTCATATTCATCTGTTGAAGAATGTTGTAATGTTTTCAATATTTGTGGAGAAGGCTGCGATATATATGAGTTTGCTGGAGAATGTTGTGACTGATATGTGTGTACTAAATGAGATGATGGTTCATATTCATCTGTTGGAGAATGTTGTGATGAAAATGAGATTTTTGGAGAAGGCTGAGTTATATATGTGTTTGCTGGAGAAGGTTGAACCACATATGAGCTTGCTGGAGAAAACTGAGAAGGATGTCTTGAAAACAAATGTGTTGAAGAATGCATAGGAACAATAGTAGGGCTAATAGAAAGATTTGAATTAGTGCTACCACTACCAAGTTTTTGGTGATAACTAATAGAGGTGAGATCAGTGGATTGTTTCTTATATTTTGCATGAAAATACAAATTATCTATATCATGCATCAGAATACCTCGAGTGTTTTCATCCAATGATCTTAATTTTACTGCCAGTAAATTTGCATATAGTATACATTCATCTGTTTCTGCAACCTCACTTGGTTGTTCACACACCTTTTTCATAATTGAATAAGCATCATCCATACGGCTTTGAATTGATTTCATTTCAGCTAATTCTTTCCTTTTTCTTGATACTTTTTCTGTTCCACTAGGACGTTTAAAAACTTCAAGAGGGGAATTTAAATTTTCTGAATTGTCCTCAAGATTTGTAATACCATCATTTCTCTCTTCAGTTGAATCAATATCAATTTTATCAATTTCACTACTACTATCTTCACCATGAATTAGTATATCTTCTGATTCCTAAACAAAATTAAAATATCAGACTCACTTTTCTCAGTTTTAAAAACTTTGTTTATAATTATAACATAAGGTCAGTTATACAACTAAGTTGGTTTATATTTTGAAATTCTAAATAATATTAACTCTTAAATTAAACATATTGGACATTTTTAAAAGCTGTTATTAAATTTTTGGATATTTAAATTATATTCTAAAAAAAAAAATAGGTAGAAAATCATAATTCTTAAAAAGTACCTAAATAACCTCATAGATAATCAACCAATTTTTTTTTTTGATCTACATTTTATAATTTCTTTGAGTAACATAAAATATAAATTAACAATTTGTGAAAATTATTTAGGTAGTATTGTAGTAATTTTTTTAGTTTATTCACTTTGATGTTACTGTTCTAGATACCAACAAATTGTGAAGAATGGTCAAAAGTATCTAAGGAGTATGATGAAAAATGGAATTTTCCACAGTGTGTAGGATCAATAGATGGTAAACACATAATTATTCAGTCACCTATACACAGTGGATCTGAATTTATCAACTACAAAGGAACTTTTAGTGTTGTACTTATGGCTTTGGTTGATGCTAACTATTGTTTTTTATATGCAAATATTGGTTGTCAAGGAAGAATTAGTGATGGAGGGGTCTTTCGCAATACTTCTTTATTTAAGAAAATTGAAGAAAATGATCTAATGCTACCTCCTGATCAACTGCTTCCTTCGAGTGAAATACCTACTCCATATGTTTTCGTGGCAGATGATGCTTTTACCTTTAGTCCTCGTATCATGAAACCATACTCAGGAACATATGAGAGAGGTCGTGCTGAAAGGGCTTTCAATTATCGACTTTCAAGAGCTAGACGAGTAGTAGAGAATGTTTTTGGAATTATGTCTTCGGTATTCAGAGTTCTAAGAAAACCCATGCTGCTTGAACCCAATAAAGTTTCAAATATAGCATTGGCTTGTGCTTTACTTCATAATTTTTTAAGGAAAAGTAACACCTCTAAAAAAATATATACTCCCCAAGGTACATTTGACATGGAAACTGCTGAAACAGATATTCCAGGATCGTGGAGACAGGACCGAGGTGATATAACATCATTATTACCATTACGTAATGTACCTAGGAGACCAGGGGCTGAGGCACAGCGGATAAGAAATGCATTTGCTGATTATTTCACTACAGTTGGTAAAGTACCATGGCAAGACAAGTATTGCTAAAATTCAAGTTATTTAATTGTTTTCAATATTGTAATAAATTATTATTAAAATAAAATATTGTTATATTGTAGGTATATAACCTTTAAGAAGATATTATATACAGTAAAAAATACACTATACATTTACAATCTAAAATTGACAATCATTTTTTATAAAATACAATTTTTTTTCTAGAATATATTGTACTTAATTGTATAACTACCTACCTTACTTATCTACATAAAATTTAGATCAATACCTATATATCTATTTACATTCAAAGCATTTTTATTAGTTAAGAATAGTTTTATCTAGTTTTTGTTTGTACCTCTATTTGTATTTGTAACATGAAATTGGAACATTATTAATTATTACACTATAGTAACATAGTATAATATAACTACATAATGTTTCACTATAATTACCTTAATATATTTATTTACTATTTGCACAAATTATTTCTGATTATTCAAGTAAACATATTTATTTTACTCATGAGTACCAGAGTACCTAAGTGACCAAAAAATGTAATTAAATGAAAAACAAAACTTTTAGGGTTTTAGTCTTAGGAACCAAGTAATTGTGTAAAATGGGTAAGTATATGGAACAAGTGCACTTTACCACCCCATGCAAATTTTTCGATTTTTTTTTTTTGAAATTATGTAGCTCATCGAGTTAAGAACGATGGTGCAATCAGAATTTGTCGCTCTCACTTAGTTTCGAAGTTATGGCTTTCCAAAGTTTTCAATTTTACGTTTATACGCATGCGCGCAACACTACTATAATGCCGCGCGGAGGACTATTTTTGTTATTTTTCTGTACTTACGTATTCTAACCTGTTTAAAACGATGGTGCAATAATAATTTATCCCCCGATTTGCTATAAAACACCTCCCCAAGTGGGTCACAGGGTTGAGAAAATTGCATTTTTGTTGCACCGAGTCATCGAGCGGGGTCACTCGCTCGCTGCGCTCGCTCGGACAATTAAAAACGAAAATATCCCCCGATTTGCTATGCAACACCTCCCCAAGTGGGTCACAGGGTTAAGAAAATTGCATTTTTGTTGCACCGAATCATCGAGCGGGGTCACTCGCTCGCTGCGCTCGCTCGGACAATTAAAAACGAAAATATCCGCCGATTTGCTATGCAACACCTCCCCAAGTGGGTCACAGGGTTAACAAAATTGCATTTTTGTTGTACCGAGTCACCGGTTAAAAATATTCCTCTACTGGAAGTAGACATAGTCAATCTGGTTTAAATAAATTTTCACATTATACCTATAGTAAGTACCTACCTACCTGATAATAATTAATTATAATAATAATTCAATTATAAATATGATTTTAGATTACATTATATTATTAAAGAAACTATATTTTAATACACAATTAAAATGTCATTACGTCAAGTGCTGCGTTCTAGTGAAGTTAACCTCTCTTAGTCCCGTGTTTGTTCATTTTTATTTATTATGGAAGCATATAATTTAATTAAAATTTTCAAAATTTTTAACTGTGAGTTAAGTGATCCTCTTAATGCTATAATTGGCGAGCAGCTCCAGAATTGGCTCCTTATTCCTAAAGAAGGGGACTATTTATGTCCTAGAGGGCATAAATTAAAACTAATAGCACGAAGTCATGTCAAAGATGCATATTCTTGGAGGTAAATTAGATATACACATATTGAATGATACTATTCACCATAGGAACAAATTCTATAGTAATTAGGTATATATATAATATATATCAAATATATTCTATTTCTAGATGCCGTGAAAAATACATGGATCGGCATAAAAAATCGAGTAGATGTGAATACGAGGTGTCAATAAGGAAAAACACATTTTTCTCAAATTCTCACATGTCAATTGCCAAAATTATTTTGTTAACTTATCTATGGATAAAACAAACCAACCAGACGTTCATTATGGAAGAACTAAGCATAAGTAAACATACAATAGTTGATTGGGCTAATTTTTGTCGTGAGGTTACTTTTGATCACATGATTTTAAAAAAAACTAAAATCGGAGGTGAGTCCGTTGAAGTTGAAATTGACGAAAGTAAATTTGGCAAGCGCAAATACCACAGAGGTCATCATGTGGAAGGCCAGTGGATATTTGGTGGTATTGAACGGGGTACTAATCGATGTTTTTTAGTTCCCGTTGAAAAAAGGGATAAGGAAACGTTACTTCAAATTATTAAAGATTGGATTCTACCAAATACTACGATAATTTCTGATTGCTGGAAAGTATGTATTTTAAAAATAATTATGAATATTAATGATTTCATCAGGTTCTCTTTTTAGGCATATGATTGTTTGAATGATGAAGGTTATAAGCACTTTAAAGTTAACCACAGCATTAACTTTAAAGATCCAGATACCAATCAGCACACAAACACGATCGAAGGACTATGGCGACATGCGAAATATTCACTTCCCCAATATCATAAAAAAAAAACCTTTATAGCCGGATATCTTTCTAAGTTCATGTTTTTAAAACAATGTAAGGCTTTAAATGTCGATCCATTCACCGAGTTTTTAAGAATTGCAGGTAGTCTTTACAATCCAATTACGGCCGCATACGTTGATAATGACGATAATGAGGGTAATGATGATAATGAGGGTGATGACGATAAATGATAATGAAGATGAATTAAGTGACAACGATACATATATTTAGATATTATTATATTATATAATTAATACCTATTAATAAACTAATTTTATTATTAAAAGTAATTGTGTGTTCTAATATTTGGAAGTCCAAAATTAAATGATTGTGCCATAAGTAACAACCACAACCTAGGCTTAAAAATAAGTAATAGGTACTCATTAATAATTTCATTAATATAATAAGTCTCACGAATAAGAAAAAAAAAATCGCGAAAGACGTGACACGTAGCGTTGCGCTCATGCGTACAAAAAACGCAAAATTGCTTACTTCCAAGGGCCATAACTTCGAAACTAAGTGAGAGCGACAAATTCTGATTGCACCATCGTTCTTAACTCGATGAGTTACATAAGTTCCAAAAAAAAAAATCGAAAAATATGCATGGGGTGGTAAAGTGCACTTTAGCCAAGTATATAAATGTATGTATATGCTTGGTATGAGAGTGTGACTATACTGACTAATATTATAGTAGGTAACAATTGTATCATAGGCAGGTAGGTCCAATTGTATGTGAATATCTTATGTAGTTTGAATTTAGTAAGTGCATATCCCCCAGTGGTTTGAAAAATGCGAGGAAAAATGTTACCCTTTTGCCAACTCTTTAGTTGTCAGAACTGAAATGTATAGGTACTTGTAATTTAGTTTAAACGTGAATATTTATACTGGGGTAGTAATGTAGGTCTGTGTCTGTACTAATGCCTGTACATGCTTATGTATGTAATAGTAATAAGATATTATAATAAAGCTTACTTGTGTACTTATTGTAGGTCTTGGCTGATATACACTAACCAAGAATTTGGCCATTGTTTCAAAAGCAAACCAGTTAGGCTTATAAACATCATCTACGCCACTTCCTGTTTTCATGCTACTTTTCACCTTGCTCAATAATGGTCTAAAACTAGCCATCAAAGAGTCTTTTTTTTTTTTAAGCTCTTGAATAGTGGATGAAAAACTGAGTGTGTTGTTTATCCTTACCCATGCGTCATTAACCAAATTACGGTTTTTGTGATCTGGATTTTTAGGGTTCCAAATCGATGGCTCTTGTTCATACAGCTTCAAAAACTCTAGACTCATTTCATTTGACCATTCCATTATACTACACATTTTTATTTTACAGGTAGTATTATATTATTTATATTTTAAAACTGTTGATCACCTAATAAAATATAAAAAACGTTGAATCATTCAAGTTGACTGTTGAAATTAAATTAGTATAATATTATTTTTATGAGTTATGCTTATGACTGTTAACAAAGTACCAAATTACAATTAATTAATTTGATAATATGGCTGATAACTGATAAGTGATAACAAAAAACAACCGAATGGCAAATATTCGTCGTGTCGTGGGAATGTACCAACGAACATCTATTTTGGTAATTAAATTCTCTTTGACTCGTGTCACTTTTACCGACAATCGATGGGAAGGTGGCGAATAACGAATAACGAATACCGAATACCGAGTATTCGTACAAGTACTCCATTCCCACTACTTGGCGAGTATCCACGAATACCAAATATTCGTCAAATACACGAGTCGTGGGATCCCGCCTTTAGTTATTACCTACCTATCAATGTACACAATACATTATTAAGTAGTAATAATGTAACATACATCTTAATCGTTGTCATTTCATAGAAAATATAAACTTCCTAGTTATATTCCAAATAAGTAATAAATAAATAATAATAATCACTATTCACTATAATAGTATAAAGCCGGTACTGGTGTACTTGCCAAATATTCGTCACTTGTGTATACTTGCCATGTAGTGGGAACGGTGGTAATCATTTGAACTCCAATATTTAGAGTGCGATTGGCGTGAATTTGCGTGTCGTTTGAGGGGGCTGGGGAAATGGAAATAAAGGGGCAAGGCCCACGGTATTCGGAGTTTTGGGTTTATGATTTCGAAATAGGTCACGAAAATTCACGTCAATTGCACGCTAAATTGTGAGACAGTAAAAAGTCCTTAAAACTTAAAATCCAGATGAGGAGGGGCTGTAGAAACATTTCTACAGCCCCCCCCCCAACTTGTTTTCATTTTTAAACTTGTAAGTAGTAAGTAGTAACCTGGGTAAGTTGCCTACAAGTAACCTTGTAAGTAAAATTGTAAGTAAAGTTGTTGTATAAGATATGTAGGTAATGCGAGCGAAGCGAGGACATTTTTTTTTTAGTTTGGGGGCCCTTAAAATATTTCCCTGTAACAAAAATACTACCTATCCAGTATCCACCCCTGGCTGTCGTACCTACAACTTATGAGAAATATTATAATATTATACTTCAAACTTTTTGATTAGGTAACAATATTATAATTTATAATGTTTAATTAAATTAATTAATCTATATATAATATAATTATAAAACAATATTAAATATTTAAAAAAAAAAATTGGTTTTAAATGTCTATAAATAAAAAACCCAAAATATTGGGCGTAAACTAAAAGTTTATAACGGCTATTCATTTTTTAATTACAAAAAAAAACTGTGATTACTTTAAAAAGTACAGGAAAATTTGAATTTCTACTTTTTACCCTACAAAAGTAAAACGACAAACTATATAGATCCAATTTTCGGACAGAAACCTGGTTAGACCCACCCCCCTCCCACCGGTCAGAAAATAAAATATTCTATATTTTTCTGGAAGTTTACATTCCGGACGTTTTACGGTCAGTGTTATTTAATTCCGATAAATTTACGTTCCACCTTATTACTTTCTTTCGTTATAACGTTCCGTAAACTAAAATTTCTCATTCGTTTCGTATTATAAACAAATTATGCACAAGTAATTTTACAGTCCGGATTTTGAATTCATCAATTTAATTATCCTTTTTTATTTTGTTCATTAGTTTTAAGTTCCAAACAAATTACAGTCAATATATATTAATTCCGTGTATTTTACGGTCTGGAATTTTGTTTTCAATATATTTTTAATTCTTTCAATTCAATAATACGATTACATTACGTTCTGTGATTTCATAATTCCGGCGAATTTTTTTCCGGGATTTTATTGGCATCCCTGAATTTTGGTTTCCGGGCGTTTTACGTTCATCGATATTTAATTCCAATTAATTTTTGTTCCGTCTTACTTTTTTTCCTCAAGATTACATTCTGTAAACTTAGATTTCAATTCATTTTGTATTCTTAACATATTAATTTCTATTAGTTTTATAGTCGGGAATTTGAGTTCCTCAATTATTACTCTCCTGCCGTTATATTTCCGGAATTTTATAGGCGTCCATCTTATTTATAACACGTATATAAAAAAAAAATACGTAAAGATATTCAAAAAGTAACCAATAATAAATAATTATAAATGGTTTTATGCATTTTATAGTGAATTGTAAAAATGTATTATTTATTGAAATTTGAATGGCTCTCATTCAGTCAATTTTGGTTTTAGAGCCATGGTCAACTGGTCAAATTGACTTAAAAAAATTCAGTCTATCCGAATTTGATATCAAAACTACCTGTTGCTATTAAAAAAAAGTAAGTTGCATTGCGCATGCGCGTACCGAAGGGTTTAAAAATTTGAAATTTATCTGAAAACGTGTATTTATATACCACAAGCTTATAAAAAAAAATTCGATTTATTCCAACATAATCCAGCCGAGAAATTCAGTGTTCCCTAACAGTGTTGAATCCAGAACATTTTTCTGGGGGGCTCACTTTTTTTTCATTGGTGAAGGGTGATACGTCATTTTAGTATTATGAATTATATCTATTAATAGGTAGTTATTCTTATTACAATTTATAATTTAGACATTTCAAGTTTAGATAAAACTACAAACAAATTATTTTATTTTAATTTTTAAATCAATCTATAAGGTTGTCACACATTATAAATCGTATTATCTATTATTATTATTTATTGCAATTCAGAAATTATAAATATTCAAAAAGTTATAAAACAAATTATTAATTTTTAAATTTTTATACTAGTTAGTGCAAGTGATAATACATGTGCTCGACAATGTATGTAAGGAACTTCCCTTCCAGCTTTTTCACTAATAAGTCTACGAACTCCACTTTTATTTCCCGACATGTTTGCAGCCCCATCAAAACCACATGCAATAATATTTTGGTATGACAGATTGTGTTTTGTTAATTCAGAACTTATTTCGTTGACAATTGTATGGGCTTTAGTATCAGATAAATCTCTAATACCAAGAAATTATTCAACTGGTTGATTATTTTTAACAAAACGAATACATATAGATAATTCAGATTTATTGTTAACATTTGTGCTTTCATCGGCCATTAAAGAAAATTTTTTTCCAATAACTTCATTAGGTATTTAATTTCTTACATAATATTTCTGATGCACAACATAACATTTTCTAAAATGTTGATATTCGACATTTTTGGTTTTTAAAACACTTAGACCCTCATTGATATTTTAAAAATATAAATTTTAAAACTGCAATTAATTAAAAAAAAAATAATAATATTACTAGAAATCGTGAGTACTTATTAAATAGCTGTATTCTAAATTATAATATGAAATTATAAAGTTAAGAGTATTAAAATATGAATATATTATTATTATGATGACCAGGTTAAACAGGGTTTTATTTTATAGAAGACAAAATTTCTTGCTCTTCATTTTTTGAAAAATCACTATTGGTATGAAACCGAATTTTTTATTTTTTATTTAATTTTTTTTTTTGTTCTCATCAGGTTCGCTGTTATCAGTTGTTATCAATATCGGGATATCAGCAATAGCTATACCGTATACCGTTTCGGTTAGTGGTATATAGTTTAATTAAATATAATTATTATCAAATAATATAATAATTATCATACCGGTAAAACAGACTAACCCCGCAAGCAAAAAAAATATTGTATAATATAATTTTTAGAAATGTAATGTTGGCAATACATTTTATGCCGCCGTCTTTCGACCCGGGTCCTTATCATTTTTCGGACGACTGCCCCCGACCCATTCTGTGGCCGGAAGGAGTAAGACACGATGATGTGCTGTTGTTTTTGTCGGACGTTTTTGTCCGACGCTGCACCCTATATGGTTAAGTCCGGAGATGCAATAAAAAATCTATATTCAAAAATTATTCATGTCACATGTTTGGCTTATGCCTTCCATAGAGTGCCTGAAACAGTACGTATAAATAACCCTAAAATTGATAAAATTATTGCAAATGTAAATAAAGTGTTTCGTAAAGCCCCGCCTCGTATTCAAATTTCTAAAAATATGGCTCCAACATTAACACTCCCAACTGAACCAATTTTAACGAGATGGGGTACATGGATTCTTGATTTATAATAATAAATTCACTGAAAAAATGTGGAGATGACTGGTTATTTCACCGAATATTATGATTTATAAAAATGAAAAAAAATATTACTGTTTGTTTTACCCTTAATTTTTGACCTTTTTAACATACAAATAATAAATCAGGTTCTCTTTTCGATGTATCGGAAAATGTACTGCACTACAGAAGTCGAAAATTGAAACATTTTAACTACAAAAAAAGTATTAGGAGACATAAAAAACAAAACACATCGTTGCAAAGCCAATCACGTAACCAAATAATAAATTACATATAATACTAATACATTGTTATTAATATATAACATATTTTAACAAAAGAAAAAAAACGAATGACTAGGTATTACAAGTAAACAAAATATTTAAACAATGAAATAAAATAACTCATACTTTATAAAAATTTAAAAAAATAGTATCTAAGTAAAAGACACTATATTAAACAAAATAAAATAACTCATACTTTATAAAAATTAAAAAAAAAAATAGTATCTAACTAAAAGGTACTATATTAAGCTAAATATTTAAAAAAACGAAATAAAATAACTCATACCTTTGTAACGTCACAGCATTTTTTGCATTAATATTATTAATATCATAAACATACCTTATCTATATATTGTTATGATTATCGCGCGCTAATGCAGAAATGACCGCAGTGTTATGCAATAAATGTTCCCCGTTCCCCCCTTCATCATGCAGTGATCGTCGACGGCGTGCCGCGGTTGCCCGCCGCCCGTCACCTCCAGCGCATTCGTCGCGTCCGCCGGTACGGCCAGCAGGCAATACTGTACTCCCCGAATATATTGTATCATTCCACAAAACGACGACACTGACCTGCCCCACCAACGACAAAAAGCTCGCCGGCAACAGACCACCGCTGTCGCCGGGTCTCCGCTCAACACAAATCACTTTTTTCACGGCTCTACACCTGCCTGGTCCACGACGATACACCTGCCTGGTCAACTGCGAGATACCCGTACTGACAACGACCGACGCATCGACCACGCGGCCAACCGATTGATGTTCATCACCCGATCCTATAAGACACAAGTCAATTGCCGTCACCAACCGATTTCGTCGGATGCTTGTTAGCTGCCATCAGTTGTGAAAACCTGCGTCCAACAACCATGATGGGCTAAGACACCCACGAGGGCCCGGGCGGCGGCCGAAAGCTGATCCAGCCAACATCGACCACGCAGCGCAGTCAAAGTCGTAATATGTTTTATTTCCCCTGTCCCCCCCCCCTTTACCAGCACGTAGGCCACAGGTTATACGAAATTCACGTTCGTATAACATGTGCGCCAGAGGAAGCGTCGCAAGACGCGGGTCCCTCACAATAATTTCCCCCTGTTTTCGGCTTTAACAAGCCCGGCACGCTTTCCCGGTAACCCTGCGAGGACATGCCATGAGTGATACGGTGTGTCGCCTCCCGTGGGTCAGGAAAGCATGCGACAAATTAAAATTATATTCTTTTATAATTGCCATGTTCTGGCTCCCCGTCAATATTATTAAAACTCTTATTATTTTGTAATTGCCATGTGCCACCATATTATTATTTTGCATTTGCCATGCGCCAAATTATTATATTCTATTATAATTGTCATATTATTATTATTATTTGTAATGTTAAATTTTAACCTTAACTTGTAATGCCAATATATCTTGTTAATATCCCAAAATTATCATCTTTAAATATTATCTTTCTCCCCTTAAATAAATCCTCTACATTCACTTGTAGTTGCGTGTAACAAAGCCTATGAGCTCCACCGACTTCCGCTTACATCGTGGGTGGTTTACGGAGCCCTAAAAAGCTCCGGATTCTCTCACCTTATAAAAATTAAAAAAAAAATTAAAATAACATTAAACAATGTGATATTAATATTAGGAACATTATATTTTAGTTTTCGGAATTTTACATATCTTAAACAGTTTCGACGACTAGATTGTTATAGAACCATAAATAATTTGGTGGGACATATTTCGCTGCCAGGTGTTGGACATCCCGAAATTTAGCCTCTTTGATTTTTAAAATTTCTTTGTGTAATAGTGGTAAATTGTTTTCTTCGGGGAACTTCAATATACATGATTGTTTTTGTAGATGAAACTCTTCAAATCCTACTGAATTATGGTATACAGTACAGAAAATCCTTCCATTTTATATTCCGTACGCCTATAGACCATAATGGTAAGCTTCTGGTTGTTAACACTTTTTAATGTTTTCTTAAACAACGGTTTTGTGTAATCCGAATAGTTGAAAATCATATCTCGAGATACATCTACCACATGAAATTTTTACAATTTCTTTGTAGGTTTCTGGTCAACTTTTCTTTTAACTTTTTCAATTGACCCGAAATATCGATCACACGGTAAAAACCTATGACCCGGCTCTGGATACCGATGTGTGATAGTTTCTAAGTTGAACAACTTAGATTGAATTACTGTATATAAATATTGGAAGAGGCCATTATTTTTGTTCTGCGAGCTACAGTTGTCTGTAAATTTATAAATGTTTTTTACACCTGGCGCGAGTTTATTTTTAAGAAAATCGTGAATGAAACTAATAACATCGTTTTGTCCTTTTTTGGCAATCGACTCGTCGTACATGTAGTGGTATGATTGGCCTGTCTTTCCTGATTAAATACGAAAATTATAAACCCATATTTGGCGTTTATAAAATACATCACCACACGGAATGTGTGGCGATAGCATATTCTGCTGAAAATCAAAACTTAATACCTCGATTTCTTTATTCGATTTAGCTTTTTCAACAAATAATTTTAAATCATTATAAAACACCTCAGCTTTGCTTATATGAATTTCTTTTTCTAATTCAAACTGAAGTTTTAGTTCTTGATCAGTTTCATGGTCAATTAAATTTTTTAATCGGTCACAAGTTTGACACGTGTCAGTTCTTGGAGTACCAAAAGATAAATTGAAATTATTTTTAAAATGTACAGAAAAATAATAATATTTAACTATGGGTTCAATATTTTTCTCGCCTCTTTGTATTAATTCAAATTTTTCAGGTTCATTTTTTTCTAAATACATCTTGTACATTTTAGAAATGTTAAGTTCGGGTGATAAATAGTTAACATTGGAGTTGTCAGATCGGCTATAATGAGATTGGATTTTAGAAAAACTGTTAATGTGGGCATTTATTTTAAATATAATATCAGTTGATATTCTATTTGATCAGTTCGCATGTTTGCCTCGTAAATCGTGTGGACATGGCTTATGAGTTTTAATATGGCGAATAAATCAGTATTTTCCAATCCCAAACAACGAACAAAAAGCAATTTTACAAACAATAAATTCGCTTTGACTTAAGCGTATTTTATAAGAACATGAAACTGTTTTTTTAATTTTGAGCGATCCAGGCCCTTTTGGTCTATGCCTTTGGACATTATTTAAGCTTATTAGAGCACATAAAAATGTGTCTTGCTTTTATTTGTTGCCTAAAAGAATTTATTATCAACGATTTATTTTCATCTGTAATTTTTGTAAAACATTTAAGAATACATTTACATGCTGGACCTGTTACACGTTTTGGAACTATGTTATTTGTTGAAATACTTTTGTATTCCTCACCTGAAGCTCTTTGTTTTTTAACTAAATTTCTTTTCCAAAGGCTAGGTTTTGAAATTCTTTTCTTACCTTTGGGCATTGTAATTTCATTTGTTTCATCGGAGGTATCACTCTCAGTACCTTCAATAATATCCGGACCATCTAGCTGCTGTATTTCATTTTCAACATCGGAATCTACACATATGTAGTAAACCGACGGAGTCGCTTTCCTATATATATTCAATATTATAAATACATCTCTCACGCGATGTAGCACGCTGGACAACAACAAAACTATAAATCTTTTTCAATACCTTGGGTTTGGCTTATCGTGGCTAATCTTCGCTTTACCAAAGTAATGCAAAAACAAACCTATAAAGGCACTCAATATTCACATGACCAAAATTATGCGAAAACAAAACTATTAAATTTTTAATAGTTTTAAGTAGAATAAGACTATGAATGTACTCATCTTCGCAGGGCAAAAATAATGCGAAAGCATTAACATTAAAAGCATTAATAGGTTTTCGCAGAAACAAACTATTAAATTGTTATAGTTCAGGTCTTTTGGCAATAACAGTATCTAGCTCCGGCTCCTTTCAGATATCCATCTCCTTGACTCTACCGTGTACGTTTATATCCGCATAGATTTCATATAAATATAAGATGATGTCTATAGCAAAATTAGAATTAGTTTAGAGTTTACACTACGTACATACTGTACGTAACTAACTTCTCGGGCAGATGCTTTGCGCTCTGTCCTCAAATTTATCTTACACTTAATTGTGATTATTTACTTTTTAAACGTTAATAAAATTACTTATACCTAACTTGTGTAACTTGTCTCTGCAACCTTTTCTCCTATTCAACCGTCAACGTCTTCGAACTCAAAAATATAAGCGTTACTGCGTTAGTGAGGGATCACTACACATAGAATACCCCCTAAGTCATCGCTATCTGATAAACTATTGATCGTTTCAAAAACAAAATCGGGGTCTACGAAAGAATCATCCAAATCCGACGAGGATACATCCGAGGCTTCGAGTACAATATTACGTATATCATCATCGTTCGTGATGTTATATAATACAATAAAAACAAAATTAAAATGTATTATAATATATTATAATCGATTATAGGTTATAGCAGTAAATAACCATTTAAATTAACAAATATAAACCTTATAAGTTATAACGAAAAACGAATAGTAAATTTACGAAGTTATAATAACTGATAAAATAATATTATGCTATCATCTCGCGCACTATTTTACAGTGTTGCACCGTAACTGTGTACCAGACATCTCCATTTGTATGATATTAGGCTATCTAATGAACGGACATAGCCGATTATTGCAACGAAATGTAGACAAATTTCTTCGTTATCAGATAATGTAAAAACATGCATTTTCAAAAAAATTGGAGATAACCGGTTCTTGTACCGGACCCTTCTGCTAGCTCTATTTCATTAGTAGATTATGCAAGGTTAAGATTATCCCAAATACACGGTGAACAAGGAATGTCGATAAAAACAAAAGTAGAAAATGTGTTAAATAAAAATAAAGTCTATCAATTGTTAATAAAAATTTCAAACATTTTGTCGGGAGATGAAGACAATTTTAACGGATTACCTGAAGATATGAACATTAACGATTTAATACATTTTAAGTACCGTAAAATAGGGTGAATAGGGACGGTTTTAACGATTATTTTAAGATTGTGCACACAATTTTTATAGTTTTCATATTCTGAAAACGGTTATAGAAAACCCACACACACATGAATATATTTAGAACTATTTATAAAATTTAAGTTCAATATTTATTTTTATATATTTTTCCAAAAACGTGTTCCTATTGACCCAGCAATGGGGTGAATAGGAACATACGTTAAAATTGATTAATATTCCTTTTATAAATTACTAATGGTGAATAGGAACTTAATTTATATTTTTAAAAAAAACTTATGAACATAATACAATATAATAGGTGTTATAATAAAATAAAAACAAAATATAAAAAGGGTCATTCCTTTGACAAATCAGTCTTGATTTTAATTCGAAATTCAAAAGTTATTCTATTAACAGTATACTGAATAACAAAATATAAAACTATAAATTAACTATAGTATAAAATAAAAACAAAATATGAAATGGTCATTCCTTTGACAAATCAGTCTTGATTTGAATTCGAGATTCAAAAGATATTCTATTAACAGTATATTAAATAACAAAATATAAAACTATTAATTATAGTATAAAATAAAAACAAAATATAATAGTCATACCTTTGACAAATCAGTCTTGATTTGAATTTGAGTTTTAAAACTTAGGTATTTTAATAAGAACATATTAATTTTTAGGGTAGGTAACAAAATATAAAACATTTAATAAAAAAAATTTAAAACTTAATACTTTTACCATTCGTTATAATCAACCATAAACTTCATGTCACCCCTTCTTTGAAGTTGCGGATGCTTTACAGTGAAAATAATATGTTCAAATTCTAGCCAACACAGGTCTTCTTTTTCAGGAAATACAAAAATCTTTCCAGAATCTATTTTTGTAGGACGATATTTTAAAAATGATCCGTATACTTTTTTTCCTTTTACCTTTAAACCATTTCCAATAAATTTTGTATTTTTTGATGAACATTGTTTTGCTTCTGAACTATTTTTAAAGTCACCAACAATCCAATCGTTAACTTTAAGATTACTAAATGAATAAACACCTATTAGGTTTGTAGTATTGCTTAATAACTCGGTCGTTGGTGATTCATCGTCTTCATCCGATCCATTCCAATCTGATTCTATACGTATAACATCGTCTTCATCTTTTGAATAATTATTTTCGTCATTACTTAAAACAACTTCATCTTCGTCCATTTCACTTTCATCACTGCTCTCTTTTAATTTGACACTCTTACCAGGTTCAACATCAAGTCGCCTACGTTTTTTTCTTGTTGTTTGTTGTTGAGTGGATGGGTATCGCATTGCTTTAAGAATTGATACCAACGAATCATTAATTATTTCGCTATCAGAATTACAGGTACTACAGTCAGGTCCATCTTCAGGTAACATATTTAAAACTGAATCCCTATTCATGGGTATAATTCCGCACTTTTTAAATCCAGATTGTATATTCACAATTTGTTTTTCTTTAATTGCATCCATTAAATTGTTCAATAGTTTCGGAAATTGTTCTTTAGGGACACTTGACTCCTTACTACCAGCTCCATACTTCCATGTTGTTAAAATTTTACGCCAAGCTATTTTTAACGGACGGAAAAAAGCGACGTCCAGTGGTTGTGTTAGATGGGTTGAATTAGGTGGTAAAAATACAAACTCTACATTATATTTGGAACACATTCTTATTCCTTCTATTGTCAAGTGAGTCGAAAGGTTGTCACCTATTAAGATTTTTTTCCCTGGTTTATTTTTTACAAACGGTATTACCACTTTTATGAGCCAATCTTCGAAACATTGTGAATCAAACCACCCCGATTTACTACGGTTATATCTCGATTTTGGGGAACCACCGACAATCCACGAGTCATACAAATACAATGCTTTGTAGACAGTGTATGGTGGGAGAAGTTCCCCGTTCCCAGTGCAAGCAAACATTATGGAAGTTGATGCTTTGCTCGAGTTCATAACTCTTTCCGGATACTTACAGCCTCTTTTAGTAATGACTTTTGCTCTACCAGGATCATCTGTAAGATTTGTTTCATCATAGTTTATGATGTTTTCTGGTGGCACATTATTTAACGATTTTTCTAAATTATCGAAATACGAATTTATACATTGTTTTGAAACTTGAGTTCGGGCCCGTTTAATGTTCTGACATAATCTTTGACTTAACATTTGTCTGTGACGCTTGGTAAAAGAAAGAGCAAAATCGGGTCCAGGCATATTATTTTTAAATTTTTTGACAGTCTTACCTTTCCTATCTAAATACGATTTTACAATAAATCTTAAGTCTATAACGCTTAGAGGATATCCCCACGAAGAACAAGTTATTAGTTGTTCGACTATTAATGTTTCTACCGACTCAGACAAAGTACATTGACCACCTTGTTTCTTTAAATGTTTACCTATATTAGCTTTTCTAAATTTATTGTGTCTATGTAACACAGTAACGGGAATATTATGTTTATCAGAACACTTACGATATGTCAGTCCGGCATCGATGTCACCTAATGCAGCATCAATTTGTTCCGATGTATACTTGGCTAATGGCTTTTGACGTACAGTTCTCATATATATTCGAGGCATGTTGATAAATTATAAAATCAAAACATAAAATAATGTGTGTTCCTATTCACTCCAATTCATACTAAAAACGTAGTTAACATGTTTTAGATAACAATAAGTACCAAAAAAAAACCTTTTTATTCGTTTTGAATTTTGCAGATCTATATTAATATATCATAACTATACAAATAATGTGTTTTCAAGTAATTACATTGAGTGTGTAAATGAAAATCTGATAACGTTTTTCATAAAAACAAAAATGATAACATTTGTCACATGTATGATAATGCGTAATTCTTGGAGGTAAAATTAATCTTATCAATAACGAGTACGATCAAAGTGATCCAAACGACATGTAAGGAAAATAACGTGTTGGTATTTTTATTTGATTTATAATTTCACGTTTATTTCACATACGTAATAATTCGTTATACAGATACAATTTCAACATTTGTAATACAGTATTTCTTTTGAATCAATTTTACTCTTGCGAGTGTACATATAAAATAGTTTAATATAGGGGTTTACATTAACCAAAGGGGGGGACAGCATGAACATGTACTCACGGTTTGTTTCGTGGGTTCGTGAGGACAAATTCAACTCTACCGGCAAGAGGTAGGTAAATGATCGGACGGCGGCGGCTATGGCTCGACGTTCTCGACAGACCGTGAGTAGATGGTTGGACGGCGGCAGCTACGGCTCGGCGTTAACAACTTCATACAGGTCGGCAGACACGTGGTTTGGACGGCGGCACCTTCGGCTCGGCGTTCTCAAATCGACGGTGGCGGACAAGTTACTGGTACAGCACAGTGGTCGGACGGCGGCACAGGAGTCGGTTGACCTTCTCTGACGGGCGGTGACGAACAAATGATCGGACGACGGTGGCGACGGCTCGGCGTTTACGACACTTGATGGTCGGTAGCGTAGGGAGTGCCGGGAAAGACTGTACAATGTCCGTTCTAGACGATAGTTTATATCGTCCGGCTCATTGAGTCTAGTGGGCAGGAATTGCTGTAGTAGAGTTTTGAAATTAGCATCCGTTCTTGGCGGTATAAATACCGTCCGGCTTGCTATTCTCGCTTCTCTCAGCTGGAGAACTGTTTGTTTCTACGGCAGCCAGCGGCCTGTATTTATGCCATTCGAGGCTCGCTGGTCCCGTCTCAAATACCATTTGACATCTTGCGTGATTCGGGGCTTCAGGTCATTGTTCAAAATGTTTGGTGATTACCTGATTGTGGTGGAAATAACGCTGATTCTGAATATGTACGTAGCGTTTTGCTAGCTTTATTGGTTCCCACGGAAAACTCATGTTTTCCGCGGGCGGCGTGCGTTCTTAATCATTGCGCGGCGGAGCGCTATCTATAGTTTGAGGTTGCGGTTGGGCGGTCGATGTTTCGACGCGGCGGGCGATGTTTGACCGTTGGTAAGGAGGACAACTAGAGTGCGCCACTTAATTGGACACTCCGTTGTGTCTCATTACATTGTCCCCTTTTTTATTATTATTTTTTTTAAAAATATGTTGATTTATGAAATCCTGAAGGGATAAAAAAAAATAAAAAATAAAAACTTTAAAATTTTAATGTGGCGATAGGGCTGCTGGATGAACTATTTGTTTTAGGGTTGATGTTGCTGCTTCGTGCGCTTGATTCGTTGGTTCTTTTCTTTGTAAATTAATCTTTTAAAACGAGTCTTGGAGATGTTTTCGAAGTCTTTCAGGTATGCTCCAACTTTTAAGATGCTTCTTCTGATCTCTGTTTAGGACTTCGGGTATTGATCTATAATATGTTTTATAGTCATGATGATTACCTCTGACTCTGTTTCGCTTAAGTGACTGGACTCGGGTGACAATTCCCTTTCCTGTCTCTCAATAACTTGCGCTGTTTCTTGTGGTTGAGTTTGTAATGAGATAAAACGGAGCGACCAAATAGGTGGCACGCTCTGGTTTTATACATTACCACAACACAAGTGAGTGCCGCCGCGAGAAACCGATTCTGCGACTACGCGCGTCTGCCGCTATAATATATAGATAGCGCGCATCCACGCGTTATTGCACAAGTGCCCGCCGCCCACCGGGAAATCGAGTTTTCTAACCGAACCAATTCCTTCAATCTAACCTTCCAAACCATCAACAGAAAAAAATCATAGTTTTTGAAAAATCAAGTTGTTTTTCTGGGTCACATTATCAGCAAGAAAGGAATATCCATGGATCCAGACAAAATACAAACGATAAAAAACTTTCAACCACCGAAGACAAAAAAGCAAGTACAGGCTTTCATCGGATTCATTAATTTTTATCGAAAGTTCATCAGGGACCTATCACAAGACACGGGACACCTGAGCAAACTAACCAAAAAAGACACAAAGTGGGTATGGGGAACCACGCAACAGCAAGCTTTCGAGAACATAAAACAAAAGTTTCTTGAAGACATAATAATTCAGTTTCCCGATTTCCAACGAGAATTTCATCTTAACACTGATGCTTCAACCACACACCTCGGAGCAGAACTCTATCAAATTACTGACCAAGGAGAACATCAGACTTTAAGTTTCGCAAGCAGGACTCTGAAACCAACAGAACAGAATTATAATACCACTGAGCTCGAACTTTTAGCAATTGTCTTTGCATGCAAGAAATTCAGAAATTATTTACTTGGCAATAAAGTTAAAATATTCACCGACCACCACGCACTCACCTTTTTAAATACTTGTCAGTTACTCAACGCTCGACTAATCCGATGGGCAACATATCTCCAAGAATTTCAATTAGAAATCATACACATTCCTGGGAAAGAAAACATAGGTGCCGACACATTAACACGATATCCACAATCACCAACTGATAACCCCACCACAAGGGAGAAGACAATAGTGATAAACAAACTCTCATTATTGGATTACAGCAATGAGTTAAAGGAACATTTCAAAAATATAGAAGTATTACAAAAAGAAGATGAACATATCAAAAAACTCCGATCACGCGTAACGCAGCGAACCGATCACAATTTATTGATTCATCAGAACTTGTTGTTCCGCCAGTCACCCAATGGGGAATATCAACTTTTAATACCAGAAGTATTGATCAAACCCCTGGTAGAAGAAACACATAAGATCTACGGGCATTGCGGAACCTATAAGACATTTAAACTATTACAGCAAAATCACCAATTTAAGAATATGTACTGCAACATCAAACGAATAATTAAAGTATGTGATCTATGTCAAAAAGCAAAAATCAGCAACATAGTGGCTAGGGGACCAACGTTAAGTCTCCTACCTGCAAAACCACTAGAAATGGTATCAGTAGACTTAATGGGGCCCTTACCAAGAAGTCAAGGAGGTTGCAAATACATATTAGCAGTATTGGATATATTTTCAAAATACATCAAATTATATCCTCTGAGAAGAGCCACAACGGACACAATTGTCAAACGGCTGATACACGAATATATACCAACTGTTGGATTATTTCAAAAAATCTTGACGGATAATGGAACCCAATTCACCAGTAGCAAGTGGGAGAAAATGATGACTGGATTAAAAGTCAAGAGTCTCCATACCACAACTTATCATCCGGAAAGTAATCCTGTAGAACGAGCAAATCGCGAAATTGGTCGCTTGCTACGAACCTACTGCCATCGACAACATGGAACCTGTATACGTGATACCTCCAACTGTGGTGGCGCAAAGACGCCCTTCCGCAACCGAAATGACGTGGGTCGAGTTCCTCAAATGTTGGGAGAAGACACCAGATACACTCAAAACTCCACCTATTATTCAGAAAGTAACCAGCACGACCCAGGAGGAAAATGAGATGACAGAAACCTCATCACAACACAGTGAAACTGAATCAGAGGTCATCATCGAAAGAATCCGGGAGATGATCACTAATAAACCGGAAGCTATTCGAGAAATCCGACAACGTCTATGGGAGACCAAAAAGTACCTAAAAGAGTTCCAGAATGTGTCAAATATCCGTCTGAAACGTCTCTTGTACAAAGTAAAGACAAAAGCTACTCGCGAGTACAAACGGCAAAACAAACGTTAGAAGTCTATTAAAATCCATTCAAATTAATCAAAATTTCAAAGTTTTTATTTTTATTTTTTTTGATTGTCCCCCTCATTGCGGAATATTCAAATTAAAAAACACAATAAAAAACAAAAAAAAAATAAAAAATAAAAAAGGGGACAATGTAATGAGATAAAACGGAGCGACCAAATAGGTGGCGCGCTCTGGTTTTATACATTACCACAACACAAGTGAGTGCCGCCGCGAGAAACCGATTCTGCGACTACGCGCGTCTGCCGCTATAATATATAGATAGCGCGCATCCACGCGTTATTGCACAAGTGCCCGCCGCCCACCGGGAAATCGAGTTTTCTAACCGAACCACACCTCCGATCAAGTCGCGGGTGACATATTCCTTTTCCTTGAGTTCTAAACTATAAGTTAGATACTCCAGTCAATATCAAACACCTCAACAAACCGCCGAATGATGAACAACGTAATATACGATTTTACAACCAAACAACATGGAACCAGCATGCCCGGCATAGCAGAAATACAAGCCGCTGGCCACCGTTCAAACAACGTTCTCCCCGCTGCGAGGAACAATATTAAGCCGGCCAATATTTATATTGGCATGAACGGATAATAATAAGTACTCGACCAACAGCCTATCGTCCCCAGACTTGAATAAGCCGGCCAATATTTATATCGGCAATAACGGATATTCGTATAGTCTGTCCCGGCATTCCTTTCCACTCCACCACCGTCGCAGTGCGTTCGAGTTGGAACAAGTTGGTACGTGTCCGTAGTCGCTGAGCGCCGCCGTCCGAGCTGAGTAGCCAGTAACACCGACCAACGTACGACTATCAATTGCCGAGCAGACCAAGGAAGACGTCGCACCATCCGAGTCGTTCGAAGTTCAACATATCTCCGAGCAGAGTCCCTGTTGAATCAAAGTCGAGCCGTTCCCGCCGGTAATAACATATTATTACCGCGCCGCCGTGATCGCGCCACTGTCCGTGGAAGCTTATTGCCACAGACCCAGCCAACAGTTGTCGTGAGGGAAAGCCGCCATCCGAGTAGAGCCACCTCAAAACCCCACATTAAACCGTGAGTTATATGTACACGCTTTCTCCCCCCCATGTTTTATGTTGACCCACATTTAACTTATTTTATATTGTAAACTCGAAAGAGTATAATAATTAATACTGTAATACAAAATATCAAAATTGTATCTGTATAACAAAAAGATGATGAAAATAAACGCACAATAATATAAATACAATAAATCAAGCGTTGCGTTTTCATTACAAGTTGGAATAGAATTCTTCTCTGGTCTTCTCTCCCAATGAGCAATGAAATCATCCCATGTCATTCCGGTGGCCGAAGGTCTTCGAATAGCGTGGATGGTGGGTGGCATGTTCCATAAGGGTTCCTGAGCATATTTGGTTCGTTTGGCCTCTTCCTATCGGTAGAACGTGGCTATCTTTCGCTTTTGCTCGGTGGTTAATAATCTGTCGATGTTGGTGATCTCAATTTTGTTCAGCGGTACTCGGCTTCGCAGTCTGTTTAAGGGAATTTGTACCAGCATCTTTCTGGGTTCCTATATAGTGGGGGGGGGGGGTATTTGGGTTACATAAGAATTTAAAAGTTTATTACATGAGTTCACAAGCAAGTTATTTTTTGGTCGATATATATAGATAGATTTTTTTTTTTTTTTTATTTTTTTTTATTATTATTATTTTTTTTTAAATATGTATTGTTTGAGAGATTTCAATTACGGGTTCGTAATATCTCTTGATGTTTTTGAAATTGATTGTTCGTGAACTCCCATTGATCTGGATAGTTACCGTGTTGTTATCATGCACTGCTTGTATCTGGTATGGTCCGTGGTAGATCAGGAATAATTTATGTGTCTCCTTGTCCTCAGCGGAGGACAACCTATGTTCTTTGATCAGGATCTGATCGCCCACGTTATACTGAGGGAATCGTTTATCTCTGTCTTTGTATGCGTTTCGCAGATCAGCTTTTTCTTTTGAACGTTTCATGACTATTTGTATGATGTCAGGTGGTTTCTCCATAGCTTCTTTTTCAGGAAAAACTACCAATTTGCTTATTGATAATTTTGTTTTTTCTCCAAACATTATATGATTTGGTGTATAACCAGTGGTTCTATGAGTAGTATGGTTGATCCAATACTCGACATTGTCCAACCATTTTAGCCAATTCGTATGCTGTTTATGACAGTAGGTTCGTAGTAATCGACCAATTTCACGGTTCGCCCTCTCTACAGGATTACTCTCTGGATGGTAAATTGTGGTGTGCAGGTTAGTGATTTTCAATCCTTGCATTATCTTTTTCCATTTATTACTGGTGAACTGCGTTCCATTGTCGGTTAAGATTTTCTTAAACAATCCAATTGTTGGTATGTAATCGTTCACTAGTCGTTTGACTATGGTGTCGGTTGTGGCTCTTTTTAATGGGTATAGTTTGATGTATTTAGAAAACACATCCAGTATTGCTAGGATGTATCTGCATCCACCCTGTCCCCTGGGTAGTGGACCCATCAGGTCGGCAGATACCATTTCCCTTGGTTCGGTGGGTAGGAGGCTTAACGTCGGTCCCCTAGCCGTTATATTGCTTGTTTTCGCTTTTTGGCACAGATCACAAGTTTTGATGATTTGTTTAATCGTCCGATACATGTTCTTGAACTGGTGATCCTGCTGCAGTAGTTTAAATGTTTTATACGTCCCGCAATGGCCGTATATTTTGTGTGTTTCTTCCATCAGCTGTTTTACTGCTACTTCTGGTACCATGATCTGATATTCACCAGATTGTGCTTGGCGAAATAGTAAGTTCTGATGCATCATGAGATTATGATTGGTCCTTTGCGCGATTCTCTGTTTGAGTTTTTTGATATGTTCATCCTGTTGTTGCAACACTTCCAAGTTTTTGAATTGTTCTTTTAATTCCTTGCTGAATTCTAACAGTGATAATTTGTTAATTACGATTATTTTGTTGCTGGTTGTTGCGTCACCGGTGAGGACTTGCGGATACCGGGTTAATGTGTCGGCACCGACATTTACCTTCCCTGGAATGTGCGTTATTTCCAACTGAAATTCCTGGAGAAATGTGGCCCATCTGACCAGTCGAGCATTGAGTAGTTGACACGTATTTAGGAATGTAAGTGCATTATGGTCGGTTAATATTTTAGTCTTATGTCCAAGTAAATAATTTCTAAATTTTTTACATGCGAAAACTATTGCAAGCAATTCAAGCTCCGTGGTGTTGTAGTTTTGCTCCGCTGCTTTAAGTGTTCTACTGGCAAAACTGAGGGTTTGGTGTTGCCCTTCTTCGGTAATTTGATAAAGTTCCGCCCCGAGGTGTGTAGTTGAGGCATCGGTGTTCAGGTGAAATTCTCTCTTGAAATCTGGGAATTGAATTATTACGTCCTCGATGAATTTTTGTTTTATGTTGTCAAAAGCTTGCTGTTGGATAGTTCCCCATGTCCATTTTGCATCTTTTTTGGTTAATTTACTAAGTTGTCCTGTGTCTTGAGATAGATCCTTGATGAATTTTCTGTAAAAATTGATGAAACCAATGAATGCTTGTACCTGTTTTTTCGTCTTGGGCGGCTGGAAGTTCATCACTGTTTGTATTTTATCTGGGTCCATAGATATCCCTTTTTCACTTATTATGTGACCCAGAAAAATCACTTGTTTTTTCAAAAATTGTGACTTTTTTCTGTTGATTGTGATGTGGTGTTGTGCAAACTTTTCGAAGATTTGTTCTAAGTGACAAATATGTTCTTGAAAACTCGTGGAAGTGATGTGTATGTCATCGACATATATGGCGGCAAATTGTAGAATTTCCGGTCCTAATACTTAATCTAAGATTTTTTGGAATTCGGCAACTGAATTGATTAATCCAAAAGGTAATACCTTAAACTGATAATTACGGCCTTTATGCAAAAATGCTGTAATTTCCCGACATTCGGCTTTTAGTGGACACTGCCAATAACCTGCCGTCAAGTCAATCGAGCTTAGGTATTTCGTTCCCTGGAACTTGATGAGAATGTCGTCCATATTTGTTGGACATTCTCGATCCGGTATTATGACTGTGTTAATTTTTCTGGCATCTAGGCATAATCGAATCTCTCCATTTTTCTTCTCAATACAGACTATGGGTGAAATTATATGCTGACCGATAATCGCCGTGCATTCAAATTTTAGATTTAGAACATAAGAAAATGTCTTACCATACAGTGCAATAATTTTAATGGCAAAATTACGAAAAAACTTATTAAACATAATAATATTACCTTTATTAATGTTTTTTTTTTTGTTTTTTGTTACAGATGAGCATGAAGACGATACAGATGAGGGATGAGTAACCCGTGTAAAAATTATTTTTATTATATTAAGTACCTACCTAATTTTTAGATTTCTTTTGTCTATAATAATAATTTATTATTAATATATTATTTTATGCATTTTTTAAAAAAAATTATAAAAAATTAGCTGCATATTTTGACGATTTTGACTGCATATTTCGATAATTTTAAGTGCAAGAAGTCCCGAACACTAGTAATCGCTAATGCTAGTCATTGTTCTGGTCAACAGTAGGAAGCCGTTTACGTAGTTTTACGAGTGAGTTTTTTTCTACGGACCGTATGGTGCTTTTTTGTAAAGTTTGTAATGTTGCAGTTGCCTCCGAAAAGAAATTTACAATTCAACAACACATCAGTCGAGATAAGCATGCTCGTGGAATTCAATGAATTGAATGAAGTGAAACAAAACAATCAAGTACTATTATCTAATTTAACAAATAATAGTGGTCAATCGTCATTTAACTTTGTGAAACATTATTAGCAGCTAATATTTCACTTGCTAAATTAAATAACACAAATTTTAGAAATTTTTTAGAAAAAAAATATAAAATCCCAGACGAGTCTACATTGCTTAAAAATTATGTTGAAAAATGCTATTTAAATACAATACGAAATAATATTAGACATTATGTAGGCGATAAAAAAATTTGGGTTAGTGTAGATGAAACAACAGATGTTAAAGGCCGTTATGTAGTAAATATAGTTATTGGTACAATGGAAGCAGAAAATTCAGGAAAAATATTTTTGTTATATTCTGATGTCTTGGAAAAAACAAATCATTCAACCATTGCAAAAGCGTTCGATAAAGCCATGTTTACATTATGGCCTGAAGGAATAAAACACGATAATGTCCTCATTTATGTATCTGATACTGCCCCATATATGGTGAAAGCAGGAAGAGCTATTTGCACTCTGTATTCAAAAATGGTGCACGTAACCTGTGTGGCGCATGCAATTCATAGAGTTGCGGAAGAAATAAGATCAAATTTTTTAGATGTCAATAAACTTATAAGTTGCTTAAAAAAAATATTTTTTAAATCACCATATCGTACACAAATGTTTAAGACTCTTGCTCCAGGAATTCCATTGCCTCCCGAACCCGTAATCACACGATGGGGAACCTGGCTAATTAACATTAAAGTAAGATTTATGTTTTGAATTAAAATTATTTTGAATGAGTATTTGAAGAAATTTACTTTTTAATACATTTTCTCTTAATTATTAAAAAAAATAAAAAATATTATTCACGTTTCTCAGGTTTTTATATTATATTGTACCTATTCTTCAAATATTTTTTTAACAGTGTTGATTCTTATTATATGTAGGATATCTGAAGGCCCCCTACTAAAATCAATTAATTATATATTACTCTTAATTCTACATTTTTGAAAAATATTTTTTATGAAAAATACAAATTTTTAAATTGTAAAATTATAATACATTCGTCGTGTGCCAACATAAAATTTGTTTCTCTCAGATACCAAGAGCATATGGTAAGCATGTACACACGAGCAATGTTTGGACGATTGGCAGTAGGTACCTACACTGTTTTAACTTTTAACAATTTGTATTTAGGTACTATCTTAATTTCTACCAAATGATATGTAACGAACACATGGGCTATTGTTTAATGCTTAAATATTTTCCTCCCTCAATAAATTAAAAATTAAATTAAAAAATGTTTACATGCTTTTACCACTTGACATGCGCCACCTGTTATGTACTGATGTAAATCTGACATCGTGGATTTTGCGTAAAGTTCAGTGGCTCACGTGCAAGGTGTCACCAGTTATTTTCGTCGCATTTAAAGTCACATTTATTCCCGTCAGTTGATTTAGTAATTCGCACGCAAATCACCGTCGCCATGCCATCTATACGGTTACCAGCGAGAGTGAGATCCAAGTATTAACATCTCGGTCACGCGTCGACGTGCTATTTGGCGCAGATATTTTACCGAGTCTTGAGTCTTGACCGCTTGCGCGCTGGCGTTGAACATCACTTCGGCCTTCCATCGGCCTTAGACACTCAACTCGGATGGATAGTTTTTGGTTTATTAAGCGTATGTTACACGATGCTAGTTTACTAGCGACTAGTGAAACACCATACTATCTTACTATCTCACTAGTATATAGTAAAATAGTTATTTCATATACACGATATTCAAATACTAGTAGTTACTAGTAGTTAAGTACCACTAGTACCAGTAGTCAGTACAGCCTCATGACTGGTCATCGTGAAGTACCCACTGCTGTTTGATTTAATTTGTTTTTTCATCTATAATAAGTTTGTGATATATTTGTGTTTATGCCATGGACAACAAATTTGTTTTGGCGTGTATACATTTTCTGAGAACCGCAATAAAAATTGAACTTCAAAGAAGAAAAAAAAACTAAGAAGAGATTGTGGGTAAAAAAATGGATTTCTAACAGACATTATTTAGGCGCTTCTTCTACCTTACTTAAGGAGTTGGCGGTGGATGATCAACTGTCATATAGAAACATAATGCGAATGAGTACAGACAACTTTGAAAATCTTTTGTGTCTCACTAGAAGCATGATACAAAAGCAAGATACAAATATGCGAATGGCACTACCGGCCAAGTTAAAACTTGAGATAACATTACGTTTTTTAGCAACGGGAGATTCATTCAAGTCTTTACAATATTTGTTCAGAGTACCAGCATGTACAATTTCAAAATTTTTGCCCGAAGTTCTTGATGCGATAACAGAAGCTCTTAAATCATATTTAAAGGTTAGTAAAACATAATTAAATTGTAAATCAATAGTATCAAAGCAATGTTAGGTAATTATTAGATTATATTAAATCAGATATTATTATTGTGTTTATTATTAAGTACACTGAAAAAATATTATAATACTAGATTCCGGTGTTTGTCATCCCGCCTACGGCGGAAAGACTGTGTGGGCGGTGGTGCATCTTTGTCGGCTATGCTGGGTTTTTTGATCCAGCCTGCGGGGGGAAGGGGGGTCGTCGGGTATTATGTTTTGTCGTGTTGGCAGCACTTTTTAAGCGGTAATTTTTAAACTCGGAAGTGTCTAGTCGTAAGTCACGCGATTCAAGTCGATCGTAAGACACAGCCAGCCAGGTAGGCAATCCGACTACGTCGGATCGCAGACCATGCCCCATTCGTGTATGCCGGTTCTTGAGTGTGTGTGTTGAAATCGGAAATTCGGATTCTGGGTTTGAGTGTCTAGCTATCAGTCATCTCGGGTAAAAGTCGATTCCCGAGTGTCGGATGCAGTGGGGGACACTGGGGGTGTAAGTCGCTCGTATGCAAGTAGCTAGTCAGGTAGGCAATCCGACTACGTTGGATCGCAGACCATGCACCGGGCGTGTATGTCCGGTTCTCGTATGTGTGTTGAAATCGGAAATTCGGATTCTGAGTTTGAGTATCTAGCTATCAGTCATCTCGGGTAAAAGTCGATTCCCGAGTGTCGGATGCAGTGGGGGACACTGGGGGTGTAAGTCGCTCGTATGCAAGTAGCTAGTCAGGTAGGCAATCCGACTACGTCGGATCGCAGACCATGCACCGGGCGTGTGTGTCCGGTTCTCGTATGTGTGTTGAAATCGGAAATTCGGATTCTGAGTTTGAGTGTCTAGCTATCTCGGGTGAAATCCGATTCCCGAACGGACAATCCGCCTACAGCGAAAAGTGCTCGAAACGGCCGTTCAAATATGAAAAAGTATACAGGAGGTAATAAAATTGTATTTGTTGATAATTATAGAGAACAGTTATCAGGTGTTTTATGTTAGGCTTCACTGTAATCAATGTAATCATTGTTATGTTTTCGCGGTTATAACAAATAAGTCGACAAAATCTAATTTTCTGATTGGATATTTTCTAAAATATACCTTCCATGTATATTTATTTAATTATGAGAATTAAGTCAAATTAACAAATAGATAATTATATTGGTGAATAACAAATTTTATTGAAATGTACTACTATCCTATTAAACGTAGGTATCTATAAATGAATACACTACACATACTCTCGTTTCCGACACACTACTCCACCCCGGGACTCGAATTTTCGAAAAAAACGGCAAATGAAGCGGTCATATTACAGTCGTACTATTTTTTAATATAGTATTTATAATCTGTAGCAGTATTTAACCAAATCGGAATCACGTAAAAACTGTAATATATCAAGTAGGTACTACACGTAGGTTAGTTATATTATAATGTATTATTAAAAGAAACATGTAGGTGCGTCGGTAAATGATAATTATAATAATTTTTTTGCCCAAAAAATATCGTCAAACGAATAATAATAATATATATAATATAATAATGCAAATTAAAAAAAAAATTAACACTTTCGTTAAAAATGATAAATGTGACGAAAAAAAAAACGCAAAAAAAAGAAATTCGATTTAACACGGCCCCGCCGGCGTTCGAAACCACGACCGTCGAATCACCCGTTTTAACGCCTAACCTACCTAGCCACCTACCGAGATGAAATTAGGAGCCAAATCTATGACTCTTAAGGGCGTTTGAGCGGACCACCATGTCCGCCACCTTCAGACGTTCAAGACGCGAGATTTGCGAAAAAAATCGAACCTCGAGGCGCATGTATATATGCCTGTATATAGCGATACCTACACGGTACCTACTCTCGTTTCTGACACACTACTCCACCCGGGGACTCGAATTTTCGAAAAAAAACGGCAAATATAGTCGTACTATTTTTTAATATAGTATTTATAATCTGTAGCAGTATTTAACCAAATCGGAATCACGTAAAAACTGTAATATATCAAGTAGGTACTACATGTAGGTTAGTTATACGTTATTATAATGTGTTAATAAAAGAAACATGTAGGTGCGTCGGTAAAATCAAGTATTAATTAAATGTTAATTTTAATTATTTTTTTGCCCAATAAATATCGTCAAACGAATAATAATAATATATATAATATAATAATGCAAATTTAAAAAAAACATGTAGGTGCGTCGGTAAATGTTAATTATAATAATTTTTTTGCCCAATAAATATCGTCAAACGAATAATAATAATATATATAATAATATAATGCAAATTTAAAAAAAAAATTAACACTTTCGTTAAAAATGATAAATGTGACGAAAAAAAAAAACCGCAAAAATAAGAAATTCGATTTAGTACGGCCGCCGCAAATAACCGAAAATCCCGGACGGCGGTTTCGAACCCACGACCCTCGAGTCACCTATCCTAACGCCTAACCAACCTAGCCACCTACTCAGATGAAATTTCGAGGCAAATGTATGACTCGCGGCGATAAAATAAAATTCTTATCACTTTCCTTATCAATAAAAACAATATTTAAGAAAATCCCAATAAATCCTATCAAAAACTCAAAACCCCGAGTTTCCCCTTGGCGAGGTGGGTGTTAGTACTCTCCCGGACCAAAATCCATCAAAAAAAGCAAAATCCAAAAAGGGGGGAGGAGGTTCCCTAAAGCGGAAAACGGTAGTATTCATAAAAAGAATGGGTTCCCCCTTGGTCCGAGGTCTTTAACTTGAATTCCGGCCGAGTTATACTCAACTCAAAATGTGGGGGGGGGTGGGGGCTTTGGTTCCCTAATGTTGAAAATTCATCTGGGGCCTAAAAAATTGAGATGCCCATTGGTACGGGGTCTCTAAGTCGAATACCGGCTAAGTTATACTTCGTCAAAAATAATTACTCGTTTAATGGGTCCCCCCACTCCGCCCGACGGTCGCGGGGTAATCGATTTATAAGACGTTATTATCACGTCAAAAAATTGAAAAACACGGGTTTTTTTTTAATAATAATAATAATAATGTTCGAAAATATTCGTCGATAAGGAAAAGGGAGATAAGCGAGCGGAATTTATAGCGAACGCGAGGGAAGTATTGTGATTGGTCGTCATGGAAGAAACGCGGAGTGCCGTGAGCGCTCCCCGCGGATCTTATACGCGTTATTAGCGTTTTATTATATAAGATTAATTGTAAAATTATAAAAAATTATTAGGAATTGAATACAGTAGTACGATCTATTATACCTATATTTGATGTAATCGAATACAAAATCGTCGAATGTATTGTCCATAGCTTTTTTAATAACATCGATTGTTTCATCAGTTGAACTATAATCGGAATGTGTTGAAGCCGCTTGACTTTCTTCAGAAATGTTCGATGAGTTTGAAGTTACAATTGTATTTGGTGATGTAAATGGATGTTGAATTAACTGTGTTGGAATATCATCTGATGAAATATTGCGTAGAATTGAATTAGTAATAGCAGTTTGCATCTCCTGCTGTAAGAGAATTCTTCGACGTAATGGTAGTTCGCGTAACTGTGAAGAGACATATTTTCCAAATTTATCACAAGCGTCTTCATTTTTTATTTTCCCAGCCATTTCATCCAAACTAGCTAATGCATTTTCAAGAAGAGGTTCATCAGAACGTTTCTTCTTACGTGGTGTAAATTTTGGTGGTTCCATTTTCTCCGGCGATTTTTCTTGTTCAGAAGAAAGTTCTCCACAAAAATTCATACTACTCGAAGAATTAAAAGTAGTCTCTTGTAATTCATTTACTTCAGTTGAATCAGTCTGTTTTGAGGCTCTTCATAATTTCCATTGTTGGGATTATTCAGTGTCTGTATTGGGAAATTTTGAAATAATAAATAAATAATTATAAAAAAAACTAACAAAAAAACATAATTATATAATTTTAAAACTACTGACAGTTTTTTAGTTTTGACCCCCCCCCCTCCCCCCAAAATAAAATCAATAAAAATATTACATAGTTATTAATATTATTATAAATATAATTGAAAATCCTTATTATACATTCTGTATAATAAACTTGAAATATTTAATTATATAAACACAATGTTTACTGTATTGTATTTTTATTTCTCTGTAGGTACCTACCACTAATGATGAATGGGCAAAAATTGCTGAATTATATGATAGACGATGGAATTTCCCCAAGTGTTGTGGATCAATTGACGGAAAACATGTTCAAATTAAAAAACCTATAAATAGCGGCTCAGCGTTTTACAATTACAAAGGCACCTTCAGTGTTATTTTATTTGCCCTGGTAGATGCAAATTATTGTTTCCGCTATTTAGACATTGGTGGAAATGACCGTGCAAGTGACAGTGCCATATTTCGAGACTCGACATTAAATATAGCCATGGAAAATGATACCCTAGGTTTTCCTGACGAACATGTCATAATAGGAGATGATGCTTTTCCTTTGAGAATAAATTTAATGAAACCTTATAGCAAACGTAAATTATCCAATAAGGAAGTAATTTTTAATTATAGGTTATCAAGGGCCAGGCGCGTAGTCGAAAATGCTTTCGGAATATTAGTTTGGCGATTTAGAGTATTTTTAGGACCAATAGAATTACAACCATCAACCGTGGACAAAGTTATTTGGAGTGTTTGTGCTCTACATAATTGGCTACGGATGACAAATTCAAATGCATAGTTTCCATCTAATGCAGTAGACACCGAAGATTTAAACACTGGCGCAGTTACTTCAGGGTTGTGGCGTGATTTTACAAGTGGATTGGCATCAACATCGCAATTAGGAAGCAACAATTATAAACAAGGTGCTGAGAGCATAAGAAAAAAATACACAGATTTTTTTTTCAACGAGGGTTCCGTTCCATGGCAGTGGCAAAAATGTGGGATAACAGATTAATCATGAAACATAATTTTATACATTAATTTGCGAATATTTAAAACATATTAATAATTTAATTTAATTGTATTCATTATTTGGCAAGTCTATAATATACTTACCTAATAATAAATATTATATAAATAAAATATTTGTAAGTTCTTAATTTTTGAGTTAAATATATACTATATATTTATTATACTATATTTTCTATATTTATTTTAATTTTAAAATTCTGATCGAATCTAAGTATATTAAAAAATATGCTAATTATTACAATATGCTTACATCAGATTGCTACAATTTTAGAGTCAAGTATAACCACTCAGTTTGGGAAAAACATTATTAATTTAGTAATTAAATACCATATATACAAGATGGATAAAAATTGTAAACGAAAAATGTATAGTAAAATGTATAATAAAAATAAAACTTACCAAATTTGACGACGATTCACGTGTTGAGGTAACTTCATTCAAAAAGGTATTGGCTCGATTCAAGCAAATAAGTTTTGGTTTATATAAAGAATCAGTACCAGCTCCACTTTTTTTGCTCCTATTGATTTTTGCGATTTCCTGTCTGTATACGTCACGAATCGATTTAATTTTAAGACGCAATTGATCACTGTCCACAACAAGTCCGATACTACTTAAATTATTTTTAAGTTTTTCAAAATTACTGATTTTTAAGTTTCTATTTAAATAATCTTTATGTTTAATGTTCCATAATATTGGATATTGTTCGTATACATCGAGAAATTGGAAAATATCATCATTGTTCCACTTCACTTGACTCATCATTAATTTGTTTATGATATATTCAACAAGAAAATTAACAGAAACAATAAATAACTAAAACTTATTATAATATCTGAATAATGAATATTCGGTATCGACGTATCGTTTTTAGTGTTTTCACAAACTCACTGCTGTTGTTTTCACACACACTACCGGGGAAATACAAGCTACTAGTTCAAAATAAACAACTATTTCCCAATTACATGATACTATTTTTACTCGCATCGGATAAAATAGCGTGCTTGTTTGCTAGTAAAGTTGAAATATTTTAACTTAACTCGCAAACTAGTTTAGTATCAAAATAGTTTGCTAGTTTACTAGCACGCTCAACTAGACAATGCTTTTTTTACTATCAGATAGTGAACTAGCTTACTAGTCGCTAGTAAACTAGCATCGTGTAAACTAGGCTTTACACGTTATTCTTAACCACGTTGATCACCGCCGTTACTTAACAGTCAATCGGGGATTTACTACAGACATTTTGGATGGTCAAAGAACCCGCCGCACCATCGTCGCCCACCAGTAGCGTGAAAAATATTTCAATAATTCTACCTCCCGTGATCCGATAGGTTTATATATAATTACTAGCTGTCCCAAACCTAGTATTAATTACCTACTTTATTTTATTTATATTTTCCAATATTTAATACCAATTGGATATTGTTAAATTAGTGAAACGGTCCTAATTTGTTTACTGTGGGGATTAAAAGAATTATATTAAGGGGTTTAGAGCATAACATATTTTAAGGAGTAATATTTAGGCAGTTTATATTACATGTATATTTGAACGGTGTCATGTGTCAACATGTGTGAGTAGTGAATGGACATTACTCATTAGTGTGTGTCTCTATCGATCATTAGCCTAATGGCAATGGTAATGTGGTGAACCAGAGTATCACCACAATACTCACCCTCGTTAGTCACTGCCGTGGTTGGTGGCACAGTGGCGTCCGTTGCGACTGTCGGCTAGCCGAAACGTATGGTCCTCGCCACGTTTTAACTCGCGCGACGTGCGCAAGGTCTCCACGACCTAAAGACCTTTTCAACCGCCATCTTCCGCTCGATTGGAAAGCGCGTACGTTCTCCACCTGCAACTGACCTTTCGTGTGAGTACGAACGGGGATAACGCGTAGGTAAAAGTCTCGAAAGTCCAACGCGATCCTGTTCACCGACAACGACCACGTGCAGTGACCGACGCACATTCCATGAATTTCATGTCCATTCTTCTTAATTAATAAAAATCAATTATACCCGTGAACTGTGTTATTCGTTATTTCGAACAAGTTGGTTCACAACCGACTCCACGATCCGTCGTCCGCCACATTGATGACCACAAGTTAAAAAAACAAGCACGAAGTCAAGCACTCCGGAAGACCATCGCGACTGGTTATCGAAGGTTTCGGCGCGCAAAAAAGGTGCGTTGCCTGAACGGCCGGACTGAAGATGGCCCATAGAGTATATAGAGGAGCCCTAATTGAAATAATATGAAGCGGAAATGGAAACAAAACAGTGTAGGCAAACTATAGAAAATATTTTATTGTATATGAACTATAATACAATATTTATTGTAATTTAATTATATTATTCATTATTATTACTCAATTATATCATATTGTTCTATGGTTATATTAACCTTTATTTATAACTATCAATATAATATTAATTATTATAATATTACTGAACTGAACTTGATTTGCACAAATACGTAAATACTATTATAATATGTTATGGGAGGGTAGTAACTTTTTGGTGAGGAAATTATCAGTACTATCAATACTTAAATTATTGTAACACACCAGCATCTTAGGTTTGTTCTTAAAATAGTTTCTGAGTAGAAAGTATTATAACATATTTAAAATATTAAATTGGTGGGATTTACGAAAAGTTGAAAATTAGCGCTATCTATCAGTTGCGTTGTTAGTTATTGGAAACCAAATCCGACATGTTTTGCTTCACATAATTCATAATACTTATTCTGATAGGGCATCTCTATATACTCTATGAGATGGCCTGTACACGAGCGTATAGAGACAGCGCCTCTTATCAGCACTATTATTATCAGTATCATACTATCACGACAGTTGCCTTATCAGACAATCGTTTTATTACGTATTTTAAAATTTAAATATTACATAGTATAAAGTCATAATATATATTATTTAATAATATATGTTATATTATATTAATTATGGCTCCAACTTCAAGTGAACAGTTAGAAACTATACAATTAAGATTTGGTTCTCTTCAAGGTAAGGATTTAAAAAGTTACTCATTTTGTAAATGCTATTGACAGTCGACATCGCTCTGCTCCAGGGGCGTATTTAAGGGGGGGCTAGGGGGGGGGGGGGGGGGCTAAGCCCCCCCCAAGTTGCTTGAATAGCCCCCCCAACCAATTTTAGTTATATCAAAAAATGTATTTATATTCTGTAAATTTTAACTAGTGTAATAACTTCAGTTGTAGCCAATACAATAATATTTCAAGAAATCTTAGATGGCCGCACTGAAATAGATAAGAAACCGTGATTTTTATCACCAGATTCCACGACTGCATAGCCGTGACTGCATAGTTCGTGGTGACTGCTACCATAGACCTAGTAAAAGGTCTATGACTGCTACCGAAAAATTCTATATCTCTTATCTATCATATAATATTTGGTTAAGCGCGAAATTGGCATGGTGATAATACTGATAAAATGATAAGAAGAGAACTATTATCATATTAAATTTTAAATAACGAACACTTAACAGTTGAAGTTGAAATGAGACACGTCTAGTTCAAACCTTTTGAATAGCTTCATTGTCTTCATTGTCGCATATTTACAAAATTACAATGTAAGTACTAGTTTTTACATTTAATATATTTATGTTTATAATAATAATAATATAAGTTAGTATGGTTACTGCATTTGTATTACTTAAAAAGTAATAATATTATAATTAGTATATGTATATTTGTTTGATTAGGTTAAAAACTTGGCTTAAACGTTCAGATCAACCAAGTGTACTTATTCCTAATAATAATGAAGATGAACCAGATGATCCAGATGATCCAGATAATGATGGTAACAAAATATGTTAAATTTTAATAATTCTTACTATAATTATATATGCTCTAATTAAGTCACCATCACTTATCACATGAGTTAATTGTTTTATAATTATTTTATTTAGTTACGAGCAACAATGGTGACATTGAGTTTGAACTTGCTGATAAAGACAGTCAACCACATCAACCTTTACTTGTGTCATTTCCAAAAAAACTATTTGGTAAGCAAAACCGTTCATTTTCATCTAAATACTACAAAGATTATACATGGATAGAATACAGCCAAAACAAAGATTTAGTCTTCTGTTTTTATTGCCGTAACTTTGGTACTAGCTCAAATTCTGAAGAAGTTTTCACTAAAAGTGGTTTTAAAGATTGGAAAAAAATTTCAGAAAAATTAAATAAGCATAGCAAGAGTTCATATCATCTTTTTAGTTTGGCAAAATACAAAGATTATCAGAATACTAAAAAAACTGGTAATGTACATGTACAAATGTCTAATGCTTACAAAGAAGAAGTCGAAAAGAATCGTAAATACATGCTTATGATAATTGATGCAGTCTTATTTTTAGCACATCAGGGCTTAAGCTTCAGAGGTCATACTGAAAACAAAGAATCCCTTAATCAAGGTAATTTCAAAGAAATATGTGGTATGTTAGCAACTTATAATCCATCATTTGCTAGTAAAATGGAAACATCATATTTTAATTACACATGTCCTTTAGTTCAAAATGATTTAATAAGTATAACAGCTGGTTTGGTGAGGTCACAAATAGTACAAGAAATAACAGAATGTGGAATGTATGCTTTAATGTGCGATGAAGCCAGGTCATTCAAAGAAGAACAACTTACTATCTGTGTAAGATACACAAAACATATGGTGGTTCAAGAACGGTTTTTGTCTTTTGTTTTATGCTCTACATCAAGATCTGCAGCTGGTATTTCAAATACCATACTTGAAAGTTTAAAAACTCTAAATATTGATCAAGTGCCTATGATAGGTCAATCGTACGATGGCGCTAGTGTAATGGCAGGCCATATAAACGGAGTTCAAAAAAAAATTAGAGAATTTCATCCAGAAGCAATTTTTTTCCATTGTGTTGCACATAAACTAAATTTAGTTATAGTAGGAATGTGTAAACATGTAAAAAGCTCAGTTTTATTTTTTAATACACTAGAGTCCTTGTATATTCATTTTTCTAGACCATCTTCTCATCACAAACTAATAAATATACAAAAACAATTAGGCATTAAACCAAGAGAAATTATGCAGATAAGTGATACAAGGTGGGCATGTCGTTTTGAAAATTGTGATATGGTAAAACAATATTATGGTTCTATTTTAGAAGTTTTAGATACTGAAGTTGAAGAAAATAATGATTTTAACTGTGTTGAGGCTAGTGGAATCTTAAATAACCTAAAAAAGGGTCATTTTGTTGTTAACCTTTTCATTTTTCATGAAGTACTGAAGTATATAAACATTTTGAGCAATAATCTCCAAAGTAAGTCTATGACTTTGGGTAAAGCTTTGGATATCATAAAAAGTGTTACTAAGACATTAGAGGACAAACGAAACGAACAATCATTTCAATGTTTGTGGGATGCATTGACAGAATTTTCTGAAAATTTTGAAATTAGTCTAGATACTCCATCCAATTCAAAAAAAAAAAGAAAAGTTTTTGAAAATTCTTTACTTAAGGATAGTATTGTTACATCTACAGTAGGAACAGATAATTTTGAAGAACAAAGTAAAACACCAGAAGCACATTGGAGAAGTCACTCATATTATGAGATTCTAGATAGCATAATTCAAGGATTGAATAGCAGGTTTTCAAGTGAAAGTTTATCTATTGCGAATGCTCTTGATAGTTTCTTAAAACTAAATACTAATGACTCTGACCCTTTTATTAACCACTATCAGAAGTTACTTAAAATTGATTCTGATCTACTAAAAGCAGAAATGATGGTAGCAAAAAATTGCATATCAAAAGAAGAATGGGATTTTGATGAACTAATAAACATTACTAATGAATCGGTACTACCAAATTTAAGAAAAATGTTAAAAGTAGCATTAATATTACCTGTTACTACAGCTACTTGTGAGCGTTCCTTCTCTGCTATGAGGAGAATTAAAACCTGGCTGAGATCTAGAATGGAACAAAATCGTTTTGATAATTTGGCAATACTAAACATTGAAAAAGATTTACTGAAGAACTTAAACAAAGAAAAAATTCTTGATGAGTTTGCCAAAAAGCCAAGAAAATTAAAATTAAAATTCTAATATTAGGTATGTAATGTAATTTGTATGACTACTATGACTATATTTTAAATCTAATGACAAAATATTACTATTGTACATATATCTATTTGAGAAATTGTTTTATAATATAATATTACTTATATTACCTATATTAATTGTGAATTGCTATGTTGTATTCAAATTTGTTCTTATTAATGAATTATTTTTAATTGAATAAACTAAAAAGTCTTAATTAAATAGTGTTACTTTAATTATAAATAAACAAATAATCATATAAAAAAATATAGGTAATAACTAAAAGTAAGAATTTTGCTTGAAATTTTCATAGGGATTTAGCCCCCCCTGTTTTAGAATCCTAAATACGCCCCTGCTCTGCTCTACAAACTAGTTACAAAGTCATTAAAATATCAGATGATACTTGGTCGGTGGCATCTAAATAATTAGAATTAGATTATTTAATAAAAGAAAATTAACCATGCTCATGTAAAGTAATTTGTATTATGTGCAAATGTTGTGTTCACTTGTTTTCATGCACATGTTATGACTACAGTATTAAAAACAATATGTGTAAACATATACACGCTGTTCGAATGGATTCAATGGTAACTAATGATGACGTAAGTATGGTCGTAATATGTAATCCCCATAGAAAATGATGAAGTATGTATGAAAATGCCTGCCGAACAACAGCTTACTATACCATCCACTGAATCCATTGCTAATAAAATTCAGCAACTGTACAATATGTTTGTGGCACAAGTAGGTTCACTCGATGATCAGAAACTCCAAAAAATAAATACAAGTAGATTTAAAGATTAGATATAGATTCAATTACTACAAGTACTATATCAACAAGAAAGCAACTTAATAAAAAATGTAGAGAACCGAGAATCATCCAACAAAAATGTAGACAAACAGCTACGGTTTTATTCCACGAAAAAACCAAGGACGAAAGCACCGGAGGAACAAAGACTAAATAAGCCAACACTAAAAGTTACTAACCAAATAAAAAGTGATCTAAAAGGCAATGAAGATACTCCATACATAAATATTGACCCCCATTTTGAACATTCATATGGACAAATTAATCAGAAGAAGAAATGAATTATATTATTATTGTATTTTGATGTATTTTAGAAATGTGTATTTATATTTTTAATTTTTTTATATTTTTATAGGTGTAATATTATTTTTTTAACCAACAAGTTTATTGGACACTTGAATTTTTTCTAATACATAATTTTTTAAAGGTATCAATTCCTTGTATGTTACTTGTGACTCATTTAATAAATATAAATACAAAAAACATTGATACATATATAATTAAACTGTAAAGTACAGTTTTTCCAAATCAATTCAATGATTATTGGTACCTACTGACACATAACTCTTAGTTAAGTATAGTATTTAAGTACCTTTTAGTAACTACTCTGAAGGCCTTCAACTATAAATACTATAATTAATACATAAATATTATACCGTGTTCAACTCCACCTAGTAAGAGTAAATCTCAAATATAAATATAGGTATACCAGCAATTGCTTCTTGAACATTAGTCGGGATAGAAAGAAATCTAATCTATAGTTATATCTATTATACGACAAATTATATCTTATATCTAGTTATATCTAGTGAATAGCTTGTGGTACAATATATAGTAAAATAAATTTTTATTACTGGAAATTCCTTATGAGAAATCATAGTGACCTTTTCATAGTTTATCATAAAATATAACTAGTGGTATAATTATTTGAGTGAACAAGATTTAGTCTGCTGACAGTCACTGAAAAGAATAAGTGTTGTTAAATATTCTATTGACAGTCATTTTATTTTTGTTTTCATTTAAAAATTGTTTGTATAAAGCATGGCTTTTAACGGCGTTGATGAGCTTTCGGATCACGATTACTTACAAGGTAGTTCTACACTCCTATTCTATATTATTTTTATAATAAATTGATATATTTTAATGTAACTATGTATTTAAGTATTTAACTACTAACATGGTTAACAATATTTTTAAATTAAAATAAATAAATAATTGATTAGTAATTAATGACTAAATATTTTTAATAATTTGAGTAATTTTACTAATTATTTTTTCCATTTAATATATAGTGCAATATGAAGTGATTGAAGTTGAAGCGACTGATGGTATACTGTTTAAAAAAAATATCATAAAAGGTCATGTTCAATTATAGAAAAAAAATTTGTCTTCTTACAGACAATGTTCAGTTTTGGCCAGTAGGTGAACGGCCACATTCATATAGTTTGATATCAGGTGTTCATCAACATGAACATATTATTAAAGACAACCTATGGTTTCTTTACTTTAAAAGTAAAAGATTAGAAGACAAAGTGTAAGTCATAAAATATTTTAATAAGACTATTTTGCGTTATCATTTGAAATTCATAGTTAAATTAATTTCTTTTAAATTAGGTACTTAAAATGTAAAGAGAGATGCCCAGCCACTGGTTCAATTTCTTCTGATGAAAATAATAAACATTTTTAACTGTGGAGGTTACATAACCATGACGTGCGACCATCAGATACAGAAATGAGGGAACTCCGCAGTTCAATTGGAAATCGATGTGTTCAACAAATTGCTCGGCCATACTCAGCACGATCTTTATATGTAAAAGCAATTGTTAGGTAACTTTAAAAATAAATTAACTTTAAAATAACCATCACATACCTATATAAAATAACTGTTTAATACAACAGCCATCCTGAAGGAGCTGAAAATTATACATTTTCCCAAGCTGCTGAAAGGATGCAGCAAATAAGGAAAACAGTGTTTCCCCCAACACCAAGGAACCTGCAACATTTTAATAATTTATTACAAACGGATAATAATAAACATTTTACAATGTCGTTTCAAAAACAGCCAAGTTTGTATGTATTTTAACAACAATAATACAATATAACAATTATACACTTCAACAATGATGTAGGAAATGGATACTTGATTAGTACATATTATACAAGTTAGATTTTGGTATATTTAAGTGTACAAACTTGTTTTAATACAAAATAATAATTTAATCATAGTCTCGATTTCCTATTTCGTTGCAATATACTCTTAGTTAATAACTAGAGCAAGGACTTTCATGCATTTGCACATTTTTTCTGGTTAACTTTATCGTATGCTTGTTAAGTACAAAATACATTTCATAACGTTTATGATGAAATACTCAAAGTTTTTAGTGCATATTTTTGCATATTTGGGCATTTTTTGGTTTAAGGGGCATATTTTTGATTATAAGAGCATATTTTAAGCTTTTAGTGCATATTTTGATGGTTTGTCGAAAATCAAGCGCTTTGGTGAATATTTTTCATGAACTGAGGTCAACAATTGTTATAAACTTATAAAGACGATAAAGATAAACGTTATCTTGAAATAATAATAATAATGGTCAGTAGGTCAGTAGGTATTTATTATGTCTATTTTTGTATTTTTAACGAATAGTAGGTACGTGGTATAAACACGATAGTATCAAGTGTCTACAGTCAGTGGGTAGATTAGATTCGCATTAGTTCTAGAACATTCACCGCGTGTGTGTTAAAGTTTCGTGTTTAATTTTCCTATAACGTTCGTGTGTAATTTTTGTCACTCTATCAATATGTCAAAAGAAAAATCGACAAAAGCTTATCGTTTGCGTAATTTTGTAATCGAGTTTGGTGAATCTGTATTTTCAACGGATAATCTCATTTTATTTTGTAAAATCTGTAACGGGAAAGTAGCAAGTGAAAAACGTTTTAGTATCATACAACATCTAAAAACTGACAAACACATCAGAAGTGCAGCACGTTTAGAAAACAATAAAACAAATAATGTGCAACAATTGGTTACAAATCAAAAATCAAAATTATCGGAATTCAATTCAGATTTATGTAAAACTTTGCTATCTGCAAATATACCACTCTATAAACTAAAAAACACTTATTTTAAGAGTTTTTTAGAAAAATATATGTTAAGAGATATTCCTGACGAATCGACACTTCGAACATATTATGTAAACGATTGTTACAACCAGACAATGGATAAAAAAAGGGTCACTGTCCAGGATAAAAAAATATGGGTGTCAATTGATGAGACTACCGACAGAAATGGAAGGTATGTAGCTAATGTAATAATTGGTACACTAGAAATTGATTGTCCTGGAGAAATTATGTTGTTGACATCTGAGGTGTTGGAAAAAGTTAATCACTCGACAATAGCAAAGTTATTTGATAGATCAATGGCTTTATTATGGCCCAACGGTGTTCAGCATGACGATGTTTTACTTTTTGTTAGCGACGCAGCACCATATATGGTTAAATCGGCATCTGTAATAAAAGTTTTTTATTCTAAAATGGTACACATCACTTGTTTGGCTCATGGTCTTCACAGGGTTGCAGAGGAGGTTCGTAACATGTTTCCAAAAGTAGACAAACTAATTTCAAATGTTAAAAAAACTTTTTTAAAAGCACCATATCGAGTCCAAATTTTTAAAAACGAAGCTCCTGAAGTAATTCTCCCGCCTGAACCTATAATTAATCGTTGGGGGACGTGGTTAGATGCAACATACTATTATTGTAAACATATACAAAGCATTCGAAATGTTTTTATGAAGTTGGATGACGATTCAGCTTTTTATAAAAGTAAAAAATATTTTGGATGACCAACAATTAGACGCAAACTTGGTTTGTATTACAGCGAACTTTGGAATTATATCTAAATCGATTACCCAGCTTGAAAAACGTTGATTAAAACTAGTCGATTCAATTAACATTTTAAACAAAATTATAGACGATATGAACATAATTGATACACAATCGAAGAGTATAAAATCAGTAGTGGAAAAACTTAAAAAAGTAACAGAAAAAAACAAAGATTTCAATACGCTTCGTATAATTTCAAATATTTTAAATGGCATTGATGAATTCGGAGATTTGAATGCTAGTGAAATGGTTTACTTCAAATATGCACCGATCACGTCAGTGGACGTCGAACGAAGTTTTTCGCAATATAAGAACCTGCTGACAGATAAAAGACGTTCTCTGCTATTTGAAAATATCAAAGAAATGTTAATAATTTAGTGCAATTCTAATTTAGGTAAGGTAAATATTTGAGAATAATTCATAAATTATTTTGTTTTATTAGGTGCAGAATAATAATTAAGAAGAATGGGATCCAACATTCAAAACAGATTCCAAATCAATTTAATAAATAATAACATAAATCTAGTTAAAACTTATATAGAATAATAATAAAATTAAATTTTTAAGGGCATATTTAACCGCATAATTTTAATTTTTTGATGTATAAGTGCATATTTGATGATTTTTTAGTGCATGAAAGTCCTTGCTCTAATAACTGTAGATACCTCTTTAATTTTTTGTGTTACCTACCCCAGATTTTATCAAGGCCCACTCATTGTTGATGGTTCGTTTGATGGTGTACTATTTTGTAATAAACATCATATTGAGTCAATTGAAAAGGAATTACATAATGTAAGTCATCTAGTCTGGTTGAAGAAATAATAGAAGACTTTCTAAAAAATTAATTTTTAAGTTACAATATCTGGGTGCGACGGAACATTCAAGACGGTTCCCAAAACGTTGTGTAACGACTGCTATCAATTATTCACCTTCCAAGTGATACGCAGAAATGTTGTAAGTAATAAATTGTACATCACACAATAAATCATCTTGTTTTGAACATTTTAGTATCTATTTAAAATATTAATATTAATAACATTTTAACTAACAACTATTTATGTTTTTAGAGTTTTCCAATGGTATATGCGATACTTACAGGTAAAACTGAAGAAATATATGTAGGGTTATTTAAATGTGTCCGTAATGTTTTACCACTACAATATGATAAATTGACCATCATAACTGATTTTGAAGTTGGACTAATTAATGCAATACGATTAGTATTTCTGGAAAGTAGCCATAAAGGATGCTATTTCCATTATTTTCAAGTATAAATTAATATATTAAGTTCCTATACAAATTAATAAAAATGTATTTTCAATGTTTTGTCTCAAGTCAGTTTTACGGCACCTGAGAAATAAAGAATTAGGCATATACAATTTGGTAAAAGCCAATCCTATTGCTGCAAGAATTTTTAGAATGGTACTCACCACATTTTAATTATGCTATGAACATATTAAAATACAGTAGCTTAACCATACATTTTACAGGTACTTGCTCTGCCGTATTTACCACCTAATTCAAATAAAAATAGGATTCCCAGCATGTTAGATGGTTTCAATTATATTATCATGTATATTGTACAACATACTGAAATAGCCGAATATTTCCATAGTTTCATGTACCAGTATGTATTTGGAAATTGGTTTGTAAGAATGCGACCAGAAGCCTTCACTGTATTTGACAAGGAACCTTCTCGAACAACAGGCACAGGGAAGAGAATGAAATGGTCACAAAGTCACAAAACTGGTAAGATTTGTCCTGCTGGAATGACAACAACTAATATTGATGGGTACATAACAGTAGAATTTAGAAGAACCCATGTTGGCTATGCATTAAATATGAAATTTTTACATCTGTCAAAAGAAGAAAGAGATGAACTTGCTGGTAAAATAAAATCGTGTAACTTTTGAATGGATATTGGATGATATTCGAAAATCAGTAACTTCAACGGAATGTTTACATTTCTTAGACGATGTTTACAACTTTTTTAAGTCAAGTTGTAAGAGATATGCCCAATTGAAAGAGTTTCAAGATTTTTGTACTGTAGAGCCACATCACTTGCTTCGGCCATGTCAAACTGGTTGTCTATCTTTAGAAATGGTGGTCAGTCGAATTTTAGAACAATGGCAACCACTCAAAATGTATTTCACTGTGCATAGGTTTGTATTTAATTTGCCATTGGTCCTTGTATATATAACCAAAAACATAAGTATACTATATTCTATATTCATTGACACAGATTTGATGAGCGCGTAACAAGTGGAGAACACATATATAATTGCTTACATGATCCTTTTCTACTACTTTTTTTTAAATTTTTAGAATGGGTTCTACCAAAATTTGTTAATTTGAACAAACTCTTTCAAAGCGAGAAAAGTGTTATAGCCATACTATATTCTAAAATGGAAGAAACCTACACAGGTTAAAAAATAGTCTAGTTATTTTACAAAAACATTTAGAAATAAATTTATAATTTAAGATTTACTTGCTTGCTATTATTAGAGTTATTGTTTTCATACATGAAGAAAGTCCATAAACCCATAAACCGTTGGATGTGGATCCAGATGATTCAACACTTTTTCTTCAGTCTAATGACATGTATTTGGGGATAGGTGTTTTACAGATGACAAGCCAATCAGATATTAGTAGTAATAAGGATATGTTATCTGTATTCCATGATCGATGTAGACAATTCTTAATTGAAGGCTGTAAACAAATAAAAAAAAGGTAAAATTAAAATATAGTTTTTTTAACTTACCATTATTTACCTACATCTAATTTGTGTTTTATAAAAATTCTAGGTTTCATTTTAAGTGTGTGATTTTAAAAATAATAACTCAACTACAACCTATTAATGCATTAGGAAACAACAAACTGTCTTCACTAGTTACAATTTTTAATGAAGTTCCTAGAATATTAATTGCATATAATAACTCGGAGATACAAACGGTTGATGATGAATGGAGAAGGTTGAATGCTTTAGAAATCACTGATGATATCAAGGCAAACCAAAAATACTGAGTTTTGGTTCGTTTATATAATATGCAACATGAAGGGGAATTTATTTTTAAAAATGTTGTACATTTCGTCTTAAAAGTATTAAGTTTACCCCGAACTAATGAAAAGAACGTCTTGTGTAAAATTCGAGCCAACAAAATCTAGGATAAACTCTACGAATGTCACAATGTACAATAGAACAACATATGTGGTCGAAGAAGAAAACTTGGTAACTGACGTAACTGAAGCTATAATTGATTAGTGAACAGTGATAACTGATTATAGTGATACTATAATAACATAACTATAATTTTTAATAATTTTTAATATCATGTAATTTTTGTTTTTGAATTTTTATCATGTTGTCTGTAATTAATTTATACTTTATACTTTACGTGATCCCAGAACAATAATGACCAATGACATATTTTAATTTCACAGGCATACATATTATATTGTGACAAGATGTGATAATTGCTAACTTTTTTTATATAATATGTTTATTTGTAAATGTATGTTTTATTATTCATTCATGTATTGCTTGAACCATTTAATAATTTTAGATTCTAAGCAGAAAGTTGAATGTATTGATTTTACAATGACATGTGCATAAAAATGTGATTTACATTTTATAATATAATATCCATAACCCATTATAAGTTTTTGCCTGCAGATTTTAGATTGTTATGTTAACAATATTTTATAATTAATATTTAATAAGAATTTGATAAGAATCCGGCCCGTGATAAGAAATTATAACTGATAACCTTAATCAATAGTTCGAATTCTAACCTCAAATAAAAATTAATAAGTACGGTAATTTTGTCATATTTTCCCCGCTGACTAGATAAAAAAACATTGGCGGCTCGCTCTCTCGTTCGCCGACCGTGGAAAAAAGATCACGTTCGTTACTTCATATTTGTTAAGACCATAGAATATTCCTACATTCCATGTGGATACTTAATAATGTTTTTTTTTTCTGTAACACGAATAAACGTCCCCCCGCGGACTTTAATTTTCACCGAAACAAGAGTGTTCCATTATTATTAGTGTTACCCTCTTACTCAACTCGACACCACAAGGTACGACCGGCCTCCCGCGGACACCATACCAGTCCATCACCGCCGCCAAAGCGAAATTGCAAATTAGTAGAATGGAATGGAAAGATACTCACAGAAGTGTGTAATGAAAATCGGAACGCTGTATTTTGTGGTGTAATAATTTGTTCAACGTGTATACGTAATTTTAAATACATACAAATTAATACTTGATTTACAGTATTAAATTATATAATATTTTATACTCTTGCGAGTTTACAAATAAAAATAGTGTCTTTGGGGATAACATATTATAATGGGTGGGAATGTGTATTATAATATGTACTCACGGGTGTCGTTCGGAAGTTCTCGGGGTTGGCTGGCTCGGCTCGAATGGCGGCGAGCTCCCACGGACTGTGGCACGATCGACCACGCAGTAAGAGACATCGCAGACTACAGACTTTATATCGGCCGATAGTTTAGTCGGGTTGGGCTACTATCGCGCACACTGGGCCAACTAAACAGTTTGGTTGGTGGTGAGTACGCAAACTAGCTTGGCTAGTCGGCTGACTGCTCTGGAAAGATTTTTCTAGTTGTACTGAATTCTGCTGACGATAGTAGTCGATTTTTAGTATACCTTTCGTTTAAAAATGTTGTCAAGAAATGTTATTATTGCGTTAATACAACGACGACGGATTATGAAGAGAAATAGAGAATATTGGGTGCATCCAATCTATAGTAGTAGATTATTGCATGGAAAATTTCATACATTGCATTCCAAATTATTGAATTTCCCAGAAAAGTTCTTTGGCTACTATCGTATGAGCATAACAAGCTTCAATGAACTCGTCAAATTAATTGGACCAGCAATAGCGAAGGAGAATACACAGTTAAGACTCTCTATACCTGTGGAAGAAATATTGAGTGTTACGATACGGTAAGATAAACCACAAAAATAATTAATTCTCTTTTATTATTTTTATTAAAGTTAAAACCGCAAAACTAAGTATATTGAAAAAAATATAATATAATATATATAATATTATTACAATGTTCATAAGTCATATATTTCCGTATCATCTGAAAATTAAAAAATGGGAACGAACTGTATCATTAGAATTTTCTGGCGATGGAGTATTTTGAATATCTTGAAACGTAGGCAAACTGTGGGGTGTGGTAAAACTGGACGTATAATTTGAATGCTGAGATAGTTGTGGTGGTGGCATGATGTTACTCCCTGGATGATATACAGGATAAGACAACGGTCGCTGTAAGACATTGTAGCTACTTGTTAATTGAGAACTTGTCTCAAAACGCCTTGCTAGTGTTATTTGTTTAAAAATGTTAAGAATAAAAAATTTTAGCATCGAGTTTTTCTTCTGCGTTTAATTTCTGGAGTGATGGGACAAGAGATAAAGCAAAATTTGTATCTTCACCAACCGGTTGATTTAATGCTTCGTCCAACTCGTCTGGTTTCGATACATTAGTCCTCTTTTTCCGATCAGGAATAGGTGTTGAAGTGGTAGGTCCAGTGTCGTTATTGTCGTTGTCGTCATCGTCTTCATGAGAATCATTTGGTTCCAGGTTACCTTCTGTTCGCCGATTTTCCATACAAGGAAGTAAAAATAATAATTTTTCAAAATACACATATTTACGCCCCTTTTAGTTGCAGCTTGTCCTGATTTTGTGTTTTTTTGGGTGTTTAATTCTCTACGAAAACCAGTCCGTAAATTAGCCCATTATTTTGCACTTCATGACCTGAATAATAATAATGAAAATATAATTATAAGTACAATATATATTGACCAAAAAAATTATATTTGAAAATTTCATTGTGTGTATAAAATATAACAATTTACTCTAAAAGTTTCATATACCTATCCATGAATAATATTTTTAAATTACAACAAATTAACCAAAATCGTTATTATTGGTTTTAATATGTAATTTAGTCTACAATTGAATATAAAATATCTGTAAAAAAAACTGAATTAATTTATTTATTAAATTTTTTGGTTACAGTATGAACTATTTATGAGGATCTTTGTTTTAAATTTTCAATCCTCAGTTATAAAAACTGAATAATTTATAATTTTTTAATTCTGATGATTAATAATAATGTTCGAGACTTTGATAAATTTTGTCAAATTTTGAACTTAACATTTAATGTGAATTTCTTGTAGACATTTTTTTTTATAAAGGTAGACAAACTTATGAGGAATCTTGTATTACATTTTCAAACTTAGATTTAAAAGTAAAAAAAATTTTATGAATTCCCAACACAAAATGATTTGCAAATTTTCGTCATTATATTACGTATTTTGTCAATATTTTAACTTATAACTTATATTTAAAACACTTTGATCAAAAAGTATTTGAAAGTATTTGAAATACAAAAAAGCGGGTAAGTAAGTGGATGTCGCTCTGCTGTACAGTATGGAACTATTAAATTTGAATTCAATGATATAATAAATATTTAATTATAATTAATTCTTTCCAGATATTTGGCTCGTTGTCTTTTGAGTATCTAATGGGAGCTTCTACAATACGAGATATAACTAAATCTACATGTGAGCAAATATGGAACATACTTCAACCGTTATTTATGGCAATCAAACAAGAAGATGACTGGATTAAAATTGCTGACGAATTTTATCTCGCACAAACTTTCCCAATATCATTGGAGCGATAGATGGCAAGCATATTAGGATGATACAACCAGAACATTCCGGAACATCATATTTTAATTACAAAAAATTCTTCTCTTGCGTTTTAATGGCTTGGACAGATGCAGATTATAAATTTGTTTACATAGATGTTGGTTCTTATGGAACAGCTAGTGATTCAGAAATATTTAAAACATTTGAAATGTGAAAACGGCATTCTGAAAACCAGCTTAATATTCCCTCCGGGAGGCATTTGCCAAATGATGATGACGGAAATGTCATTCCATTCTCTGTCGTTGGTGATGAAGCGTTTGGACTTGGAAATCACATTTTAAGACCTTATGCAAAAAGAAATTTAAACTATACCAAGCGAATTTTTAACTTTAGACATACAAGAGCTCGTCGTGTGGTTGAGTGTACATTTGGGATTCTTGCAAACAAATGGCGTATATTTCACCGTCCAATTGATGTGAATATCGATTTTTGTGTTCGTATTATAAAAGCCTGCTGTGTTCTTCATAATTATGTAAGTATCAAAGATGGAGTAAGATTTACAGATACTCTCTACAATTGTCCCATGGATAACTTAACGATAATTAATGAAAACAACCGTGGGAGAAATAATATGGACAGTGTGCGACAGTACATGTCTTCATATTTTATTTCTCCAGAAGGCGCCATTTCATGTCAATATGACAAAGTGTAATAACTAACAACTATTTGGCTATAGGTAAATTAATAAAACAAACTCACTCATTTTAATTATAGTTATAATGTAATATAGTTTTTGTATTATTATAATTATTATAATTTAAGTTATTTATGTAACTAATTATCTACATTTAATAATTTTTTAGTTTTTTTAATTTGTATGTTAGGTAATCTAATAAATAAAACTATACATTATCTAATTCTACTATAGTGTATACTCTATCATTTTAACTGTAAGCTGATGTTGTATGATTTGTTAAAACTAGATTAAAATTAATACATAAAATAATCACTGCGACATCGTTATCGCAACGCTGTGTCGTGGAAACTTTGATATAAGTAGTAGTTATTTTTAAAAACGTTTTTTATACTTAACAAAATTTGGTATCTATTGTACGTATATTTATATCTATTATACTATTATTATACTTATACGTAATTATAATTATAATTTTAGAGTATTATTAGTAGATTATTATTTTTCATTTGATAATGAATTTGATTGATGTCACTCATGCCATTGCTCTTACCTTGTTTTGTTTTTTCCTGGGCACCAAGCTCATTTCAATCGGGAATAACTACTTCACAAACTTCTTCCCATAGTTTTTTCTTCAGATTTATATCAGAGTACTCTTTAAGTTGTTTTTTATATAGTGCTGGTCTCTTTTCAATTTCTTCTATCAAATTTTCGATAGACGTTTCCACGAGCATCGACACCATGCGACAACGTACTACCTTCCCGCTCCAAATCTCTGGTGAATCGGCAGAGTGCGCGCGTGAAATGATCGCCATACTGATTAAGCAGTCGGCCGATAGTTGACCAACAGTTCAGTTTGATTGGTATGATTATTAGTATTTATATTTATTCTTATTGTAGTTATAATCTTTTGATTATGTAACATCATTAATGTATCCGTTGCATAATGTTCATGTATATATTATATAGTTTTAATTAAGTTGTCGCGAATGACGACCGTTGCTCGTCGCGTATCGTAAAGTCAGTATTAATCATATTATTTATATTTTTGTATCAATTATTAATTATTATTCTAGTTAGTTGTTCCGCGTCCGCCGCCGTGCAGTCACAAAAAGTGTGCGAGCGTTCCGCTCTTTATTATATTATATGTATCTTATTTTCTAAGTTTTATATCGTGTGCGTAGCGCATATTAGTGTGTTATTGTTTTATACAATATATGTGGTGCCTTTAATAAATATAATATTATACGAGGTAATATTACGGTGTTATATTTATTACGTAACTTTAGGGTACTTGGGCAAACCACAATGGCAATCGTGTAGTCCATCAAACTTATTTATCGGCCGATTTTAAATCGTTATAATGTGCGCTCTTGCATACAACTTTGTACTGATTAAGAACCCGACTAAACTATCGGCCGATATAAAGTCTGTAATCTGCGATGTCTCTAATACGAGTGTAGCAACCGGTGTTTCAGCAGTGACGCGGCTCTGATGGTGGTATACTGATAGTATGTTGACGACGGATGAATTGAATGACTCCTGGTCTGCCCGGTACGTGTGGGTTGTACGGTGGTCCTCTGGAAACTGGCTGGTTCGGCTCAGGTGACGGAGAGTCCAGTGTTGCCAGACTTTCAAACTAACATTATCGTAAAGTAGGTACTTAAATAATTATCGTTTTTCAAAAAAAAAAATCGTACAAACGAAAATATTTTCGCTCGCTACGCTCGCATACTGTGGACAATCAGCAACCGCAGTTGTCCAACAAATGATAAGAGAGCGGTACTTGATAACACTCCGAAGCAACAAACTAATAGCCAGCTATCTTAGTACCTCTGACCCTTCATGTCAAAGTACAACAAAAATAATATTATTATCGAATATCTATGTACGCTAGATGCTCGTTCACAGATCTGAAGAATAGTATCTCTAAACCTTTTTGTTTTTTTTTTTTTTTTTTAAAGAAACAAACACTTATAACGATCTTCTTTTTATTTAATTATAATTTCAAACTTATTTTGCAAAAAGTTTTCAAATAATAATAGTTTAAATATCTATATAATAATAATAAAATAAAATGGCTTTCTCATAAAGTATTCAATATTTAAAAACAATACTTATTAGTTGTTAAGAATTGTTGTTTTACCCTTTTTAGAAAAAAAATCAAATAACAATAATTGCACCCATTCGGCTGGCCAATCGTATGAGTTTATTTGTATATTTAAAAAAATATCGATATCTTCTTGGTTTTAGGGAAATATTATCGATTATCGATATTATAAAAATCGTCACAGTTATTTCAAAATTATCGTATTTTCGCGTACGATAACGTTTCCCCTATCGTACATCGTACATGAACAATAAATATCGTACAAATACGATAATTATCGTACGTCTGGCAACACTCTCCGTCGGAGACGCGTACAACAGTATCCTGTCTCGTGACCCACTTCGAAGGTGGTAGAGTACAGTGATGCCGGGTCAGACAGCTGAGTATTCCGTATTACGATAAATATTATTGTCCGGCGTACTCAGTCTGAGGGGCGGTGTGCTATTGACAGCGGGAAGATCTGCGTCCGTTTTACAATATTTGCATCTAAAAGCAGCGCAAATATTGTCCGGCTCGCAGGTCGTCCAAGCTCAGCGGGGAGAATCGTCGTTGAATCGGCGGTCAGCGGCCAGTATATCTGTGGTTCGAATGGCAGCGGGTCCCGATCAAAATATTGATTGACACTTCTTCTTGTTTGATTGTTTCGGTGATGCGTTGAAGTGTGTGAAAGTAAGAAACTTATAGTATTGAATCCGCTGATTCTGAATACACTTATTTTAAGCTTCTACTTCGTTTGGTTCATAATGAAAACTTGATTTTACTGCGGGCGGCGTACGGCAATCCGATTCGGGGCACCGCTATCTGTATTTCGGGTAGGCATGTATGTTACGTTTTATGGTCGGCCGGTGGCGTTTCGCGAATGCGTGAGCTCGCGGCGGTAGTCATAAATGAACGGGTTGATGATACAACACAAGAGTGCGCCACTTAATTGGTCACTCCGTTTTGTCTCATTACAAGTGATGGTTTGAAACGTGATTTTAAATGGTGACTCGGATGTGTCCATATTGGACTGCTGCATGGCCAGTTCAAGCATTCGAGACCTGGCAAACGTAGCTAACAGCAAAGAGAATGAACTATCATTCCTGGAGGTGTACAAAATGTGGTCAACGAGGGGAAAGAGGACTAATTTAAAGTTCATCGGCCAAAAAGAATTAGCCAAATCTGCATCAACTATCAACCTAAGGAAGTCACTAGGCATTAAAGCAAAGGCAAGGTACAGAGACGGCGCAAGCGAAGAATCCGACAGCCAGAAGATAAGCAACCAGAAAATGGGACATACTCTGAGTGGTTTGACTCCATGATGGTCGACGTGGCCTGTGAGACTAAGAACAACAGACTCAGGGATTCCAACTCATTTTTTTAAATATCCCTAGTATTGATATCAAAATTTCCCTATATTTCCCCGCCTGATAAGCCCCCCCCCCCTAAAGCCTGCGATTAAGTTACAATTCTAGAGTACTGTTTTCTAGTTATATATTATGAGTCATAAATATAATAAGAACAACAACTCTTCAGGAAATAGCCGATCGCAGATCAGCAAAAGTCATAACAGGCCGCAACGACCAGTAGAAAATCTTGATAAGTATAATACATTATTAGAAAAGGTCGAAGAAGTATTAAATATCGATAGAATAGTCGCGAAAGTGAACTCAACTACGATATTGGACACCTTTCCAATCGAGTCATTCGGGAAGTATTCCTTTGACGATCTCGAGAAACCAGACATTGTAGAGAAGTTATCTTCCATCATAGTAGAAGCAACAAGAGAGAAGGTTTCTGGTTATACAGAAGGAATCAAAATCAAGAGGAGAAAAGACAGCGTGAGCTCGACCGGAACCGGCGGCTTATACTTACCTGAGCAAAAAGTGATCCCCAAAACAATGTCACTCGTCACACAATCAAAAATGGCAGTAGATGAGTCAAACGATGACAAGAATCTAACTCTGGATGGAATAAACGAAGAAATCGACCAAGTGAACCAATCCATCAAAGAGAAAGAAAAAGATGAGATGGATAACCGGGATGAAGGCTTCCAAAAAGGTGATGGTTACGATATGAGCAACAGTAATAAAGGGCATGATAGCCTTCACGCGCTTATTCTTAAGCGGGTTCAAGAATTGCACCCAACTCTACTCGATTTGGGATCACAGGCATTTGCTACAGGAATAACATCAGAAAATAAGGTTGCTTGGGATAAGTTTAACGAAATATCTCATGGTATATTTGATAGGTCTAGTAACTTCTTCAATTATTATATCATATACGTATTAGGTTATGCCCTTCCCGAGAAGTATAAGTCGAGAATCGAAAAGTCATATGCAGCGACCCTGAACATCCCTAGTGACGGTACTATCCAAGCACTTATAGATGATGATAGTTTATTAAAAAACCAAGACATCAAGGTAGCATCTGAGGATACCAGAGTTAATGGTCAATCAGATCTAAACACGAAAGAAATCGAAGACGTATCTGAGATAGTTCCTCAAACAAGTGAGATGGGTTCGTCTGCTAGTCAGAGTACTTTCGGTGCTTCTGTGTCAGTACAGCCGACTGATGATGAACTGAAAAAGTTATTGAAAGGTGAGTTCTTGAGCACGTCACCCTTAGATGAACATCTAGTAGAGAGAAGCGTTGACATACCGGCAGAGACAGATGAGACAGAATTCACTGCTAAAGGGGGGAAGATAGAGAAACAAGAAGATATAGTACAGGAGCAAGAACAGAGCGCAGGGCTAAAAATATTATGCCATAGTCCACAGCTATCTTCCATTATTAATCAAGAGAACACCAGTGCTGATGCAACTAATGGATTAGATGAACTCAATAATCAAAGCTCTCTCCTTAACATCACATCAGGAAATAACGGAGAAATACAACAGTCGCAACCCGTAGGAAATGGCGTCAGTGATAACGAGCAAGGTGATGATTTGATAGATAAATTACTAACAGATGTAGAAGACATCAAGAAAGGGCGAGAAAACACGACAAAATGGGTATCAGCAATGAGCGATACAGTGAAGAAGGAGCTACAGAAGCTGCGCAATGATAACGAGGCGTTGAAAGATAGGTTCCGCTTTCTCGAAGAGATAGTAGGGACTGAGACTCAGCGGCATACTGAAGAAGCTCAGAGGAACAGAGCTACATTGAACGAAATGTCAGATGCAATTAAGGACTTAACTAGCCAGATGGCTCATTTGAGGGTTACTCTGCCGAACTCTCAGACTACTAATATCGTAGTGGACTCCCTGGTGTATACCAACTCAAATAGAACTGTACCGAAACCACCCATATCTGCTGACATACCCCAAACGGTTCCGCCACAGTCTATAACCACTCCTGCATCACAACCGCCAAGTGCCGGAGCATCAGATAATATGGCTGCATTGCGCAAGAAGCTGATAGAAAGAAACCGTCAACGGTCTTTACAGTCCGGGTCTTCTTACATCAAACCACCAACAAGCCTTGAGAGACCAGACGAACGGCCCATGTCGTCTGGGAGCCAGAAAGCGGAAATTATGATGAGTAGCGCCCAGGTAGCCGAGGCTTTGCGTCAGCAGAGAGTGTACAAAGTAAACACTCTTATGGCAAGAAAGGATACAAAATCGGTATCGATACAATTGGATTATGCTGCTCCATCAACTTCCGGTACAATAGTTGAGCAAGAAGGAGAGGTTAACACAAACGCAAGAGATAAGAATCTCATGAGTGTTTCCTCTATGGGCTCTAATTTGGTAGATATAAGTAAAAGAATGCTGTTGAAGAAAAGTGAGCTTGCGGCGTTAAGTCAGATCGCAAAGAAATGGAATCTAACAGTGTGTGACGACATGTATAAGCACTTGTCAACATCTAGCACGATGATTCAGGTGACAGACGAAATGAAAAAAGCTAGAGATGCCTTATCACAAATCGCAGATGATGCTACGAAAGTTAGTCAGACAGCATCTGCTATAGGGCTTTTCGAGAAACATATGGACTCAATAGGGCTATCCAACAATTCCCGGGACGAGTTATTCTCTATGCTGAGGGGACATGCTTCAGACTTGTCAGTACTAGCTAAATTTTTGGGCTTTTATGAAGTGTTCATCAAAACCCTCATCAAATCAGAAGCAGATCGAGCTTGAGCAATGTGTCTATAAATATTAACATACATAATCCTTATATAATACTCAACCTAAACATATTAATAAAACCTCGTTATGTCTTGAACTTAAAAGCGGAGCTGTTATTCTTTTTGTCCTTTTACATTAAACACAAAAATGAATTTTTCCCAGTTAATACCTTCATCATTATATTTTAGTTATAACTTAATACTAAAATATAGGTCTGCCAACTGATTTTACCGAATAATGAATTGAATAGAATAGTGAATACAACTATAAAAAATAACCAAACCAGCCATACACATAGAATATAGAAATTCTCTACCATCAAATTCATATTTATACAGAGTTGACATGTTTAAATCAAAATATTTTAAACAAATTAAACATCTAAATTAATCTACCCGGTTTTGTTTATAACAATTGATATTTGATAGTTGAAAACAGTTGCTTAAAATTATTAGCATATAACTTATAAGTTAATATGTACCAACTGGCACTCATATTAATCAATTTTTTTGTAACAGTAACAACAAAAATAATAATTTTTTTATAGTTTTCTGCTGTAGGTTATATAATATAATATAATAAATAGTTTATTAAACATTGTAATGATGATGTAATATGTATCGAAATCATACATAATATCCAATATGTATAATAATAAAAACATTATATACCAGTTCATAATTCATATATTTTAATTTGGAAATAAATAAACAACTTTTTTAACAATTTTTAAGAACTTATTTAACTTATTTAAGAACTTATTCTTTAAAATTATACATTTTTTGATAATTTAATGTAATTGTCATCAAAATCATAAGAGTAGCATTCCGAATCTTTAAATGCTCTTTTAGTTTGTAACAGTCCGATCAATTTTTCTGTATTCAAACGATTGCGATCTTTATTTTTGATGGTGTTTACCATCGAAAAAATTCTTTCAACGGAAGCACTGGAATGGGGAAGTGTCATTATATGTGTCACTAACATAGTTAATGCAGGAAACATTATTGAGCCATCACCTTTTTTTAAGGTCATCACCTTATACCAGTACTCCATTTCTTGACATTCATCTTTCTCGAAATCCATACAATTTAATCTCCTCCACTCTTTGTCAACATTGTCCAAATCAATTCCTTTGAACAAAATTGGAAATTGAGACGTCATGGGTCCTAAGGATGAAACTTGATTTTCTTGAATGGTTTTTGGATCTATCACCTTCAGGTATTGAAGAGGCTGCATTGATCTAAAATTAAATCTTTTAGTTATTTGATTAACAGATTCAACATAGAATCCAAGACAGCGAGTTTTAAATTCTTCTACTTGTTTGATTGTAATTAATTTTTCTGCAAGCAATACTGTTAAAGAAGCTGAAACTTTTCCGCCGACATAAATGTCATTTACAGATAAATATAAGCTAGGATTATTATAATTAATTTCATGATATTTTTTGTTCCTTATGTATTCCTTCTTAATAAAGCAGTTTAATATTTCTTTGTAAATTGTACCTTTCTTGCTCTTGGCTAACCACCCTTTGAAGCCTGTTTCGTTTTCCCAATCCTTACAGTATTTTTGACGATAACAATTTCTTTTTTTTTTCTTGACATTTCATACTCGTACTCATTACCGTCACTTGACATTTTTGATGCGTCGTCAAGGTAACACGTCAGTACGTCACACGTGTTGAGTACAGAACACTGAGAAAGTCAGAAAAATTGCAAAAAGTTTGCGTTCAATGTTGTTTGTGTTGTTACTTATTAGAACAGATTAACAGAACGTTACGCGAAAAAGACTCAAAAAGAAAAAGAGCAACGATGAAGGAATGAAGCCATGAAGGTTAGGTTAGGAACGTACGACGTGACGGCAAAATTTTTGACGCGAATGATACCAACCCCCTGCCGACTTGGTACGAAACATTGTCATGGCGACCCATTACCTTTTGTAACGTAATTTTTTTAAATTGTATTATATTTTTACCAGAGATCAGTTTTTTACCGAATTCCCCAACTTGTTGGATGTTTTCCCTGTTTCCCTAACATTTCCTTGACTTACAAATATTTCCCTAAATCTAGGGAAATTTCCCTGCAGTTGGCATCCCTTGTTCTGAACAAGCACAGACCATTTGTGCACCTTGAAAAGGAAGAGGCGAATGTAGTGAACCCCATGTCAGTTTTAGCAAGCAGGGCAACAGACCTAATTATTGAGACATTTAACAACCTATGCTGCTATGACAGCAAGCATGAGAACTGGGCCTCGGATGTTTATGTTTAAATGTTCTACTGAATCAAATAATACTATTTTTACTTTGCATATTTAATGGTTTTGTATTTGCATATTTTGAGATTTTAACAACAGTTTAAATTAACCAACAACAAAATTACACAATTTTTATATAAAAGTTAGTACAATCTACCACGCATAAATGTTTATTATAGACTTATCGTGTTTGTTCTAGACTATTGTACTTTATTTGATAAGATAACTTAAACCTATAGCAATAATAGAATATTGTATACGGCGACAACCAGTGAACGTATTAGTACGACTTTAATCGCAGTGTCAGTCAAAACGTGTAGGTATTATATTTTTCTGCTGTTGATTTTCGTTTATTTAAATATGCCGAAAGTCAAGTGATCCTGTTCATTACGTCTTAAACATTTTGTCAACGAGTTTGGGAATGATATTTTTTCAAAGGGTGGCTTGGTTTTATATTGCAAGGTGTGTGAAACTAAAGTTGGAAGTGATCGTCGTTTTACCGTCAAACAACATTTAAAGACGGCTAAACATATTCGTACAGCTAATCGACAGAAACAAACTCAGACAGCAACTAATTTCCAATGTGGTCGGTAAAAAAACATCATTTTACATGGATATGTGCTAAGCGTTTCTAGCAGCCAACATTCCTTTCCACAATTAAATAATACAATATTTCGTAATATTTAACACAATATACTGGTAAAGAAATACCAGATGAAGAAACAATAAAAAATATTAGGAATAATGTCATTGGCAAAAAAATATTCGTGTCTATAGACGAAAAAACAGATTGCGAAGGCCGCTATATCGCAAATGTGATTATTGGTATTCTTGATAAAAATACACCGGGTAAATTGTTTTTATTGACCTCCAAAGAATTAAATAAAGCAAATTATTCCACAATAAGTAAACTTTTTGATCAATCAATGTTTCTTCTATGGCCTGCAGGCATTCATCACGATGATGTTCTTTTATTTGTCACTGATGCCGCACCACAGTGCACAGTGTAACGCTAATAATGTAATAAATAATAAATAGGTAATAATATAAATTAATGTAAATAAAACGCAATGTAAATTTAAAAAATGTATTGTGGTACACACCTAAGTAGGAATAAAAAGAGAGTTCTGGTACTTTGGAATGCTGGTATAAAATGTACAAGAACGAAGGTATTCAAATTTAACTTTTACTAAATGGGACTTATATAGATATTCTTATTGTAACTTTGAATATGTTTTAAATAAAATATTTCAACAAACATATGAATTAGAATGCAACTATGCCCTATGGTCACAGATAACAACGGTATTTGTTAGAGTCAAAATGTCAATTTTATACATTTCTTTATAACTTTAATTGAAATTTCAAGTCTAAATGTATCGTAGAACATTGATCATTAGCGAGTATAAAATAGATGATTGACATGTTTGTAGTGAATTATTAGTTATTACTAAGTAACGGATTTTATTGTAAATACATATTTTTATTTAAATGAGATATTATTAATCTGATAAAAATGTGCACGATTTAGATCATTCTTATTAAAATAAGCCCAATTTTACTTTACATATTTTTACATATTTGGTAAATAACTACATATTTTGTACATATTTTAGTAATTTTTGATTTAAATTGAACAAAATTAGTTATTTTTGACGACAACCAAATATTACACGTTATCTAAATGGCATCGAAAGATTATTTGTTACCCTGACGTAGACCAATTAATAGCAACGGTTAAGAAAATATTTCTCAAAGCACCAAGTAGAGTCTTAAAATTTAAAGAATTATACCCTGATCTCAATCTACCTCCAGAGCCTATTTTAACGAGATGGGGTACGTGGTTAGAAGCCGCTCAATATTATTGTGAACATTTTAAAAAAATTAAAAATATTATTTCAAATCTAAATACTGAAACTGCCACCGCTATCGATAAAGCAAATAATTCGATGGAAAATAATAATTTAACATACATTTCTACTAATTTTGGTTTTTTGATTCATACTATAAAACAACTGGAAACTCGAAATATGTCCTTATCAGAAAGTTTATGCATTGTTGAAGAATCCCAAAACAAATTAGAAAAATGTCAAGGTCGCATAGGAAATGTAGTAAGAGAATAATGGAAATATGCGATAGAAAAAAATCAAGGACTGAAAAATTTAAAAATAATTAGAGATATACACTAAGGACTAAATCCAACAGAATTATTGGATGTTGAACTCACACCACTTGATGTAGTTAATATGAAGTATGCTATCATTACGTCAGTTGATGTGGAACGTTCATTCAGTCAATACAAAAACATTTTACGACCAAATCGCCGCCATCTTACATTTTTAAATCTTATAGAATATGTAGTTTCGCATTGTTTTAATAATTAGATAAGAGATACGATTTTTTACTTACTTTTTTTTGTTAAGCGGTTATTACATAATTTGATTTTTTTTACATATTTCAATAAAAATAAGTGTATATTTTCATTTTTTTATTACAATAAAATCCATTCCCTAGTTATTACTATTGGTCCAGATATTTAGGTTAAAAAAGTGGAAATATGATGTAATTATATTTAAAAAATATACAAATATTATGATACTGTATTTTAAATTATTTTTTTTTTTAACAAAATATAGTGATACTTTTGTATAATATGTAAATTTTACCTAATAGGTTACAAATTATTGTTAAAGATTAAAGACTAATATAATAATTATAAAAATCGAACACAAATTAACTGCAATATAAAAGAAAAATGCAAAGGTAACTCTTAAATTCAAAATTACAATAATAATATAAAATTAAAATATATAAGTATTTTTTTCTCAAAATTAACAAAATATCCAAATAAACTTTTTCTTGTAAATTCTGTGTTGAATTGTAAATTTTTTTTACACTTATGTATACATTGTATATTATGATTAGTAATAATGATGATATGTAAATACCTAAAGATCTGGACCCTACTTATTACAAATAAATATTGTTCTTTCTTTATGAATATGAGGTTTGAACTAAAAATGCATTTCAAAATATATCAATATAGAAGATTTAAATATTTTAAAATAATTGAATGAACAAATCTATCTAGCTAAATAAAAGAAGCATAACGCCATGTACATTCAAATAATAGAACAAATAATTATTATTTTTGATAACTTTATAATATAATTTTTTACCTTTTACAGGAATACACAAATTGTATTAATATTTAAATTAAAATTTTTTAAATTTTCATGTTAATTACTTTTTGTAATACCTAGGTAGGTAGTTTATTTATGAACTATAAACATTTTGAAATCAAATGCCAAACACTGGATTTTTTGATTTCCAAAGACTGCAATTTAATATTGCCAAAGATTGGATTTTTTTAGTTCTACACCGGTACATAAAAAAAGTTACAACAGAGCAAAATAAAAGTAAATTTTAGGTAGAAAAAATTACCTTAAATACATTTAATAGAGAAGAACATTCCTCATAATTAGGTATCAAAATCTAAATCTTAGCATGATTTTATGAAAGTGATTTTATTTTTTAAGATGAATGTCAAAAAAAAAAAAATAAAAATATGAATAAAATATTCAGTAAGGTATATTACTCTAGGTTAGTACCTATGTCGAGGGTAAATGGATTAGAATTACCGTCGTTAGGGTTTCTTTGCTCCGATTTTTCAAATTGTTTATTGTTTTAGTATTTTATGGTGTATTAAATAAAAAAAAAATATATATTGTGCTTATATAGTTCGATTCTTAGAGTTCAGAAGAGCTAATTATCACCTAAAAATGAATATATCCTAATTACACAATTTTTTTTTATTTTTTCAAAAGTGGAGCTATGTACCCATGGAGTCTGCATAATTTGCCCCACTTCATGAACGGGTCAATAAATCGTATAATTTAGTGGCAGGAGCAATGTTAACAGATGTAAAAAAAAAAACAGCACCATTAAAAACCAAGAATAACAATTTGAATTTTTTTGGGGGGCCAACACTAGCCGAGAACAAGAGTAGATCAAAAAAAAAGAATAATAGACAGAAACTGTATTAATTTTAATTACCTATTATTGAGAAAAATCAACTATTATCTAATCTAGGATGGAAATAATGATTAATTTGGAAACTTTGCACCAAAATACTATGGTAAAATACTGGTGCAATTTTTCCCCCTTTTAGTGGGTCAAAGTTACCCTAATTATGAAATTTGATTCTAAATTATTCAATAACGGTTTCAACTAAAATTTTGATACAGCATCGTTTTCGAGATAATTTTCTGAGGTAAAAGTGTGATATCTTGCATTCAAAATCCACTCGATCTAAGCTTCAAGAAGAAAAGTTTGAGAGCTTAATTTTCCAGCGTTTAACGATGTCACAATTGATAACGCACTAATAACTACGGCTTTAGATAGAATGGTTGCACAACGAGTCATTGTTTTGTGATCACCAATTGTTATTAAGCACAATCTAGTCTTACATAAATATCATCATTATTGTATTCTTATTTTGTATTTTCGGATTTAAAAAGCAGCATTTTCAATTGACGTGTGGATAATCCAATAAACCACTATTTTGTGAGTAGTGCCTATTGTAAAAATATAATTTTTTATTCTAATAATATTTAAACTCTAATATACTTTTTATGGATTTTACTGGTATAATTATATGGTTCCAAATACTTTAACAAGCAAAAAGAAAAACATATTATTAATATAATATAAATTCAATACTAAATAAATTGAATATTAATTTTTAATTAATTTCTTAATCTACTAATATATATTTTCTTAAAATAAGTAATAAAACTTAATTTTAAATAGGTAGCTTCATTTAAGAAGTAACCAATTTTGACAGTTTTTTTTTTGGTGCGATTTAATTTTTTACATTCAATATTTTTTGCGTAGCTATGCTGCCTCATCCGCATAGTAATAAATAAAACAAAAATTTTAGAAAATGTCGCCATTGATTGTTTGATTGAATGTACTGCATACCATGATGATTTTATTTCTGGGTATTTAGAACAAGAAATAGCATCTTGACAACATTTTATTGAATCCAAAGTAATCAAACACTTTTGCACATCTTCAATGTTTTCAGCTTTAAAATCACTTAGTCCTATTTCTGATGGTACTATTGTTTTACCATTAATTTGCATAAATAATCCAGAATCTGAATGAAAATTTTATTTTGAAACTAAAATTATGTTAAGTTGCAAACAAATTTATTTATTTTTATGTAGTACTCTTGAGCAACACAATATTGGGTTAAGAATATAAAAATTATAGTTAAGTTACCATTATTGAGTTATAACATAATAATTGTCAAACATATATTTTTTATGATAAATAGAATTATTTGGGATTATTACCTTCGGTTATAACCCATTGCTTTTCAATGTATCTGTTAAAATCAGGTTGAAAATTGATCAATTTATTATAGAAAACATAAGGTTCAATTCCAAAATACCAATTTTTTGGAACACTAATTGAGTTCAAATTTTTCAAACCATTTTGATAAAAATACATTTCTGAAACTTCCGTATCTATCTGTTGACAACATTAAAACAATGAGAAAATTAATCTTACATCATACTATACTCTTTTCAGAATAAGAAGGAACCAGGCGGCCACGGACAAAACCGGTTTTGTTACGTAAATCTGGTGCGTTCTTATTCTGAAAAGAGTATAGATAGTTTATTAATTATATTAATATTCAGAACCTTTCTCCTTTTAGAGGCTTCCTATATTTCATTAAACCTGGTAGATTCAAAATTGTCTATATCCATTTCATTTTTATTATAGGAATCAGTTACATTTTGAATCTAAAATATTGTAATACAATTTATTAGGAAATAGATGCACTTGACAAATTATTTCATCAATGACAATAAAGTGGCTACTTAAGGTGGCTTCACACATGTAATATTAACAAAACTTTATATCCCAAAACAAATTAACAGTAAACACTAATTTAAAATGTACTATTTGGAAAATATATCAACGTGAGTAACAGCCTCTGCAAAAAAATTACATATTTGTAAAAGATATAATTTTTATCAAAAAATTGTAATTGCTATTAACTCCAATATTCACTGGGTCCACTGCAGGTTCTGAAGTTTCGTGTTCAAACCATTTAAACCGAATGGCTCCCTTTCTTAATTTGTGTTTTTTTAAGCATATCCATTAATTTAAATAATACAACATATAACATAGGTATACATTGTACAAGTGTATTGTACATCATATCATTCATAATATTACAAATTCACATTGCATGTAATTCAATAAAGAAGTATACTTACGGTGTACTTATAAAGTCCTTCACCAGACTCCTATGTGCTTATAATATCACATTCATTAAAGTGTGAGGCACACACTCTAAAACTTTTTTTTAGAGCAATACTTAAAGTATCTTCCAAAAGTTTTTTTACTTCGTCCTCTTTAGGAACGCCAAAAAGAGTTTTAGACACACAATGTGACTCACGAATTGCACAATAATTAGGCATAATGACCAAAAAGAGATCTCGTTTAAATAATAATATTAGAGCATATATTAAAACATAGCATTATCATATAATTATTATATAGATAGAGCACGAGAACAGTGAATCGTGATTCGTGATTATAATTAAGTTATTTACTCAATTATATTTATTGTTGATTCAATAATTTAATATTATGACGGGAAATAGGAAAATTATAATATTGTAGTTCCAATTAACAACCAGCGAGAACGTTAGTAGTTGTTCACTTTTTCGTATGTTAGATAAGAACTCTCGGCGACCACGGTCTAACATTGCGTAGTATAGCCCGATGTGCAACCATTCTATCTAAAACCGTGCTAATAACAGAGAAAACTGCCTTCATTTATGGACAAGAGATATGAAATAGCTTTAATAGTTTTTCCACCAACGCACGAACAAACATAATTATAGTTGAGAATAGGGTATATACTATATTTAAGTAGAAAAGTTCCCAGTTAGTAGTAGTAGGTAACGCGTACGGGAAGAGACAGCCGGCCTGGCCGGCGGCGCGGTCCGACGTCGTTGTCGAAGTCCGGGCCCCCACCACTTACCGTCCAACTAACGCGCGCCGTGCGGGTGACAATAAGGGCCGGGCCACACATAGCGGTTGCACCGCCCAACAAATTAAAATTGTTTGATTTTAAATGAAACCGCCTAATATGCCTAATATAAGACGAAATTGACGATGATTTTTTGGCTAATTATAGTTGTGCTGACGATAATGCTACAGAATGTGAGCCATTAACTTCGTCAACTCAAAAACAACCATCGGAACATTCGAAGCAAAGCAAAAAAAAAAAATCTAATGAAAACAATGGTACTTTTCAACAAGAACTGCTTCAGTTTTTGGATAGAACAGAAAATACAGATCCAGATAAAGTTATGCTGAATTCTTTTTTACCATACCTAAAAAATTTAAATAATACACAGAAATTAGATTTTCTTTTATATGTCTTACAGTTTTTTAAAAATCCTTAGGTAAATAGTAATATTCAGGCTTCATCTCAAACTAATCATGTAATTACAATCTTTTGCTCAGTATTATAATCCTAACGCAGTCACACAATCTTTTTATCCTTCACAAAATGCTCCTACTAATCCTAATACCCCACACTTAACTTTCCCACAGCATAATTATGATCATTTAAATTACCCTCATAGTCAAAATTATTCTCCAAACAATCATGAATAAATAATGTTTTTATTATATAGGTAGCTTTAAGTATCAAAGTTCAAGATGTTTTTTTTATTTTCACTTAAATTTTTAATTAACAGTAGATACATTTCATATAAATATTATGTTTGATTTTATTATTTTGGATTTTTAGTTAGTAAGTAACACAATAAGGAATACGATTATGTTATTTTTATATTTATTCATTTAATTAATACTTATAATAAATAAATATAATATAGGTAATATGTATCTAATTTATTAAAGTGATTTACCTGAGTGTAGGTAGTTATTTTGCAATGTAGATAATTTAATCACGCCAACATCTGCAAATCAATTATTGTCCACTATCTCAAATAATTTAGTTGATAGTAACCTACATTTATGTACACTGAGCATTACCAACTTCTGAATGAATTTGATATCATCTATATATATAAAAATGAATGTATGTCAGTGTGTCAGTGTGTCTGTGTGTCTGTGTGTCCATGTTACCATGGTTACCAAGGTTGCCATGGTTACTAAGGTTACCAAGATTTCATATCAATATATATATATAAAAATGAATGTATGCCAGTGTGTGTGGGTGTGTGTGTGTGTGTCCATATTACCATGGCAACCATATCTGTATATAAAAAACAGTAAGCTGATTGACTGCTATCAACGCACAGCTCAAACCATTGGACGGATCTGGCTGAAATTTGGCATACAGCTATCTGTAATAATATAGACGTGCGCTAAGAAAGGATTTGCCAAAATTCGCATTTTAAATAGGTGCTGTAACAGGGACATTGAGATTCACGATAGAAATTGGAAATTTTATTTTTATTTATTTATAGTTGCCATTGGTTACAGTCCACATTAGAAATTAGCATTTATTTATTGGTTGCCATTGGTTATTCCGGCAGATCAGGTACAAGCTTGCATCAAATCGAATTATTGAACAATGCTTACCAGGGTGGCAGAGTTGCACTTACCGCAGAAAATTACACCCAAAAGGAGTTCAACAATCATAATTTTTTTAAGAGTTGCGATTTTTTACGAGCAACCAAATTTATTATATTAATCCACAGTATTACATCAAAATAAACTTGGTATAACTTTGATACTTTAGAGTTAAATCATACACTTCCGTACAAACAGCACGGGGTCCGCGATCTACAGCAGGTAGATTGCCTACCTGATAATGTACTGCTGCGATTCAGAATTTTTATTCAGGGCAACGGGAAAGATAAGATAAATTTTGAACACCATACACCGAATATTGAATAATGAATTGAACAAAGTTTGAGTAGGTAGTATTGAGTTGATCCACTTAACGGGCGACGAAGTGCACGGGATCAGCTAGTTAATAATAAAACAAGTCCAGGTCCAGATAATATGATATCTAATTGTTTCTTTATAGAATGCAAATTTGTTTTGGCTATTCCGTTATTACTCTAATTTAATTTATCTCTTTTTTTCAGACTGGAAAATTAGTCATGTTACACCAATCAAAAAAGGAAACGATTTGTCTAATATATTTAATTGCCGGCTGATTTCCCTGATTTCTATTATTCTTAAAATATTTAAATCCTTAATACCATTAAATATCCCATCAGGCGTTGGGACACAGGCCACAAGGTTCTCATTTAGCTCCTTTGCTTTTTATAATATTTATTAATGATTTACATTTTAATGATTCAAAAACTATTATTTGCCGATGATTTTAAATTATTTCGATTAATAAAGTCATCCTCAGATTCTGTATTGATATAGAACGAATTAATTCGCTTATCATTTTATTTTGGTGTAAAAAAAACAAATTAATGCTAAATGTTGATAAATGTAAAGTAATGACTTTCTCCAGGTCTCGTAATCCAGTTATTCATAATTATTATTTAGATAATGTTCTACTTAATCGGATGATTGAAAATCTAGATTTAGGTATTACGTTTAGTTCTAATCTTACTTTCAATAAACATTGCCTGATTATTTCTAAAAATCGTCATCTATACTAGGATTTATTAGTAGGACATGAAAATGTACTAATCCCTTTACTCTTTAGGCACTATATTTTTCACTAGTACGTTTTATTTTAGAATATAATTCGATTATCTAATACTAATACTAATACCCATATCCAATGCCTTGAAGGTATACAAAATCGGTTCCTTCATTTTATATCTTACAAGTGCAATATCCCACGTCAACGTCATAAGTGCGGCATAAGTCGGTTCCCCAATAAACACAACAAATTAAATATGTATATTGTATATAGATTTATTAGATATTATAGATTTTATTTATATTATTAAATAATTACAAAAAATCACTGGGTATGCTCGAACTGATGACCATCTTTTTCGATGCAACTGCGGCAACGAGAGTCCACAGAACCGCATGTGCGGCGCAGGATTTCGACCTGTGTCCGGAGTTCGTCAAATTCTTCCTCGATGATTTTTTTTAAGTCTGGGAGCGTGAGCGGATTCCTGGAAAAGACGCGATCCTTCAGTAGGCCCCAGAGAAAGAAATCGCAGGGTGTTAGGTCACAGAATCGTGCTGGCCACTCAATTTTTCCACGCCTACCAATCCAATCACCGAAACACACATCTAGAAACTGACGCACAATGAGCGCGTAGTGCGGTGGGGCGCCGTCTTGCATGAAATGGACAATGCTTGTCAGTTCAGGGTCTTCATCCATCTGCCCACGTAGGTCCTCCAGCATATCTAGGTACGTTTGCCCAGTGACAGTGTTGTCAAAAAAGTACAGCCCGACTAACCCTGTGGTGTGAATTCCGTCCCAAACACACACGCCCGGTAAGTTCAGTTGTTTCTCAATGCACATGTTTGGGTTGTCCGTACTCCAATAAACACAATTGTGTCGATTGATTGTACCATTTAATTTAAAAGTCGCCTCATCTGTCCACAAAATCTTATGATAGAGCGCGGGTCCTCTTCTAAGCAGCCAAGGTACCGCTTGCCAAATTCAAGCCGGCGATCAAAGTCATCCTCATGTAATGCTTGCACGAGCCGCGGGCGATAAACTTTATAATGCATTCGTTTCAGCATGCGACGCAGGGACCTAACTGAAATGTTTAATTGCATCGATAGTTTACGGGCAGACTGATTCCCATCTTCGGCAAGATATAGCGCCACCGTCTCCATGTTTTCAGGTATTGTGACTGTTACTGGTCGACCGGAACGCGCTGCGTCTGCTACAGAACCCGTTCGAAGAAACTTATTATACAATTTTGTCACATTACGACGAGAAGGTACTGGTCGATTCGGAAAGCATGCCTGGAAGTCAGCAAAAATCGTTTCATAGTCGGCATCCAACCGCAGATACGAAACGAGTAAAAAAATTCGTTCTTCTATCGTGAATTTACCGTTACCGACTTCCATGTTAATCGCGAGAAAATGAATCAAATTGAGTAAATGACTCACACACCCCACGTTTGTACTACACACTAAAGTTTCCTAAATATCAATTACTTGAACCGATAATACCTGCTGCCATTAGTGATAATCGCAATAATTATTATTTAACTGATTCTAATTATAATAATAAATTAAATATTAATACCACTTATGCCGCACCCTGTATAATGGTAAACGGTATCATTAATTCTAGTGAATTACTAAATTACCTTAATTTCTATGTCCCTCAATGTCAAACAAAATCTACTATGTATACTTTTTACACGCAATTACATAGAACTAATTACTTAATCATTATAATGTTAATAGAATGATGAGATTAACTTACTAATGATACACAAGTCAATTTATTTAATTTTAACTCTATCGAATCTTTTTATAGTTATTAAATTAGAAATTAGAATTATTTAACAATATTATAAACCATATTTGTGTTAATAACTGTTATTATTAATCTTAATTAATTACTCTCTATTTTGTATATTTAATATCTATTAATCTCACTCTGTTCACCTTTTTTTTCTATCTGTCAAATTATGTTGTTATAATGTTTGATTTAAAACTGTTACTTACTTCGCCTGTTTGAATTAATAAAATAAAAATAAAATGTTACTGACTTAATTCATTTCACCTGTACATTTTAGGATTTGGGAAAGTATGTTAACAAAAATAAATTTATTTCAGTGCAGTAGAAATGTAGAGCATTATATATAGAATGTTGTAACAGTCAGTTTTTCGATCTGTGATTGGTCGGTGGTGTTCGGTGATCGGCAGTGTTCGTCAAAGTAGGCAACTGCTATTGGCGACGAATTAAGTGTTGCCAGATGAGGCGATTTTTCGCCAAAATGGCGTTTTTAGGCATGCGTTTGGCGTACAATTGTTTGATTTGGCGTTTGGCTCTTAAAACGGCGATACTCAAAAAAGATATGGCGAAAATTGGCGTTTTAAAAAAAAATTTTATTTTCAAAAATACATTTTTTGAATAAAATATTTATGTAGTATATAATTATTAAAATGTATGATTTAAAATTGTAAACAATAAATGAATTATTTGTTAAAACCAGTCTGTTGTTTTTTAACACATTATACTATATATTATTAAAAAATTATTATTAAAACCCAATTAATTTGATATTTAACTTTATATAGTTCAGTAAGATATATTTATTTATCTATTGTGGCCTTAGGGATCATCTTAAAGTTGATGCTATTAAGATAAGACCAGAAAATATTATTTATATAGTACTATTTCACTATACTACATGAAAAATAGAAATAATTGTTGCAAAACTGGTATTATATATTTCCAAATAAAAACCAAAATATTGTAGTAAAAACCATTACTTATTAGTGATTACGATACCTGATTTATGTAACACAGTATTTAATATGGACAAATGGTAATAGATTTAAAAACTTTATTTATTAACTTAACTTTATTATTTTATTAAAATTACTCGGCATATTAATATATTCTAATAATGGGAAAAATTGAAAAATTAAGAAAATACCGTAAGACTTGGGAACAAGACAGTTGGGCAAAAGGTGTGTATTATTATTATTATATTAGGCAGAGCAAATTAATGAATATTAATATTATCAATATATACTTCCTTTAGGTTGGTTAACAGAAGCTGATCCTAATGCTAATACTTTAGTTGAAGCATACTGAAAAGTTTGCTGTTCTTATTTAAGAGCTCATTTGACCGACTTGAAAAGACATGCAGTCACCAAAACTCACCGTGAAAAAATGGCCAGATTAAATCCTGTAAGAAATCAGCAATCTGTTTTAAGTTATATTGTTATTACTAATGAACAAAAAACAATTGATTTAAAGTTAGCTGTTTATGTAGCTACTCACACTGCAATTAAAAGTGTAGATCATTTGTGTGAAATACTTAAAATAATTGGAAAAGTACAACTCTTGGTAATTTAAAACTTCATAGAACAAAATGTTCATCGTTAATCAAATATGTCATTGCTCCATCTTTAATTGAAGAACTCGTCCAAGATATCGGTACCAGTTATTTTTCTCTGATTGTTGACGAATCGACTGATGTTTCAGTTTTCAAATACCTATGCATATGTATTAAATATTTTAGTGTGAAAAGTGAATCTATGAATTTACTGTTTTTAGGTTAGTTGTTAGTTGTACAGCTGAATCACTTTATAATTATATTTGTAAATTCATGGATGAAATACATTTAGATTTAGGAAATGTAATCGGTATAGGTACTGATGGGGCAAATAATTTGTGTGGAAAATTCAATTCTCTTTTTACTCGTTTAAAACAAAAAAGCCCAAACTTACAGATTGTTAGATGTATTTGCCACTCCTTAAATAATGCCGTATCTAAAGCATCTGAAGAATTAAAGAAGAAATAGATCATATGACGATATTTGCAATTTATTTATTTTTTTGGAAAAAAAATCATGCAAAGAACAGTAGTTTCAAAGTATATATGATAACATTAATAAGTCTGTATGTTACTTAAATATAAAAAATTGTGATTTTGGGATTGGATATAATCAAGCAATACTCAACATTAATTTGTCTCCAGAAAACAAAATTTGTATAGAAACAAGGGCATTTCATTTTATTAAGGAGTTGTTGCAAGAAATAAAAAAAAGATTGCCTGATAATTTAGAATTTTTTAAAAAATTAAAATTATTCTCACCTGCACAATGCTTGAATCAAATAAATACACCCTTTAGTGATTTGCCGTTCATTAATATATTTCTAAATCAAACTGATTTTATTTTGGTGGGAACGCAGTGGGATAAATTGGTAACTGTTACCTGGAAAATGTACCTTAATGAAAAGGAGTTACACGATAGTCACCAATTTTGGCCTAAAGTGTACAATTATCAAGATGCTGGAGGTAATTATGCGTTTAGAGAATTAGCAGGATTTGTTCTTAAAATCCTTTCCTTACCATCAAGTAATGCTGTTGTAGAAAGGGTCTTTTCTATTATGAATACTGTTAAAACTAAAGCTAGAAATAGGATAAATACTAAAATGTTAGATGCTTTATTAAGAATTAAAATTCATTTCTACAAACAAATGTTGCACTACATTTTCCCCATCTAAATTGATGTATGATAAATTTAATTCCGAAATAATGTACAAATGTGTAAATAATGTAAATACTGTGAATAATGTGATAAATGAAGAATTGTTGACCGATGAATTAGTTGATATTGTAAATGAAATAAGTTTACCAGATTTTTATGACTAACAATATTACTTAATCTAAATTATTGGACTATTACAGTATTGTATTTTTATGTATATAGAAAAATTAAATAAATGCCTAGTTTGTCAATATTATTATGTTGTTGGTTATTACTTGGTAGGTTGTACCTTGTACTACAACCGTTGTAAGTACATCGTATTCGACATTCGTATATAGAAAATAAATGTATGTACATATACATATATAATATGGAATTAACAAAAAAAAACAGTTTCCATGAATATAAATAAGTAACTTATAGGTGGGTTTAACTGACAATTTAAGAGAATAAAATAAATGCAATATATTTTTTTAGAAGATAGAGTATAGACGTATAATTGCCTAACTGACATTTACATATTCTAAATTTTGGCGATAGATGGCGTTAATAAACATTTTTTTTTGATGGCGATAAATGGCGTTTTTATCAGAGAAGTTTGGTGTGTGACTAGTTTATAAGTCTGGCAACACTGGCGACGATCACCACTAGCGTTCCAAAGACCGGCCGGCCTGCTCGGCCACGACCAATTTTTGTCGAGCGAGTGGGTCAACTCTCGTGGAATAGAGTATACCATGACAAATTAAATAGTTATGTCAGCAATATTAGTTATTATCAGTTTATAAAAAAATCGCGCACCCACCCTACGCCCAGCATAGTACTGTGACTTAAGCATTTCTCCGGTTCTCATTGGTCCACCGCCGTCACTGCCGACGCAGAAATGATTGCTTCACAGGCATGCGTATCACGAGTTGCTGACATACTTATTTAATTTGTCGTGGAGTATACGTCTTTAGGGCCAGGCCAATAGCGGTTCAATCGCGAGTGGTTCGATCGCCAGATTACCGTTCACATTTGAGCGGTCATACCAAAATATTGGGAGATTGAAAAATTATTATATTTTAAAACTTAGTAATCTGAGTGTCTTTAACACGAAAGATTGGTTTACAGTATAACATATTAGCTCTATCCGTACGAAATGGAAATAAACCACGATCGGCTAGTTCAGGTTTTGTGTGTAGCAGAAGCACTTGGTGTGTTACAAGATACTGTGCAAAGACCACAAAGAAAATACTGGGTTCATCCAATAAATGATGAAAGGGAAACAAGTGGACGTTTTTTAAAGTTTTATAACGATATAAGATTATATCCGGAAAAGTTTTTCACATATCGTATGTCAATTAAATCATTTAACGAGCTACTTCAAAAAGTAAGTGACCATATATCAAAGAGATACACCTTGGTGGAATCCTTTGAGTGCAGAAGATGGATTAACCATTACCTACATCACGTCTGTCTGATGGGCCGCTCTCGAGGCTCCTATATAGTCTTATCCCTTCTCTTACTAGATCCCTGACGGAGTGCGTCGTGGGTTCCCACAGTCCAGGAGGCCTTCCATGATTAGATCGTAGACTATCTCGTAGTGCGAATACTAACTTCATGACACTGGGCTGCAGATGACACGGCTGGGGTGTCGGTCTACCAGGCGCGTGTACTCACGGTATAGTTTTATAACTAATAAAAGTGGTTTCAGTGCCAAGACCTAAATCGCAGAATCTAGTATGCGCCGAGGAGTTCTCATAGCTTTTATTACCGTTTCGGGTTTGTCATCCAGCCGTTGGCAGATGCCGAGGCTGGTGTCAACAATTATAGTGTTGCTCTCCCAGCGTCTGTGTGTGCTGCCGACATTATTTCTCTACCCATGTGTTACCGTAGTACAGTGGATACTGTGTAATATAACTATGTGTAGGGGCGGAGTAGCAAATGTGTAAACCCTTAAACACAACGTCCCAATTAATAATTGCTAATGAATATTATAATATTATAATATTATAATCACAATTTACGTAATCGTATACAGTATCGGTATAGTGCAAAGGTTCATTATTTTCAATGATAGGAATACTAATTATTAGAGCTGGATTATATAAGTAATCAATTGGAACTAAAGTAGGTTGCTTACGGGAAACACACACATCAGCTGAATTTGACAAGATAAAGTCTAAAATTGAGTTTTTGTGATTTTTTACTGTATTAAAATGTTTTAAATTAAGATATTGGAAATTTTATCAAAGTGAGAAACAACTTCATCACTCACAGTAGACCACTGAATAGCGGGTAAATTATAATCTCCTAATAATATAATCTTAGAATTACTATATTGACATAACAGATTATTAATTATATCAGTATGATTATTGTATACATTTTAACTAGAGGGAGGTGGAATATACGCAGCACCAATTATGAACATAGTAAACCCAATTGTTAGTTTTACAAAAAATGGCTCGATTTTGTTGTTGTAGATGGTTATTTGACTGCAATGATAATGGTTTTTGATGAAAATTAGAACGCCACCTCCTCTTATATCATTTTCGTTAACGCTGCATCTATTACAGCGAAAAATGGAATAATTTGGAAGGAGGCTGACCTCTTGCCGTAACCAGATTTCTGATGAAACAATTATATCATAATCAATTAATGCAACATTACGGACAAGAACATCAAGTTTGGTATTTATACCACGGACATTCTGATAATAACAATACAATTGATCTGATACAACATTAACATTTTGTTTTGTTAGTTTCTTGAGACAACAGGCAAATTATTTACGTATTTGATGAAAAGATCAGTTTCCCCTGCAGTTCTTCTAGCATTTAATTCATCAATAACACTTTTTAGGCGTTTTCGTTGTAGCATTGTTCTATCAGTAGATATAGGTACTAACGAGTTTAAAATCAACCGAATTACTAAGTTTACGTTTGTTTTTTAAAACATCATATACATCATGTTGATTCGGTAGTGTAGCTCGAATTGGCTGACACTTTTTAGTAGTTTCACCTAAATGTATAATATTAATAGGTTCAATGTGTAGATCAATTTTCTTAAATATATTTGAAATATAATTTTTATCATCAGAGTTAGGTTGACTGGGAATTTCAGGTATACCTATTGAACAAAATTATACTGCGACTTCTAGACTGCAGATCGGAATTACTAACTTCAAGCTGTGATACTTTAGACTAAAATATTCAATTTTAGTGACAAGTGAGTAATTTTTAGCAACAATCTCATCAAACTGCTTATTGAACTATTGTTGGAGACCAACAATACAGGAAAAGGCTAAACAACTTGCTGAAGTTTACGGATTAAATGACTTTAAAGCTTCAAACGGGTGGCTTGAAAAATTTCGAAAAAGGCATAACATTTTGTTTAAATCTATCTGTGGAGAAGCTTCAGCCGTTGATAGAATAGCTGTTGATGACTGGAAGAAAAAATTGCCAAACATAATCGATAAATATGAAAATCGGGACATCTTCAATGCCGACGAGACTGGGCTTTTTTTTAGAGTTCTACCCAATAAAACTATGGCATTTAAAAATGAAACGTGCAGTGGTGGAAAAGTTTCAAAAGAACGGTTGACTGTGCTATTGTGCTGTAATATGATAGGTGAGTTTGAACGTCCTCTCGTCATAGATGGCAAAACGACCGCGAGCTTTCAAAAAATTAGACGTAAATAAATTTCCCGTTGACTGGTGTTGGAATAAAAAGGCCTGGATGACGACACAGGTTATGACAGACTGGCTTATGAAATTCGATAAAAAAATGTTAAAAGTCAAAGAATATATAAGAATGTATATAGAAACTATATCTACTGTAGTTAAATCGAAGTTTATCACGGAGCGCAACAAACAGGCACGTGTTATTCGCACAACGGTTCACTGTGGAATACTATGGACACACTTCTATATTGACATCACTGAGTTCTTTATTAAAAATGATCGGTTCACATATACCAGTTAATTAGTTCAGAGCGAGGAAAAGAATTAGCATTAGTCGATTTATTTAAGTACAGATTTGTTGGATATCGTAAAACATACTGTGTTCTAAATGGAGGTATTCAAGTAATAAAAAAAAGGTGGGCAAGTGGGTGTCGCTCTGCTGTACAGTAGGTTACAAGTGGGTCACTGTATAATGGATGGTATTAAATTTGAATTCAATGATATAATATCATTGTATAAGAAAAACGATTCTGAGCGGTGATGGTATGTCAGTCTATGTATAAGGCATATTATATACATATCTATGGTATTAAACAAAAAATTGACCTATAATAGGTACCTATAATAAATTCCAAATTAATCATATCACAATATCCATTAGATACTTATAACGCGTTATACATCAACAAAAACCGTGATACTATCATAGATATATAATAGTACACTTTAGAAGTTTCAAGTACCCACGAATAGTATTATTCAATCACAACAAAATAACTAAAATCGTAATTCTTGGTTTAAATTTGAAATTAAAATGTCTGTAAAAAATAAGTGTGTTTATATATTTTTTAGATTTTTTGGTTACAGTATGAATTATTTAAGAGAATCTTTGTTTTAAATTTTCAACTCTTAGTTATAAAAACTGAACATTTTATAATTTTTTAATTCCAACGATTGATAATTTTCGAGATTTTGATAAATTTTGTCAAAATTCCAACTTTAAATGCTTATAAAAAAAAATCGGGCCAATGTATTTTTAAAATTTTTCAACTGATATTGTAACAATATATAAGAAAGCTTGTATTAAATTTTCAGACTTTTTGGCCCACCAAATAAAATTTTATTGACAATTATAAAAAAAAAAAACTAAAAAAATTGAAAACTGAAAATGTCCGTAAACAGCTCAAAAAGAGTCAAAATCTTTTCAAAATTGTATGGTGTATAGGAAATGCTAATATAAACATTCAGTGAAATTTTCATGTATCTACAGTTATTCGTTTTTGAATTACAACAAAATAAGGAAATCGCTACATGAGAAATCGAGTGAAAATCCAATGTTGTAAAAATTTGAATTTCAAACGCTCATAAAAATTTAATTTGACTGTCCGGTAGAGATTTTTTTATTGATAAAGGTAGATAATCTTATAAGGAATCTTGTGTTTCATTTTCAAATCTTAGATTTAAAAAGAAAAATTTTTACGAATTCTTAACTCAAAATAATTTGCTAATTTTCGTGATTTTTCCATATTTTGTCAATTTTTGAACTTTAAATGCTTATAAAAAAAAATTGTGACTAAGGATTTTTAATATTTTTCATCTGCCTTTGAAACAACATATTAGGAGCCTTCTATTAAATTTTCAAGCTTTCGCAACCAACAAATAAAATTTTATTGATATTTCTAGGAAAAAAACTAAAAAAAAATGAAAAATGAAAATGTCCCTAAACAGTTCAAAATAAATCAAAATATTTTGAAAATGTTATCGTGTATAGAAAATGCAAATATAAACAACCATTGAAAATTTCATGTATCTACGGTCATTTGTTTTAAAGTTACACCAAAAACCAAATTCGATTTTTTGGAAAATCGATTTTGCGTAAAAATTCCCGTTTTTCCTTAATTTTTATGTTGTTTTTCCCGGCGCTTGTGAAAACTACTGGAAAATGTTTACTTTTGACCCCCCAAAGTACCAACTAGATTCACTTTCCTATCAGAAAAGGTACTATTGAAGAAAATCGAAGCACTTTTACTGTCCTAAAACGTGATGACAGACACAAAAATATAAAAATATAAAAATATAAAAATATAAATAAAAATATAAAAACATACATCATTGTAAAACCAATATATTCATCGCTCCGCTCAGAATCTAAAATGGACAACGTTCATTTTTTCTGTACTTGAAAAAATCCCAACTTCTCCGGCAGTCATAGTCATACTGCAGATACTCAGAAAAAATTAGATATGTAAGTGTAAAATTGCTAGCGTAGGTACCGAGCTTCAAAAACGCAGCGATTAATCGCCTAAAATAAAATAAGTGTATTTATATCAGACATTCATACGCGTGCAACTAACAGCGATTTATCGCGCCTTATTTCTAAAACTAACTTACTAAGTTATGTTCAGATGTATACTGATTTATTTTTGCAATTGCTCTCCTACAAAGAAAATGGAAATCACTCAGAGATTGCTACCGCAGGAAGTATGTGACTAGATCCTGCCAGGTAGTAGTATTATTTTAGTATCATAGTACTATCTTACTATAGTAAAATTACTAAAATTTTAGATTTTTTGCTTCAACTATGACAAATCGAGAGTAAGTTCATATACTACAATTTCAATATGCCGTAATATAGTTGGCCGGTCACGGTCTTGGGTAAAAGAAATTAGCCAGTTAAGGAGGGAACCACATACACCGATTTGTTCTAATTCCATAAATAAAATCTGGTGATTAACTTTATCAAAAGCTTTGGAAAAATCAGTGTAGATAACGTCAATACTATTACCAGTCTTAAGAGCATCAGAATATCAGATAAGAAGTGTTGAAAGACCAGCAGATTAGTAATTACGACGGAAACCATGCTGATCATCAATGATAACATTAGCTAAAAGAATTACGATTTTTGCGGCAATGATAGATTCAAATACCTTGGGTATAATAGAAGGTAGTGAGATTGGTCGGTAATTGGAGATATTAGACAGATCTGATGATAATTTTGGTACAGGGCGAATAAGGCTAGTTTTCCATGCATCAGGAAAAATACCAGTAGAAAGCGACAAGTTAAATAGATATAATAAGGGCGGAGAAAAAATATAAGTACAGTTTTTGAAAAATATACTAGGAATTAAGTCATATTAAATATGACATTAATATCAAAATACTTACTAAAGTTTATAATTTTAAATCATTTTAGGAATTAAATATAGAGAATATTCCAAAGATCCGGTTGAGAAATCCAAAAGAATGGATGAAAAAAGATATGTACAAATTACTCATTGTAAATAGATCATTTTTTAAATTTTGTGTTATAACATTAGCTTATTATATTTAAGCATTCTATATAACCTGTTAAAGTGGTTTTGAAAAATCCATGTTGCCCACACGTAACATTCATTTTTCCATTTATCAATATTTATAGTATTAAATACTGATGGTTCTCACTGACTAATAACCATATTATTTGAGTTAACGACTAATGAATGACTTAGTGGGCCCCCGTTTATGATCACTTTAAAGTTTATAAAAATAATATTCTAGAAATGCTTTTGTTGTTACCGTCAAACCGGGTTACTTGGGACATGTGGATAACTTGAATACAAATTATATAGTATTATCAATGATAAGATTTGAGCGCTAGAAATGTTGTTATCACTACCGTATAATCACACATTTGTTTATTATCACTTTCACAACGACCGTCGTGCTGTCCGGACGTGCTCTCAAGATAAGTACTCTATTAAAAAATATTAAAGTTCATTTAGGTTTTATTGTGATATAAAAGCATGTAAAAGTATGGTTTGCATATGACATACTGTTTGCTGAATGTAAATGTGAGTTTGAACACAGGATGTAATAACAGGTCATGATTAATAACAATATTTCAAAGTTATCATTTTTATGTGGGATTTGTTGGTTATCACAAATTTGAGAGGGAAAATTTTTTTTATGCTTACTTGGGACAATGTCTCAAGTTAGATGTAGTGTCCCAAGTTAGTTTTAATATTATTTAATATCACTCATTCAAACTTTTTTCGGTCTTATCTCTAGGTAGGTATTTATAATTAAGATTCGAAATGGCAAAATATGTAAAAAAAGTTGGGGGAAGACCGTATCAAAATTATTCGGAAGAAACTTTAAAAAAAGCCGTAATGGAATTAAAGACAAAAAAAATAACTTTTCGGGATGCAGAAAAAAAGTATAGGATATCAAAGTCTACTCTGCAAAGAAAAGTAAATAATAAAAATACGATGAAAGTGGGCAGACCAAATACATTGTCGGAAAAAGATGAGGAAAATCTAGTTAAGGGAATATGTTTGTCTAGTAAATGGGGATTTCCTTTTACATCTATGGATATCCGGTTATTGGTACAACAATTCCTGAATTAAAATGGTTTTAAGGAAAAACGGTTTACAAACAATTTACCCGGATATGAATGGTTCAAACATTTTTTAGATAGACATAAATCTATATTAAGTGAGCGATTAGCCGAAAATATAAAGAGATCAAGAGCGGAAATCAACCATGAATCTATAAAAAAATATTTTGAACACTTAAAAAACTCGTTAGCCGGAGTTTCTGCAAATTTAATTATTAATTATGACGAAACCAATATTACTGACGACCCTGGGAAAGCCAAGATAATAACAAGGAGAGGTTGCAAACATCCAGAACGAATTTTAGACTCGTCTAAATCTAGTGTATCCGTAATGTTTGCTGGAACAGCCTCCGGGTATTTATTACCACCCTATGTGGTATACAAAGCGGAAAACTTATATGAAAGTTGGACAGAGGGTGGGCCTAAAGGAACTAGGTATAATCGTTCCAAGTCTGGATGGTTCGATGGTGTTTTAATATGTTTTATTTGATTTTATATTAACAAGTATGTTATTTTGGTTTTGTTATTGTATTAAAAGTTTTTTAATACATACACTTATTTAAGTCAACATTCACATTTTTTTTAAAAACAATTATTAAGTCCCAAGTTAAATAATATCAAAGTTAACTTGAATTTTACATAGAAATATATGGGTGTCCCAAGTTACCCAAAAATCAAGGTAACTTGGGACAAGCATATTTTTAAAAAAAAAAAACGGGAAGGGGGGAGGAATCAAAAAAAAAAACATATGGGTCTCATAGTCTAAGTCAAGACCAGCATTTTTGTTCATTACCATTATTAATATATTTTGAAAACTTTTCGATCAGTATTCATCCGAAGTTCAAAAGTGTCCCAAGTAACCCGGTTTGACGGTATTTTTTTTTAGTGCCACATGGAAAATTGTGCATCATATGTAGAAATAATATGCAACAAATGTAAATTGGCTAGATACTGTTCGGTTCTTTGCCAAGTAAGAATATTTGAATTTATTTATTAACTAACAAAATTGTTGTTTTATAATATTATCAATGTCACTTTTTTATTTCAGAAACGTCACTGGTGGTTAACACATTCTTTTGAATGTCATTTGATGAATGAAAAAATGTAATTTTATAATTATACTCCTAATATGATAAATAAAGAAAAATGTGTTTAATATACGTTTGTGGCTGCTTATTTATATTATCGGGTACCTACATAATAGTATATTGTGTGCATTTTAATAATAAATTGTAGTTATGACTATAGGTACTTTCTTGAATTATTTTCATGTTAGGTAGGTACCTAATTTTCTTTATACAAATATGGTTAAGGTAAATTTGTTTATCCTCGGACAGGATAGTGTATTATTACCAAGCCTTAGCAAGTTAATGATAATTTTTAACTGAATTAAGTTAAATTAATGGAAAACATTTTAAAAGGTTCAAAGTTAACAGTTAACCTAATTTTTATTTAACTCAGTTAAGTTAAAAGTTATATGAACATTTTCAATTAACTTATTAACTTAAGTTAAGTTGAGTTTTTTTTTATATAATATCTATATAAATACCCAGTAATATGGTTTAAAATAATAAAAATCATAAATATTATTGAACACAGGAAATAGCCAATAGCTTTTCTATACGTAGGTACTGCATTAATAAAATATGAATATAATATAATACCTATGGGTACATTGAAGATTATAATGAAAATATTATGTTCAAATTATCAATTCCTAACTAATCCTGCATAATATTTACATTGTTTTGTTATTAGAATTGCAATGATGGCCAAACTCATTATTTCCTTGCTGGTATTTTGTTTGGTCGGGTTTGGACGAGGGGTAGTATTACCTCAACTCGACCCTTACTGGGACAATATCGACAACTATTGTGGCTCGAGGTTGGCTAACGAACTAGAAGTAATTTGCAGAGGAAAATACAATGAGTTACCTGGTGAGTTTTTACATTTCCATTTTTTAAATACTTCAAGTTCATACAATTCTCCGACCATGGTCAATTCATTTACTCTTGTCATGAAAACGAGAAGTTTGAATAGATGATGACTTGCATGTTATATGGTATAATAGTATTACGAGTGCACTCTGGGCAATATTTTCTAGGATAACGAATATAGCCCTAGTACCTTAGTACAATATGCATTTGTTTTATCCTTTGGTATCTCTAACACTGTTATATTGACATGCGCATTTATCATTTATAGCTGGAGAGGAACAGGTGTCAATCGGACAAAGGAGACGATTACGATTACCGCTAATCGTCGATGAATGCTGTACCGTGCCCTGCACAAGACGAACTCTCAAAATGTATTGTGCTCCGGATGCCTAATAGGTACTTTACCAATACCAAAAATAAATTATCAAATTGTTTAGATCCATATCGATCAGCGTCAACTAGTCTCATTCCATTTACTAATATTGATGATTTTTTTTTCAGATCACTGACAAAATGTTTGTAATTATGTATACAATATAATTTGTAAATACAATTTTTTTTTATTTAAAAAAACCATGTAACTATATCGACTATCATTTATTTTAATTGACCTTGGAAATTTTAAAGTTTTTGATATTATGTATTCTTTATACATGGCTATAAATAGGTGAGATTATAATAAATTAGTATTCGAGTTTATGGCAGCACTAGTACTTGCTACAACCATATAACATTAACTGTACTGTACGGTTCCTGTCAGGAGTCAACAGACCCTATAGGGATAAAAAAATCTATGAATGTTTAAAAATGGTTACCTACATAATTTTTTTAAGCTTTTCACTTCTCTCTTAAAACATTAATAATAACAATTTAAAATACAACTTATATAATTCCATTAGTGTATAATATATTATATGTATATGTTACAGTTGAAGTGTTGAATTCCATTATTTTATAAAATAGGTACCTATGTAGTTAAGGAATTACCTACAAATTGTGTTGGGCTGAGTCATATCCGATTTATTATTATATTATTAGTTATTTCATAAGCTGCAGATTTAACTCAACTGTAACATAGGTGATAGGTATATTAAATTACTTAATTACCTTTTGAACTTTTGCATAAGAATTAAAATCATTTGCAATATGTTGCCAAGCTTCGTTTTTTTTTCAGATTAGTATTACAATCTTTTCTCGGATCTTCTATTGTTGATTTTAATTTCTTTAAACAATGAAAAAAAATTTCCTTTTCTTCATTGTCCCAATTTGGACAGCGTTCTCTCTTAATCTTATTCATACTAATATAAATACTATTATATAAATTAAATGTATTTTAATTTATACTATAAATTGTAAATGATTATTAACTTTTAAATTCATGGAAAAATAAATAAATTTAATCATTAGTCCTTAAACAATTACTTAGCTACGGTACCCTAAAATTCTAATTATGCATATGGAAATTAAGAGTTAGCTAAGTACTGGCTAAGTGTCCCGTAGCTAGGTAACACCTAGGCAGTTTTAGGTGACCCATAACGCACTAACTATGCATACGGCCGATTAAGATATTATACACTTCGTCAGTCGTCACAGTTGGTATTTAATATAACACGTAATATTTTCCAATGGATACGGATGAATGGTAATTGTATACAACAAATAAAATAACTATTATGCATGTGTACGTAAGTCGTCGTTTTTGTTTATTTTTAACACAGACTTGTTAGTCAGTAATTTTTAGACAATTCAGAGTTTTATAATCAAATAGCCAGGGATTCTGTTTCAACCTAGGAGATGGCGCTGCAATCGCTCGTTGACTTTCCGTAACAGACGTGTATCTTGTCATTACACAGTGCACTATTGTTGGTTTCCAGTCCTGTTAATCATAGTCCGTGTGTGTAACCACAGAACAATATAGAATAGACACTCGATCAGCTGTGAGGGTTTACGTATCCCTACGGTATGATGTATTGGACTATAAAAGTTGTACCGTATCCGAAATCTGATAGAACGTTAGCAACGTGTATCCCTCTTTGTTACGGAATTTTTATAAACGTATACAAAGCAATGGGCATTTAAACATTTAACAATATTATTTCAATATTAAATTTTGGTAAAATGAATAAGGATTTTGTTTTAATATAAATTAAAAACTATAATGTAATTTTACATTGGTTTATTGTTAATGAAATAATACATTGTATTATTATTCTGTGGACTGATAATATTGATATATGATTTATTTAAATGATAACATATGCCACGCCCCCTTAGAGACCGTGCTCAAGGCCACAGTCACCCGATTTTGCCAATACACAGAGTGTCTATACCCCGGTGTAACGTAACGGAGCGCTTTTACTATTGATAAGTCGATAAGTGGCTCACACACGTATTTGTGTTATCAAGCATATTTTCCCGCATTTAACAAGATAACATTTACATAATTCGTCAAATAATGAAATCTTGTTCGATATCTATTATTTTTTTTTTTTTTGTATCAACCAAGTTCATAATTAGTAATCCGATAAACAACAATTAGCGTACTTAAATTATTGAACTTATTATAGCAATTAAAAAGAAAAAGTAATAAACGCAGGCTGATTCCGGACAATGGCACCGTATAAAAAAAAGGTAGGCGGTCGACCATACATAAATTACCAATATGGTCAATTAGTTAAAGCATTAGCTGACATAAAAAAAATTCAATTAGCTTAAAAACACGGCTATTGAAAAATATGGAGTACCTAAAAGTACTTTAAGTGACCATGGAAAAAAATTCAATAATATTAAAAAACCCGGAGGTCAAATGGTGCTTTCCGAAAAAGATGAGGCCATGTTAGTTGAAGGTTTGGTCACTTGTGCCGCATGGGGGTTTCCTCTTCAAGCATCAGATATGCGTATCGTTGTGCAGTAATTTTTAAATCGATCTGGGAAAACTGTAAAAAGATTTAAATCCAATTTGCCCGGAATCGACTGGGTTGAATCGTAATAAGTCAGCGATTCGGTGAAAATATAAAACGTGTTAAAGCAGGTGTTTCTAAACCAATATTTACCAAATATTTTGATAATTTGGAAGTTGTTTTACGGGATGTCCCGGCTAGTAATATTTTTAATTACGATGAAACTAATTTTAGTGACGATCCCGGAAAAAAATTAGTAATTGTTAGACGATGTGTGAAACATCCAGAAATAATAAGGGATTCATCGAAGGCAAGTACTTCGGTTATGTTTTGTGCAGCCGCAGATGGTAAAATTGTTCCTCCATAAACGATTTATAAATCGACATATTTATATCCAACATGGATAGAGGGTGGCGTCCCAGGTGCCAGATTTAATCGTAACTCAAGTGGTTGGTTTGATATGAGTATTTTCGAGGACTGGTTCTCTCTTTCGTCTATACCAGTGGTTCTTAACGGGGGCGCTACCGCCCCCTTGGGGGCATTTTGGTCTCTATGGGGGGCGATAGTTTTGAAGGTGGCGTTGAGGGGGCGGTGAGCTTTTTCAAACTCGGAGATTAAAAATAATACAATTTATTAATATTATATAACAACACTACAAATAATTGAACTTGAAATCAGAATAGTTGTAATTGCGTACGATACAACGACATACGGAATGTTATCTAATCGCATTTTACGTATCGGGAACGTCTTGTTTATAAAAAATTTATTTTTACATTTTCAACCATAACTGGACTATTGTATACTGTACCCTTTTCAAGTTTAAAAAGGATTCAGCGTTGTTTTTCAGCTTTTGACGAAACAAAGAAATCGGTTAGACATTTGTAACAAAGGTGATCTACCTATTAAATATACCTTCAATACCGAACCAGACATCGCCACATTAACAGCTACTCAACAAACTCAGGGCAGTCATTGATAGGTACAATTTTTTTTTTCATAGTTAAGTAATTCTTTTTGTATAGTAAAGTAAAATGTTTTTGTTAAGTGGTGAAAAATATAACCTTTATTATCTAAAAATAAGAGTTTTTACTTTAGTTAATAATGTTATACTGATGAATAAATATATATATATATATATATATCTTTATTAGAAGAAATTTTGATTTTGAGGGGGGGCGTTAGCAGTAAGTTATTACGATAAAGGGGGCGCTGAACTAAAAAAGGTTAAGAACCACTGGTCTATACCATTTATTAAAAATTTAAATGGTCCTAAAGTCATAATAGGAGATAATTTGGCGAGTCACCTGTCTCTGGAAGTCATTAAATTATGTGCAACTCGTAATATTAGATTTGTGTTACTACTTACTACCACCAAATGCGACCCGCCTTTGTCAGCCATTGGATCTGGCGTTTTTTCGTACCAGTTTTTCTACTTTTTTTTTAAAACACAGTCTAAACTTAGACTATCTGATAAAGCGTTTAGCTTACATTATAACGTAAATGACGACCAACTCAAAATAGGAAATTATCCAGTTAATTTTCTTAATAATAATTTACATGTAGCTGACAATAACTATCCTTGGACTTTTGGTCTTTGGTCATTATTATGTGAGAAAACTCCTAGAGGGAGTACATTAGAAGAAGTTGAAGCATATTAAAATATTTTAAAACTACACAAGTTCATCTTAAACCAGACAAGAAACCAAAGGCAAATGGTTACTATAAATGGACACACATTATAAAACCGTTATACGATCGACTAAAAGCGGAATCGAATATTTTAAATACTAAAACGGATGAAGTAAATGATTATACACCAACTACAATATTTAATTTAGATTTAAATGAGTTTGGAAAAAATTTACCAAGCTGAAGTCCTAAACTATCTAAAACCATTAATGACGATACAACGCAAAACAGTGAATCATTTAGTTTTAATCCGGTAATGGACAATAGGAACCTTAATGATCAATTTACTCAATTTAATTCGTGAACATCGACTGATAGCAATGAAGGAGCTGGTCTATATAAAGACGTGATAGCTAAAACACAATTAGTGTTTTACGATGATCCAAATGAATTGGTCATAAGATTATAAATTTTAGTATCATCCAGGAACTTATATATTAATATCTTAATGAAGTTTAAATACGGAAAAGAAATGTAACATTAAAGCAAACTACTTAGTTTCTTTAGAATATCTTCTTCCTTTAATGGATTTTAAATTTAGTTCTGCTTGAGTTTTTACAAAATTGTTAGATGACTGGTTGGGTAAATATTGTCCCAATGTTGTGGGTTCTGCCAATAATGTTGTAAGTTCTTCTTTTGCCTGTGCAATGCGTTTTACATTTCGTCCCTCCACATTTAATATTTTTTTGTAAGTTCTTTACCTTTATTCTCAATTTATTTTGCTGGGTGTGTTTCTTGACATTATCTTTTCCGTCTGAGTAGGACATGTATTGAATAATGAATCAGAACTTGAATGAAAATCTAAAATGCAATGTATAAAAAAAAATTAGAGAACTAATACTTTTTAACTATTGTTTGTATTTTAAATTTCATTTGGATATTACCTGTATTATTATAGTATTTAATTATCTTTTTGAAGTATTTGAAATGGGTTTGGTTATAGTCAGTGATGTAAATGATATAATATTATATTATCCAAGAGTATACGTTTATACGTCATGTATAAAAAAAAAAGTACAAATGGTATAAAAAAAAAAATCTGTGATAAATGGTATATCAATATTAAAGAGAAAATAATATATACAATACATAATGTATATCATTTGCGCATCATCTATTTACCTGTGCGAAAATATCGTACATCATTTGAGCATCAAAATTCTGAACAATAGAAAGGTATAATAATAATTGTACACACATAATATTATATTATATAGATAATGAATAATTTAATATACATAGACACATGTTTTTGTTCAATAAGCATTTAAAGTTCAAATGTTGACAAAATGTATCAAAAGCTCAAAAATTTGCAAATTATTTTTTAGTAAATAATTTAATACTCAGTTCAATTAGGCACTTTACATGGTCAATGGTCATAGTTATAGTAAAAAATATACATATAACATATAGGTCGTTTGAGTAAAAATTAATTGAACTAAATTGTGTTCACTTCAATTAGGAATATTACAGTCATAGCTATAAATTATAATACAAATATAAATATAGTTTGAGAAAAAATAAATTGTACTCAGTTGAATTAGGCACATTCCAGTCGTTTCATAGTTAAAATACAAATATACATAACATATAGTCCAAATTAATAAAGCAAAACAAGTTAAAATAATATTATAAATCAATACTTTTTATATTGTAAAGTCCCATTTTCTTACAAAATGTAACCGGCTTATTTCACCGGTAGTATACTTAAGCCAATGTTTTTAAATATATTCAAGTTATTGACGTTCAGGAGCCCTTTTAAATGATAGATATCACCAGAAATATCTTTAATTTTAACATACGTCTCTGTCTGTATTTCTTTCAACGTTTCTATTACCTAAGTATATAAAACAAAATATATTAATTTATAAAAATGCAATACTTTCCAAATTGAAAGATGAGTACTGTAAAATCGTGCATTATAATGCGAATGAAATGCCTTAGGTCCATTAGTAGTTTTAGGTAAATTTGATCGAATTTCTGCTCACATCTCTGGTTTAAATAAACAATTTACTTGAGTATAATTGTCATATATGTAATTGTTGCATATTCAGCATTTACATTGTATACTAAACGTTTATATTAATAATAATAATCATAAGTATCATATTACGATCGGTGGGGATTGTCCATCGGTCATTAGCAAGTAGACAATTTTATATGTATGTCAGTTCGTTTTATACTTTTCACAATAAAAGACTATAATATACGTTTGTGTTATTATTCATATTAACAATACACAACAAATTGGCGACGAAGATAAACATTTTTAAACTCATCTCATATTAAATTAAAATATTTATAAAATGGGTGAGGATAACAAAAATATTACTCAATTCCATAATATAATAGGTTCACCAGGAACATTTGAATCTGGAAACGACATAACAATATTTGAATCAAGACTTACAAATTTTTTCATTGCAAACGGAATAAGTAACGAAATCCAGAAGAGAGCTATACTACTATCTTCAATTAGTGAGGAAGTTCACAAAATATTATTCAGTTTATGCGTTCCAGCCAAACCAGACTTTCAGACATACGACACACTATTAGGTTTGTTAAACAATTATTACAAGCCAGTGAAATCGTACTTCGCATCAAGATATGCATTCTACAACGCAAAGCAGAGACCAGACGAAACTGTAGCTGAATGGGGAGCAAGAGTAAAGAACCTAGCATCAAAATGTAATTTTTCAACGGAATTACAAATTGTAATCCGTGACATTTTTGTTGTTGGTATGAACGCGGGACCAATTCAAGATCGATTACTAGAGGAAGATGCCTCAAAAATAAGCATCACATATTCGCACCTTATGGAAATTTCTGCTGCAAAAGAATCTACAATCAACAATAAAACCGGATGGATAAAGGAAGAAGCTGACTTCAAATATCAAAAACAAAGTCAGCAAGCAAAATCAGCCAAGCAGTCAATCACGGAAAAATCAAAATGTGGAACATGCGGTCGATCAAATCACACACAAAAAGAATGCCGATACAAGGACTACAGTTGTAATATTTGCAATATCAAAGGTCATTTGGCTCCTATGTGTAAAAGTAAGAACAATAAACCAAAGTATGATAACCGCTCACACAATAAATTTTTATCCGAAAATTCTGGTAATAACACGAATGAAAATATTCATGATGACGCAATCGCGTACAATTTATCTGACACTTTTTTTAATATGATTGAAAATAACTTTCAAAATAAAGTAAAACCGTACATTATCAATTTATTAATTGAAAATAAAGATTTAAAATTTGAAATAGATATGGGGCTGTGCATAGTGTAATGTCAAAACAATTATATGATACAAGTTTTAATAATTTAACTTTATTACCAAACGATATTTCACTACGCGATTACGTCGGAAATGATATAAGCCCAATAGGAAAATTAATAGTAAATGCTAAATATTTTAAAAAGTCTTTTAAAATGTGCATTTACGTAATACAAAACGGAGGACCGCCATTAATTGGTAGAAATGATTTAAAAATAATAAACTATTCTCCCATTTATAACACTTTAAATGTAAACGAAAATATAGAGAATATATTAAAAAATTTCGAGCATTTATTCAAAAATGAAATCGGCACCTTTAATAAATACCAAATATCGCTAAACATTAAAAAGGGGGCAATACCCAAGTTTTACAAGCCAAGGTCAATTCCTTTAGCACTAAAATCTAAGGTAGAGTCGGAAATTGATCGTTTAATAGATAATAATATTTTAACTCCCGTAAACTACAGCGAATGGGCCACTCCAATTGTTCCAATTCTTAAGCCCGACGGTACAGTTAGAATTTGTGGAGATTTCAAAATTACAATCAACCCCGTATTGGAAGGAACTGAGTATCCCTTACCAAAAATAGAACATCTTTATGCGAATATAAGTGGCTCAAAATATTTTTCTAAAATAGATCTCAAAGATGCATATCAACAAATGGTAATTAAAGAGAGTGATCGCAAATACACTACAATAAATACTCACAAAGGCCTATTCAGTTATACTCGAAATCCTTTCGGAATAAAAAGCTCAGCTGGGGAATTCCAAAAAGCCATGGAAATATCAACCACAGGCTTAGAAGGGATTGGTATATTTCAAGACGACATAATAGTTGCGGGAAAAACGGTAGAAGAACACAATAATAGATTAAAAAAATTACTTAACGTTTTATCCGAAGTTGGTTTAAGGGTTAAACAAAACAAATGTAGTTTTCTCAAAAATTCAATTGAATATTTAGGTCATAAAATCGATGAGCATGGCTTGCACACCTTAACTAAACACATAAATGCAATACAATCTGCCCTGGTTCCAGAAAATAAAACTATGTTAAAATCATTTTTAGGTTTAGTAACATATTACATTAAATTTGTTCCAAGAGCAGCGGACATTCTTAAACCGTTATACTCATTACTAAGACAAGAAAAAAAATGGCTATGGTCACCAGAATGTGATCAAGCATATAATAACATAAAAAAAATGCTTATCTCAAGTCCTGTGTTAGCACATTATGACCAAAAACTTCCCATAAAACTCACGGTCGATTCTTCGTCATACGCACTAGGTGCAATCATATCGCACACTTATCCTGACCACTCAGAAAGACCAATTGCATATGCATCACGAGTATTGTCAAGCAGTGAATGCAAATTTCCACAAATCGAAAAAGAAGGTCTAGCCATAATTTTTGGTGTTCAAAAATTTTACGATTATTTATACGGTAGAAAATTTACATTCGTTACTGGTCACAAACCATTAATCCACATATTTGGAGAAAAAAAAGGAATACCAATTTATGCGGCAAATCGCTTACAACGTTGGGCATACGTTCTTTCTTCATTCGATTTTGAAATTAAGTATATTAAATCAGAAGGAAATACTGCTGATTTTTTATCCCGCATTAAAACAAACCAATGCAACAATAATATTAATGAATATGACGACGCTCACATAAATTTTATTCACGAACAGTCACCATTTCCGCTAGATTGGCACAAAATTAAAATTGAAACGAAAAGAGATCCAATTACCTCTAGAGTATTACACGCTACAAAAACAGGTTCATGGAGTAATGACTTTTCAATAAATTCCGAATTAAACTCGTATAATACACGCAAAACAGAAATTACTGTTGAACAAGATTGTTTATTTTGGGGCTATAGAGTAATCATAAAAACCAAATTCCGTATGTCAATTCTAACTGAACTGCATTCTTGTCATATTGGCATGTCGAGTATGAAAAGCATTGCGCGTTCGTATTTCTGGTGGCCTAGTATAGATAAAGAAATTGAGGATATGGTCCGAAACTGCAATGAATGCATAAGTGCGAGACCTAATCCTCCTAAGTCAGTACTAACTCCGTGGAAATGGCCACAAAGACAATGGACGAGAGTGCATTGCGATTTCTTAGGTCCGTACAAAAATAAAACATTCTTAATTATTGTCGATGCAACCACAAAGTGGCTAGAAGTTTTTCAAGTAAATTCGATGACAGCACAAACGGTCATAACAAAACTGTCTGAGTTAATTGCACGTTTTGGCATTCCCAGAACAATAACAACTGACAATGCAAAATGTTTTAATGGCGATGAATTCCAGTCATATTGCAAGACACTAGGTATCAGGCACTTGACAGGGGCACCTTTCCACCCAGCCTCAAATGGATTTGCCGAATCTGGAGTAAAAATAGTTAAGCAATTTTTTAATAAATGTTCAACATCATTACACCATTTGAATAAATTTTTATCGATGTATAGAAATACTGTACACTCAACCACAAATGAAACGCCAGCAAAACTTATGTTTGGCCGCTCAACACGTACTATTTTTGATTTATTAATCCCAAACACAAATGAAGTAGTTATTAATAACCAAATTACACAAATAAAAAATTCAGGAAAAAGAGATATTAATATAAAAGAGGGTGATTTGGTATTAGTTAAGGATTATCGAAATAAAAATGAAAATTGGCAAAAAGGAAAAATAACAGAAAACATTAGTAAAAACACTCATAAAATCTTACTAGACGAGGGTTCTGAATGGATAAGACACACTGATCAGATATGGCCACACAACCAAATAAATAACTCACTGTCACCTACACCAGCTAGACAAGCAAATGAAAATTCTAAAAATACTGAAACAGTAGGTGAAAATCAAAATCCCGATCCGGCCGATCCCGTAATAGTAAATAAAACACCCAGACCAATTAGATCTAGAAAACCGCCTCAGCGATATTCTCCAAGTGATTATGCTTAGGGCAATAATTGCAATAATTAACTATTAATTATATCAGTTATCATATTATATAATAAATACTCGTATATATAAAAAAAAAAAAAATAAATAAATAAATACTAACATAGTAATTAAGCACTGTACAAAATACTTTATATTTTTTTTAAAGGAAAGAGATGTTGCATATTCAGCATTTACATTGTATACTAAACGTTTATATTAATAATAATAATCATAAGTATCATATTACGATCGGTGGGGATTGTCCATCGGTCATTAGCAAGTAGACAATTTTATATGTATGTCAGTTCGTTTTATACTTTTCACAATAAAAGACTATAATATACGTTTGTGTTATTATTCATATTAACAATACACAACAGTAATCATTAAAATGTAATACATTGCTATTTGGTGCGATTTAGATCAACTAGCAAAACACATCAGAAACTTCTCCAGGGGAAATAAAAAATAGACCAAAGATATATTTAATACTTTTTCCGTCTTCAGTATTATAGCTTTATATTCATTTCTTAGAAATGAAAAATCTTGATTAAGCTTTCTATACCAAGCCTGTCCTAGATGGAATAGGCAACCATACATATTACATAGTGAAAAACAGTGCTGATTTTGGTTCGAATACTAAGTTATTCGAATTACATAAACTGATAAAGATTGCTATATTTCAATATAATCCTTTGTTGTTTTTCCGGTTAAAAAATAATAGGTAAGCTAAGGGTAAGTATAACCCGTTTCTATATAAATGGATCGTGTACAGTTGATAAAAATATCTTGGACAATATCTGAAGGTCTCGTCTGCTAGAATGAATTCTGAATTGTCACTTAAAGTTTTTAAATTGGTTTTAGATTCTGAGTGGGGGTTTTGGTAAGTCATCAATCCTTTGACACATATTAACGAAATCGAAGTAGCCGATTAAGTTGAATAATTATTATTACTAGCTATTAACTTATTACTTATTATTAACTTAGAACCAATACATTTTTAAATATTTTCTATTAGGTAGTTATTAATTTATTACCAGACTGCCATTTCATAATTTAATAATCAAAATGCTTCATTATTCATTATTCATCAATAAACTAAAATATTATTGATCTTACATTCTTATTAGTTATTACACTCTGGTAGCCATGTATTTAACAATTATCTAAACTTCCTCAGATTTTTATAAAATACTGTATTATACACGATGGGGAATGTCATTAGTAAGCAGATAATTTGTAATGTATACCATATTACCATTACGGCATTACGATTTATACTGCTTATTAGCAGAAGTTATTGTCAATAACAAATTTTTGGAAATAATTTAGCAAAAATTCAAATTTGTACTTGTCGCCGGAACGTGTGTTAATTATGATTTTAAACTACACCAAATAGGCACTCCGCTGCCATGGACTAAGATAGTATGTACTGGTATCGACTACCTTATCAGTGGCCCTAAATTGTTTCTAAAGCCGCCGTAAAGTACAACTAGGGGTAAAAGCGCCATCTATAGGTGTGTTATAAAAACACAATATTTAGAATTAGAAAAGATAAAAAATCAAATTTTCAAAATAATAAATATTAATAATATACTGCACAAATAATATTATAATTTATAATGTACTCATTACTGACTGACTACGCAAAATTGTTAATTTTTTTAATTTTTTAAGTAATAACTACTAATAAATAATAAAAATGTATATATTGTTATTTATTAAATAAAAAATACACTTAAAAAAATAAAAATAATTAATATCAAATTAAGTAGGAACAAGTTTGGATAATTTTTTTTTTTTTGCATTAACCTTTGTTGTATTCTTATTTGTTATTAACGAATATTGTCTCATCCGCATGATTATGAAGTTAGATATTACAGTTGTTAATATGTATGTCTTATGTTGAATACAAGGAAAATTAATTAACTTATTGTTATTGAAAAAATCATCAAGAGTTAACAAGAAAACATCATTATCTTCACAATGCGTTACAAATGATTTTTCTACAGCAGTCAATAATCCAAAAATAAAATCATTTGGGTAAGTCAAACCTCCTCTTGATTTCAAATTGACAAATTGAGCTTCTGGTTTGCTTGAGTAACACTTATTACCTAAATTAATTAATAGAGATCAAGATTTAAAATATAAGTTATATATTTTAGTACCCTAAATAATAAAATATATATATATATATAGAAGGGTACTACCACTTTCCAGCTATAGCTGTAAGGCAAACATTTCATTTTATGTTTTTTGTTAAGTTTTTAGTAATATAGCCACAAATATAATATAAGACACAATCTTCCACTTCTGATTTGTAATAGTTATGAATACTATTATCAAAAATGTCATCTAATCCCACATCAATGGTAATTAAAAAGTCAAGTTTCTGTTTTCAATTTTCAATTTTTTGAACTCTTTGTGTAACATCATCATTATTTACAACACTATGTAAATCATCAATTGAAATTGTATGTACACTGGGCTCTAAAATTTTACAATTCCCTGTTTTGGGTGGTTTTAGCAAAGAATAAATTGATAACATTTTGTACACCTGCAGAAATGTGGGTTTACTAGGGTGTTCATTTGGACCCGTAGCTTGCCTCGCCATGCCAAAAAATTGCTATATGATAGAAATAAAACAAACTCAATAATAATGTTATTCATATACGAATTATTTTTGATTCTGTCATCAACGAATTTATAAAAATAAAATACCTCTAAACGATCCTTATTCATCTTGTACGTTAGTACATATTTGAATCCACATTTTTCTAATAGGTATTTAGATGGTTCTAACATTGATTTAATCGTTACTCTTAACCCATCGGCAGTACTTTGTGTCAAATACTCATCCTTAGATATTTTTCAATTTTCAACTTGTTCTTCCCAACAATTCAGCCAAATAAGATTTTCTTCTAAAACCTGGTTAAGTTAAACAATTAATAATCATTTATTTTTTAGTTAGCAGCCTACTTCAGCAGTATTTAATTTAGATGTTGACTATAGATAAATAATATACTTGGAAGTCAAGGCTATTTTTTCTTATTCCTTCGGCTGGGTATTTGCGGTTTAACACATCAAATTATTTATTAAAGCGATCAGTAAAAACTTGTGGGTCATAACTGTTTTTAAGAGATTCTACCTACACATGATCACGATAGAACTCTATTCTTCTGGCCATAGAATTACTAAAAATCTGAAAAAAATTTGTAAATTTTGAACAACCTAAACATCTTTCATACTTATGTTTATCCAATTGATTAAACATCTTACCTGAGTAGCCAATTTTACATTCATTTTGCTAAATCCGTCAACATCTAAATGCCTTAATGTAATCTTTGGACATACTCTTGTAGGAGAATCAAAACTTCTTTTACAATCATTGTCATACACATCTTGATAGTAAGACCATCTGATATATTGTCCATCTGGAGATACCTAAAAATACAATTATTTTAAGTATTTTAAGTACCTAAATAATTATATAAGAACATTTTAAACTGTGTAATTTTATTTACTTTTAAACTTTTTTTATTTAAAAGTCTATTTCTAACATTCTTTATCAGGTGAGGGGCATCAGAAAACATGAATACTTTTCGATTAGGATCCAAGGGATGTTCAAATGAATTGGTTAATTCATTTTTATTTCCACTTATACCAAGTTCTGACCAAAGTTTACGATTGGTTGATGCCCCATCTGAAACTACTCCATCAATTTTAACTCCAGTATTCTCCAGCAGAGATATAGCTTTGATAACCAATCGTGAACTATTCCTATAAATTATAATATATAAAATATACAATTTAATATAGAAGTGCAGGTCATTAAAATTATTCAACATAATAAGTTACCATATATCCATATACATACTACTGTACTATCTGTACTCATAAATGAAACATAGAACACAACACATAAAATCTGGAATCATAAACATGCAACACAAACTCTACTAACAAAACACATAAATATGCTAATAATAAAACATAAAAAACCACCAAAATGTTAATCATTAAATAAAATGTGTTAATCCTTCATACAAATATTTTTTTACAAACAAACAACTAATTAGTACAATAATTGTTAAAATTCTTAAAATCTATAAGAACATATAAATGTCACATAGGTATTATTTAAGTACCTTTTACGGGTCCTCTTGATGCAAAGACTGCTATTGACTGCCTAAAATTTAAAGCCAGACTTTGAAACATAAAAACCAATGCATGGTTGGCTTTTAACCCCGAGGAATCTATTTCACCGCCAAAATCTTCCAAACCATTATATGTTAATGTCTGAGAATTAACATTAAAACTCTCCCTCAAAAATATCTCATCAAAAACTAGCATTCCGTGTTTTTGTTCATTTGTAAGTACACCTACTCTTTTTTTCAACAGTTGAAAAAATTTTTTGTCGAATCCACACTCAATACTTATCAAAGATAAATATTTTCTTATAGTCCTTGGACAAGGGAGGGGCAATATATCTTGCTCCCTTAAACAATTATAAGTGGTAGATGATCTATAACAAAACATTTTTAAATTCAAAACATCTCAAAGATTGAAGAAAATTTAATAATATTACACAACATACCTTATTTTCAATAACACACATAACAATATCCAATTTTCTGAATATCGTCTGTTTTTTAAATTACTGACCATGCTAGCGTTGATTATTTCTTGTACAATGGTTTTTTGTGATTTATTTAATTTATCTGATTGTATTATGGTATTAATTGATTGATTAGTTAATTCTTTTGATTTTATTTGTATCTCATTTAACTTTAAATTTAATTCCTTAATTGACAACTTACACCTTTAAAAAATAATAAGTTATAACTTAAACTGGCATTGAATATCAACTATTAATGGTTAATGTTAGGTACTATACAAAAATTCTCTACACATATCATTACTCATTAGGTAGGTAACGATTAAAGTATATTTTACCTTATATTGGATCTTTTAATGTTTTTTGATTTTGTTAATATCTTATTAAGCATACTACGCCGAGTTGGAGTAAGGATAGACCCAATATACTTATTATTTTTCAATAAAGCTCTCTTTTTATACATCCTAAAATATGGAAATAATAAGTTGCATCGTTCACACCTTTTCTGTGCATTTGTAATAATACAACATTTGTTATGAAACCATGTTTCATTTTCTAAATGTGTATTCTTTAGAATAATTCCTAAAAAAAATGTTTAAATATTATAAATTGCAAAATATACATGGCTATTATGTGACACATAACATATAGTTTTTAATAACAAATTTTTATCAAACCTGGAAAATGTATGACATTTGGACCTCCTTGACAAATCTTTTTTTGTTCAAACAATTTAATGTTTTCAATCACATCCAATGTATTTAATAGGTATGTCAATTGTTTTAAATCTACAATTATAGGATTTATACATTTCTGATTAACATAATAGTTAATATCTAAAGTGCTAGAATGAAAAACTATTTGTTTTTTAATAACAACTTTAATTCCATCTAATATATTAGGTTTATATAATGACATAATGTTTATACCCCTTTTTTTTTCAGTTTTGAACCGACGGCGTCGCGGGAACTGCTTTCGCATTACTTCCGCGACGCCGCCATCGTTTATTGAATTAATAAATATTACATTTATAAAATTTAATTTTTTAACACCTTTGTTATGTCCCTTGATGGGCGCACATTTAAACTAATTTTTACATTTTATGGTAAAAAAGACATTGATGGCTTAAGGCCCGCTGTTTGCATTTCTTGACTTCCCGACCCGGCTTTAGTGCCCGCCAGTCGGAAAGTCATGTTCATATGTTCTTGGCCCGGCTTGATAGCCAGCCGGCCTCGAGTCTCGTACTGAGCTTCCTTCTCCTTGTGGTGTTCTGAAGGGTGCTCCTCACCGTTGTTGGTTTCCCAGTTTTCCTTCTGTCTCCGTCGTTGTGCTCTGTCGTCGTTCCGGGATCCGATTGAATCGCTGCGTCGCGTGGTGTCTGCGTCTGCAGCCCCTACTTCCTCAGCCACCCTGACGATGACTAGTCGTGCTGTGGGTGTTCTACTCCTGCGCAGCGGGCCCTCGAACCACAGTCGGCAGTTTCGCTGAGTTTTCGGGGTGTAGAGAGTTACACCGTTGTTCTGCTGCTTTCCGCTCGTCTCCCGGAATCCGTCCTCGGCTGTTGTTGGTGTCGGATGCGGGCGATGTAGGCCCTCTCTGGTCGTGGACCGCCGGTGTGGGTTTGTTCAGTTTTCCTTCTGGTAACTCCGTTCGTTCTGTAGTCGTGCTGCTCGGTGCTTGGATGACCGGTCGGTGGATTCTTGAGGCGTTCTGACTAGCGGCCTTTCCCATCAATCGCGATCACCCGGACGGTGACGAATCGTGCTGTGGGCGTCCTACTAATGCCCCGGGGCACGCCTGCCGCTGTGGGGCAGTTTCGGATGATGGTACTGAGCCGCTTAGTTTACTAACCGCTGGGTTCCCGTCTAACCTTCCCGGTCGTCTGTGCATCGAGCCTTCGGTCCGTGTTGTCGGTAGTTGGAGGGCGATGTTGGCCCTCTATGGTCGCTGGTGTTGACCCGCCGGTGTTCGGTTTTATACAGTTTGCCTTCTGTGCCTCCCCCGTTGGCCGGAACCGGAATTCCGTTTCCAGTCGGCACCGCGTGGAGGTGGGGGTAGGAATCTGCCGACCAATGTTTATACCCCTATACAGCATCCATTCTACTGGTAATATAATGTCTTTAAAATTGCTAAATGGGCCCTTAAATAATATTAGAAAAAGGCTTACTATAATATCACATAACACTCATAAAAGTGATATTTCTTTAACTAAGTATAACAAACTTACTTCTAAAGATGGTTCTGTACATATTGATTTATTCGTCGATTCACCAAATAGTTGTTTTCTAAATGGCTCAAAAAGAGTACTAGAATAATTTAAAGGTTCTGGTAAAGTAATTTCTATATTGTTATTAGAAGTATTAATTACTGATGGATCAAATATTGATGCAATTGCACCTTTTTTTCAGCTTAATTTGTGTCCTTTGACCCGATACCTGAAGGTATACAATCAAAATATTTTAATACCTAGTAGGAATATATTATATGTTTTATAGATATATCTAACCTATCTGGTGTTCTTACTTTTTCTATTTTTTCTTCAGATAAACATTTAGGTACAGCATAATTTGTAATAAAATCGTCATTGCAAAAATGTTCAGCACATACATAAGTAACTTTACGCAAATAATTTCCAATCACTTTCGAAATAATTGTGTTCCAAGCATCAAAATCAGAATCGTATACTTTAAATAATGGAACATGGGATGTTTTGTTAAAACTAGTGCACTTAACAACAGAACAACGTCAAGGCATTTTAAAAACTGTATCAAAATTTATTAAAAGAGCAACTACGGACAATATTAAAATTTAATATTCATAATGTCGGTGAATTTCGGTGACCAAAATTTGTTCAAAATAGAAGCATCAAAATATACAATATTAGTAACTTTATTTGACACTAGGAGCGCTTTTACCCCTAGTTGTACCTTTCGGCGGCCTATTAGGACAGGAGAATGGCGGTGTCGAAACATTTGAGGACCGTTCCTCTACTACCCCCCAACCTTGTCGATACCAGTCCATACTATCTTAGTCCGTGTCCGCTGCCAACATCTTGCTGAGCCTCCAGCTCAAGGTCAACGGAAATATTTTTCGGTGAACAAAATAATTTTGTTAGCTGTCGCTTTTATTATATTCTATGTTATTAGAAAGCTATTGCAATATTGTGCGTCTTAATACAAAGTAAACAACAACGTACGCAACACCTGTCCCCCGACCGACTCCCTACGTAGTGTCCGGCGACCTGTCACCGAAGCTGCTGCCTATTGCCACCGTCGGCGTTACGGTCGCGACCGCCGCCACGGATTGGCTGGTCATTTCAAACCCATGTTTAATATTATTGTAAAAAATCCTGTAATTATCTACAAAATTCCCCCCAACTCAACAAGTGCACCTGAAGTCAAAAATCACTTTCCGACGACCTCTGATTGTGTACGACATCAGCCATATCACGTCTCACGACACCCGCAAATAAAAACCTCGCATCTCTACTACAACGTACTAACCCGTCTAACGGCCGATCCATTCCACTGAGGATTTTAAATTCACGGCTGTTCTGTAAAACCCAATGATGGGCTAAGCCCAGTCCTGTAAAGTATTTGAGTAAAAGTATTCAAATACTTTTTTAAGTATTGAATAACTTTTTAAATACTTTCAGCATGAAGTATTTTGAATGGTATTTTAAATACTTTTTTTTGTATTAAATACTTTTTGGTATTGAATACTTTGGTTTTTTATTTCGAACATTTTATTTTTATTCGAAATAATTTTAGAAATTTTAGAATAAATTAAGAACACAAAATAGGTAGTATCACCAATGGGTGGTTTCTTCCCTCAAAATAAATCATACGCAAATACCCTATGCACATTTGCTTATTGTTCTAGTTAAGAACAGATTGTGAATTTCATGTAAAAATAAAAAAAATAAATGTAATAAACATTTATTTAATAAATAATAAATAAAAATGATTATAAATGTATTACCTATGTGTCTATATTACAATAATTAGAAACCCACTTTAAAAACCAAAAGTATTTGAAAAGTATTCCAAATACTTTTTCAAAGTATTTGAGTAGTATTTGAAATACTATACAATTAAAGTATTTGAGTAGTATCTTAAATACTTTAAAAGAAATGTATTTGAGTACTTACTCAAGTACTTTTCAAAAGTATTCTTTACAGGACTGGCTAAGCCAAAGCTATGGGGCTATTGGGCGCTTGTGTAATCCACCTGCAACAACATCCACCTACCTAAATCTTCGGATTTCCAAGCGGTACCGCTCGTAGGTCATAGGTTGAGTGTCCCCCACAAACCCGGTGATAGCGTGTGATACGCGCCATTGACGCCGCCTCAAAAGGGGACGCAGCACCGCATCAAGGGAACTAATGATTGACTGGGCGATGGACGTCCGTTAGTTATCACACCACCTTCCCCGTCGTTATTGTTAAACATGTACCCAACTATGCTTATAGCGTCATATTTTATCCAATAGAAACGATTAACTACGTCATTTCCATCGGAGAAGGTAATATTATTAATAGGAAGTGAGTCGCCAATGTATTTAAAAATATTGTGACATAGTCAACGTTTTTAAAATCATATCGTACAGGGTCTGTACCTAAGACACTAGAAACTAGTGACTAGATTGTTCATATGTTATTGAGATAATAAAGGAAATTAGGAAATTTGAGGAAATTAGATATTTAAAAGAAGAAGAACGATTATTTAGTTTTGTATTATATTTATCAAATATTATTCGTGAGTACCTCAACTTCTAAAGTATATTACTATATACAATTAATATGATAATAGACAAATAATAATAATAATAATAATAATAATTCAACTTAAGCGGCTATACCGTATTAATAATTAAAATATAAACATAATATAAAATATTTTAGGTTGACAAACCGTGTCTCCACTCGAAATCGTTTTTCGTATACAATAATATTATATCATTGAATTCAAATTTAACACCATCCATTACAGTCATCGATTTGAAACCTACTGTACAGCAGAGTCACACACACTTACCTGCTTTTTTAAATTTTAATCGTAACGATCTTTTAAATTATCATTTTCATTTTTATGAAATACCTTGATTACAACATTTTCATTGTTGTTTGTGGCAATGTGGTGGATTGGGCCAAAGACGAAAAATATTTATTTTAAAAATGACCAAAAAAGAATCTAACTTTAAGATAGTAACATATTACATAATATTAATAATATTGTACAATATACTATATTACTATATCCAATAGGATAATGTTCATATTATGTACTCTTATATATTTTATTTTTTTTATGTTTGAACGTCTGAAGACATTTTTACTAGTAGAAAGATTCGATTTTTAACTTCGAAGGTGATTTCAAGTAACCAATTGGATCTATTTGGTACTTTTAAAAATGTCCGTACTTATTTTTATAATCAGGACGGAATTCGTAAAATTCGCAAATTATTTTGTCAACATAATATTGTCTTCATTCTTCACTTTAAATAGTTTTTCATCGTAATTCATAAACAGTTTAAGTTAAACACTTAAATTCCAATTTAAATAAATTACATAATACATCTATTACTACAGGATAATAGAATTAGGAGATATGTTTATACCTATTAACTTGTAGTTGCATTATTGTTCATTTAAGCATTTTCTCAGTGATTGCATATTTATTGCAGAAAATTTAGTCATTCAGTCACCACTGCTTCTAACCACTTTAACGTTTTCCACTTCTGTGTTTATGTTGTATGCTGCGGCTATCAATCCCAGAGTTGTAGACCCAGCATTCAGCATCCCCATAAACATCCCATATGGAGCAGACAAATAACCTTCATCACCTAGGCCTATCTCTATTTTTTCGAACCACTCTAAGGTCTTTTTGTTCATAATTTCTTTGTCCTCTTTCCTCCATACGAATCGACTGTTCATTTCTCCGGTGCTGCATACGTGTCCATCTCCTAGAAATATCCTCTTGACTGACAGGAAATAGCTTGCAATTGTCATTATTTCCGAGAGCTTTTTAATTCATCACTAACAGGAGGCAAATTGAGTCTCACCCTGTTTTCATCGGAGAAAATTCCCTCATGCATTGACGCAAACGCCTCAGGGGCAATGCATTCATTCCATTTGGTAGCATCCTCTGTAGCCTGAAGGCAAACTCCTTCTGGAAAATTGTCTACTACATTCATGGTTGCTATTATTTTGGCCTTCTTCTCTTCTCCATCAATGCTTATAGGACCTTCAACTCTTTTGCCAAGTTTTAAATGGAATTCTTCTATGTAATACAATAACATTCTTAACATCATGTTAGCTGAACATATGGCCCTCCTTTTGAATTTTTATCTCTCTTTCGACTTCAAATATCCGCAGAAAGATCAGACCAATTGTTTACTTGAATATATACATCCTTATTTCCTTCTATGCAAGTCACTCTATCCTTCACCACGTTTTTAGAAACTGTTCTTCTACACTTGAATTTACGGTCTTTTATTACTTTTTTTCTTCTACCATATATTTTTCTTTGAAAGTCAATGTGTCACAATTCATTAGCTTATTAATTGCCATGACAAAGTCAAAGCATTTGGTACCCACTTTTTCTTCAATATTGTCCCTCATTATAGTATCCATCACTTTATAGGCTTCAATACAGGTCACACTTCTTTTGTTAACAGGGTCCCAAGTTGGCCGTCCTTTAGTCAATACTGTTAAACAAGGCCGTAACTGGGGGGGGGTCCAGGTAAAAATGCCAGATAAAAATTATGTATTTCTAACATCCACAACTTCAAAAAAAAAAATTTTAATTTATATTTAACTGGTTTGAACGTTTTCCATGGCTTGTTTACTCGACAATTGATAATGGTGGTGCCCTATGTAAATACTGTGTAATATTTGGTCAAGAATTTGGAGGTAAAGGCAATAATCAAAAACTTTCCTCTTTAGTATTCAAAATTTTTAATAATTGGAAACATGCAATTGAAGTATTTAGTGAACATTCTAAAAAAGATTTTCATAAAACCAACGTTTTACGAGGTGATAATTTTATAGCTATCTATTCAAAAAATCAGCAAAATATTGCACAAAAATTAGATTCAGCGCGTGCTGCACAAATAAGTTTAAATCGAAAAAGATTAATACCGATAATTGAAACTATAATTTTATGTGGCCGGCAAGAAATAGCTTTTCGTGGTACTAATGATTCCGGACCACTTTCATCAAAAGATGTCGAACCCGAACTTAATGATGGAATTTTTCGTGCTTTATTGCGAATGCGTGTTTCATGTGGCGATAAAAACTTAATTGACCATTTTAAAAATAATAAATTAAATGCTTTTTATTTAAGTCCTCTAATACAAAATAATTTTATTGCAATTTGTGGAAAAATTATACAGGAACAAATAGTAGAAAAAATAAGCAAATCAAAGTGTTTTTCCGTATTGGTTGATGAGACAACTGATATATCTTGCTTTGAACAGTTATCATTATGTGTGCGATATTTGGAGAAAATTATAGATGCTAAAAATGATATTTCATATGTACTAAAAGAAGATTTTTTACAATTTATACCGGTATATTCTACAACAGGACAAAATTTGGCAACAGTAATTTTAGAAAATTTAAAAAGGCTCGGTGTTAATAGTCGGTATATGTTAGGACAAGGGTATGACGTCGCAGCATCTATGAGTGGAAATTTCAAAGGCGTACTATCTGTGATACGTGAAAAACACCCTGCCGCCCTTTACGTTCATTGTAGTGCACATTCATTAAATTTAGCACTAGCATATTCTTCGAATATTTATTACATTCGTAATTGATCGGAACAATTAAATCAGTAGGTAATTTCACTAAGGTTTCTGCTAGACGAACTGAGTTCGAGAAAAATATTATCGCATTATTAGATCGATTGGTAGGATGGAACAAAAATAAAAACGGGAGCGGTAAGTTAAAGTGACGGTCCGCAATAGATTGATTATAATTTATAATTTATAAATATCTTGCGTATATTGATAATATAATAAAATTATTGACAATAAATCACTACACTACGTCACAGAGTAATATAAAGAGGCCGTTACATATATCCTCCTTGTTCTACTACTAGAGTAGTGAAGCCAAATGTTCGGTCGTTGACCCTTATCGAGAGTCCAACTGCGCTCTCATTGTCCGCTAGATTGCATAGGTAGTTCAATAATGATAAAATGATACTACGATACGTATTTTTGATTATTAGAAGTCTAATTTTTATGATTATACATAATATATTTTGTTTCTTGTCCATGCAATTAAATGGGAGTAAAATATCTTAACGATTTGTAAAACACAGAATTCGAACACAAACTTTTACTCTATATAAAAAAGAATATTATTGGGCAATACGTTATAGATTATTTGAGAATATAAAACACGCATCTTATTAAAAATGTTTGTTATATTTTTTTGGAAGAAAATAATTATATTATTATTTTTGTACAATTAAACAGCTCCATGGCATTGAGTAATATTTACTCTTTACATCATTTACACCGGAAATTTAAAATTATTAACACCAATTAAGAATCATACAAGATATGGCCGTCATATAGTATGCGGTCTACCGGTGAATTTACGAGTATAGTATGAGGTCTACCTGCGATTTACGAATATAGTATGCGGTCTCCCACAAATAAATAAAGTATCAATTATATCATAATATTATAGTATAATTGTTGTAAAAAATGATGAATATTGTGCATTATTATGCATTATCTTAAATAATGAAAAAAAATTAATAACTAAAAATTTGTTTGTCAAAAATATTGTTGTCAAAAAAAATATATACCTAATAATAATAATAATTTATAAAAAAAAAAATATGTTGTTCATAATACCAAAACTTCAGCCATATCTCTCAAAAATGCATTAAATAAATCCGATTTATTTATTCCTCGCCACCATGTTTCCATGAAATACCTGCAATATATATATTATAATTTATATATTTGTTTCATATGTATTACGTATTATATTCTATTATTACGCTTTACGCTAAACGTATTATACATAACTTAAAATAATTTTACCTTAGAAGGAGGTCAGGACTTGTACCACACATATTTTTGACTTCTTTTAGGCGTAATGGTCTCCATAAGCTTTCGATCCGTTGAGTGTGTGCCTGTGTAAGTGGATCAACAAATTTTTACTGTGGTTGACTGTATTATGAGTATAACCATATTGAGCGATCCCATTATACGCTGACTACCCATCAGAGTGTATAATAGAACCCAGTACAACCTCTCTTTTGATAATTTCATGCAAAGTTTGCTTGTCCCGCTTTTCAACAACGAAATATCGTGCCTCACTATCGTCACATAAGCCAAACACCCAAGGACCGTCCATTCGTCTACCATAATTTCTTTTTCCATTTTCTAGAGGGTCGTCATTTTTGTCTCCGATGTTTTCACTCGGAAAATCTGCAAGTCGATATCTACCTGTAGCAACATGACGATGATTTATATTATTTTATAATTAATATTCAATAAAAATATGTATTTTATTAGGTATGTATGAATTACCTTTATTACTTTTTCTGGATTCTCTCAACAAACACTCGTCGACTTGTACCAGGTCCTCCAAATTGTGTACGTTTTTCAAACATCTTTACTGGTATATCCTGACACAAATTCATCCAGTCACATATGGTGTTGGATGATCTCCCGGTTAATTTAATTATAGTGTTATTGGATAAACCTTCCTATAATATTATACACAATTATGATACATAAGAATACGAATATAAGAATATAATTTTCTCATCTTAAGCTTTGTGTGGTTTGACTTCCCTTTCTCTGACAACGTAAAACTCTCCTTTCTTCACCTCTCTCCATAAGTAGGTATAAATTCATATCACATCCACACTTGACACATTGGGCATTTTCATTATTTTCCAAAACATTTTTGCCAATTAAAAAATTTGTGGTTGATTCTTCATTACTTATAATTAAATACAAATCTTTTGCCAACATATTATTAAGTGTATAAATTGAGGTGTGTTGGTTAAATGAGGTTACGTGACATACTGCAGAGCTATTGAGCCTATACTTTTACAAAATGTTGAAGTATTGTTATCTGTGTATAAGGCCATAAAGATAAAGTGTTCACTGAAAAAAAAGATTGCAACTGTATCTGTTAAAAATAAACTTAGGCCTGTCCAAAAACCGGCCGGTCGCAGGTAGACCGCATCCAGGCATCCTTCAGCGGCCTACTGGCCGGTAGAACATGTTCGCCGGTAGACCGCATACTATATGACAGCCCAAGATATTTTTACAGATGCAGTTGCAATCTTTTTTTTCAGTGAACACTTTATCTTTATGGCCTTATACACAGATAACAATACTTCAACATTTTGTAAAAACGAACTACCTACCTAATAGTTAATACATTATAATTGAATATTTAAAATAAAAATTATTATTATTATTTTTTTTTTACAGAATATTTTAATCATGTTTTTATTTTTTATTGAGCTTAAGCCCGGTGACTATGGCCATCACTCATCAGCTTGCAAACAGAAAAAATGTTAAAATCATATAATTACCAAAATAAAGGAATCAATAAATTATTCATTCAAACAAAAGTTCTTTCTCATTTTATGAATAATAATTCAATTTTCAGTTCTTTAAATAACCATAGCACAGACAGTAATAGTTCATTATCTGACCACTTAACACATTTAATTAAATTAATATCATCAAAATACATGAGCTCGAAAATAAAATGTTCTCTTAAATCCCATAATAAAACACCCTCCCTTCGTATGTGGCATGATAAAAGAACATGGTATGATGACATTTATGTGATACGCATTCGTGTGACGTAGGCATCGCGCCGTTCAGTTACGTTATCATCAATAACCGTTATTATTAATTTTTAATGGATGTTTTTGTTGAGTATCCAATTATATATTTCAGTATTAAAAATTATAATAGTAACGTTTATACCTACAGTTAACCATAAACTGTTGAGGAATATTAAGAAAATGGAGTTTGTTTTTGCGTTAATCAACAAAGTTATTAAAAATGCCGGAATGAGGAGCTATAAGGAAGTAAGGAACTGAAGAGACTGTCCAATAACAGTGGAGGGAGTTTGGAAAAATGCTAGATATGTAAGCTTATAGCTTATAAATCATATTAAATAAGTTTATTATTTCAAGTTATCTATAAACATTGATACACAGTTATGTAGTTACTCATACCTTTTTTAATTTTTGTTTATTACGTTGATCTTGCATTTTGTATAATATTTCTTTATTAAGGTTATTAAATCGTATAAATGTTCTTGTTCGAACCAAACATTTTAAAACTTCTTGTGGGATACCAAGAGTTAAAAAAATATTCAACAATTTCTTTGTCAACGTTTTCATAATTCCAGGTGCTTTTGAAATACCATCACCACGTAATTCCTTGAAATAAGGTTCCATTATTTTAGTAAGTCTTACTATTTTTTCTGAATGATTTTTCAGGTTGCCTTTTGAAATATGACGTATCCAATTGGCCTTGGATTCTTTATTTTCATCTGATCCGTCTGAATCTAGTAAACAAGGATATTTATGTGCAAATCGATTTATCAGGTACCCAGTTATGTACTCTACACATTGTATTTCTAAATCGTCAAATGGTTCATTTGCTGTTTCAAATTCTTCTAAAAATGCCAAATTGTCCGATGGAATATTTTTCATGGCTGTGCCAAATGTCAACTCAATTTCAGCCAACTCAGTATCATGATAAAACAGTGTCTAGAGAAAACGAGTCAGGTAGCAATTCAGAATCTTGGACAACTTCACTAGTTAAACACTCAGAACTATTTAAAAGACTTTCTTCTAAATCATTTTCCGAATTGTGGTTTTTAGTAAAAACAAAGTTGGAATTCTTCCCCAAAATATACCAACGTAGGCTATAAACAACATAATATATTATTTATAAACATGCACAAGTTTGTATATTAGTAAAACAAATAATTAGAAATATTTACCAATATTTACCAATATTTAAAATCTGTTACATGCAGAGCCGGCCATACCCTTTAAAAAGCTAAAGAGGTTCTCAACAACATCCTGGTTTAATTTCCTTGTTAAAATAAAAGACAGCCCTCTTGCATTTAAATCGTTAAACAAATTAACAAGTGATGTATTTGAGATAGCTATACCTAGAAACATAAAAGGTTAAATCAAAAAAATTATATAGATTTAAAAATAATATTTTTACTTTTTTGAAATGGTAAAAGATAATTCTTTCCATGAACTCTCATTTTTGTAATGAAATTTGTCATTTTTGTTAATAAATCATTTTGTTTTTCTAAATTTAGACCATAACTTTCAGTTCCTTTATCGAATTTGTGTTGTGTATTCAATAAATCGAATCAATCATTAAAAAGTCCAATGATCTCAGAAGCCTAATAATATGTATTGTATTACATGATAAATTAATTTTATATAGTAATACACTACTTACTTCTTTCCAGTTGTACTTATCAATCATATGTTGTTAGCCACAGAACGAAAGTGCCTTTGACACTGTATTAGAAAATACATTGACGGCCAACCTTACATTCATTCGTTCAGATCCTTTGACATTAATGTGACGCTCTGTAAGTTTATGAGCCAATTTAAAATCTTTCCCTGCATTTAAATTTAGTAACTCTTGCAGTATATTTTTCCCTATATACTTTCCATCGGGAAGAATAAATCCTCTGAAAGAACAATTTAATTTTTTTATCTATTCAACTTTGTAAGTTTATATTAATGTAACTTGTCAAGGAAATGGTTCCTAGCTAGTTTAATTAGGTGAGGTACGTCTGCAAACACATGGACATTATTATTAGAAATAGGATGTTTAAATGATATTTATATTTAAAGTACGCCATAAGCCAATGTTTGTAGGCCCCATATCACTGACAGTTGCTACAACATCATAACCAACTTTATATAGTTCCTCTATAATTTTTAATAATATATCCTTATCCATAGGAGTATCATAATTATAATAGATTGGCTGTTTCCAATTTCCTATTAAACCTAATTAAATATAATATTTTAAACATTAAAAAATATATATATTTTTTTACAGGTAGGTAAGTTAAACAGTTGTCAAAAATGTTTTACCTCTAGCTACAACGGTTTGAACGTACTTATGCGGTCCATACACTTTCTTATACTTTTTGTCATATCATATTCTATGAGAAACATAAGTCTTGCCAAATGATATCACTGTAATTTTCTCTTCAGAAGTTAAATGGACACCTTTAAATTTTGGATTTATCAATGTTATGTAATTTTGTATTAAATACAATATTCTCATAAATTACTTTTAGCTTGCATCAATGTAAGCACATTTATAAACAAACCTGGTTCCACTTGAAAGTTTGAAACCCATTGCCTGAGAGTAGAAAGCCCTAGAATGAATAAATCAAACTACATTAGTTATTAAGTAACTAATAGAATCATTATACTCAGCTCACCTCTTACTTTACTAGCTTTAGTTAAAAGGTTGAGTAATTATTTTTATTTTTAAATTTGTACTATAATTTAACTTTAATAAATATTAATATAATAAAATAAAATAATATTACCCGGTAATGGAAATATTTATCCCGTAAATATCGATACGCCTTAGTAGAAATACTTCTTAAAGATATTGCTGAAGAAATAACTTCTGGAGTCCATCGAAACACTTTATGTTTGGGTCGTAAAAGCAACTCTATTTGTGTTGGTGAAAATAAATGTGATAAACGCTCAGTAAACCATGTTTCAAAATCCAGTGAAACTCTATTCAATTGTTCTTTTAATGAAAGTATTTCTTTTTGTTGAAAACTTATTATATTTTTCAGTCTATTATTTTAAAATTAATATTATAAATAAAATGTATTTCAGATAATAATAGGTGTATTATAATAAAATATAAAATTATACAAATCATGTACCTATATAACATATAAAAATATTTACAAAAATATATTATATATATAACATATAAAGCATTTAGAATCATTTTTCAATTTTCTCAAATTCCAAAAATGTACAATCTAAAAACTTTTTTAATAATTATTATTTGAAAATTAATATACAGTATTATACAGTAGGTATATAAGTTACACATATCATGCATAACAGAAAAAACATAGAAAAAAATACATAATATGTAAACATAACATTTCAAGTTAAACTAAAAAAATAAATACCTTATAGTTAGATACATTCCTCGTGCTTAATAAAATCACAGAATAGATTAAGCCAATATAATTAAGATATTAAATTAAACAACACAAAACATAAAAAGCATAGCACTACAATATTATTATCTACATTTTAAATAATTAAACAACAATTAATGTTTATAATATAGATCAAAAATTTAAAACTATATATTAAGTAGTGAATAGGTAATTATAAACAAATAAATTGTATATATTAATGTGAGAACCTCGGTTTCAAAAAGTAAGTTCTCAATTGCATAGGTACATTATTAAAAACCCCTAAAACAATCAAGAACATTTGTTTTTGAAACTGAGTTTACCTTCAGTATGTTCATTTTCCAAACTTCTTGAATATTTTAATAAACACTAATAAAATACATAAAATAAAATTACAAAAAGAAATTGAAGAATTACAATTAATCAAAATCAAAATATTAAATACTTTTTTAATTATTTGCCATAATCATTATGATTTTCAGGAGGAAGGACATCAATTCCAGCAATAGTATCTAATGATGGGAATAATTTAACTCAATAACTTTCAGGCTGCGGATTTATATCATTTACACTGCTAAATTATAATTAGAAGGGAAATATCAAAACAAAATTATTATAAATAAAAGAAAATATATATATATATATATATTCTAAAATAAAATACTACCTTTCCTCACAAGTTACAGTAAATAAACCAATAGGACTTTTAAATTCATTCCTAATATGTTTTATTCAGTACTTCAAGATTATTGTTAGTCACTGTAAATAAGCCACATGGAGTATAAACATGATCAACAGTACTGGCAGTACTTCTACAGAAAGGTACGTCATCATACTCAAAACCATAAGAACTAAAATATTTCATTATGTTTTAATAATAAAATTATAATTATTTATAAATTATAATAAACCTACCTCATAGGTATTGCATCTGGTTTTAAACGTCTACGTTTAGGAGAATGATTTAATAGTTTTTGTTGCAAAGACTTCTCAACATAATGGCTTTCAGAAAAATGTAAGGAACATACTACATCTAAAATTTTAATAAATAAATATTAACAAAAAATCTTAGTATTTAGTTACAAAATATTTTAGTGATACCTGTATTAAAATTTATATTTTTTATTTTCTTGTTACCCCAATGAATTTGTTTGAGCCAAATTGTCCTTAGTTGTTCATCTTTTGGGAATGAATGGATATGCACCGAGGTATCCTTTATAATCCTTTTTTTTTTGCTACCGGTTGTGCAGCCATAATACACGCAAACAGGCATGACGAAGGGATAACTGAGAAACTTGTAGCATTAGCTTACACAATAACTTATTCTGTGGTAATTAAGTTAAAAATCAAAAATATATATGATAATATTAAGATAATAATTTAATAGTATATTAAATGATAGCAATCCACTTTTTATTTTAGATAAATTATGATAAATTATTTAAAATTAATACATTTTGGCGGGAATCTATTGACCAATCAAAAGAACCGCGATTTGTGTGCGCAGTCCGTCAATTATTTGGAAAAGATGTCATCATACCATGTTCTTTTATCATGGTATGTGGTATTTTTTTTTTTTTTTTTTGCTTATTCCGGGCCTTGAAGGTCCATCGCCGCTTCTACTACACCTCTCCACAATTCTCTGTTCTTCGCCAGTTGTTCTCCCTCTCTAATCCCCAGGAGCTTGAGGTCTTCTTTAACTCGGTCTGTCCATCGCTGTCTTGGCCTCCCTATTGGTCGTTTCTTATTTGGTTTCCACATTGTGACATCATGTACTGTTTGGCCCTCCGCTCTCCATACATGCCCGGCCCAGCTTAATAGTCTGCTTTTAAGTATTCCCACTATGTTTGGCTCGTTGAACATTGCCCTTAGTTCTGCATTAGTTCTTCGTTCATATAAATTTTCCTCATTTCTTTTGGGTCCATAAATTCTTCGCAGTATTTTCCTTTCAAATAGTAGTAATCTTTTCTCGTCCGACTTTGTTGATGCCCATGCTCCACAAGCATACAATACTATAGGTCTAATGAGTACTTTATATAGTCTTATTTTTGTATTTTTGGAGATTAATCTTGATTTAAATATAGGTACGAGCGCAAAATAGCTCTTATTTCCTGCACAGTTATTCTCCTTTTAATCTCATCATGGCTGTTTGTTTGTTGGCTAACATCTACTCCCAGGTATTTAAAGTTTGTTACCCTTTCGAAGGTACATCCACCGACTACTAACGAATTTTGTACTTGTTCTCTACGTGATACTATTAAGTATTTCGTTTTTCCTTCATTAACTTGTAGTCCAATCTCTTTTCCCTTACTTATTAGTTTTTCTGCCGACCGTTTTAGGTCCTCTTCGGTTTCTCCAATAATTATTATTTCATCAGCATACGCAGTTAGTGTGATTTGGTGTCCTCCTCCAATTCTTAGGCCCGTGACATAATCAAGTACTTCTCTCACGACCGATTCTAAGGCTATGTTAAATAATGTGGAGGATAACGCATCTCCTTGTTTAAGACCTGTTTCAACTGAGAAATCTTCAGATATTTCTCCGTTGAACTTAACTATACACTTGGACTTCTGCACACATGTCTTTATCAATCTCACCAATTTTGTAGGGATTCCGAGTTGGGTCATTGCTTTCCATAATCTACCTCGATTTACGGAGTCATATGCCTGTTTGAAATCCACAAATACAACACTGGCGCAGTCGGTATTGGATTCTACAAAGGAGGCAACCGTCAAAGGCTACCGTCAACAAAGAAGAACTGTACACTCTTCCGAGAAGACAACTCCAAGAAGAACCATCAAAAACAAATAAGTCACGTCGCGGTACCAACAAATCCATCAGCATGTCATCAGCAACCAGGAACACAGCATTATTGTGAGTGAATAATTATTTAAATTTGTTACATAGACGTATGCAACATAATTAGGACATATTAGATAATTCTAAGTAGTTGACTATAAGTATAATGGTGTAAACCGTTTTAAAATTTTATTGAGGGCATATTTTATTGATTATTATTGAAGTTTTATTGAATTTATTGAGGGCATATTTATTGATTATTGAAGTTTATTATTGAGGGCATGTTTTATTGAAGTTATTATTGATTATTATTGAAGTTTATTGATTTATTGAGGGCATTTTTATTATTGAAGTATTATTGAAGTTTATTGAATTTATTACAGGGCATATTATTGAAGTTATTATTGTATTTATAGGGCATTACTGATTATTATTATTATGAGTATTAACGTATTAAATAGGTAGCTAAGTAATTTATGGACAAAGAAGGTACATCTCCCTTGAACGTAGCTAATTCATTGTATGCCACTAGTGTAGTAGAAGAAGCCCAGTTAGAAGCCCAGTTATTAGCCCAGAGAGAAGCCCAAGCCCAGTTTGAAGCCCAACAGAAAACCCAGTTAAATATTATAGTAGATACCCAGTTAGGAGATAGCGCAAGTAGAAACCCAAGTCCAGGAGTAATCACACGTAGCCAAGTTACAGATAGTTTTGAACATCAGTCATTAGTATTTATACCTATAACACGCACTAAAAAAATGGCAGTAACCATAAAATTAGAAGACGCTTTTAAATTAATTCCACTATGCACAGGAATAGACGATATCTATCAATTCATAAATGCATGCGATATGGCAGTAAGTTTAGTCGACACAAACAGTGCACCAACGCTAGTAAAATATATTACCACACGTTTAACGAGTAGAGCATTAGAAATGATTAAATACAAAAATGTATCGAAATGGCAGTTTATAAAAAATTATTTAACAGATGGATTATTTAACAGATTGAGGTAACAACCACGTCGTTACAACTTCAATTAAATTCGATTAGAATGTATCACAATGAGGATGCAAATGATTATTGTCATAGAGTAGAGAAACTATATTATCAGTTATGTACCGTAAGTACATTAGGCAAAGAAGCTGCAGAAGCAAAAATTATATATGATATACTAAGGGAACAAACTCTAGCGATATTTATTAAAGGATTAGTAGAACCGATTAGAACAATAGTAAAATCTCATAATCCCAAAACCCTGGAGATCGCGAAACAATTTGCTATGTCGGAACAGGTGGAACTAAGATTAGAACAGGAGAATAGGAACCATTATTCGAATATTCATTCACAAAATTATAACCAGCGCAGATCGAATTACGAAAATAGGAACAACGAAAAACCAAATAACCCTGTAAGGACAAATAATTATCCGCGAGCAAACAATTTTTCTCAACCAATCAATAGGCCAGCAATAAAATGCTATAATTGTAATGGTAATCATTATGCATCTCAATGTAGGAATAATACGAGACCTAGTTATGCGAGCAATGGCAATAAACAGTGGCGCCGAACCCATGTATTAGGTGTGGCAGCCGCCACGGGTATTGGAAAATTATCATGCACAATGTCGAATTTTACTACGAAAGGTTGTTTGTTAATATAAATTGGAATCACTACTGTTCCCACTGTCTCTACTGGACTTGCATGAATACCTTTAATTTTTTTCTTATCTTTTTCGTTTACGATTATATGCCCTTTTAAACTTGAAATTTTTATAATGTTCATTTCAGAACTGCTATCAATTAAAAATTTGATTTCGCTTTTAACAAATTTATCGGAAAAACATTTTATATGTTCCCGCGCGTTATAGGCGTTATTACGCGTACGTTACTTCCCGATTGTATTTCTTCGATGGATCTATTTTGATCACCCCTATTATTTTTCTCTTCGAGTTTCCTTTTTTCATTATATTTTAATTTCCGACATTCGCTAATGTCGTGATTAGTTTTTTTACAATGTTTGCAGAATTTACTAGAATATTCGCGTTTAATTTCTGTCTTCGGACTTTGACCGCTGTTCGGATTTCTAAAAGTAGGTAATTTATGTTCGCTAGTTCTACACTCGTTTGCGTAATGACCTACTCGTTCGCAACGGTGGCATTTAACCGCGCTTTTATCGTTGAACTTTTTTTTATCGAATTTATTTTTATTATTCTGAAAATGATTATTCCCGAACGTGTTATTATAATATTCGGAGGATTTTTCCTCCTCCATTGCGTGTAAAACTGCCACTTCGAATACTTGAATATTGCGCGCTTTTAATATAATTCCGATGGACTGTGAGACTCCCGCTATGAATACGCTTAGTGCATGCGCTTGTACTGTTTGAGCTATAATATTTACTTGCGCTGGGTCTTTATCTACCGTTAACGCGTGTGCAGTTTTTTCGATCATAATCGAGAACTCTTTAACAGATTCTTTTGAATTTTGGCGCATCTGACTTAATTGTACCTGTAAGTACGACACTGAATGTGCCGAACCAAAAACGGTTTTAAATAAATTTTTTAATTCGTCCCAGGTGGTAATTATATTATACCTAACGGCCTCGAATGCATTACCTTTTAGCTGGGTTATTATGGCTTCCAAAATAATGGGTTTCAAAGTATTAGGGATACTCTTAAAAATGAATTCGCATTTAGCCAAAAAGGAAGCTAAATCCGATTCTGATCCCCCCGAAAATGAAGCTACTAACTTGATTGCCCCTTCTAAACTTAGTTGATCTGGATTAGCCATTTTAATTATTAGTGTAACGGGATTATACGCAACAATTTGCCAATTAGATCTATCTACAGACATACAATATTTTACTCAAATGACTTACAAATTTTGCATCCTGTAGTCTTAATTGCCCGTGAAAAATTGATTTTTGAAAACGTCCTTCCTGGACTGCCCTTGATTGAATGCTCTTACTGTCCTCCCTGGACTGCCCTTGATTGAATGCTCTTACTGTCCTCCCTGGACTGACCTTGTTTGGAATGCTCTTGATTGAATGTTCTTACTGTCCTCACTCCTCCTTGACGTTGTGAACGTGGTTTCGTCGGTGGGTCTCAAAGTACTTTTTCCGACGTCTCGAAAAGTTTTCGTTTGATGAAGTGAAACCCCACACCTGACACCAAATTTTATGTAGTAACCCGTCGCTCTCACTTGATTGGTTACTGCACACTTCTTTAACGACGAATGCACGTACACGTCGTCGCAATGAATCGGAGGATGGTGGTTGAAGTGAAGGTAGAGTAAGAATAATTTAACACAAAATGTAGTTAATTATAGATATAATGTTTATTAACACGAAACTAATAATATAGTTAATTTTAGTAATTTAAAATTTGTCGACAGAATAATAATTCTACCGGAGAATAGTTGTAATTGAAATTATACTTGATGTGGACGGCAATGCGGCTGTTTCTAGTCCGCGACCCGCACAAGTATTGTAATGCACTGGTAATTACTTCTATGTCTGAAAAGTCTGTGAAACAGGGCCCCTATTTATTTGAGACATGCCCGGGATTTAGGAAAGGATGATTGACGTCATAGGAATGGCGTGATGCGTAGTCGATCAGTATTAACCAATGAGGCGGCAGCCTCAGTGGCCTATTTTGGTGGCGTGATGTTGTTCAGGCCACCTAACCTTTGGAACGCCGTTTTTGTGTAAAAACGTCGGTTTACTACATTCCTCCCTTGTAAGAATGATACTCCGTATCATAAAGACGAAATGGTTGGATACACGGAATATGCCGTGCTCCGTGGTATTAGGGCTTCCTGCTTGATTACGTCTCTCGGTGTGTGTACGGAACTCCCTTTGGATCTTGTAGTAGAAGCACCTCACATATGGGGCGTACACTTCTAGGATGTAAAGGATATATTTCAGGACACATGAGGAAGTCACTGACATGTTTACATTGACTTCTATCGATTTCGTCATAGGTGGAATACATTTCTATTGATTTACTTATAGCTAAATACTTATGATTAGGTTTTACATATAAACAATTATTTTGGTCACAATTTGGTATTGGTGTTAGCTGAAAAAGAGTTAATTCATGTTGGTATACTAAAAAAAAATACATTTACAATAAATACAATTTTGTCATTGGAATAATATATTGTAATGTCTGAGAGATGTATGGATTATCGGATTTGTTTTTTAATTTTTTCCCCACCGAGAAAAATAAAAACTTCGTAATTAAATCCTTATCTACGTTATTATTATTTTATATCTATTTATTATTTATAGACTTTATTAAAATTATCATAATAATTAATAACCTTATTTTTTTTCATATTATGTAATTGGTTAACTTAATATGTTTTTACCTACGATAATAATATAACAATGACTAGTTTATGACTACTTATAACAATAAAAGAAAATTGAAGGATCCTATAGCTAAAAATATATATATGTTATGACACCGAAGTGTTCATAAATCGGTCTCGAAATATGTTTTTTTGTATTATTTACGTGGATCCTATAGTCCTTCCTCCCCATCTTTATTGTTATATTTCCGTTGTCATCCGTAAAAATTTGTTTTTTATAAATAGTTACTGCTATATCAGTGTTTCGGAATATGTAACGGAACATCGTGCGTATGCGCTCGTAGCAGGTCAACGTTGTTAACCCTTCTAGCCTGATTGTCGAGAATTGATTAATTCGTTTTTCAATACAATATATTTTAATCTCTTTAATAGCGTTGTAATAATTCTCGGCGTTAATTGTCGTATAATGATTATTTTTAAGATTGTAGAATATTACTAATTTGTCGGTTTGTTCAATCAAAACAAATTTATTATTATCATTAAAAATTACCTGCTGTGGTAAATCGTTATTGTTTATTACATCTCTTATCGCTGGATGCGTTATTATTTTATCATTCGAAATAGGTAAAATTATATTTTCATTATTTTGCGCGTGTTTTATACTTCCCTCTATTTCAGTTATTTTGGAATTAAAAATCGGTTTAGTTTCTGCTTTTTTTCATTATATTTTAATTTCCGACATTTGCTAATGTCGTGATTAGTTTTTTTACAATGTTTGCAGAATTTACTAGAATATTCGCGTTTAATTTCTATCTTCGGACTTTGACCGCTGTTCGGATTTCTAAAAGTAGGTAATTTATGTTCGCTAGTTCTACACTCGTTTGCGTAATGACCTACTCGTTCGCAACGGTGGCATTTAACCGCGCTTTTATCGTTGAACTTTTTTTTATCGAATTTATTTTTATTATTCTGAAAATGATTATTCCCGAACGCGTTATTATAATATTCGGAGGATTTTTCCTCCTCCATTGCGTGTAAAACTGCCACTTCGAATACTTGAATATTGCGCGCTTTTAATATAATTCCGATAGACTGTGAGACTCCCGCTATGAATACGCTTAGTGCATGCGCTTGTACTGTTTGAGCTATAATATTTACTTGCGCTGGGTCTTTATCTACCGTTAACGCGTGTGTTAATTCGTGTGCAGTTTTTTCGATCCTAATCGAGAACTCTTTAATAGATTCTTTTGAATTTTGGCGCATCTGACTTAATTGTACCTGTAAGTACGACACTGAATGTGCCGAACCAAAAACGGTTTTAAATAAATTTTTTAATTCGTCCCAGGTGGTAATTACCTTATACCTTACGGCCTCGAATGCATTACCTTTTAGCTGGGTTATTATGGCTTCTAAAATAATGGGTTTCAAAGTATTAGGGATACTCTTAAAAATGAATTCGCATTTAGCCAAAAAGGAAGCTAAATCTGATTCTGATCCCCCCGAAAATGGAGGTACTTACTTGATTGCCCCTTCTAAACTTAGTTGATCTGGATTAGCCATTTTAATTATTAGTGTAACGGGATTATACGCAACAATTTGCCAATTAGATCTATCTACAGACATACAATATTTTATTCAAATGACTTACAAATTTTGCATCCTGTAGTCTTAATTGCCCGTGAAAAATTGATTTTTGAAAACGTCCTTCCTGGACTGCCCTTGATTGAATGCTCTTACTGTCCTCCCTGGACTGCCCTTGATTGAATGCTCTTACTGTCCTCCCTGGACTGACCTTGTTTGGAATGCTCTTGATTGAATGTACGACTGAGATGTCTGCTCCACTGTCGACAAGGTACTTAAGTTTGCTGGTGACATCAGTTACAAATAAGCGGTTTGTTGTGCTTGCACAGCCAGTCGCCGCTTCAACTGGTCTGCTTTCTAGTTTTTTGTGTTGCGGAGGCTTGAGTGCATCCTGCACCACGAACCTTTACAGATTTTTGCTTGATCCTTGAACTTGGAATGGTAATAACAAAGCTCATCTCTCATCTCATTTTTGTCACGAGACTTGGACCTTGTTCTTCTGTATTGCTTGTCGTCCCTCCTGTCATTGCTACGGCCCCGTTGGCTCAGCTCTTCAATCGCTTTGGTAAGTGAAATGATTTGCAGTTCCAGAGCTGAGTGCGCGTTATTGGTTTGACATTTGCATTGTTTCTCCGTGTTCACAGTTGCTACAGTACTTATTTCACTTACTTCATGGATTTTATCAGCCATTTTTGACAAATTAGATAGCGAATCTGTGCTGGTTGTGAGTACAGCTTGCACTTGTACAGGTAGGCGCTGTAACCACAGATTTTTCAGCATATCGTCGGCTAACTGGTCACCTGCTAACTGCTGCATCTCATGAAGCAAATATGACGGTTTTTTATCACCTAGTTCTAAATCACGCAATAACTTTTTAAGCTTTTTCTCCTCCGACTCGGATAAACGCTCGGCGAGTACCTGCTTTAGTTTTAAGTACTTATTGCTTACCGGTGGTTTTTCGAGAATATCCGATACGTACGTTAGGATGTCTCCGTCTAACGCGCCAACAACGTAATGAAACTTTGTCTCGTCGTCAGTGATATTTGCCGTGACAAAACGGGACTCGAGTTGAATGAACCACATTTTTGGATTCTGTACCCAAAATGGTGGTGCCTTGAAATGGTGGATAAAAGTTGGCTGTTGGACTTGTTGTGTTTGTTGATTGTCGCCGGGCATGTTTTCCGTTTTTTAAACACAAAATATATCGTTCGAGGTCGAGGTCACCACTTTGTAGGAGTATCTTGTTGTGAGGAACTTTAATACTCTACAATTAGTAATTAGTACAATTATGTTTTAGTAAGAACTATATTTTTATTAAGTAACAAATTTTAATATATCTCTTTCAGATCACATGCTTGCTCTTTTTGTAACAATTAAAATAATTAACCTAACCTAAGTTTTATTCAGATATGGTAACCTAAAATATTAACAAATAATAATAATCAGTCTGACCATCTGCACCACAAATGCAATAACTAATGAAGAGAAAAAAGATTCTTTATGGAAAGTTCGTCCGTTATTAAAAGCAGTAAGAGCTGGCTGCTACCGGTTGATACGAGATGTACATTTAAGTATCGATGAACAAATAATACCATTTACAGGAAATACTAAAATGAAACAATATGTTAGAGGAAAACCTAATCCAACTGGATTAAAAAATTTTATTTTAGCCAATAAACATAGATTAGTGTTAGATTTTTGAGTATACCAAGGTAAAGGTTCATCGTTTATTACAGAAAGTAAATATCCTCTAACTATAGGTGAATCAGCTGTTATTCATTTATCAAAGACCATACCTCCAGGTACTTGTCTATTTTGATCGATTTTTTACTACGCAAAAACTTTTAGACATTTTGAAAACAAAGAAAATTTTGAGTACTGGTACTGTTATGAAAAATAATATTATGTATATAATATTCATTGCAATAAATTAATTGTGAAAATATGTAATTTATATTTATTGATTTATTTTAATAGAAATACCAAATTAAATTGAACTACCTACTGACTACTATATAGAGATTATTGTTCACAATTAGGTAGAAGTGAAATATGAATACAGTAATTGTCTTTCTAAAAGTGGCTAGCCTGCCCAGAGTCCACTTGCGCTTCACGATAAAATGGAACGGCGTCTCTATACTACTCTATGCACTACGTATATTATGCATTTATAGATAATTATTATAATTTATAAATTATAACAATTTGGTGATTTTAACTCCAATTTTAATAATAAGAAATCGGAAACTTTTAAAATTGATCTTATGGACACATTCAATTGACATACTATGATAAACAATCCAGCAGAATCTACATAGAGAGATGACATAATGACACTATCGATGCACTATATTTAGATATTCGGAAAAAATTGCATCACAAACATACCTATCATATTTCAGTTATCACAGGCCTGTAATTTCGATTATTGAATATGATTAATATAATAGTAATTAAATAGTAATAATAATAATTTCCATTTTCATTTATTTTTCACATTTACTTATTGATATTTACTTTTATTTTGAATGGTTCCACTAAAATGAATTTGTAATCTATAATATTTGTTGGAAAAGAAACATCGTTTCTACCGGGTGTCCCATGACAGCACTCACTTTTATTATTATTATTGTTCAGTTTGATAATAATAGGAGACTGCTGCCCACGGCTATAGATACTATGGTTGCAGGACGATTCATTATAAGACGTCCAAGAAAATTTCTTGTGTGTGTCTAATACCATCTAGCGCTATCTAGTTTTGTAGTTCAACATATAGTTTTATATAGCCATATTATAGGTAGGTACTTACCTTGAACAGTTGAAAATTTATATGTAAGAGTAGAGACTGTAAAAAAATAAATATAAAATGTCTTAATTTTTGTACTAATTATAATTATAAAAGTTTTGAAATTAACTGACAGGTTACAATAGCATTTTAAATAAAATAATAAAATCATATTTTACAATCCTAACTTTATGTAATCATTAATTTAGAGATTTTTTTTTTTAAATTTATTCTGTTTTTTATTTTGTTGGTTTGTTGAATATGTGAACTGTCTTATTCTCATGACTATATACATATTAAATATATTAGTAAGCACATGACTCTTGTGTTCAGTGCATGGAAATGTGAGTTTTATGTTTTACTGAAGAATTCTTCATATGTATTTTCAAATACATTTGGTGACTCCACATGTTTTTCAAAGCACATTTCAATTAATTTTGTTATCATGAATACATTTTTATTTGGATGTGTCGAAAATCCTCTTGTCTTCTAATTTACAAGATCTGCTTCTGGGACAACAACTTGACCAAACTCAGGTTTTAAGCTATTTAAGCAGATTTCACGTTTAATGTGTTTAATTATATTTTTATTTACATACCTAATAACATGAAATTATAACATAATAGTTAAAATAAAATAAAATATATGTAAATTAATACAATTTACTCAGCTAAGAAATACACAACACATTCAAAAACTGTTGAGGAATTATCAAAATAATTATGGTCTTGAAAAATATCGTCAAAATCCCAAATACCTTCATCAACTATGCTATCAATTTTCTCTTTTAATTTGCTTATTTTTAAGTCTCTTGTAGATTGATCTTGTTTATTCAATATTTCTTTCATAGGTATCACTGATTGTTATAACAGGAACATTCTCTTTAAAAGAAAGTTTAAGTCAATTATATTTATGCTGATACAGTAATTATTTTTTTTTTGTCCCTTCCAAAATGGTGCAATTCCCCGTTGTAGGCGGTTTTATTAATGAATAAACTGACAGTACTCCGTATAACTGTTAATATGTTGGTATGGATGGATAGTCATTAGGGCCTGCCACTTGCCTAATGATTCCAAAAAACTTCTAAAATAATAATTGGTAATTAGTAATTACTTAGATATTATAAAAATGTAATTTTCTAGGTATTTAATAATTAATATTTTTTTCTTTAGATAAGTGATGGATAAAAAATTACTTCTAAACAGTCTTGGTTGAATTTAGATGTTAAAACATATTCAAATCCACATTCAGTGTGCAAATACTCTACCAAGTCTATTGTTGATTTAATGGTGATTCTTAAGCCCTCTACGGTTTGTTTGGTGAGAAACAAATCATCTGTGATAAGTTTATTTCTTAAATTTTGTTCCCAATCATTGAGCCACACTAACGCTTCTTTTAGTACCTTAAATTAACAAAATATAATATAATATAATGCTAGTTTCAAGTAATATTGTTTTAATTTTAATAATAAAGTGTATACCAACATTTAATATCACAAAGACACGATTTTACACACATGCAACTACATACACTTAACACACACCACACAACATATAATAAACCTTTAAATCATGACTATCTTTTCGAATTCCTTCTGCAGGAAATTTTCTATTCAATGCATCAAAAAGGTTATTAAATATATCAGGAAATTTAATAGTTTCTTCACAATCCGTAAATCCTTCAAAGTTTTTACTCTTGTGAAATTGTATTCCATTTACCATAGATTTACTAAACATCTATATTTTAAATTAATTAATTAATAGTTAATTGGTTAATATTTTTAAAATCATTTATTATGTATATATTGTGATATATTTCTTAACTTGCCTGAGATGCATATTTAACCTTCACCTTAGTTAAATTGTTTAGATCAAAGTGATTTGATGTTAACCTTGGGCAAACTTTTAAAAGACTTTTAGAATCGTACTCAAAAACTTTTTTATAAAATTCCCATTTTATTGGAGCTTTATCTGGATAGATCTAACCAAATATAGGTGATAAAATTGTTATTATAACTGAGATATAGTCTTAGTAAAGCTAAAGATATGATTTGATAAAACAAATTTAATTAGATAGTAAACTAATATTTAGTATCGAACATTATTACCTTTGACTGGTCCTCGAGAAATAAACACTGCTATACGTTGATGAATACTATCCGCTAAAGTTTGTAACATTAGAACCAATGGATGGTTATCTTTTTCTGAAGCTCGTGTTTCTATATCCAAACCTTCACCAAAATATTTCAATCCATGGTATGTCAATGATCTAGTACAGAGGTTCCCAAACTGTGGGTCGCGATTATACTTTTGGTGGGTCGAGCTATTTTTTTAAATAATACAAAAATATAATCATCTATTACTTTTCGTTGATGTTCAAAGTTCAAATTCAGTTTTATCATCAATCCTTATCTGTGAGTGTGACAATAACGAGTTTGGAGGACGAGGTGACCGAGCGGTCATTCATTGATATTGTGGGTCGCCATATTGTAAAAAATTTTCAAAATGGGTCGTACAATAAAAAGTTTGGGAACCTCTGATCTAGTATTTACACTTATACTCTCTCTAAGAAATATTTCATCCAATACAAGAATTCCCATTTTTTGTTTTTCTGATTTGGTTTCAAATTTCTTTTTTAGAAGATTAAAAAAATCTTCATCAAACCGCACCCTATTTTAATTGCTAATAAATGCTTACGTATTGTTGTAGTACATGGCAAAGGTAAAATATTTTGTTGTCTAAGATATTTATAACCACCAGGAGATCTATTATAAAATTGTTAATTAATAGGTAAGCATAATATTTTATAATTTTAATGAAATAGTTGATATTTACTACATTATTTGAAATAATAAGCATAACAACATCCAATTCTATGTACTTTCTATTTTTGGAATTTTTCATTTTAGCTGCAGAAAATATTTCTTTGATCATTTCAATTTGTCCTTGACGAATTCCTGCTTTTTCCAAAATTTATCAAGATTTTCTTCATTTATATTTTTTATTTTATCTTTTATTTCATTCAGCTTACTCTCCAATATGTTAAATTTGTTTGTAGCACGAGAAAATCTTTTTTTCACCTTACTTACAGTTTTATGAATTCTCTGCAGTGATTTTGTTTTTATTGGGAAAAAAAAATACTCTGATAGTTTTCTCATTTAAAAGCCTAGTTTGTTTTTTTTTTTATTGAGTATAAAAGTCTTTGGCCCCACACGCATATATCATTGGAACTATATATATATATAAACAATTGTACGTTATAATAGAATAAATAATAAATTAAAATTAAAATTGTATGAAAATTTACTTGTCATCATTTTTTAATAAATTTAAACATTTAGCGTGTCTCCATTGAACATTACAATCTATTAAATTGCAAAAAAATGATGATTTATTGGCATTATATTTAAGGGACAATATTGCTCCTTTGCAGTATTTGGCATTGTCCAACATTTTCAAAAATTGTGCAATATCTTCAAAGTTTTTTATATGGTTAACTTCTATCCCAATTTCTATTGGGATTACCTCTTTGTTATTCAAATGTAAAATAATTTTTGATTCTTTAATTAACATAAAAATTAAATTATTTAATTTTATATAAAATTTTTAATTAAATACTTCTAAAAAATTACCATTAGTTATGATAAGTTGTTTTTCCATGAATCTGGTAAAATTGTTTTGAAAAGAGCTTAATTTATGGAAAACAATTATGTATACATTTTGTATTAACTCTACATTTGCTTGCCATGTATTTGGAATATTAATTAAATTCATATTATTAAAAACATTTTGATACAATGTTAAACTTAAAGGATTTTCCAATGCAAATACGATCCCATTTTTTAAAAAATTTTCCTAGTGCTTCTTTCCATTTTTTTTCTTGGTTATTTTTTGGAATGCCAAATGTGTTTTTTGAAATTATATGTGGTTCTCGTACACAACAATGAGACATTTAAAAATATTTTTGATTATGTTTATATCAACTCAAAATCTCCGATAATATAATAATGGATTAGCTTTCAGCATAATACACAAATAACATTGATAATTATAATTTAATTATAATAATATGTTATAAACATAACTTATAACTTATAGTGAACACGGGTTATATAATGAACAATGTGCATCAAAATAGAGGAAAATGTAATTAAATAAAGTATACATAATACCTAGTCATGGAGAACGATAGTAAGTTTTATGATAATATTCACACTACTTAGGGAAAACAATAAATTATTGAATTTTTGACATTACTGCTATTATCCACGGGGAGCGCTAACGGTTATTAGAAAAACGGAAGCCTAGACAATTATAAGATATAAATCGATGCCACCGCAGCGCTTCGGCGGGAGCGACGCATTAGTCTATCCTTGATAAGTGATATGAACACATAACTTAAAACAATATTATTTGAAATTCAACGGGAAGGCGCGTACATGCGAAAACCTGCCACCAGCTGCGTCGCACTTAGTCGGCCGAGCTGGTGAGCAGATGGTTGATTTGGTGGCGAGAACAATGGGCGTAGTCTGACCGCCGCCCGACGAAAACTGGTCGCCGCCGTCTAGGTTTCTTATTTTGAACAGAGTATATACTCGCCGCTTTGGATATATGGTTTTGATAGGCCGTCCGGCAACCATAGTATCTGGCCGTGCTGCTGCCGCTTCATCGATGTGGCGTCTTAAACGTATCCGTATTTTTAATTTCAAACGGACGTGTTCCAATGATTAAGATTGGTACTAACAATCGATCGATTAATAAGAATAGAGACATAATAATATGTATAAATGTGTAATAACAGTAGTTAGACAAAACTGGTTGAAAATGTTATGGTGTTTAGAAAATGCTAATATAAACAGCCAAAATGTCATGTATCTGCGGTCATTTGTTTTAGAGTTACGCCAACAACCAAAATCGCATTGCCAAAAATCGATTTTGTGTAAAAATTCCCGTTTTTCCTTTATTTTTCTTTTATTTTACACGGCGATTTTGAAAATGTTTGCTTATTACCCCCCAAAGTACCAACTATATTCACTTTCCTATCAGAAAAGATACTGTTGAAGAAAATCAAAGAGAATATACTAAAAGGTGACGACAGACACAAAAAAAAATATAAACAAAAACACACATCATTGTAAAAATGTAAAATCAAAACATGCATCGATCTGCTCAGAATCTAAAAAACGTATTTAAAAACCATTGAAATGTTTCAAAATAAAAATAATTTGATAAAATAATTCAATAAGGAAAATATAGTATATATAATAGTATTTGAATACTTTTACTCAAATACTTTACAACACTGATAGTAGTATAGGTACATACAGTCATCAGACATAATATAAAAATGCATAGGTACCAAGGTACCCACACATAACACAAAATCCCAAACACAACGACAATTATATGTATATATATTATATTAATACACTCCTATATACAGTGGATAAAAAAAGTCTCCGTACACTGTTAAAAGAATTTTTCATTAATATATAATGGTAATTTAAAATTTGAATAACTTTATATTTTTAGGGAACATTAATTGAGAAACACATTAACATTCGGTTTTTAGAAAAATAAAGTATAAATATTTATTATTTTATTATTAACATATATAAATATCAACAATTTTAAGAAAACAACAGCAAAAAAGTCTCCGTACATAATATGAATAACAGATAAAAATAGTATTAAGATGGGAAAAATTCATATTAATTGAAAGTTTTGTCGCAAAACAGACAATATAAACTGGCGATAAAACCCGGTCAGCATTGCGAGCGTGATAATAGGTTTCTGTAGCCATCAGTCGTACTCGAACTGTTCGTTCTATTCAATTAACATTGAACAATGGAAATACCAATTGATATTCGTAAATTAGTAGTTCAACTAAGAGAAGATGGTAATTCTCTTAGAAATATTGCACAAATAATAAAGAAATCACATTCAACTGTACAATATATTATAAACCGGTACAACGAAACTGGTTCATTTGAAGATCGAAAACGTACTGGTCGTCCCCAAAAATTAAAATCGCATCAAAAGAGAGCCATTCTAAGACAAGTTGTGATGGAATCCAAAACCAGTGCACAAAAACTGGCTGGTATGATTGATACTGACTATAATATAAAAATTGTGCCACAGACCATTCGTAATGTTATTAGAAATGTGGGATATAAAGGTTGCGTAGCTAGAAAAAAGACCTTTTATCAGTAAAATAAATAAAAAGAAACGTTTAGATTTTGCGAAGTCACAATAATGAGGGAAATAATTTTTGGAAATCTGTATTATTTAGTGATGAAAGCAAATTAAAATTTTTGGTTTAGTTGGGCGAGTTATGGTATGGAGAAAACCTAATAAGCAGATGGATTGCAAAAATTTGTGCCAGACAGTAAAACATGTTGGTGGTAATGTATTAGTTTGGGGCTGTATGAGTGCTACTGGTGTTGGTAATTTAGTATTTATTGATAATATTATGGATCAACATATATATTTAAACATTTTAAGAAATAATCTGCATGCAAGTGCTGAAAAACTAAATATTGGCAATTCGTTTATTTTTCAACAAGATAACGACCCAAAACATACCGCGAAAAAAGTTTAAGAATGGTTGTTATACTGAGTGCCAAAGCAACTTAACACACCTCCGCAATCACCAGACATAAATCCAATAGAACATTTATGGGATGAAATAGGAAGACGCTTAAAAGATTATCAAATTCGAAACAAAGACCAATTGAAAATGGGAACAAATGCAGTTTAGTTCCCACGCGTTTTTTTCGATTTTTTCCCCCCAAAATGTGTGTTTTAAAGCACTGAATACATAAGTTTAATTCCAAAATTCTCGCAAATCTTTATTTTGGAAGTTTTCCCAAAAAAACTATAAAATAGTAATTTCTTAAAAAAAACGTGATATCTACAATAAACACATCTAAAAACTACATTTTGATTTTAGATTCTGAGTGAAACGATGTATTGATTTTACAATGTGTGTTTTTTTATTTTTATTTTCTTTGTGTCTGTGTACACGATAAGTAGTCGAAATAATGCTTCGATTTTCGACTTCAGTATCTTTTTCGATTGGAAAGTGAATATCGTTGGTTCATTGAGGAGGTCAAAATTTAAAATTCCCAATACTTTTCAAAAGCGCCAAGAAAAACAAAAGAAAAATTAAGGAAAAACGGGAATTTTTACGCAAAATCGATTTTTCATAAAATTGAATTTGGTTTTTGGTGTAACATTAAAACAAATGACCGTAGATTCATGCAATTTTCACTGGTTGTTTATATTTGCATTTTCTATACACGATAACATTTTCAAAATATTTTGATTTATTTTGATCTGTTTAGGGACATTTTCATTTTTTTTTTGTTTATTTTCTAGAAATATCAATAAAATTTTATTTGTTGGTTAAAAAAACTTGAAAATTTAATAGAAGGCTCCTAGTATATTGTTTCAAAGGCAGATGAAAAATATTAAAAATCGTTTGTCACAGTTTTTTTTTAGAAGCATTTAAAGTTCAAAAATTGACAAAATATGGAAAAATCACGAAAATTGGAAAATTATTTTGAGTTAAGAATTCGTAAAAATGAGAGCAGAGCTACATCCACTTACTCACCTTTTTTTTTTAATTGTATGTTTTTATGATGGATGGAAATATTCATATGCCGGGTTGCATGAACGCCCGTTTAACGTCCGTTTAACGAGCCGTTAGCGCGCTAACGAATGATTAAAATTTTATTCATCTGTTAAACAATCTTTAAACGTTCAATAGTTTTATTGGGCCGTTAAAATATAGGTTACCAGCTCATTAAACTAATGGGCCGATTTCGGCTCTTTAAATTTTAATCATTCGATAATCCTACAGTTATCAGTTATCACGCATACGTATTCAGGTGTCAGTAGTAGGTACGTCGTCACTATACCTACCCTGTAGTTGGTCGTACTTACTAAATTTTTTTCCATATACTTATAAGCTATAACCGAAAATAGTAAAAATGTCGAGTTCTGATTCAAGTTTATCGATTTCCGATGATGAATTGGTTTTGGGTATTTTGTGTCATTTACCTAGACCGAGGTTATTTAGAGATCGATCAAATCCTTTGGAGGAATTTGATGAACAGAACCGAAAACGCCGAAGAAAGATTAAGTACAGACTAGTAGACTACAAATTCACAATTTGTAGAATTTAGCAATTATTGTTATTATACATATTCAAAATTAAAAGTTCAAACAGCTGTTGATACAGTATCTAGATCATAGGATTTTATCACTTTTTCTGTGATAAACTTAAATTTCTACACTAACCTCGGTATCATGTTTAATACCAATATATTTTTATTGTACGATTTGTGCAACCCAAACGCTTCTGTAAAAATATTTAACGGCTCGTTAAAACTGTTCATTAAATAAATTTAAAGTTCGGTTTCATGCAACCTGGCAATAATGATTTTAATTATCGTACTTGCTGTTAAAAATTCAAAAAATAGAAAACAAAAATTTTTTAAAATTTTTTTTATTTTGTCAATATATTAGGTACATTATAAATCTTCGTCACTTCCATCCGTTTCAGAAGACGCTTCATCATCACTTACCAATAAATTATTTTCTTGTATCGCTTTTGGGTCATACAGCTCACCAGCAAGTTAAAAAATTCCGTCAGAGGTTCGATATTTAGTATACAACACCTTTTCAGAAACATAAACTTAGCTAAATATCCACCATAAAACCGTTTTTTGCAACAATATTAAGAAAGCAAAGCCTTGGCGTGACGCCACATTCCCTCAACATTATTTGTGTGAGCTCCTGTTTCCGGATTTTTGAATTGAATAGAATGATTCACCGTTAAGTGAACAAATCCTTCATCTTCCAAACATTGATAACTCTAATAAAACAAATTAACACAATATTACAATTTGCAACTCGGTATCACAATATCCCTCGGCGATACTTGTCGGTTATCGCGTCTACCGTAAAAATGATGAAAAAACTGTTATAAAAACTAGCAATAATTAATAATTCACTTTAGGAGGGAAATGCTCAGACATGCAATTTAAAATATAAATTCATTGATAAAGTGTATCAGTTATGCTATGCTAGCGGGACTCGTCGATACGCTCCTCGGCGCCATCGCTCCTCTCCGCTAATCGAAAATATCCCCCGATTTGCTGTGCAAAACCACCTCATATAGGAAAGCAAAGTGTACAGCGTTTCGCGCGCATGCAAACGTAAATGCGTAAAATCGTAAACTTTGATAACTTCCAAAATAATGATTTGCCAGAATTTTGGAATTAGACTTTTGTATTCAGTGCTTTACAACACATATTTGTGGGGGGGGGGGAATCAAAAAAATCGCGTGGGAACTAAACTGCATTTATACCGAAAAATGCAATACTTGAAGAATGGAACAGTATTGACTCTGCTGTTACAACAAAATTAGTTGAGTCAATGGGAAAGAAAATGCACGAAGTAATTAAATATTAGTCTATTAATTGGTTAAAGCACACATCATTTAAAAAGTCTTTTACATCCTTAGATTTTAGCAACGTAGCTAAAAATATTTTAGAAAGTTTAGAAGAGTTCTCTAGGAAAGGTAAACTATAATATATAGCTGATATCAATTGAATAGTAGCATGTGATCCAATAATGGATTATTGATCTCAACATCATCGATATATAAAAAGAAAGGTATAACCATGACAAATAAGATAGGTATGTCAGCAATCGTCGTGATACGCATATTTTAATCAAAATGGCGTCCGGCTTTCGCCTATTATCAGAGTTTAAAGCACGAATTAAGATATACTGGATACGGAACGGAATGTGATAAACTGAATACACTAATTGCTAAGATGTGTCAAACCACCTAGCGCTACTTTAGCAGTAGTGTATAATGTATGTACCACGATTAAAGATATACAGGTTGCACATCGACTACTGATAAGGTGAAATACGAAATTACTACCAATAATTAACCAGTGGCGCTCCAAGCGGCAGTATTACAATTAACCAATTATAGATATATAGGTGTAAAATTAGTTCTAAATGTCGACACATATGGTTGAATGTTGACATTAAGCGCCACTAGTTAATTATTAACAGCTGATTTTTATAGTCACTTTGTAAATCAGTCTGGAAGCGGTTTACTATAGGGCGATGTGCAACCTGTATATCTTTAATCGTGGTATGTACTTATTATCAATACTACCGTTTATCATAGAAAATCATTTATGTTACCAATGTCGATGTGCCACTGTGCCAGGTCCCTACTTAAATATTTAAATTTTTAATATGTATTTTATTTATTAATCATAACTTTTAATTGTATACAATTATTTCCAAATAAATTGTTCTTAATACTATTTGGAAACTAACTTTGACAGTTTCTTTTTTATTTTGTTTTGACTTTTTAGTTTTTTATTAGTCATATAGGAATGTTGACGCATTCTCATTGTGATATATGATATTAGTATATCCAATACGACTTTTTCTTTATGGACATTACAAGGAAATGGTACTATATAATTGTTTGATATGAAGTCCTCTACAGTATCATCAAACACATAGGCACTATTTGCATGTTTCATGAATGAACTCTCAATGCTCCTAAGTAGTACATAAAAATGACTGTATGGGTGAGTTAAATAGCCTCGAGATTTTAGGTTCACTAATTCAGCATGATTTGTGGTAACTTCTTCGAAGCTCTTAATCCCAGCTAAGCAGTCAGGGCAATCCGTCTGGCCAAATATCTAATCAAATAGATAAATATAAATTATAAATTGTATATTAAACTTTGGCTGTACATAATACAATATACTGTAGTCTAAAAGTAGTATTACCGATTAACAATAAATAATATATATTACCCTGCTAAGTAATAAACAACACAGTCAAATGTGTCAGCTTTACTTATGTCAGAATTTTTAAATATATCATCTAGGTCCCATCTACCTTCTTCAACAATTAAGTCTATTTGAGATTTAAGTTGATTTATTTTTTCAACTCGTTGTGATGGATTTTTCATAGCTGCTTCTTTCAAATCAGTTATTGTTAATGCAGGACCATAATTGGAATCTAAAGTAGGTACTAGGTATGTTAATTATATTTATTCAAGTAGATAGTTAGTTAAATTTTAAACGTACCTTCTGATAATGTACAATTTCCTTATTTAGGTGGTTTGACTAACGAGTATACAGATAATAGTCAGTATAGCTGTAGAAATGTTGGAGTAGCAGGGTGATCATTAGGTCCTGCTGTTTGTCTCACAATGGGATGCTAAACCTAGATTTATGTACCCCTGGACAGTTTTGTATCCAACATTTGTTCTCCCTTACCATGGTAGACATATAAATATATATAAAATATGTTAAAAAATATTTAATAAAAAAATGAGAAAATGCAAATTATCATCAAAAATTTATAATCACGTGTTATAAGAACTAACTACCTCTAATTGTTATCAAAAAAATATATTATTTTATTTTAAACAACGTATAATATATAAATAATATATTGCTATTTTAAAAAAATTTATTTTACAATGATGAGTGTTTTATTTCTATCCGCAGTAAACATTTTTGCTAATAAAAATAATGATAATCTAGTTGGTACTTTTGAGTGGTAATTGACTCGGATTTTTAGGCAGAAACGCAGAAGCAGTTTTCGACCAAATAGATTTAGTTTTTTTTATGCAACTAAAAAACTTAGAGCCACAAATATTTTAAATTTTATTTAGATGTTTGTATTAGCATTTTAAAATACATCATATAAATTTCAAAATATTTTGACTTGCCCACATTTTTTGTGACACAAATCAAATACAATAAAACATATAATATATTTTAAAAAAAGTGCAGGAATATAGTACAACTAGAGAGCGCTAGTATTCTTGACACAGCAGCTGGTTGTCTTAGGACTTTTCAGCTCCGTTCCGTATCCAGTATATCTTAATTCGTGGTTTAAAGATATCACTATATCAGACATCAGTATTCAGTGGATACTGGATATCAATGTAATAATAAATTACAAAGTTTTTGCATTTTAGGTTTAAAATAGGTATCAAATATTAAAATTTTTGGAATTTTAAAACATTTTTTTTTTTTAACCATTCATAGATAAATAAGTAATTAAATAACTAAGGGCCGTTCCTACAATGTCCGGTTAAAGTTAACCGACACTTTACTGGACATTGAAAGAACGGCCCTAAAACTATTGTGCTTAATAAGTAATAATGTAATAATCATGTTCTATAGAAGTGATAGTACTAGGTAACTTTAAAATTTAAATAATGATAATAATTTCTAGTGATAATAGGCGAAAGCCGGCGGCCATATTTGCGCGAACTCTGCAGTAAATTCGGATATTGCTGACACACCTATCTTATTTGTCATGGGTATAACAGTCTTGTTTTGAAAATGTAATACTTTTTGTTTCCATAATTTTCCTTGGATAAAGTGTGATAAGACATTCGGTTTATTTAACTCATTAATTTGGTTTAAAGTTTTACAGACTGTGATTTTCCAATAAAATGTGTGCAGAATTTTCATCTACTTCAGAACGATAGCTACATGCCGCGAATCGTTTGCCGGAGAACTTAATTCAAAATAATCTTATTCCACCCGTCCAAATATTATTTTATTAATCGAAAAACAGATCTTGTGTGGGACATACCTAAAACTAAAAAGTGTACCTACCTTAAAGTTCACTTTGATTACCTAGTAATACCTTTTTGTTTTTGACTTGCCATTTACACCAAATATTTATGAATACGATTCTAAATTTGAATTAAATATCAATATAATATTAACTAAATCAAACTAAACTAAAATCCCTAAATACCCTTCTGGGAATATAGCTTTTTTTTATATGAATATATAATATGTTATAATATTAAGTAAGGACTAGGGATATAATATAGGTACTTAAGATTTTTTACTTACCTATCTAGTCTCTTTTCATAGATCTGACGTAATTCCTTGTGCAGTTTAGCATATGCTGCTTCGAGTTTTTTTCTATCGCTTTCAGCTTGAATTTCTTTGTCTTTTCTTTTCATTTTACTTATTCGGGCCGCCTCGTTATTCTTCTGACGCTTTGTGTAATAATTTGGATCACGACCGGCAGAATTCATGTTGATTGAAGAAGCTGCAAAGCAAAATAAATTTGATTAGTATGAAATTGTGTTTTTATTTAAGAAAATAAAATTGCACGTTTTTTCACCAATCTAAGCTTATACTCACAGAAAGGTCCGTCCTCGTTAAAATAAAATTTTAGAATGAATGAACGAGAGTGTATTTCACAGCGTTCAACGGCAGTGGTATTTCTGTAATGTACTTAAACTGAATAGGTTTCCTGTTTCATTCTTCTGGCTCAGTAACGGATACATAATAATATACACGGCTAAAATAAAATTTTCTGTAAATTACCTATAAGATAGGCATTTAACAATGATGTTTCAGAAACTTGTTTAAAAACTATTAATGTCTCTATATTAATGTACTCGGCGTACAGCTCTCTGTTGAAGAATTTGAAATGTTTTATCCTACTTCATCTGTTACATCAACAAAGCCCACCGTTTTAGATATTGGGAAAATAAAAAGGGCTCTTGATAAAACGTATGTATGTTATGGTGCAGCCTTGGTTTTTGACATTCCAAATGTAAAACCATCTTTTGGATTTCAATATACCATGAGCAATGGTTATTGGAAACATTCAAACTGTAAAAAAATATAAATTGAAAATAGGTAAGAATAAGTAAGCTGTAAATTTTAATAAACTATTATAGTTGAAATCTGAAATTGTTGAACTTTTGTATAGTGGTATGTGTTCCTGGTGTCAACGCCTATTTTTTTCATTGAAAAGAAAAAAACAAGAGTTTAATGTATAGAGACAAAATAAACATATTTTTCTCACCATCCAAGTTAGAACCCCTAAATAAACTAAGACACACCAAGAGGGTAGTGAGACAAAATGCTGCAAGAGCCAATACTAAAATAATGAAGCTTCAAAATAGTTTAAGGCAGGTACAAAACCAAATGAAAATGTTTTCTGAAGAATCATTAACAGATATAATATAATATATAATATATTTAAAAATAAGTGCGGGAATATAATACAACTAGAGAGCGCTAGTATTCTTGACACAGCAGCTGGTTGTCTTAGGACTTTTCAGCTCCGTTCCGTATCCAGTATATCTTAATTCGTGGTTTAAAGATATCACTATATCAGACATCAGTATTCAGTGGATACTGGATATCAATGTAATAATAAATTACAAAGTTTTTGCATTTTAGGTTTAAAATAGGTATCAAATATTTAAATTTTTGGAATTTTAAAACATTTTTTTTTTTTAACCATTCATAGATAAATAAGTAATTAAATAACTAAGGGCCGTTCCTACAATGTCCGGTTAAAGTTAACCGACACTTTACTGGACATTGAAAGAACGGCCCTAAAACTATTGTGCTTAATAAGTAATAATGTAATAATCATGTTCTATAGAAGTGATAGTACTAGGTAACTTTAAAATTTAAATAATGATAATAATTTCTAGTGATAATAGGCGAAAGCCGGCGGCCATATTTGCGCGAACTCTGCAGTAAATTCGGATATTGCTGACACACCTATCTTATTTGTCATGGGTATAACAGTCTTGTTTTGAAAATGTAATACTTTTTGTTTCCATAATTTTCCTTGGATAAAGTGTGATAAGACATTCGGTTTATTTAACTCATTAATTTGGTTTAAAGTTTTACAGACTGTGATTTTCCAATAAAATGTGTGCAGAATTTTCATCTACTTCAGAACGATAGCTACATGCCGCGAATCGTTTGCCGGAGAACTTAATTCAAAATAATCTTATTCCACCCGTCCAAATATTATTTTATTAATCGAAAAACAGATCTTGTGTGGGACATACCTAAAACTAAAAAGTGTACCTACCTTAAAGTTCACTTTGATTACCTAGTAATACCTTTTTGTTTTTGACTTGCCATTTACACCAAATATTTATGAATACGATTCTAAATTTGAATTAAATATCAATATAATATTAACTAAATCAAACTAAACTAAAATCCCTAAATACCCTTCTGGGAATATAGCTTTTTTTTTATATGAATATATAATATGTTATAATATTAAGTAAGGACTAGGGATATAATATAGGTACTTAAGATTTTTTACTTACCTATCTAGTCTCTTTTCATAGATCTGACGTAATTCCTTGTGCAGTTTAGCATATGCTGCTTCGAGTTTTTTTCTATCGCTTTCAGCTTGAATTTCTTTGTCTTTTCTTTTCATTTTACTTATTCGGGCCGCCTCGTTATTCTTCTGACGCTTTGTGTAATAATTTGGATCACGACCGGCAGAATTCATGTTGATTGAAGAAGCTGCAAAGCAAAATAAATTTGATTAGTATGAAATTGTGTTTTTATTTAAGAAAATAAAATTGCACGTTTTTTCACCAATCTAAGCTTATACTCACAGAAAGGTCCGTTATCGTTAAAATGAAATTTTAGAATGAATGAACGAGAGTGTATTTCACAGCGTTCAACGGCAGTGGTATTTCTGTAATGTACTTAAACTGAATAGGTTTCCTGTTTCATTCTTCTGGCTCAGTAACGGATACATAATAATATACACGGCTAAAATAAAATTTTCTGTAAATTACCTATAAGATAGGCATTTAACAATGATGTTTCAGAAACTTGTTTAAAAACTATTAATGTCTCTATATTAATGTACTCGGCGTACAGCTCTCTGTTGAAGAATTTGAAATGTTTTATCCTACTTCATCTGTTACATCAACAAAGCCCACCGTTTTAGATATTGGGAAAATAAAAAGGGCTCTTGATAAAACGTATGTATGTTATGGTGCAGCCTTGGTTTTTGACATTCCAAATGTAAAACCATCTTTTGGATTTCAATATACCATGAGCAATGGTTATTGGAAACATTCAAACTGTAAAAAAATATAAATTGAAAATAGGTAAGAATAAGTAAGCTGTAAATTTTAATAAACTATTATAGTTGAAATCTGAAATTGTTGAACTTTTGTATAGTGGTATGTGTTCCTGGTGTCAACGCCTATTTTTTTCATTGAAAAGAAAAAAACAAGAGTTTAATGTATAGAGACAAAATAAACATATTTTTCTCACCATCCAAGTTAGAACCCCTAAATAAACTAAGACACACCAAGAGGGTAGTGAGACAAAATGCTGCAAGAGCCAATACTAAAATAATGAAGCTTCAAAATAGTTTAAGGCAGGTACAAAACCAAATGAAAATGTTTTCTGAAGAATCATTAACAGATATAATATAATATATAATATATTTAAAAAAAAGTGCGGGAATATAATACAACTAGAGAGCGCTAGTATTCTTGACACAGCAGCTGGTTGTCTTAGGACTTTTCAGCTCCGTTCCGTATCCAGTATATCTTAATTCGTGGTTTAAAGATATCACTATATCAGACATCAGTATTCAGTGGATACTGGATATCAATGTAATAATAAATTACAAAGTTTTTGCATTTTAGGTTTAAAATAGGTATCAAATATTTAAATTTTTGGAATTTTAAAACATTTTTTTTTTTTAACCATTCATAGATAAATAAGTAATTAAATAACTAAGGGCCGTTCCTACAATGTCCGGTTAAAGTTAACCGACACTTTACTGGACATTGAAAGAACGGCCCTAAAACTATTGTGCTTAATAAGTAATAATGTAATAATCATGTTCTATAGAAGTGATAGTACTAGGTAACTTTAAAATTTAAATAATGATAATAATTTCTAGTGATAATAGGCGAAAGCCGGCGGCCATATTTGCGCGAACTCTGCGGTAAATTCGGATATTGCTGACACACCTATTTTATTTGTCATGGGTATAACAGTCTTGTTTTGAAAATGTAATACTTTTTGTTTCCATAATTTTCCTTGGATAAAGTGTGATAAGACATTCGGTTTATTTAACTCATTAATTTGGTTTAAAGTTTTACAGACTGTGATTTTCCAATAAAATGTGTGCAGAATTTTCATCTACTTCAGAACGATAGCTACATGCCGCGAATCGTTTGACGGAGAACTTAATTCAAAATAATCTTATTCCACCCGTCAAAATATTATTTTATTAATCGAAAAACAGATCTTGTGTGGGACATTCCTAAAACTAAAAAGTGTACCTACCTTAAAGTTCACTTTGATTACCTAGTAATACCTTTTTGTTTTTGACTTGCCATTTACACCAAATATTTATGAATACGATTCTAAATTTGAATTAAATATCAATATAATATTAACTAAATCAAACTAAACTAAAATCCCTAAATACCCTTCTGGGAATATAGCTTTTTTTTTATATGAATATATAATATGTTATAATATTAAGTAAGGACTAGGGATATAATATAGGTACTTAAGATTTTTTACTTACCTATCTAGTCTCTTTTCATAGATCTGACGTAATTCCTTGTGCAGTTTAGCATATGCTGCTTCGAGTTTTTTTCTATCGCTTTCAGCTTGAATTTCTTTGTCTTTTCTTTTCATTTTACTTATTCGGGCCGCCTCGTTATTCTTCTGACGCTTTGTGTAATAATTTGGATCACGACCGGCAGAATTCATGTTGATTGAAGAAGCTGCAAAGCAAAATAAATTTGATTAGTATGAAATTGTGTTTTTATTTAAGAAAATAAAATTGCACGTTTTTTCACCAATCTAAGCTTATACTCACAGAAAGGTCCGTCCTCGTTAAAATAAAATTTTAGAATGAATGAACGAGAGTGTATTTCACAGCGTTCAACGGCAGTGGTATTTCTGTAATGTACTTAAACTGAATAGGTTTCCTGTTTCATTCTTCTGGCTCAGTAACGGATACATAATAATATACACGGCTAAAATAAAATTTTCTGTAAATTACCTATAAGATAGGCATTTAACAATGATGTTTCAGAAACTTGTTTAAAAACTATTAATGTCTCTATATTAATGTACTCGGCGTACAGCTCTCTGTTGAAGAATTTGAAATGTTTTATCCTACTTCATCTGTTACATCAACAAAGCCCACCGTTTTAGATATTGGGAAAATAAAAAGGGCTCTTGATAAAACGTATGTATGTTATGGTGCAGCCTTGGTTTTTGACATTCCAAATGTAAAACCATCTTTTGGATTTCAATATACCATGAGCAATGGTTATTGGAAACATTCAAACTGTAAAAAAATATCAATTGAAAATAGGTAAGAATAAGTAAGCTGTAAATTTTAATAAACTATTATAGTTGAAATCTGAAATTGTTGAACTTTTGTATAGTGGTATGTGTTCCTGGTGTCAACGCCTATTTTTTTCATTGAAAAGAAAAAAACAAGAGTTTAATGTATAGAGACAAAATAAACATATTTTTCTCACCATCCAAGTTAGAACCCCTAAATAAACTAAGACACACCAAGAGGGTAGTGAGACAAAATGCTGCAAGAGCCAATACTAAAATAATGAAGCTTCAAAATAGTTTAAGGCAGGTACAAAACCAAATGAAAATGTTTTCTGAAGAATCATTAACAGATATAATATAATATATAATATATTTAAAAAAAAGTGCGGGAATATAATACAACTAGAGAGCGCTAGTATTCTTGACACAGCAGCTGGTTGTCTTAGGACTTTTCAGCTCCGTTCCGTATCCAGTATATCTTAATTCGTGGTTTAAAGATATCACTATATCAGACATCAGTATTCAGTGGATACTGGATATCAATGTAATAATAAATTACAAAGTTTTTGCATTTTAGGTTTAAAATAGGTATCAAATATTTAAATTTTTGGAATTTTAAAACATTTTTTTTTTTTAACCATTCATAGATAAATAAGTAATTAAATAACTAAGGGCCGTTCCTACAATGTCCGGTTAAAGTTAACCGACACTTTACTGGACATTGAAAGAACGGCCCTAAAACTATTGTGCTTAATAAGTAATAATGTAATAATCATGTTCTATAGAAGTGATAGTACTAGGTAACTTTAAAATTTAAATAATGATAATAATTTCTAGTGATAATAGGCGAAAGCCGGCGGCCATATTTGCGCGAACTCTGCGGTAAATTCGGATATTGCTGACACACCTATTTTATTTGTCATGGGTATAACAGTCTTGTTTTGAAAATGTAATACTTTTTGTTTCCATAATTTTCCTTGGATAAAGTGTGATAAGACATTCGGTTTATTTAACTCATTAATTTGGTTTAAAGTTTTACAGACTGTGATTTTCCAATAAAATGTGTGCAGAATTTTCATCTACTTCAGAACGATAGCTACATGCCGCGAATCGTTTGACGGAGAACTTAATTCAAAATAATCTTATTCCACCCGTCAAAATATTATTTTATTAATCGAAAAACAGATCTTGTGTGGGACATTCCTAAAACTAAAAAGTGTACCTACCTTAAAGTTCACTTTGATTACCTAGTAATACCTTTTTGTTTTTGACTTGCCATTTACACCAAATATTTATGAATACGATTCTAAATTTGAATTAAATATCAATATAATATTAACTAAATCAAACTAAACTAAAATCCCTAAATACCCTTCTGGGAATATAGCTTTTTTTTATATGAATATATAATATGTTATAATATTAAGTAAGGACTAGGGATATAATATAGGTACTTAAGATTTTTTACTTACCTATCTAGTCTCTTTTCATAGATCTGACGTAATTCCTTGTGCAGTTTAGCATATGCTGCTTCGAGTTTTTTTCTATCGCTTTCAGCTTGAATTTCTTTGTCTTTTCTTTTCATTTTACTTATTCGGGCCGCCTCGTTATTCTTCTGACGCTTTGTGTAATAATTTGGATCACGACCGGCAGAATTCATGTTGATTGAAGAAGCTGCAAAGCAAAATAAATTTGATTAGTATGAAATTGTGTTTTTATTTAAGAAAATAAAATTGCACGTTTTTTCACCAATCTAAGCTTATACTCACAGAAAGGTCCGTTATCGTTAAAATGAAATTTTAGAATGAATGAACGAGAGTGTATTTCACAGCGTTCAACGGCAGTGGTATTTCTGTAATGTACTTAAACTGAATAGGTTTCCTGTTTCATTCTTCTGGCTCAGTAACGGATACATAATAATATACACGGCTAAAATAAAATTTTCTGTAAATTACCTATAAGATAGGCATTTAACAATGATGTTTCAGAAACTTGTTTAAAAACTATTAATGTCTCTATATTAATGTACTCGGCGTACAGCTCTCTGTTGAAGAATTTGAAATGTTTTATCCTACTTCATCTGTTACATCAACAAAGCCCACCGTTTTAGATATTGGGAAAATAAAAAGGGCTCTTGATAAAACGTATGTATGTTATGGTGCAGCCTTGGTTTTTGACATTCCAAATGTAAAACCATCTTTTGGATTTCAATATACCATGAGCAATGGTTATTGGAAACATTCAAACTGTAAAAAAATATCAATTGAAAATAGGTAAGAATAAGTAAGCTGTAAATTTTAATAAACTATTATAGTTGAAATCTGAAATTGTTGAACTTTTGTATAGTGGTATGTGTTCCTGGTGTCAACGCCTATTTTTTTCATTGAAAAGAAAAAAACAAGAGTTTAATGTATAGAGACAAAATAAACATATTTTTCTCACCATCCAAGTTAGAACCCCTAAATAAACTAAGACACACCAAGAGGGTAGTGAGACAAAATGCTGCAAGAGCCAATACTAAAATAATGAAGCTTCAAAATAGTTTAAGGCAGGTACAAAACCAAATGAAAATGTTTTCTGAAGAATCATTAACAGATATAATATAATATATAATATATTTAAAAAAAAGTGCGGGAATATAATACAACTAGAGAGCGCTAGTATTCTTGACACAGCAGCTGGTTGTCTTAGGACTTTTCAGCTCCGTTCCGTATCCAGTATATCTTAATTCGTGGTTTAAAGATATCACTATATCAGACATCAGTATTCAGTGGATACTGGATATCAATGTAATAATAAATTACAAAGTTTTTGCATTTTAGGTTTAAAATAGGTATCAAATATTTAAATTTTTGGAATTTTAAAACATTTTTTTTTTTTAACCATTCATAGATAAATAAGTAATTAAATAACTAAGGGCCGTTCCTACAATGTCCGGTTAAAGTTAACCGACACTTTACTGGACATTGAAAGAACGGCCCTAAAACTATTGTGCTTAATAAGTAATAATGTAATAATCATGTTCTATAGAAGTGATAGTACTAGGTAACTTTAAAATTTAAATAATGATAATAATTTCTAGTGATAATAGGCGGAAGCCGGCGGCCATATTTGCGCGAACTCTGCGGTAAATTCGGATATTGCTGACACACCTATTTTATTTGTCATGGGTATAACAGTCTTGTTTTGAAAATGTAATACTTTTTGTTTCCATAATTTTCCTTGGATAAAGTGTGATAAGACATTCGGTTTATTTAACTCATTAATTTGGTTTAAAGTTTTACAGACTGTGATTTTCCAATAAAATGTGTGCAGAATTTTCATCTACTTCAGAACGATAGCTACATGCCGCGAATCGTTTGACGGAGAACTTAATTCAAAATAATCTTATTCCACCCGTCAAAATATTATTTTATTAATCGAAAAACAGATCTTGTGTGGGACATTCCTAAAACTAAAAAGTGTACCTACCTTAAAGTTCACTTTGATTACCTAGTAATACCTTTTTGTTTTTGACTTGCCATTTACACCAAATATTTATGAATACGATTCTAAATTTGAATTAAATATCAATATAATATTAACTAAATCAAACTAAACTAAAATCCCTAAATACCCTTCTGGGAATATAGCTTTTTTTTTATATGAATATATAATATGTTATAATATTAAGTAAGGACTAGGGATATAATATAGGTACTTAAGATTTTTTACTTACCTATCTAGTCTCTTTTCATAGATCTGACGTAATTCCTTGTGCAGTTTAGCATATGCTGCTTCGAGTTTTTTTCTATCGCTTTCAGCTTGAATTTCTTTGTCTTTTCTTTTCATTTTACTTATTCGGGCCGCCTCGTTATTCTTCTGACGCTTTGTGTAATAATTTGGATCACGACCGGCAGAATTCATGTTGATTGAAGAAGCTGCAAAGCAAAATAAATTTGATTAGTATGAAATTGTGTTTTTATTTAAGAAAATAAAATTGCACGTTTTTTCACCAATCTAAGCTTATACTCACAGAAAGGTCCGTTATCGTTAAAATGAAATTTTAGAATGAATGAACGAGAGTGTATTTCACAGCGTTCAACGGCAGTGGTATTTCTGTAATGTACTTAAACTGAATAGGTTTCCTGTTTCATTCTTCTGGCTCAGTAACGGATACATAATAATATACACGGCTAAAATAAAATTTTCTGTAAATTACCTATAAGATAGGCATTTAACAATGATGTTTCAGAAACTTGTTTAAAAACTATTAATGTCTCTATATTAATGTACTCGGCGTACAGCTCTCTGTTGAAGAATTTGAAATGTTTTATCCTACTTCATCTGTTACATCAACAAAGCCCACCGTTTTAGATATTGGGAAAATAAAAAGGGCTCTTGATAAAACGTATGTATGTTATGGTGCAGCCTTGGTTTTTGACATTCCAAATGTAAAACCATCTTTTGGATTTCAATATACCATGAGCAATGGTTATTGGAAACATTCAAACTGTAAAAAAATATCAATTGAAAATAGGTAAGAATAAGTAAGCTGTAAATTTTAATAAACTATTATAGTTGAAATCTGAAATTGTTGAACTTTTGTATAGTGGTATGTGTTCCTGGTGTCAACGCCTATTTTTTTCATTGAAAAGAAAAAAACAAGAGTTTAATGTATAGAGACAAAATAAACATATTTTTCTCACCATCCAAGTTAGAACCCCTAAATAAACTAAGACACACCAAGAGGGTAGTGAGACAAAATGCTGCAAGAGCCAATACTAAAATAATGAAGCTTCAAAATAGTTTAAGGCAGGTACAAAACCAAATGAAAATGTTTTCTGAAGAATCATTAACAGATATAATATAATATATAATATATTTAAAAAAAAGTGCGGGAATATAATACAACTAGAGAGCGCTAGTATTCTTGACACAGCAGCTGGTTGTCTTAGGACTTTTCAGCTCCGTTCCGTATCCAGTATATCTTAATTCGTGGTTTAAAGATATCACTATATCAGACATCAGTATTCAGTGGATACTGGATATCAATGTAATAATAAATTACAAAGTTTTTGCATTTTAGGTTTAAAATAGGTATCAAATATTTAAATTTTTGGAATTTTAAAACATTTTTTTTTTTTAACCATTCATAGATAAATAAGTAATTAAATAACTAAGGGCCGTTCCTACAATGTCCGGTTAAAGTTAACCGACACTTTACTGGACATTGAAAGAACGGCCCTAAAACTATTGTGCTTAATAAGTAATAATGTAATAATCATGTTCTATAGAAGTGATAGTACTAGGTAACTTTAAAATTTAAATAATGATAATAATTTCTAGTGATAATAGGCGAAAGCCGGCGGCCATATTTGCGCGAACTCTGCGGTAAATTCGGATATTGCTGACACACCTATTTTATTTGTCATGGGTATAACAGTCTTGTTTTGAAAATGTAATACTTTTTGTTTCCATAATTTTCCTTGGATAAAGTGTGATAAGACATTCGGTTTATTTAACTCATTAATTTGGTTTAAAGTTTTACAGACTGTGATTTTCCAATAAAATGTGTGCAGAATTTTCATCTACTTCAGAACGATAGCTACATGCCGCGAATCGTTTGACGGAGAACTTAATTCAAAATAATCTTATTCCACCCGTCCAAATATTATTTTATTAATCCAAAAACAGATCTTGTGTGGGACATTCCTAAAACTAAAAAGTGTACCTACCTTAAAGTTCACTTTGATTACCTAGTAATACCTTTTTGTTTTTGACTTGCCATTTACACCAAATATTTATGAATACGATTCTAAATTTGAATTAAATATCAATATAATATTAACTAAATCAAACTAAACTAAAATCCCTAAATACCCTTCTGGGAATATAGCTTTTTTTTATATGAATATATAATATGTTATAATATTAAGTAAGGACTAGGGATATAATATAGGTACTTAAGATTTTTTACTTACCTATCTAGTCTCTTTTCATAGATCTGACGTAATTCCTTGTGCAGTTTAGCATATGCTGCTTCGAGTTTTTTTCTATCGCTTTCAGCTTGAATTTCTTTGTCGTTTCTTTTCATTTTACTTATTCGGGCCGCCTCGTTATTCTTCTGACGCTTTGTGTAATAATTTGGATCACGACCGGCAGAATTCATGTTGATTGAAGAAGCTGCAAAGCAAAATAAATTTGATTAGTATGAAATTGTGTTTTTATTTAAGAAAATATAATTGCACGTTTTTTTACCAATCTAAGCTTATACTCACAGAAAGAACCGTCCTCGTTAAAATGAAATTTTAGAATGAATGAACGAGAGTGTATTTCACAGCGTTCAGCGGCAGTAGTATTTCTGAAATGTACTTAAACTGAATAGGTTTCCTGTTTCGTTCTTCTGGCTCAGTAACGGATACATAATAATATACACGGCTAAAATAAAATTTTCTGTAAATTACCTATAAGATAGGCATTTAACAATGATGTTTCAGAAACATGTTTAAAAACTATTAATGTCTCTATTTTAATGTACTCGGCGTACAGCTCTCTGTTGCAGAATTTGAAATGTTTTATCCTACTTCATCTGTTACTTCAACAAAGCCCACCGTTTTAGATATTGGGAAAATAAAAAGGGCTCTTGATAAAACGTATGTATGTTATGGTGCAGCCTTGGTTTTTGACATTCCAAATGTAAAACCATCTTTTGGATTTCAATATACCATGAGCAATGGTTATTGGAAACATTCAAACTGTAAAAAAATATCAATTGAAAATAGGTAAGAATAAGTATGCTGTTAATTTTAATAAACTATTATAGTTGAAATCTGAAATTGTTGAACTTTTGTATAGTGGTATGTGTTCCTGGTGTCAACGCCTATTTTTTTCATTGAAAAGAAAAAAACAAGAGTTTAATGTATATAGACAAAATAAACATATTTTTCTCACCATCCAAGTTAGAACCCCTAAATAAACTAAGACACACCAAGTGGGTAGTGAGACAAAATGCTGCAAGAGCCAATACTAAAATAATGAAGCTTCAAAATAGTTTAAGGCAGGTACAAAACCAAAAGAAAATGTTTTCTGAAGAATCATTAACAGATATAATATAATATATAATATATTTAAAAAAAAGTGCGGGAATATAATACAACTAGAGAGCGCTAGTATTCTTGACACAGCAGCTGGTTGTCTTAGGACTTTTCAGCTCCGTTCCGTATCCAGTATATCTTAATTCGTGGTTTAAAGATATCACTATATCAGACATCAGTATTCAGTGGATACTGGATATCAATGTAATAATAAATTACAAAGTTTTTGCATTTTAGGTTTAAAATAGGTATCAAATATTTAAATTTTTGGAATTTTAAAACATTTTTTTTTTTTTAACCATTCATAGATAAATAAGTAATTAAATAACTAAGGGCCGTTCCTACAATGTCCGGTTAAAGTTAACCGACACTTTACTGGACATTGAAAGAACGGCCCTAAAACTATTGTGCTTAATAAGTAATAATGTAATAATCATGTTCTATAGAAGTGATAGTACTAGGTAACTTTAAAATTTAAATAATGATAATAATTTCTAGTGATAATAGGCGAAAGCCGGCGGCCATATTTGCGCGAACTCTGCGGTAAATTCGGATATTGCTGACACACCTATTTTATTTGTCATGGGTATAACAGTCTTGTTTTGAAAATGTAATACTTTTTGTTTCCATAAATTTCCTTGGATAAAGTGTGATAAGACATTCGGTTTATTTAACTCATTAATTTGGTTTAAAGTTTTACAGACTGTGATTTTCCAATAAAATGTGTGCAGAATTTTCATCTACTTCAGAACGATAGCTACATGCCGCGAATCGTTTGACGGAGAACTTAATTCAAAATAATCTTATTCCACCCGTCCAAATATTATTTTATTAATCGAAAAACAGATCTTGTGTGGGACATTCCTAAAACTAAAAAGTGTACCTACCTTAAAGTTCACTTTGATTACCTAGTAATACCTTTTTGTTTTTGACTTGCCATTTACACCAAATATTTATGAATATGAATATTAGCATATGCTGCTTCGAGTTTTTTTCTATCGCTTTCAGCTTGAATTTCTTTGTCTTTTCTTTTCATTTTACTTATTCGGGCCGCCTCGTTATTCTTCTGACGCTTTGTGTAATAATTTGGATCACGACCGGCAGAATTCATGTTGATTGAAGAAGCTGCAAAGCAAAATAAATTTGATTAGTATGAAATTGTGTTTTTATTTAAGAAAATAAAATTGCACGTTTTTTCACCAATCTAAGCTTATACTCACAGAAAGGTCCGTCCTCGTTAAAATAAAATTTTAGAATGAATGAACGAGAGTGTATTTCACAGCGTTCAACGGCAGTAGTATTTCTGTAATGTACTTAAACTGAATAGGTTTCCTGTTTCATTCTTCTGGCTCAGTAACGGATACATAATAATATACACGGCTAAAATAGAATTTTCTGTAAATTACCTATAAGATAGGCATTTAACAATGATGTTTCAGAAACTTGTTTAAAAACTATTAATGTACTCGGCGTACAGCTTTCTGTTGAAGAATTTGAAATGTTTTATCCTACTTCATCTGTTACTTCAACAAAGCCCACCGTTTTAGATATTGGGAAAATAAAAAGGGCTCTTGATAAAACGTATGTATGTTATGGTGCAGCCTTGGTTTTTGACATTCCAATTGTAAAACCATCTTTTGGATTTCAATATACCATGAGCAATGGTTATTGGAAACATTCAAACTGTAAAAAAATATCAATTGAAAATAGGTAAGAATAAGTAAGCAGTAAATTTTAATAAACTATTATAGTTGAAATCTGAAATTGTTGAACTTTTGTATAGTGGTATGTGTTCCTGGTGTCAACGCCTATTTTTTTCATTGAAAAGAAAAAAACAAGAGTTTAATGTATAGAGACAAAATAAACATATTTTTCTCACCATCCAAGTTAGAACCCCTAAATAAACTAAGACACACCAAGAGGGTAGTGAGACAAAATGCTGCAAGAGCCAATACTAAAATAATGAAGCTTCAAAATAGTTTAAGGCAGGTACAAAACCAAATGAAAATGTTTTCTGAAGAATCATTAACAGATATAATATAATATATAATATATTTAAAAAAAAGTGCGGGAATATAATACAACTAGAGAGCGCTAGTATTCTTGACACAGCAGCTGGTTGTCTTAGGACTTTTCAGCTCCGTTCCGTATCCAGTATATCTTAATTCGTGGTTTAAAGATATCACTATATCAGACATCAGTATTCAGTGGATACTGGATATCAATGTAATAATAAATTACAAAGTTTTTGCATTTTAGGTTTAAAATAGGTATCAAATATTTAAATTTTTGGAATTTTAAAACATTTTTTTTTTTTAACCATTCATAGATAAATAAGTAATTAAATAACTAAGGGCCGTTCCTACAATGTCCGGTTAAAGTTAACCGACACTTTACTGGACATTGAAAGAACGGCCCTAAAACTATTGTGCTTAATAAGTAATAATGTAATAATCATGTTCTATAGAAGTGATAGTACTAGGTAACTTTAAAATTTAAATAATGATAATAATTTCTAGTGATAAAAGGCGAAAGGCGGCGGCCATATTTGCGCGAACTCTGCAGTAAATTCGGATATTGCTGACACACCTATCTTATTTGTCATGGGTATAACAGTCTTGTTTTGAAAATGTTATACTTTTTGTTTCCATAATTTTCCTTGGATAAAGTGTGATAAGACATTCGGTTTATTTAACTCATTAATTTGGTTTAAAGTTTTACAGACTGTGATTTTCCAATAAAATGTGTGCAGAATTTTCATCTACTTCAGAACGATAGCTACATGCCGCGAATTGTTTGCCGGAGAACTTAATTCAAAATAATCTTATTCCACCCGTCCAAATATTATTTTATTAATCGAAAAACAGATCTTGTGTGGGACATTCCTAAAACTAAAAAGTGTACCTACCTTAAAGTTCACTTTGATTACCTAGTAATACCTTTTTGTTTTTGACTTGCCATTTACACCAAATATTTATGAATACGATTCTAAATTTGAATTAAATATCAATATAATATTAACTAAATCAAACTAAACTAAAATCCCTAAATACCCTTCTGGGAATATAGCTTTTTTTTATATGAATATATAATATGTTATAATATTAAGTAAGGACTAGGGATATAATATATGTACTTAAGATTTTTTACTTACCTATCTAGTCTCTTTTCATAGATCTGACGTAATTCCTTGTGCAGTTTAGCATATGCTGCTTCGAGTTTTTTTCTATCGCTTTCAGCTTGAATTTCTTTGTCTTTTCTTTTCATTTTACTTATTCGGGCCGCCTCGTTATTCTTCTGACGCTTTGTGTAATAATTTGGATCACGACCGGCAGAATTCATGTTGATTGAAGAAGCTGCAAAGCAAAATAAATTTGATTAGTATGAAATTGTGTTTTTATTTAAGAAAATAAAATGGCACGTTTTTTCACCAATCTAAGCTTATACTCACAGAAAGGTCCGTCCTCGTTAAAATGAAATTTTAGAATGAATGAACGAGAGTGTATTTCACAGCGTTCAACGGCAGTAGTATTTCTGTAATGTACTTAAACTGAATAGGTTTCCTGTTTCATTCTTCTGGCTCAGTAACGGATACATAATAATATACACGGCTAAAATAGAATTTTCTGTAAATTACCTATAAGATAGGCATTTAACAATGATGTTTCAGAAACTTGTTTAAAAACTATTAATGTCTCTATATTAATGTACTCGGCGTACAGCTCTCTGTTGAAGAATTTGAAATGTTTTATCCTACTTCATCTGTTACTTCAACAAAGCCCACCGTTTTAGATATTGGGAAAATAAAAAGGGCTCTTGATAAAACGTATGTATGTTATGGTGCAGCCTTGGTTTTTGACATTCCAAATGTAAAACCATCTTTTGGATTTCAATATACCATGAGCAATGGTTATTGGAAACATTCAAACTGTAAAAAAATATCAATTGAAAATAGGTAAGAATAAGTAAGCTGTAAATTTTAATAAACTATTATAGTTGAAATCTGAAATTGTTGATCTTTTGTATAGTGGTATGTGTTCCTGGTGTCAACGCCTATTTTTTTCATTGAAAAGAAAAAAACAAGAGTTTAATGTATAGAGACAAAATAAACATATTTTTCTCACCATCCAAGTTAGAACCCCTAAATAAACTAAGACACACCAAGAGGGTAGTGAGACAAAATGCTGCAAGAGCCAATACTAAAATAATGAAGCTTCAAAATAGTTTAAGGCAGGTACAAAACCAAAAGAAAATGTTTTCTGAAGAATCATAGCGCTAGTATTCTTGACACAGCAGCTGGTTGTCTTAGGACTTTTCAGCTCCGTTCCGTATCCAGTATATCTTAATTCGTGGTTTAAAGATATCACTATATCAGACATCAGTATTCAGTGGATACTGGATATCAATGTAATAATAAATTACAAAGTTTTTGCATTTTAGGTTTAAAATAGGTATCAAATATTTAAATTTTTGGAATTTTAAAACATTTTTTTTTTTTAACCATTCATAGATAAATAGGTAATTAAATAACTAAGGGCCGTTCCTACAATGTCCGGTTAAAGTTAACCGACACTTTACTGGACATTGAAAGAACGGCCCTAAAACTATTGTGCTTAATAAGTAATAATGTAATAATCATGTTCTATAGAAGTGATAGTACTAGGTAACTTTAAAATTTAAATAATGATAATAATTTCTAGTGATAATAGGCGAAAGGCGGCGGCCATATTTGCGCGAACTCTGCAGTAAATTCGGATATTGCTGACACACCTATCTTATTTGTCATGGGTATAACAGTCTAAATACCCTTCTGGGAATATAGCTTTTTTTTTATATGAATATATAATATGTTATAATATTAAGTAAGGACTAGGGATATAATATAGGTACTTAAGATTTTTTACTTACCTATCTAGTCTCTTTTCATAGATCTGACGTAATTCCTTGTGCAGTTTAGCATATGCTGCTTCGAGTTTTTTTCTATCGCTTTCAGCTTGAATTTCTTTGTCTTTTCTTTTCATTTTACTTATTCGGGCCGCCTCGTTATTCTTCTGACGCTTTGTGTAATAATTTGGATCACGACCGGCAGAATTCATGTTGATTGAAGAAGCTGCAAAGCAAAATAAATTTGATTAGTATGAAATTGTGTTTTTATTTAAGAAAATAAAATTGCACGTTTTTTCACCAATCTAAGCTTATACTCACAGAAAGGTCCGTCCTCGTTAAAATGAAATTTTAGAATGAATGAACGAGAGTGTATTTCACAGCGTTCAACGGCAGTAGTATTTCTGTAATGTACTTAAACTGAATAGGTTTCCTGTTTCATTCTTCTGGCTCAGTAACGGATACATAATAATATACACGGCTAAAATAGAATTTTCTGTAAATTACCTATAAGATAGGCATTTAACAATGATGTTTCAGAAACTTGTTTAAAAACTATTAATGTCTCTATATTAATGTACTCGGCGTACAGCTCTCTGTTGAAGAATTTGAAATGTTTTATCCTACTTCATCTGTTACTTCAACAAAGCCCACCGTTTTAGATATTGGGAAAATAAAAAGGGCTCTTGATAAAACGTATGTATGTTATGGTGCAGCCTTGGTTTTTGACATTCCAAATGTAAAACCATCTTTTGGATTTCAATATACCATGAGCAATGGTTATTGGAAACATTCAAACTGTAAAAAAATATCAATTGAAAATAGGTAAGAATAAGTAAGCTGTAAATTTTAATAAACTATTATAGTTGAAATCTGAAATTGTTGATCTTTTGTATAGTGGTATGTGTTCCTGGTGTCAACGCCTATTTTTTTCATTGAAAAGAAAAAAACAAGAGTTTAATGTATAGAGACAAAATAAACATATTTTTCTCACCATCCAAGTTAGAACCCCTAAATAAACTAAGACACACCAAGAGGGTAGTGAGACAAAATGCTGCAAGAGCCAATACTAAAATAATGAAGCTTCAAAATAGTTTAAGGCAGGTACAAAACCAAATGAAAATGTTTTCTGAAGAATCATTAACAGATATAATATAATATATAATATATTTAAAAAAAAGTGCGGGAATATAATACAACTAGAGAGCGCTAGTATTCTTGACACAGCAGATGGTTGTCTTAGGACTTTTCAGCTCCGTTCCGTATCCAGTATATCTTAATTCGTGGTTTAAAGATATCACTATATCAGACATCAGTATTCAGTGGATACTGGATATCAATGTAATAATAAATTACAAAGTTTTTGCATTTTAGGTTTAAAATAGGTATCAAATATTTAAATTTTTGGAATTTTAAAACATTTTTTTTTTTTAACCATTCATAGATAAATAAGTAATTAAATAACTAAGGGCCGTTCCTACAATGTCCGGTTAAAGTTAACCGACACTTTACTGGACATTGAAAGAACGGCCCTAAAACTATTGTGCTTAATAAGTAATAATGTAATAATCATGTTCTATAGAAGTGATAGTACTAGGTAACTTTAAAATTTAAATAATGATAATAATTTCTGGTGATAATAGGCGAAAGCCGGCGGCCATATTTGCGCGAACTCTGCAGTAAATTCGGATATTGCTGACACACCTATCTTATTTGTCATGGGTATAACAGTCTTGTTTTGAAAATGTAATACTTTTTGTTTCCATAATTTTCCTTGGATAAAGTGTGATAAGACATTTGGTTTATTTAACTCATTAATTTGGTTTAAAGTTTTACAGACTGTGATTTTCCAATAAAATGTGTGCAGAATTTTCATCTACTTCAGAACGATAGCTACATGCCGCGAATCGTTTGACGGAGAACTTAATTCAAAATAATCTTATTCCACCCGTCCAAATATTATTTTATTAATCGAAAAACAGATCTTGTGTGGGACATTCCTAAAACTAAAAAGTGTACCTACCTTAAAGTTCACTTTGATTACCTAGTAATACCTTTTTGTTTTTGACTTGCCATTTACACCAAATATTTATGAATATGAATATTAGCATATGCTGCTTCGAGTTTTTTTCTATCGCTTTCAGCTTGAATTTCTTTGTCTTTTCTTTTCATTTTACTTATTCGGGCCGCCTCGTTATTCTTCTGACGCTTTGTGTAATAATTTGGATCTAAAACTTTAAACTTGTTTAAAAACTATTAATGTCTCTATATTAATGTACTCGGCGTACAGCTCTCTGTTGAAGAATTTGAAATGTTTTATCCTACTTCATCTGTTACTTCAACAAAGCCCACCGTTTTAGATATTGGGAAAATAAAAAGGGCTCTTGATAAAACGTATGTATGTTATGGTGCAGCCTTGGTTTTTGACATTCCAAATGTAAAACCATCTTTTGGATTTCAATATACCATGAGCAATGGTTATTGGAAACATTCAAACTGTAAAAAAATATCAATTGAAAATAGGTAAGAATAAGTAAGCTGTAAATTTTAATAAACTATTATAGTTGAAATCTGAAATTGTTGATCTTTTGTATAGTGGTATGTGTTCCTGGTGTCAACGCCTATTTTTTTCATTGAAAAGAAAAAAACAAGAGTTTAATGTATAGAGACAAAATAAACATATTTTTCTCACCATCCAAGTTAGAACCCCTAAATAAACTAAGACACACCAAGAGGGTAGTGAGACAAAATGCTGCAAGAGCCAATACTAAAATAATGAAGCTTCAAAATAGTTTAAGGCAGGTACAAAACCAAAAGAAAATGTTTTCTGAAGAATCATAGCGCTAGTATTCTTGACACAGCAGCTGGTTGTCTTAGGACTTTTCAGCTCCGTTCCGTATCCAGTATATCTTAATTCGTGGTTTAAAGATATCACTATATCAGACATCAGTATTCAGTGGATACTGGATATCAATGTAATAATAAATTACAAAGTTTTTGCATTTTAGGTTTAAAATAGGTATCAAATATTTAAATTTTTGGAATTTTAAAACATTTTTTTTTTTTAACCATTCATAGATAAATAAGTAATTAAATAACTAAGGGCCGTTCCTACAATGTCCGGTTAAAGTTAACCGACACTTTACTGGACATTGAAAGAACGGCCCTAAAACTATTGTGCTTAATAAGTAATAATGTAATAATCATGTTCTATAGAAGTGATAGTACTAGGTAACTTTAAAATTTAAATAATGATAATAATTTCTGGTGATAATAGGCGAAAGCCGGCGGCCATATTTGCGCGAACTCTGCAGTAAATTCGGATATTGCTGACACACCTATCTTATTTGTCATGGGTATAACAGTCTTGTTTTGAAAATGTAATACTTTTTGTTTCCATAATTTTCCTTGGATAAAGTGTGATAAGACATTTGGTTTATTTAACTCATTAATTTGGTTTAAAGTTTTACAGACTGTGATTTTCCAATAAAATGTGTGCAGAATTTTCATCTACTTCAGAACGATAGCTACATGCCACGAATCGTTTGCCGGAGAACTTAATTCAAAATAATCTTATTCCACCCGTCCAAATATCATTTTATTAATCGAAAAACAGATCTTGTGTGGGACATTCCTAAAACTAAAAAGTGTACCCACCTTAAAGTTCACTTTGATTACCTAGTAATACCTTTTTGTTTTTGACTTGCCATTTACACCAAATATTTATGAATACGATTCTAAATTTGAATTAAATATCAATATAATATTAACTAAATCAAACTAAACTAAAATCCCTAAATACCCTTCTGGGAATATAGCTTTTTTTTATATGAATATATAATATGTTATAATATTAAGTAAGGACTAGGGATATAATATAGGTACTTAAGATTTTTTACTTACCTATCTAGTCTCTTTTCATAGATCTGACGTAATTCCTTGTGCAGTTTAGCATATGCTGCTTCGAGTTTTTTTCTATCGCTTTCAGCTTGAATTTCTTTGTCTTTTCTTTTCATTTTACTTATTCGGGCCGCCTCGTTATTCTTCTGACGCTTTGTGTAATAATTTGGATCACGACCGGCAGAATTCATGTTGATTGAAGAAGCTGCAAAGCAAAATAAATTTGATTAGTATGAAATTGTGTTTTTATTTAAGAAAATAAAATTGCACGTTTTTTCACCAATCTAAGCTTATACTCACAGAAAGGTCCGTCCTCGTTAAAATGAAATTTTAGAATGAATGAACGAGAGTGTATTTCACAGCGTTCAACGGCAGTAGTATTTCTGTAATGTACTTAAACTGAATAGGTTTCCTGTTTCATTCTTCTGGCTCAGTAACGGATACATAATAATATACACGGCTAAAATAGAATTTTCTGTAAATTACCTATAAGATAGGCATTTAACAATGATGTTTCAGAAACTTGTTTAAAAACTATTAATGTCTCTATATTAATGTACTCGGCGTACAGCTCTCTGTTGAAGAATTTGAAATGTTTTATCCTACTTCATCTGTTACTTCAACAAAGCCCACCGTTTTAGATATTGGGAAAATAAAAAGGGCTCTTGATAAAACGTATGTATGTTATGGTGCAGCCTTGGTTTTTGACATTCCAAATGTAAAACCATCTTTTGGATTTCAATATACCATGAGCAATGGTTATTGGAAACATTCAAACTGTAAAAAAATATCAATTGAAAATAGGTAAGAATAAGTAAGCTGTAAATTTTAATAAACTATTATAGTTGAAATCTGAAATTGTTGAACTTTTGTATAGTGGTATGTGTTCCTGGTGTCAACGCCTATTTTTTTCATTGAAAAGAAAAAAACAAGAGTTTAATGTATAGAGACAAAATAAACATATTTTTCTCACCATCCAAGTTAGAACCCCTAAATAAACTAAGACACACCAAGAGGGTAGTGAGACAAAATGCTGCAAGAGCCAATACTAAAATAATGAAGCTTCAAAATAGTTTAAGGCAGGTACAAAACCAAATGAAAATGTTTTCTGAAGAATCATTAACAGATATAATATAATATATAATATATTTAAAAATAAGTGCGGGAATATAATACAACTAGAGAGCGCTAGTATTCTTGACACAGCAGCTGGTTGTCTTAGGACTTTTCAGCTCCGTTCCGTATCCAGTATATCTTAATTCGTGGTTTAAAGATATCACTATATCAGACATCAGTATTCAGTGGATACTGGATATCAATGTAATAATAAATTACAAAGTTTTTGCATTTTAGGTTTAAAATAGGTATCAAATATTTAAATTTTTGGAATTTTAAAACATTTTTTTTTTTTTTTTTTAACCATTCATAGATAAATAAGTAATTAAATAACTAAGGGCCGTTCCTACAATGTCCGGTTAAAGTTAACCGACACTTTACTGGACATTGAAAGAACGGCCCTATTGGCGAGTTGGTCAAAATCAGATCGCGTAGGATATTTTCCTCTTGTTCCGAGTACTTCATCCCCTTCAGCGTCCTCAATTTCAAATTCTCCATCCTAGTAGGGGTGGTTGGCGACCTTGAAGGCCGTTGAGATGAAGCTGCAGAAGTACCGGGTATAGGCGACACAGGTGGCGGGGAGACACATTGCACTTGTTCAGGCTGCTCGGATGGATCTCAAAAAAACGTCTATCGTTATAAAAAAAAAAAAATATCAAAATACTCAACTCACCTATCGTGTTCCCGGTCAATGCGTCCACAAACAATTCCCTAACATATGGGCTCTTTGGAACACCCGCACTAAAGTCCATAATGTGTTCACGTTTGCGGGCAGCGGTATCCACTGAGGCAGCTACTTTTAATGACCTTTGTAATGCAGGAGGGTACACGGGTGCTCTCCTGTACAAAATGTCAACCTTAGGATGGTCTGCAAGATCAGAACCGATAGGGTAGTGAACTCTTTTGTCGATCTTGAACGTTGCTGGAACCGTTTTGTTTGTCCAATAATGTTAAATAATAATAATATTAATAAGTCGACATTCTATTTCGTAGTTTAGTTTTGGTCATATTCATCACACTGAATATCCTCTCTACAACTGCATTAGATACGGGAAATGTCAAAACTCGAAGTGCAAAATTACTCAATTCTTTGAACATTTGTTGTCCAGTAGCATTTCGTAATTTTGATATTTCTATCCAACACTCTAGAAGAGAAATATCTTGAACGATTTTTCCAGGGAATACTTCTTCGATTCTTAAAGTTCCTAAATACTCCATTGAACTTCTAGTATAACAGTATCATCAGTTGTACCTGTGAAATATAATACACATAATACTTAAATTAAAAAATTATTTAACTAAATATTTTATAACAACTTTTTGTCCATGCATAATAATATTTACTATACACATTCTTCATGAACAAATCAATAAGCACTTTTTTATTCGACATTTACAGAATTAATATTCTTACCGGGCAGATCAATGGGAAGTTCAGAAAACGGTGGTCTAAATCCACTTATATTGAAACATTCTTGACGAGACAAATTTCTCAATTTTTCCATTACAGCCACATTATGTGGGAATCGTTTTATCATTTCACGACACAAACAAAAAATGAACATAGCTGAACGTTGCATAACTTTATTTAATTGTTCATTAGTTATTGACTTGTTCGAAATGCTTATACCAGATTGCTTTTGAAACTTATACCCAAAATCTATATATTTAAGAGGTAAATGAGCATCGGGATAGAGTAGTGCATTTTTAAACTGTTCAATATCTAAAATACTAATCATTTTACCATCAGCACTATTGTCGCGGTCGTTATCGCAACGACCGCGGCGTCCGCGAGATCGCGACCGACAACCGGTCTGGCCACCGTCGGCGGCACGGGATGGCTGCGGTGGTGGCGGCTTCAGCTTTTTCCGGACCGTCATCGTGATATAACGTAACGATACTGTGTTTCACATAATATACTGTTTACGCTCTGGGCAAAATAAAGTATTGTCGGAAGTAAAGTGTCTTATTATTCTGTCTGCATTCTTTCCAACCGTTTCTACACCGACAAGTGGCGAAGTCGGAAAAGCAGTAAGGTAAGTGCTAATTTTAGTAAAAATTATTTTACATAAATTAAAGTAAATTAGCACTTATCGGGTTAAAAGAACCTACAATAGGTGTCCTGATCATGCTAACATCACTAACATCACATTATATATTCAGGTAGATCTATAAACGTTCCTCCCCTGAGAGGATTCACTATATTAATTCTCAATTGTAATACATCTATAGTCTTAAGGGCCCACCCAGATCTTTTCGCTAAAAACTGGTCTTGCTCGGATAATAATTTATCGAACATCCTTTTTTAATAATTTATTGAAATCGGTTGAATTACATGCAAGTGTATTAGAAGTTTTGAATGCTATGTCCTGAACTTCTTGAGTAATTATTCGTTCGTATACACTATCTACATTCTACATGTAAATTAAATTTTATAGATGATTGTAAACATGATTGTTTCAACTTTAAAATTAATTTATCTCTAACATAGTTAAAAAGCAGCATATAGTCTATAAAATCTAAAGTATTCTTAATCACAAATGTTTTCGAACATTTTTTAAACCTTTCAATTTCAAATAAACCTTCATCAGAAGATGTCATTCGCTGACGTTTTGTAACCGTCTTTCTTTTCATTGTGAAACTGAAAATAGATTAAATAAAAACATGGGTATAAGCAATAATAATAATATTGTAATAATTTATTATAACATCAACTTCTTTTTTAAAAAAAAAAAAAAATCTTATGCAAGCAATTTAGAATATATTTTTTTTCATAAATATGATAATAGTATTAATTCTAAATTATTATAAAAAATTGATTAATACAATAAGAAATTACTCAGATTCTAATTCTCTTAACCGATTGCTTAGTTCTGTTAACCGACACTGAAGATCTGCTTTACATTCACTTGAATAGTTTTGGAATCTATTATGTTCATTTATCAACTCAATTTTTAAATTTAAATGTTTCTTCATACTATTCAGTGGCGCCGAACCCATGTATTAGGTGTGGCAGCCGCCACACCTATTTTCAGGCGTGGGTGTACAACCAAAATTGGTGGATAATCGTAATCCTAAATGTAAAAAGATATTGTACAAATATAAGAAAGATGATTTCCTAGTGTGTCACAGCGTGCAGTGTGTACTGTGTGATAACATTAGAAATAGCCAATAACTAATAATTTAATTAATAGTTTTACCATTAAAACATAAATTCTTGTATTTATAATCAATAGTATTATGTAAAAACTAAAAAGTCAAAATCTCTGATAATACAGTACAATGAGTACATTTACTTTTTTTATTTTACAAGTGATAAAACAATTAGTACCTACATATCAACTGAAATAGCGTGGGTTATGGCCCTCCGGCACACATGAAAAATTTTATTTTACAACGATTTGTGTTTTTATATTTTATTTTTATTTTATGTCTGCATTCACCTATTATGTCAGTAAAAATAGTTCAAATTTCTACTTCAGCATCTTTTCTGATAGGAAAGTGAATCAAGTTGATACTTTGTTGAGTAAAAAATCAAAAGTAAAAAAGTTCCCAGTAATTTTCAAAAGCGTCGTGAAAAACAATAAAAAATTAACAAATATAAAAGTAATTTTTACACAAAACCAGTTGTCGACAAAATCGATTGTGTTTTTCTGTTGCAACTCAAAAATGAATAACCGTAAAAACTTTATATTTTGACAACATTTTTATATACCTAATTTATAAGAATTTTCCTGAAAGATATTTCCTACAAGATATTCAAAATCTCTTTTTGAGCGTTAAACATTTTTATTTTAATTATTATCGATAAATAATTTCCTCTCTCGGTCAAGTTGAACACAGATCCACAATATATTATTTTCAATATGGGTCTAAAGTTGAAACTTAAACAAAATTCATTAAAAATTGAGAAAATTAAAAAATTTTCGACTGTCTACTGTTAGCGATCTTTTTCGTTTTACACTCGGGCAGCACTGGACGGCCGGCGGATAGTCTGTCTCCGCCACCGTACTTCGTACATCGACTGTCATCGTCCTGTTTCGCCGATACCGCAGAGCACGACGCATGTGCTCTCGGTCGAACCGCCGTTATCCGTCTGTACTTTTGTAGTTTTATAATAGTTTTACGCTTCGGCGACGTTTGTTTGTTAATGTATAATAAATCACAGTGATACTCTAATCCGTGTTATAATCTTTTAGTATTTGAATCCTGACACCCCCTTCAGCATATTTATATAGCTTTCACTACCAAAGAAAAGTTAAAAGAAAACCTTACCAGAAAGTCACATTAATTTGTGTTAAGACTTAACTAGATAAATGTATGTATAAAATGTATGCTGTATGATGTCAAAAAATCATTGGGGGTAAAATAAATGTTACCCTCTCTCGAATAAGTAATTGGGGCAACACTGAAAACTATATACCACGGTCCTTACAAAACATAAACTTTAGGTTATCTACATCGTGGGCAACATCTTATATTCATATTATAACCTCCCTGCATGACGAGCAAACAATTTTCTTTCATGAAATTGTTTTCGTAGAATAGTCTAGTTGTTGCATAGAATATCCCTGCATAGTGCATTACCTTTGCCGACTTGTCGCTGAAATTGATCACTTCCAGCCCTTGCCACACAATAAACTATTGTATATACCTACAAGTAATACCTGAAGTATCTTCAATGACGTTATATTCCTACCTATTATTATTATTTTTTTTTTTATTAATTAACCCGCGGCAACTATTAGGCCATTGAGTGGTTTTTACTGTGGGGGAGGGTACTGTAAGTTTTAAACACGTGTGTTTTTTTTCTTTTGGCAGATTTTTTAGTGGGCAGCCGTAGCTCGTAGGTATCTGCCATGCCCGGATGGGGGATGGTGGCACTTTTCTCCGGACACCGTGACTTGCCCGAAGTAAAATGCCACCCACGGCCGGCATCGAACCGGCGCCAGTGTGCGTCGCAACCGAGGCCTTAATCCGCTCGGCCACTCCGTCCCTCATTATTATTATTATGATATTATTATGACGTATAAACAGTAAACACTACGTCACATATAACATTGGTATTATGCCATGTTGGCTAGTATTGATATTTGTTGACGACGATTGTGCCTATACACTGTTTAATCGAATAGAATTAGTTTATTTATAATATTGTGATACTTGGACAGTGAAATTGCTTCCAAGAAGCATTTAACTTTTTTTAAGTTTGGTATTTATATAATATAGTGTTTGAATTAAAGTAAATCAAAGTAATGTTTTCAATTAATTTAATTATTTTTCTTCGTCTTAAAATAGCTGCCAACACAGTACTTAGAGTGCTAAGTTTCACGCGTGAAGTGATATTCCGTCAACCAATATGTGACTGCAGGTCGTAGTTTAGATTGCATTAATTAAAATTAATTATACAATTATAGGTGTACTTATAGGATAGATTTAATAAGCTAGATTTATTCAAAAACAGCTTTTAGTTAAATAATTTATCAGCGAAAGCCATGGGCTCGTTATATTATATGTTAATAATGTATACGAGCATAGGCGGAAATGGGGGGGGCTTGGGGGGACTTATAGTTCTTAGCTATAAAAATTGAACATTATATACATTTTTAAATACAAAATAATTTGATAATGTTCGCGATTATGATGGATTTCGTCAAAATTTGAATTTAAAATGCTCATAAAAAAATGTGTGCCTTTAATTTTTATATGTTTAATAACTTCTAATATGAAATGACTTATGGTCTATGGGTAAATTTTCAAGTTTTTTTATTCAGCAATCCTTTCATTATTCTTTTTTAATACATTATATATTTTTTAATTATTATAATAGGTAGGTACATACTATTTGTATACCTTTATCAAATTTCTAATAGATCTATATAATATATTTTAGGTTTTTTAAAATGTTGAGCAATGAATAAATACCTAATAACCGGTACACATTTGATCCCTAACGATTATTAGGTAATAATTGAACATAAATGGACATATTTAATTTTCTTTTTTTTCATATATACTGTCATACTCTGTATAGTAGATACGTTATAAGAATATACATAATTATTAATTTGAATGTTTACATTAAAATTGAATTTGACTATGATCCATTGATCCTATACCTAGTTTATTATTTCTATGATTAATTAATAGTTAGGTTAACTGTTTAAGTCTTGCTAATACCAAATAACATAACGTACCTAGTCTAATATATTTTAACTATATTTCCGAAACCTTAATTTTCTAAAATATACAAGTATCTATATTAAAGCCTTTCAAAATCACCTTTTAAATATGACGGTCAAGTAATTTTAATATTTGATTTTATCGATGTGGTAACGATCAACAAATTATTAAATTTACACTAATCTGTATATACCATTAAATATTTTACTACTCAGTACTATTGCTATATTAAGGATTGTAATATTGTATACAATTTGTTTATATGTCAAATGTTATATAATATAATACATTTGCAAGAATTTAAACTGGTAAATATAATATAAACATATAATAATAATAATAATATACAATTTAACGTGGATGGTATTAGAGTTCATTGAATGGTGACCTGGTGAATCGCGGTGATTGGACGCAGTCACTAATAAAATGTGTGCAGAGGTCGAGCAGGCTCCCAGATGGGTGACCACCAGGCACCAGGGTTCTTTGCGACGATCTATCTGCCTCACATAAAAAACGCGTACCAACCGTAGCCGCCACACAAACCGAATGGAGTGTCAAAAAAACGAAGTTCATTTTATGATTTATTTTTGAGCTTCTCGCATGACATAGTGAATTGCAAGTTAAAAATAATGGTGTGGAATATTGTCCACAGTAAAAACTAGCTAATAACAATGTAGTTTGAAGTCTTAAAAACATTGATACTTTAACCTCCTATAGTTATTTACCCAAGGACTTCTCAATTGGCTGCGATGAAAATAGTGTTTGCATCTTTTTATCTGCTAGTCAACAATGTCAAAAAAAATAAAACACTATATGTTTCTTTAAATTTAAATAGTATTCGTTATAAATGTAGTAAAATGTATAATAGTTTAATAATTTGAGATTAATTGATATTTTTTTCTCAAATTAAATCTAAATTGACAATAGCAATGAACACATATTTAAATTATTAAAAAAATAACCGTCTAGTTTAAGTCGTGATAAAATGTATTTGTTGTAATTTGTAGGATGATTTAAATCGGTGGTGGGTTATTGGTGGTTGTTGGTTGACATCCCACCGCTTGATGCCCAATGCCAATTCTATTACTATTATACAGACAGTATCCATTATAATATAAATATTAATATACTTCAGAGTTTAAATTTTAGGATCAGATTATCTAAACAAAATACAAACGAGTCAACGCGACTTGTAACTGTCCTTGTAATTCTCTTGTATTCTTGTAACCTTACCAATATTTGTCTTATAATATATTTTAATTTATTACTGGATAACATTTTAAGATATTTTATTTTAAAAATCTTTATCTAGATATTATTTTAGTGATCTATTCCCAACACTGGAATCATTTCGCTTAAGCATTTGATATTAATTTTTTACGATGGATATCCAACAGTTAGTTAATAATTTCTCCTCAAACGATTTTTTATATTTTGTTGTAATTCAAAAATCAACTATAAATAGATACTTCAATTTTTCACCAAATGATTATGATAAAATATTACAACTGTCTAAAGGTACCTACATGATGAAAATATGTTCAAAATATTTCGACTATTTTTGACCTATTTAGAGACGGGTCAAAAATCTTAAACAATTAATACAAGGTTCCTCATAAGTTTTTATAATAGCAATTTTTAAATAATGAAGATACATTATGTACGATTATTTTTTTTTTGTAAGCATTTTAAGTACAAATTTTTACAAAATTAGTCAATATACCACGAACATTTGCAAATGTAATTTTGGTTTAAAATTTATAAAATGTTCAATTTTTATAGCTAAAGATCGGAAATTTAAAAGGAGATTTCTCATGAGTGGGCAATACTGTTACCAAAACATCTAAAAAATATATAAGCACAGTTTTTTTTATAGTAATTTTAAGTTGAAACTTGGATGAAATTAGACGTTTTATAATGCAATATTTTACTATTAGTAAAATGAGTTACTTAAATAGCTGTAAATTGTAATATAAATATAACTTTATAATATCATCTAGATAGCTATATTTACTAATATTATATTATTATATGTATAGGAATATATAAGAATCAGGTGAAAATTACATTGGAATTGAAACTAAAGCAATTATTAATATTTTTATTTAATATAGGTATTACTATAGTACATTATATTAAAAAAATATTTTACAAACCATTAACCAAATAATATACATATATTTACATGGGTATAAGAAAAAAAATGTAATAGTTCTAATTATTACTGAATGATATGATGTAGGTACCTACCTAGCTAAAAGCTTAAATAACTAAATCAGTGATTGTGAATATCGTTTTTAGATGATAAAAACTTGATTTTCATTTTGAGGAGGCTTTTACTGGAGATAATCTTAACTGTAGTAATATGTTAAAATATTAAATAATGCTATATTGTAGACATAATGCGGTATATATTATAACTTGTGAAAATATTTTTTAGATTAAAAATTGGTGGGGCGGAGGTTGCCCCCACGACTTAGTTCTAATAGCCAATATCCAATGGGGGAGGTGGCTATATAAGTAATTGTTCATTGCCACACCTAAAAAAAATAGTTCGGCGTCACTGATACTATTATTAATTTTTACAATTACTTTTCGAAATGCTTTCTGTTTCTCGATACAATAGCGTCTATTTGCACGCACCTGTTGTTCTACTGCTAGAATTCTGCTTTTAATAATGTTTATTTCTGAGCTCATGATTCTGAAAATTACATAGAATTTCCAAACTAACTATTAATACTGGTACATTGTTTATACGCTCATTATGTTAGAAAAATTTGATACGTTTTTTTTTAATCTAAAATTTTTATTAAATTAGTTTTATTTGTACGATTATAAAACTTGTACAGTATTAAACATTAAAAACATTTATTATCCTTCGTTAGATATTATATACACAAAATGATATAGGTTATAATTTACTACAATATCATTTGATATATAATGATAAGATAAAATAATAAATAATAACAAAAATAATTTATTTATATTGATTTTATTTTTTCGAAAAACAGAATATTATCAGTAACTATATAACATGTTAAATAACATCATAGACTTGGGAAAAATATTTAAGTGTTTAGAGCGTTATGTTCAAAAAGTAGATGGTAAAATTATGATATATTTGGAAAATCTACCGTTTTTGTATGTTCAAAAAATGATTTCTTCCAAAATATTTTAAGTACATAAGCACATTGCACATAATAATTTTCGTTATAATTCGTTCTATCAGGAAAAAATAAGTTAGAATTTTTATTTTTGCAAATTTGGTTTATTTAATTTCTTGAAGTATTAAAAGTATATCAAAAATGTGTTTAAAATTGTGTTTCATTAGTTCTTCCTGAATCGTTGCCTCGTTACTGGTGGGCTGTCTAAAAAAAAAATTAACTTTTGTTAATTTGTATTCTCTAGAACAATATTATAATTTTATAATTTACATCTTTCCCTTCTTGTTCTTTGCCTCGTTACCGGTGGGCTGTCTAAAAAGATATATAACATTAGCTGTTGTCCATAGTAAAATAATATTATATCATTTTTATTTAAAGCTTACAACATTCGTCTTCTTCCGGTATTATTGTCTGAATTTCATTACTAGTGTCTGAACTGGTTGCTAGATGTGGTCTGCCTAAAAAGAAATGATTTAATTTAAATTATATGCAGAAAACATTATGAATACAAGTTTATTATACCATTAGCCCATTAATATATAATATTGCTTACAAGATTCTGGATTGCCACGCCTATTTCTATTAGAACCAGCCGCATCTGTGACCATAGATATAATTACCATTTCGTTTAAAACTTGAGTAGATGGTTGAAAAACTTCGTTGAATCCAATCGGCCAGTCTTCAGTCATTAAATTAAATCGTGGATACCTACTCATAGAGTGAGTTCCGTTCTCTATATCCATCGTTGTATTCAGGAAAGACAACCTAAAATTCCCGTATATATCTAATATAATTTGTATTGTGAAAGTACAGCAAAAGTAACATACCGAAAGTAGTAGTGGTCTTTTTTGATTCAACCGATTATTAAAAACATTCGTACGGCTGTCATCTAACTCCATTTTATATATAATTCTGCATATATTTTTTGATAGTGTCTGCCGGTGACAATAGTTTATAAAATCAACAAAATCATCAGGATTTACTTCCGACTGTTCCTTATTTTTGTGGTAGGCTGTCATTTCCTTTACCACGAGCCCTGTAAGTTTCCGGTGAGATATCATTGCAGTTATTATGATCGTGATGTGTGTTTGTGTACTAATGACATAACAACAGTGGGGTTTATTTACATTTATTTATTTATATAGCGAGAAGAATTTGTTAATAACCAGAATCATATGTTCAGACAACGATTACATCCAAAATATTTTAAGTACATAAGCACATTGCACATAATAATTTTTGTTATAATTCGTTCTATCAGGAAAAAATAACATCATAGACTTGGGAAAAATATTTAAGTTTTTAGAGCGTTATGTTCAAAAAGTAGATGGTAAAATTACAGTACAGTACAGTACAGTACTACCCAATATTACTGGCAGCTAGTACTAGTGTCTGTATACCTGTATGGTATACCTATATCAGGAAGTATCATATAATTATGCTCTATTCAGCTAGGTCTCCAACATTATTCTTTAATATTATTTGATTTGATACTGAATATTACTACCAATTATAAGTTACATTTAATGCTATCTAATATAATAAAATACATGTACGTATATGCTCAAGACATGGTTATGAAATAGGATGAAAAGAATTGAAATAAATAAATAATAAAATGTAGACTAGCTAATTATTACACACTAAGACATTGGTGTTGAAGCAATTATACATCATATTTTTGTTATCTGAGAAATATTTATTTAATAGACTAATATGATTTTTAATTAAAACAAAATGTTATTTTAACATTGTTTTAAAACTATATAATACAAATTACTTATTTTAATCAAATGTCACAATGTTTTTTAGTTTTATTTACAATTCTTTCTCTTTTCCCATCTTCTCTATCCTTGGCACCAGAGAACCATCTACTTAAATCGTTGGACATTCCTTTTTATCTGGATACTTGCTGGTAAGCACATCTGAAATATTAACCATACAATATAAACTTTTTTTAAACCAGATTTTTGATTTCTTGAATATTAGTAAATAGTTTTAATTTCACATTTCAGAGCAGAGTATTATTTGGATTATTTGATGTATACTAAAAAATGTTCATGCTAGTAATTAATTAGTTATAAATATTGAAATATTTCATAAATCAAAAACTGCAATTCTACTTCAGAATATGAAATTATAAATGTTTGTAGTCATTCCAAAAAGTTATAAAAATAATAACGATACAAATAATAAAAAAAGTTAAAAAAAAAAAAAAAAAAATTGAAATATTGTAAGATAAATATTTTCAAAAACGTTAATAGTTTAACGTATAGTGTTAAGTTAAATGAATTAATGGGTATATTGTATAATAAGTTATTATTAATTACTGTTACCACAACACCAATGACCATAAGTTGGTTTAAATAGTAAGTTAAACCTTAAAACAGTTAAGTTATTAATTTCAAAAAACTATATCGTCACTTAAGATGCAACACCTCATATCTCATTTTTCTCAACTTTTCAGAAGAGCAATAAAACTGGTTTAAATGGAACTAATATGACTTTCTATAATATTTTAATTTTTTTATAATCGTGGAGTTGTCTTTTTACCTTAAAAAAGTTAAAATATTTAATAATATGTAAATCGAAAAAAATTCCTGAGATAGCTTGTGTTGTCGTTTGTAAACGTTAGATAGATATAGTTGTCTAATTAATTTAACATACATTTTTGTATAATACTATTTAATGTTAATGATTCTAGGTAACACTACAGGTTATTTATGAAAAAAAAAAACAATTTAATAAAATGAAATGAAATGAAATGAAATTAAATTAAATTAAATTAAACTTTATAAATTAACATAAAAACATATTATTGTTTAATAAAATGAACAACAAAATAAAAAAATTATAAAAATGTTCCTTTAGTCTTAAGTTTAAAAATCACAATATGTTGCAGTTAAGATTAATTTACTTTAATTAATAACAAATACATAAAAATCAATACAAAATAATCACTAATACATTAATATTGCTTGTGATATTGCTCTCGGTACTTTGGTTATTTCTTTTTTTTCTTCTTGGCACCTTCAATTTCCAAAAAAATGTCCTGCCTCTGCTTTTCAATATTTTGCTGTTGTCGTTTTAAAGTTTTTCTACTTTCATTTTCGCAAGGTATATTATCATAAAATGAGTGCGTATCAGATGACATCATCCCCTTTAAAAACTGTAAATCATTCCATTTGTCAAGGGGTATTTTAGCTTCTGAAGTGTACAGGTTTGGAAATGAAGAAATTGATTGCACTTTTTTTGGCCTGCCTGGTAGTTCTTTTAATTCATCATCGAGATTGAGCTTATAATATATAATACCATTAGGTTCATATTGTAGCATACGTAGATCAGTTACAGTCGGATCACCAGAGCTTCTTCCAGGACGTATAGAGCTGTATATCATGTCTTGACTGTAATTTTTAAAGAAACTGTAGTTCAACAATTTTGCACGGTATGGCATAGGAAGTTTCCTTGCAGTTATTGAATGAACTACGAACTGACTAGGCAGATACACATCAACGTTTTTGTACTGGCGTTCTATAGTGCTGTGTACACTATCACACTCCATTTGAGTGTGCCCTTTTTCCAGATACTTTTGGATGATCGTTACCTTTTTGGACATACTCAAATGTAGTAGTGCATTTGAGAGCACTGCATTTCGGTTCTGATAACCGCACCCGTCTGAATATATAATAACCGTTTTTGATTACTTGTTCAACAACTCATTTATATAATCACATAGGCACGATGCAAATGTGGTAGCGCTAAGTGAGGTCTGTGTTTCATCAAACCAATATGCCATTGCATCGTGTGTTGTTAAGTCATAAACTGTGTAATTGTGGGCTGTTAATTTCAATTTATAGTATGCTGCACTAGCTTTAATATAGGGCACAGTTTGAACGGCCATTAAATCACAACATATAGTGTGACATTGTTTATTTTGAGCAGCAACTTTGTCGTTATTTTTTTCATTACGTGCAGCTTCTTTCTTGGCCAGATGCTTTGAATAGACCTCTTCAGAAACCTGCTTATTCTCGTAACTGAAACAAATGTCACACTTGTCCTTTTTAGGGATTAATATTTCAATATTCTTCTCTCTCTTTATTTTATCAAATGAAAACCTTGACATGGGTGCTTCAACATTTTCTAAGCATTTAGTTTTGTACATTTCATACAATTGACTCCAAGATTTTATGTATGTTTGCAAGAAAAGCTTCTTTGAATTTTTTCTGCAATAATGGGATGGTAGTGTTGGTAAATTATCAAAAAAGCTGGTCAACGTTAGAAGCTGTTGGTCTGATCTTTTTTTCTTCATTGGAGGTTTAGTTGTTGACGTGAGATCTTCATCAACAAATAAATCGGCCTCATCACTATCTTCTTCATTTTCTTGCGGAAAACGGGTAGAGGCTTTTTTCACTGGCATATTATTTTCATGGAAGTTTGCGAGCCAATAGTGAACTTCAGATTTTTTCAAACCCAATGTCTGAAGGTACATTAGTTGGCAAACTGGTACTCTTTTGTCATGAACTTTCAGATAATAGAAGTAGCTAGAATTTCTTTTTGAATTATTGTTTCCTGTAGTTTTCTGTTTTGTTTCTTTAATTTCAACCGTCGAACAAACGTACATTCTCTTGGAATCCCAAGACATATTCTTCCAAAAGTCGTTGAATAGAAATTGGCGATCTTCTTCGCTTACAGAATCACAAAGCCTAGTAATCCATTTTTTGCAGACTGGTGATTGACAAGGAGGCCCCATAATTCGAGCGGCTCGTTGAACATCTTGAAGTATTTTATTTGTACTCTTTGCATCCGCCCTCCTAAAACCTATGTAGGATTCTCCTCGCATTCTATTCGTTTGTGCTTTACTACGAGTCCATGTTTCTGGTTTTGCAACTCTCTTCCTTTATCTGAGGATATTATTAGATTCTATATTAATTGTGTTATTCTCAATGTGCGTTTCATCAGCTGGTGGATTTTCTTCAACTATAGGAACTTCAGGGTTAGAAAAATTGTCGTTGGCTATAGGAATATGAGAATAAAAACTAGTTTGGCAGTCTTGATTAATTGATAAATTAATATTACTTAGGTCATCAAATTCTTTAAGAATTCCATCTTCCAAATAAAGAATGTCCAGGTTTTCCAAATTTAGGTCATCAGAAGTAACCAATTCGTTAGATGTTTGAGGTTCAACAGAACTATTGGATAATATATTATTATCATTATCTATGATATTCATTTTATTTTTGTTGTCATTTTTTGATTTCACGTGTAAATTGTTTTTTAGTACCGAGTTTCTGCCTCCTACTTCATTCAAACAACCAAATATTTCGTCTACAGTGAACTGATTATCTGTACCATATGAGTCACTATCACTCAACATGTCTATAAGAAAATATTACAATTGAGGGAAACATAAAACTAACAATATAGTATAATAATTATTTATTTTCGTTATAGTAACTGCCAATTTTTCTACACTGCTTGTATAAACAATAAAAATATTTAAAATTGAAATATTTTAAAAATATTATATTATATTAATCAATACTAATTCGAAACGAGTTAAAATATAATATTAATGTATGTATACTATCGTCATAGGCGTGCGCAGACTTAAATTTCTGGTCGAGCTTAGGCAATTATAGTACCATAATATTTAGACAACGTCTCTATTTTTTTTTAACATATCAACATGTATGTTGATGTATTAACCTATTAATGTCTATAGTACTTTAGTTATTGTATATTTTGTATAATGTTTGTATAATGTTTTTGTTAGATTAATAAAATGTATGTAGTGGTAGCCGGTAGGTACAAGCAAATATTTTTGATTTTATTATACTTTCACGACAAAAAAAATGTCCATGATATCAACAAACATATTATTATATTATAAGCATTATAATAAAATATATACGCACATTTTACCATGCCCCTACGGCTCTCCCCGTGCGCACGCCTATGATTTTTGTGTAGTCATGTTTAGAATGTACAGTCTAATCTATATAACAACAGTGGCTATCTCAATTAACTTAAATGTATAACACTGGCTATCTAAACCACATTTTTGGCAAATCATTTTTCGGTGTGTTAAACTAAAATATTTTACAAAATTAATAGTATGTTATATCTCATCCTAAAATAGATGTGCTAATTTAGTTCAAACATCAATACCAACATGAAATAATAACGGAAATACGCTTACCTTCACAGGAACTCATTTTTACAGCTGGCGTAGACCTGATAAACACTGAGATAGCCACTGTTGCCAAAACAATTTAGATAGCGACTGTTATCGTTTTTTCGATTAGTGCGTTATCTATTATTTTTATCCTACATTTGATACCATCAGTCGATTCGGCGCGAAATTTTGAATAAGACAGTGTTGCTAACTCAATTTGACCAAAATGTGAGATATCCGGTGTTGCATCTTAAGTGACGATATACATTTTTTTTATACCAGATTAATAATTACTTGAATATGAATAAATAGTTTTATCTGATTAAACTTTATTATATATACCTTTTAAATATTTGTATGTTGTTGTCCCAGAAAAATTTAGTTTTTTAATTCCGTTGGTTTCTCTTCCAAAAGCACTATATTTTAATTGTATCTCCTTAGATATTATTAATGTAATAACTCTTGGACTGACTAATTTTTGTTGTACTGTTTACATGAAGCACCATAAAGCATTTCTAAAATAAAATTATACAATAGGTAAATAATAAAAAAAAACTTAAGATGTAACAGTACAGGTTCAAAATTTCTCACAATTTTCTTCATCAACTCTACATCAACTTTTAACTGTTTATCAAAATGTAGAAAATCTTCTAATGTTGTTTTTGGTAAATCAATCATTATGTCTTCTTTCATAATAGTTTCAATGCGTGTGGTACTTTTTGTAGTGGCTATTAATGATCGTGTTATTTTTGCTTCTTGTTGTACTCTGTACTCAATACTTCTTTTCATACTGTCAAGATCATATTCTGATAGTTGGTTAACATTTGTCTGAAATAGAAAGATTTTTTTTAAAAATGATTTCAGACTTTGAATTGTTTTCAAGTGTTATATGCAGGCTAAATGATGTATTTGTTCAGAAACTCTTCTAATCAACTGCGCCAAGGGATTATTTTTTCCAATAATTTGTCGTTTGATTTTACCCAGACAATTTTCAAATGGAATGACGAAATTGCAGATAAATGCATTTGTGTGTACTCTGCATCATCTAGGTGAATTCAGTCGTGATTATTCATAACTTGTGAGTCTGCTCCATAGAACGAAGGAAGAAGCTCAAAAAACTTTTTTAATAATTCTCTTGCATAGTTTACCTTTGAAGTACACAGCTCGGGATCACAAAGAATTCTACATGCAACTACCAAAGCAAAAAATGATTATACATACATGTTTTTAGAAAGATGTTTATAAAGCACCAAAGCCCCGCAGTAATGTAAAAAGAAACGAAACTGTGTCGCCTTTCAGTTACTAATATCATCTAAATCAAACTTTTTTCTTTGAAACTCTCTGGGGAAAAATCTTGTATATATTTTTAAGGACGAATTTAATAATTTTATTTTTGACCTGGAAATCTTGCATTTTTGATTAACTCCTTTTGTTCCAAGCAATTTATTCAATATCCATTTCATAACTCCTAGGTATAACAAATGCATAGAGTCTAAAAATACTGTGTTTATGGGATCAAAGTGTGGTATATCTAATAAAGGTGATATTTCTTCCAAATGGTGTTCAGCTTGACTCTGTTTAATAAAACTAGTGCTCGCCATTACACGGGTACACGTGTTCTTAACTGAAACGGGATTAAGGCCCGTGTAATTAAAATACACGTACATACTACCCGTGTACCCGACATTACCCGTGTACCTATATACCCGACATTATCCGTGTACCTAAATACCCGAAATTACCCGTATATTTTATTCTTCACGTGTTTGTGTTGAAACTATCGTGATTTCTCTATTTTTTTTTTTTTTTTTTTTTTTTTTTTATTAATAGCTCATAATAGTTAATCGAAGTGTGAGTAAAATAATAATTTAGGTAATTAATGTAGATAAATAATAAAACTTTATGATTATGTAAATAGGTACTTTAATATAAATGTAACATACAACTGAACTGCTTCAATGACTGTAGTACAGTACACAGTTTGACGGTTTAAGATATGTGCACAATGTGCTTACAACGATCGAATACTAATATTAATTGGATATTTCAACATGAGTAAATAAATATATCTAAGAGATTGATAATTGATATTGAAAAATAATAGAATATTTATATGTTATATACTTTACTAATTTGAATTTCTTTTGAAAAAAAAAATTATAAATTAATGTTGTGTTAAAATATTACGTAATATTTTGGTTAACACGAAATATAGGCCATAATAATGACTAAATAAATAATTCCAAAACTTTTAGAAAATGTGATAGATAAAAATTAAAATAACTAACAAAAACGTATAAACAAATAAATAAATAGTAGCAACAATAATATCAATAATAATAATGTATAGAGGTATATTGGTAAATGGTAAGTATCTATTCCTAAATTGTTATGAATAATAAATAAATAATAAACCAACAACAAATCACCCTCGATCTCCTTACAATAATTGTTTGTTTTGATAAAGGAAAACCAACATATTTACCGTTTCGGGCCCCTAACAACTTCTCTTAGCCGTCACAATGTTTCCAGCAGTCGAGAAACACCGTTCGGAACTTACTGACGTTGCTGGTATCCCTAAATACTTAACAGCTAAAACAACTATTAATGGATACTTCGTTGCACGCGTCTTCCACCATTCCAATGCATCAAAATCAATCCGTAATTGTGGTTCTGCCAAGTAATTTTGAAATTGAACTGTAGAATCATCTGTATTACAGTTGCCCTTATCACGCAAGTCCCCCGAAGCTATTTTTTGTCTCAGATGTTTGAATTTGCATATCGTCATTATGTTCACTTATATCATCTAACAAACTCTTGACTCGGGTTCGAATTTCTTCTCTTGCATCTGCTGCCTCGTGTTCTAAATCTTTGTATCTTGGGTCGAGAAAAGATGCAATTTGTCGAGCAAACACAACACTAGAAGGATTCCATTTTAACTTGAAACGGTCTTTTAATTCTTGTATTACAATGTATTTGAAATTTTCAGCAATTTCATCGTCATTTATCTGAGGCTGTAAATGCTTTCGTTAACTTAACAGCAATAACACGTATCGCATTTTTGCTACTTTTCAGGAGAGACAATAAACTGAATTAATTGGTAATTAATACTAAGTCGACCAGATTAAAAATGTAATCTGTTAATTTAAGTATTCCTACATCGTTTTTTTTAACTAAAAATTAAAAAAAGAGTATTATTTACTGGAAAATCCACTTACGTGCTATTAGCCACATCACAGTAAGATATGTGTTATTGATACTTAGAGATACATGTTATCACCAAAAAAAAAACATAATATATTATCATAAAATAATACTATCAAGACCACGTAACTGAAATAGAGAAAACATTTTTTGATAAAGTTCGTTTATATTATTATAAAAAATGAACTCTCATAACTTTTTTATTGACAGTTATAGTTTTAATAAAATAATAACAAACAATTAAATAATAGATTTCATAAAATATGAATCCAGTCTTTGGATTTTTTTTTTGTAAACATTAATTATTAACAAACTTTAAATATTATTACATTAAAAATAACTAAAAAATGAAAATACATTTTATATAATAGTTGAAGGTAATACTGTTGTAACAATATAATAATAAAAAAAGATAAATATACATTAATAGATTTTATAAAATATAACTCCAGTCTTTGGATTAATTTTGTAGAACTTAATAATTAAACTTAGATATTATAATATTTAAAATAACTATAAAAAAATGTCATACAATTTTTTTATTAAATAGAATTATAGTAACAATGTTGGACTAAAATAAGTAATAACAAAAAATAAAAATTAATGAATTTTATAAAACATGATTCCAGTCTTAGGATTTCCTTAGTAAATAATGAGGATAAAATTTAAATATTTAAAATAACTAGAAATAGTTGTTAATAAAGTTTGGTTATAAAATAGAATTGTAGTAACAATATTGTACTTAAAATATATAAAACAAAAAATAAAAATTAATGAACTTTATAAAACATGATTCCAGTATGATTTCTTTATTATAAGGATACAATTTAAATATTTAAAATAAAGTTTGATAATAAAATATTATATATTACCATTTCTTGACTTGTATGTATCAGAATGACTCAAATTGTCATAAAACGGAGTATCTTGAGGTAAACATTTTTTCAGTTTCTGTAAATCTTGCCATTTTGATAAATTTATGGGGATGGGTTTTTTATACAGTTTGTCATATTGCACATCTGGATTAATTTTATCACATTTTCTTCCTATAGGCAATACGGTGTAGGGTTCATCAAACATTAATTTATAAAAAATGCGCTGACTTTCAGGATTATATTGAATTGCTCTTAGATCCTTAACTTCGGGGTCATCTTTTGCTCTTCCAGGTCTTATGGAATTATAAACCTGATGTGATTTGTAGTTTGAAAAAAAGTCATAGCTTAATAGAGTTGCTTCAAAAGAAGATGGGTGTTTTCTAGCTTCTTTTGTAATTCTGATAAAATCAGAAGGTAAATAAATATCTTTACCTTTAAGGTTTTTTTCAATCAAGCAATGTGCACTGTCACAAGTCATTTGAGTATGACCTTTAATAAGGAATTTTTGTTCAATAAAAACTTGGTGCTTGATAGAAAAATGAAGAAGAGCATTAGCCATAACCTTATTTCTATTTTGGTAGCCTCAACCATCAGAATAGATTATTATAGGTTTTTTGTCACTCATACAATAATTCTCTAAATGACATAAAAGAATAGACACAAATATTGAAGCTTCCAGGTCACCATCCCCTTCATGCCACCAATAATTTTTGCAGTGGCCTGTAACCATATTGTAGAAGGTCATGTTGTGTACCTTCAGTTTTGTGGAATAATATAGAGCACTAGCTGTTAAGGTAGGACACAATTTGACAGCTTGACAGTCCATTGTAAACATGTAAAATTTGTTTTCATTTATTGCTAGTTGCTTATCTAAATTCATTTCTTCTCTTGCTCTATTTTTAAATGCTACATGTTCAGCCATTACATTCTCATCAATGTTTCCCATTTCATAAGAAGAACATGTGTCACATTTATCTTTACGTGGAACAAATATAGATAATTTTTTTTCTCTCATAAAATTATAAACATAGCAGATACTTAATGGAACCAGATTACCATCAATACATTTTTGTTTATATGCTTCAAAAACTTGTTGCTTATTATAAAATGGCCCTTCTAGATACAATCTATTTGTTTTTTGCCTGCAATAGTGAGAAGGCATTTTTGGTAAGCTAGAAAACCATAACTGAAGGTGATCGATTCTTTTTGATAATCCAACTCTCTTAGGTGAACTTTTAATTAAATTACTATCACCGACATTTTCTTTTAGTTTCAAACTTTTTGGACTTAATAATTTTCCAGGTAGTCCATGAGTAGCATTTCTTACCCAGTTATGTAACATCCACTCATTAAGGCCAAGTGTGTTTAAAAACATCAATTTACAAACTTGTAAAGGTTCTTCAAAATGATCATGCTCCAAGAAATATTTGTAAGTATTTGCCCTTCTGCTTAAACTCCCGAGTCCTGTTGTATTTGCTTTAGTTAACATTTTTGATACCATACCAATCACAAACATTTTTTTTTCTTCCCAGGTTGCACTCCAAAACTTCTTAAAAATCTCCAACCTTCTACTTTCCTCAAACTCTTGGCAATGTCTATTTGGTAATTTTTCACATCTTTTAGATGTACAAGATTTTTTCATAGATCTTGCAGCTTTTATAGAATTATGTTCAACTACCTTACCATTTCTTTTATACCCAGTATATATTTCTCCATTCATTCTATTATTCTTTGTAGTTTCTCTCTTCCATTTAATCTTTTCTGAACGCACACTACGGGTTTTAGTTTTTTTATCACAGTTCACTAGATTTGATTCACCATTTGAATTTACTAAAATCTCATTTTCTATATTATCATCCATTGTCACTAGTGTATCATTAATGAAACAATCAGTAAACAAGTTTATATCATTTTCTTCAACATTGTTTACAGAACTATCAGCACTTACAACTATTGAATGTTCATAACAAGATTGTTGGCTAGTGGAAGCTATATTAGTTACCTGAGAAGTAGATACAGTTTCAAAATCTGGAAAATCTTTAATATTATTTTCAGTATATTGAAATATAATTTCAGAATTCATGATATCTTCATAGGTCAATATAGGTAAGTCAACAGGAACATCTTTATTTTGAGGGCTGGTAACCAGTGTAGGCATTGCATTGACATTTTCTTCACTTGTATTTGCAGCTAACTTTAAAATGGTATTTAACCGTCGTCTGGACATTTTAAGACCTAGAGACAATAAAAACTTATAACAATACAACTATTATGGGTCTGAGTAAATTAATCAAGTTTAAAATACCTAGGTAATATGTTTATTTAATATTATAATTACAATAAAATGTTTTATTTAAGTAACTATTTAAAACATTAAAACAAAATCGATTCAATTATACAAGGTAAGAAAACTATACATTTTTACTTAATGTACACTGTGTAATACACAGTATTATACTATAAACATTGAGTTTATATAAATTATATATTATATACGTAATAACACGTATTTCAATTATGCAAAATGTTAACCGAATTTAGGAATGTAAAAGAAGCTAATAATGAATTACAAATTAATTATCATTGTAATACAATACATTATACACGTAATACAAATACTTAAATTATAACTACCTTAATATTGAGTAGAACGCAGTTAGTTTAAGGGACGTTCTACATCCACCGTGTGAAATTGGTCAAATACGCGGTATCACAAGTGAATTTATAATACGTGCTATCACTAAAATCACGTTTAGCGGGAAACTAATGATTCTATTGTGTGAATGATAATAAACAATTTTATGCGCTAGGAGATTACAAATATTTTGATATATAAATCTCATTTTGCCCAAAATGAGATACGTGTTGTTGCTGTTAAGGTAACGCTTTTCTATAATAATGTTAACGAGAGGCCTGACCATTGAAATTGAACAATACTTTTCATCACAAAATACAGTTGTAATTACTTGTAGAGGCTTAAGTAATTTAACTATAGTTTCTATAGCTGCCCATTGGTTCACGGTTACTTCGAACTTTTGTGCCATTGCTGCTGTAGTAACTGTGCGATCAGCAAAGACATTTGATACTGGGCACCTATTTTCATAAAGTCGATCCAACATCATGAATACGGAGTTCCATCTGGTTATACAACTTTGAATTAAACATTCCGTTGGTAAACCAAGTTGTTCTTGCTTAGTCTTTAAACATTGAGTGGCCACATTTGAATGTTTAAAATTACCAACGATTTTATTACTTAATTGAATTAATTGTTCTATTTTATCATATTTCAAACCATTATTAATCGCAAGTTGTAAAGTATGCGCGGAACATGTAAGGAAATTTTTTTCTGTAATATTAGTAAGTAAATTGACAGTATTCAAAACTATTTTTGGGTTATCAGTAACTACTGCCATAACTTTTTGTTCGATTTCCCATTTACTAAAAGTAGTTTCCAACTGATTACTTAGATTGAGAGCTGTGTGGTGCTCCAATTGGTGAGTTGTCAGAGTGTAAGATTTTGGGCACCACTGGTCATCAATAAAATGTGCAGTAACTGTTATATACGATTCTAGAGATATTGACGACCAACAGTCAGATGTACAACTCACACTCTTGGCATTTCTTAATTCTTTTTTTATTTGTTCTTCAACCGACGATTTAAATGCTTTGAGTCTTCGTTATATAGCTCCTTCTTTACATATTAAATAATTTGGTTCGACGATAGCCATAAACTGTTGAAGCCCAGAACTTGAACAAAATGATAATGGCATTTGGTTGATCGCAATCATTTTAGCTAACGCTTGGTGGATTTGTTCTGTTCTCTCAGAACTACAAATGTTATTATGCTCAAGGTTCTTATTCATAAAAGTTCTACGTCGTTTTCTGAGGGGTGGTTCACGAAATTCTGAAGATGAAGAACAATCGGTATTTAAATTATTTGAAGATGATGATGATGAACCATGTGTCATAATCGTATTAGACTCCTCTACTTCAAGATCATTATCATCACTAAGAAATATAATTTAATTACAATAATAATTAAAATTAATCAAAAAGCTTTGAATTAAAGAAAAAGGTTCAGCCAAACACATTACAATGGTTTAAGATCCCTCGCCCAAAAGCAAACCGAATAAAAAAGACACCGAATAACTTAAAAATAGTAAATACTTATGAAAAAATGCAAAACATATAATATAAAATAGGTGATAGCTATTGCTGTATATAATACGATTATCTTAATTATTAAATTACCTACTAAATTAAATAATATTTTTATAATTATTATAAGTTTAACATGGATATTATATAAAATAAACTTGTTAGTTAATTTTGTTAATCAATTTTAGCATTCGTTGTATATCTACCAAAAATGTATGAGAAAAAGTAAAAAAAATATTTAAGAAATATAACATGAACGACACGTATGAAATGAAAGCGTAACCTTACGAGCTATAAAATGGATTATGAGCCATGGATCGAAAAATGCATATTTTTATTTAAAATTACCATATCGGTGATCTAAACCAGGGGTCTCCAAACTACGGCCCGCGAACAAGTTTTAACCGGCCCGTAGCCCGCATAGGACTCATAGGTAAATATAAATAAAAAAATTATTTCAAAAATGTATTTATATTTTATATTATATTATATTTATACCTATTTATTTTTATTTAAGTATATTGTAAAGTAAACATATTATTTGTATAGGTACCTATATTATTATAAAATTTAAAATTATATGTGTTGATAAACTTTTGGCCCGCTAAGAGCATTTGATTTTTTTTGTGGCCCTTGAATAAAAAAGTTTGGAGACCCCTGATCTAAACAATAATGATATCTATATATAGGTCTAACTTGATGTTAAGTGGTCTGTACTCTGTAGGGGATACAATATTGAATATAAAAAATAGGAGGGGATTGGAATCAAAATATGTATTTTATATTAGGTATAGGATCATTATTTTAATAAATAATCATTATAAGTATTTAGTATTTACTATTTACTTAAAACTACCAACTTTCTATTCAAAATAATTCATGTTCCAAATACATATCTTTGATTTTGAGTAGTTCTTCCGACATTATGTATTACTTTTAAATGTCTTCCGAACGATCCTGTTGACCCACCAGCACAACTAAACTCTTTATTTGAATTCCTTGCCATTAAAATCACCTTGCCGTTTACCATATTGCCACACCCAACTTTTTTACCGATAACTCATTTTTCAAACTAAAATAATGAAATTACGTACAACAGTGAATATGAAACGTCACGTCATACACACGGACACTGTATAAATTATGAAACAATCTTAAAATTGACAAAATATTGTAACAAGCTATCGAGGCCGTAAAGTTGTCGATAAGATAACTTTGGGTTTTTTTCTTTAAAACCAGTTTAAAATAATCGTATAATAATATAAGTTATTACATATAACGATTAACGATTGAGAATAATTTAATAGATTAATTAATTTGTATTTACTACCTAAGCCATAATATAACGCATTATAACATTTAAAACTCATAACTATTTAAGTATCAATCTCTAAAGTCTAAATAATGAAGATATACGATTTTGAAATAGTTGTATGTATATTTATTAAATGAATTAATAAAATTACAGGGGTGTCCGGTGTCTACTTCATGGATAATAAATGCACGGGTAACGGGTATTAATTACACGGGTAATGGCCAACGGGTATTAAATACACGTGTATCGGTAAAAAATATCCGTGTATAAAAAACACGGATCTTAATTTATTTTTAGTACGTGTACCCAGGTTACGTGTACACGTGTACTGTAATAACCGTGTATAACCACGACCCCTAAATAAAACTTCTTTTAGAGCGTCGCTTAGAATTTACACTGGTATACACCCTTTTTTTGTTTTTAGTCACGCCTCTGGTTTCACAACGCGATCTAGGACATCTTGGCGTGGCCATTTTGGCGTGGCCACTTTGGCGTAAACCAATTTGGCGTATGGCAATTTTGGCGTATAGTTATTTCGGCGTAAGACTATTTTGGCGTTTTGGACTAATATGATTAGTACCTATACGAGTAATATAATAAATAATAAATAATAATATAATAATCATGTATAATAATTAATAGAGTAGGTTGAGTAAAAAATCAATTGATATAAATGTATTAGGTAATAAAAAAGTTATTTACTTTAGGCTAGGTTAGTTCATATAAATAAAAAATATAAATATAAATGTATATAAATAAAATGTAATTGACTTTGAAAGTTTTAGTTTTGAGTAGTATATATTTTTATTGAATAGCAAAAATATTTTTACCTTGGACGTTTCAGTTGACGTATGAATACGACAAGGACAATCATTTTTGTATCGGCATCTCCAAAATTTTTTTGTTTTATTAAAATTATATGCGTCAAATGTGTACATATATCCATCGTGGGTGTATATTTCTCGACCGCGAATGATCTTTATTTGAGCCATTGTCGATTACAACTGATTAGTAAATATTAAATTGTATGACAACTGATTACTGGTAACTGATTACCCGCAACATACACGCACAGACGACAGATATATCAGTCTGCTTTTGTAGTTTACATAGTAAATATAGTAATATAATATTAAATATTTTATTACGCCAAAATCTAACGCCAAAATAGTCTTACGCCAAAATAGTTTTACGCCAAAATAGTCATACGCCAGAATGGTTTACGCCAAAGTGGCCACGCCAAAATGGCCACGCCAAGATGGCCACGCCAAAATGTCCGGGTCCGTTCACAACGCTCACAAGCATAAAAGCCTCCATGACCTCTACATTGTTTAAAAAATGATCTAGCAGGTGTGTCACAAGTAAACCCAACAATATCTACTATACATTTTCTATATCCAATAGTCACTCCATTCTGAACTAAAATTTCAACTTCTTTAACAAAATCTTCCAAAAATTCAACTATACTCTTTGGTTTAGAATCACCATGGTAAAGATACACAATAAATGGTTTTGATTTGTACTCATTATGCAGGATAAGTCCTAAAATAGGCCAAAAAATTGGTTTAAATGATTGAACAATGACAAACCATCATGTTAAACAATAAACGTATATTATCATCAACATATTCGTTAATTATTATTTGTTTCAAATTTTCTTCAATACCAAAGTATGCATAGGAGCCATTAGTGTTCTTTGAGCTCATTATAGTTTTTATATTTTTTATTCGATTTAGTTTTCAATAAAGCAGCTGCTGATTTTGGCAAATCATAGATATTTTCAGACCCTAACAAGTCTAATAAGCCATCTATTGTTTCAATTGTCAGGTTTCTTCTGAACCTAACAGCCCAGCTTTGAAGTTTGTCACGGAAAGTAGTTACTGTATCATTTTCATCTTGATTGACACTTCCTCCACTACAGCTTCCATCCGAATTCGAAGATTCCAGAGATGCTGGGTATGACATAGGAGATTCATTATGATTTGAGGTGACAAAATCTGGAGATCGGCTAGTATACCCAGCAGAGAAATTTGTCAAATTACGAACGTTATTGTATTCCAAATATATATCTGAGGAAGAATCTGAATTTTCAATTATAATTTGTTCAACAACACTTGATTTATTACTTGATATCATACATAATTCTTCAACAGCTGACCGTTTCAATTGGCGATGTTTTTTTAATCTATTATACGAAGACATTTTCTTTAATCTTCTAAAAACTCCGGTATAATTTTCAATTTTCCAATAACAATGAATATGTATTCAGTATGGATAGTCCGTATCAGTTAGGTATACCTAATTAATAGAATAAACAAAATATACAAAATGTTAATTCATATTTACCTATGTGGTACTGCTTTAATTAATTTTAATACAATTAATGAATTCTTCTGTTATGGTTAGCAAATAGTTTTGATTCGTAACCTGTAAAAAGTAAAATTATTGATTTATATTAATACTCAATGCAATCAGTACCTATGTCCTATATGATATTAATGATTATTAATTATATTAAAACTTGAAAATAAAAAGTATAATTTATTAACATAATATATCCTATTCCTATCTAGATACTTTAATTTTCTTATATTTAAAATAGCCAATTGTATATTTAGTTTTTATTTGCTATTAACATAACATATTATCAGAAGAGTAGAACAATAGTATACAATAGTGTGTTCACGCTAAGAGGTACCACTGAATATCTCAGATGGGTGACATTGTATTGAAATGGGGTTTTCGGGAGGTGATAGGGAGCACTTTAATACATATTTTCAGACCAGTTTCAATTTTTTAGCTCATTCAGTACACGCATGCGCAATACAACTTACTTTTTTTTAAATGGCAACCCCAGTTTTTTTCTGCAGATTCGGGTTGAGTATTTTTTTTTTAAACAATTTATGTATAAAAAGATTTTTTCTATTTTCAAAACTGACTAAGTTAGAATAAGTCAAAAATTGGATTTATGCATAAAATGTGTTAAATGCAATTTTCATTTATAACCACTGGAAATAATAAAATAAGTGCCAAATAAACGTTTAATGTGGGATGGAGTGGCTCACTTCGAACCCGGCTACGGGTGGCATTTTTCTTCTGGTGTGCGGAGAGAGAGGCCGACATGACGACATCCCCCACCTGGGCATGGTAGATACCTACGTGTGTTCACGCTAAGAGGTACCACTAAATATTTCAGTTCGATGATCTTGTACTGAAATGGGGTTTTCACTGAATGACAGATAGTACTAAAATACACATTTTTAGATCAATTTCAAATTTTTAACACCTTCGATACGGGTATAACACCACACTACACTATCACTACACGAATCATTTAGTGATTCCATATCTTCATTTAACCACGAACTAATTAACTCACTCATACTTTTGAAAAATAAAATAAACGGCAAAAAAAGTAAAATATTGAATAAAAAAATAAACAAGTAAAAACGAAAATATGAACGCGAAATTAAAACGCTGTTACTCGCGCGTCGAGGGATTCGCTCACAAAACACGACTAGTTGATTTCGGAAAGCAATAGGTATCGTTATAGCAACGCAATTGTGCCAGTCAACTGATAAATCTATTTTTAAATACTTCGTCATAAGGTACTATGAATTTGGGAAAAATATAACAACCCACAAGCCAGTGGTTACCAACCTAAAAACTATGTGAGGGAAATTCTCACACGCGAGCAATGACGGGTTAAGAAAAATTATAATGGTTTTAATTTTTTTATTCAGTGCTCAGTTAAACTAATTAGAATAAACCTATACAGTCCAATGTACAATTTTGTGTTTTTTAAAACTATGTATTTGTTTATTGTAATGGGCTTTAAATTGTTTTTATTTTAATATATTTTTGTAAAAAAAGTCAAATGTGCCATTTCTGGCCACCTAAACACCAATTCTTGCAACAGTATTGTACCAGTTGTGGCCATAAAAATAAAAACTGTATATTTTTAGTGTTTATCATTAAAGTTCTTATGTTTTTAATAATTACATTATCACAGACTTTTGATTTCAAATCTTTATATAACTAGGTACATAAAATGGATTTAAAAAAAAATGAAATAACTCTATAACAATAAAAAACAGATACTTAAAACTACATAATATATAATAAAATATAGAACAGATTAACTAAATATTAAAATCAGATTGGATTTCCATTAATGCATTTACATTTAATAGGTTACTTTGTTACTTTACCTATAATTTTAATAAAAAGAATATAATATATAAAAATTGAATTAATTAAATAACAATATTAAAAGATAAAATTGCATAGTACGAGGTCTGTCCGGAAAGTATCGGGCCTACCTTTATATTTTCGTGCTAGCGTTATTCTTTATCATCTGGTGGGTGGCATCCTTCAAAGTAATCCCCACTTGATTGAATAACACGGTTCCATCGATGTTTCCACTTTTCAAAACAGTCCTGGAACTCATTTTTAGGGATAGCCTTAAGTACAATCGTCGCATTGTTTTCAACCGTTGTTTTGTCATCGAATCGGTGTCCTTTGAGTGGTTTTTTGAGTTTTGGAAACAGCCAAAAGTCACAAGGGGCTATGTCGGGACTGTATGGAGGTTGTCGAAGCAATGCGATATTGTGTTTGCTCAAAAACTGCTGCACAAGATTGGATGAATGCGCTGGCGCATTATCGTGATGGAGAAGCCAGTCACCACTTGCCCAAAAGTGCGGGCGTTTTCTTCTCACTGCATCACGCAAACGTTTCAAAATTTGAACGTAGTACTCTTTATTGATTGTCTGACCTGTTGGTGCATATTCGTGATGCACAACACCTTCACAATCGAAAAAAACAATCAACATTGACTTAACATTGCTCCGACTTTGACGTGCTTTTTTTGGTCTTGGCGATTCAGGATGCTTCCACTGTGAAGATTGTTGTTTTGTTTCAGGATCATAACCATAAACCCATGATTCATCACCAGTAATAACCTTTCTAAGCACATTATCATCATTATTGACCATTTCCAGATTGTCCAGAGCGATTTCTAAGCGAATGTTCTTCTGCTCAGCTGTGAGCAATTTTGGGATGAATTTCGCACACACGCGTTTCATTCCTAAATTTTCGGTTAAAATTTCTGAAATGATAGTTTTTGGTATCCCAAGGTCTTCTTCTAGTTCTCGCACAGTCATACGACGATCTTGTTCGATTGCAAGTCGCACCCGCTCAATATTATCTGCGGTTTTTGTCGTCGAAGGTCGGCCGGAACGAGAATCACTATCAACAGAAGTGCGACCATCCTTGAACCGCTTATACCACTCTTTTATTCGTGTTTTGCTCATACACTCACTTCCGAAGGCCTTTTGCATCATTTCAATAGTTTCCGAACTCGTTTTTCCGAGTTGAAAGCAAAATTTGATGCAAATTCGTTGATCTTGTTTTTCAGTCATTTTTGACAATATCAAAATCCGACGAACGTGAAAAAGGCACTGTAAACAAAGACACGCTGCGCATGAACTATACGTTCGGCAGATGTCAGTAAGTAACCGATAGATTCATGAGGCTTTACTGTTGACGTTTCTGTCCAGCAGAGGTCGCTCGAACACTATGGCGCGAAGATATAAACGTAGGCCCGATACTTTCCGGACAGACCTCGTATATATAACATATAATTATAATTATACTATAAGTTTTAATATTTTCTGTATTTTGATATTTCAGGCACTAAGCAAATACCTCTTGAATTAGATACCTCTGGAGGCTTAATAATTTGTATTACATCAATAAATTTATACCATATTTCATCATCGTAATTTGGCCATTTTCATCCACTTCCACTCATAGTCATGACACTTACTAAGGTTGAGGTTTGATTGGTGTCATTGACGATACCAGGGTAATATTCCCCTTCATAATGTACAATTACAAAGTCCCCTATTTTATACAGTTCTTCCAGTTCATCATCATCAGTATTGTCATTTTTAAATTCATCTGTAATGTCATCTTCCTCTGGATCAGTGTCTGAACTTGAATAATTAAAAATTCTTTTCTTTCGGTATTTATTTTTGGGCAAACTTTTCTCAATTTTATTAGGTAGGTTTATCAATAACTCTTTTAATACATTTCTTTGCTTTTTCTTCATCTTGAGCACTTTTAATTTCTAACCATTTTTGTGATGTAACAACTGTTAGTAACTTCACTCTACAATATTTCCTGGTAGTATTTGGTACCGGCTCTGGCCATTTAATAACATCAGCCATAACATCATCAAATGACTTATTTGATGAGCTAGGAGTGGAGATATTTGTACTTAGATTTTTGTCAGTTGAATTAGAACTAGGACTTATATTGTTTAATACTATTGTTTGTTGGCTTGTGGAATTAGTAGTATTATTAATTTTTTGTAATTCGTTTGCCTCACAATTAATAGGAGGTTGTAATGTATTTTGATTCTGATGCTCAAACATTTTATCCCATACATCATATAAATCTGAGACAGTCATAGAACCTTCCCAATCAGTGTGCCTGTGTTTAGTCAAATAAAACTCCTTAAGAAGACCAGGTTCAATAGATTTTTCTAAATTTTTAAGATGTGATACATCAGTTGATTCAGATTGTTGTGTGGAAGTTTTGGTTGGACATTCTTTTAAGTACACTTTGAATAATCTACATTGTCTGCATTCCATGGAAAAAGTCCACAAACTCGAAATCCAGATTTAATAGAGTTAGTAAAGTTGCTATTATTTAAAATTGTGTGCAATACTGTTGGGACATCTTGTTTGCATACTTCTTTTCCATCGTTATCGACTCTCCATTGGCGAACTGTAGATTTCCACTTAGCTTTTAAAGGAGCAAAGACCGAAACATCAAGAGGTTGCAGAATGTGTGTTGTGTTTGGAAATAAACATACCAAAATTATTTGGTGTTCTTTGCAGAATTTACCTAAATGCATTGTTAAATGGGATGAATGGCCATCTAGGAAAACGATCACAGGAAGTTTAATTTTACTGTTTATTAAATATGGATGAAATACATTGGTAAAATATTCATAAAACGCTTCACCTGTCATCCACCCAGAGTCAGTTTTGCCAAGACCCCAGTAGCTAGGAGCAGATCATGCTATTCCTTGGTTCATACGTTTATACTTATATACAGTCAAGGAGGGAGCTATTACACCAGCAGCACTTACAGTTATCAATGTCGTTATATTTTCTTTATCCGACTTTGTCGATGTATCATACACATGAACACCTTTTTCGGCCAATACAAGATACCCTTTAGGATAAAAATAAAATGAAGTTTCATCCATATTAAAAACCCTAGTCGGGTCTTGTAAAACATCTATATTGTCTTCCAGAAGTTCTTCTGTTTCTTTAAACCCCCCTCTCATTTTTCCCCCGGTTATTTGACCTCTAACTTTGTTAATATACTCAGATTGTTTTTGGCTTACTTCTGGATGACGCCTCATAAAACCCTCAAACCACTTCCGACCTTGTCTCCCATCAATAAAAGGTGTATCTACATCACTGGCCAAATTTACTATTTTTTGAACAGTATCAATCAGTATATTTTTATTTATAGGGAAGCCCATTTTTGCTACTCCAAAGATCCAATCTACCAGATTTTTTTCAACTGATGCACCTAGCACAGCTTTAGGTCCAACATGACGAGAATCGTCCTCTGACTTGCCACTAAGCTTATTTCTAAGAGTTGATCTTGGCACATTGTAACGTTTTGTGGCCTGCAAAACATTCAATATCCCACTTCGAATAGCATACAATGCCTGTTTGAGCTTTGTTGGGGAATATTGAAATAACTTTCTTTTTGTTTGGGAAATTGTATTTTTTTTGTTCTTATTCATTCTACCTAGTAAAAAGTACACAATTATGTAATATAGCCAAAGGCTAAAACTCTAATATAGTACATACTCTAATCTACTTATGGCCACTACATGGCCAAAACTGGTACATACTCTAGTCTACTTATTGCCACTACATGGCCAAAACTGGTACATACTCTAATCTACTTGTGGCCACAACTGGCACAAACTGTATATTGACCTACCTAATTGGCCACTCAGCAGAACCCAACCTTAAATAGCAGTGTACTCTTGTTTAGAAAACGTAACAATAAATAAAAGTTTCTAATAAAACTCTCATCGATAATATTAAAAATAATTAACAATTAAATTGAAAAAAAAAATGATTATCGTGAAATATTTTCTTATCAAATATTATTAAAACTGCAATGAAAAACAGCTGTATGAAGTAAAAAAAATTGTAACTTAAATATAACTTCATATCAATAGTGTTTATTCATGGAATATAAAATAATACAATGAGTGGCACCAAACAATCTCATTCCAAGTGAATTATATACAAAACATACCTTATCATCTACAATTATAAATGCGACTGGCCAAAACTGGTACAGTGGCCACAACTGGTACACTGACCCTACGGCCAAAAAATTATTATTTTTCCTTCATATACGTTTAGGTACTTATATAATATGAATATAAAACAAAAAAGGTGCTCTGCTGTACAGTAGGTTACAAGTGGGTCACTGTATAATGGAAAGTATTAAATTTGAATTCAATGATATAATACAATTGTATAAGAAAAAAGAATCTGAGGGGAGACGGTATGTCAGTCTAGGTATAAGACATATTATATACTTATATATGGCATTAAAAAAAATTGAGCTATAATAGGTGCCTACAATAAATTCCAAATTAATCATATCACAATATCTATTAGGTACTTATAACGAGTTATACAGCAACAACAAACCCTGATACTATCATAGATAAATATTATACTTTAGAAGTTTCAAGTACCCACGAATAATATTATACAATCACAACAAAATAACTAAAATAGTTATTCTAGGTTTTTTATTATGTAATTTCGTCCAAATTTGAATTTAAAATGTCTGTAAAAAATAACTGTGTTCATATATTTTTTAGATTTTTTGGTTACAGTATGAACTATTTATGAGCACCTTTGTTTTAAATTTGCAATCCTTAGCTATAAAAACTGAACATTTTATAATTTATTAATTACGATGATTAATAATTTTCGAGATTTTGAAAAATTCTGTCAAAATTCGATGTTTAAATGCTTATAAAAAAAATTTTGCCTATGTATTTTTAATATTTTTCAATTGCTATTGTAACAATATACCAGGAGCTTTTTGGCCCAACAGATAAAACTTTATTGATATTTATAGAAAAAAAAGGAGTCTGGAAAAAGGAGTAAGGGCGCTTTAAAGACATTTTTATTTTTTAATTGAAGTATTAAAAATTAATCATGCCTCTCTTGGTTTTAAAGTAATCTATTATTCTTTTAATTTGTTTTTAAATATTAATATTATTTTCTATATTGTGTTTTTTTTTATTTTGTAGGATATACCATACTGCCATTGCCCAACTGTGAAGAAATAGGTAGCCAATTTTAATAGTGCAGATCTTCGAAGATCAGGATGTGTATATGTGTATTGGAAAATGGCAAAATATACATAGTTCAGACTTCAGAAATTTAGTTAGACATGAGTTATGGAAAATGTATTCATTCATTTTTGGTCATTCAAAGTAGCATTATGATAAACATTAGTGAAACCCTAATAAATGTATTATCTATCTAATAATTGTATTAAATATAATTAAATAAGATTTTATATTTAACTTATGATTAATACAGCAAATAACTAAATTATTAATTGGTACAATTTGAATATTCCAATTCAAAATTGTTCAAATAACTTTGTATTTACATTTTTCTAAAACAAATACTAATAATAATGACACAGTTTAACACTTAAACCATAATAAGGATCAGTGGTGTTCCACAGATTCTGAATTCTTTTTAAACTGTATTCATTACTTTTATAATTTTTAATGACAAATATGTATGAAAACTATTTTGTGCTATTTATGTATTTTTTAATATATTATAAAATGTAAAAACTTATATAAATACTGTTTTATTTTACGGCTGTGTGACGCAAAAATGTTATAAAATATTAAGTGTTCAGACATTCAAAAAGGTTATGAATATATTATACATAAAATGTTATATACATTATTATTTATATTATTGGTACTAGAATATTATTACTTTTTTGAGATGTTGATCATGGTTAGTGTAAAAATATAAATTACACTTAAGTAAATGGGGGCTATGAAGAAAATTAACCGAAAGTGTTATACAGTTCATTAGTACATAATATAGTCAGAGTTGTCTATCATAAAGTACTATTCATTTTATGTGTATATTAAATATGCATTTATTATATTGGTATGATTGGTAGTAATTTGTTTTGAATTTAGCAATATAACTTCAGTAATATTTATACGAGATAAATATTTCAATTTTAATGATATTGAACATAAACAATAACGTATAATGATTTATTTCCATATTTAATTATTCAAATAATGAATCGTTACATGTAAGATTGTTTATTTAAGTTCAATAAGTTGACATGTATGGCGTAGAGTCTAGGAGAATAATAATGAATAATAAATTAACAATCTTATTTAATGCTTACCTGAAACTACCTAAACACATAAATAATATATAAGTATATAGTTTAATATGTTATTACTTTTTGTCTTACCAGTTACTATGTTAAGACTCATAAATCATAATCGACATAATCTAAATACCACATTACCACTGCCTAATAAATATACTAAGTAAAGTAGTACACAATATGATTAGAAATTTATGTCATTATATTATATTCAGTTGCAAGGCCATATCCAGAAATTTTTTTCGGAGGTGGGTCCAAAACATGTATATTGTAATTTTATTGAATTTATATGTTTTGATATTTGGTTAAAAATAAGGTATGTTGAAAACATTTCGGCCTTCGGGGGGGTAACCACCGAATTGTAACCACGAATTGTGTGTGTACATTTTGAATGGCTGTAAGAGGATTTCTCAGATATTCTTTGATGTTGGTATTCTCTGAACATGTTGGTTTCACCAAGCCACTGGTCTGTTTCATTGGTTTTTTGGTGGAAAAATGTCTTCTTTGTTGATCAACTTTCTTATTGACTGGTGTCAATTTCGCTTCTTTAGTAGCCTTAAGCGTCTCTATTTGAACTTTCTCCAAACAACGATCAAGAGATTTTATAATTTGATTTTTCATTTCACTACTGAAGTGATATTTTGGAGAGAAGTAACCCAATAGTGTCTCTATTTTTAACGAATATCGCAATTATCATCAATGTCTGATGAAGAATTGTTATTGAATAATGGTACTAAAGTGTCAATATTGTGAGTAATCCTTTCACTAATCTTAGTATTTTCTTCGAAACAAGGGGAGACTTCAGTTCCATCTGTAAGAAGATCTTTGGACATATATGCTACAGTAGCATGAATATGCTTACAGATATTTGTTTTAATTAAATAATCAACGCATTCACAAGCAAATGTATGAACACATATTTTTGGCTCACATTGTTCACATATCATTATACAATTATCACTGCAAATTCCAACATTTTCACATACTAATTCAACTTCGTATGATATATCTGTTGATGACTGAGATTGAAAAGACCATGTGCTTGTGGCCTGGTTAAAATTTACCTGCACTTCTTCAGCTATGGCTCTTTGCAATATTCTTCAGTTGTCTTGGTCTCTCATTTTTAACAATTTTTCTTAATCTTTTGAAGAGGCAGTCACGGGAATACTTTACAAGAGCATCAATATATTTATCAAGACGTTTGTTTTTTTGTCCATGTAGATAGAAGTATTTGAGAACCTTGTGCAGGGCTTCTAGCCTCATATTAGTGTTGATGCCGCAGTTTTTTCTAAAGCAATATGCCCAAGTTGTCTGTCTAGTGATGTAGTATGACTTAAAGTATTCTCCAAATGGACTGGTTTCATTATCAGCCATTACTTCTTGCATAAAGCCTTTTAATAACAATTGAAATTCTTCAGTATTAGTAGCCTGTAATAAGATTCTTAAAGCCTTATATACTAATGCTCTTTTCTCGACATTTATTATTTTTCTTTGGAGTTGATTTCTCCAAGCACGGTCAATGTGCTAGGTGCACAGTAATCTATTAGGTGCAGAGCCAATCACTTGTTTCCACGCATTGTAGAAAGAGTCATCGTCATCTGACATAAATACTTTTGGATGTAAATTTATATCAATACACTCAGTTATTTTTTTTCAAAAAATTGACCATGTATTTGTATCCTTTTTATTTGAAATACAGAATGCTGCAGGAATACCAGAACCGTACTCATCAACTTCTACCAATGAAGTTAAGTGGAAATCATATTAATTCATTCCATGTGTACTATCAATGCATATTATATTGTTATTAAATTTAGTAAGCATTTTTCTTTGGAATGCATTAGATTTAATCAAAAGGACATCTTCAACATTCAGATTTTCATTATCAGAATGATCGCCTTGTCGTTTATAGTACCTATATTACAGGGTTGAATGAAGGATCATTAACACCACTTACTTTGGTGCACCAAATGTCTATGCTGACAGCGTCATCTGAATGTGAACGAGTAGGATCCAAATTAAAATCTTTTATAATATTACGTAAATCTTGTTTCGTTGTTGTAGTAAGTGCAGCATGAATATCTGATGCATGATCACGAATTACATCAAGTATGACATCAAGTGGAACACCAGATTTGAGTTTCCCTGAATTAATAATTAATATTAAGATTTATTTATAAATTTAGATAATACAAAGATAGCACATCTTTGTCTATTAATCATCCTTTTTAAGTTTTAATCTGCCAATATTATCATCATGTCCAATGTGTGACTTTATAAACTGTACCAAGACTACTCCATCTTCTTTTTTATATTTCATCATTGAAGGACAGGATCTATTTATTTTGTTAGATCCCTGACTTTTGAGCTGCTTCTTACGATTCTTATATTCATTATAGAACCCGTCACGATGACAAAAATATTCTTTTTTCTTGGTACCATTTTTTTTCTGCTCATTCCTCGATGACACACATATAACCAATGGTTTTCACATTCGACAGTTTTCTTCCATTTTAAAAATTCTATAGGATAATTATAAGAGACAAATTAGTTTTTAATAATAATATAATATATGTATATCACCCTTTATATCACCTAATGATAATCTAAAAAGTTGTATTAAAAGTCTTGATTTATTATTGTCTCAAACTAAATATAAGTACTTAAATATTTAACGTGGTGATATTAATATAGATCAGACAGAATCTTAATTAAATAAATATCTACTTAATTTATCAATTCATACAAGTAGGCACCACATTAATTTATAAGGGACTAAAAGTAAATGATTTTAGGTACACTTTTAATTTCAATACCAATTTAGTGGAACTTAACAAAAATAAACATTAAGTTATCGGCTTAGCTCACGATTATAGTACAAGCTACAAAAAAAAAAATATATAAATAAACGTTTACTTATTTAATATAAAGTTTTTTGTGGTCTTAAATTATGCCAATTATTATATTTAATATTAATCATTTTTTTAATTTGAAATTAATCAAAAGCTATGTTAAAATTCATGACTTATCCAGTTTAAAATTAATGTTATTAAACTAATTAGGTAGGTACTATGTATTTACTCTTTACTTTTTTTCTTATTTGATACCTAGTTAAAAAAAAACATGTATTCTACCTAATACTATTGTACAGATAAGAATTGCTCCCCAGCCCAAGCTTTGCGATGGTGCAATCTAATTTATACTAAATTTTCTGTAATATACAATGTATCACTTTGGTTATTTTGCAAAGATAAATATTTATTAAATTAAATTTTATTACCATTATACAAAATTATTACAATTATTGTTTCATTTATTCATTCAATTACCTATCATACTAATTTTATACATTCATTGTTTTTTTAATGTATTTTAAATTTTTAAGTTTAGGAGTTATTATAAAGGTTAAACTAATATTATCTATACCGTTTTGTTTTTAATATGTTATTCATTTGAATATTTTTATTTGCATTTCGGTAGGTACCTATGTACTTATGATATTATATTTTTGTTCAAAATTTTAAAACCATAAATTAAATTTATTATTGATACTAAAATTATTGCAGTTAATAAATTGTAGTTTATGATTGCATCTACCTACCTATTTTTATATTAATGTATTTGCTAATATTTACCACTGTCAGATTCAAAAACAAGATTTTCTTCCTCAACAGTCTCATTGTGATCGGTTACGATATGTTGTCTCAGCTCATTTCTTAGCTCATATTTTGATCCACAAACAGGACAAATTATTCTGTCTGCTAAAAAAAAAAAACATTTTATAATTTTACCTATGTTTTATTTTTAAGTTTATTTAATTTTTTGTTATTTAGATGGTAATTAAAAGAAAGTTTATTGACTTTTAGACAAGCGGTAAATTATTTATTTTGTTTTTAAAAATAAAAGTTTTTAAAAGATGATTAGGTACATTGTACATAGGTACCTACAATGGTTAAATGGTTTAATGATTTTTTTAAGTGTCATTAACATCGTATCTCGTCATATGTGTATAATCTAATAATATTCGCTCCCGACTTTTTCGCACATATTTCTGTTTATAGTAGCCAGTCTTTTGCATACTTTGTTATAAGTCTTTGTTTATGAATTTGAAGGCTGTATAGCCAGCTAAATATATTAATCCTGCTTTAGAAATTCTACCAATTGACAAGCAATCTTCATTTTGAACTTTAATGCTTTCTCCTGGTTCCAATTCTGCATTTAAAGATGTGTCATCAATCATAGCATCAAAAATAGATTGAGTCAAAACTACTTCTGGTTCACCTGTAGTTATGGTAGATAAAGATGATGGCGTGACAATGTTTTCTACTGATAAATCAAAAAATTACAAGTTTATCGGTACAAGAACAAATCCAAAAGAGACAAATCCAACAACCAGTATATTAAATATAACATATTTGGAGCTGTCTTGTTTTTTTTGAACAAGGTAGCTCCGGAGCTATTTGGTTTTTGCCATGAACTTTTGCCACGTTGTCTACACTGCATAATATTATCCTGTTGACGGTACTATCATTATAACTAATATCATAAATTATAGTATTAAATACTGTTCTATATTGTATGATACACTATAATATAATATAATTCGTTATTTTGATAATAGGTACTTATTAATTTTTAAGTATACGCATTATTTAGTATTATGTTTTAGTATTAACTAGTTATTTTTAAGAAATTATAAACATGAACAAGAGACGCGTATTAACGATATTATATTTGACTGGGATTCATCAACGTCGTCAGATGATTTCGATGAAGACATTGCCGATCCAAATTTCGAAATTATGAATAATAATGATTCCGATTTAGATGACATTCTTTGTCTTAATAGTGATGATGAAGATGAACATATCAATGTCGATTTGAATGGTTCAAATATCATAGAAGATTCAAACGATGAAATGAATAATATTAACGAACCATCAACATCAACTGGCATTAAAAGAAAAAAACGTAACCGTTCATTGTGGAACAGAAACGTTGAAAAAAAGAAAAGAAGTGAAGGTATTGAATTTATTGGTAATTATAAAAATAAAGTATTAAAAAAAAGACAAATTGGCATGGATTGTAAATGTCCACTAAATTATTTTTCAAAATTTAACGAGGAAGAAAAAAATAAAACGATTGATATTTTAAACAGTATGGGTAGTAAGGAAAAACAAGATACCTATGTATGTGCTCTTATTACTGTTAATAAAATTGTAAGGCGTAGATCAAAGACTGGAGATGGACCTACAAGGTCTTGCTCATGTAAATTCAAAATACGCATTAATATCAGAGATTAATGTCAATGTTTTTAAAAAAAGCATTTTGCTCGCTGCTTGGTATTGGGAAATCTAGAGTGGACAGGTTAATCAAAAAATTAAAAATAAATGAATTTAGTCCCGTAGATTTACGCAGAAAACACATGAACCGTCAAAATAAGATACCCGAAGATTTAATTTTTAAAATACATTCACACATTGCCAGTTTTCCGAAAAGATCATCACATTACAGTAGGTGTGATAATTCTAACACACAATACTTGTCATCTGATCTTAATATTTCTAAAATGTACAAATTCTTTTTGCAATTGCATGATAAAAATACATATGATAAATTAGAAAATGGTGGTTTAACATGCAAACCTGTCGTAAGAAAAATATTTATAATCCATTGGATTGTAATCTGGTGATCTACTTAAGTACTCTAGAGATGAATCTGTTAGGTTAGATAAATCATTATTATCTTTAATACTGGTTGGCAGTATTAGATGCTGAGATTCATTTAACACATTTCTAACAATAGCAACTTCCAAAGGAAAATTTGAATTTTCACGTTCAATATCTTGTATTTCAGTTATAGATATCTTAGTTGATACCTCTGCCTCGATTTTAGTAGATCTTTGAAGTTTTCGATGTTTTTCAATCGATAATATGCACTACTCATTTTTGATTGGTTTTATGAAATTGGTAGAAAAACTAAAGAACACGAACATCAGAATAGTTTAAATAAAAAAATAGGTACCAGTTTTAAATATATTTATGATTTTTGAACACATAATATATAATTTATTTGAAGAATGCAGTAGTTAAATTGAATATTTAAATGTTTTATAATTACTCATTAAAGCGTATTTAAGTTACGGTATACCTACAGTTTAAAATATAACAGTAATGAAATACCTATATCGCACTTGTGCAACACGACAACTCAAAATTCATCGATTATTCCCCAGATTATTTTATGTAATATGCATAGATTATATATTTAAAAATGTGAGGAAAACAATATATGACCAGTAAAACTATCAACGTATGGACATCTGTTTAACACAAATTATAACACATATACAATTTGTTGTACCCAAAAAAGATCAACCAGCGCTTTATATCTGGAGGAACATAAAAATGAAATGAAATTAGCTAAGTTTGAAAAAGAAAAAAAGTTAAGAAAAGTAAAGTAAGATATAATTTTGTATTCTGCTAACCATGACTAAATAAACAGGCATGATCACTAGATTATTTCACGCATATTTTATACTTCCCCAGACTTGGAAGAAAAACTAATATCATAGAAAACTCTTAGAAAAAATTTTATTCCCACTACAATTACATAGGAATTTTACTGTTTCTGCCAAGTCTGGGGAAAATGCGCACTGATAGGAAAAATAGGTTTTTTGGTGATCATGCCTGTTTATTTAGTCATGCTGCTTACTTTTCAAGTCAGCAAAAAAATTTAATTTATGATCAGTTTGTTTTTGTATGTATTTCTAACTATTTAGATATTCCTTTTATTGCCCACACATTTTGAGAGTAGGACTCACACAAAATGAAGGGGATTTTGTGCACTCTACAGTTGAAAAACAAAAGAATAGACTTTATTAAGAAGGGTCCCCTAAAATGACCTACAGTCATCTAAACGACAGATTTTAGCCAAATTAAAAGCTTGGTATCCTCTTGGATGTACTAAATTATATGATTGATAAAATATCTTATTAAATAAAAACTATAGGCTATTAAAATTCAAATCAACTTAAATTGTTTAAAATTACATTAAATTACCATTATAGAGTAGACTAGAACAAGCCTTTATAAAAATATGTACCTACCAATTATATCGTAGTTCATAATGACGTAATATACCCACACAATTAGATACCTATTCAAACTACACAGTCTTAAACGATTACCCTTTGTAACACAGTAAGTAAAAAACAGCTGTACATGATACCTATGTATTTAGGATGACTGAATACGCTGGTATATTTATATTATTTGCACTGCTATATGCCTATACCTACCCCTAAGCGCTATGCCGAACTTTGGCATGGGAATAACCAATAGGTATACTGATAAAATGTATGATATCAATTTAGAAAATTTAAACAGCTTGAAAATAATTTATCATTGTGGGTGGTTGGTTTTATTAGTGTCCTGGATATTTGTAAATGTTCAATATTAAATACCTACGAAATCAGAAATAGTGCCAAAAAGAATTTTATTCATAAAAAATATAAATTAAGTATTAAAAGTTCAAACAGAGCCCGTAATATTCTATACTTATATACTGTCAGTATCAAGTATCAAGGTAATGTTGATCTACCATTATATTTACTTCTATAGTTGATTTCCGTTAATCGTTATCTGGTACTCGACTACAGGAAGGGAGGAGGGGGGTGTACTTTAGAAGTTTCAAGTTCCCACGAATAATAATACAACCACAACAAAATAACTAAAATAGTTATTCTAGGTTTTTTAATATGTAATTTCGTCCAAATTTGAACTTAAAATGACTATAAAAAAAAATTTGCTTATGTATTTTTTAGATATTTTGGCAACAGAATTAACTACTCACGTGAAATCTTGTTTTAAATGTTCAATCCTTAGATATAAAAGTTGAAAATTTTATAATTTTTTAACTAAAAATAATTATTCAATTTTAAATTTGATAAATTTTGTCAAAATTCGATCTCTAAATGCTTATAAAAAAAAATTGTGAATATATATTTTTAATATTTTTGAACTGATATTGTAACAATATATCAGGAGCCTTGTATTACATTTTTACACTTTTTGGCCCAACAGATAAAACTTAATATTGATTTTTATAGAAAAAAAAAACTAAAACAATTTAAAACTGTAATTGTCCGTAAACAGCTCAAAAAGATTCAAAATATTTCCAAAATTGTATGGTGTATAGGAAATGCTAATATAAATATTCAGTGTAATTTTCATGTATCTACAGTTATTCGTTTTTGAATTACAACAAAATAAAGAAATCTCTACATGAGAAATCGAGTGAATGTTGTAAAAATTTGAATTTCAAACGCTCATAAAAATTTAATTTGACTTTCTCATTGACATTATTTTTTTGATAAAGGTAGATAATCTTATAAGGAATCTTGTATTACATTTTAAAATCTTAGATTTAAATAGAAAAAGTTTTATGAATCTTAACTCTAATTTGCTAATTTTCGTGATTTTTCCATATTTTGTCAATGTTTGAACTTTAAATGCTTAAAAAAAACTATGACTATGGATTTTTAATATTTTTCATCTGCCTTTGAAAAAGTATACTAGGAGCCTTCTATTCAATTTTCAAGCTCTTTTAACCAACAAATAAAATTTTATTGATATTTTTAGAAAAAAAAATGGAAAATGAAAATTTCCCTAAACAGTTGAAAATAAATCAAAATATTTTGAAAATGTTATCGTGTATAGAAAATGCAAATATTAACAATCAGTGAGAATTTCATGTAACTACGGTCATTTGTTTTAATGTTACACCAAAAGAAAAATTCAATTTTGTGAAAAATCGATTTTGAGTAAAAATTCCCGTTTTTCCTTAATTTAATTTTGTTTTTTTTTGCGGTTTTGAAAATTACTGGGAATTTTAAATTTTGACCTCCCCAATGCACCAACGGTATTCACTTTCCAATCGAACAAGATATTGAAGTTGAAAATCGAAGCATTATTTAGACTACTTATCGTGTAGGTACAGACACAAAAAAAAATTAAAAAATTAAAAAAAAAAAAACACACACATCATTGTAAAATCAATACATCATTCCACTCAGAATCTAAAAATAATTAAAATATTATAAAATTATTTTATTTTATTTCTTGAAATACTTATTCCTATAAATTATTAGGTATTATAGTAATAAAAAGGCATAATAAAGTATTTATCTACTATTTAATGATTTAACAATATAATTAAAATACTTCTATAAGTAAAGTTGTAAACCAATAAATTCAATTTTTCATACCTCTAACCACCTTGACACTTTTCGAAGGGATTCATTATAATCCATTTCTTCTCTGTTTTTAGTTTGACCACATGCGGCCATTTAAATTTTTCTCGAGCTGAATAATTTAATTAAGTTGTTGCAAATAAAACATTAATATTGTAGGTACATAAAAGTATTGGTAATTAATACAATGAACTTTACTGTGTATGTACCTACAACTCGCGTCTCGCATAGTACCTAGGTGAAGTATATTATCATAATACAATGATAGTCATCATAGACCATCGTCCATCATAGACACTTTTGGAGCGAAAAGTTTGTGATTAAACATTCAGCGCCAAAAAGAATACTGAATTTTATCAGTTGCACCAACTAGTAAATAAGATAAAATAACGGAGTCCCATAATATATTACCATTAAATAATTAAAGCAAAAACAATTAAAATTGAAATGTCAACAACGTCTTTTACACTTGGAAATAGTACGTTTTGCAAATAATTGATTCAGTATAGCTACATTTTAACATGGGAAATAATATAACGTCTTGCTTCAATTTGGAAATAGTACGTTCTGCACATAATTTAGGAAATAGTACGTTTTGATTCAATAATTATTAAGTTTACACTAAATAGCATAGGAAATAGTACGTTTTGGTGTAATTTGGAAATAGTTCTTTTTGACACGATTTTAGCAATGGAAATGGTGCGTTATGCAGAAATCATGAAACTTTATGATCAAATATACACTGGAAGTACGTTTTGGCCAAATCTGACCACGAAATTCGATTCCGCGCGGTGTTTACTATCAGAAATGATATATAACTCAATTTTGATATTTTGGGCAATAGTACGTTTTGCATTGTCGCCCCTCAAATTGTTCTTTAATTTATATACCTAGTACCTACCAAGCAACTTACTTGAGACCGTCGTTTACAGGTCAGAATATTTAGCTCCGTTATTTTTGTGAAAAAGGCCTCTTTATTTGCTATAGTTAAAACTAACCTTAAGTTCTAAATTCCCGGAATACGGTTTATGCAGGAATTATAAAAAGCTGGTCAGGAATTCCAAATTGAGTAATTACTACCTATTATTCACGCCAAAAAATATGCATAATTCATATTGTGGATAACGTAATATGTAACTATATGAGTATTTACGACCATGACAATATAAAATATAATATAATACCTACACATCTCTATTTTATAATAGGCCTACGTATTTTATATTTTTCAAAATAATAAAATTATGTTTATATAGGTACTCAGTACTCATATTATAATATACAGTTGAAATATATATTTTTTATGCGTGCAATGAGAAAATAATCAAACGCTCGAGATCGAAAAATATAGGAAAAACTTCTCGCAGACGTCGAATAAATATTATTATAATAATAATAAGTTGCGCACAGACGCATAATTTTTACTCGAACCGTAAACAAGTGCTTTGCCCCAGAAGTGCCCCTCGGAGTAGGATGAGACGGGACACAAACGGACGTAGGCACTTCGGTTGACTTTGTCGGCGCCCGGCGGTACCATAAAAGACTGCAATGCATAATATAATATATTATGTATATGTAGGTACCCACTAGTCACTACCCACGTATAATATTGTATATTATTAACGACAGCGGAAAAATAATTACATCAAAAACTCCGCATGTCTCTTTGTGCGCGAATACTTCCAAATAATTGTTAATTAATGTAATGTATAATATGCGCTAATATAATATTTATTATTTCCCATGTCCCGTATTATAAACTTTACTATGAACCTAGATAATTTATTTTATAAGATGCATCCTATTAAAAATACACAATATATTTATTTTTTATTAAACAAATTAAATATTTTGAAGTGAGCTCCTCAAACAGTAGAACAGAACATGTGTTCAGGTGGTGGTTTGGTAGGCAGAATTCCGTCAAGTAGTACAAATACTGGGGAATCCAGAGATTGTTCACAACCCTATTTATCACATTTTCATGTATGTAAAATTTTAGAGCTTAATCACTATGGCCTAAAAGTAAGGGGAATATAGTAATATATAAGTCGTACTTGATCGAAAAAATGTGTATCTACACATTAATTTCTTTTTTATCTATCACTGTCAAACACGACCATTGTGTTATAACTTATATTAATTTAATTTTGGTATGTGAGTTAATTCTTAAATGATTAACAGTTAATTTACTAACTAGGTATAAATTATTATTATATGAACATGTTTTCCCTTCTTTTCTTTTAAACTAATTCATTTGCTTGTCGTAATACTATATTTTAATATTTATTATTTATATTAGGAAACAATAATTTGATAATACTAATACAATAGTTACTATATAGTATATAGTATAGTAGTTAATTTTGATTGTTAAAATTGTTTAAAAAAAATATCTTACATAATATCTGAATACCTATCTGATATATTATCTAAATATCTGACACAAAATATTTAACAGTTTTTAGTGACATTTTTACTAGTAGATATAGTTGTTTACATCTCCAAAATTTGCCTATTATGTACATGCCCAGTTAACAATTATTTTTAATCACAAATTTTTAGAATTACAACTTATCCTCTATGTGTATATAATTAGACCTAGATTTGATTAAAATATAAATATATAATATATTATCATAGGCGTGCGCAGCCTCCGGTTTCAGGGGCAGCAAGAGATTAATTCGGCCCATTTTTCAAATTCACCATTAAAACCTGCCCATAGTTTTACTTTTTTTACTATTGGATATAAAAATTAAAATTGTATTGGTTATTTGTTTTTTTGGATAAAAGGTTGTACAGTAAGGTACTAAGCCACTAAAGGTGTACTTTTCTACAAGCATATATATAAAATATTTATCTATAGTTTATCAAAACAAAAAAAATCCTTTGTGGAAATATAATTTTACCGAGGCCCATTATTTAATATTTGCCGGCCCCGGTGGCCCCAAAGTAAGTCCAGGGGCAGCATATGCTGCCTCTGCTGCCCCCGTGCGCACGCCTATGTATATTATAAAGTAAGTACCTATATATTTTATATTTTTGTTCTATTCAAATATAGATGGATTTGGTATATTTTGGCCAAACATTTAAATATTGCATTTACAATGATGTTTCATTTTGTGTCTGTGTACACGATAAGTAGTCGGAATAATGCTTCGATTTTCAACTTCAGTATCTTGAGTTTTATTTGTTGGGTAAAAAAAGCCATAGGTACCTATAAGGCGTTTGACATATTGTTCCAATGTCATATGAAAAATATTAAAAATCCAATCACAATTTTTTTTTTAGAAGCATTTAAAGTTCAAAATATGTTGACACAACAAGTAAAAATCACGAATATGTGCAAATTATTTTGAGTTAGAAATTCATAAAAATGTTTCCTTTTAAATCTAAGATTTGAAAATTTAATAATAAGATTCCTTATAAGTATGTCTAAATTTATCAAAAAAAATGTTACAAGAAAGTCAAATTAAATTTTTATGAGCTTTTGAAGATCATATTTTTATACGTACATTTCGCCAGCCCCCCCAAATTAAGTTTTTGAAATTTTTTTTTTACCAAACATTAGTGTGCTGCCATTAGTGTGAATTTGTGCGACTACAACCAGAATTTGTGCGACACCCGTTGTACTCGGAAAAATCGTTTTTCCTTTTTTTTGGCATTTCCCCAGCCCCCCTCATGGAAAAAATTACAGTTTTTCAATTTTTCGTTTGCCCCCATACATTTTTGCGCCGTCTTCCAGGTAAGTCGAAATATTCAATTTTAATATTGGATCAAAATCAAACATTTTCATATTTAGTAATCACCAATATACTTGCATGCTTGTTTAGAAAAAAATACCACATTATTGTACTTTCCGTATAATTTTAAATATGATTTTTTTTCTTTTTTTTTTACAAATCGTTGTGGTAGGTCTTATTAAATTTAAATATGTATATCGTATATGTAGAAACTATAGACAACACAATATTATATCAATGAATCAAAATAAGGTTTCTAAAATGATGTACCTATGTAATTAATCGTTTTAATTTAAGCTAAATTAATTTTGTTATTTATAATAAAATAACGATTTCATAAATACTTCCTTGATACTTAGTTAAAATGTTTTAGTTGATTGATAAAATGTATCTAATTTTGTCAGTGAAGTAGCAGAACACTTTTTTCTAGTTGTATTTTCTTTTGTTAATTAATTGATTAGGTACCTATATTTAAAATTATTAACAAGATTTTTTTTTTATTAAATTGACCGTACTTCAACCCTTAGAATACAATATAACATTAGCAAAATGTGATTCGACTTTTGGCCATGTTTTGGATATGATGTTAGAAGATTTTTCATCTGTTAGGGAGAGTGTACAGTGCTCTTCAAATAATTGTGACCTACGTAAAAAATCCACACATTCTCTTGTATATTTAACGTATGAAACAACAGATGGTAAAATTAATGATATACAACGACTTTTGGATAACCGTCAGTGCTCTGAGACGTCTGTATGTGGTCGAATGGTACGTGATTCAGAAAAATATGCGATCAAATAAAAGAAATAAATTCAGCTCCATCCGAAATACATATAATAATTGATATTTTATATTGGGAAGGTAAATTATGTTTTTAATCATGAAGTATTTAACTCATAAAAATAAAACACATTTTTGATTTTAAAAATAATCTTATTTTGAAGGTTTGATTATACAAGGAGAAGCGGTTATTTCATCGAACCGTTCATCTGAGGCTGCAGCACACGTAGATATACAATTAGGAGAAATCCATCAAGTGTTACTATATGGTTCAAGAACATATGAACTTAGAGGCGTTGTAAGTTTCAAAAGAGATCGGACTTCTCTAAGAAATTCGATAGGACACTACCATGCGAATGCCAAAAGAGCAAATAAAAATTGGCAGTTATTTGACGATCTAAACAAAAAACCGATTCCAATAAATGAATCGAAAACGGTACCTTGTGAGTTTTTGGTTTATACTATATAATTAATTTGGGTCACATATTATCAATAATAAAAAATTTGTTTTCATTATAAAAGGAAAAATGTAGAGAATACAAATATTATTTTAATATTATGTTTAATAAATTCAAGTACCTACCTACACAAAACCAATCCTTACAGCTTCAATATATCACTATATTTACCTATATGATTTGCGAAAATATTAGACATATCCAGGATGAATAAACCTACAAACAAAATAATAAATTCCAAGATAAATTTCATATTTATACTCATCTTTTATTGTAATGTTGAATTTTCTATCTATTCATTATACATAGATGCACTGCAATTATTGCACTCACACGTAAGTAGTTAAGTTACCAACTAAGTTCACTGTATCAGTAATTATATAATTTATCATTATGGATTCAATAAACATAGTACGGTCTATTTAATAAAAAAAAATCTTGTTAGTCATTTTAAATATAGGTAATAAAAAAGTGTTCTGCTACTTCACTGACAAAGTTAGATACATTTTATCAATCAACTAAAACATTTTAACTAAGTATCAAGGAAGTATTTATGAAATCGTTATTTTATTATAAATAACAAAATTAATTTAGCTTAAATTAAAACGATTAATTACATAGGTACATCATTTTAGAAACCTTATTTTGATTCATTGATATAATATTGTGTTGTCTATAGTTTCTACATATACGATATACATATTTAAATTTAATAAGACCTACCACAACGATTTGTAAAAAAAAAAGAAAAAAAATCATATTTAAAATTATACGGAAAGTACAATAATGTGGTATTTTTTTCTAAACAAGCATGCAAGTATATTGGTGATTACTAAATATGAAAATGTTTGATTTTGATCCAATATTAAAATTGAATATTTCGACTTACCTGGAAGACGGCGCAAAAATGTATGGGGGCAAACGAAAAATTGAAAAACTGTAATTTTTTCCATGAGGGGGGCTGGGGAAATGCCAAAAAAAAGGAAAAACGATTTTTCCGAGTACAACGGGTGTCGCACAAATTCTGGTTGTAGTCGCACAAATTCACACTAATGGCAGCACACTAATGTTTGGTAAAAAAAAAATTTCAAAAACTTAATTTGGGGGGGCTGGCGAAATGTACGTATAAAAATATGATCTTCAAAAGCTCATAAAAATTTAATTTGACTTTCTTGTAACATTTTTTTTGATAAATTTAGACATACTTATAAGGAATCTTATTATTAAATTTTCAAATCTTAGATTTAAAAGGAAACATTTTTATGAATTTCTAACTCAAAATAATTTGCACATATTCGTGATTTTTACTTGTTGTGTCAACATATTTTGAACTTTAAATGCTTCTAAAAAAAAAATTGTGATTGGATTTTTAATATTTTTCATATGACATTGGAACAATATGTCAAACGCCTTATAGGTACCTATGGCTTTTTTTACCCAACAAATAAAACTCAAGATACTGAAGTTGAAAATCGAAGCATTATTCCGACTACTTATCGTGTACACAGACACAAAATGAAACATCATTGTAAATGCAATATTTAAATGTTTGGCCAAAATATACCAAATCCATCTATATTTGAACAGAACAAAAATATAAAATATATAGGTACTTACTTTATAATATATTATATATTTATATTTTAATCAAATCTAGGTCTAATTATATACACATAGAGGATAAGTTGTAATTCTAAAAATTTGTGATTAAAAATAATTGTTAACTGGGCACAAATGTGTCGCACAAATTCTGGTTGTAGTCGCACAAATTCACACTAATGGCACACTAATGTTTGATAAAAAAAAAATTTCAAAAATTTAATTTGGGGGGGGGGGGCTGGCGAAATGTACGTTATTTTTACAACATTGGATATTCACTCTATTTCTCAAATAACGATTTTGTTATTTTGTTGTAATTCAAAAACGAATAACTGTGGATACAACAATTTCACTGAATGTTTATATTATTATTTCATACACACAATTTTGAAAATATTTTGAATCATTTGGAGCTGTTTGCGGACAATTTTAAATTTAAACTATTATTTTTTTTGATTGTCCAAAGAGCTGGGAAATTGAATAGAACTATACAAGATATATTATTGATATATTGATAAAATAACAGTTTAAAACTATTAAATTATTACATTTTAAAATATATGTTATGTATATTGGATGGTATTAAATTTGAATTCAATGATATAATATCATTGTATAAGAAAAACGATTCTGAGCGAAAACGGTTAGTCAGCCTATGATATTACGAAGTATACTTGATGATACTATAGTGAATAAAGTAATTTATATATAACCTATTTACGTGGAATTTTGTTTTAAATTTTCAATCATTAGCTATAAAAGTTGAACAATTAATAAATTTTTAACTACAAAATTATTATTAAATTTGAAATGTGATAAATTTTGTCAAAATTTGAACTTAAAATGCTTGTAAAGAATATATAATTCTTTAAATTGTATTTTACCGCGCTCTGCACGGTTAGTGTGTTTATCATAGATATTATAAGAATGGATAGGATATCAAGCTTATCAACTGAGAATAAAGTGATACAATTTTTGAGGTTATAAGAGTTCTTTAATTATTGATACGTGTTAACATGATTTAAAAAAACAAAACAAATAATAAAATCATGAATCATAATTAATATGAATCAAAATGTGAAATAACAATTAAATTATTTTAATTATAATTTATTGCATAATAATATTATTTTAATAATCATTATTCATATTTCATAATATTATAATAATGAATTTATAAAAATTCTATTTCTATGAATATAAAAGTAGTCAGAATAACAAAAGGTAAATATATTAAACATAATAAAATTATAGTAAGAAAATAATAGTTTATTCATGTCTAAAATATATTAGCTTAGTTAATTTTGCACGCAATTTTAACTTGTCATTTGCTTTTCGCACTTCATGAAATAACCTTATATTGAAATAAAGTTGGCAAATACTTTATATTAACATGTCTCTGTGTGTATTTAACTGTTGTTTTTGTTCAAAAAGTGTATTTTGTTCATAATTTACAATTATTATTTACATAATATCGAATATTTACTATATAAAATCGACTTAACTTAACCACTAAAAAGTTGACATTTTTTTTCTGATTTACAAAATCAGTCGAATATTGTTTGAACATTTTTTCTACTTATGTATAGACTGTATGTAAACATTTGCTTGGTTTCTGTAGGCCTCGCCGGTCTTTAATCTGTGCTAGTTTACTTTCTTGGATTATTGATAGTAAAGAACTTTTGCAAATATCACAAGAAATTTTATTTTGTAATTTCTTTGCAACAAATCCTGAAATGTATACAGTCACATCTTCAGTATAAGCATCGATACGCTGAACTGACGTAAAATAGTCATGATCATGAATTTCTGATATGTTCAACTGCTGATCTGCTTTATTTTTTAAACTTGCATTGACTGAAAGCGTTTTTGTATTGTCTAGTATGGGACAATTTCCATGTTTTGAACCAACTATTGCATTATGAACCAATAACCTTTTATAAGCGGCTTGAAATTGACGGCAGGTAGGGTTATCATTGTAACCCCCTCAGCTACATACTGCGCTAAATAAAGTCTCCAGGTGGTCTTGGCTAAGCTTATAAGTTATAAGAAAGGTTAAATGATTTTTTGACACTAAGAGTTCAAATAATGCTAGTGCACTATGTAATCCCATTATAATTATGAAGAATAACAGTTAAAAAGATAGATTTTTTTGTTGTTTCTTTTCTTCCCTGAATTTAGCATTTGCCATTAAAAATGTCATTGGTTTTAATACTTCTAGGTCTGTGCAGTTCCTATGTTTTTGTAAACTTCTTATAGTTTCTAAAATATTAAGTTTATTTTGTTTTATTAATGAGTAAACAGTATCATTATTATTATAATATATAACATCTGGGTTCTATTTGTATGAAATATTTGAATTATTTAAATTCAAATTAAATTGAATTCAAGTTAATGTAAAAATAATAAATAACTTATTTTTTTTCATCTTAAACATACAAAACAATTCTTTCTTATTCTTATAATGTACTTTTACCAATCCTTATTAGTATTTAAGAATTTGTTGATTGTTTTAAAATCATAATATTTATTGTTGTATATATTATTGTTAAAATGTTAGAAGTACTTCCTTAAGTTCTTGTTCCTGTGCTTTTTATAATTCTATGAAGTTGCCATGCAAGTGTAGTAAACCGACGGAGTCGCTTTCCTATATTCAATATTTTAATTACATTTCTCATGATGGGTACGCTGGACAATAACAATACTATTAATCTTTTTCAATACCTTGGGTTTGGCAGTTTAATTAAAAAATCAATCTAACGAATAATTTACGGATCTTCGCTTTATCAAAATAATGCGAAAACAAAACCATAATTCACTCGATCTTCGCTTTGCCAAAATAATGCGAAAACAAACCTATTAAAATTGCCAATAAGCCACTCGGGTCTTTTGGCAATAACAACATCCAGCCCCAGGCTCCTTACAAATATCCATCTCCTAGACTCTACCGTGTACTTTTATATCCGCATAGATTTCATATAAATATAAGATGATGTCTATTGCAAAATTAGAAATAGTTTAGAGTTTGCACTACGTACATACTGTACGTAACTAACTTCTCGGGCAGATGCTTTTCGCTCTGTCCTCAAATTTATATTACACTTAATTGTGATCATTTATTTTTTTAAAACGTTAATAAAACTACTTATACCTAACTTGTGTAACTTGTCTCTGCAAACTTTTCTCCTATTCAACCGTCAACGTCTTTGAACTCAAAAATATAAGCGTTAGTGAGGGATCACTACACGTCTTTTGGTGTCAGGTGTGGGGTCATCTGAACGAAGTTTTCCAGTAACCAACCTGGATCCAAGTACATCAGCGGACCTCGAGTTCATCCACGACGCTGATACATAGGAAGGAAGCAAGCCAAGCCACCAACTTCAACCAACTTCACTCAACAAGCCAAGCGGAGCATCAACGACGAGTCAGCAGAGCCGTCAGCACGCAAGCAATCAGGACCAGACAAAAATCGCAATGAGTAACACATTGTAAGTTGTTATTTTTAACAAGCAATTATATAGTTTATGTCTGAGAGTCCAAGGTGTTGGGCAGTAGTTAAATATAACCCCTCAAACTTTACAAACGACAGTCATGAGCGTAACATTAGGAATTGACTCCGCCTTGCGCGGCATACCTAACTTTAGCGGGGGTACCGAGGTAGAACTAGCCTCATATATAACAGAATGTAACTACATAATGGAAAATATCCATGAAAATCTTGTAACAGTAGTGTTTCAAAATATACTATCCAAACTGAAGGGAGACGCTTACCAAGCTACTCGTTAACGAAATTTCTCGAACTGGTCGGAACTCAAAAACCACCTTAAGAACGTTTTTGGGGCACCACATTCAATTAACTATTTGCAATCACAACTTAGTAACATTAGACAACGATCCGACGAGGACGTTCGTAGTTTTGCTGGGCGAACTGAAAAATGCTATCATGAATTAGTAGGAGCATTAACACTAGGACTAGAGGCAGAATCAGCCGCAGCGGTAGCCTCATCACACAAATTGGGGGGCGCTTACTGCATTCGTTAACGGGGCAAAACCCGAAATTAGGTCATTTTTACGAGCGCGTGACGTATCTTCGCTCGAAAAAGCCATTACAATCGCGATCGAGGGGGAACAGGACCTCCAACATATTAATAGACGTAATAACACGGGAAATAATTACGGGAAAAATAACGCGAATAAAAAGAATATTAGATGTAATAAATGTAGCAAGATGGGCCACTATGCAAATGAGTGCCACAGTAACGCCGGTACATCATACAGCACAAATTTTAGGAATCCCATTAACAGTCGCGATGACAAAACCAGTATAGTAAAACGCGAATATCAGGGTCAAGTTCGATTCTGCGCGTACTGTAAAAAAACAAACCACAACATAAAAGATTGTAGGAAACGTATTTAAAACGAAAGTAAAAAAACGAATAATAAGGAAGGTGAAAGTTCTAGCACCAGCCGCACAGTAAATGAATTAGCCAAAATCATGTAAGAGTTGTAGCCAATTTCGAGGAGGAACATATAATATGTGCATCAGATAATTTCAAACCTCGTAAAATTAAATTATTAGTCGACTCCGGCGCGGAGATGAATCTTATTAAAATAACCGCGTTAGAAGGACATGTCGTAGTAAACGAATCTGCGAAACGCACAATAAAAGGCATTAATGAAATTCCTATATTCACCATAGGTACAATACTAACCAGTATGCAAATTAACGATGTAGAGGTGCTCATAAAATTCGACGTCGTTTTTGGCGATTTTCCAATAAACGAGTCAGGCATCATCGGTCGTAACTTCTTAAAACAAAACTAGGTCATTATGGTCATTATGGTCATTTTTGACTATAGCCAAAATTTATTAACTATACCCGAAAAAACTGGTTTTCACGAAATTATATTACCACCTCGTAGCAATTGTGTACTACTTATTAAAAACGACGAAAACATAAGTCAAGAGAATATCACTATAAAAAAACAGGACGTAAACGAAAACGTAATAATCGCGAACAGTATAAGTCCGGTCAATAAAGATAACATTATTAGTAACGTAATAAATATTTCGGAGGAACCTTTTGTAATAGACGAGCTTACCATACAACATATCGAGTGGGAGCCGTATAACGAAAACGTATTATCTGCATCTTTCGCAGATGCCGAACCAAGTGATCGTATAACACAAATCAAACGCGAAATTAAGACCGACGGTTTAAATAAAGAAGAACGCGAAAGTATTCTCGAACTCTGTTGTAATTACGCGGACCTGTTTTACCTACCGGGCGACTATTTGAGCGCCACAGAAATCGTGACACATACAATAAACACGCCGCGTTGTACAAAACCAATTAATATACGACCGTATCGTTTACCTTGGGCGTACCAAGAAGAAATTGAAAAACAAATTAAAGAAATGAAACATAACAATATTATACGAGATTCTAAATCACCTTTTAACTTTCCACTCGTAATAGTGAAAAAGAAAAATCTAGATCCGACAGAGAAACCCAAATTACGAGTATGCGTAGATTTCCGAAAACTTAACGAAGTAACCGAGAATGAAGCTTATGGCCTCCCAAATTTACTAGAGATATTAGAATCCCTAGGATCGTCCAAGTACTTCAGTACGTTGGATTTGGCTTCAGGGTATCATCAGTTGCATATAGACCCTGCTGATACCCATAAAACAGCTTTTTATACGAAATCCGGTCACTATGAATTTTTACGCATGCCTTTCGGGCTGAGTTCAGCTCCGGCTACTTTTACACGTGCAATGAAATCTGTACTTATGGGTCTTGAGGAAATGTGTACCGCATATCTTGACGACATTGTAGTACACGGATCAAGTTTAAGGGACCACCAGAAGAAATTAGAACAGGTATTCAATAGGCTGCGCGTGCACAAACTTAAATTACAACCTAATAAATGTTCTTTCTTAAGGAAAGAAGTATTGTACTTAGGTCATGTAATAAATGAAACAGGAGTTTCCCCGGACCCAAACAAATTAAAATGTATTCGAGAATATCCTCGACCGAAAAATGCAAAGGATATTAAATCATTTTTAGGACTACTTAACTATTATAGACGTTTCGTCGACAATTTTGCGAAAATCGCAAAACCATTAACTTACCTACTTAAGAAAAACGTATCATTTGTATGGACCGATAACTGCGAACATAGTTTCGAGGAACTAAAAAAAGCTTTAATGAACCCACCATTACCGGTCTATCCAGATTGGAAAAACGGGGAGTTCAACTTAATGACCGACGCGAGCCAATATGCAATAGGGGCCGTCTTGTCACAAGGGACCGTTCCTAAAGACCAACCTATCGCATACGCGAGTAGGACATTAAACAAAGCCGAATGCAACTATAGCGTTATCCAAAAAGAATTATTAGCCATCGTCTGGGCCGTAAAATATTTCAGACCTTATTTATATGGTCGTCATTTCAACATTATAACGGATCATCGACCATTAACATACCTGTTTGGTATTAAAGACGCATCGTCGCAACTTATGCACTGGCGGTTACAGCTAGCCGATTACGATTATACTATTACGTATAGGGCGGGACCCGAACACTCGAACGCCGACTGTTTATCGCGTATACGAATAATACAAACGGAATCTACGAATTTCGATACCGAGTTCAAGGACTTCCGTACAGCCGAGAATAAGCCAATATTTAATTCTAAAATTCTCGAGGTTGAGGGCGACGTTAGCAAGGTCACGGAAAGTGAAAACATTATAGTCACGATTCCGGAAGACAAAATTATTACGCATCCGACGATACGTGCAATTACCGAAAATATTGCTTTTAACGAAATACAGTTTACCGACGAAAACCGGTTCTGTACTTACACCGATGGTACAAAATTAATTATATTTTATAACATTTCCAAAACACACACAGTACCATTGGAGGCGGAAACTATTTATAAAGCCATATACGATATTCGTGAATATTGTATTGCGAATCAAATTAAATCCTTTTCCACTGTCAAAATAGACGGACCTACCTCATTAACAAACTTCTTAAGAATTCCAACGATGTTTCGGTACGTGTTTCGTTCGACCGACATCGTAGTAAAAATATATACGGGTGAACGTTTTACCGACGAGGAAAAACAACAAATTATTTACGAGCACCACGATTCACCTTTGGGCGGGCACTCCGGTGTATCACGCACACTAAAACGATTAAAACTTAACCACGACTGGTGTAATATTAAAAAAGACGTTAAACGTTATATTAAACACTGTGAACTATGTCAGAAAAACAAATCACATGTTAAAACCAAACAACCTATGTTAATTACTAGTACAGTAGTTAAACCTTTTGAAAGAATCTGTCTTGATATCGTAGGACCACTACCGAAAACTTTAATGGGGAATATGTATATTCTAACTTTGCAGGACGAGTTATCTCGTTACGAGCTTGCTATTGCATTATCTTCTACTGACGCTCCAACTGTAGCACAGGCATTCGTCGAATGTTACGTATGTACATACGGATTCCGAAATCAATCCTAACCGATTGTGGAACAAACTTTTTATCCGACGTTTTTAAAGGCATGTGCAAGCTATTGGACGTTAAAAAGATTCAGACAACGGCATGGCACCCACAGGGAAACGGGTTTTTGGAAAGGTCACATAAAACTTTAAAAGCTTACTTACGTAGCTTCGTAGACAAAGACAACAATTGGGATAAACTCTTATGTTACGCAACGTTTTGCTATAACACGACGGTTCATACGTCGACTAACTTTACGCCGTACGAATTGATATTCGGAACGAAACCAACTATTCCTTCAGCATTTAATAAGGAACCAGAACCACAATATAATTACGACAATTACGTTTTTGATCTTAAACGGATTATGCAAGAAACGCATAAGATAGATAGGGAAAATCTGATTAAGAAAAAAGAGTCTAACAAAACATATTATGATAAAACTATGAACGCTATCGAACTACACGTAGGCGATAAGGTTCTGATTAAAGAACAAAATAAAAAGAACGCGCTAGGTCTAAACTGGCAAGGACCATTTGAAATTTTATTAGTACACGACAACGAAAACATAACTGTCCAGAAAGGGCGTCGTGAATATAGAATTCATAAAAATAACGTCAAACGTTATTACGACGATAACGACGACGAACAATGATTTCTTAAATTTCAGTTTTTCCCATAGTCATGTTATTAATATTTTTTTATATATATACGTAGTTTTCAAGTCATTAATTTGAGAATTAGCCAAATCTATCTTATTTCTTATCAACAAAAGCATTCATAAAAGCATGCAAATGTCCACTGTTTTCTAGTTTCTATCCCTATTTTTCTCTTTATTGTTTTAGAAGGAAACAACACATTTTCATAAAGTAACTTAGCGTATTATTTGTATTTTCATTCAATTTATATTTACTTTTTCTTTATTATTTTATTTTATTATTTTATTATTATTATTATTATTCGGTACAAGGTTATCAATTAGTTTTTTTTTATATATATATCATTTATACATGGGAATGGGTTAATATTTAATAACTTAGATTTTAAAAATCAAAATATTTATAGGTAGGAGTATATTAAATATTCATTCTATAACTTGACTAATGAGCTGAAACGATTTCAGACTTATTCTACTAACAATACCGTTCACGTCAGGAACATTACGATTCACAGACGAACATTTAAGTCAACATTCTGGCATTTACTACGAAAATCGAGGACCGTTGAAACTTGTAACATCTCAATGGGACCTTACTGCGTACATTAACCTTACTAAATATAATAAAGAATTCGAATACATAAACATAGTGATAGAAAAAACGAAAGTATTGTGCGTTGAACACATGCACGACCCAGTACAAAATAATTTTAATTGTAACAACTTACTTCTTTCAGCTACCGCTATAGTTGAAAATTTACACCATAAAAAGACACAGGTCTTAAATTCTATTGGACACGTAATTACTAAGCGTAGCGCTTTAACTAAACTCGTAACAAAAGCAGCTAGGTTAATATACGGAATATGTAATTTAGAATGCATACAGAAATTCAATTTTATATAGGAGTAGCTAAAAACACTTCACAATCTAAATTGATAAAAGAACAAATTAAGGTAGTAGAACTACAACATAATTTAGAACCACACGACAATATAACTATGTTACCATTGTCATTATCCGTGAACGAAACAACAAACATTACGAAAGAACAGCAAATAAAAAATTATTTTACAAAACATTTTATACACGTTAACTTATTAATTACCAAATATATGTTAGAAACGGATACGATATTAGAAATTATACAACAAGCAAAAATAGGGATTATACATCCCAGTTTAATAACTCCACTAGAGTTACTAGAACACGTTAAAGATATTAAAGTATCTTTACCAGGGGGGACTGATTTACCCACTGACCTAGACATTACTAACATTTACGAACTGGTGAAACTCTCAGATATTGCTATTTATTATGCTAACGACAACCTAGTTTTTATAATATCTTTACCATTAATTTATCAAAACGACTTTATTTTATATAATTTAATACCTGTACCAGTATGTATTGACAATGATTGTGTTTATATAAAACCTAGTAATAAGTACATAGCTATAAGTAAATCTAAAGAACACTATGCAACTTATGACGAATTTTACTACACTCATTGTAAACACGCTAGAGATTTCCTATTATGTCCTGAAGGTAATCCTTTACATCCTCGTAATATACGACCCACATGCGAAGTACTATTATTGCAGGATCCAGACAAAGTTCCGAACAGTTGTGAAGTAATGCATGTGCAAATAGGTACAACTATCTTCCATAAGAAGAGATTCAAAAATGAATGGATATACGTGACTGACTATGACGTACTATTTGTTACCTGTGATGAAGACAAGGAATCAACTAGCCACACACTCAAAGGAGTAGGAATTATACATCTAAACAAAACCTGCAAAGGTTACGCACTAGAGACATACTGATACCGGGTAAAGTTGACTACAAATCCGAGTATATGGACTTCAACCCACGGTCAATAATAGATCGTAACCACTACTCACCACGCGTAGAGACTAACAATTTAATGGAAGACTGTCATGTCAAAACAAACAACATGGAGGACCTAAATACAGTGTCAGGTTCGAAAAAAACAATTGGAAAAACAACGCAAGGTCGACAACAGTATCGACGAACTTAAAAACTCACAGGAACTGAATAATTACATACTTTATGTCATAGCAAGTGTAATTTTTATGACAGTAAGCATATTTATTATAAATATGATTAAATCCAAAACAGACTACACAAAAGTAGAGTCACCAGAAGAAGCGGAACTACATGGTGCGAACAAAGAAGCGTCGCTAAGAAGCGTCGACATAGTCGAATTTCCACTCGCACCAAGAAACAGCCCTACTGGCTATCCACAACTTCGTACATTCTTGAACTAAGGGAAGTCGGAGACTTCCATCTTCGAGGGGAGGAATGTAGTAAACCGACGGAGTCGCTTTCCTATATTCAATATTTTAATTACATTTCTCATGATGGGTACGCTGGACAACAACAATACTATTAATCTTTTTCAATACCTTCATTATGAAGAATAACAGTTAAAAAGATAGATTTTTTTGTTGTTTCTTTTCTTCCCTGAATTTAGCATTTGCCATTAAAAATGTCATTGGTTTTAATACTTCTAGGTCTGTGCAGTTCCTATGTTTTTGTAAACTTCTTATAGTTTCTAAAATATTAAGTTTATTTTGTTTTATTAATGAGTAAACAGTATCATTATTATTATAATATATAACATCTGGGTTCTATTTGTATGAAATATTTGAATTATTTAAATTCAAATTAAATTGAATTCAAGTTAATGTAAAAATAATAAATAACTTATTTTTTTTCATCTTAAACATACAAAACAATTCTTTCTTATTCTTATAATGTACTTTTACCAATCCTTATTAGTATTTAAGAATTTGTTGATTGTTTTAAAATCATAATATTTATTGTTGTATATATTATTGTTAAAATGTTAGAAGTACTTCCTTAAGTTCTTGTTCCTGTGCTTTTTATAATTCTATGAAGTTGCCATGCAAGTGTAGTAAACCGACGGAGTCGCTTTCCTATATTCAATATTTTAATTACATTTCTCATGATGGGTACGCTGGACAATAACAATACTATTAATCTTTTTCAATACCTTGGGTTTGGCAGTTTAATTAAAAAATCAATCTAACGAATAATTTACGGATCTTCGCTTTATCAAAATAATGCGAAAACAAAACCATAATTCACTCGATCTTCGCTTTGCCAAAATAATGCGAAAACAAACCTATTAAAATTGCCAATAAGCCACTCGGGTCTTTTGGCAATAACAACATCCAGCCCCAGGCTCCTTACAAATATCCATCTCCTAGACTCTACCGTGTACTTTTATATCCGCATAGATTTCATATAAATATAAGATGATGTCTATTGCAAAATTAGAAATAGTTTAGAGTTTGCACTACGTACATACTGTACGTAACTAACTTCTCGGGCAGATGCTTTTCGCTCTGTCCTCAAATTTATATTACACTTAATTGTGATCATTTATTTTTTTAAAACGTTAATAAAACTACTTATACCTAACTTGTGTAACTTGTCTCTGCAAACTTTTCTCCTATTCAACCGTCAACGTCTTTGAACTCAAAAATATAAGCGTTAGTGAGGGATCACTACACGTCTTTTGGTGTCAGGTGTGGGGTCATCTGAACGAAGTTTTCCAGTAACCAACCTGGATCCAAGTACATCAGCGGACCTCGAGTTCATCCACGACGCTGATACATAGGAAGGAAGCAAGCCAAGCCACCAACTTCAACCAACTTCACTCAACAAGCCAAGCGGAGCATCAACGACGAGTCAGCAGAGCCGTCAGCACGCAAGCAATCAGGACCAGACAAAAATCGCAATGAGTAACACATTGTAAGTTGTTATTTTTAACAAGCAATTATATAGTTTATGTCTGAGAGTCCAAGGTGTTGGGCAGTAGTTAAATATAACCCCTCAAACTTTACAAACGACAGTCATGAGCGTAACATTAGGAATTGACTCCGCCTTGCGCGGCATACCTAACTTTAGCGGGGGTACCGAGGTAGAACTAGCCTCATATATAACAGAATGTAACTACATAATGGAAAATATCCATGAAAATCTTGTAACAGTAGTGTTTCAAAATATACTATCCAAACTGAAGGGAGACGCTTACCAAGCTACTCGTTAACGAAATTTCTCGAACTGGTCGGAACTCAAAAACCACCTTAAGAACGTTTTTGGGGCACCACATTCAATTAACTATTTGCAATCACAACTTAGTAACATTAGACAACGATCCGACGAGGACGTTCGTAGTTTTGCTGGGCGAACTGAAAAATGCTATCATGAATTAGTAGGAGCATTAACACTAGGACTAGAGGCAGAATCAGCCGCAGCGGTAGCCTCATCACACAAATTGGGGGGCGCTTACTGCATTCGTTAACGGGGCAAAACCCGAAATTAGGTCATTTTTACGAGCGCGTGACGTATCTTCGCTCGAAAAAGCCATTACAATCGCGATCGAGGGGGAACAGGACCTCCAACATATTAATAGACGTAATAACACGGGAAATAATTACGGGAAAAATAACGCGAATAAAAAGAATATTAGATGTAATAAATGTAGCAAGATGGGCCACTATGCAAATGAGTGCCACAGTAACGCCGGTACATCATACAGCACAAATTTTAGGAATCCCATTAACAGTCGCGATGACAAAACCAGTATAGTAAAACGCGAATATCAGGGTCAAGTTCGATTCTGCGCGTACTGTAAAAAAACAAACCACAACATAAAAGATTGTAGGAAACGTATTTAAAACGAAAGTAAAAAAACGAATAATAAGGAAGGTGAAAGTTCTAGCACCAGCCGCACAGTAAATGAATTAGCCAAAATCATGTAAGAGTTGTAGCCAATTTCGAGGAGGAACATATAATATGTGCATCAGATAATTTCAAACCTCGTAAAATTAAATTATTAGTCGACTCCGGCGCGGAGATGAATCTTATTAAAATAACCGCGTTAGAAGGACATGTCGTAGTAAACGAATCTGCGAAACGCACAATAAAAGGCATTAATGAAATTCCTATATTCACCATAGGTACAATACTAACCAGTATGCAAATTAACGATGTAGAGGTGCTCATAAAATTCGACGTCGTTTTTGGCGATTTTCCAATAAACGAGTCAGGCATCATCGGTCGTAACTTCTTAAAACAAAACTAGGTCATTATGGTCATTATGGTCATTTTTGACTATAGCCAAAATTTATTAACTATACCCGAAAAAACTGGTTTTCACGAAATTATATTACCACCTCGTAGCAATTGTGTACTACTTATTAAAAACGACGAAAACATAAGTCAAGAGAATATCACTATAAAAAAACAGGACGTAAACGAAAACGTAATAATCGCGAACAGTATAAGTCCGGTCAATAAAGATAACATTATTAGTAACGTAATAAATATTTCGGAGGAACCTTTTGTAATAGACGAGCTTACCATACAACATATCGAGTGGGAGCCGTATAACGAAAACGTATTATCTGCATCTTTCGCAGATGCCGAACCAAGTGATCGTATAACACAAATCAAACGCGAAATTAAGACCGACGGTTTAAATAAAGAAGAACGCGAAAGTATTCTCGAACTCTGTTGTAATTACGCGGACCTGTTTTACCTACCGGGCGACTATTTGAGCGCCACAGAAATCGTGACACATACAATAAACACGCCGCGTTGTACAAAACCAATTAATATACGACCGTATCGTTTACCTTGGGCGTACCAAGAAGAAATTGAAAAACAAATTAAAGAAATGAAACATAACAATATTATACGAGATTCTAAATCACCTTTTAACTTTCCACTCGTAATAGTGAAAAAGAAAAATCTAGATCCGACAGAGAAACCCAAATTACGAGTATGCGTAGATTTCCGAAAACTTAACGAAGTAACCGAGAATGAAGCTTATGGCCTCCCAAATTTACTAGAGATATTAGAATCCCTAGGATCGTCCAAGTACTTCAGTACGTTGGATTTGGCTTCAGGGTATCATCAGTTGCATATAGACCCTGCTGATACCCATAAAACAGCTTTTTATACGAAATCCGGTCACTATGAATTTTTACGCATGCCTTTCGGGCTGAGTTCAGCTCCGGCTACTTTTACACGTGCAATGAAATCTGTACTTATGGGTCTTGAGGAAATGTGTACCGCATATCTTGACGACATTGTAGTACACGGATCAAGTTTAAGGGACCACCAGAAGAAATTAGAACAGGTATTCAATAGGCTGCGCGTGCACAAACTTAAATTACAACCTAATAAATGTTCTTTCTTAAGGAAAGAAGTATTGTACTTAGGTCATGTAATAAATGAAACAGGAGTTTCCCCGGACCCAAACAAATTAAAATGTATTCGAGAATATCCTCGACCGAAAAATGCAAAGGATATTAAATCATTTTTAGGACTACTTAACTATTATAGACGTTTCGTCGACAATTTTGCGAAAATCGCAAAACCATTAACTTACCTACTTAAGAAAAACGTATCATTTGTATGGACCGATAACTGCGAACATAGTTTCGAGGAACTAAAAAAAGCTTTAATGAACCCACCATTACCGGTCTATCCAGATTGGAAAAACGGGGAGTTCAACTTAATGACCGACGCGAGCCAATATGCAATAGGGGCCGTCTTGTCACAAGGGACCGTTCCTAAAGACCAACCTATCGCATACGCGAGTAGGACATTAAACAAAGCCGAATGCAACTATAGCGTTATCCAAAAAGAATTATTAGCCATCGTCTGGGCCGTAAAATATTTCAGACCTTATTTATATGGTCGTCATTTCAACATTATAACGGATCATCGACCATTAACATACCTGTTTGGTATTAAAGACGCATCGTCGCAACTTATGCACTGGCGGTTACAGCTAGCCGATTACGATTATACTATTACGTATAGGGCGGGACCCGAACACTCGAACGCCGACTGTTTATCGCGTATACGAATAATACAAACGGAATCTACGAATTTCGATACCGAGTTCAAGGACTTCCGTACAGCCGAGAATAAGCCAATATTTAATTCTAAAATTCTCGAGGTTGAGGGCGACGTTAGCAAGGTCACGGAAAGTGAAAACATTATAGTCACGATTCCGGAAGACAAAATTATTACGCATCCGACGATACGTGCAATTACCGAAAATATTGCTTTTAACGAAATACAGTTTACCGACGAAAACCGGTTCTGTACTTACACCGATGGTACAAAATTAATTATATTTTATAACATTTCCAAAACACACACAGTACCATTGGAGGCGGAAACTATTTATAAAGCCATATACGATATTCGTGAATATTGTATTGCGAATCAAATTAAATCCTTTTCCACTGTCAAAATAGACGGACCTACCTCATTAACAAACTTCTTAAGAATTCCAACGATGTTTCGGTACGTGTTTCGTTCGACCGACATCGTAGTAAAAATATATACGGGTGAACGTTTTACCGACGAGGAAAAACAACAAATTATTTACGAGCACCACGATTCACCTTTGGGCGGGCACTCCGGTGTATCACGCACACTAAAACGATTAAAACTTAACCACGACTGGTGTAATATTAAAAAAGACGTTAAACGTTATATTAAACACTGTGAACTATGTCAGAAAAACAAATCACATGTTAAAACCAAACAACCTATGTTAATTACTAGTACAGTAGTTAAACCTTTTGAAAGAATCTGTCTTGATATCGTAGGACCACTACCGAAAACTTTAATGGGGAATATGTATATTCTAACTTTGCAGGACGAGTTATCTCGTTACGAGCTTGCTATTGCATTATCTTCTACTGACGCTCCAACTGTAGCACAGGCATTCGTCGAATGTTACGTATGTACATACGGATTCCGAAATCAATCCTAACCGATTGTGGAACAAACTTTTTATCCGACGTTTTTAAAGGCATGTGCAAGCTATTGGACGTTAAAAAGATTCAGACAACGGCATGGCACCCACAGGGAAACGGGTTTTTGGAAAGGTCACATAAAACTTTAAAAGCTTACTTACGTAGCTTCGTAGACAAAGACAACAATTGGGATAAACTCTTATGTTACGCAACGTTTTGCTATAACACGACGGTTCATACGTCGACTAACTTTACGCCGTACGAATTGATATTCGGAACGAAACCAACTATTCCTTCAGCATTTAATAAGGAACCAGAACCACAATATAATTACGACAATTACGTTTTTGATCTTAAACGGATTATGCAAGAAACGCATAAGATAGATAGGGAAAATCTGATTAAGAAAAAAGAGTCTAACAAAACATATTATGATAAAACTATGAACGCTATCGAACTACACGTAGGCGATAAGGTTCTGATTAAAGAACAAAATAAAAAGAACGCGCTAGGTCTAAACTGGCAAGGACCATTTGAAATTTTATTAGTACACGACAACGAAAACATAACTGTCCAGAAAGGGCGTCGTGAATATAGAATTCATAAAAATAACGTCAAACGTTATTACGACGATAACGACGACGAACAATGATTTCTTAAATTTCAGTTTTTCCCATAGTCATGTTATTAATATTTTTTTATATATATACGTAGTTTTCAAGTCATTAATTTGAGAATTAGCCAAATCTATCTTATTTCTTATCAACAAAAGCATTCATAAAAGCATGCAAATGTCCACTGTTTTCTAGTTTCTATCCCTATTTTTCTCTTTATTGTTTTAGAAGGAAACAACACATTTTCATAAAGTAACTTAGCGTATTATTTGTATTTTCATTCAATTTATATTTACTTTTTCTTTATTATTTTATTTTATTATTTTATTATTATTATTATTATTCGGTACAAGGTTATCAATTAGTTTTTTTTTATATATATATCATTTATACATGGGAATGGGTTAATATTTAATAACTTAGATTTTAAAAATCAAAATATTTATAGGTAGGAGTATATTAAATATTCATTCTATAACTTGACTAATGAGCTGAAACGATTTCAGACTTATTCTACTAACAATACCGTTCACGTCAGGAACATTACGATTCACAGACGAACATTTAAGTCAACATTCTGGCATTTACTACGAAAATCGAGGACCGTTGAAACTTGTAACATCTCAATGGGACCTTACTGCGTACATTAACCTTACTAAATATAATAAAGAATTCGAATACATAAACATAGTGATAGAAAAAACGAAAGTATTGTGCGTTGAACACATGCACGACCCAGTACAAAATAATTTTAATTGTAACAACTTACTTCTTTCAGCTACCGCTATAGTTGAAAATTTACACCATAAAAAGACACAGGTCTTAAATTCTATTGGACACGTAATTACTAAGCGTAGCGCTTTAACTAAACTCGTAACAAAAGCAGCTAGGTTAATATACGGAATATGTAATTTAGAATGCATACAGAAATTCAATTTTATATAGGAGTAGCTAAAAACACTTCACAATCTAAATTGATAAAAGAACAAATTAAGGTAGTAGAACTACAACATAATTTAGAACCACACGACAATATAACTATGTTACCATTGTCATTATCCGTGAACGAAACAACAAACATTACGAAAGAACAGCAAATAAAAAATTATTTTACAAAACATTTTATACACGTTAACTTATTAATTACCAAATATATGTTAGAAACGGATACGATATTAGAAATTATACAACAAGCAAAAATAGGGATTATACATCCCAGTTTAATAACTCCACTAGAGTTACTAGAACACGTTAAAGATATTAAAGTATCTTTACCAGGGGGGACTGATTTACCCACTGACCTAGACATTACTAACATTTACGAACTGGTGAAACTCTCAGATATTGCTATTTATTATGCTAACGACAACCTAGTTTTTATAATATCTTTACCATTAATTTATCAAAACGACTTTATTTTATATAATTTAATACCTGTACCAGTATGTATTGACAATGATTGTGTTTATATAAAACCTAGTAATAAGTACATAGCTATAAGTAAATCTAAAGAACACTATGCAACTTATGACGAATTTTACTACACTCATTGTAAACACGCTAGAGATTTCCTATTATGTCCTGAAGGTAATCCTTTACATCCTCGTAATATACGACCCACATGCGAAGTACTATTATTGCAGGATCCAGACAAAGTTCCGAACAGTTGTGAAGTAATGCATGTGCAAATAGGTACAACTATCTTCCATAAGAAGAGATTCAAAAATGAATGGATATACGTGACTGACTATGACGTACTATTTGTTACCTGTGATGAAGACAAGGAATCAACTAGCCACACACTCAAAGGAGTAGGAATTATACATCTAAACAAAACCTGCAAAGGTTACGCACTAGAGACATACTGATACCGGGTAAAGTTGACTACAAATCCGAGTATATGGACTTCAACCCACGGTCAATAATAGATCGTAACCACTACTCACCACGCGTAGAGACTAACAATTTAATGGAAGACTGTCATGTCAAAACAAACAACATGGAGGACCTAAATACAGTGTCAGGTTCGAAAAAAACAATTGGAAAAACAACGCAAGGTCGACAACAGTATCGACGAACTTAAAAACTCACAGGAACTGAATAATTACATACTTTATGTCATAGCAAGTGTAATTTTTATGACAGTAAGCATATTTATTATAAATATGATTAAATCCAAAACAGACTACACAAAAGTAGAGTCACCAGAAGAAGCGGAACTACATGGTGCGAACAAAGAAGCGTCGACATAGTCGAATTTCCACTCGCACCAAGAAACAGCCCTACTGGCTATCCACAACTTCGTACATTCTTGAACTAAGGGAAGTCGGAGACTTCCATCTTCGAGGGGAGGAATGTAGTAAACCGACGGAGTCGCTTTCCTATATTCAATATTTTAATTACATTTCTCATGATGGGTACGCTGGACAACAACAATACTATTAATCTTTTTCAATACCTTCATTATGAAGAATAACAGTTAAAAAGATAGATTTTTTTGTTGTTTCTTTTCTTCCCTGAATTTAGCATTTGCCATTAAAAATGTCATTGGTTTTAATACTTCTAGGTCTGTGCAGTTCCTATGTTTTTGTAAACTTCTTATAGTTTCTAAAATATTAAGTTTATTTTGTTTTATTAATGAGTAAACAGTATCATTATTATTATAATATATAACATCTGGGTTCTATTTGTATGAAATATTTGAATTATTTAAATTCAAATTAAATTGAATTCAAGTTAATGTAAAAATAATAAATAACTTATTTTTTTTCATCTTAAACATACAAAACAATTCTTTCTTATTCTTATAATGTACTTTTACCAATCCTTATTAGTATTTAAGAATTTGTTGATTGTTTTAAAATCATAATATTTATTGTTGTATATATTATTGTTAAAATGTTAGAAGTACTTCCTTAAGTTCTTGTTCCTGTGCTTTTTATAATTCTATGAAGTTGCCATGCAAGTGTAGTAAACCGACGGAGTCGCTTTCCTATATTCAATATTTTAATTACATTTCTCATGATGGGTACGCTGGACAATAACAATACTATTAATCTTTTTCAATACCTTGGGTTTGGCAGTTTAATTAAAAAATCAATCTAACGAATAATTTACGGATCTTCGCTTTATCAAAATAATGCGAAAACAAAACCATAATTCACTCGATCTTCGCTTTGCCAAAATAATGCGAAAACAAACCTATTAAAATTGCCAATAAGCCACTCGGGTCTTTTGGCAATAACAACATCCAGCCCCAGGCTCCTTACAAATATCCATCTCCTAGACTCTACCGTGTACTTTTATATCCGCATAGATTTCATATAAATATAAGATGATGTCTATTGCAAAATTAGAAATAGTTTAGAGTTTGCACTACGTACATACTGTACGTAACTAACTTCTCGGGCAGATGCTTTTCGCTCTGTCCTCAAATTTATATTACACTTAATTGTGATCATTTATTTTTTTAAAACGTTAATAAAACTACTTATACCTAACTTGTGTAACTTGTCTCTGCAAACTTTTCTCCTATTCAACCGTCAACGTCTTTGAACTCAAAAATATAAGCGTTAGTGAGGGATCACTACACGTCTTTTGGTGTCAGGTGTGGGGTCATCTGAACGAAGTTTTCCAGTAACCAACCTGGATCCAAGTACATCAGCGGACCTCGAGTTCATCCACGACGCTGATACATAGGAAGGAAGCAAGCCAAGCCACCAACTTCAACCAACTTCACTCAACAAGCCAAGCGGAGCATCAACGACGAGTCAGCAGAGCCGTCAGCACGCAAGCAATCAGGACCAGACAAAAATCGCAATGAGTAACACATTGTAAGTTGTTATTTTTAACAAGCAATTATATAGTTTATGTCTGAGAGTCCAAGGTGTTGGGCAGTAGTTAAATATAACCCCTCAAACTTTACAAACGACAGTCATGAGCGTAACATTAGGAATTGACTCCGCCTTGCGCGGCATACCTAACTTTAGCGGGGGTACCGAGGTAGAACTAGCCTCATATATAACAGAATGTAACTACATAATGGAAAATATCCATGAAAATCTTGTAACAGTAGTGTTTCAAAATATACTATCCAAACTGAAGGGAGACGCTTACCAAGCTACTCGTTAACGAAATTTCTCGAACTGGTCGGAACTCAAAAACCACCTTAAGAACGTTTTTGGGGCACCACATTCAATTAACTATTTGCAATCACAACTTAGTAACATTAGACAACGATCCGACGAGGACGTTCGTAGTTTTGCTGGGCGAACTGAAAAATGCTATCATGAATTAGTAGGAGCATTAACACTAGGACTAGAGGCAGAATCAGCCGCAGCGGTAGCCTCATCACACAAATTGGGGGGCGCTTACTGCATTCGTTAACGGGGCAAAACCCGAAATTAGGTCATTTTTACGAGCGCGTGACGTATCTTCGCTCGAAAAAGCCATTACAATCGCGATCGAGGGGGAACAGGACCTCCAACATATTAATAGACGTAATAACACGGGAAATAATTACGGGAAAAATAACGCGAATAAAAAGAATATTAGATGTAATAAATGTAGCAAGATGGGCCACTATGCAAATGAGTGCCACAGTAACGCCGGTACATCATACAGCACAAATTTTAGGAATCCCATTAACAGTCGCGATGACAAAACCAGTATAGTAAAACGCGAATATCAGGGTCAAGTTCGATTCTGCGCGTACTGTAAAAAAACAAACCACAACATAAAAGATTGTAGGAAACGTATTTAAAACGAAAGTAAAAAAACGAATAATAAGGAAGGTGAAAGTTCTAGCACCAGCCGCACAGTAAATGAATTAGCCAAAATCATGTAAGAGTTGTAGCCAATTTCGAGGAGGAACATATAATATGTGCATCAGATAATTTCAAACCTCGTAAAATTAAATTATTAGTCGACTCCGGCGCGGAGATGAATCTTATTAAAATAACCGCGTTAGAAGGACATGTCGTAGTAAACGAATCTGCGAAACGCACAATAAAAGGCATTAATGAAATTCCTATATTCACCATAGGTACAATACTAACCAGTATGCAAATTAACGATGTAGAGGTGCTCATAAAATTCGACGTCGTTTTTGGCGATTTTCCAATAAACGAGTCAGGCATCATCGGTCGTAACTTCTTAAAACAAAACTAGGTCATTATGGTCATTATGGTCATTTTTGACTATAGCCAAAATTTATTAACTATACCCGAAAAAACTGGTTTTCACGAAATTATATTACCACCTCGTAGCAATTGTGTACTACTTATTAAAAACGACGAAAACATAAGTCAAGAGAATATCACTATAAAAAAACAGGACGTAAACGAAAACGTAATAATCGCGAACAGTATAAGTCCGGTCAATAAAGATAACATTATTAGTAACGTAATAAATATTTCGGAGGAACCTTTTGTAATAGACGAGCTTACCATACAACATATCGAGTGGGAGCCGTATAACGAAAACGTATTATCTGCATCTTTCGCAGATGCCGAACCAAGTGATCGTATAACACAAATCAAACGCGAAATTAAGACCGACGGTTTAAATAAAGAAGAACGCGAAAGTATTCTCGAACTCTGTTGTAATTACGCGGACCTGTTTTACCTACCGGGCGACTATTTGAGCGCCACAGAAATCGTGACACATACAATAAACACGCCGCGTTGTACAAAACCAATTAATATACGACCGTATCGTTTACCTTGGGCGTACCAAGAAGAAATTGAAAAACAAATTAAAGAAATGAAACATAACAATATTATACGAGATTCTAAATCACCTTTTAACTTTCCACTCGTAATAGTGAAAAAGAAAAATCTAGATCCGACAGAGAAACCCAAATTACGAGTATGCGTAGATTTCCGAAAACTTAACGAAGTAACCGAGAATGAAGCTTATGGCCTCCCAAATTTACTAGAGATATTAGAATCCCTAGGATCGTCCAAGTACTTCAGTACGTTGGATTTGGCTTCAGGGTATCATCAGTTGCATATAGACCCTGCTGATACCCATAAAACAGCTTTTTATACGAAATCCGGTCACTATGAATTTTTACGCATGCCTTTCGGGCTGAGTTCAGCTCCGGCTACTTTTACACGTGCAATGAAATCTGTACTTATGGGTCTTGAGGAAATGTGTACCGCATATCTTGACGACATTGTAGTACACGGATCAAGTTTAAGGGACCACCAGAAGAAATTAGAACAGGTATTCAATAGGCTGCGCGTGCACAAACTTAAATTACAACCTAATAAATGTTCTTTCTTAAGGAAAGAAGTATTGTACTTAGGTCATGTAATAAATGAAACAGGAGTTTCCCCGGACCCAAACAAATTAAAATGTATTCGAGAATATCCTCGACCGAAAAATGCAAAGGATATTAAATCATTTTTAGGACTACTTAACTATTATAGACGTTTCGTCGACAATTTTGCGAAAATCGCAAAACCATTAACTTACCTACTTAAGAAAAACGTATCATTTGTATGGACCGATAACTGCGAACATAGTTTCGAGGAACTAAAAAAAGCTTTAATGAACCCACCATTACCGGTCTATCCAGATTGGAAAAACGGGGAGTTCAACTTAATGACCGACGCGAGCCAATATGCAATAGGGGCCGTCTTGTCACAAGGGACCGTTCCTAAAGACCAACCTATCGCATACGCGAGTAGGACATTAAACAAAGCCGAATGCAACTATAGCGTTATCCAAAAAGAATTATTAGCCATCGTCTGGGCCGTAAAATATTTCAGACCTTATTTATATGGTCGTCATTTCAACATTATAACGGATCATCGACCATTAACATACCTGTTTGGTATTAAAGACGCATCGTCGCAACTTATGCACTGGCGGTTACAGCTAGCCGATTACGATTATACTATTACGTATAGGGCGGGACCCGAACACTCGAACGCCGACTGTTTATCGCGTATACGAATAATACAAACGGAATCTACGAATTTCGATACCGAGTTCAAGGACTTCCGTACAGCCGAGAATAAGCCAATATTTAATTCTAAAATTCTCGAGGTTGAGGGCGACGTTAGCAAGGTCACGGAAAGTGAAAACATTATAGTCACGATTCCGGAAGACAAAATTATTACGCATCCGACGATACGTGCAATTACCGAAAATATTGCTTTTAACGAAATACAGTTTACCGACGAAAACCGGTTCTGTACTTACACCGATGGTACAAAATTAATTATATTTTATAACATTTCCAAAACACACACAGTACCATTGGAGGCGGAAACTATTTATAAAGCCATATACGATATTCGTGAATATTGTATTGCGAATCAAATTAAATCCTTTTCCACTGTCAAAATAGACGGACCTACCTCATTAACAAACTTCTTAAGAATTCCAACGATGTTTCGGTACGTGTTTCGTTCGACCGACATCGTAGTAAAAATATATACGGGTGAACGTTTTACCGACGAGGAAAAACAACAAATTATTTACGAGCACCACGATTCACCTTTGGGCGGGCACTCCGGTGTATCACGCACACTAAAACGATTAAAACTTAACCACGACTGGTGTAATATTAAAAAAGACGTTAAACGTTATATTAAACACTGTGAACTATGTCAGAAAAACAAATCACATGTTAAAACCAAACAACCTATGTTAATTACTAGTACAGTAGTTAAACCTTTTGAAAGAATCTGTCTTGATATCGTAGGACCACTACCGAAAACTTTAATGGGGAATATGTATATTCTAACTTTGCAGGACGAGTTATCTCGTTACGAGCTTGCTATTGCATTATCTTCTACTGACGCTCCAACTGTAGCACAGGCATTCGTCGAATGTTACGTATGTACATACGGATTCCGAAATCAATCCTAACCGATTGTGGAACAAACTTTTTATCCGACGTTTTTAAAGGCATGTGCAAGCTATTGGACGTTAAAAAGATTCAGACAACGGCATGGCACCCACAGGGAAACGGGTTTTTGGAAAGGTCACATAAAACTTTAAAAGCTTACTTACGTAGCTTCGTAGACAAAGACAACAATTGGGATAAACTCTTATGTTACGCAACGTTTTGCTATAACACGACGGTTCATACGTCGACTAACTTTACGCCGTACGAATTGATATTCGGAACGAAACCAACTATTCCTTCAGCATTTAATAAGGAACCAGAACCACAATATAATTACGACAATTACGTTTTTGATCTTAAACGGATTATGCAAGAAACGCATAAGATAGATAGGGAAAATCTGATTAAGAAAAAAGAGTCTAACAAAACATATTATGATAAAACTATGAACGCTATCGAACTACACGTAGGCGATAAGGTTCTGATTAAAGAACAAAATAAAAAGAACGCGCTAGGTCTAAACTGGCAAGGACCATTTGAAATTTTATTAGTACACGACAACGAAAACATAACTGTCCAGAAAGGGCGTCGTGAATATAGAATTCATAAAAATAACGTCAAACGTTATTACGACGATAACGACGACGAACAATGATTTCTTAAATTTCAGTTTTTCCCATAGTCATGTTATTAATATTTTTTTATATATATACGTAGTTTTCAAGTCATTAATTTGAGAATTAGCCAAATCTATCTTATTTCTTATCAACAAAAGCATTCATAAAAGCATGCAAATGTCCACTGTTTTCTAGTTTCTATCCCTATTTTTCTCTTTATTGTTTTAGAAGGAAACAACACATTTTCATAAAGTAACTTAGCGTATTATTTGTATTTTCATTCAATTTATATTTACTTTTTCTTTATTATTTTATTTTATTATTTTATTATTATTATTATTATTCGGTACAAGGTTATCAATTAGTTTTTTTTTATATATATATCATTTATACATGGGAATGGGTTAATATTTAATAACTTAGATTTTAAAAATCAAAATATTTATAGGTAGGAGTATATTAAATATTCATTCTATAACTTGACTAATGAGCTGAAACGATTTCAGACTTATTCTACTAACAATACCGTTCACGTCAGGAACATTACGATTCACAGACGAACATTTAAGTCAACATTCTGGCATTTACTACGAAAATCGAGGACCGTTGAAACTTGTAACATCTCAATGGGACCTTACTGCGTACATTAACCTTACTAAATATAATAAAGAATTCGAATACATAAACATAGTGATAGAAAAAACGAAAGTATTGTGCGTTGAACACATGCACGACCCAGTACAAAATAATTTTAATTGTAACAACTTACTTCTTTCAGCTACCGCTATAGTTGAAAATTTACACCATAAAAAGACACAGGTCTTAAATTCTATTGGACACGTAATTACTAAGCGTAGCGCTTTAACTAAACTCGTAACAAAAGCAGCTAGGTTAATATACGGAATATGTAATTTAGAATGCATACAGAAATTCAATTTTATATAGGAGTAGCTAAAAACACTTCACAATCTAAATTGATAAAAGAACAAATTAAGGTAGTAGAACTACAACATAATTTAGAACCACACGACAATATAACTATGTTACCATTGTCATTATCCGTGAACGAAACAACAAACATTACGAAAGAACAGCAAATAAAAAATTATTTTACAAAACATTTTATACACGTTAACTTATTAATTACCAAATATATGTTAGAAACGGATACGATATTAGAAATTATACAACAAGCAAAAATAGGGATTATACATCCCAGTTTAATAACTCCACTAGAGTTACTAGAACACGTTAAAGATATTAAAGTATCTTTACCAGGGGGGACTGATTTACCCACTGACCTAGACATTACTAACATTTACGAACTGGTGAAACTCTCAGATATTGCTATTTATTATGCTAACGACAACCTAGTTTTTATAATATCTTTACCATTAATTTATCAAAACGACTTTATTTTATATAATTTAATACCTGTACCAGTATGTATTGACAATGATTGTGTTTATATAAAACCTAGTAATAAGTACATAGCTATAAGTAAATCTAAAGAACACTATGCAACTTATGACGAATTTTACTACACTCATTGTAAACACGCTAGAGATTTCCTATTATGTCCTGAAGGTAATCCTTTACATCCTCGTAATATACGACCCACATGCGAAGTACTATTATTGCAGGATCCAGACAAAGTTCCGAACAGTTGTGAAGTAATGCATGTGCAAATAGGTACAACTATCTTCCATAAGAAGAGATTCAAAAATGAATGGATATACGTGACTGACTATGACGTACTATTTGTTACCTGTGATGAAGACAAGGAATCAACTAGCCACACACTCAAAGGAGTAGGAATTATACATCTAAACAAAACCTGCAAAGGTTACGCACTAGAGACATACTGATACCGGGTAAAGTTGACTACAAATCCGAGTATATGGACTTCAACCCACGGTCAATAATAGATCGTAACCACTACTCACCACGCGTAGAGACTAACAATTTAATGGAAGACTGTCATGTCAAAACAAACAACATGGAGGACCTAAATACAGTGTCAGGTTCGAAAAAAACAATTGGAAAAACAACGCAAGGTCGACAACAGTATCGACGAACTTAAAAACTCACAGGAACTGAATAATTACATACTTTATGTCATAGCAAGTGTAATTTTTATGACAGTAAGCATATTTATTATAAATATGATTAAATCCAAAACAGACTACACAAAAGTAGAGTCACCAGAAGAAGCGGAACTACATGGTGCGAACAAAGAAGCGTCGACATAGTCGAATTTCCACTCGCACCAAGAAACAGCCCTACTGGCTATCCACAACTTCGTACATTCTTGAACTAAGGGAAGTCGGAGACTTCCATCTTCGAGGGGAGGAATGTAGTAAACCGACGGAGTCGCTTTCCTATATTCAATATTTTAATTACATTTCTCATGATGGGTACGCTGGACAACAACAATACTATTAATCTTTTTCAATACCTTCATTATGAAGAATAACAGTTAAAAAGATAGATTTTTTTGTTGTTTCTTTTCTTCCCTGAATTTAGCATTTGCCATTAAAAATGTCATTGGTTTTAATACTTCTAGGTCTGTGCAGTTCCTATGTTTTTGTAAACTTCTTATAGTTTCTAAAATATTAAGTTTATTTTGTTTTATTAATGAGTAAACAGTATCATTATTATTATAATATATAACATCTGGGTTCTATTTGTATGAAATATTTGAATTATTTAAATTCAAATTAAATTGAATTCAAGTTAATGTAAAAATAATAAATAACTTATTTTTTTTCATCTTAAACATACAAAACAATTCTTTCTTATTCTTATAATGTACTTTTACCAATCCTTATTAGTATTTAAGAATTTGTTGATTGTTTTAAAATCATAATATTTATTGTTGTATATATTATTGTTAAAATGTTAGAAGTACTTCCTTAAGTTCTTGTTCCTGTGCTTTTTATAATTCTATGAAGTTGCCATGCAAGTGTAGTAAACCGACGGAGTCGCTTTCCTATATTCAATATTTTAATTACATTTCTCATGATGGGTACGCTGGACAATAACAATACTATTAATCTTTTTCAATACCTTGGGTTTGGCAGTTTAATTAAAAAATCAATCTAACGAATAATTTACGGATCTTCGCTTTATCAAAATAATGCGAAAACAAAACCATAATTCACTCGATCTTCGCTTTGCCAAAATAATGCGAAAACAAACCTATTAAAATTGCCAATAAGCCACTCGGGTCTTTTGGCAATAACAACATCCAGCCCCAGGCTCCTTACAAATATCCATCTCCTAGACTCTACCGTGTACTTTTATATCCGCATAGATTTCATATAAATATAAGATGATGTCTATTGCAAAATTAGAAATAGTTTAGAGTTTGCACTACGTACATACTGTACGTAACTAACTTCTCGGGCAGATGCTTTTCGCTCTGTCCTCAAATTTATATTACACTTAATTGTGATCATTTATTTTTTTAAAACGTTAATAAAACTACTTATACCTAACTTGTGTAACTTGTCTCTGCAAACTTTTCTCCTATTCAACCGTCAACGTCTTTGAACTCAAAAATATAAGCGTTAGTGAGGGATCACTACACGTCTTTTGGTGTCAGGTGTGGGGTCATCTGAACGAAGTTTTCCAGTAACCAACCTGGATCCAAGTACATCAGCGGACCTCGAGTTCATCCACGACGCTGATACATAGGAAGGAAGCAAGCCAAGCCACCAACTTCAACCAACTTCACTCAACAAGCCAAGCGGAGCATCAACGACGAGTCAGCAGAGCCGTCAGCACGCAAGCAATCAGGACCAGACAAAAATCGCAATGAGTAACACATTGTAAGTTGTTATTTTTAACAAGCAATTATATAGTTTATGTCTGAGAGTCCAAGGTGTTGGGCAGTAGTTAAATATAACCCCTCAAACTTTACAAACGACAGTCATGAGCGTAACATTAGGAATTGACTCCGCCTTGCGCGGCATACCTAACTTTAGCGGGGGTACCGAGGTAGAACTAGCCTCATATATAACAGAATGTAACTACATAATGGAAAATATCCATGAAAATCTTGTAACAGTAGTGTTTCAAAATATACTATCCAAACTGAAGGGAGACGCTTACCAAGCTACTCGTTAACGAAATTTCTCGAACTGGTCGGAACTCAAAAACCACCTTAAGAACGTTTTTGGGGCACCACATTCAATTAACTATTTGCAATCACAACTTAGTAACATTAGACAACGATCCGACGAGGACGTTCGTAGTTTTGCTGGGCGAACTGAAAAATGCTATCATGAATTAGTAGGAGCATTAACACTAGGACTAGAGGCAGAATCAGCCGCAGCGGTAGCCTCATCACACAAATTGGGGGGCGCTTACTGCATTCGTTAACGGGGCAAAACCCGAAATTAGGTCATTTTTACGAGCGCGTGACGTATCTTCGCTCGAAAAAGCCATTACAATCGCGATCGAGGGGGAACAGGACCTCCAACATATTAATAGACGTAATAACACGGGAAATAATTACGGGAAAAATAACGCGAATAAAAAGAATATTAGATGTAATAAATGTAGCAAGATGGGCCACTATGCAAATGAGTGCCACAGTAACGCCGGTACATCATACAGCACAAATTTTAGGAATCCCATTAACAGTCGCGATGACAAAACCAGTATAGTAAAACGCGAATATCAGGGTCAAGTTCGATTCTGCGCGTACTGTAAAAAAACAAACCACAACATAAAAGATTGTAGGAAACGTATTTAAAACGAAAGTAAAAAAACGAATAATAAGGAAGGTGAAAGTTCTAGCACCAGCCGCACAGTAAATGAATTAGCCAAAATCATGTAAGAGTTGTAGCCAATTTCGAGGAGGAACATATAATATGTGCATCAGATAATTTCAAACCTCGTAAAATTAAATTATTAGTCGACTCCGGCGCGGAGATGAATCTTATTAAAATAACCGCGTTAGAAGGACATGTCGTAGTAAACGAATCTGCGAAACGCACAATAAAAGGCATTAATGAAATTCCTATATTCACCATAGGTACAATACTAACCAGTATGCAAATTAACGATGTAGAGGTGCTCATAAAATTCGACGTCGTTTTTGGCGATTTTCCAATAAACGAGTCAGGCATCATCGGTCGTAACTTCTTAAAACAAAACTAGGTCATTATGGTCATTATGGTCATTTTTGACTATAGCCAAAATTTATTAACTATACCCGAAAAAACTGGTTTTCACGAAATTATATTACCACCTCGTAGCAATTGTGTACTACTTATTAAAAACGACGAAAACATAAGTCAAGAGAATATCACTATAAAAAAACAGGACGTAAACGAAAACGTAATAATCGCGAACAGTATAAGTCCGGTCAATAAAGATAACATTATTAGTAACGTAATAAATATTTCGGAGGAACCTTTTGTAATAGACGAGCTTACCATACAACATATCGAGTGGGAGCCGTATAACGAAAACGTATTATCTGCATCTTTCGCAGATGCCGAACCAAGTGATCGTATAACACAAATCAAACGCGAAATTAAGACCGACGGTTTAAATAAAGAAGAACGCGAAAGTATTCTCGAACTCTGTTGTAATTACGCGGACCTGTTTTACCTACCGGGCGACTATTTGAGCGCCACAGAAATCGTGACACATACAATAAACACGCCGCGTTGTACAAAACCAATTAATATACGACCGTATCGTTTACCTTGGGCGTACCAAGAAGAAATTGAAAAACAAATTAAAGAAATGAAACATAACAATATTATACGAGATTCTAAATCACCTTTTAACTTTCCACTCGTAATAGTGAAAAAGAAAAATCTAGATCCGACAGAGAAACCCAAATTACGAGTATGCGTAGATTTCCGAAAACTTAACGAAGTAACCGAGAATGAAGCTTATGGCCTCCCAAATTTACTAGAGATATTAGAATCCCTAGGATCGTCCAAGTACTTCAGTACGTTGGATTTGGCTTCAGGGTATCATCAGTTGCATATAGACCCTGCTGATACCCATAAAACAGCTTTTTATACGAAATCCGGTCACTATGAATTTTTACGCATGCCTTTCGGGCTGAGTTCAGCTCCGGCTACTTTTACACGTGCAATGAAATCTGTACTTATGGGTCTTGAGGAAATGTGTACCGCATATCTTGACGACATTGTAGTACACGGATCAAGTTTAAGGGACCACCAGAAGAAATTAGAACAGGTATTCAATAGGCTGCGCGTGCACAAACTTAAATTACAACCTAATAAATGTTCTTTCTTAAGGAAAGAAGTATTGTACTTAGGTCATGTAATAAATGAAACAGGAGTTTCCCCGGACCCAAACAAATTAAAATGTATTCGAGAATATCCTCGACCGAAAAATGCAAAGGATATTAAATCATTTTTAGGACTACTTAACTATTATAGACGTTTCGTCGACAATTTTGCGAAAATCGCAAAACCATTAACTTACCTACTTAAGAAAAACGTATCATTTGTATGGACCGATAACTGCGAACATAGTTTCGAGGAACTAAAAAAAGCTTTAATGAACCCACCATTACCGGTCTATCCAGATTGGAAAAACGGGGAGTTCAACTTAATGACCGACGCGAGCCAATATGCAATAGGGGCCGTCTTGTCACAAGGGACCGTTCCTAAAGACCAACCTATCGCATACGCGAGTAGGACATTAAACAAAGCCGAATGCAACTATAGCGTTATCCAAAAAGAATTATTAGCCATCGTCTGGGCCGTAAAATATTTCAGACCTTATTTATATGGTCGTCATTTCAACATTATAACGGATCATCGACCATTAACATACCTGTTTGGTATTAAAGACGCATCGTCGCAACTTATGCACTGGCGGTTACAGCTAGCCGATTACGATTATACTATTACGTATAGGGCGGGACCCGAACACTCGAACGCCGACTGTTTATCGCGTATACGAATAATACAAACGGAATCTACGAATTTCGATACCGAGTTCAAGGACTTCCGTACAGCCGAGAATAAGCCAATATTTAATTCTAAAATTCTCGAGGTTGAGGGCGACGTTAGCAAGGTCACGGAAAGTGAAAACATTATAGTCACGATTCCGGAAGACAAAATTATTACGCATCCGACGATACGTGCAATTACCGAAAATATTGCTTTTAACGAAATACAGTTTACCGACGAAAACCGGTTCTGTACTTACACCGATGGTACAAAATTAATTATATTTTATAACATTTCCAAAACACACACAGTACCATTGGAGGCGGAAACTATTTATAAAGCCATATACGATATTCGTGAATATTGTATTGCGAATCAAATTAAATCCTTTTCCACTGTCAAAATAGACGGACCTACCTCATTAACAAACTTCTTAAGAATTCCAACGATGTTTCGGTACGTGTTTCGTTCGACCGACATCGTAGTAAAAATATATACGGGTGAACGTTTTACCGACGAGGAAAAACAACAAATTATTTACGAGCACCACGATTCACCTTTGGGCGGGCACTCCGGTGTATCACGCACACTAAAACGATTAAAACTTAACCACGACTGGTGTAATATTAAAAAAGACGTTAAACGTTATATTAAACACTGTGAACTATGTCAGAAAAACAAATCACATGTTAAAACCAAACAACCTATGTTAATTACTAGTACAGTAGTTAAACCTTTTGAAAGAATCTGTCTTGATATCGTAGGACCACTACCGAAAACTTTAATGGGGAATATGTATATTCTAACTTTGCAGGACGAGTTATCTCGTTACGAGCTTGCTATTGCATTATCTTCTACTGACGCTCCAACTGTAGCACAGGCATTCGTCGAATGTTACGTATGTACATACGGATTCCGAAATCAATCCTAACCGATTGTGGAACAAACTTTTTATCCGACGTTTTTAAAGGCATGTGCAAGCTATTGGACGTTAAAAAGATTCAGACAACGGCATGGCACCCACAGGGAAACGGGTTTTTGGAAAGGTCACATAAAACTTTAAAAGCTTACTTACGTAGCTTCGTAGACAAAGACAACAATTGGGATAAACTCTTATGTTACGCAACGTTTTGCTATAACACGACGGTTCATACGTCGACTAACTTTACGCCGTACGAATTGATATTCGGAACGAAACCAACTATTCCTTCAGCATTTAATAAGGAACCAGAACCACAATATAATTACGACAATTACGTTTTTGATCTTAAACGGATTATGCAAGAAACGCATAAGATAGATAGGGAAAATCTGATTAAGAAAAAAAAGTCTAACAAAACATATTATGATAAAACTATGAACGCTATCGAACTACACGTAGGCGATAAGGTTCTGATTAAAGAACAAAATAAAAAGAACGCGCTAGGTCTAAACTGGCAAGGACCATTTGAAATTTTATTAGTACACGACAACGAAAACATAACTGTCCAGAAAGGGCGTCGTGAATATAGAATTCATAAAAATAACGTCAAACGTTATTACGACGATAACGACGACGAACAATGATTTCTTAAATTTCAGTTTTTCCCATAGTCATGTTATTAATATTTTTTTATATATATACGTAGTTTTCAAGTCATTAATTTGAGAATTAGCCAAATCTATCTTATTTCTTATCAACAAAAGCATTCATAAAAGCATGCAAATGTCCACTGTTTTCTAGTTTCTATCCCTATTTTTCTCTTTATTGTTTTAGAAGGAAACAACACATTTTCATAAAGTAACTTAGCGTATTATTTGTATTTTCATTCAATTTATATTTACTTTTTCTTTATTATTTTATTTTATTATTTTATTATTATTATTATTATTCGGTACAAGGTTATCAATTAGTTTTTTTTTATATATATATCATTTATACATGGGAATGGGTTAATATTTAATAACTTAGATTTTAAAAATCAAAATATTTATAGGTAGGAGTATATTAAATATTCATTCTATAACTTGACTAATGAGCTGAAACGATTTCAGACTTATTCTACTAACAATACCGTTCACGTCAGGAACATTACGATTCACAGACGAACATTTAAGTCAACATTCTGGCATTTACTACGAAAATCGAGGACCGTTGAAACTTGTAACATCTCAATGGGACCTTACTGCGTACATTAACCTTACTAAATATAATAAAGAATTCGAATACATAAACATAGTGATAGAAAAAACGAAAGTATTGTGCGTTGAACACATGCACGACCCAGTACAAAATAATTTTAATTGTAACAACTTACTTCTTTCAGCTACCGCTATAGTTGAAAATTTACACCATAAAAAGACACAGGTCTTAAATTCTATTGGACACGTAATTACTAAGCGTAGCGCTTTAACTAAACTCGTAACAAAAGCAGCTAGGTTAATATACGGAATATGTAATTTAGAATGCATACAGAAATTCAATTTTATATAGGAGTAGCTAAAAACACTTCACAATCTAAATTGATAAAAGAACAAATTAAGGTAGTAGAACTACAACATAATTTAGAACCACACGACAATATAACTATGTTACCATTGTCATTATCCGTGAACGAAACAACAAACATTACGAAAGAACAGCAAATAAAAAATTATTTTACAAAACATTTTATACACGTTAACTTATTAATTACCAAATATATGTTAGAAACGGATACGATATTAGAAATTATACAACAAGCAAAAATAGGGATTATACATCCCAGTTTAATAACTCCACTAGAGTTACTAGAACACGTTAAAGATATTAAAGTATCTTTACCAGGGGGGACTGATTTACCCACTGACCTAGACATTACTAACATTTACGAACTGGTGAAACTCTCAGATATTGCTATTTATTATGCTAACGACAACCTAGTTTTTATAATATCTTTACCATTAATTTATCAAAACGACTTTATTTTATATAATTTAATACCTGTACCAGTATGTATTGACAATGATTGTGTTTATATAAAACCTAGTAATAAGTACATAGCTATAAGTAAATCTAAAGAACACTATGCAACTTATGACGAATTTTACTACACTCATTGTAAACACGCTAGAGATTTCCTATTATGTCCTGAAGGTAATCCTTTACATCCTCGTAATATACGACCCACATGCGAAGTACTATTATTGCAGGATCCAGACAAAGTTCCGAACAGTTGTGAAGTAATGCATGTGCAAATAGGTACAACTATCTTCCATAAGAAGAGATTCAAAAATGAATGGATATACGTGACTGACTATGACGTACTATTTGTTACCTGTGATGAAGACAAGGAATCAACTAGCCACACACTCAAAGGAGTAGGAATTATACATCTAAACAAAACCTGCAAAGGTTACGCACTAGAGACATACTGATACCGGGTAAAGTTGACTACAAATCCGAGTATATGGACTTCAACCCACGGTCAATAATAGATCGTAACCACTACTCACCACGCGTAGAGACTAACAATTTAATGGAAGACTGTCATGTCAAAACAAACAACATGGAGGACCTAAATACAGTGTCAGGTTCGAAAAAAACAATTGGAAAAACAACGCAAGGTCGACAACAGTATCGACGAACTTAAAAACTCACAGGAACTGAATAATTACATACTTTATGTCATAGCAAGTGTAATTTTTATGACAGTAAGCATATTTATTATAAATATGATTAAATCCAAAACAGACTACACAAAAGTAGAGTCACCAGAAGAAGCGGAACTACATGGTGCGAACAAAGAAGCGTCGCTAAGAAGCGTCGACATAGTCGAATTTCCACTCGCACCAAGAAACAGCCCTACTGGCTATCCACAACTTCGTACATTCTTGAACTAAGGGAAGTCGGAGACTTCCATCTTCGAGGGGAGGAATGTAGTAAACCGACGGAGTCGCTTTCCTATATTCAATATTTTAATTACATTTCTCATGATGGGTACGCTGGACAACAACAATACTATTAATCTTTTTCAATACCTTCATTATGAAGAATAACAGTTAAAAAGATAGATTTTTTTGTTGTTTCTTTTCTTCCCTGAATTTAGCATTTGCCATTAAAAATGTCATTGGTTTTAATACTTCTAGGTCTGTGCAGTTCCTATGTTTTTGTAAACTTCTTATAGTTTCTAAAATATTAAGTTTATTTTGTTTTATTAATGAGTAAACAGTATCATTATTATTATAATATATAACATCTGGGTTCTATTTGTATGAAATATTTGAATTATTTAAATTCAAATTAAATTGAATTCAAGTTAATGTAAAAATAATAAATAACTTATTTTTTTTCATCTTAAACATACAAAACAATTCTTTCTTATTCTTATAATGTACTTTTACCAATCCTTATTAGTATTTAAGAATTTGTTGATTGTTTTAAAATCATAATATTTATTGTTGTATATATTATTGTTAAAATGTTAGAAGTACTTCCTTAAGTTCTTGTTCCTGTGCTTTTTATAATTCTATGAAGTTGCCATGCAAGTGTAGTAAACCGACGGAGTCGCTTTCCTATATTCAATATTTTAATTACATTTCTCATGATGGGTACGCTGGACAATAACAATACTATTAATCTTTTTCAATACCTTGGGTTTGGCAGTTTAATTAAAAAATCAATCTAACGAATAATTTACGGATCTTCGCTTTATCAAAATAATGCGAAAACAAAACCATAATTCACTCGATCTTCGCTTTGCCAAAATAATGCGAAAACAAACCTATTAAAATTGCCAATAAGCCACTCGGGTCTTTTGGCAATAACAACATCCAGCCCCAGGCTCCTTACAAATATCCATCTCCTAGACTCTACCGTGTACTTTTATATCCGCATAGATTTCATATAAATATAAGATGATGTCTATTGCAAAATTAGAAATAGTTTAGAGTTTGCACTACGTACATACTGTACGTAACTAACTTCTCGGGCAGATGCTTTTCGCTCTGTCCTCAAATTTATATTACACTTAATTGTGATCATTTATTTTTTTAAAACGTTAATAAAACTACTTATACCTAACTTGTGTAACTTGTCTCTGCAAACTTTTCTCCTATTCAACCGTCAACGTCTTTGAACTCAAAAATATAAGCGTTAGTGAGGGATCACTACACAAGCATCTTTTTAATAAAAGAAGAGCAACAAATCATTCTTTTTACGATGAAGATATCTGCGATAAAAGATGGACATGAAATTATTATTATAAATCCCAGGTAATTTTTAAAGAACCGCTAAAGTTATGTGAGGCTATTAGTGATGTTCCTATTGAAACTCAGAAGAAACCTAAAAACGCAAGACTATTATTAGCAAACGAAAAGTTTCGAAAGGCATCTATTAGAGTTTCTAAATTGGCTGAACTTTTTTCAATATCATCGCAATTTAATTATGAAAGAAGAATGAGCCAGTTAGAACAAATAATTTGTATATGGAGCAAAAAAGAATAATTTTTAACCAAGGAGATAAGTTCTGAATATGAAAATGATGATGATGAAGATGAAATACAATCTATAATTTAAAAATCAAATAATATTATTACCCGGGTATATTATTCAAATGTGTGTTTATAATTTAGAAATAGTAACTAGCCATCAACAAGTTCTGAACCTGACAAAGACGTGATATGTTCTGTCCAGAATGATGAGTGAAGTACGAGTCAGGTTAATCAGCCATCAAAAAGTTCTGGACATAACAAAAACCCTGCCACAAAAAAGTTTAAAGTTGCTTATATCAAATTGCCAACAAAAATTAAGTGCTGTGGAATACCGAAGGGTGCAACACAGACAACTATAGACGTACATTTCCCCACCCCCACCCATTTGACTTTTTTCAAAGCCAATATTTAGTGCTCAATTCCTGCCAATTCCTGCCGTAGACCCCGGAATTCCTGCTCAAAAGCCGCCACCACAAAAGCCAAAAAACTGTGGGTGGGGCTGGGGAAAAATTTCTCCAGGCCCACCCATACTCAAAAATTAAGTGCTGTGGAATACCGAAGGGTGCAACACAGACAACTATAGCATATAGATAGAACATCAGATGAAATCGTTCATTTACAATAAATCCTGTACAATTTAGTATATTTTACTGTCACCATACTATTTTTTAGACACGTGTTTCTATTACTAAATTTAGTTATATCATAAATTGCTATCTGCGTTTGTAACAGTTACAAATTTACTGCGACCAATCAACACGAAGCAATTAGATTAATAGTTATTGAAAATATAATAATTTATTTGAAACAAATTAGTACCTGCATGACGTTCAAATCAATTAATTTCAGTAAAACTATCTTTTTTTATGTTTTATTCAGCACAAAAAAAAAGATTATTGAGGGGCGCCAAAATTTTAATTCTTTCCAAAATGGGTCGTACCATAAGAAGTTTGGGAACCTCTGATATATATCATAGTTGTTGTGTATTGTTAATATGAATAATAACACAAACGTATATTATAGTCTTTTATTGTGAAAAGTATAAAACGAACTGACATACATATAAAATTGTCTACTTGCTAATGACCGATGGACAATCCCCACCGATCGTAATATGATACTTATAATTATTATTATTAATATAAACGTTTAGTATACAATGTAAATGCTGAATATGCAACATCTCTTTCCTTTAAAAAAAATATAAAGTATTTTGTATAGTGCTTAATTACTATGTTAGTATTTATTTATTTATTTATTTATTTTTTTTTTATATACGAGTATTTATTATATAATATGATAACTGATATAATTAATAGTTAATTATTGCAATTATTGCCCTAAGCATAATCACTTGGAGAATATCGCTGAGGCGGTTTTCTAGATCTAAATGGTCTGGGTGTTTTATTTACTATTACGGGATCGGCCGGATCGGGATTTTGATTTTCACCTACTGTTTCAGTATTTTTAGAATTTTCATTTGCTTGTCTAGCTGGTGTAGGTGACAGTGAGTTATTTATTTGGTTGTGTGGCCATATCTGATCAGTGTGTCTTATCCATTCAGAACCCTCGTCTAGTATGATTTTATGAGTGTTTTTACTAATGTTTTCTGTTATTTTTCCTTTTTGCCAATTTTCATTTTTATTTCGATAATCCTTAACTAATACCAAATCACCCTCTTTTATATTAATATCTCTTTTTCCTGAATTTTTTATTTGTGTAATTTGGTTATTAATAACTACTTCATTTGTGTTTGGGATTAATAAATCAAAAATAGTAGGTACGTGTTGAGCGGCCAAACATAAGTTTTGCTGGCGTTTCATTTGTGGTTGAGTGTACAGTATTTCTATACATCAATAAAAATTTATTCAAATGGTGTAATGATGTTGAACATTTATTAAAAAATTGCTTAACTATTTTTACTCCAGATTCGGCAAATCCATTTGAGGCTGGGTGGAAAGGTGCCCCTGTCAAGTGCCTGATACCTAGTGTCTTGCAATATGACTGGAATTCATCGCCATTAAAACATTTTGCATTGTCAGTTGTTATTGTTCTGGGAATGCCAAAACGTGCAATTAACTCAGACAGTTTTGTTATGACCGTTTGTGCTGTCATCGAATTTACTTGAAAAACTTCTAGCCACTTTGTGGTTGCATCGACAATAATTAAGAATGTTTTATTTTTGTACGGACCTAAGAAATCGCAATGCACTCTCGTCCATTGTCTTTGTGGCCATTTCCACGGAGTTAGTACTGACTTAGGAGGATTAGGTCTCGCACTTATGCATTCATTGCAGTTTCGGACCATATCCTCAATTTCTTTATCTATACTAGGCCACCAGAAATACGAACGCGCAATGCTTTTCATACTCGACATGCCAATATGACAAGAATGCAGTTCAGTTAGAATTGACATACGGAATTTGGTTGGTATGATTACTCTATAGCCCCAAAATAAACAATCTTGTTCAACAGTAATTTCTGTTTTGCGTGTATTATACGAGTTTAATTCGGAATTTATTGAAAAGTCATTACTCCATGAACCTGTTTTTGTAGCGTGTAATACTCTAGAGGTAATTGGATCTCTTTTCGTTTCAATTTTAATTTTGTGCCAATCTAGCGGAAATGGTGACTGTTCGTGAATAAAATTTATGTGAGCGTCGTCATATTCATTAATATTATTGTTGCATTGGTTTGTTTTAATGCGGGATAAAAAATCAGCAGTATTTCCTTCTGATTTAATATACTTAATTTCAAAATCGAATGAAGAAAGAACGTATGCCCAACGTTGTAAGCGATTTGCCGCATAAATTGGTATTCCTTTTTTTTCTCCAAATATGTGGATTAATGGTTTGTGACCAGTAACGAATGTAAATTTTCTACCGTATAAATAATCGTAAAATTTTTGAACACCAAAAATTATGGCTAGACCTTCTTTTTCGATTTGTGGAAATTTGCATTCACTGCTTGACAATACTCGTGATGCATATGCAATTGGTCTTTCTGAGTGGTCAGGATAAGTGTGCGATATGATTGCACCTAGTGCGTATGACGAAGAATCGACCGTGAGTTTTATGGGAAGTTTTTGGTCATAATGTGCTAACACAGGACTTGAGATAAGCATTTTTTTTATGTTATTATATGCTTGATCACATTCTGGTGACCATAGCCATTTTTTTTCTTGTCTTAGTAATGAGTATAACGGTTTAAGAATGTCCGCTGCTCTTGGAACAAATTTAATGTAATATGTTACTAAACCTAAAAATGATTTTAACATAGTTTTATTTTCTGGAACCAGGGCAGATTGTATTGCATTTATGTGTTTAGTTAAGGTGTGCAAGCCATGCTCATCGATTTTATGACCTAAATATTCAATTGAATTTTTGAGAAAACTACATTTGTTTTGTTTAACCCTTAAACCAACTTCGGATAAAACGTTAAGTAATTTTTTAATTAAGTAATCTATTATTGTGTTCTTCTACCGTTTTTCCCGCAACTATTATGTCGTCTTGAAATATACCAATCCCTTCTAAGCCTGTGGTTGATATTTCCATGGCTTTTTGGAATTCCCCAGCTGAGCTTTTTATTCCGAACGGATTTCGAGTATAACTGAATAGGCCTTTGTGAGTATTTATTGTAGTGTATTTGCGATCACTCTCTTTAATTACCATTTGTTGATATGCATCTTTGAGATCTATTTTAGAAAAATATTTTGAGCCACTTATATTCGCATAAAGATGTTCTATTTTTGGTAAGGGATACTCAGTTCCTTCCAATACGGGGTTGATTGTAATTTTGAAATCTCCACAAATTCTAACTGTACCGTCGGGCTTAAGAATTGGAACAATTGGAGTGGCCCATTCGCTGTAGTTCACGGGAGTTAAAATATTATTATCTATTAAACGATCAATTACCGACTCTACCTTAGATTTTAGTGCTAAAGGAATTGACCTTGGCTTGTAAAACTTGGGTATTGCCCCTTTTTAATGTTTAGCGATATTTGGTATTTATTAAAGGTGCCGATTTCATTTTTGAATAAATGCTCGAAATTTTTTAATATATTCTCTATATTTTTGTTTACATTTATAGTGTTATAAATGGGAGAATAGTTTATTATTTTTAAATCATTTCTACCAATTAATGGCGGTCCTCCGTTTTGTATTACGTAAATGCACATTTTAAAAGACTTTTTCAAATATTTAGCATTTACTATTAATTTTCCTATTGGGCTTATATCATTTCCGACGTAATCGCGTAGTGAAATATCGTTTGGTAATAAAGTTAAATTATTAAAACTTGTATCATATAATTGTTTTGACATTACACTATGCACAGCCCCCGTATCTATTTCAAATTTTAAATCTTTATTTTCAATTAATAAATTGATAATGTACGGTTTTACTTTATTTTGAAAGTTATTTTCAATCATATTAAAAAAAATGTCAGATAAATTGTACGCGATTGCGTCATCATGAATATTTTCATTCGTGTTATTACCAGAATTTTCGGATAAAAATGTATTGTGTGAGCGGTTATCATACTTTGGTTTATTGTTCTTACTTTTACACATAGGAGCCAAATGACCTTTGATATTGCAAATATTACAACTGTAGTCCTTGTATCGGCATTCTTTTTGTGTGTGATTTGATCGACCGCATGTTCCACATTTTGATTTTCCGTGATTGACTGCTTGGCTGATTTTGCTTGCTGACTTTGTTTTTGATATTTGAAGTCAGCTTCTTCCTTTATCCATCCGGTTTTATTGTTGATTGTAGATTCTTTTGCAGCAGAAATTTCCATAAGGTGCGAATATGTGATGCTTATTTTTGAGGCATCTTCCTCTAGTAATCGATCTTGAATTGGTCCCGCGTTCATACCAACAACAAAAATGTCACGGATTACAATTTGTAATTCCGTTGAAAAATTACTTTTTGATGCTAGGTTCTTTACTCTTGCTCCCCATTCAGCTACAGTTTCGTCTGGTCTCTGCTTTGCGTTGTAGAATGCATATCTTGATGCGAAGTACGATTTCACTGGCTTGTAATAATTGTTTAACAAACCTAATAGTGTGCCGTATGTCTGAACGTCTGGTTTGGCTGGAACGCATAAACTGAATAATATTTTGTGAACTTCCTCACTAATTGAAGATAGTTGTATAGCTCTCTTCTGGACTTCGTTACTTATTCCGTTTGCAATGAAAAAATTTGTAAGTCTTGATTCAAATATTGTTATGTCGTTTCCAGATTCAAATGTTCCTGGTGAACCTATTATATTATGGAATTGAGTAATATTTTTGTTATCCTCACCCATTTTATAAATATTTTAATTTAATATGAGATGAGTTTAAAAATTTTTATCTTCGTCGCCAATTTGTTGTGTATTGTTAATATGAATAATAACACAAACGTATATTATAGTCTTTTATTGTGAAAAGTATAAAACGAACTGACATACATATACAATTTTCTACTTGCTAATGACCTATGGACAATCCCCACCGATCGTAATATGATACTTATGATTATTATTATTAATATAAACGTTTAGTATACAATGTAAATGCTGAATATGCAACAATAGTTAAAAAATCAATGTTACTTGTATAAATGTTTTCTAATAGTAATTATAATTATATATATATTTATTATTGTAGTATACTAGTACTAAATATTGGCGTAAGAAAAAGTTGAAAAAGTCAAATTCCGACCATGTGGGGCTGGAGAAACGTTTTCCCCGCCCCATCCATAGTTTTTTAATTTTTGCGGGGGGTGTTTTTGAGCAGGAATTCCGGGAGTGGTGGCAGGAATTGAGCACTAAATATTGGCGTTGGAAAAAGTTGAAAAAGTCAAATGGGTGGGGGTGGGGAAATGTACGTCAACTATAGGTCTTCCAATCAGGGACCAGAACCGGAACCGAAAATAACCGGTTCTGGAACCGGAACTGAAAAGAGCCGGAACCTTTATTTCCAAAAATGAAAAACCGTAACCGTAACCTTAACTATAAAAAGGTTATTTAGGTAAGGGTAGACTAGTTATTTTACTAGACTACTTAAATTAAATTAAAAATATTTATTTCATCAAATCATAATATTTCACAATACTATAAATATGAAATATTACATAATATTTTACAAACTCTTACTATATGATGGAATAAAATAGCTTAACCTAACCCAAAGAAATATTTACAATATTATCTTACATTCCTATAGATTTCGTATAGGCGTGTATCTTTGTAATTATTTTTTTAACTTTTCATAATACCTTCTATTTTCATGAAATAATTACAATTTAAACATGAATAAATAGATTAATTCAGACAATTTTTTTAATAAATCTTTAATGATCAGAAATCAAAATTAACTGAAAATAACCGGTATTTTTCAAAACCGGTATTAACCGGTTCTAGAACCCTTATATTTTTTTAGAAAACCGAAACAGAACCGAAAACCTTAAACAAATTAATTTAATAACCGGAACCGAAACATCCTATAGGTTCCAGTCCCTGCTTCCAATACACAAGAAACAGTTAAAACCAATTCCCATTATTTACTTAAAGAAAATATGATAATAGAATGGCTCACAAATAAGAGAGTTGTCAACAAAGTGAGAAAAGATCAGTATATAATCCAAAGAGAAGATATTAAACTATATTCGGATGTGTTTAATGGTATTATAGAGAATGAGGTTGATATAAACAGTGTGAAATCTTACTGCTCCAATGGTGTATGGAGAAAAAATAATGTTTTAACTAAACAAAAAAAAAAATATTACCTGGGTATGCCCATTATGTAATAATGTCATAGGAGTTGATTGAAATTCCATATTGTGTGACTGTTGTTTAATCTGGCATCATATGGAATGCGTTAAATCGAAGCAAAATGGGAAATATTGGTTTTGTGACACATGTAAATTGGTGAAATAATAATTATATGAATTATATGTTTATATATATTTAAGTACTTACCTTTTTTTTAGTTTTTACTTTATTTAAACATACTTACATTAAAATTCATCTGCTACAATAACACCATGTGCTTACTGCTTACTCACCTGACATATTTGTTATTAACAATAGTTTTGGGTAGTATAAAAATTAGACCCCATGCATATTATTATTTAATTAATTACAAGTATATTATCATACACTCACGCGTTTGATAACAATATGGCCGGGTGTCCACTATCAGCCAAACCATGGTCGGGTGTATACAGTATATAAGTTACGGTCAAAAGCCAACATCGGGCAAACCTCAGAAATGCCCGGGCAAAACGCGAACTGCCCACAATCCTTGGGCAAAATGTTATATTTCGGCTTTTGAAAGGGCAAACCTAGTTATGACCAACCCCATTTGGGCAAAAACCGTTTACTGACTTTTATCGTAATGGCAAAACCGTAGTGGGTGCTAGTGTAGCGTGCGATCTACCAGCTCGTTTCTGGTGTAGAGTGCGATCTACCAGCTAGTTTCTGGTGTAGCGTGCGATCTACCAGCTTGTTTTTGGAAATATCATCCACATAATATAAGTTTCATTTTAGACAATTTAGTCGTCGTTAATTATGTATGTCGCCCGCATATCTTATAAAAATGCAATGAACAAATCTGGTTGACTTTTCCGCCACATCTTCCAGCAATACTGATCCAAATGTGACTGAAGCATATGGATAGGTACGCCTCTCTTTTTCTTCAGTATGGATATTTTTGCATCCAACCATGATCTTTCAACACCCTGTGTGTGCGCACCTGTTAAGGGGTCAACATAATTTTCTTGATGATTAACAGTTTCATGAATGAACCCTTCTGATGTTAAACATCGGTATGAGGGCTACTCATCTGAGTGAATGACGGAACCACCTTCACATTCCCTTTTAATAATAGGTAAAAGAGTATCCTTGTCACGGCGTTCTACGTAAAAATACCTACTGTAATTTCCATGCTTGAGACCGAAAACCCACGGTCCATCAATCCTGGCACCATGGTTGCGGTTGTTTTGGACCTGTGCCCCCTCATCCGTATTTGCTGGTGGCTTATCTCCACCTAACATGATCGTTTTGTTGGATCTTCCAGTAAGTTCAGCCGCCTGAATGAGAGGTATTTCGATGACAAACATAAACACTATTTCCATAATCTCGCTAAGTGTTAGCTTACATGTAACTCTGCTATTGAGGTCCGTAAAGTAAAAAAAGGCATTTCCTTGGCGAACTAAATGAGAAGTTTGGCAACCTTTTTTTGGGCACCTGAATATAGGCACAAATTCACCATTACGGTTCTTCCGTCGTTTTTCACACATTTCTGTGCCACACTTATGGCAAGGGTCAATATTATTCACATCTTTTAAAAGTTGGTGTTCTCGTAAGAATGTAGTGCATTCTTGCTCTGAACTTGCAACACGAATATAAAAATCTTTGAGAAGCATGACGGAACTATCTAACAAAAAAAAAAAAATGACTGAAATAGACGAAAGATAGACAAGGACTACGTGCGTCGTCGAAATCGGAAAGCACACTAAACTATTATCGACGAAATATAACGTTAACATCGTTAATGATAAATTACCGATAAAGAAGTGGATAGTAGGTTTTGGCAAAAACGATAAAGCGATCAATATTATCTTTATCGTATTATAAAAAAATATAACTTCCCAATTTCCCATACGTGTTGGACATTTCGTTCATTATTATTCGGTTATCGCTATGTATATCTATACCGCATCTGCCAGGTGCATAAATATATCACAGGTAGACACACGTAAGCGGTAGATCGCACGCTACACTGGCACCCCGTAGTGTCTTATATACGTTCTCTAATATTAAATAGAAATAGTGATTTTTGTCGTACGAATTTATTACGATTATAAATGACCCCACGTATCTTGTTAATTTATCGTTGTTATCGTGTTTTATCAACTCGTTACCTATAATATTAAAGGATTCTATAAAATATTAACCAAAAATGGAATTTTGTCATCACTTTATGCCAAAAACCAAATATTTCAATGCAAGGAACAATTTATTAGTAGTAATGATGTACCGAATATCGAAATACCACTGAGGACTGCTAGTACTCAAAATTCATTAACTGGAGGATAAGGGTTTATTTTTTGTTCTTGCAAAACTAAGTGCACTACGAGACGATGCAAATGTAAGCAACAAAATATTTTGTATAGTTCTAAATGCCATGGTTCTAATATATGTAGCAACAAATAAACAAAAATATTACTAGTATTTTTTATTATTATATTCAATTATATCTGTATAATATTTTTTATTAATTATTTATTTTAACATTATAAGAGTACCTAATATTATTATATGTTTATTTTTATACTAGTACTTAATATCATTATATTTTTATTATTATTTAAGTGTATTCAATTATATCTGTACAATATTTTATGATTATTATTTTTTTGTATGTGGTTATTATAAACACTAAAGTTTGTCTCAAGTGAGGTTTAAATGTATTAATTAAGTTTATTCTATTATATTTGTATAATTGTACTATTGACATTACGGTTTTGCCATTACGATAAAAGTCAGTATACGGTTTTGCCTAAATGAGGTTGGTCATAACTAGGTTTGCCCGGTCAAAAGCCGAAATATGACATTTTGCCCAAGGAAAATTTCGCGTTTTGCCCGGGCATTTCTGAGGTTTGCCCGATTTCGGCTTTTGACCGTAACATATACACACTATCAGCCCGACCATGGTCGGGTGTATACAGTATACAGTATACATAGCGAATATTATTTGCAATAAATAAAAAAAAAACTATCAAGTCAATCAAATGTCCTCTGCAAGAAATCTTCAATAGAATAGTAGAAAAACAAAAAATCTATGATACACTTCCTGCTCAATTACATAAACAATATCCTGAAAGTGAAATGTGATAGGTCTCTAATAGTGAAGTAATATTTTACACTTAAATCAATCTTAACCAAAATTTGTTTTTCAGTCATCATCAAAAGATTTTCCCTCATATATGATTTCAAAAAACAAAATACCACAACATTATGTTCTAAATGATATGTCCAACTAACAGGCAAATCGATTGTAGGAACTATTTTAACAAAATCTTCAAATATTTCCTGAAGTAAATTTGTTTAATTAATAACACCACAAATTATTATATGAACATAGGTGTGCTCATGTGGGATACCTATATATATGTTTAGAAAAAATGAAAAATCAGATACTAACAATTTCAACATTTTCTTCTGGATATCTACACAAAGCTACATTTGATGATAATTTTGAGGTGTGACTGGGTGAAGTTTCAAAAATAGAAGGAACTGCTCCAAAATTCAGTTCTGGCCGTGAACGTAGAGCCCAAGACTAGATTTAAGTATTAAGTAATTGTGTTAAATAATTACATACAAGTAATTTGTTAATCAATATCCTATAAGTATAGATTACATGTATTTTTTTTTTTTATTATTTAATTTATAGAACAGTAATATTGAATGTATCAAATTTTTATACTACTCTACGTCAGCATTGTTTACATCAGAGCCTAAGTTTTCAGAGCCATAATATGTATTTTTAATGTCTTCAGTTTTAAAATGTTTGGCACATACAAATTTGACATTACGTCGCCTGGCGTGAAAAACCTCCTATGTGCAAAAAATCGCAAAATGACATTTTTACATTTCTGAATTCAGAAAAAAATACGCTATCTAGTGATAAATATTTCAAACTTATTGGTGTTATCAAAACATTTTTATTCTTCAAAACGATGAACCTCCTATGTTAGCTGTATTGAAATTGTTATCTGATATACCTCCCATGTGCATACAGCGGAGGTTTGTCATACTGTTGATTTGTACGAATTTCGCACATCGGAGCTATATCAGCTGGTGTTGAATAGGAGGGAAAATAATCTTTTCAATTATCACTTTTGTCTTTTCATATTATTATTTTTCATTTTGAATTTCGGAATCTTCAACAATAACATAAGTGTAATTAAATTTAAAATTAAGCGATATACCTGACAGAAGTTTTGTACACCAGATTACTGATTTCAATGATTATACCTATGATTACCCATGATTTACTTCAAAGATTACCTATACCCATGGTTACCATCACCTTGTACATTGATTACCCCCAAGGTGTTTACCCCTCGAAATTAAGCTTATTGTTATAATACAATTTTATAATACTAAAAATATTGAAACCTGATTATATAAATTATAAATACCTATTGGCTAATTTGGTCTTATCATAATATTCTGTTGATGAAAATGGAAAGGAAATTGACCTGAATGTATATTATGATAATCCTATGCCAATAACCACCATAAATAATTTTAACAATTTTGATAATTTATGATTTTATTATTACTAATAATATTAATACTTATGACAATATTGATGATGACACTGAACAAAATGATAGATGATCCAATAAATGAAATTAATAGTAATGTGGACTGTGATGTTCTTAGTGAATGTATGTCTGAAAATTCTATAAAAATTGGTAGAACAAATAAGGAAAAGGCTTCTATAAAAAGAGTTGCAGGAGACCCATATATTATATGGGTTCAAAAGTTAAGAATGGTAAATGCACACAGTCTTGTCCAAAGCCTGGAAGATTTTTGAAAGATTGTTGTGCTCGTAATCACAAAAAAAAATAAATTAGGATCCAAAGGTTTTTTTTGCGGAATGTTCACCGAAGTAGATCGAAAAATAATTTTTAGAAAATTTTGTGCATTATTATTATAACTTATAATTTATAAGTTTTAAGTTTTTAACCAAAAAGTATGTAGTGTTATTAACTGTTATTTTTTATTTTATTTTATAATGTGGTTTTTCAAGAAACAGAAAAAGTTTGTTATTTTTATTCTTATTATTACATTTACTATTTATAATTAAAAATTGTAATTAATTATAAAATCTATTAAATAACCATGTATTCAATTTTTATTCATAACTATATTGTTAGTTTCCTGTATCTTTATTAGATATTACAGAACATTTAGCAAGGGTCAATGGTCAAATTTGGTCTAATATTTCTATAATTTCTAGAATGCTATTAGTTATTGATGCATATAGGTAGGCATGTAGGTATGTTTCTTTTTAGATATTATAAAGCACAATTTTAAACTATTACCTAACATAACTGATAATATTATATTATAGATCTATGTAGTTAGATTAATTAAAAGGTTCATTATTATTTTACAATTTTAGCAGTAGGTACATAGTTTATACTTTGTATAGTTAAAATAATATAGACATGAAATCTCTCATGTGTAAAGAAAAAAAATATACACAAATATTAACCTCCTATGTGTCAACAACAAACCTCCTATGTGGAGTTTCAGAATAAAGAATTATCATCAAAACCTCCTATGTGTAAAAATCTTAACAATATGCTTAATATCCCTTTTGGATAAAACAATAAAATAATAATAAGAGTCCCATTTCATTTCTGAACATGTTTTACACAATATAACTATTTTTTGAAATTTTCATATTCAATACTTATTTTTTAAACTACTAAAACGTTTCTCCTGAAAAACTTGGTTTTTTTACATAGGAGGTTTTTCACGCCAGGCGACGAATTTAGTTTCTCTGTTGTGTTAAGAACCCCTGGCTATATTAGTTAGTATATATATATAATAGTGTATAAGATAGTATTGTACGACGGCGACTGTCTGGAATTGCTGCGACAGCAATTCCAGGCAAGCGCTGGCTACAGGCACGGCTCGTATAGCAAGCCGTGCCAGTGGCATTTCAGAGCAGTAGACGGAACCTTGTAATTCGCGCCAGAGCATTATTATTGTCAGACCATTTTTTTTATTAAGTGTATTGTAAGTTTTTTTTCTTTTCAAGTAATATAGAAAGTAACAGATAGTTCGAAAGTGTTCGTTGTTTTATTTGTGCACGGACCTCCAAGGAGATCCGTAACATTTTTGGTGGCAGCGGTGGGATCACGACAAATATCAGTATCCCGTTACCACGAGCAATAGCCGAACTAGACTTTCAACAATATATTAGAAGAAAAGGAAACGAACAAAAGCGTATCCATCCGAAACAGAACATTGTACACAAAGTTGCGTAAGGTAACATTAATAGTATAAGATATTATTATTTTATAATATTTTATATATTTTATATACATCTATATGGTGTGTATATATACATGCAAACGGTTGCGTGTGAACGTGTCTCTATAAACGCGCGATCAGCAAATTCCCGGCGTGGTGTAATACATACATACGCCGTCGAAGAAAAAAAAAAAAAATTTTGACGACAGGCAGCCGCCGTGTGTGTGTGGGCCCGGCGTACGTGTTGCCGCCGCCGTCGTGGTTGTGACGACATCCGTGTCGCCGCCGCCGACGTTTGAAAACAGACGACAACACAGCTGTTACGATAATACGATATCAGAGCCGCCGCGCGCCGCCCTCGTTGTTTATAAACACGATAGCGCCGCCGTAACGAATTTATATCAAAATATAACGATATATTTACGTTATTTAATCATCGAAGCGAAACCCAATAATTAATTATTGGTCTCCGCGCCAGCAGTTTCGGGGCGTAGAACATCGTTCCGAAGTGGTTAAGGTGTCGAAGAGGAAATTCGACGTGTTATTGTTCCGAGATCAATTCGACGTCATATACCAGAGCATTCAGCACCAATCACAACGACCAGGCGCAGACGAACACTGAACATTTCAATTCATTATCGTCGAACAATTGTGGTGGTCGTGAGTATTTAGCATTAAGTTTTCAGCTCTGTTTATATTTAAATATTTTTTTTTTACAAACATAGGATAATAAATTAGTATACACCATATATAAACATAAACCTATGGTAGGGAAAAAGTCTTTCTTTGTAAACACATGTTTCTCAGTGTTTTATTATACCGAATTCTTTTTTTTAAATATCTCTTTACGATTGGGAATAAACCTTTTATGAAACTCTTAGGCAAACTTTAATGAGCGCAAATTCGGGGGAGGATTCAACCACCAAGGGGGCTAACACGTCCGTTACTGATACCCCTACCCCTACACCAAGAGTAAGTTTACCTGTAAGGTGCTCCAATCCCGACAATCCAAATTCCGAGCGTCTAATACACGAACTTTCCGTCGACCATTTACTAATTAAGGAAGCGGATTTGACTGTAGCCACAAATAGTCTTTTAGCCGAAGTTAACGAAGAACTTAGGGACATCGACAAAAGTTTAATTCACGTCGCCCTCGAAACCATTTCAACAGAAAATTCAGAAAATCCCCAAAACACAAAAATTCTACAGACCAATCAAGAGAAACTTTTGGACTGGTCTTCAAACGACACAGTTGAATCGACAAACCAAGGAATTAAGCTTCTCGTAAATCAAAAACCATTGGAAATAATGGGAGATAAAAATCAACCAACAGGGAGTGGTGTACTAGGACCACAGTTGACCACAGACATTTCAAATAATCCAGATTTAAGCCAATTAATTGATCTAAAGATTCAGGAAATCATGAGGACAAGAGATAGCGCCAGTTCGAGACATGGAGATTCGATATCTAATAATCAAATCGGACTTCAGGATGCGATTAGGCTATTACCAAAGTCATTCGATGGAAAAGACACCGAAAATTTAGAGATTTTCCTTGAAAAATGCGAATTTGTTGTGTCATGTGTAGTGGAACCGGCAATTCCACGACTGCTTCAGGCAATCCAAACCAGGTTAACCGGGAAAGCGAGGCAGGTAACAAAGTTTAAAACATTCGACACATGGGAAGAATTACGGGAAACACTTAAAACAAGTCTAGAACCCCAGCGAACCACACAACATCTATTTTTAGAATTGTACGCCATCAAACAAAAAAATGGTGAAGATATTCTGACCTACTCCATGAGAGTAGAAGCTTTACAAAATCTTATCATTGAACAGGAAACTGCAGACTTTTCACCAGAAATTGCCCAAGCGATGGAAATTTCTATTAAGAGACAGGTAATTCAAGTCTTTATGGAAGGCTTGGGGAACCTAAAGGACTACATTAAGGCCAGAAACCCACTAACCTTAGATAAGGCCATACAAGCCGCCCGAGAGGAAGAACGGATTAGGATGTCATCCGAAGAATCCAAGAAACTTTACAAAGGAAACGCGGTGGCAACGAAAAAGCCAAATGGTTCTTGCAACATTTGCAATAAACCAGGACATTGGGCCCGCGATTGTAGATCCAACCGAGGTAACAACACAAATCAATCAAAAAATTCCAGCACGCCACACGGAACCTCCAAAGCCGCAGTGAACACCATCACGTGTCAGTACTGTAAAAAACCGGGGCACACAAAAGATGTATGCCGGAAATTAAAATATGTTACCGGAAAAAGGAATGAAGCAGCTCAAGCAGAGACTTCGGAAAACCAAAATCAACCGGGCGCTTCCGGCGGACGTCCGGTAGGGAGCATAAAAAGCGCCGCCATATCATTTCCAGAATCTTCACATTAAAGTCAAATTTAACAGATAATACTTTTACATGCAGAACCTCTCAGACAATTAACCCCAATGCTAAATTTTTACTGGATTCAGGAAGTGATCTCAATCTAATTAAAATTTGTTCACTTTTGGATCAGGTAATGGTATACGAAGATACCATTTACTATTTAAAGGGCATCAACGAACAGTTAGTCCCAACATTAGGTCGGACGACTATAAGTATTCAAATTGGCGAGCGTATGATGCAAGTAGAATTTCAATTAGTACATTCCAACTTTCCCATTACACAAGATGGAATTTTAGGGAAACCCTTTATAATAGGGAACCATACGATTATTAATTATCAAACTAATGAATTAATAGTACCAGATACCGTTAACATGAAAATCCAAGCTCGAACAGAAACTTTGATCGCAATACCTATCACAGAATATCAAGAGGGTGAAACACTTTTAATCCCAGCTCAAAAGATTTCAGAGAATATCCTATGTAGCAATACGGTTAACCAAGTGCACCAGAATCAGATACTTATAGCGGTGATTAATCCCACGGAATCTTCAGTGGAACTTACCCAAGCACAAACGAAATCAATTTCTATTCATAAGTTTGATGAAGTTAATGTTTATGCAACTCAGAACATACCAGAAAAGTCCAGCGGACAAGGCCGTTTAGAAACCCTAAGGGAAAAATTAAATTTGGATCATCTAAACCAAGAAGAAAGAGAATCTCTTATGCCAATATGTGAGGAATACTCAAATATCTTCCATCTAGATGGAGATAAACTATCTTGCACTGACCAGATTTATCATGAAATCAAAACAAACGAGGCCGCACAACCGATTAATGTACGTCCATATCGGTTGCCTTTTAAGCATAGACAAGAAATTGACAGACAAATTCAGAAGCTTGAGGAGGACAACATTATTGCTCCGAGCAAAAGCCCTTGGAATGCGCCATTACTCGTAGTTCCCAAGAAGCCTGATGAAAACGGTGTCGTGAAGTATCGCGTGTGCGTGGACTTCAGAAAGTTAAACCAGATATCAACAGGAGACGCGTATCCTCTACCGAACATTACAGAAATTCTGGACCAATTGGGAAAATCCAAGTACTACACTACGTTGGATTTGGCCCAAGGGTACCATCAAGTCAAAATGCACCCAGACCATTGCAATAAAACCGCCTTTTCTACGGACAAAGGTCATTTCGAATTTTTAAGAGTACCATTCGGGTTGAAGGGAGCCCCAGCCACTTTCCAACGTCTAATGAATTCCGTATTAACGGGATTGAATGGGATCAAAGCATTTGTGTATTTGGACGACATCATTATATATGCCCTCGACCTTGAAGATCATTCAAGGAAATTAAAAGAAGTATTCGACAGATTACGAGAAGCAAACCTCAAACTCCAACCGTCAAAATGTTCATTCATGCGAAAAGAAGTGAACTATTTAGGACATGTTATAACCGACAAAGGAGTAAGGCCTAACCCACAAAAGATTGATTGCGTAGTAAAATTTCCAACGCCAACAAATGCTAAGGAGATAAAATCATTTTTGGGTCTGTCAGGCTATTACCGACGTTTCGTTCCGAATTATGGACAAATTGCAAAACCACTCACGTCATTATTAAAGAAGGATGTTCCATTTTATTGGTCGGACCTTTGCCAAGAATCGTTTGACAAATTAAAAGCTATTCTCACCAAAGAACCTCTCCTACAATACCCTGATTTTGAACAACCATTCAATCTCACCTGTGACGCCAGCAATTTTGCAATTGGCTGCATATTATCTCAAGGACCAATTGGGAAAGATCTACCGATAGCATATGCATCGCGCACTCTAAACAAAGCAGAACAAAATTATAATACAACGGAGAAGGAACTTTGTGCAATAGTATGGGGAGTCAAACAATACCGACCATATTTATATGGTCAGAAATTCAAAATTATTACAGATCATCGAGCGTTAAGCTGGCTTTTCAACGTAAAGGACCCGGGGTCCCGATTAATCCGATGGAGGTTGAAACTGGAAGAATATGAGTATGAAATCCACTATAAGCCAGGTGTTAGTAACACCAACGCTGATGCATTGAGTCGAATCAGAACTGTCACGACTAGATCCAAAACCAAGTCAGAACCTCCAAGACTAGAAGATAATGTAACGTCTACAAATGGTTCCGACAGAATAAAAATCGTAGATTCACCGGAAGTCTCAAACACTTCAGAACCTCTATCCAATCCAGAGCCTTCTGATGAATATTTTTTTTTTAATACCGAAGCTAAACCTACTACCAATGTAATGGAGCTAACAGGTAATATTTTCGACTCAGAACCTACTACATCAATAGCACATTGCATTTCCGCTGATTTTAATATGTCTCGAGGTATCGCCCTTCAAATGAGACGGAAATTCGGGCAGTTGGACCAATTGCGGAAAGAACAAAAATCAGTTAATGATGTAGCCGTTATTCAGTCAGAACAACGAACAATATTTTATTTATTAACAAAAGAGCATCACTGGCAAAAGTCGACGTATCAAGCAATCTATAGTTGTTTACAGAAACTTAAAGAATTGTGTATGCAATTAAAAATAACCAGTCTAGCTTGTCCAAGGATTGGAAGTGAAGCAGATGGACTACAATGGGAAATCATCCGAAACATGTTTCGAAACACCTTTGGAAATTCGAACATCAAAGTCTGTATCTACACCAGAGATGAATTAACAGAAGACCAGAAAATACAGAAAATAAAAGAATTGCATGAAAACCCGCTAGGAGGACATCATGGATTAACTAGAACGTTCAATAAGATGTACGAAGAACATAACTGGAAGGGCATGAGAAAACAAATCAAACAATTCATAAAAAAATGTCCAAACTGTCAAAAGAATAAAACAGCGACAAGAACACCAAAAGAGCCTATGGTGATTACCAGCACAGCTACCAGAGCCTTCGAAAAAATATTCCTAGATGTCGTAGGACCACTACCCCGTTCACATAGTGGAAATGCTTTCATCTTAACGTTACAAGATGACCTCACTAAATTCGCATGGGCTTCCCCCATGGAGAATCATGAAGCGAATACGGTAGCACAACATTTTGTGACCAAATTCGTGTGCTTACACGGAATACCGCAAAGTCTGGTGACAGACTGTGGTACGGAATTTTTAAGCAACGTTTTTAAAGAGGTGTGTAAACTCCTAAAAATTAGACAGACGTCGACCACACCTTACCACCCTCAGAGCAATGGCAGTCTCGAGAGAAGTCATCGTTCTTTAGCAGAATATTTACGAAATTTTATCGGAAAAGACCAACTAAACTGGGATACTAGAATCCCATATGCGATGTTTTGCCATAACTCCACTGTTCATTCAGCCACGAAATTCCAGCCATATCATTTGGTTTATGGAAATTCTGTAAAAATCCCCACATCTTTCACTAACGAACCAGAACCTCAGTACAATTATAATGACTACCAATTCGAAGTCAAAAGACAAATGCAAGAAGCACAGGCTTTTGCAAGAAACAATTTGCTGGAAGCAAAAAGCAAGTCAAAGGAACAGTACGACAAGACAGCAAAACATCAAATTTTTGAAGTCGGTCAGAAGGTTTTACTACAAGAAAAAGCCGCGAAAAACAAACTGGCCCCGAAGTGGTTGGGTCCATATGAAATTGTAGATGTAAACCCAACAAATAAAAATGTAACCATAAAAAAAAATAACAAGAAGAATCAGACCATACACCAAAATTTACTAAAGTTATTTCACGAAAAATGAAACGAGAAAAATGAATTTGTTCCAGGAAACCCATCATGGCATTCGCTGGAATTTCCAAGAAAAATCCGTCATTCTCGAAAATGGTAATCCTGATAATGTGGATATGGGATAGTACATCAGAAGCTCAAGAGAATTATAACATTACTACCTTCCCGGATCACAAAGGATTCTATTATGAATCTCACGGAATGATCAAAACTTCTCACACTAAATGGAACTTGGTAACGTATGTGGACATTGGAATCTTGACCACAAAATATGATAAGTTGATGACCCAGTATAGCGAAATGGAGACAATTTGTAAGCAAATGATATCAAACTTTGGTAATGCAGAAATAGAAAACATTTGTAATCAATTCGTAAACCAATTTTCTACTACAACCCGTCCATATTTATATGAAATTCAGTTAAATCGTCGTAACGCGATGTTATCGATAGAGCATAACTCAAATAATGAAATTCGAAATCGCCGAGGATTGGGAGGTACCTTCAAGCGCCTGATCAACGTTTTGTATGGTGCATACTCGAAAATCGACACCGAATTCATATTTAAACAGATCGTAGAATTAACCAAAAACAAAATTCAGAATATTAATTTAGTCAAAGAAAAAACAAGAGTTGTACAAGCAGAAATATTGGATGCAAATCATACTTCACAGGAAATCGCAGAACATCATCAGAAACTCGATAATAACTTGCAGTATTTACAAAGACTGACCAAAGAAAGTATCGTTAAAATCAATAAACTAGAATTTAAAAATAAACTGTTAGAGCAAGCCTTTTTATTCGAGGTAACTCTCAATCAGTATGCTTACGAAACACAAAACCTTATTGCCATTATAAATGCAGCACTGGATGGCAAGATCCACACCAGCGTAATTACCCCCGAGAAAATTAATACAGGAGTTAAAAGAAATTAAAATCAACTTACCCATGGGAAACGACCTCCCGATAGAAGTAATACCTGAGTCCATGCCAAACCTTTTCAAAATCTCTGAAATAACGATTTTCGTGCAAAACGAGTACTTAATATTTTCTATTGAAATACCCTTGATTTCAAGTAAAGTATTAAATGTGTATCGAGTTGTTTCATTACCAATGATATATTCTACCAATACATTAATTTTAATTGAACCCGAAGTCGAATATTTGGTAATTAACAATGATAATGAGGAATTTTTCACTATGACAGGGAAACAGTGGGAATCATGTGTAAATTTAGACACTTACAAATTATGTAAAGGTGGTCAAACATTTCACCGCCGCTCGAGATCGAACGTTTGCGAAGTAGCACTTCTAACATATCAACCAATCCCAGAAACTTGCAAAATAAAATTTGTAACATTAACAACGGCCATTTGGGATAAGTTATTGGATTCCAATGCATGGTTATTTTACACACAACCAACTTTAATGACCATCAAATGTGTGGAACCTCCACAAATAGTAACATTTCAGATCTCAGGCGTAGGAAGGTTGACCACCTCCCAAGATTGTGAAATCCATACAGAAAATTCCATTATATTTCCGACCAGTAGATCTAATAGAGGTATCTATACTGATTTAATTCCAGAAAGCAAAAAACAGGAATCAGTATTATCAGAGAGTCTTAAAAATATAATTCCCCAGAACCTAAAAGACATAAGTATCGTACACGATTTTAATTCTTTATCCAAAAGGTTAATAGAAATAAGTAAGTTACCAAAGGTAACAACAAAGTCTCTAATAATATTTCAAATGGAATTTCATATGGTACTTGTGTATATCTTAATGTTAACTATAATATCCGTAGTTAGTGGATTAGCTATTAAGTTTAGAAACCGCATAATTAGAATGTACTCTCCGGATTTACCGGATATTTTATCACTGAATAATAAGTAAACATTATAATCATAAATTTAGTTATGAAAACATATTGTACGGAACATTAGGGAACCATTAGGTCCCTAAGTTCCATTTAAGTTGGGGGGTGTTAAGAACCCCTGGCTATATTAGTTAGTATATATATATAATAGTGTATAAGATAGTATTGTACGACGGCGACTGTCTGGAATTGCTGCGACAGCAATTCCAGGCAAGCGCTGGCTACAGGCACGGCTCGTATAGCAAGCCGTGCCAGTGGCATTTCAGAGCAGTAGACGGAACCTTGTAATTCGCGCCAGAGCATTATTATTGTCAGACCATTTTTTTTATTAAGTGTATTGTAAGTTTTTTTTCTTTTCAAGTAATATAGAAAGTAACAGATAGTTCGAAAGTGTTCGTTGTTTTATTTGTGCACGGACCTCCAAGGAGATCCGTAACAGTTGTTAACCGCACAAACTACATTAATCCACTGAGATTTTAAGTAGTCATCTTTTGGTACTGAAAATAATGTTACACGTTCAGGTGTCACTTTGGAATTGCGAGTTGAACAATTTATAACGCTACATAACGACCCATTGTAAATAAATATATTATAATTTTAAAATATTTTACTAAATAATATACTAAGCAGCTTAGATACATTAACTAAGATGTAGTAAGATGACTAGTAAAATGTACTCTAAAATCTATGTCATAATTGTATTTTATTCTTAAAATAAATGTAGAACTTTCACATCTGAAATTGGTAAACATATAATATATTATAATTAATAATAATATTTTGATGAGTAGTGTTTATCAGAATAATATTATTTCAGTATTATATATTTTATATTTTTATGTTTTTATAGTTGACATTGGTTTTTAGTTCGTCATGTGCATTTGTGAAATCAAATGAAAATAGTTGTGCAGAATTGATTACTGTAACTACCGTAGTTTGGGGTGACTGATAATTTTTACAACTTTTTTTACACATAATTACTCATAACTTTTGTATACTTATAGTTAAAAATCTAAAAATAGTATCATTACTTCAAGTTCTATTTTGCCTTTAATTAGGTTAAGTAATATTTTAAAAAACGTAAGTAGTTTTTTTAATATATTTTTTTGAATGTTCCTATCAATCTTAAACCACATGTGGGGTCACTTTGACACCAACATTTTTTTCTGTGTTAAATTGATGGTACTGCATATAGACCAGTCAATCTCGACCCACATAAATTTGGTTGAGTAGTTTAGTAGTTATTTCATAAAATGAACAACGGGGTGACATTTATAGAATTTATAAACAATTAAGTTTTTTTGTAATAATTAATATACAATTAAGATTTTCATTAAAACAAAACAAACTTTATTATATAATTTTTAAAAATAAAAAATAGGTATAAAACAATTAATTATACCATTACTCAGTCTCTCTTTCACAGTCTTAGTTAGGAATTATTAAATAGTTAATAGGTTAACAATTAGTTAATATACAACTTTTTAAAACAAAACGTAGCATAAAATAATTAACCAGTCTCTATTTGACATTCTTAGGTAGCTATTATATAACAATATTAAGTACTAAGTAGGTTGAAATGTAAATTACAATTTTGGTAAATTAACAAAAATTAAGTCTCAAACACATCAACTTCATGAGGAAAAACATACCTAATATGTGATATGTCCTCTAGTTTTTTCAACTTTTGGCGTTTTAAGAACTGCAACTACTTCATCAATTTCAGCATCAAATAAATCATTATCACACACTTTAAATGTTAATTATTACCTATATTGATAATTATCTCACATCCATTAACGATAAGGGAAAACCCCAATCACCACATTTCATCACTGCCCTTAGTACACTTTTCTCTTCATCTTCACTAAACACTGTCTGACCACCAGTTGTTCTGACATGTTTACCATGAAAACGGTTATATAATGTACCATAAAGTATACTTTACTCCGGCCCACGAGAGATCATTACTGATATTCGAATAAAACTCGTCCGATTCCGCGCATCTCCCACTCAACCAACCACAGCGTTTCGGCGACTGTCGGTGTCGGTCGGCAATTGCGACGATTACGGCATTTCGGCACATAGTGGGGAAAATTGACAAGCGTCTAGTGACAGGGAATCCGAATGGCTGCAAGATTGCCGACTTCGTTATCATTATCAGTTATCACAGATTTTATTATCACTTAATTCTCAAAATAATATATTTCTCTCCTTTACCTTATTTCTACCCAAGTTGTATTCTAACTGAATTGTCTTTGAAAATGATGATATTCCAGTTAATTATTAATTAACATTGATTATTTGATAATAAATCTTAGGTTAAGAAAATAGAAATATAGAATAGTAGTATACACTCATTAATATTCTAAATAGTAAATTTTATAATGTACAATAAAATATCAAATATTGAAATGGATATATAAATTCATATAATTCATAATAGCTATACTCAATTAGTAAATAATAAGTAATAATTAGTTTTCAAATAAGTTATAATTGTTGTATGTTGGCCCTACTTTATACGGTGTCTCTGCTCCTTGTCTGACCACATAATATAGTATAATAAAAAAGTATAATTTTGTGAGTACAATATTCAATATGATTAAAATTTATAGTAACAATAATATATTAGTTAATAAAATTCATAATAGTTATCTAGTTAATAATAATTTGTTGTAAAATAAGATATAATTATAAAAAATTAATGTTGTGAAATGCCAGTACAATAGTCAATATGATTATAATTAATAAGTTAATAAAATGCATAAAATAATAATTGTGAAATAAGTAATAATAAAATAAAAATAATAATTTTGTTATAAAATCAGTTGGTGTTTAATTATATTGAGGTAGGTCTTCATTTTGGTCCACAAAATACAATTAAAAACAATATTCCAGGTTAGTACATCAAGAAAACATTTAAACTCAAGTAGTGGTGTAAACTTTCAAAGTATTATACATTTAATTAAACAGACAAGTTTTTTAACAATTAGTAAAAATTCATAACCTAACACGATTATTTTTAGAAGTATTTGATGTACTGAGTTAATTTTACCTGTTCAATATTTAAAATAAAATAAAGTAATTAGATACTTTACTGTCACTATAATATAATAAACTTAAAAGACAATTCAGTTAGAATACAACTTGGGTAGAAATAAGGTTAAGGAAAGAAATATATTATTTTGAGAATTAAGTGATAATAAAATCTGTGATAACTGATAATGATAACTAAGTCGGCCATCTTGCAGCCATTCGGATTCCCTGTCACTAGACGCTTGTGGAAAATTGGGCTCCGCACCGTCGCTGCCGGTCATTCTGCATGCGGGTGGCGGTACTGATCTATCGTGGGCCGGAGTATATAACTTTTGCTAGCAGCCAACACTGATAGTTCGCCATTAACTATGGTATTCAAAGCATCTTCTATTGTGAAATCTGCATAATTCCCATAGGGTCTGCACCAAATTTTTTTTTGTACTTGCAAGCCACTATAAACCACAAAATGTGCATACTAAAATGTATTTGCATTTGAGTCAAACTCACCCCAAGATACATATTACTATCATACTCAATAGATAAATTATTTTAAATTATAACGATAATTCAGATTTGTTCCATGCAGGTGTATCATTTGGACCATATTAATAAAAATCTAATTATATAATATTTTACTTACTTTGCGGCAATATTTTGTGGCTAACAGGAATTTGACGACCAACACGCACGTTAGTAAATGTGATAATACTGATTGATGAATTTAAAAAACGTGATTGTATCAACGTTAAATATTATCACAATCTAACCACTTATAGTTATTGATAATTGATATCATTATTATATAAATAGTGTAGCCACCCTATACGACTAAATCAATAATTTCGATAAAAATCAATCTCACCTCGCATTATCAAAGTCACCCCAAACTACGGTAGTTATAATAATACGCAATCTGACAATGTTGATCCAATGTATAATATTTCATTTAACAACAGTAATGACACAGAAAATGTAGATACATTCACATCTGAAATAGGTAGGCATATAATATATTATAATTAATAATAATAGTGATTTTGATGAGTAGTTTTTATAAGAATAATATTAATTCAGTATTATATTACCTATAATATTTTATATTTTTATGTTTTTATAGTTGACATTGGCTTTAGTTCATCATGTGAATTTGTGAAATCAAATGAAAATAGTTGTGCAGAATTGATGACTTAAACCAGTTATAATATATCCTACAAATATCACCTAAGATTCGAACAATTAGAATAACAACAAGTATGTAAAAAAATTTATCTTAATACATTAGGGCTAAAAGAGTCTATGGTCCATGTCTGGCTGAAGAAATCTTCACATGGTTTTCCTACTTCTAAAAACAACAATTGTACACCTCAAGCTTCTTTAACTGGAGAAAATGAAGAAGAACCCAATCCTATTAAAAAATTTAATTGTTCATTAGAAGAAAGAAAATAAACACTAATAACTTGGTTTGAAAAATTACCTAAAATGCCTTCTCATTACTGCAGAAAGACCACAGACAGATTATACCTAGAAGGTCCATTTGAAAGTAAAAGTCAAATTTTTGAACTCTATGTGAATTATTGAAAACATCAGATACAGAAACCTTTAAGTAAAACTTTTATTACTTGGTTTATTGTTGAAAGTGAAGCTTGACGGACTAATGATGTTAGCAATAATATAATAAGTAATAACACGACAATATGATTATGTAAAAGTATAATATACAATAACGTACAACTGGACAATTAAACTGTGACAGTACACACACATCGTATACGCTCTGTACAACGACGCCTGTGCAAGTGAATATTACATACATCAAAGGCCCTATATATATGCACGACCTAGGTCATATTACATCCGTAAAGAGAGTGAGTCTTATGCTCGTACATAACTAGTTACTAAATTGTACACACGTGTCAAGGCTGACCACATATACTACATATTAATTGTATATTTCAACACCCTCCCTCAATTAATAATCTCTTTAATTGTAGTCACTCCTATGGCTGACCGCAACTTCTCGAATCGTTCCTTAACCAAAGGCTTGGTTAGAATGTCCGCAATCTGGTCCTCTGTTCCAATGTACTGTAGTTGGAATTGTCCCTCTTCGTATTTCTCCCGTATGAAGTGGTACCGTACGTCTATATGTTTTGTCCGTTTATGAAACTCCGGATTTTTCCCTAAACGAATAGCACTCTGATTATCTATAAATAAAACTGGTTGTTTGTCACCTGTTGTTGATAAGCTTGTTATCAACCGTGTAATCCACAATATCCCTTTGACAGCTTCACTGGCCGAAATATATTCAGCCTCTGTCGATGATAATGATACACAATGTTGTCTCTGCGATGTCCATGAAATTATGCTTGACCCGTACCTGAATAGAAATCCTGACGTCGAACGTCTTGTCTGAATGTCGCCTGCGTAATCTGCATCGCTAAATATTTCTAATGACAATTTTGTTTTGTTATTAAAGTACAAGCCATAATAAATGTTCGCTTGATATATCGTATAATAAGTTTTACCAAGTTCCAATGAGCTTTAGTTGGTTTTGCTAAGTAACGACTAGCAAAGTTTACTGCATATGCTATATCTGGTCTTGTTACCTGTGATAAGAACAGTAAGCTACCTACTGCCTGCCTATAAGGAATATCTTCATTCAATATTTCCGTATCTTCTTTTTGTTCAAGTGTATGTGATTTGTCTATTGGTATTGGAAGTTTCTTGGCGTCCAGCATATTAAATTTATTAATTATGCTACATGCATAATTTGTCTGATGCACAAATAATGAACCATTTTTCATTATATTTACCTGCATACCTAGGAAATAATCTAAGTTTCCTTTTTTAACCTCAAACTCTTTCTCCAAGTTCGTTAAAAGTTTCTCTATTATCTCTTCATTATCTGCCGCGATTAAACCATCCTCAACAAATATTGCAAGAATAATTTGGCTGTTATCAGCGTTGAATACACATGCATCCGCTTCGGTACATTGTAAACCAAATGCATTCAAAAAGTTCTTAAAGCGTATATTCCAACATATTGGACTTTGTTTTAAGCCATATAAACTACGCTGAAGCTTACATACTTTATTCGATCCATCTTCGTATCCTGGTGGTTGTACCATGTAAATTTCTTCCTGTAGTTCTCCGTACAGAAATGCTGTCTTGATGTCGAATTGTCGTAGTATTAATTTTTCCACAGCTGCTACTGCGAATATCGCCCTAATTGATTCGTATCTGACCACTGGCGAAAATGTTTCATGGTAATCTATACCGTATTTCTGTGAACAACCTTTAATGACCAATCTGGCCTTAAACTTATCGATATTACCGTCACTTTTATATTTGGTTTTGAACACCCATGCGTTACGTAACGCAACCTTGCCCTGAGGCAAATTAACTAGTGACCAAGTGTTGTTTTCGTGTAGTGATTTAATTTCATCACTCATAGCGTGCTCCCACTCGTTTTTCTGTGGGCCAGCTATCGCATCATCACGATTTAGTGGTTCAACGAGATTGGCGACGAACGACGACACATTATACTTGATCGGCGTTTTTAATGTATTCCGATCACGTAGCACCATGCCGCTCCTGTTGTCGACCGTCGTCAATTCGACCTTGACCGGATCGCCCTCGATTTGAGTCTGGGTATCTGTAAATTCTAATTTGTCTGCAATTATATTTTCCAATTTATTACCTTCGTTTTCGAATATAATATCTCTAGACATTGAAATTTTATTTGTTTTTGAATAATACACACGATAACCTTTGGTATTATCCGAGTAGCCAACAAATATTCCTTTTTCACTTTTAGGGTCCCACTTTTTACGTTTTTGCTTTGGTATGTGTGTATATACGACAGTACCAAAAACTCGTAAGTTTTTAATGTCTGGCATTACCTTATAATATAACTCGTATGGTGAGTTATTTTTAACTGAACTGGTTCCTGTTCGATTAAGCATGTAAATAGCCGTGTTTACCGCCTCCGCCCAAAGTGATACATCCAAATTTTTCGCACAAATCATTGTCCTCGCTGACTCTACTATTGTACGATTTTCCCGTTCCACTTTTCCATTTTGCTGTGGTGTGTAGGGAACTGTTAACTGATGTCGAATCCCGTGTTTTTGCAAAATACCCATAATTTCTTTATTTACGAATTCTAATCCATTATCCGTTCGTAATGTTTTGACCTTAGAACCTGTGTCTGTTTCAACACTTTTTATGAACGTCTCAAAAATATTTTTAACATCATATTTATTTTTAATAAAATATACCGTTCTATAATGCGAGTAGTCGTTTTTGAATAACAAAAAGTATTTTGAACCGCCTATAGAGCTTACCTCCATTGGTCCACATAGGTCTGCATGGATTAAATCACCGACATTGTGATACTCCGTATTACTTTTACTAAATGATTTACGACTTTGTTTACCTATTATACAACTGCTGCACATGAATTCGTCGTCCTTGGCCGAACGTACTATTTCGTGTTTCGCCAAACAACTTTTTACGTACTGTAAATTCTGATGTGCCATGCGCTCGTGCCAAACAGACAACCTGTTTTCGACAGCTACCGTCGCGTACCCGTTTGTCGGTACTTCGACCTTGATGTTTAACTCAAACAACCTTCCGCATCTCTTACCTGAGCATACGGGTTTCCCCTGTTTAGTTAACATACACGTCTTACTATCTGACGTCAATACTAAACCTTTATCCATCGCGGCTCCGCACGAAAATAAATTAAATTTTAGTCCTGGCACGTGCAACACGTTTGCCATGTAATTTTTATTCCAATTACCGTTTACGTATGATAATATATTAATATTACCTCTACCTGCTGCATACATATTCGTCCCATCACCTATCGTGATTTGTTGCGTGTTGTCCAGTGGTTCATAACTTGAAAACCACTCTCGATTTACGCTCATATGATCCGAAGCGCCCGACTCTAGTACCCACGCATCTGTTGCAATATTATTTATTCTTGACTCGCTTACGAATGCGTTCAAGTTCGTACCTATAGTACCGGTTTTACCACCGTGTACACTTTGTAGAAAATTTCTACAGTCTCTTTTATAATCACCTAGTTTACCACAGTAATAACACTTAATATTACTTTTATTAGTAAATTGATTTTTACCTTTTCCATAATTACGACTGCCGTTTCTTCCATCAGATCTGTTTTGAAATTTGGCCGGAAATGTACTAGATTTTTCTTGTTCACCAACTTCACCTTTGATCTGGATAACCCGTGATTCTTCAATCAACAATCGACTAGTCAAATTATTTATATTTTTACTTCCCGTTGGGACTGAATCCCAAGCACTGTAAAAATGATTATATTCTTTTGGTAGTGTCATTAGTATTTTTGTCATAACCATGTTATCCGTAACTGGTTCACCCGCTACTCTCAGTTTCCTTCCTAAATTGACCAATTTAGAAATATGCGTCGACATGTCATCTGTCGACTCCTTTGAATAACTGAAAAATTGTTGTTGAAGCAAATGTAAACTTGCCTCAGACTTCTGCTCGTAAATACTCAGCAGTTTTTCCCACATTTCCAATGCAGTCTCACAGTTAATCAAATATTGTAATGGACCCTCGTCCACTGAGGTAACTATTATTTTCTGACATTTACCGTCCGCTTTTTGCCAAGCTTTTGTATGTCTTTGCCAACGTGCTTTGACATCCTCGTCGGAATCTGTTGCCGACTTTTTTATAGGTAGACTTGGTTTCGTCCATTCACCTGAAACTATCTCACCTACTTCCAAGGCATTTAGAATGACCTTCATCTGAAACTTCCATAACGACCAGTTTTCCGCACATAATTTTGTTATCTTCGCCGTGTCTTCCATGACTGATGGTTTCCCTTATACTTTCCTGTATAACAATTTATAACAAAACTTTACCTATGTACACTGTTCCGCCGTTTTCCGAAATCCAGGATATCTCCGACTGGTTGTAGTTTTCTGCGTTAATACAAATATAAAAATACTTCGATCACGAATCCACTAGACTGTTTGTCTTGGTTATTGACTGGGCCCATAACCTGTTGAAAGTGAAGCTTGACGGACTAATGATGTTAGCATTAATATAATAAGTAATAACACGACAATATGATTATGTATAAGTATAATATATAATAACGTACAACTGGACAATTAAACTGTGACAGTACACACACATCGTATACGCTCTGTACAACGACGCCTGTGCAAGTGAATATTACATACATCAAAGGCCCTATATATATGCACGACCGAGGTCATATTACATCCGTAAAGAGAGTGAGTCTTATGCTCGTACATAACTAGTTACTAAATTGTACACACGTGTCAAGGCTGACTACATATACTACATATTAATTGTATATTTCAACATTTATGAAAAAAAAAGCTTTCAATATTTAGGCCAAGAAATGACCAATGCGATTTGTGTATTTCATTCAAGAAAAAACATGTGAGACCAAACATTATGAAAAACACATAAATAAAAAAAAAAGATCACAAGAAGAAAAAATGTAGATAAAGCTATAGCAGAAAGTGATGCAAGTGTAACTGTATTTACTATGGACATGATGGCTGTTAAGTTGTGTCCCATTTTCAAGGCTAGTGCATTGTACTATTGTAGTATAGCATGAAACTTAAAATACATAACTTCACGTTATACAATTTAGCCAATCGAGAATATATGAACTATTGGTGGCATGAAGGGGACGGAGAGACAGAAGCATCAATATTTTGCTCAATTCTTATAAAACATATTTCTAATTTGTGTACTTTAAATCCAGCAACAAAAAAAATTGTTCTATTTTCAGACGGATGTGGATATCAAAACAGAAATGTAATATTGTCTAATGCATGGGTTCTCAACCTTTTGAGGTCCACGCCCCCTTTCAAACTATTTTATATGTTCACGCCTCCCCCCCTCACTACTATAATATTGATATATGCATAACATTTATATGCTAACTATACTTTAATGTTGGTTATTGGATTAATATGAATACAACTTCAATGACGTTTTTTTAATATCAAATGAATTTATTTGCACAAAAAAAAAAAATATTATTATTATTTAAAATTAATATTAACTATTATTAAAAATACAATTAATGAGAGGGTTGGCCCTGTTTATTTTTAATCAATTTTTTTATGTTTGGCAACATCTGTGATAATGCGCATCTCAAATCACTCTCCACGCCCAATCGTGCTCGAAATTTCGATTTTATATAAGCAAGCGCCGAAAAGCCAGACTCGCAGAGGTAGGTGGAAGAAAACTGAACCAATAACTTCGCAGCTTCATTGGCAACTTCCGGATATATAGAGAGATAACACAGCCAAAAATCTTCAACAGTCTTATTTTTAAAGTCTTCTTTTGCTTGTGAATCCTTCTTAAGATCGATGGTTTGCTCTTGAAGATAATCTGGAAGTATGTCCACATCAATTTTGAATGGATCTAATACTAATTTAATTTGCCAGTTCTCTGTAGAAATATCAGGAAAATACTTTGATAGTTGATCTTTTAAAGATACCAGATGTGCTGAAATCAATTCCTTACGTTGCAGTTTATTTTATTTCAATTTTACATTTTTTATTCATCAATTTTATACTGTACCTACCATATTATATATTTTATATTAATATTGTGTTTTAAATTTGTGTACTGGAAATTACTGTTACTGAAATTTGTTTATTTAAAAAAAAAAAAAAAAAACTACTTTAGGTAAGCACAGCTGAATCGGTATAACTGCAGACATTGGAACAATGTAGTGTGTATTATCTTTTAATATGGGCTGCATAGGTATAAATAGTATATATTATTGCTAAAGAACTAAAGTTCTACCCAGGTTATCTAATATATGAGTATTGAGTATTGGTATACAATGTTTTTAATTATACAATACATTACACCATTTATACTTGTATTTGATTTTTTGTTGTTGTTGTATCTATGTAAATCAAATAATGATACATAATATAAGCATACAATGTATTTCCGCTTACTTTTTAATAATGTAATAATTGATAAATTATATTAGAATCAAAAAGAACATAGAATGCATTTATATTTATTTTTCTTGTATAGAGATGCCTAAAATTAATAAAAGCTCAATGAGAAATCCATCAAAAGTTTCATCGCGTACCCGTAGGAGAATCATCCAAATGCAAAATCAAGATGCAAAAATGGCCAATAATTTAGTTCATTCCTCCTCTGCAGACTCATCTAGATCTCCACTTCATGCAACACATGTACCAGCAAACTCTATTGTACTTTCTGATTACACTGAAACACAATTTTCTGACAATAACTTATTTGTTTCTGATAATACTGTTGAAATACAAGTTTTTAACAACAACATTTTTCTTTCGGATAATCAGGTCTATAACGTGTCTACTGCTACATCTCCACTATTTTCATCAAATTTTGAAATACTAACAAATGTTAATAATAATAATGTATCTATTCAATCTGAATTGAAAGAATGGGCAGTTAAATGTAAAATAGTACAATGTCATTTAAATGAGTTATTACTTATTCTAAGAAAGCATAATGGTTTTGGTGGGCTTGACGCGGCGGTCTGGTGTCCGCGGTATGCCCGTCCCACCTTGCCTCTGTGGCGTGGTGGGAGAGTTGGCGATGTCGCGCTTGTAGCCCGTGGTGATGGTTGTCAAAAGCGCAGACAGGTCGCTGTGATACCTGTACTTTGTACCATGGCAATATAGATATACTCTGTACCAAATAAGAGCGCACCGCGTTGGCGCATCCAAATGAATCGCGGAGCGACGTCTGGACCCCCTGGTCGAGTCTATTCGCTCTGTGATTGGTCGCCGATCGTCGGTCGGATTCGCCGCCGTCGAGAATACAGGGAGCTGAAGTAATAATGCGTTTCACGCGTATTAATCAGTAAAATAATACACATACTTTTCGTTTTTTTTTTCTTAACATAGGTATTGAACTCAATATAATATTAAAAACATTCAAAATATTCACCAATGCGCGCAAAAAATATAACAACGTCTAACCGCGTATACCGTTAAAATTGGTGTGATATTATACAACACTCTGTATTCAGAGTTGACCTGGCCGGCGCCGGAATATGCTGCGGCAGCGCTCTCTGACATGCGCGAGTTTCGACCGGTTTTCGTGCGCCGCCCGGTGCGCTCTTATTTGGTACAGAGTATAGGTATGATGACAACTTAATTTGTGCGCACAACCCCCGCGCGTTCCCTGCCAATAGTGTAGTTCGCCATGTTCATTGGTCTCTGATAATAGGCACAAATAGTGTGACGTCACATTGTCTATTGATAAGACCGACGGTTCAAAACAAGCTGTTATCACGGTTCATTCCATAAGAAATACATGGGTCGAAAAACATGCTTGAAAAAAATTGGTCTTAAGTGCATTTGTATATTTTTCTTAAAGTTCTAACTATTAAAAACATGTTCTTTACAAGTTTATACATATATACCGACCAAAAATATGAAGCTAAACGCTTTTTTCGTCAATATAATCAAAGTGTAGTACTTTGTATTTCTATGGCACACACATTATACCACATACTCTATGGATTATACACAAATCAGTTAAGTATTATAAATATTTTTTACTATTGCAATTTTTACATAGAAGTATGTACTATTTTCCCTCCATTTTACATAATTAGTATGTTTTATTACTATACTTAAATATATAATAATTTTTTGTTTTTGTTTTTGAGCCATTTGCTTGCCCTTAGCTTTGTTTTGGCGGTCTTCAGTGAGCAAATACAATTTCTTTTTTGAAAAGATTTTTCAATGTGAGTTACTAATTAAACACATTTTACATAATATTTATTCCAAATTAAAATTTGTTAAATTAATGTTGTCTTAGTGTTAAAATGGTTCAATGTTGGGTTCCGCTGTGTTCTCACATTTCCAACCGAGAAACTTGCAAATTTTTTAGATTTCCAGCTAATTATATTGAATGTAAAGTCTGGGCTAAATCAGTGAGGTAAAGTATATTTCAAATAGTTATATTCTGTTAAATTTTCACATGCATAATTTATTGATTTAAGTTAAACCTTATTTTTCATTATACAACTTTTTACATGACAGAAGAGCAGATACATATCCCACAAAAAATAACAAAATATGTAGTTGCCATTTTAAAGATGGTTTAAGAGAAAATGGACCTACTCAATTTGAATGGAATAAAAACTCATCCTTTTCATTTACATCTCCTGAAAAACATACCAAGTATGCAAAAGAAAATAATTAACTTTTAGATTCAATTCAATATTAACTATGTTTATTATTGCTTTTTTTTTTAGTAATTGATTTGTATTATTATCATAGGCGCAAATCACCTGAAAATATTAGGGGGGCTTTTTAAGGAAACAGACCCAGCTCGTGAGGGGCTCCTCGCACACCCCAATAGTACCATACCATATACATTAATAAAATATAAATCTCACAAATATAACTAAACATTTTAAGTAAAACAAATTAATTTAATTTATTATGCAAATTTAATGAAAATGTAAGCCGGGATGTAAGCTTATTTTCAGCATACTTATTTAAAATAATTTCACTATTTAGAACTATAATATCTCTTTCAATGTGAATAACTGATAAATCTGATAGTCTTTAAATAAACTTAAATTAAATGAATTTTTAATAAACGTTATTGATGTTATTATGGAAATATTATGGTAGTAACATTATATAAGTTATAGGTAATTACGGGATTCGGGGTGCTATCATTAAAATTCAGGGTGCTAACAACCCTTTTGGTTACCACTCTATTGAATCTGATAACAAATTATTTGAGTTTTACTGTGGGATTAGTAAATCTATGTTTGACATAGTTGTTGATTTATGTTCAAAAGTTTCTTTTAAATATTATTATGATTGGAATGTTGAAAAATTTTGTTTAAAAGACCAAATCCTTATGACTCTTATAAAACTAAGATTGAATTTAGCTTATCCAGACTTAGCATTTAGATTTAAGATTAGTGAATCCACAGTAGGTAATATTATATTAACATTAATAAGTGTTCTTCATGAAATTTTATTTATTAACTTAATGAATACAGTACCTTCACAGAATAAGAACCAAAATTGCTTGCCAGAATGTTTCAATAATTTTCAAAACTGTAGAATAACATTAGATTGTACTGAAATTTCATGCGATATTCCTAAATCCCTTTTGGATCAAAAGCTCACATATAGTTCTTATAAGAATAAAAATACATTGAAAGGGCTTATTGGAGTGGCTCCTAATGGTGTTATTACTTATGCTAGTAAATTGTATCCTGGATCCACTTCTGATAAAAAAATTGTAGGCCACTGTGGAGTATTAAATATATTACAACCAGGTGATTTAGTGTTAGCTGATAAAGGCTTCCTAATTTCAGACTTAATGCCTCCAGAAACTTCCTTAAACATTCCCCCTTTTCTTATGTCTCCGCAATTCACTCCAAGTGAAGTTCTGAAAACAAAGAGCATAGCTAGAGCCAGAATTCATGTTGAAAGGGTGATGGTTAGGCTGAAGAAGTTTAAGATTTTAACACACATACCAAAAGCGCTTTATACATCGTCATCATTAGTATTTCAACTATGTGCTGCATTAGTAAATTTCCAAAATCCAATAATAAAAGAAGTTGAGCATCTGTTTGTAAATAATGACAAGACATAAAATATAAATTCCAATATTCAGTTTTTATTTGTTAAAAAAATTATAATATTATGATAATTATTTACTATGTATACAAATATTAATACAAATAAAATTTTTTTTAATTATATTATGTAATTATTTATTATTTATATTATATAAAGGATATAAATTTTATAATGAAAATGTAAGTTTTATTAATCCATTTGTTATAAAAATTATATTATGAAATTAACCCAAGTATATTTATTATTTTTATAAGAAATTTCTAGAGTAAATCTATCTATTTCAAGTATATAAAATGTAATATATAGAAGGATATAAATTTTGTTATTTATAAAAATGAATTGTCTGTTAAAATATAAGGTATGAATTTATGATGGTAAAAATGTAATAAAATATCAATATTTGATGACCAATTTGGATCTTTATACATTTTGAAAGCAACTAAAGATTTAGAAGTCCATATAATAAGAATTGCAGATGACATTTTTGTCATGTGCATTTGACCTTGTATTTGGTCATAATATTCATGGTTGGAATTTAAAACGAAATCATTTTTATTTAAATCAAAGTTAATGATGTAATCTTTTGAATTTGAAAGCGCAATTTTTAAGTCTTCATTCCGAAATTTATAAGGACACTTAACTTCAATGCAATAAGAAGAGTTTTCATCGAAAAGCAAACCATCTGGACTGGCTCCCAAAAATCCAGATTCATGTAACCAAATGCCAGTTTTAGTCACAATAGAATTGTTAGCCTTCTCAAACTCTTCAATTGCAATGCTTTCATGTGTTTTCCCCCATTCAATCGATTTAACTCCATCCACAAAATATTTTCCTAAGAGACCTTTAAAAAGTGAATTAGGATATCGATTACTTTTGACTGATTTTATTATTTTATGAAAATTACTCGAAGTAAAACGAAATTTCCTAGAAAGACACCATTTTACATTTGCAGATTGCCCTATGGTCTTTGAAGCTATATCTTTAACCTGTTCAAAAGATAACTTACAAATGTCAGACAACATTTGAACACTATTTTTAGAATTTCTAAATTCTGAAGAATTAAGAACATTTTCCAATAGAAGAATATCACTTAAATCTTCAACTGGAGGTTCTGGACTTAAAAACCATGAAAATCCAACTGTTTGATTAGTTGCTGTTAATTTATCAAAGCATAAAGCTTTAAAATCAATATTGTGTGTATCAGTAACAGCTTTAAAATTATTTTCATACATATCATCAATAGTCAATACTTCATAATTTTCTCTTACAGATTTTTTTGACCAGCTGCATGATATATCAGTTACAGATATATTATTATGCCCATGTAAAAGAAGTGAAACCATATGATGGCATTTTGTCAAACCTGTCGGACATGTACAGCTGGCATGTTCAATATTTTTATCTTTGAAAAATATCTGTAAAGATTAAATATTACAATTATTTTAGGAATCATATTATAAATGATACAATCAAAATTACAAAGTTATTTACCTTAACATCATACAATTTATTTTTCATACTTGCGTGCACTTGACCACTAAGTATACCTACATCAGGTATGTAATTAAAACTTTTGACATACCCACATTCAAAAGAATTTTCTCCTTTAGAAAATATTTTTTTATCATCAATAAAATTAATGATGCACGAAAGCTTGATGATGCTGTTTGACGTCATATTTTTTAACTGGAAAAAAATCATTTTCCTACATTAGTAAATTGATTAATGAAGGATAATATATATTATACTCACTTCAAAAAGGAAATCTGACACTTTATTTGCTCACTAAAGACTACTGAAACAAAGCATAGGGCAAGCAAATGGCTCAAAAAGAAAAAACAACAAATTATTAAATATATAAGTATAGTAATAAAACATACTTATTATGTAAAATGGAGGGAAAATAGTACATACTTCTATGTAAAAATTGCAATAGTAAAAAATATTTATAATACTTAACTGATTTGTGTATAATCCATAGAGTATGTGGTATAATGTGTGTGCCATAGAAATACAAAGTACTACACTTTGATTATATTGACGAAAAAAGCGTTTAGCTTCATATTTTTGGTCGGTATATATGTATAAACTTGTAAAGAACATGTTTTTAATAGTTAGAACTTTAAGAAAAATATACAAATGCACTTAAAACCAATTTTTTTCAAGCATGTTTTTCGACCCATGTATTTTATTTCTTATGGAATGAACCGTGATAACAGCTTGTTTTGAACCGTCGGTCTTATCAATAGACAATTTGACGTCACTACTATTTGTGCCTATATAGGTCTTATCACTATTTCTTTATCTATCTAATTTTGGTAAGAACTGTCGGTTTGTCGGGTTACCAATGTAATACGAGTAAAGAAACAAAAATCAATTAAACGTAGTAGTTAATTATATTTAAAACATAATAATTCAGTCAGAGTAAAATAATACAAAAAAATTAATTACATAAATTAGCGTTAGCTGCGGGCACGGACGTATATACAGGACTGGTCACGAACGCTCTTTACTGTATAAGCCTTTGGAAAATTAGTGTCACGCCTGTGGGCCCACTATGGTCTATGCTGACATCTAGCGGATAATAAAGCAACTAGTCGTTTATTTCAAAATACATTTTATTTTTATCAACATTTATTATATTATAATCCTTCCTTAATCCTAATATATAAAATGACAAGGAAATCAGCTGTCTATAGTGTACCAATGGAAAGGAAAACGCAGGCTATAGTGAAACCGTGGCGTAAAAAATGAAACACCGCTCCGTTTCCCCAGCCCGCCGGCCTTGTCCCGTCGATTCCTTATAGCGCGACCAATCGCGTACCTTCGCAGCGGCGGCAGTCAGTTTTAAAACGTTTTTCGTTATCACCTCTTTTCCTATCATCTCGCCGATTTTTGAAATTTTCAGAAAATTAGCTGTTTTTACACGATTTCGACCCTTTCCGTCCTTTTTTATACTTAATTCGAAGCCGCCGGTGTGCGGTTTATATTGGTGCGCCGTTCAAAGCGGTCGCAATGTCGATCGAAAAATACACTCCCGACTGGACTTTTTTGCCGATTTTTTCCTTTTCTCCCACCGTTTCATCTATTCGCACGCCGTTTGTGCCCGAATCGTGTAGTCCACGTCTTTTTAAAGCCGTTTATATGGGCTTTTCCCCCGAAATCGGTTCGTTCGCCTCGCAATCGCGTTTAGAAATTACTAACCTACCGTACGCGTATATATACATATATATAAGTGTATAATTTAATTTTTCCCTATGATGTAATAATTATTATTAACGGAAAACGCTTTTCACACGCCCCGTTAAATATATATATGGGAGATGCGCGTATTACAAGCGAATTACATCGATGTACATCGAATATATCGGTTTACGTCGTTCCGTAGACGCACGGCTTAAGTGTTGATGTTTTGATTGAATTTCACATCTCAAACAGTGTCCAAGTAGGTTATTCCTTAGGTAGGAAACACGTAGGTCCCGGATTCAAATCCGTCGTACGCTGCCCGAGCGTCGGTTCCGGCGTGGCCATAAGGTCTACACGGCCGCCCGGAACCTGACTTTTTTTGCATTTTTTTTTCACGTTATTTTTCATATAAATTAAATAATATTATAATAATACAGGTACATTACATACAGGTACATTTATTATTTAAAGTCATTGTCATATTATATCACACAATAAATAGGTACATATTATATTTGTTTTGTTAGGAATTATTATAATTGCATATTTTTTCAAAAAGTTCATGATTGTTATATAAATATAGTTTGTATTTTATTTCGGATTGCCTACCTAGGTGGCTAAATTGAAAGTTAATCGATTTTGACTTGAGATGACTGACTTGCTAGACACTCCAACACGGTTGTCGACTTTACACTTTTTACATAAGGAATGGCACCGGACATGCGAAGCCACATACCACTCTATGTGATATACCTACTATATATAGGTGATAGGCTCATTTTAGTTTCGTCTTAAACGGATGATTGACTTGACAGACACTTTAACAGTTTAACATGCAGGTTTTTGCATTTTTTTTTTTAAATTAATATTTATACATTATAGGTAATGTTTATATGTATTGTATTGGTTAATATAATAGTATGTATCTAACTATCTACCTATATGTTAATTTTTTTTAGGAATTATAATTGCACATTTCTCAAAGTGTTCATTGTTATATTATATCACACAATAAATACATATCATATTTGTTTGTATGTATATTGTATATAGTTTTGAATTTTTCGTAAATTATTTCGTAAGTTGTGTGATAGGGTTTTCACTTATAGCCGCTTGACGTCGGGTCTGCAATCCACCGCAGGTGGATTGCCTACCTGATCTTTTGTAGCACGTTGTCCGCGATCCGACGACGTCGGATTGCCTACCTAAGTGGCTAACTTGAAAGTTAATAGATTTTGTCTTGAGATGACTGACTTGCTAGAAACTCCAACACGGTTTTCGACTTTACACTTTTTACATAAGATAAAGCACCGGTCTGCGGTCATGCTACGGCACATACCACTCTATGTGCAGGTATACTCTATAATATATACTATATAGAGTCTATATAGTATATAGATGATCCTGGAGATCGTATCCAGCCTATCCATTTACAACGTTTGTGACGGATTGCTAGACGCTCAAACTTTTAACATTCCCGCCAAAGCGTCTAGCCTTATCTCCAATCCATATCACTAATCCTTATCACAAATTCTAAACTTTCGTCTTACATTTGCGACTTTTATAATTCATTGTCTCCAAAATCGGTACCCACTCCCAGTGAGTCCAACGAGCACCGAGTTACACTTAGAGCAAGTATTCTAATAATATTGTGTGTATCTTTTACACCCATGTTATAAATATATTAAACCTTTTTATTTACATAAAGAGATTTCCCTCCAAAAATTGTATCTTAATGTATTAATTTGCATAATATATGATATATAATATGTAAAATAAAATGTAAATGAATTATTCAGTATTGCTATTTTGTTATTATTTTATTATCCTTAATTAAATAAATATGGTACAGTTTTGTTGTTTTCCCCATTGTGGGTCAAAAAAGGGACAAAACATATCTTCGTAAGTAGTATTAAAATTATACATTTAATCGTTAATAGAACAGTTGTGGGAAATATTTCTAATTACTATACCTAAGCAATTAGAATGATTAAATTGCAATTTGTTTAATTAATTGTAGATTTGGATTTCCAAAACAAAAAATCTTTTTTGATAAATGGGTTTCATTATTGCAGACCATAAATACAAAGTATGTAAATAAAATTTCATATAGGTTATGTGAAAAACATTTCAAAGCTAGCGATATTGTAGGTGTATATTTATATTTTTTAATTTATTGGATAACTATAAGTCACAAATTATTTTATTTCATTCTTCTTATTATTAGCTACAAATGGAACGTAAAAATTTAAAACCAGATGCTATACCACAGGTACCCAATTTCAGAAAAATAACTTAAATTAAATATACTGAGTAGATAAATATTAAATTAAACATTTTATTTAAGATTGATATCGAGGACAATATTATGCTACCACCAGCTGATATAAATAATTCTGAACCATGGCATTTAACAGTACTACTCCCATAACATATTTGGCACACAAGAACAAAATACATAAAAATGATTCAAATGAAAAGGTGATAACCTTAATATAGTAATAACAGGGACGTACAAAGTACATATTATGTAATGTATATGTGTGTGCGTAGGAGTAAATACTATAAACGACGTTAGTATTTGGTAGTAAATTTAATACTTTAAAACGAAAATTTTCATAAATATTTTAAATATACGTAACGGACGTCTGTGGTATACATCCATTTCAGTATTAAAAATGAAAATAAAAATAAAAATAATTAAATAATTTCGCATTTAAATATAACACAAATAGATGGCGCAATGTGTATTCCTGTGGTCCCCAGCGTGACACTAATTTTCCACTGATAACGACTCGTGCCCAGTCCTGTATATACGTCCGTGGCTGCAGGTTAAAACAACGTGTTTTATTTACAGGTTATTTTCGATTTTTCGGCGTTACAAAAAAAGGATAGAAACGGAGCGCGATGTATATACGACGACGTGTTGTTTAATGTAAAAGGACAAAAAAGAATAGTTCAAGACATAACGAGGTTTTATAATGACAGAACAAAAAAAAACAACGTTATAGTATTCACACATTTAGGTTAAGTGTACACAACAAGATTACAACAGAAAGGTGATAACAAAAGTGATAACAATTAACAACACTTCCACTTAATCTTGTAACTACAAACATTAATTAAAAATTTCAAGTATACATATAACATAGGTAAAATAATAATAATAAATAAACATAATGTAAAACAAATAACAATATTATACTTGACTATTGACTAATTTAATATAAACCATAAAAAAAATAATCTTAGTATTCATTGACACCAATAAGTTTCTTCAGTCTCATAAATGTTGAAGCCGACAGTGGTTTAGTAAGAATGTCGGCTAGCTGATTTTCTGATGGAACATACTCCAATTTTATTTCATTGTTGGCAATTGATTCATTAATGAAATTGTACTTGGTATCTAGATGTTTAAGTCTTTGATGTTTTCTTGGCTCTTCAGCAATTTTGATGCAGGATTGATTGTCTTCATACAAAACAATTTGTTCATCTGCTCCTATAACGCCCATTTCAACAAGTAAACCTTTGAGCCACATAGCTTCTTGTATAGCTGATGCCAATGCTAGATATTCAGCCTCTGTTGAGGAGATTGCTACTGTTGATTGCTTTCTTGTAGACCAGCAAACTGTGGATCCATATATTTGAAATAAGTATCCAGAGGTAGATTTCCTATCGTTGATGTCATTAGCGAAATCTGCATCAACAAATCCCCTTAGTGGACTTACTTCTTTACCCTTTTTATAGATAAGACCAAAATCAGTAGTACCCTTCACATAGCGTAGTACTCTTTTGAGTTGAATGTATAAACTGTCTGTCGGTTGAGACTGATATCGACTAAACAAGTTCACTGCAACGCTTAAATCCGGTCTTGTTTGAATCATTACATACATTAGACAGCCAATTAACTCGCGATAAGGTTTATTAGTTGCCTCTCCATTTTCTGTATTAAGTTTGGTTTCCATAGGTGTCGATATTGGCTTGCAGTCTTCCATTGAAAATTTCTTCAGCAACTTTTCCAAATAATGAGTTTGACTAATTTTCATAGAGTCTTCAGTACGTTCTATTTTAATACCTAGAAATGATTTTGCTTCGCCTTGATCGGTTAATTTAAATTCTTCTTTCAGTGTTCTTCTTAAGTCATTCATTGACTTCATAGAGTTGCTCACTATTAGAACATCATCCACATACAATAGTAAAAATAAACATACATTACTATTAATTTTTATATATAAGCATCGATCAGAATTACTTCTTACTAATCCTTGCCCTTCAATAAATTCATTAAATCTTTTATTCCAACAATAAGGAGCTTGTTTTAAACCATACAATGATTTATTTAGTTTACAAACTAAGTTTTCCCCTTTCTCAAAACCCTCAGGTTGTCTCATGTACAATTCTTCTTCAACTATTCCATTCAGAAACGCTGTTGTCACATCCATTTGAATAATATGCAAGTCTTTGTGTAGTGCCAGTGATAGTAATGTGCGAACAGTCACTATGTTGGCTACAGGTGCATAGGTATCCATATAGTCAAAACCCAACTTTTGAGAATAGCCTTTGACAACAAGTCTTGCTTTAAATCGTATAACATTTCCTTGTTCATCAGTTTTAACTTTAAAGACCCACTTGTTGTTCATAACCCTTTTGTTAGGCAGTCTTTTAACCAAAGTCCATGTATTATTCTCATTAAGAGCTCTCATTTCTTCTTCCATAGCTGCTTTCCACTGAGTATGATTTGGGTGAGTTTTGATTTCTTCAACAGTTTCTGGTAAATCTTGAACATAGTATTCAGCAGAAAGTGCCATCATTGACATTTCATAATCCTTATGCCACGTTGGAGTTTTCCTGTTTCTTTTCAATTGTTCTTGTGTTGGTATATTATTTCCAATGACTTTATCCACCTCATTTTCTGTTTTTCTTTCTTCATCTTGAGATTCTTGTTCAGTGGTTTCTTTTGATTCCTCAGCAATTTCTGAATTGTTTATTTCAACAAGTATTTCCTTTTCATTATTAGTAATTATAGGATTTAACAATTCTTTTTCATTAAATATGACATCTCGACTGACAAACACAGTCTTTGTTAATGGATCCCATAGCCTATAACCATTTTTTGTATAACCAACAAATATACATCTTTTTGACTTTGAGTCTAACTTACGCCTCAATTGGTCTGGTATGTGTGCGAAAGCAACGCATCCGAAGATTCTAATATTGTTTAAGTTAGGCTTACTTCCAGTCCAAAGCTCAACAGGAGTCTTCTTTATATTTGCATGTGTTGGTAGTCGGTTTCCCAAATAAGCGGCCGTGAGTACTGCTTCTCCCCACATTTCTTTTGACAAGTTTGATTGTAACAGCAATGATCTTGTTCTTTCTACCAATGTTCTATTCAATCTTTCTGCTAAACCATTTTGTTCAGGTGTGTAAGGAACAGTATAGTCAACAACAATTCCTTTAACTGAACAAAAACGTTTTAACTCATTGCTTACATACTCCCCTCCATTGTCACATCTCAATATGGAAACTTTTAAATCAAAAAATGCACTTACAGTTGCTTCATAATTTTGAAAGCATTGAAACACTTGACTTTTTTTTTCTAATAAATAAATAATTGAAAAACGGGTATAATCATCAGTGAATGAAAGAAAGTATTTCTTACCGTTCCAAGTAGTCGGTGATATTGGTCCACACACATCACTGTGCACAATTTCCAGCGGACGACGAGTCTGAAAAGACCTTGATTGAAATGGTTTTCTTGAGTGCTTGCTTTCTACACATGTTTGGCAGAAGTCCGGAATATCATTCTTGTTAAGATTTAGTCCAGTAACCATATCTCTCAACATCCATAAATAACTTTTGTTTGGATGTCCCATCCTTTTGTGCCACAAACTCTCATCAATTTGTGTATCAATACAGTTATTTGCACAAGTATTTGGTTTTAGAGAGAAAGTTATGCCATACAGAGTTCTCATTCTGCGTGCAACAGCAACTACATTTCCACTAGGTTTAGTGATTGTTGCAAGACCATTTTCAAACACAACTTTAAAGTTCAACTGTTCGGTCTTACCAACTGATAATAAGTTGTACCTTAGATTAGGTACGTAGTATACGTTTTCAAACTTACACAGAATTTCTTCACCATCAACTCTACTATAAGAAATTATTGTACCTGTCTTAGTCGCAATTAAACTTTCCCCATTTTTGGCAACTCCGATGTTCAGAGGAGTTTCCATTTGCTTTATAAAGGAGAAATTTTTCTTGATTCACCAAGTGATCTGAACAACCGGAATCAATGAACCAAAAAATTTCACTTGCCTTCTCGGTAGGTTCCATATCTTTTCCAATTGAAAAACAAACCGCATCTTCACTTTTGCTGACTACATTATTTGCTGTTGACTTTTTCCAAGATTTCTTATTTTTGTCTCTACCAAACTTTTTTTTAAATTTACATTCTGATACCCGATGACCAACTTTATCACATCCATAGCATTTAAATGGAAAACTACTATTACTTGTAGTTCCAAAAGCTGTACTTCTCTGTTGAGGTATATCTGTAGTATTTGTTTTCTTCGCTTCTTCATCCAGCAATCTTCCTTTAACAAATTCAATTGTTAATTTCTCAATTGAAAGTGTTTCTATTGCTGTCACAACATTGTTATATGTTTCCGGCATCGTCAACAGAAGATGACATACTATATCTTCTTTTTCCAGTTTTGCCCCAGCTGACTTCAACTGTCTTATAAGTTCATCAAATTTTATAAAATGAGCTTCAAGATTAGTGTCATTTTCAAGTTTTAGTGTAAGTAACCGCCGTCTTAGATACAGTTGACTCGCAACACCCTTACGTTCAAACGTCTGAACTAACGAATTCCAGATTTCCTTCGCAGTTTCTTTGCCCATTACATACTCTAAATGACTGTCAGCAACACATTGAACAATTAGGGACTTACATTTCTTGTCATCCTTTTGCCACTTTTCCAGCTCTACCTTTTGAGTTGAACTAGGCTCATTACCTGTAAGGCAGGCTCTTACTCCAAATTCTTCGAGAAGTATTTCTACTCTAAATTTCCAGTTTGGAAAATTAGTTCCAGCAAATTGAGTTATCCCATACTTGTCATCAGTTCTTTTAGCCATGTCTGGGCCCATAACCTGTTGTTTAATGTAAAAGGACAAAAAAGAATAGTTCAAGACATAACGAGGTTTTATAATGACAGAACAAAAAAAACAACGTTATAGTATTCACACATTTAGGTTAAGTGTACACAACAAGATTACAACAGAAAGGTGATAACAAAAGTGATAACAATTAACAACACGACGTACGTCCGAATAGTGAAAGTGAGTGCGCACAGTATACAATGTTTAAAGAGAGAGGGGCGCAGCTGGCAGCGGCTGACGAGCCGGTACCGCGGTTACATTGATAAAATTGTTGTGGTCGCCACATAATAAAATATTTCATATCAACTTTTAATGTGTATATGGTATATACTTAGATATAATAAACACCTAGATCGTAAACTCTGTATACCGGCTTAATAAAATTTTGAAGCTGGCAGCCATTTGCAGGTGGGGCAAAAATGATAGTGAATTATCGATATTATCGACATCGATATCAGTATTATCGATTTTTATATCGATTCTATGTTTATTATCAAAGTTACATTGTGATACTGAGAATAACAACGTTTGGTTACTTGTTTTTAAAAGTTAAAGTTTCTTGTTGCGCGTTAAAATGGTTCAAACGTGTTCCGTTGCTTTTTGCAAAAGCAGAAAAACATCAAGCGGTGACTTACATTTTTTCTCGTAAGTATAATGTACTGTAGAGTGCCATGGCTCTACGGACCACTAATTTAACCAGTAAGCTAAACTATAATTCATAAGTAGTTATCCCATTCATTTTTCTTTCCTCTATACATTTCCGTGTACCTACTTACCCTACTAGACATCATGCACCCTTCCACATTCCTACTCGCTCCACCTCTTACGGTAATAACCATCCTTTGCAACGCATGCTTCGTTTTGTCAATAATGCCATATAGTTCATTCTGTACCTATAATTGCTTGTAATTATTCTAGTTTTTAAGCTGTCTATTTGTAAATATTTTGTACTGCTATCTGCCTAACATATGTAAATTTATAATTTTTGTAAAATGCCGTTTGGCGTAGATAAAATAAAATAAAATAAAAAAAATTACTAGAGTAAGTGACTACATAATTTTACTATTCAAATTGACTACGACTTATTTCAAATCATCATCTTTTGGATCCCTGACAGGGGTGCAAACAACAATACTATTAAATTGTTAAATCATAAATAATATTATATATAATTGTATTTGATTTCAGGTTTCCTTTAAAAAATCCCGATCTATTGCAACATTGGGTTAGTGCTACAAAAAAAGATTTGTTTTTTCCAAATAGATGGAGTAAAATTTGCAGTAATCACTTTTTACCTATTATTATAGACAACCTCCTGGGGAACTTATATTTTAAAATTGAATAGTGAAGCTTTCCCTACAGTTTGTTTACCATCATCATCCCAACCACCTGTTAAATTCCAAAAAGTAGAGCATGAACTATCTTCTGAAATCGATAACTCGGCAGAGGATGAATCAATGGAAACCCATAATAGTGATAAGTCTTTAAAAATCCAAAATAGTGATGAACCTTTAGAAATCCGAAATAGTGATGATGAGTAGCTACAGGAATAACTCCTGTAATTTTGATCACTCCAACTAAATATCAAAGGAGCTCTCCAATCAAAATTACTCCTACAAGGAAAAGAAAATCCATTGAAATTACTACTCCGATAAGAAAAATGAAGTCTCAAATCAAAGTATTGCAACAAAAAGTCCGAAGACAAAATGTAAAAATCAAAAACATGTCTGAATTATTCAAAGAAATGAAAAAGAAGGGACGGACTTCTGGACTCAGAAATGGAATGTACAATCACAAACAAATTTGATGGTATATTTTTGGAGCTGTTTAAAAACCGGTTAAAAAATAAAAACGCAAAGTAGAAGGCCAGCGATACAGTGATGAAATCAAAGAATTTGCAATGACCTTAAATTATTAGTCCCCCAAAGCTTTTAATTATTGTAGGTCCGTGCTGCTTATGTAGTTATTTTGATGGCGTGGCTTATTATAAGCTTACAACTTAGTTCATGCTACTATGATCAATACATGTATTAAGTTTTTAATATTTTTTTTCAGATCTATACTAAAACTCCCAAGCTCTACGGCCATACGCAATTGGACATCTTGTATAAACGCAGAACCAGGGTTTTTTAAAGAAGTTTTGAATTCACTTTCAAATTTAATCTGTGAAGATAAGCATTGCAATTTGATATTAGATGCTATATGCATAAGAAAGCAATTAATATAGGATAGAGTAAGTCACAAATATGTGGGGTATTATGACTATGGACATGAGGTTGAAGTTGAAGGGAATAACACACCTGCTACTGAAGCCCTTGTATTCATGTTAGTAAGCCTAAATGGCAAATGGAAAATACCAATAGGGTATTTTTTTCAAAATAAACTGTCTGCTGTAACCCAAGCTGAGTTAATCCGATCTGCGTTATCTCTTTCACACAATTCTGGACTTAGAGTTTGGGGGGTAACATGTTATGGTAGTTATACAAATATTTTGTCTCTAAAAATTTTAGGCTGTGTTATTGGAGATAATTATCATACCAATCAATGTTGGTTTAAGCATCCGGTAAATTCAATGAAAGTTTATTACATTCCAGATGCTTGCCACATGCTTAAACTTGCTAGAAACGTTCTAGGCATCAATAATGTGTTAGAATCAAATTCTGGTTTAATAAAATAGTTCTATATTGAACAATTATTTGAGGTACAAAACAATTTAACACTGAAGCTAGCTATAGAGCTTAGGTACCTCCATTGGCCCACATAGGTCTGCATGAATTAAATCACCGACATTGTGATACTCCGTATTACTTTTACTAAATGATTTAAGACTTTGTTTACCTATTATACAACTACTGCTCATGAATTCGTCGTCCTTGGCCGAACGTACTATTTCGTGTTTCGCCAAACAACTTTTTACGTACTGTAAATTCTGATGTGCCATGCGCTCGTGCCAAACTGACAACCTGTTTTCGACAGCTACAGTCGCGTACCCGTTTGTCGTTACTTTTACCTTGATGTTTAATTCAAACAACCTTCCGCATCTCTTACCTGAGCATACGGGTTTCCCCTGTTTAGTTAACATACACGTCTTACTATCTGACGTCATTACTAATCCTTTATCCATCGCGGCACAGCACGAAAATAAATTAAATTTTAGTCCCGGCACGTGCAACACGTTTGCCATGTAATTTTTATTCCAATTACCGTTTACGTATGATAATATATTAATATTACCTCTACCTGCTGCATACAGATTCGTCCCATCACCTATAGTGATTTGTTGCGTGTTTTCCAGTGGTTCATACCTTGAAAACCACTCTCGATTCGCGCTCATATGATCCGAAGCGCCCGAGTCTAGTACCCACGCGACTGTTGCAATATTATTTATTCTTGACTCGCTTACGAATGCGTTCAAGTTTGCACCTATAGTACCGGTTTTACCACCGTGTATACTATGTAGAAAATTTCTACAGTCTCTTTTATAATCACCTAGTTTACCACAGTAATAACACTTAATATTACTTTTATTAGTAAATTGCTTTTTACCTTTTCCATAATTAGGTACGACTACCGTTTCTTCCATCAGATCTGTTTTGAAATTTGGCCGGAAATGTACTAGATTTTTCTTGTTCACCAACTTCACCTTTGATCTGGATAACCCGTGATTCTTCAATCAACAATCGACTAGTCAAATTATTTATATTTTTACTTCCTGTTGGGACTGAATCCCAAGCACTGTAAAAATGATTATATTCTTTTGGTAATGTCATTAGTATTTTTGTCATAACCATGGTATCCGTAACTGGTTCACCCGCTACTCTCAGTTTCCTTCCTAAATTGACCAATTTAGAAATATGCGTCGACATGTCATCTGTCGACTCCTTTGAATAACTGAAAAATTGTTGTTGAAGCAAATGTAAACTTGCCTCAGACTTCTGCTCGTAAATACTCAGCAGTTTCTCCCACATTTCCAATGCAGTCTCACAGTTAAGCAAATATTGTAATGGACCCTCGTCCACTGAGGTAACTATTATTTTTTGACATTTACCGTCCGCTTTTTGCCAAGCTTTTGTATGTCTTTGCCAACGTGCTTTGGCATCCTCGTCGGAATCTGTTGCCGACTTCTTTATAGGTATATCTGGTTTCGTCCATTCACCTGAAACTATCTCACCTACTTCCAAGGCATTTAGAATGACCTTCATCTGAAACTTCCATAACGACCAGTTTTCCGCACATAATTTTGTTATCTTCGCCGTGTCTTCCATGACCGATGGTTTCCCGTATACTTTCCTGTATAATAATTTATAACAAAACTTTACCCATGTACACTGTTCCGCCGTTTTCTGAAATCCAGGATATCTCCGACTGGTTGTAGTTTTCTGCGTTAATACAAATATAAAAATACTTCGATCACGAATCCACTAGACTGTATGTCTTGGTTATTGACTGGGCCCATAACCTGTTGAAAGTGAAGCTTCACGGACGAATGATGTTAGCATTAATATAATAATTAATAACACGACAATATGATTATGTATAAGTATAATATATAACAACGTACAACTGGACAATTAAACTGCGACTATACACACACACTCACCGCGTACACTCGGTATGACAGCGTCTGTGCAAGTGAGTTTTACATACATCAAAGGCCCTATACCTATATATATGCACGACCGAGGTCATGTTACATCCGTAAAGAGAGTGAGTCTTATGCTCGTATATAACTAGTTACTAAATTGTACACACGTGTCAAGGCTGACTACATAATATACTACATATTAATTGTATATTTCAACAAGCTTAATAAGATATATTTTAATTTATAGGTATGTTGAACTTTTAGATGATTCAGCTAAAGACGTTTCATATGAGCCAGGCACAAAGTTTCTTTCATCTGATAAAAGTATTACAGGTTCTGGTGCATCATCTGTACTCTGTAGTAAAGTTGACTCCTTCGACATCATCATTTATAACTCCAAATAACAATAAATCCTTGTTTAATGTTGATAAACTTCTGGAAGATTCTTCAAGTAAATAAATATTGATAACAATAATTATGTTATTATAACTTTTTACTTTACTTTATTACTTTTAAACATATCTTATTGTCTAGATTCTCCAATTGATAGAATAGGAATTCTACAACTTGAACAGGTTTTACAACATAATGATACTAATAACGATGGCTTAATGGGCGTCATTAAAACCTTAGGTAAATTCATAATCATAATATGTATTAATTTAACACATTTAAAATATTTATTTTTATTTAAACCTATGTACCTATAATGTTACTAAATTTAGACAAAATACATTTTTAAGCCAATTTTAATTATTTTTTTTAGGGCATAAATTAGATTCTATTGAAAAACAAGTTGCTGGATTACGTTACGACCACAGATTGTTGTTTGATGTACTTGATAGAATTGAACACAAAATCGATACACCAAATAATGTAAATAGTACATCTTTGCAGACATTTTCGGAAAATCAATCTTTGATAAACCAACCATTAATTAAAACGCCTATCAGTACAGAGGTTGAATTAGATCAGTGGAAGCAAAATAAATTAGTGATCAAAACCAAGAATTTAGGTCTCAATTAGTAAGTGAGATTTTTATTATTTGAGTGGTGGAAACCATGTATTTTCTAATAAGTTTTTTAGTTTTATATACATTGTCAACACATTAAAATTAAAAGAATTTTATAGTTTCATCCAATGGCTATTAAAAATGCAGATAATTATATACAATTCTATTTTAATAAATAAAAATTAAATAAAAGGTATATTTTTTTCATGCATTATAATTTTTATTTATTTTTCAGATTCTTGAAATTAGATGGTCAATGGGAAATGACATAAAACATTCAATTAAACGGATATTTGAAAAGTTTTTTAATGATGAGCTTCTATGCAAATATTAATTTCATGGCATTAGGAATAAAACATATTTTTCTTCGTTAAATATCTGTTCCACTATTTTTGGTAAGATATTATATAAAATATAACAGCGATAACTTATTTTCCATTATAATATACTTGTTAGTAAATATGTATGTTTAGAAATTATTTATAAATAGTGTATACAGCATATTGTGAACTAGTATACCACGGGATGGCAAACCTTATTATATCAATAATTTCATAATACGCAGATTAAAGAATAAAATCAACTTTATTACGTATTAGAATATAATTCATATATTGTATATAGGTATATTGTATTTAATAGAATTGTATTTTATTAAAATCATCAAATTTAATAAAAATAGAGATATGTGTGCCATAACTAATGATTATATCACCATTCCTACTATATACCATATTAACTGAGACAATAAGTAAATTTATGATTAAATATTAGCTTAAACAGTAATATAATAAAATATCAATTAAATTTAAAATTCTATTCTGTTACTCTCAACCCTCAACTCAAATATAATTTTAATAAGATATATAAATAAAACTATTAACTAGCTTATATTATACAATACGTAGTAGTGTAGTACATATTTTATTATTATTTTTTTTTTTCCCCGGCATCTATGGCCATATTAGCTGTTTTGGTTTTGTAGGTTTTTATGTCGGTAGGTGTTGGGTTTGGCCGAATTTTTGATTGGTCACCCGTAGGTATCTGACATGCCCGGATGGGGGATGGCGGCGCTTGTTCTCCGGACACCGTGACTTGCCCGAAGAAAAATGCCGCCCATGACCGAGGTATTGAGCCAGTGTCGGCTGCATCGCAGCCGACGCCTTAGACCGCTCAGTCACTCCGTCCCCCACATATATTTTTGTATAGGAATACAATATACATAATCATACTACTGTTGATGAATAGATTGTATACTATATTTATAAATAACTCAACTATATAAACAACATTTTAATTAATTCCATTATTTTATACTTAAGTAATTTATAATAAGTATAGTACCTATACTATATTTGTATAACTGTTTTTATTGTTTTTAAATTCTGTTATTATTTTATAGAAGCGATCCTCAATGAAACAAAATTTAAAAATGTCCAAATTAAAGACATTGAAGATTGTGTACAAAAGTATTTGGCGCAACGGCCATTTGTGGTAAAACGAAAAAAAGTTGCAATCATAACAAATTCAGAAGATGATGTCTAATATATATAATTATACAAGACTATTAATAGTCTTCTATCATCATTTTGTTTCTCAATGTATTTTCATTTAAGCGAGTTTAAAAAAAGTATTACAATAATACTATTATATAATAATGTGTTAAAATACAGAATAAAAAAGGTGGGCAAGTGGGTGTCGCTCTGCTGTACAGTAGGTTACAAGTGGGTCACTGTATAATGGATGGTATTAAATTTGAATTCAATGATATAATATCATTGTATAAGAAAAACGATTCTGAGTGGAGAGACGGTAGTCAGTATAGGTTTAACACATATTATATACATTTCTATGGTATTAAAAAAAAATTGGCCTATAATACGAGTAGGTACCTATAATAAATTCCAAAATTAATCATATCACAATATCCATTAGATACTTATAACGCGTTATATATCAACAAAAACCGTGATACTATCATAGATATATAATAGTACACTTTAGAAGTTTCAAGTACCCACGAATAGTATTATTCAATCACAACAAAATAACTAAAATCGTAATCTTGGTTTAAATATGAAATTTTGTCTAAATTTGAAATTAAAATGTCTGTAAAAAATAAGTGTGTTTATATATTTTTTAGATTTTTTGGTTACAGTATGAACTATTTACGAGAACCTTTGTGTTGAATTTGCAATCCTTAGCTATAAAAACTGAACATTTTATAATTTATTAATTACAATGATTGATAATTTTCGAGATTTTGATAAATTTTGTCAAAATTTGATCTTTAAATGCTTATAAAAAAAAACTGTGACTATATATTTTTAATATTTTTCAACTGATATTGTAACAATATATCAGGAGCCTTGTATTACATTTTTACACTTTTTGGCCCAACAGATAAAACCTAATTGATATTTATAAAAAAAAAAAACTTAAAAAAATTGAAAGCTGTAAATGTCCATAAACAGCTCAAAAAGAGTCAAAATATTTTCAAAATCGTATGGTGTATAGGAAATGCTAATATAAACATTCAGTGAAATGTTCATGTATCTACAGTTATTCGTTTTTGAATTACAACAAAATAAGGAAATCGCTACATGAGAAATCGAGTGAACATCCAATGTTGTAAAAATTTGAATTTCAAACGCTCATAAAAATTTAATTTGACTTTCCGGTAGAGATGTTTTTATTGATAAAGGTAGAAAAACTTATGAGTAATCTTGTATTACATTTTCAAATCTTAGATTTAAAAAGAAAAATTTTTACGAATTCTTAACTCAAAATAATTCGCTAATTTTCGTGATTTTTCCATATTTTTAAAATTTTTGAACTTTAAATGCTTATAAAAAAAAATTGTGACTAAGGATTTTTATTATTTTTCATCTACCTTTGAAACAATATATTAGGAGCCTTCTAATAAATTTTCAAGCTTTCGCAACCAACAAATAAAATTTTATTGATATTTTTAGAAAAAAAACTAAAAAAAAATGGAAAATGAAAATGTCCCTAAACAGTTCAAAATAAATCAAAATATTTTGAAAATGTTATCGTGTATAGAAAATGGAAATATAAACAACCAGTGAAAATTTCATGTATATACGTTCATTTGTTTTAAAGTTACACCAATAACCAAATTCGATTTTTTGGAAAATCGATTTTGCGTAAAAATTCCCGTTTTTCCTTAATTTTTATGTTGTTTTTCCCGGCGCTTGTGAAAACTACTGTGAAATTTATACTTTTGACCCCCCAAAGTACCAACTAGATTCACTTTCCTATCAGAAAAACTACTGATGAAGAAAATCCAAGCACTTTTACTGTCCTAAAACGTGATGACAGACAAAAAAAAAAACACACATCATTGTAAAACCAATATATTCATTGCTCCGCTCAGAATCTAATAATTTAAATTTGTATTATCTTTTGATACCTATAGGTATATCATATTAATATTATATTATATTCAAAAATTATTATGTAGGTAGGTACCTACTATTTTTTTTTATAATTCTTATGATATAATAAAACTAGCATTTGTTTATTTTAAATATTACTATCATTATTTAATTCCAAAGAAATAGCCATTATTTGTATGTTTTGGTAAATCTGAGGATTACATTTTTCCTGGTTTTGATAAGTATAGTGGCAGTAGGTATAAATTATAGTGTATCATAACAAAACTATTAATAAATTGTAATTATTGAAACTTTTTATAAATTAATTGGTAATAAATGAAGTTCATATATGAGAATAATATCCACATTGAATAATAGATGCATATTGAATACAACATTTTAAGTATCAATCTAATTATATTTGGTCAATAATTAATATTAATTATCATGAATATATTGAGGAAACAATGCTATTATAATAATTTGTGAATATTAAACATTATTCAATCAATATTCATCCAAGATTATTTTCAATAATCATTTAATATTGGTACTAAGTATCAATGCATGATTGTAAATTCAATATTAAATACACAATTTAAGGGGGCCAAATAAAATTGCCGGCATATTGCATGGATATCAAAAAATTTGCATTCAACTCGCATGCCATATCCATTCAATTTCATTATTTAAATTAATTGTCCATACAATGCTGAAACAAGATTTTTTTGCTGTCTGGGTAGTTTTCATGCTCAAAGGTATATGCAAAAAAATGGAATCAGCCATATGCTTATTACTTTTGACGAGGAACAACAAAAACAACAATGATGATATCATGTATTAATAATGTTTTAGAGAGTATTTTGAGAACTATGTTAATGTAGTCGCAACAGTTTGTGACCAAGGTTCCACAAATAGAAGTGTAATAAACCAACTTATCAATCTGTTCAGTTGTATTGTATTATTTTAGAATAAATTTCATTTAGATTTGCCGGAAGTTGCAAGGCGAGTCAAAAGAATTGATAAAAAGTTTGCCGGCTTTAGGCAAGTGGTCAATTCATCTTGTGGAAAAATTATGAACTGTGGAAAAATGAGTTAGTATTTAAACAATATAAACAATTAATCAAAAGTTGGCCAGTGATCATCTTTTTCCAAGTATGCTATGAAGCACTTATAAAACTATTTAGTTTAATTATTTGCTATAGCCCTCTATGGTCTAGTTATAGACTTATTTACAAAAAAAATAGTTCGAAGTTAAAAAAACAAAAGTACTTGTATAGTCTTATTATATAATAATACTTTTTTAGATTTTGAGTTCAGAGAGGAAACTATTGGTTTTACAATGGTGTTTATTTTTATATCCTGTATACGAAATATCTACCAGAAGGAGTGCTTCGATTTCAACATATAGTACCTTATCTTTTAGAAAATTGGATCAAATGGTACTTTAGAAATGTAATTTTTCGATTTTCTCAATATTTATTTAATTGCACAGGAAAAACCACCGACAAATTACAAAAAAACCGCTAAAAATGGGATTTTAATTTCTAACGATTCGTTTATCACCATAGAAACGAATAAAAAATAATAATAGCTGTTATAATATAAATTCAACTTACAGGATATAATAAATAATAACAATATCCAGACTGACAAACCGTCTCCGCTCAGAATCGTTTTTCTTATGTAATGATATTAAATTTTTAATTTTTAATTTAATCCCAAATTGTCACCAAGAAATAGTCCTAGTATAAAATGTTCTTCTTTTGTACCACATGGAGTGTCAATAATGGTATCATTTACTTCTAAATCATTTATTTGGTATATTAACTTATTCAAACATGAACCATTGCCAAAATCTTTCATGTCTACAGCTTTTATTAAAGCTGTCAAATATATATTTACAAGTTTTCATTAATCAGTCAGAGGAAAACTATAGTAAATTGCTTTATACATAAAATAGGGAATAACAATTTTATTTTCATAGAGAAGAATTTTTTTTTTCCATAACTCCTTGAACAAAATGTTTAATTTGTGTTTGGTTACTAGAGTTGTAAATCAATTGTTCACAAAATGATAAACTAAATAATACACCTTTTGGAGTTTTGTCACCATAAATTATTTCACCAGAGTCAGATACTAAGTTGATTTCTTCATTTATAGTAAATTCTTGAACATTCTGAAATAAATTGTTTCTAACCAACCAATTGTTCAAAGAAAACTCAGAATTGCACTAATTAAATGCATTAGTAAATGCTGTTGAAATTATTTGAAAAGATGATAATAAAATTGATTCTTTTACCGTCTTCTGAGTGAAACTAGTAATTAAATTATCAACGGGTTGAATTATATATTTTTCAATTTTTCTTTGGATTTCAAAAACATCTTTTCTACTAAAATTATTGTTATCAATCAATGACAATGTAAATTTAACTGCAGACGTATGATATGAGTTAATTGCAATATCTAAATCAAGAGTATCATTATTTTCTAGAGGTATTGGACAATTATTGTAGGGAATGATGTTTATAGTATCATTTATTGTAAATAAATAATTGTAACATAATAATAGCTTTAGTGTAAACTCTCAGATACTAACTTATAGTGGTTTAGAAGATTTTGGGGAGGAAAGTGAATCTTCTGATTTAAATGCCAATTACGAATTGGTGTTTATGTTTCAGAGTTTAGCTCTAAATTTTCCACAACCAATTGCTGTTTTTGCATCCAGAGGACCAGTGAAAGGTAGGTATTCATAAATAAGAAAACATGTTGTAGGTATTTATATGTTTGATTTTCAGATTTTCTGAATTAAACTAATAATTGTGGTAGATAATTAACTATATACAGTATAAATAATAATTTAAAAAATATTAGTAATACACTAATACATTTTAGTTTTCAGGTGACTCTAAGTGTATGTTTTTTTGTAGCTTTTGGTTAATTTTATGTTTGTATTACTTAACTATGTATAATTGCTTTTGTGGCATGTTTAATGTTTATGTTTCTAGATTTTAGGTCTTAGGTATCTAACATCTTTATTTTATAATACCTATGTTGAAAGATTTATGTTGTGAGTTATTATTATTTTTAATTTAATATGTTGATTTTAATATTCACCCTTAATATTTTATAAGATTAATTATACTATTATAGGTACAGTTTTAGCACAATTAGTTGTGATATCCATATGTTTGTTGGAAAATATTGGGATTAAAGTTGAAGGAGTTGTATCAGATGGGGCATCTACAAACTGAAAACTTTGGGGAGAATTAGGTATATCTGGTAAAAAAATCAAATATCAAATTCATTTGAAAATCCAATTGACCGCAATCGAAAAATTTATATATTTGCTGATGCCCCACATTTAATAAATAATGTTAGAAACAGGCTTCACAACAAAAAAAGTTTTTGATTAAATACCTTTTTTAAATTTAGTATTTCTAATAGATTAATAGGTAGTTAAAATGATTATTAAATTCAAATGAAATATTATAATATGTTAAATGGTTTCCAGGAGTCTCCGGAAACTCCATACATGGTCACATTATATTGATGTATATGAAAACGATATCAAGAGAAATTCGAATTCTCAAACAAAAGTTTGCCCCAAAATTACTCTAAGACATTTACATGTTGATGGTTTTAGTAAGATGAATGTTAAAATAGCCACTCAGGTAAAATTTGAAAAAACAATTATAAAAAACAAGTATATTACACATTTATTAATTAATTTCAGATTTTTAGTAATTCCATGGTCAAAGGTCTTGAATTTTATAGAGATTATGTAAAAGTAGAATCATTAAAAAAAGCTCTCAAACGCAACTTTTTACGGATCGATTTAATAAGCTATTTGATGTATTTAACCGAAAGTACCCCGCATAAGGAATAAAAAAGAAAAGTCCTGATTTCCAGGTAGTTATATAAATTATAAATAACAATTTGAATATAATAGTAGGTATAGTAATTATTAAAAAAATAATTTCTTTCAGATTTTAAAAGATAATCTTAATTGGATTAATAGTTGGGAAGATCAAGTTGAAAATAAATATATTACTAAAGATGAGTACTTGACTTAAAATACAGCCGATGGGTTGCGTGTAACTATGAAATCCACATTAGAATTAACAGAGTACCTTTTAGAGAAATGCGGATTCAAATTTGTATTAACATCCAAAATGAACCAGGATAAATTAGAGGTATATGTTAGACGTTGGAGATTGATTAATAATATATTATAAAATACCTATTATAACATAGATGAAAAATAGAAAAATTATAAACTATTTTTTTTTACATCTCTGATTGTTTATTTCAAGTATTAAATATAATTTTTTATAGCAATTTTTTGGAATGTCAAGGCAAGCTACTGGCCCAAATGAACATCCAAGTACACCAACATTTCTACAGGTGTATAAAACGTTGTCCATGTACTCATTGTTAAAACCACCAAAATCTGGCATTTGTAAGATTTTAGAACCTACTGTTCATACAATTACAATTACTGATTTGAACCTAGTTGATAATAAAGAACAAGTTTCACAAAGAGCTGAAAAAATTGAAATTTTGAGAAAAAAACTTGACACCTTAATTATGACTAATGTGGAAGTAGATGATATTATTTTTGAACATAATATTCATAATTATAACAAAGCAGAGGCAGAGGACTGTGTTTTATATTATATTTGTGGGTATATAACTAAGAACCTCATAAAAACTGTAAAATGTGATACTTGTCTCACAGTATTAATTGGTATGTATAGTATATTAGTAAATAAACCTACTTCCATGTTAAAATAAACTATAGTAACCAATAGTTTATTGTCCCTATTCCCTATCAATTATCATGCCTATTACCTAAATTTCAGTTCTGTTTTGTAATTTATGTTTAGGTACTAAGTCATACTGCAGCAGGCCAGAAGCGGCTATTCTTGACATAAAATCAAAAGGAGACTTACCCAAATGATTTTATTTTTGGATTGCTGAGTACTGTTGAAAAATCATTTGCTAAGCACTGCGATAACAATAACGTTTTCTTATTGACTATTGATGAATTCTTTGAAACTAATAGGTAAGTTCATACATTTTCCATGTATTGGACACAAACAAGATGTACTAACTCATATAATATCCAACTTTATTATTATGAGGATGAGGCAGTACGCTTTACATACAAATAAAAACAAAAGTAAAGAAAATGCAAAAAAAAAAGTTTGCAAAATTAGTTCACACATAGGTAACAGTTATATCTTTGTTTCAAAATATATATTTTTTAATGTAAAATGCCTACCTATGTTGAAAAGAAATAAAGAATAATATTATGTTATAATAATTATAATAAAAATTGCTTTGGTATTCATATTATTTTAGTTCAATGCTAAATCCACTAAATAGATGGCGCTGGGTGTCCGTGATGTACCATATGAAAACATTTGGGTTCCACTGATAGGCCGGCGCAAATTGGACCCAGCCCATGTACACGCCACGCGCAGCACACGCGTGACCGAAACCCAGTCCAACTACACGTTTTTTAATAGTAACGCATATTGAACTCAGCCCACGCCCATGCCTTGTATACCAAAATCTCCATTATTTGTATTATTTCTCCCAGTATAGCTCCCAGTATAGCTCATAAGATGACAGCAAGCCAGCAGCAACTTCTTCTCGATTTAGAATCTGAATCTGAGGATGATGAAAGGTATATCATTTCACACCTACTGGGCAAAAAATAAAAAAAAAAAGTAAAACGAATGAATATTTACGAAAAAGAGAGAGTCATGGAGAGTTCAAGTTATCCAGTGAAGTTCCAGATAGTGTGTTCAAAGAGTCGTTTAGATTAAACAGAAAACAGTTTAGTGAGGTTCATGAATTAATTAAAATGGATATCACTGGTCAAGAGTGTAATGCACAAAAACCTATTGGAAGTGAAGAAAAACTAGCAGTATGCCTGAGGTAAGCGTTTAATACCACGTTTATATACGATTCTCTTTGAGTATTTGATGGTTACTAATAATTATGACTGGCGATAAGTTAGCGTTTTGAAATAAATCGTAGGCGATCCTGTACATTGTAAACATTGTAAATAGTTAAATCAACAATAGTATTTCTATGTGTGTACTTTTAATAAAAATAAGAAAAATTATTGTGCATTTTATTTATTTTTTGTGTCTGTCATCAACTTTTAGGACAGTAAAAATGCTTCGATTTTCTTCAAAAGTAACTTTTCTGATAAAAAAGTGAATTTAGTTGGTACTTTGGGGAGGTCTTAAGTTCAAATTTCCCAATAGTTTTCACAAGCGTTAAGATAAACAAAAGAAAAATTAAGGAAAAACGGGAATTTTTACAGAAAATTTAATTTGGTTTTTGGTGTAACTTTAAAACAAATGACCCCAGATACTTGAAATTTTCACTGGTTGTTTATATTTGCATTTTCTATACACTATAACATTTTCAAAATATTTTGATTTATTTTGAACTGTTTAGGGACATTTTCAATTTCCACTTTTTTTTAGTTTTTTTTCTAGATGTCAATAAAAATTTTTTCTTTTTAAATCTAAGGTTTTAAAATGTAATACAAGATTACTCATAAGTTTGTCTAATTTTATTAAAAAAAAAATTTCTATTAGAAAGTCAAATTAAATTTTTATGAGCGTTTGAAATTCAAATTTTTACAACATTGGATATTCACTCGATTTCTCATGTAGCGATTTCCTTATTTTGTTGTAATTCAAAAACGAACGAATTTAGATACTTGAAAATTTCACTGAATATTTATATTAGCATTTTCTATACACCATACAATTTTGAAAATATTTTGAATCTTTTTGAGCTGTTTACGGACATTTTCAGTTTTAAATTTAAATTTAAATTTTTGAATTTTGACAAAATTTTTCAAATTTTATATCTAAGGACTGAAAAATTAAAACAAGATTTCACGCAAGTAGTTGATGCTGTTACCAAAAAATCTAAAAAATACATAAGCACAATTTATTTTTATAGTCTTTTGTAAAGAAAAAAAAAATGTAAAGAAAAATGTTTATTTTTTTTGTAAAATATTATTATTATATTATTATATAATTACCATGTTATAACAATTCAAAAAATGTTCTTGAAGAATCGTCTTCATGTCTTGAGCAGTTTCTTTCATTTGTGTCAACTGAGCTAATCGATGTCGAATTCAATGCAGAAAAAATCAGGGAATCCTTGCTTTAAGGCACAAGATAATGAACTAGTAGGCTGGGGTGTTATTGAAATAGCACGTTGTGTGTTCATCTGATAAGTTTGGTCAACTTCACATTTGTCTGTGATTTCATCCTCAGCTTTATCTTCGGCATCAGAAACAGCTTGAAACAAATTCCTTCTGACTTCTCTTTGGTAATTTGTTGGAAGACCTTTAGTTATGTTGTACATTGACATAAAAAACTGATACAAAGCATCATTTTTTAATTCTTCTTGCTTTTGTGTTTCTGCAACAAGATTCTGACGTAATTCATCCCTCTTTTTTGCTCTCTTGTCACTGTCCTCAATAAACTTTCGCATAACAGGATCATTAGAAATCGTGGATTTTTTAAATCTTTTACGAGCGACATTTTCAGTTGGTTCACCATCATTTGTTGCTTCAATTCTGGGTTCATCGGATGGCGGAATATCAAACTCTTCCAACTGACTTTCTTCACAGGGTAAAGTGGCCAGTTGACTTTCTTCAAGGGGTGAAGTGGGATTTCCAACAGTATTTCTGTTTTTCATAAATGGTTTGAGAAACTTCATTTGTTTTTGGTACGTCCATAGCCTAACCTGTGTTGCCTGTTGCCCACTTTTTTTTTTGTTTTCTCCGAAGAGCTTCTCTATGACATTCTCTTAGCTTTCGCCATTGATCCTTAGCAGCTTGGGATGTAATTAAAAATAGTCGTATAAAATAAAATACAAATTTAATCGTCATTTATAAAAAAAATAAACAAAAAAACACACATCATTGTAAAATCAATACATTTATCACTCCGTTTAGAAGCTATATCATTTTTGTTCATACTTTTTTAGGTATTTGGCCACTGGAGACATGTTTAAAACTATAGCATTAAGCTATAGATTAGGGGAGAGAACAGTATCAAATATTGTAAATGAAGTATGTGCAGCTCTATGTCATCATTTACAACCCTTCTACATACCTGTACCAACAGTGGAAACTTGGAAAAATATTGCCTTGGATTTTGAGAGAAAATGGCAGTTTTATAACTGTTTGGGTGCAGTTGATGGAAAACATATCGCCATTCGGAAACCACTTCTTAGTGGGTCTTCTTTCTACAACTATAAGCAATATTTTTCCATTGTTTTGATGGCGACTGTGGATGCAAATTATCGTTTTACAACTGTAAATGTGGGTTCTATGGGTAGGTTTAGCGATGGAAACATTTTCGCCAATTCTTCGTTAGGGAAAATGCTAAACATGGGTCTTTACAATTGCCCGAACCAAAACCGTTACCTGGGCAAAATACAGAAACACCGTATGTCTTTGTCGGAGACGAAGCATTTCCTCTAATGCCAAATTTAATGCGTCCATATCCTAGAGCGAGAGTGACTGGCAATTATGAAAACAAGGTTTTTAATTATCGATTATCCCGAGCAAGGCAAACAGTAGAAATTAGCTTTGGAATATTAACAGCAAGATTTCGGGTGTACAAAAGACCTTTTGAATGCAAATTGGACACCATAGATAAAATAGTGTTGGCCACAATTGTGCTTCATAATTATTTGAGAACTGATATTCGTTCAAATGCCAGTATACAGGACAAAGATGATGAAATAGCATACAGATTTGATGAAAGTAATTTTAGTTCATTAGCACCAAATCGAAATAGAAGTTCTAATGAAGCATTTTCAATTCGAAAAAACTTCACTGATTGGTTTAATTCTAACTACGGATCTGTTGACTGGTAAAGAAGAGCAGTACAAAGGGGACAGTTTTGAATAAAAAATATGTAAATTAAGATGTCATTATTTAAAAATATTTAAATTAGGATGTTATTAATTAATAATATATAAATTAAGATGTCGTTAATTAAAAATGTTGTTGATACAATATAAAATGTAATGTACTACAATGTAATATAAAAAATAAATTACATGTAAAATCGAAAAAATACTATTGTTTAATATTATAAATAAAAAATAAAAATAAAAATAATAAACTGTGATGCCACGCACAATCTTAAAAGTATTATCTTTATATCTTAATTTCATTAAATAACGATAGTTATTGTCTATTTATAGCTTATCGGTAGACGACAACGACAATCCAAAATAATCAAAAGAAGGCCGTTTCAGTTTACATTGTTTAAGTGCACACGCGCCAGACCGACGATGGGTATGACGGTCTTTGTTTTTAAAAGCAATGTAAACAATATAAACTGAAACGCGTCGCGTATGATACGCGTCCATGTGAAACACACAACCTAACTATTATTAGAAATTATTATTTCTACAAAATATTACAAACAAGATTATTCACCTGATGGTATTACTGACGTATTTAATTCTTTAGCTATCTTATCCAGGCGCGGATCTAGAAATGAAAAAAGGGGGGGGGGGCTTAACAAAAAAATGTACTTAAAGTATATAAAAGCATGGGCATTTAGTTTAAGTTTTTTTATTCATTATATATGCTTATTATAAGAGATTATTTAATAATTATTAATAACAAAATTTAATAAATATAACAAATTAAATTGACCAATCCTCCGTTTTTATTCTTCTAGATGATCTTGAAAATATATTAATTACTTCATCAATATTTATAGGTATGTTTTTATGAATGTTTAAAATAGCTAAACCGTTTAAACGCTCCTGTCCCATGGTTGACCTCAAATAATTTTTTAGGCGTCTTAATGAAGAGAAACTTCTTTCTGCACTAGCTGTAGTAACTGGTATGGTAGCCAATAAATGTAATAATGTTTTAATGATAGGAAAAAATTCATCACAGTGTTTTAATGTTTCGATCACCGTATCGGGTTTCATAGTTTGAATATTGTGCCACTTTTTCTTCCAGATTGATATTTCTGATTTTATATCCAATTTTTGACCTGACCAATCTTCACTATATATCATCGCAGCTTTAATAATATTTGATTCATCATATTTATCAATATGTGTAGGAATCAATCCTTCTAAAGGCATTACTTCACTTAACTTTTCATTGAACCTTAATTTTAGTTCGGAAATTAAATGATCAATAAAAGGTAAAAAAATGGTTATCCTATACCATTCTATTGGATCAGTCGTTTGAATATTACATCGTGTTGTTTGACGTCCACATAAACGAGGTATTCTGATTTCCTCACCAACAAGAGCTGCCATATCAGAAGCATTTTTAAAATATGTTTCGAATTTGGATACAGAATTTTCTCTAATATCATCCATAACATCAATTACATTCTTAACATGAGAAAAAGCTTTAGATAACTCCAATTTAGGGCTTTGTAGTACTAAGCTTAACGTTTTTGTATGAGAAAATAAGTTAGCTACAATTTCTAAAGATATTAAAAATTCACTTCGTTTAATACTTGCACTGAAACCAATTGATTTACATGCAGTCTCAGAGTCAGGCATCTTTTCCAGTTCTTCTAAAGTTAAAATAATATACGAATAAAGTTCTCGGAAAGTTAGAATAGAATCATGTCGTTCAACCCACCGGGTAGCACACAAGGCTTTAAGTTTTGTTTTTGAGGGGGCTGGTATTGAATCATCTTTTGAAATAATGTCCAACATAATATTTGTTCTTTTGGCAGATGTAGATAAAAAAACAGATACAGTGCCAATAATACCAACCAAATTTCTAATAGCTTGTACTTCGCATGCTTTGGAAATACATAAATTCAATTGGTGATTGAAACAATGGGTATATACTGCCAAAGGCTGATCTTCTAAAATAAGTGCCTGTACACCATTTTTTCTACCAGACATATTTGAGCCACCATCGTATCCTTGGCCACGAAGATTCTTTAAGCTTAATTTATAGCACTCAATTTGTTTGATTATAGTATCTCTTATAGCAGATCCAGTTGTCGAACCTAACTCAATAAATCCAAGGAACTCTTCTTTGATTTCAATCTCCTCCATGTCAACGTATCTAAAATAAATTGATATTTATATGATATTTTGTATTTATATGAATTTGTACATTGTACCTGACTGAAAAAGTCATTTGTTCTTTTGTGCTGATATCTGTAGTTTCATCACATAATATAGAAAAGTACTTGTTTTTTGTTACATTGATTATAATTTTCTCAATAATGGCTTTATACAAAATGTCAATTATTTCATTTTGAATAGTTTTACTAATCATAGTTGCATTTTTTTTACAGCTGTTTATGTGATCAGTTAGCTCTTTATCTCCTGAATCAATTCTGAATGCTAAAAGACTTCTAAAAATGCCTTGATTTCCTACTAAGGCTGAATCAATATCCAATAAACCATCATCTCTATGACCTCTTAACGAAAGATTATTATGTCCACAAAAAATAATAGTTTTTATTATTGGTACAAGTCGTTTTCTATTATTTTCCATGATTGATGATACTTTGTTACTGAGCATTACTTCAACTGATCCACCGGTTTTATAATTTTGTATAAACGCAGAACTCTTTTCAGAAGCTAATAAATGATATTGAGTTGTTGCATGATGTTTCAAAAGTTCAGGTGCTTTTTTATAATTATTAAAAGGTTCTTTAACAAACATCTTTAAAACCTGGAGATAAAAATAAAATAAATTGAGAGGTAGATAATGATTTTAGTATTATATTATTATGTTAATTTGCATTTTTTCTGTACTGTGTTGAAACTTGTACTATATAATTACCTGACATCCTCTACCACCACCTATTGGGGCAAAAAGCACACAACATTTGCAAAAGCCACCTTCTTTTAGTTCACTATAAGCCAACCAGTGATAGCGCCTCAACCAATCTAATTGAAAGCTTCGGTTTTGATTTCCTTGTTTTATAACTGGAAACTTATAACCTGCCACGGGACTCCATGCATTTTTACAAAAATTAAATTTTTCCTCATCAGTAAGTTCTTTATCAACACATAATCCAACATCATATGCATTCATATTATGCTCAGTTACATTTTTTTTCAACTATAAGTATTAAATAAAATAATAAATATTTACATAAGCAATAAGCATTAAGTTAAATTGAATTATTAAATTGAGTAAAAGAAAGAAGCACTTACTTTTGCTGAATTCTTAATAACATTAACATCTGGTGTTTCAGGATCAGGATCATCTAGAATATCTTTATCGACTACTATATTATCATCACTAGCATCATTTTTAGTTCTCTTATTGAAAAATGAAAACAATGTTCCACCTTTTTTTTTCTCACTCATGGTATTAAGTATAAACTATTAATTATTAAGTTTAAGATGTAAAATTTTAAGTTTAGAAATAATTATTCAAATGTTGTTAAATTATCATTATTCAAAAGTGTGTAATCACAAGTAATGATAACATTGATAACACATTGGCGTCCCACAACATCAAATACCGATATTTTTATTGTTCACCGTCAACGCGGTATCAACGCGCCAGCCGTCGTCAGCTGTGGCGCCCCTTCTACCTTTTTGCTCTTCCATTTCACCGAACGCACCGATCGTCATTGGCCTCCAAGGACGTGCCTCCGTCCGACCCGCGATTTTCTCGAAAGTCGTCGCGTACCTACACATCAGAAAATAAATGTATCCGCGTCCTGTCCCGGGATTTTGTACGAAGTCTTTCTTATTTTTTGAAATATCTTAAGTACCGAAGTCCTAGTCTAAGGGGGGGCTTCAGCCCCCATAGCCCCCCCTTGTATCCGCGCCTGAGATCCACAAATTATCCTTCATTTACTTACCTTATTATATTGTATTTGTTATAACCTACATTAAACAGAGATTTTAACGGAAATTCGCGAGAATTTTTTGGAGAAGTTCAAATTAAAATCTGTTTTTTGAATTCTTATCGCTTCTTAGATCAATTTGTATGTTTGGCAAAGACTCAGTCTAATATCCTATGTTGCATGTGTATTAGACAAAAACAAAAAATTACAGTATTGAATCCCCTTAATGGTGAAGGTCGATTAATACAATTTGATATGGATAGTTGAGTATTTACATTTCGTATGGGCTGAATTACAAATGAGGATGGTGTATTTGATAGAGAGCAAGTACCTAGAGGTTGGTGGTTGTGGGTCATCTATATTTTCAGTATTTTAATATTTTATATTGCAGAATACATTAGATGGCGTTGTTAGAAATATCATAAAATAAAGAAAGTTACTTAATATAATATACTGTATGAATAACGTTTAGAAATTTCAACATGCAAATTATGTAAATATGTAAACCAAACATAGTTATATTATTTCTCATATAATATATGCTTAATATATAGATTCTTATACCAATACATATTTTTTTTTTTACTTGTATTTGTCCTTGTAATGGGACTGTGACATGTTTTTTCTTTACATGCATCAGTCAATTTCCTGTTAATCCTACCGCAAAAATGTTACTTTCATTGCAGTAATTAATTACATTAGCTTAAACGTAAACGTTTTGATGTGTGTTTTAAGAGGACGTAACACTGGTATTTGTTGTCTGCGTCTTATAAGTGCGTAAAATATTATCTGTGTTTGTATGTTGGTTTTTTACGATAGTTCAATTTTTTAGCAAGTTATGCTTATATAATATACCTAAATTAAAAATGCTCATAACCCTCTTAAAAACTGAAATATAGTAAAAACCAACGTACAAACACAGATATTGTTCTTACAATCAAGTTTCATAATAGGTCAATTCACTCTAATGTTTAAACTAACGAAGTTAAAAACACACATTTTAATAATTAGTGTTCAAATCAGACAATATTCGATTTAATTTAGGAAACGGCTCCTCAAATGGTACAATTAAGATAAAAGGTTGAATATAATCCACGCGACGTCCCTAAGTTTCTTTAAGTGTTGCTGCATGACATTTACTGATTCACCAAACACTATGAAGGTGTCTTGCGAATCATTAATTGAATATTTGATTAGGTTCTTCTTCACCTGTTCGTCACTGGTAACGTCTTTTTTTGAAGTGGGGCAAACAGAGAATGCAGCAAATACATTAATTTAATTTAACTTTCTTGTAGTATATTGTTTAATGTCACTGGAAAGTATTGTGTCCGTATTATATAAATCTTATGATAAATTGTTTTCAGTAAAGGTAAGATCTGCAGTACAACCGAAATAGAACAAATCTTGAGAATTAGAATTTCATGCAATCAAGCACACTATTACAAAGATAAGGGTCATCCTATGTTTTTTGTGTCATGTTATATGATGAGAAGAGGTACAAAAATATTTTTACAAATATAAGATTTCAGCAAATTTATATCTAAAAATTATAGATCAAATCATTTAATGAAATAGCATTGTAAATATATCACAAAATACTACAATTATTTATTCGAAGAACCTTTGTTGTTAAACACATTATTTTTTTTTTTTTTTTTTTAAAGGTTTACAGGCTTCAACTGCTGTTTATTAGCCGACATTGACAAAACAAAAAAAAAGAAATAAAAAAAGAAATTACAATATTAGATTAAATTACAGTAATTGTATGTTAAAAATAAGATATTTGATTAAAGTTTACTTAAGTAAGTTTACATTTGTATATGAGCTTGATTTATATTTTATTAATAAGATTGACTTTGATGATGAACTGGATGGTTTTTTGGGTAGATTCTTCATTGAGGGCTTCTTTGATGTTGGGAGGGAGGTTGAGTGTGCGAGTTGGCTCGTATATTGGGCATTCTTAGAAAATATGTCTTATAGTGATGCGAGTTTGGCATGTGTTGCATGTAGGGGGTTGATCTTTACTGATAAGGAAGGAGTGTGTTAGAAACGTGTGGCCGATTCTAATGCGAGTGATGGCAATATGTTGACGTCTGCTAAGGTTCAGGAGAGTATACCATTGTTTAATTGAACTTTTTATGTGCTTTAGTTTGTTTGTTGGAGGGATGAAGTCCCAGATGTGTTGCCATGACTTGAGGTTTTGTGTCTAATTGATGTAAAAATGTCGTAGGAAGATATTTTATCAATGGTGATGTCGTGTACGTTTTGACTAGCTAAGGAGGCTGCTTCGTCGGCCATTTCGTTTCCTTTTATGCCTACGTAAAACACATTAATGTCACGAATAAAAGAGCAATATATAATTTGTAATTTACGAAAATTGCAAAAATTCAATTCCAAAGAATACAGTCGACATAATCGTACAGTCACACACGACTAATCTACAGTTAACTCAACTGCAGCGACAAATTAATAACAAAACGTGATTTCTTTTCGATGGCTCGATAGGTACTTACTTATATTATAGATTAACATAGCATACATTATCCAGTGCGTGTATTAACCTTGTATTTTATTTTTCCTTTCAGGAGCTAGAAAACTATATAAGAAAAAAAATGACAGGAATAACTGAGGAATTTAGATGAAATACGTTCACAGAACTCTAAGAGCCGACACAAAGTAGCAGCAAGAAAAAGTCAATTGTCAAGCAGTAGAAATAAAAATTATAGGAGGCCTTAAACCTTAAGGCAAGCAAGCCTCCTTCCATCCCTAGACAGGAAAAACCACAATAAGACGACATTTTGATGCAGTGGAGCACACTAAAAGAAGTATAGGTATATACTATAATTAACGATATCTCTTAATAATTAATAGTTGCAAGGAAAGGTTATTTTTATTAATGCTAGGTGGTTGTATTTAAATTAAGTTCATCTGTTTTGGTTATGTTTAATATTTTTTTTATGCTTAAAGTAGGTTGTGGATTAATTAATCGTTTCACATTGTAAATTACCAAATAATATATTAGTAATCAATGGCTTAAAATGTTACCACCACTAAAATATATAGCAAATTGATAGCCACCTAGACCTATAAGTGTAACATCTATCTATCTTCTATCTTCTATATAAATAAAAATGAATGTCATTTGTTTCGGCACTCGTAATCTTCAAAGCTAAAGGTCCAATTCATTTGAAATTCAACATAGATATTCAATCGGATCTGGGGAAGGTCAGTATCTATACGAGAATCGCAAAATATGGTGTAAAATACATATGAAACAATATATTTCAAATATTTCACGGAAGTCTGAGAGACATCACAATGTAACAGCAAGAAAATGCCAATTGTTAAACAGCTTACAGTACCGTGAACCGACGTACCACGATATTTCCGTTAGACCACGGAACGCTGAACGCTGGAAGAAAAAAAGGCTCCTTTTTATCAGAAACTAAGTTTTTTATATCTAAGAAATCGTACTCAATAAGTCAAAAGGTAATATGGAAAATAATATTAACTTAACTTCAAAAAAAGGTAATCTACTTTTTAATAAGTATGTGAATCACATAAAGAGTGACAATGTTCTTTCTATTTTTCTAAATTATAATAAATCATTTTGCTGAACTTTTAACGTAATGTAGGGACTATTTTACTTTACACAAATATTAGATATTTTATATTTAAACTAGACCAACACATCCCAATTGATAATTCAACAAATATAATTTTTTTGTAAGGTCATAATATTATGCTTATCTAGTCTACTAAAATATATCCATTTACAAAATTATTTTATCAAGAAAAATAACAGAAAGGTTTGTATTATTTTAGTATTCATTTTAAAACACTTTAGTAGAAAAAATTTATACATAAATATAATTAATAATGAATGAATGAATGAACACACAAGCACTATTCAATCTTCAAGTAATGATACAATAGACATTTTTGGTTTTCCCGGGTTTTTAAAATATATTTTTCATTCATTGAATAATTCTGTGCAAGAATATTATAATATTTATTTTAAATTAGTTATCAATAAATAATTAAAATGAATAAACCCTAAAAAACAACATTTTCTAGTGAATGAACACATTAATCCTGTGAATGAACATCTAATACCCAGTGAATGAACAAACAGTATTTTTGCTGAAAATATAACTTTGAACTTTAACTCTTAATAATAAAGTTATTAGGTAAAGCAATATAAAATTGATAGTTATACACATAATATATCATTGTATAAAGTAATATATTTCAGTTTATAAAATCCGAATAATATTCATAATAGGTACATAAAATATAGTCAATTTAACAATTTTTAGTATGGTCATTGATAATTAAAAACAAATAAGTAGACTCTTTTTTTACTGTTACAATAAAAACATAAAATAAACACTTTAAGGTATTAATAAAGGAACTTCCTATAGTCACTAATTAATTAAAAATATTTAAAAATTATACAATAAATATCTACCTAGGTACTTTCTTTGTTAATTATAATAATCAGTTGTACCTAGATATTAGTAAAGGAACTATTTATACTATAGGAAATTCTAATATAAACATTCAGTGAAATGTTCATGTATCTACAGTTATTCGTTTTTGAATTACAACAAAATAAGGAAATCGCTACATGAGAAGTCGAGTGAATATCCAATGTTGTAAAAATTTGAGTTTCAAACGCTCATAAAAATTTAATTTAACCCTCTTATGGACATTTCTTTTTTTGATAAAGGTTGATAATCTTATTAGGAATCTTGTATTCAATTTTAAAAACCTTAGATTTAAAAAGAAAAATTTTTACGAATTCTTAACTCAAAATAATTTGCTAATTTTCGTGATTTTTCCATATTTTATCAATTTTTGAACTTTAAATGCTTATAAAAAAAAATGATGACTAAGGATTTTTAATATTTTTTATCTGCCTTTGAAACAATATATTAGGAGCCTTCTATTAAATTTTCAAGCTTTCGCATGTAGTCCCTGGGCATAAGCCTATGTAGTATATAAATAACAAAATAATACACATTATATTATTAATAAACGGTTAAAAGAATTTCCAATACAAATATACTTGGGTGTGGCACATCAAACGCAATTAAATCATATTATTATATAGAAAATAACATTCTTTTTTTTTTTGGTCCGAGGCTTCGAAAACTGAGGTCATTGGCCTGTGGAACTGTGGGGAGGGGGAGAGTGTTGTACCTTGGCACCATTTTTATAAAAAAGATTCTAGTACCTGCAATTTTAAATATTAAATCTTAATTTTTATTATTCGTTTAGACAATATACATAAGTATATGGTAATTTTTTTTATAGCCACAATATCAATTATTTTTTAAATTAAAATTTATTTTTTAAAAACACAAAAAATGGTCCAAGGTACAACATGTATTGTACCTTGGTATTTGGGGTATTGTACCTTGGTTTGCATTGAAATATGCATACTTAATTTCAAAAATAATTTTATATTATGTATTTGATTAGTTATAAATACCTAGTTATTTTTATATCAATTATTATAGTTACCTTCTAAATATATTTATTATTATTTATAGTTAACTACCTATAACAATACACAATAATTAGATATGTAGATAAAATAAATATAACTTCTTTCTCATGTTAACTCTTAAGTATTCATTTTTTTTATAATAAACAAATTAAAACAAAATAAAATTAGGTACCTTCCAAAACAATAACAATATTAATAACAATGGCAATATAATAAAAATTTTTAGTCTTAAAAACAAACTTCTTGTTATAATATAACTAACTATTTGGTAATTATTTTAATTAAAGGTTGGTTAATAAAGTTAATAAAACAGTAAAAAAAAAAAAAACAACAACTTTTAATTAATACTTAATAGGTAATAATTTAACTCTTTCAGTTTTAAATAAACAGTCATCTTTTAAATTACAAGCAAAACCTACTAAAATAATTTTTAAAAACAAACTAAACATAATATTATTAGATATAGGTATTTCATTATGCGTGTCAGCCAAGAATATAAGAAGAGAAGTCAATTGAAAATGAAATTTGTGACATTTGACGTTCAGAAGCAAAATTTAATGTTGGCAATGGTAGTTACCTCGCTATTTCATTATCTGTTACCTCATCATGATCCTCTTTACCATCAATAAATTTGTTGCTGCTTGTCTTATGAAAATAATTGATGATATAATTGCTACCTACTACATCAACAATTTCAGCCACATAGTGAAGGCATCTTTTTTTCGCTTTAACTTTAATGAGAATAAAATCACCTTGTTTGATTTTGGTTCTGAGTAAATAGTCATCTTCTCTTTGATATTTTTCCATTTCTTCAACCTCATTTATGATATCATCACTATCATCATCATTCATTATTTTATGATTTTCACAATCTTTTTCACTGTTTTCATCAATAGTCACAAATTTTAATTTTTTTCTAATACATTTTTTTTTAACTAAATTAATTTTGGGCTTTGTTAGTGTTTTTGGTTTTTTATTTAGCTCTACTTCATCTTTTTCTGGAATATCTGTTAGAATACGGGTTCTACCTTTTTTTCTACCTTTCCGAGTCGCATTCAGTTTCCTTTCAGGTGCTTTGGGAAACGGTCGTATGTCTTCTGGACTAACAATTGAATTTACTAGGCCTATATTATGTCTTGGATTAATTAGGGTAGGCTGTGGAATGTGGATGTGTTTCATCAGATTCATTAGACGGGCCAGGTTGTGATCCAGTTTCAATTGTACCTTGGGTTGTGTCATCAGTGTGTTGTATGGGCGATCAGTCACATAGGATGGTAGAAATTCATCATCACCAAAAATCCCTTCATTCAAAGGACAAATTCCAGTCACTTGAAACCCTTTTGTTATGTTCTGCACAGAAAATGCTCGGCCATAAGCCTTTGTAATACAACCACCTATATTATATATAGTAATCGGACGCCTATTTTCCACCATCCATTCCTTTACAGCCTGATTATAAAATGTTTTATAAGTGCCAAATACTGTTTGGTCAAGAGGCTGGAGTTTGTGGGATGTATGAGGCGGAAGTGTTAAAAATAATATGTGGTTTTCTCTGGTCATATCCTGATCATATTAAAAAAAAACTAGGTTGGTTTGACAATTATCTTGTTGCTATTTAGCCGACAAGATTTTTGTCAAACCAACCTATGTGAAATTGTAATTATGATAAGATGATAATTAAAAATTATTCTAGTTATATTGACAATAATTCTTATTTGTTTGACAATATAATCTTGTTGCTTTTTGACAAGATTCTTATCAAATCAACAGGATATTCTACTGTTGTTATGATAATTTTCTATTTATAATTATTGATAAACTAATTATCAATATAACAATGCATATTGTCAATACTAAATGAGACGATAAGCCCCACCCCCTCGGTAGGGAGGTGAACAAAAATGTTTTTACATACTTACTTTGTTTGTCTGAGTTAGGTTGATACAAAACATTTTAAAAAGTTCAAAGTTAATAGTTTAAGTTACCTTAATTTTTTTTTAACTCAGTTAAGTTAAAAGTTATAATATGAAAACTTACAATTACCTAATCAACTTAGAATTAATATTTTTAAATTTTTTTTTTATACATAAAAAGCCAGCTATATATGGTTTAAAATAATAAAAACTAAATTTGGATTTGATTAAAAGAAACTCGTTATTTATTAAGTTTATATCATTAAAAATCAGTTAAATTCAATTTCAGTTAAGTAAAAATTAGTTAATGAAAATTAAATTTTAAAGAGTTATGTTAAAAAGTTAAAATTAACTTTACTTTAACTTTTTAACTCCTTAATGCCCAGGCTTAATGTCTATATTACCTGTGTTCGCGCCCACCAATAGGGGGGCTACCCGAAGGACCACTCGATAACAACCGAGACGAGATTATTACTATTAGTGCTTTTTTTAAAAGGTGCCGACTAACAGTAATTAAGCAACCGAATATGCCTACGCCTTATTGTTTGCGGATAGGCAATTATAGTTGCACGACGACGATAAGGATGGGACTGACCTATTGTTGGAGTTAGGATGATGCAGTTTAATTATGGGGAGAGGTCTCTGTGATCGATTCTGGTATGGTGCAATGATCACAGAGCTCACAATATAAGGCCAGTACTTACAAACTAACTTAAATATTACGGAAGTCCGGAGACGGTGATGCGCTGCCGAAGACGCAGCTCGGGAAGTTGACTCTCGACGACCTGGGCGGCCTCTCACACAACGTACGTTGCTGGCGGACTTACGCGGACGACTCGTTTATTATGATGATGATGATAATAATAAGAATAATAAATAAATGACTTACGCATTCAGTTTTGGGTATGAGATCGTGTTTTATTGGGATTGTTGTATAACAGCGACACAAAGTATAATACAGTGAGCAACCAGGTGCACATTGCAGTAATAAATAAATTAAGAATAATAGATTTGGTGCTCACTGTTGTAGTGAATAATACATAATAATAAAAAGATTGCTTTAATAGCAGATCAAAAAACACAAGAGCGAGACACCTGTTAGAAGAAGATGATACACGACAACAACACAGCATACGATAATATAATAAAAACAAAAACAGGGGCGTTGGCCGTATAAAGTAAACAGAGAAAAAAAGATATGATTACACACAATGATAATCATGCCCAAAGACAGAGGATAGACAATAATAATGGACAAAGAACATTGATAATTATAATGAATACAAAAAATAATAATAATACACATTTAAATAATGAGAGGTGTCGGTGGAGCCGAGAGATGATAAAGAAAAGGAACGGTCGTCGTCGCGGCACAACGATAACGATATCGTGTCGCTAATTACTAGGCGCGAACAACCTGCGTTAATTAGAAACCTACTTTAAAAACCAAAAGTATTTGAGAAGTATTCCAAATACTTTTTTTAAGTATTTGAGTACCTAGTATTTGAAATACTATACAATTAAAGTATTTGAGTAGTAATAATTTCATTATAATTTCTTATAAATACAATAAAGATACAAAATATTAAATATAAAAAGATGAAAAATAAAATAATCAACATTCCTTTTACATATAAATGTTTTTTTATTAAAAATAATCAAACATAAGTTAGTTTAGATACATATTCAATAAATGTTAATTTAATTCAGATAATATTTGTGTTAGTTTAGGGTCAGGTATATCATAAATTGAAGAGTAATTAAAAAAATATTTCTGAATAAACAACCATACAACTAATGATGCTGAAGGATATTGTAGATTGAATAATTGAAATATTTTGTAACAAACTTCAATTGCTCTTAAAATTGAATGTACCTTATACTTTACACAATCAAAATAAACTAATATTTCTTTAATATTAAAAACGGTTCCAATAACAAGAATAAACGGTTGAATAGGATTACCCTGTTTTTTAAGTTTTTCGAGGTGAGATTCCATATTTTCCACAGATTCCCCAAACATAATACAACTTTCTTGTGAATCTTTTATAGAGAACTTAATAAGGTTTTTTACCTTTGTCATCTTTTGTCACTTTTTTTGATGTTGGTGCAAACATTCCATGTAACAAATACATCAAAGCAGCATTCTTTACATCTATTAAACATAAACATTAGTTTTTAAACATAAATGTAGAATTTATTTATTTATTGTTTTAATAGTAGGTAGCTGAGTATTAAATGTAGTTTTTTTATTGGTGTATGAAATTCCCTACTATAGCCTACCAACCCAAAATTTACTTTTTGTTTCTTCTCTCGCTCTCACTTTACAATAATAAAATTAAAATAAACTTCTTGTACTTACTTTCATTTAAATTGTTGCCAGTTTTTATTTGGTCTAATATTTTAAGACAGCTGGAATCCTTTACTTTTTCCCCTAGAATGTTGTAAATTTTATCAGATTTTTTTTCAAATTCAATGTAAACATTTTGATCAGGAAATAGGGCACTATAGTCAATGTCGATCTGAAACAGGGTTTGAATATGAAGTTTTATTTATAGAATTTTTATTTATATACTGTCCATACTCAGTAGGTATGATTATTTACTACTAGTACTTTTGACAATGTAAATGCAACATATTTTAAGTCTACACTTTAATTCTGACAGCATTATAAAAAGATTATGAAAATTTAGTATAAAATATAAATGTTTTATTCAGTACTCTGCATGTTTAAATTATAACATTTCAAAATATTTAGGTAGCTATATATTATGCATAATTTTGTTAGGTATTCATCTATCAATATTTATAATTATAATTTATAGTATTTTATTTATAATATACTTATTACTTACTAGTTTGTGTCCATATGGAATCAAATACTGTTTCCAATTTTTTAAAATCTCTTCTGTTGATGTTGATTTTTTTATATCATTTAACCGGTAATTAACCGTTGATTTCCAATTCTCCTCTAAATCAGGATATGAAGTTGTGTTATATTTTAAAACATCTAATATTGAATCTATGTTTTTTTCTGATGCTGAAAACAATAGTCATTAAAATGTAAATTATATAAAAACATAAAAAAGTAACTTTATTACTAAAATCTCTTTCCGTCCAAATGTTTCCATATCTTGATTTATTGATTTCTTGCACGATTTTAACGGTTTTGACTGCAGGGGAAACTAGCCCATTATTTTTTAGAGTTCTCATGGCATTATAGAACTTGGCGTAAAGCTTTCCCTTAGGATTTTTATTTGATCCCACTTTCAAAAAATACACATCCTAAAAGTGATAGATTAATTACAATTATTTAATTTCAGTACATCAAAGGAAATGATATATTTGTTGACTAATGTCTGATCTAACTAATGTCTCATTATGACATCCATTGTTTTTCAATATATAAACTGTATGGGTTGCATTTTTTCAATTTTAAAATTAGTGACAATTAATTTTTAGTAAGTTAATTATTAAAATACTAATGTAAGGTTCATGATTGTTTTTCATATGAAAAATGATTCAGATAAAATAATTAGATATAATTAATTTAATTTAAATAAAATATGTATAGCAATTTAAAATGTATAAATTATTATAATGTTACCATATTACCTTTTTTCAATTTAATTAATCAAATAATCTCAATAATTCTATAAATAATAAATACCTACATTATACAGATATATTGTAAATATATATAAATCATATATTGTTAAACATAACTACTTTTTTACCTTTATTTCTGTGGAGAACATGGCAACAATTTGATTCGACAACGATTCTGCTACATTAACTGACATTGGTATATTATTGCTAATAATATATCCAATTACAATGTCTACTAATGTAGTCCTTATCCCATCATTAAATTTGTTATTTTGCTTATAATACTCTAGTATTAAATGACCCTGTGGAGAGGAATTCAATATTTCATCTATCTTTGTTTTACAAGGTAATTTTGACTGCATTGATGATGATTTTTCTGATGTTAGTTGTACATTTTGTATCCCTTGGTTTGAATTATTCTTTAAAGAAATATAATTCCCATCTTTTTGCCATTCTTCAAGCTCATGGCGAAATAAAATGTAGATTCCTAATGGAAATTTTTCTAGCAACTTATAAACATCCTCTGCCTTCATGTAAGTCAGAACTTTTAAATCAATTAAATTATCTAAACAATAAGTGATAATTGAATAAAGGTAGAGAAAAAAATAGAGGATTAAATACTTAATTATGTTAATCCTTACCAATGCCCGTTTGATAAACACACCCCATATTCCATTTATCCAATAATTTTTTTAATATTATCAAATCCTCAGTAGGGTATTTATATCCTTCAACTACTGGAATATCAACACTTATCAAATTGTCATTACTTTGAAAATAATCAATTGTCTGTTGAATATTAGTTACATCACTTACATCCTATAATAAATGAGTAAAATTTAAGTACTTAAATGTTTAAATTAAGTGTAAAAAGTAAATTAACTTACAAAACTAATTGATTCTGTGGTAAAATCTTCTATAGATGGGTCAAAATCATTACTACTGTGTGCCATTATTTCTGAAAATGAATACTACATAGGTACTATTATATTACTATCTAATTACAATAAATTCTTAAATAAAAATTAAAAATACATTACAAAATTATAAATCTTAAGGGTTTGATATATACATTTTTGGTACCTAATTAAAATAATTTTAATAAAACTCTTTTAATCTGAGCATATTTTTACCATTTGCCACATTTGTAATATTTATGGGCGGGCCACTGAAATCATATGTGCTATAAATAGAAAAATTACTTAGTTCATTTGTATTTTCATTTATTACAAAGGATTCATAATGAGGATCAAATTTTTCAAACAATATTTGTTCCCCTAAAATTAAAACTGTATCATCATTATTTTCAATTACAATTATTTCAGTTATTTTAAACAGTTTTATTTCATTTAAAAATTTGCTTAAATAATAACCTTCTTTAAAAAAAATCCCATTAAACTCTAAGTAATTGTAACAAGAATACTTAGATGGAGATAAATTCAATGTCTTACTAATCAACTCTATATGTTTAGTTTGTGTTAGTCTTCATCATCTGAAATAATAGGATCATTAATACCTTTTTTTGTTTTTAAATTAATTGGTGAAACACTTCCGGTATCTATGGTAATAATGACAAAAGATCTTTTTTTTTTCAGTGGTTATTGGTAACTCTTCGTTATATGTATTAGGTAAAATATTATTATTTGTTACATTTTTACGGCACAAATCAAGTCTTAAAAAAACTTCTTCATCTGTTAAGGAGGTTTTGTAAAACACATACCAACATTATAGTCCAGGCAAATTATACTCAATTTTGAAAAATAGAGGAAAGAAAAGCAGGAAAACTGAATTTTGGCATACATCTTTATTGAAGGGTACTAAGTAACATACTAAAAGTCCCTAAAGATTTGATGACCGCTACCTCCGCTAGAGCGCGCTTTGTGCAATAAAAATCTGTTTTTCTCAAATAACTCGATTTTTTTTGAAATTATAAGAAAAATACCTATATACTATATTATAGAAGAGGTAATTACCTACCTATAAAAAATGTTCGTACATCATATTATGTCGGAACAATATTTACCTGGATAATCGCACATGAAATATCATATAATTGGTAATTTCTGTCTTAAGACGTCCGTAATCGTGATTAACACAGTTTTTACTTTGTATTATACTATTATAAATGAACAATTTTGAATTTATTGCTTTATAACTATTATGTCTTATTAAGTTAATTGCATTTATGTCAATTTTGACTGATTTATGGTTATATTGGTTATACATAGTCTATATTTATTGTATATCCTATTATAATGGCTATTAAAAACCTAATATTCTAAATATAGCAATGCTCGGTACAAAATATTTCTTTAAATAACTTTGATGATCGCAAATTAGTTCCCGTCGCATTAATCTACCTCAGTCGTGTGCCTGTAATGTAATAGAGCTTATCGTGCCAATACGTAGCGTACCTATTATTTATTATATTGTTTTCGATCTAATTTATATAATTTTAATTATTTATTCATAGATTATTTTTCATTTGAAATTCGAAAATATAAGTTGATAGGTATGTCTTTAAGTAAGTGTTGCATTTGTGAAAATCCAATAGAAGATATCATTTTTGAATGCGAACAAAATTATATTGACTTTGTTTGCCTTCAAAGAATTCTACTCATTTAACCCAGCCCTTAGATGTTGGTTTTTTTAGACCGTTGAAACAAGCATGGCGAAATGAATTAAATGAGTGGAAAACCCAAAACACAAGATTGAAGGCTATTCCAAAAGCATCATTTCCTACTCTTGCTACGAAAAGCAATTGATGCAATGGATAATTATAATGGTGGTGGTTCAATTGCCAATGATTTGCAAGCATCTTTTGAAGCAACAGGTATTTTTCCATTGAATAAACAAAAAGTGATGGACAAACTACCCAATACTGATGATTCAAATATCTTAATTAATGACACTGTTACTGAATATTTGAGAAGTCAACGATATCCAAACACTGATGACAATGCAAGGAAAAAAAGAAAAAAATAACTGTAGAAGCAGGAGCAAGTATAACAGTGGCTTCACTTGGTGTCAATAATAATGACATTTCTGATGAAGAGGTAGAATTAAGCAATCATCCAATCCTTACCAATGACTCTGAGTCAGATCATGAAGTGATCGATAAGTAGATAACACTATTCCAGAATATCAACCACCAAGTAAAGATAACTTAAAAATTGGAACATTTATTTTAGTTAATATTAAATTTGGTAAGCGTGGGATGTCAATTTATGTTTATCTTGCTGTAATAAAAAATATCAAGGACAAAATTATAACAGTAACAGGACTTAAGTCATTGGACACAACCAAACAAACATTTAAATTGATTAAAGATGATGTGTTTGAAGTAAATCTGAAACAAATTCAAGCAGTCTTGAAGTATCCTAAAGTTAAAGGTGTGGGGAAATCTATTAAGTACAAATTTTCTCATTCATTGGATGTAAGAGAAGCTTGAAGTTATGACTTGATAAAATTTAATTTACAAAAGATTAAACAAAATGTTGATAACATTTTAAGTAGTATTATAATAAGGAACATTAATAAACTAAAATCTGCTAGAAAAGATAAGACTGAGTTATATTAAATAAGATTAAGTACATTGTTATTGTTATTATTATTATGTTTATTGTTTTTTATTACCTTCATAACTATACGCTTAAGATATTGTAATAAAAATATCAATTGAATTCAATATTGTATAAAAAGACTAGATAAATGTAGGTAACGTTTAAGTTAGTATTGTTATAAGGAATATTTAAATTGAATGTATTAAAGTCTGCCAGAAAAGATAAGACTGAGTTATATTAAAATAAAATACAATTTTAATTGTTATTATTATGTTTTTATTACCTACCATTAATTATATGTTAATGGAGTTGAATGAAATGTATTCATTTGAATTTGTTTATAAAAAGAAAACATGTATCAATGTAACCCAACTTCACTTATATTTAAATATCTCATAAAATAATTATCATAAAACATTTTTTCTGACAACATTGATAGTTTGGCTAGCTAACTATTTGATTTAATGAATAAAAATAGGGGGTATCAAAGTAACAACAGATGTGATCAAACTTTGATAGGTAGGTACATTTAACTTTAAAAATATATGTTAAGATTAAAAAAAAAAAAAAATGTTTTTATTGATTATTGTAGAGAAATATATATTTGAAGTATCGCAATTTAATAAATACATTTTTCTTTACCGTAGCATTATTTAAATGAAAATAGAACCAAAAAAACAAACAAAAATTATTAAAGTAACTCCATTTTACGTGCCATAATAACAAATAAAATAATAAAAACGAACAATCTGGGCTACGACCTACGTTCTACTGATATAAAAGTCATTTTTCTGTCTCTATATCACCCGTATGGACGTATCGATTATCGATCAAATATAAAAATAAAACGTAAACTGCACCGTGCACACGACTCGTTTGTTGTCCTCGAATATTCCCGATATTATTATTTTATATTTAGCTTATGGAGTTATCAATTATTCGTTATCTATAACAATAATATTTTGACCTTTGATTTCAAATATTCTTTGAAAAAAAAATTGTCAAAATTAAACACTAAATTTTTTTTCATAAAACCGGGACACTAAATCGAAAACCGGTGACAGTCCCGGTTTTTCGGGACGTATGGCAACCCTAGATTATACCGGACCTCAAAGTATCAAAGCCACAATCAAAACAGTAAATGCAGTGAAGAATTTACAAGGTACCAGTTACATCTCACCAAAAAAAGGAAAATTAAGGTCAGCTATACCAGAATTTAATTTTAAGTTGCAGTGTTTGTTTTGCGATGAAGTCATAGATGACGAGTTTTTCAAAAAAGTGAAAAAAAATTGAAAATCGGAGGACTGTTCATGAGGTACAGAATTTAGAAACAAACATTTCTACTTTAGACATTGCGAGTAAGAAGGATGACGATTGGGTAAAACGATTGTTAATCGTATTACTAATGTGTTAGATTTAGTAGCGGTTGAGGCCAAATACCACGGAGACTGTCATAAAAAGTTTTTTACTTTGCCTCAACAAGGGACAAAACGTGGTAGACCCGCAAGTGAGGAACTGAATATTGCGATGGAAAATATATTCAAAATTTTGGAAAGCAGTGATGAATGTCAATATGCAATTGAAGATTAAAAGAGGTCCAAGGTTATTGTTATGAGCTTGAAGTAAAGTCTGTTGTCGCTCGTTTTAAATTAAAATATAAAGATGACATTATAGTGTCGACTTCTAAAAAACAAAAAACTACTATTTGTTTTCGTGATACGGGCTATAAAATTTTAACAAATCAATGGTATACTGAAAAAAAAGTGACGAAAATAAAGAAAAGTTAGAGAGACTGCAGCTAAAATTATAAGGGAAGAAATTAGGTCCCAAGTTTATGAGCTGGATACTTATACTTCGTCTGAAAATTGTTTATGTTATTTACAAAATCAAATTCCTGAAGCTTTTAACTTATTTCTTAAAACGCTCATTCAAAAAAATGAAAAAAACGAAAAAAATTACATAGGAAACGTACCACCGCGGCTCATATTATAATAGCTGCAACTAGACCTAGGTCACTTAATTCTCCCTTACTAGTTGGAACCTCTATTTACTTACATAGGAAATTTGGGTCTAAGGATTTAATTTCAATGATGTCGAGCAGTGGCGCAACTAGCACAAAATCTTAGGGGGGCTGTAGCCCCAACTCAATATTATACCAAAAGTAACCCGTGGGGGGCTATGCCCCCACACCCCCGATCCATCATCTTATAATTTAAATATCATTAAAATCAACATTTACTTTTAATTATATATTTTATTTATATGCATCGTAAAAAATAGTTATTGACATATTATATATTTATATAAGATTCATTTTTCTTTTGTTGATGGCTGTGAATTGTTCCAAAATTATCTCAGGATCAATTTCTACATCTTTTTCATTATTCAATATCGATAAATTACTAAATCTATCATGCTCCATTGTAGATCTTAAGTACGTATTAATTCGCCTCATGGCAGAAAATGCAGAAAATGCACGCTCACGTTGCAGAAGAAATTGGCAATGTATTGGCAACTTGAACCATCCTATAAAAATTTGGGAATACTTTTTTAGATAAATTTTCTTGAATGCCACTAAAACTATCTGTTATTTCATTATTGCAGTATGAATTTTTAAAGACAGCCATTTCATTTTTAAGATCACATTTATTGATTTCAAATAAATCCTTAAAAACACATTCAAATTAAAAATACTATATTAATTTGTATCAGTTACTAAATAACAATATATAAAGAAATAATTAGGAATATGCAATAATTAATTAAGCTTAAATACTTAATTAATTTCTAAAGTCTAGAAATATTTTTATTAAAAAAAATTATATATTTAATTACTTTATAATGATCAATCAGATGCAAACTACCATTAAAATCAAATTGCATCAAACAATCAGCTGATGTAGCAATTTGTAGACTTTCTTTAGAAAATCTACGTTTCATGTTTGAAATGATTGTGTCCATGATAACAAAAAATGCGTTTAATTTCCAATAATTCTCTGCCTCAGAATCATTTTTGTTGGAACAATCTTCAGAGTCTGTTGCAGTCGTTACTGTAACAGCGTACTCTTTTAAATAACTTGGTTCTTTTTTACGCGTCTTTGGACCTATGAGCATAATGGAAGTATATTAAGTATATATATAATATATAAGTAGTATCAATGGCAAGATTAGTATTACCTTGATGTGAGTTATCAATTGAAATATCATTTTCTAAACAGAATATTTTAATTTCAGACCATAGTTCAGAGAAATGTTCATCTGACCGATTATTTTCGAGGGTACGAATTACTCCTTTCACCAAATTACCAGATTTGCCTAGAGTTGTCCCCTTTGCCTGAAGTTGAACACTTAAAATATTTATTGATAGTAAGACTTCATGTAAGATGAACAAATAAATAATAAATTTAACATCTAAAATTGTTGCACGTACACCTAAAAATTAATGTAAACATTTTAAAAACTGAATTGAAAAATATTAAGGTAGGTATTCATTATTTAATTTTATAACCTACCAATTGCATGGGCAACATCTTTAGATTTTTGTTCATTTATTTCCTCATCCAAAGATTTTAGAATAGCTTGATAATTTTTAATAAGAGCTTTGCAACTTTTATATCGACATACCCATCTTGTTTCACTAAGCTGTTAGCACTAGTTTGAAGTCTTTTGATGGATGTAAGAAATGCACATATAAAGCCTCCAAACCATTAAACAAGTTTCTGGCATCCTAAAATAATGAGTTCTTAATACTTAAAACACCAATACTATTAAGTTATAAACTATTAATTATAAACAATTTATTTAATCCTTTTAAATGACTGCACATATCAACAATGACCAAATTAAGTTTATGTGCCATGCAGTGCACATAAATTAGTCAGCAAAGCTTAACAGATTAATAAATTATTAAGTAATAAATAAATATACTGCCAATATTGGTCTAATAGGGCCTGTTTCCAAAGTTCCAAGATCGGAAAGATTGTTATTGGATTCTCCTGGAAAATTATTAGATATGGTGACACTTATACGAGACGATCTCACTCCAACATCTGAAATGTGAATATCGTGTGCGTTGTGCGAGTCTTTAGAGATATTTATAGTGATTTCAATATTTCGTTCAATGCTGGGTTGAACAACTTTATTTGTATTTGATTGCCTTTTTTTATGAACGTTGAATAAGTCAAAACACTTTTTATTTGAGCTTTCCATGATAAAATCGAAATTAAAATTCACGACAAACCAGTGTAAATAATTGTTCAAAAATAATTATTAACTATTATAAAGCATTAAAGTAATAAAATATAAGTAATAAAACACTAAACAGTAGACAATAAACACGTGGAAACGATGATGAACGTATTAGTGTATTACCTACTGAGTACTTAATACTAATGCTATTGGCGAATAAAAGCTTATCGATTTTTAGACCGGCGGGGAATGGATCTGTAACGGGGAACTGGAAAAATAACACAGTGTACCCACTACCCGCACAGATATCTATACTAATATAATATAGTTCTATATATAGAAATCTGTGTGTACCCGTAACAGATTATCACTTTTAATCGCCAATTAATCAGTGCGTACATAATACGAACGATAAAAACGTGTATCAAAGAGAAAAGAGAAAATAAGAGTAATATCGGACTCTGATATATTAGCCACGATTTATAGAAAGGTAGGCAATATAAAATAATTAAAACTATAAAAACTAAAAAAAAAAAAGGGAAATACAGCTGAATTTTTAAAGGTTTATTAATATATTAGAAAACAATTAAATAATTTATTTTGGGGGGCTATTAGAATTTTTTTTTTTTTTGGGGGGGGGGGCTTAGCGTTGGCTAGTTGCGCTTATGATGTCGAGTATGGGACTTTGTGCAACATACAATGAAGTAATGATTTTTGAATCGTCTGTCTTAGTTAGCCCATAGCCAACTTTTATTTCTGGGGCATTTTGTCAATATGTTTTTGACAATGCCGATCATAATACTAATACATTAGATGGCTTGAATACATTTCATTCTATGGGTGGTATACGTTGTATTACACTAAAACAGTTTGTAAAATCGGGTGGTCCGATAAATCGATTAAAATCAATTATACCATCAAGTAAAGTAGTTACTATACATCAAATTGCATTTCAAACATTTGAGAAAGAAGGAAAAATGGGTTTTACAAAAATTATTCTAGAAGATTTATCAAGACTAGGAACCATTAGTAATTATAATTCATTAACAGAAAACTGGGATTTAATGTGGATGTATGGTAAACACTTGACATTAATTAATATTCCTAATTGGAGTAGTTTCATGGATAGAATAACACAAAACTTATCTTATAAAAAATCTCAAGTATTGTTTTTACCATTTGTTTATCAATCACCTAGTAATTACAATAATATATACTCTGTTTTGGAATTAAAAGATATTTCTGAGTTTAACCAAAAATCGTGTTTTGTTACATTCGATCAACCACTCTTTATATTAAAGCGCGTGATATAGTTGCAAGTTCTGAACAAAATACAAATATTTCTAATATTACTGTTCGCTTAGGAGGCTTTTACTTACTTATGTCTTTTCTTGGATGCATTGGTTTTTTAATGGCTGGGAGTGGACTAAAAGATTTACTCAGCACAATTTATGCTCCCGTTTCTGTTGATAAAATGTTATATTCGAGAAGTTTTAGGGGACGTGTATTAGTTCAATTAGTACTGGGTAAACTTATTTTCAAAGAACTCAATTTAAATACTGAAGATTACCATAATATTGAAAACAGTTTAAATAATTTTCAAAATGATCCCCCAAAATATGGTCAAACTGTTGTAGACATGACAATTTTACACACTCGCTTTAATGATTACCTAAAAAATCTCGAAAAAAGAGGTTCAACTTCAAAGTTATGGGTTAAATATTTTAATATGGTAACTCTAGTGATACATTTTGTAATGGCTGAACGAAAGGGGATTGGAAACTTAATTTACAGTGTGTTCAAAAGATGATTCCATATTTTCATGCTAGTGGACATTTTACTTACGCTAAAGCTTCACATATATATTTTCAAGATATGTACAAGTTAGAATCCAAAATGGGAACTGAAGAATTTCAAAAATTCACAAGTAAATGATATTTTTCCATTAAACGAACTGATAAGTTTTGGTCGGTTGTGTGGTCTGATATGACTATAGAGCAGACACTTATGCGATTGATGAAAAGTTCAGGTGGGTTAACTCATGGACGTGGCATAAGTGACAGTGTAATTTTGAAGTGGATACAAAATATGAGTGCAGTCAATGAAGTATGTCAAAGTCTTGAGGATTTCTGTGGTTTAAGTATGGTTTTTTCAGAGCAACACGTTGAACTAAGAAGTGCAAGAATGAAGAGGGATAATTCCGACATCGTAAAACTGACCAATTGGCTATCTTCTTACTATCCATTTCCGGAATGCAAAGTAATTATGTCTATATTTAGTGGAGTAATTGGCGATGCTTCTATTAATTGTCATGAGGCCATTGAAATTGGTAGAGTCGCAATCGACTCTATAGTAGGCAAACATTTCAGTGATGTATCACTAAAAAGAAGTAGACGTGTTTTGACGCTAGCCAGCTTAAATTCCTCAATTAAAGTTAATGGAGAAGTAACTCCTATTGATCCACTATTATTATTTCAACGTATTTCAGTCACAAAAAAAAGTGATGAAGAACTAGAATATTTATAAAATGAGTTAGCACCATATCCTATTTCAATTTTTAATGAATTAGGGATGAGAAAAAGTCGAAAATCATTAATGTATATGTTACGGGTAAAGCACAAAATACGGTTAGTGTTCACATTATCCGGGTGAGGTGAACGGGCGCATGTAAACTCCGCCAGTGAAGAAAATCAAATAGTAGTATAAAATTAATCTGATGTATTATTAAAAAAAAATTATAATATAATATCATATAATATCATATCAATATTTAAATTATAGTATAAAAAATCATAATAAATAATCCAAAATCATATTTTTCATAATAATAATAAATAATTGTCAACATTAAATATACACAAATCATAGTCAAAAAATAATAAATAAATAATCGTCCACATAATATAATAAAATATAATAAATAATTAATAAATAATCGTTATAAATATTGTCATGTATGAAAACTATTATAATGATGTGATACAATTTGCAAATATTTTAAGTCTTGTATTTCTTTATTAGTATACCTATTCATAGCATCCTGTAATACTGTCATTTTTTTTTTGATTTCGAATTTTTTAGCTGATTTACTTGAGACATGCCATTTATTTTAGTTTAATATAAGTTTGGGTTTGAAATTCGATAAGAACTTTACTAAAAATGTGAACATTCGGATGACTTTTATAAAATGAATTTCTCAGATGACTATGAAAGGATTCACAGGCATTTGTTGTTCGATTTAAATTTGCAATTTGCAAATTTTAAGCAATATTATGCTGCTCAGCTCCAACAGTTTTTATAAATGCATTACAATTTTTGTTATTGCACCTCCATTTTATTTCACCAGACGCGTATTTTATATTTTTATTATACTTATAATTTTTAAATACAACCAACAAATTGCCTCGTTGGCCAATGGCCAGTAATTAATTTTATACTATTATTTTCTTGCGACATATTTCGTTCGGACATATACAAATATCAGAAGTACGGAAACACGCAGACTACGAATGATTATGTTCGTCAAAGTATACGTCTTTACGTATACCTTATTTACTGCCGATATCATCATTGGAAATCCTGATTTCAGATAATTTGAAGATAAAATTATTAATAATTTGAATCGATCTAACCTTGACAATATTTTATCAATTTTGACATAATATATCATCACAATAGATGTAGGTAAACGTATTTAATGTGAGAAGGCACGTGGCAATGTGAGTACTGTCGCACTGACCAGGTAAAAAAAAAAACTGGCGGAGTTTACCATAGACCTATTATTACCTTTTTATCTTGACCGATATTTTGTTGGAGTTTACAATCGCCCAGGTGAACACTATCTGTACATATTGGATAAAGTAAAAATACTATTTATAAAACGTTTATTTCGTACATTAGGTACTCAGATATTTTACACATTATCTACGACTGAGTGGGCAAAGTACTTTGATAAAATAATAATAAAGTACTTTGATAAAATAACAAATTCCCACCATGCAATGTTGGCGACACAGTTCGAGTCAAACTACCAGAAGTAGAAGTTGTTCAAATATATAATTAATAGTTTAATAGTAATAATAGTTAATAGTTTAATAGTAATAATAATAAATAATTTTTTTTTGGATTAGTATAATTTGGTTTTTGCTACTAGCAAGAAATCCTGTAATTGAACAATTTTAAGTGTTTGATGCTTTGGTCATGTTCACGAATTAAGATATCTTAATAATCTTAAATCTTAGTATATCTTAATTCATCGTCATGTTGTACCGACGTTATCAGTTTACGATTACCTACAGTAATACGAATACTTTATCCACAGCACACCGGATAATGTATAAATTAATTGGATAATACAATATATTTAAGGTGGATAATGTATACGTTCATAGGCGCCAGAGTTTAAAAAACTTAATGAGTGCCCGGCCTTGATATCAATGCGCAATTCAACTTTCTAAAATTTTAATTTTGGCTCTCCAAATTGCGCTTATTGGTGTCATTATTTTACTACTTAACTAAAAATGTTTGCATTTTCTTATGGATTTTAATAGTATATATAAATATTAAAATATTAAATAATACAAATATACAATATAATAATATTAACAATGTAGTACACTGAAAAATGCAATTTCATCATTGATTATAAAATATTATAATAATTAATAACCATACAACAAAATAAATGTGTACCAATTTGAGTTTATTTATAAATAATAATAAGTAAAACAAAAAAATTAATGTAATTTGATTATTTACAAAAAAAATGTGTTTTGACGTATTTTACTTGAATTTATAAAAGAGTTAGCTATTTGCTCAGTATCTATATCTTCATTACGATGAACATGCAATAAAGCAATATCGTTTAGACGATTTTGTGTCATTGTAGACCTTAAAAAAGTTTTTAGTCTTCGTAGTGCTGAAAAAGATCTTTCCGCAGTACAAGACGATACTGGAACAGTCAAAATAATTTTTAGAAGTTTATTAAACTCTGTTAACATACCTAACGAATTATCCGATTTAAATACATCTATGGCATCTTGTGTACTGTTTATACTAATTTTTCTTGATTTTACAATATCTAGAAACATATCTCTATGCAACTGGAGTTTTTCTTGATCGAAATCAATCCCATAAAAGGAACTAACTTATGTTACCAATTTTTCTTTACCAATTATACATTTTTCAAGTTCGCATAAATGATTAATTACATTTTTGTGAAATCGGTCATTTAATGATGATAATGTAACATCTAGAAGTTTTGTATTTTTCTCTAACTGATGAAAATGTATGCCCTTCACTATTACCTTGAAGTAATTTCTTAGGAGTTTTTTTTATTCTCTGTTCATTTGGCTTTTTCAGTTTTAGCTCACTAGATTTTACTAAAACTTGTTCCCATAAGTCATCAAATCCAGTATCTCTTAGTTGTTGAATAGATATCATGATGTTTTCAATTTTTAATTGTGCTTCTTGAAAACTTAAAGATATTCTTTGAAGTTCTGCATTTAGGATTTCAACCCTTTCAAAAATAATAATCATAACTTTTGTATAAAACAAAAAGTCAAAACTAAGTAATTGTTTACCATAACCACTGGCTTTTGCCCCATTTTCATTTTTTTCCTTTGAAATATTATGAAGAAATTCTATTAATACTGCATAATTATCATACAACGTTTTAAGAGATTTAATTCTCATACACCCCCTTGTTGGACAAAATGGACGAAGAGTTTTGCAATTAATTATGTCTTGTTCTTGTTCAGCTTGAAGAGTATTAAATATTGCCTGTCTTTTAGGAGAACTACGTACAAACACTATGATTGATTTGATCATTGATAGAAAATCTCGTGATTTATCAATTTTTAACATGGCATCTTGAACCACAAGATTTAGTGTATGTGCTACACAATGGACATAAATATCTCGGTTTTCTAATTCAACAATTCGTTTTTGGAGGCCACTTATATGGCCACTTACATTTGCAGCGCCATAACACTGACCTCTGCAGTCGGATATTGCTAGTCCAAATTTGGTTAAAACATTAGTTATTAAAGTAAACAACGCTATAGAATTAGTATATTCAGTATCAAAAAACCCCAAAAATAGTTCAGATATATTGAAATTGTCATCAACTATACGAAAACAAATCGACACTTGTTCTGTGCAAGTATTATCAGTTGTTTCATTTATAATAATTGAAAAGTACTTCGCACTTTTAATTTGGTTAATTAAATAAGTTTGGACGTACTGTGATAATAAACTTAAGATCTCATTTTGCACTTCATGTGATATCCATTTACATTTTGTACGTATGAGCCACCCTTCCAATTCTTTTGAATCATTCGATCGTAGTTTTAATAATTGATAAAAATTTGAATTGTCATCTGTATGACCCCGTAAAGCCATCCCCTGTCTAGTGAGGTATAACTATGAACTTATAATTTTAAGTAGAGCAGTTCTAGATTGTTTCATTTCCTTTAATTTTGCTATACTCAAATTATTAATAATATTTACATCTTTTTCAGCAGTTAAGTTGGCATGAAGATTTGTACGATGAAATGTACTGCCTATAAATAAGTATAATAATATTATAAACATTATTTTATTATTAATAAATAAACATATCAACAATAAATACATTCATAGTTAAAATAGTTACTGAACATTTAAATGACAAGCAATAACATAAAAACATGCAACTCAGATAACGATAAATATAAATAATTATTATATAATAGTACATAAATGGAAACCGATGGAAATGGATTACCAACATTTTTTATCTAAGATGTAGTTATATTAACAGTCGAGTAAATGGCAGTCAACTCATGTAATTTCCAAATGTACACTTTTTTTTTAAAACATATAAAACATAATTACAAATAATATAAACAATAACAAAACACATATTCACATGTATAACTAGTATAAGATCAAGCATTTTTAATAACATTATGCATAACAATTAACATTATAATCATCAAACAATTTATTTTGTTATTAAAATATTAAAAATTAACCTTCGTGTATTTTAAATCGTTCTAATGCTTTTCTCCATCCAGAAAAACCACTGTCAACAAATGCATCTTTTGCAGTTTTGTCTTTCACAGTTATAGTTGGTAAAACAATATAATTTTCTACTGCTTTTTTACATACAGAACAAAATACTTTATGTTTAATATTGTCATATATAATCCATTTGTATAGTTTTTTCCAATGTTCTTGGAAACGTCTTTCATTATTAAGTGGCAGTTGAACACTTGATTCTGAGTTGACTCGTTGATCCTCTATATTCAACTACAACGTTGACGCGGACTACGGCGGTGCTGTGTGTCGCGGTAGTACGGTCGCAAGTTTGCTGGTGGTTGTAGTGGTGTGGATTGAGGTGACACTCACGAGATTAAGGTAAAATATAATGTAACACCGGAGTATTCGTAGAAGTCCACGGGGGGACGTTTATTTGTCGGTAATACAAATGGTTATTTTATTTCACAATGGTAAAGTACGCTGTTATAGTAACGTGTGTGTTGCCGTATGGACGGTTGACGTACGAGAGAGACGCCGCCGGCGGCCAGTACTCGTTTTGCGCGACTTGCCTTCCCGTCCCACCTTGTGCCTTTTAGGCGTGGTGGGAGAGTTGGTGCTGTCGCGCTGTAGTCCGTGGTGGTGGTTGACAAAAGTGAAGACGGGTCGCTGCGGTACCTGTACTTTGTACTGGTGGCCGCTGCGTACCGCGTCATACTCCCCCGCCAAACCGCCACACGGGTTCACTTGTACCAGTGTCGGCGTGTAGTCATTTGGACGGGGTGGCTTGTACTACCTCTGGCTTAAGCTTGAGGTAGACTTGCCCACGCCCGTGGGTGTATTTAGTGGTGGTCCGGGGACCCTACAGGAGTGTAGTACGTGTGAGAGTACCCCAACTCCGGTAGCCCCTCGAACGTCCCCAACCAATCTTCCTCGGTTATCTCGGCCGAGGGCTCTGATTGGTTTGGCGGTGCCTGGCTGGTAGATTGCTCCGGCTCCTTGGATTTTTCGTCCTTGGTCGCCGGAGGGTCTACCTCCATCGCTGCCGACGGTGTTGGGTCGAACGGGAGCGTGCTGGCCCCTTCCGGGTCCGAGGCTGGTGCAGGTTGCTTGTCAAGCCGATGTTGTTGGCTTGCCTTGCTTTCCCTGGCCATCCTCTTCGCCTTCAGTTGCTGGAACTTCTTTTTGTTCCGTGCCCGCTGCGCCTCCGTTTTAACCTTCACCGTCGGTACGGGGGGTACCCCCGTTGTCCCGGGTACCGTTGTCGGCTCCGCAGGTGTTACGGGTGCGGGTGCCACGGGGGTAGGGGTGGTTCCCGGTGGTGGTGGCCTTGTCAACGACGAGGTGCGGCTGCTTGGCGTCGAGGTCGTTCCGCGCGGACGCAGCCTCCGCTCGATGTCCGCTGTGCGGTCCGCCCAGCCCCGCTGGTAGATGGCCGCCCGCACTGGGTCCTGGAGGAGCTGGCGGGTCGACATCCTTGCGACCTGGGCGGCGGTACGCGGCTCGTCCTGACCTCCGGACACCAGCCCCAGCTGCTGGATCAGTGTGGCCACCTGCTGCCACTTCTCCTGCTGCTGTCGGTCGGCCATATTGTCTGTAAATGGTGGTTAGTACAGACAAATGTTTATTTATTTTGACCTGTGGGTGCGCGTTTTAGACAAGACACATGTATTTTCCGCGGCGGTTGTTGGTCGGTTAGAAAGACTCCTTTACCGACCTGCTTCGCTAGCCTTACCGGTCCCCACCACTTTGGTGCGAACCCGGCATGAAAATCTTTATGTGCCTTAGATAGGTGGTGTGCTTTGTAGTAGACTACGTCGCCCTTGCCGAACTTCACCGGTGTGCCGGTGTTCGTGCTCGGCTTTACCACTACCTTTTTGCCTATAATGCGTTTTTCCCGCTCTACCCTCTCTTCCTGTGATTTTTTGATATTTACCGGTGCAATTTTAGATAGCGCCCAATCCCCGGGTCTCTTGCATTCCCTGCCTAGGACAAGGACCGCGGGTGGGTAGCATGTCTGTTCGTTGCACCTGTTCCGTATCGAAAAAAGAATTGAGGGTAGTTTTGTGTCCCAAGATTTATGTTTGCCGTCGACTAGTTGTGCGCGCAAACCTTTTTTTAAATCTTGATTACGGCGTTCGACAGGGTTGGTGGTAGACTGGAGTCGTCCAACCCTGTGCCCCCCAGCGTTCTAATGCGTTTAAGTAGTATGATTTGGGGGGTTCTGACCGCTGCACCGCTGCACCGCTGCACTCCACTCCCTCCACACCCTCCACTCCCTCCACACCCTCCACTCCCTCCACACCCTCCACTCCCTCCACACCCTCGCTTATCGGCCACGTGCGCGAGATATATATTGACCTTATCAGTAACCACTCCTTATCAGTAACCACTCCTTATCAGTAACCACTACTTACCACTGATAACAGTTATCGGCCACGTGCGCGAAGTATATTTTGGCCTTATCAGTAACCTAATCAGTAACCACTACTTACCACTGATAACGATTGTTGGACAGGTGCCGCGAGACGTATACCTAATAGTGATAACGATTATCAACAACCGTCAAATTATCAGCAGCTGTCACCGCCACCAGAAATATCTACAACATAACGTAATTGTAACTACAGTGTAGATTATTACGATTTTATCGAAATTCACGAAATAAACGTAAATCGTTAAATATCAAAAATATATACCGTATACCACTATTGTTACTACGGTGTAGGTATTTTTAAAAATGTCAAAAATGTCGAAATTCACGAAATAAACATAAATTGTTAAATATCAGAAATATATACTGTATATCACTATTTGATGTATGGTGTAGGTTTTTTTGAAACGTTCAAATTCACTAAATAAACCTATATTATTGAATATGAGAAATATCTACTGCACGTGAATGTGAAACGGACACTTATAGGCTCCGCAAGAGTCGGCATTCAGTCAGTCTGTCTTCAAGTGTACACATGTACGATTCTCCTCCGCGTTTATCCAAGTCTTTATAATAGTGGTTCAGTGTTTAAAATTTTTCCAAGTCTTTATTATTTTTATAATAAACAATTTTTAAAAACATGGCTGGTTCAATCGAAGACAACGCTGCATTATACAAGAAAAAGACCTTTACGTATGTACCACCATCACCACCGGCTGAACTCATCGAAACCACAAGCTACACGATCAACTTTGCAGCTCGCAAATTTATACTTGTCGGTATCGATCCTACTGATAATTTTCAAGTCACCGTTCATTTATTAACACCATCGCGCCATGTTAAAATATCGCCGGATTTCCTGAGACGTATATTCTCTATGATGGGACATATCTTATCATTTATATTAGATACGGTCCAGAAGTACAAGCGCATCATATTTCTTGAGACTGAATTTCATAAAATATCCAGTATGGTGTATTGTGGAGAAAACGTGCTGGTAATAGAGTCAAAAACTCAGGACGGGTGCAGAGTACTGTTAAATCGGGAGGACTTTATGCAGCTTCAATATCTTGAATGTAGTATTTTCGAAAGTATTGTACGGAAAGAAGTAACCACTGCTCCAGTAATTAAAAGACAGTTTGACGATTTTGCGATGTATCTACATGAGAAATCTGCTTGCCTTAAATCACCACCGAAAAATTTAGAAGATATGTTAATATTCGTTAAAAAAATACAAGACGATAGAACGGAGAAAATTTACCCAAACATGATCGGTCAAATACAAATGTATGCAACCGTACAACTAGCTGAAACTGTGTTACAACAGTTGACACATGAGGTAATTCATAAATACAGTAGTACATGTAAAAAAAATATTTAATACAACTTTTTTATTTTAGTTACAGAATGGTGAAATAGATACACCAACGTCGTCAAGCTATTCGCCGGTCAGCAATATATTAAGCATGCACGACGATTCATCTGCACGTGATGGATTTAATCAGCCTAAGGATGATATTTTAGCTAAGGTAATTTATATAAACATAGTTTTAAAAATAAAAACACAATATTTATTTTATATTTATTTTTTCCAGGCACTATATCATATTGACGGATCTGACGAGGGTCGCAACCCGCAGGCGTGCGACGTAAACGATGGGCCTGATTTTTTCTACCAATTCAGGACGATATCACCACCACAACCTTACCCAACTTACACCGATCATCCAGTGCCATCACACAAACGATCTCATTCAACCTTCGCCTACCATCCGACGCCAGTACGTGATGTTAAGCGACGTCTATTTTAATATTTGTATGAAAATAACTAATTTATGTGAAAATAAAACAAGCATGGTACTTAAAAAAAGTTTTTTTTATTTATTAAAATAATAGTAAGGTTTACAATAAGTATTTACAAGGTTCTTACTTCTCCATTAAATGGATTATAAGTTATAATTTGGTCATGTAATATTAAGCAATATGCGGATGTTGAAGCTGGGAACGCTTCGTCTGCTTCTAGTTCAATCCTGAGGTCGACGGTTGATGTTTTCACGTTATCGTTCTGTCTGCTCATATCAACAACTATAATTGGAGACATATTTTTGAAATCCACTCGATTCAATAGCGGTTTCACATCGTCATGGCCGTAGTAAGATTTTTGGAACTCGGCATACGCGCGATATAATGTCGCCATCTTGTTCTTGGTAAAGTCACTTTGAAAATCTTCATAGGGAAATACTTCAGCGTTTAAATAGACCTTTAGGTTTTTAATTTTACAATGGTCGAAATATGACATTGCTTTAGTTGGACTATTTTTCCTATTGGTTTGAAATCCGATTATTACATAGCGAGGTTTTTCTAATTTGTTGGATGTCTTCACTTTCCACGAATGCGAAGTGTTTTGAGGTAAAAATGGATACTCACACAGTTCCCACGATCTAAACGCACATGTCAGGAGTTTCTGATTGTTGATTACTTTCAACAGTCTAATTTTTTCTCTATCACTAACTCTCACTATAGGCATCCGCCACAATATTTTTGTTATGTTTATTTTAACGTCTTTTAGTTTAGGAGCGTCTGCGACAACTTCATTATTTTTAAACTGCTTGATGGCATTCATATCAATCGATGCTCTATTCAATACAAGTTGCTGATTACAGTTTATTAAAATTCGCTTATAATCTTCACAAAAACCAAACAAATCTTTAAGATTAATACATCCGTTAAAATGGTCGTTATCGATAAAATCTTTATTAGCAGATTTAATTTCGCTATCCCAAGCAGCATTATGATGCGATGAAATATTTGTTTTATTATACGAGCAATATCCTTTTAATGTGGTCGATATACCCGGATTGACGAGTTTCTGAATTTGAGTACCGTTTATTTCGTATTTCATTTCAGAGAAAAGAAATGCCAGTCCGTTGTTTATGAATCTATGTCGGTAATATAGTAAAAGTCGTGAAAGAACTAAATTCTGGTAAAAACACTCCTATTCATTTAGGCAAAGGCTTATATCTAGCACCTCACAAGGGTAGTTCTTATAAAGTCGTAAAAGGAGAAGGTTTATACCTAACACCATACAAAGGTGGATCAGTTAAGAAGTCTAGAAAACCACACAAGGGCGGTTCAGTCAAGAAGTCTAGGTCAAAAAACTAATTGTTACGTTACCCGATAGAGCGTTGTTCGATTATGAGGTTATAAAATACGCTGCCATGTTGAAAATACCTCATTTCATTGGTGTATTTTCTAGAGACAAGTTGTCGCAACGTTTAAAAAATCAAGAGTCGGCTGTAGTTAATGGTGGTGCTGAGTCGATGGGGGGGACTAGTCCCCGTCGACTCCCCCGCCGTTTCCCGACGTGGTCGGTTTGTGTGGGCACTTACTGTTCCAGTGGAGTTCCCCACAATACCTGCACGGCCCCGGTGGGTGATCATCTGTTGATTTTTTAAAAAAAATTTTTTTGACCGGGGCGGCTGTTTGCGGGGTATCCGCCACTTTTTTGGGTTTTGGGGCCCATTGTTGGGGGGGTCGGGCTGGTGCTGTCCGTTACCGGGTCCAAAACGCCTGCGATGCGTCGTAGTTCGTTGAACGTCAATGGCCGTTGTAGACGGATGTGTGTTCGGAAAGTGTCGCGCGTTAATCCTGCTATAATACCAACCAATTCCGACTCGGATAGGCCGGTATTTACGGCACATTTGTGCTTTAAAAACCGTTCATATGTATTGTTTATAAAAGAATTTAGCCATGGAATATTATTATGTAATATTTAACATACCTACATGAAAGTGTATTTAATAAATACTATATAAAATATATAAAATATTATATTATATAGTACATCTGTTGAATTTAATCTATGTTTATTTAGAGTGTTTACCAATGTATTGTCTAACCTTTTTCTTTTTTTTTTGTTCCAGATTAATCACACATCAACGAATGGGTTAACTTAACTCTTGAATAGAGTATAAAACTGAGATTATAATAATAGATTTTTAAAATAGGCCATTATAATCATATAATATTTACTATAATAATTGGCGTATATATGGCGTTAGTACATTACTCACTCAAATCCTATAATCACTCAACTAAAAAAAAAAAAAAAGTAAAAATCGAAATTTGAATAAATATACACATTTTATTTAACAATTAATTGGCGGGGTTGTACTGAGATCAATCATTTTGCAATAAAATGTAATTATTATCAAAATCATTGTTAATCATAGCCTGAAATAATACAAAAAGTTATGAGGTATGCCAAAGTATAAGCTTTTTTACTACAGAATCATCAATTAACTAATGGTACTGACCTCAAGACTCAACTCAACATGTTTAACAATAATTTCTTCATTTTCTTCAAACTGATTAGTATCTGTAATATATTGAAAGTTTAGTAAATTCATCTTAATAAATATTAATATCAAAATCTTGTATATATAATCAAATACACTTGAATTATACAAATATTTTTTATGTATCAGATAAGTCATCATATTGTTAATAGTTGAATATAGTTTTAAAAATATTTTAAACCAAAAACTACGTTTGAAAAACAATGAATTTCAAAATATACAATAGACGTAACTTTCTATGATAATAAAGTGACATATGAATAAATATAATTCTATAGCAAATAACAATATCAATAACAAAAAGGTAGATCCAATTAATAATCAGTAATTATAATAATAACTACACAAGTATATAACCATTATAAGCAATGACTATAGTATTTTTAATTATTAATGTAGACATACTAGTGGTGACATTGCTCCTGCACTCTTCATAATTATTGTCGTCATAAATATTATTAAAGGGTTCGACATTTGGCCGAATAAGACCAACAACTGCGTCCACTATTGGATCAGCTACTGATTTCTTAGCTTTTCCGCCTCCTACGAAAAAGATACAATATCAATTAATAGAAATACCAAATCATATGATTTATGTAATATGCATTTATTACCTGTGCCGTAAATGTTATCAGCTTGTATAGCCATTGCCGCCTTCGTCTTCCTTTTGAGATTGTCCCACAGCATTTTCAAGCTATGGGAGTCTCTTGAGTAACTTGATGGTGCTGCAGCGAATTTCTCCGCAATTTTTTGCCACTCGGCGTTTTTTAGTTTTATGCTTACCCCGTCTGTCTTTTTAGACTCTATTACACCGAAGTGCTCTGTAACTATCTCAATAAGTATAGACCCGCAAGATAATCTAAACTATTAATACTCTAAAGCGTAACACGTAGATATTGTTATCTATGTTGCAAGAATAGAATAATATTATTATTGTTTTTATAGTTTGTAATCAAAGACCATATTATTATTATAACTGAGTCCAGTACTATGTCACAAGAACGTCTTGCTCTTGATTCACTGATGTCAATATTTATCGAGCAAAAAATGGCATCAGAAATCAATATTGAAGTAGTAATAGATGAATTCAAAACATGTGAATAAAATGAAGACTTGAACTATTTGAACTTTAGAGTTTAGATTTTAAATACTTTCCATGAAATAACAACATTATTAATATGTTAAAATTATTCAAAAACATTCATACTAGTATATACTTGATCAAATTTTCTTTAAATAAATATAATTCAAATTTCAAACTACTTATTTCTACAGCGCATTGTTTAATATTCTACTGCAAAACTATGTGTGATTTCAGATTCCGAGGGAAGCAAAAAAGCTAAGTAGACAGTAGTATATTTGCACAAACTTAGATTGTAAATTGAATCCTATATGTGTTAAAAAAAATGTTTAACGGCTTAGAATTGTTTTTTAGAATAAATTAAGGAAAGATTAGAATGTGTGAGAGGGCCCTATTTTCCTTATTGCATAACCTGCGAATAAAGTCTGCGCACGCCTATGGCCAAATTATTACATATTTAACTATTAGCTTTTATAATTTAGTAAGAATATGTGCAATATCCTCTTCATTTTTTGCTAATAAATATTTAAAATTATCTTGTTTTTATTTTTCAAAAAATTGAAGCTGCATTTTTGCTTTTTGCTTTTCAGCTCATTAGTTTACTTAACGTTGACTTTATTTTTAATTGTTTTTTTTAATTATTTAGGTTAGGTTTCAAAATTTTTTTAGGACTCAAAATTGGATCCAGAGAGGGGTGCTAGAGTGCTATAGCACCCCTCTTGGCATGTTATTTCCTGGAAAACTTATACTCTACAGAACATTTATTTTATTTTCAGTAAACTCCAGTCTCCAAGACCTAGATAACTATACTAGTTTATAATTTATACTTGTATAGTCATATATAACCTGTGTTTACAATGTGTAAAAAAATTGGTGTGGTAATTTAAGGAAATTACTTTATAGGAAAAAAAAAGTTTTTGCCACCCCTGTACCAATTAAGGTATTTGTTATTTTTCTAGACAGATTATTTAAATAAAAACAAATAAGAATACAAACAAATGTCAAATTGTATATGATACTAACTATGGTATAATTGTACTGCAATAGAAGTTATAGAACATATTATGATGATATTATTTGAAAATTAAGTAAGTTGAAATTTTTAAAATGTAGATTGCAAAAAAATTTTCGCAAATCATTAGTTACAAATACGTTATCACCTAAAATTCTCGATTATCCGCATTAATGCATACACTCATTAAAATAATTAAGTTCCTAAAAAAATATATTATAGGTACTTTAACTTAAGTGCAATTATTTCCAAATCGTGATAAAGTGATAGCCATAGTGAGTGATAGGCCATACACGACCACGATTATAAAGAACTTTAGAACTTTTTAAGTTCTTTATAATCGTGTACATACACACGCAATATCAAATAATAAAAATCTGACACGTCTGACTAGCAGCGCTCGGCAGTTAATGGAACTACGCCGTAACGAGTTCTGACCGACGATCCAGCCCACGTCGCTTAACCTGTTCTTTATAATCGTGGTATCTAGTAATGAAGTTAATCGCGATTAATAAGGTTAATCAGGGTTACCGTAATCGCATTTAGTGGAACCGTGATTAACGTGGTGAAATCCAAATGTTGGTAAATCACGATTAACTTTTAACCACATTGAAAAAAATAATACTTGTAACATTGACAAACGCGTTTTGTAAATAATTGACAAATCTAACATGTATTACGCTGACAATATTTTATCGTGGTGATACAATTATTGATAAATTAATAAAAAATTTGTCATATAATGTTGTTGTTTTTTTATCAACCTGACAAAAAGTTGAAAGTTTGATAAATCTTATTAAATCCAACCAACAAAATGTATTTATTATTTACAATATACATTTTTTTAAATCGATAATTTTTATCATCATTCTGACAGTAAATTGTACTTGAATGATAAAATCATATTGTATAAAATATATTTTTCAATTGACAAATTAATTTGTTTAGTGCAACAAACATATAAATCAGCTTTACAAAATATGATTATACTTTACATAAATTCGTATCACTAGGTATATATATTATATATGCCCACTTTATTTTTTATGAGAATTGTTGTTATAACTTATAATACGGTATTATTAATACCTACATTGGCTAAACATTGAATGTATTAACTCCTGCTATTAATTCCTTATATAAATCAGTATAACATTTATTATGAGTCTACACAATAATAATAACTTTACGGTCAAAGATGTTTTAAAAATACAAAATGGCATTATTGAAAATTTAACTAAACCGATGGCATTTATGCTTACAGAATTAAATAAAACCCAAGTTGAACATTCAGTCATAAAGTTAAAACTTAATAAACTTAGCTCAGTTTTTTCAAATCCTTTTCAACCTTGTAGTACCGAATATCGTCTAGAAAAATGACTAGTTCAAAATCAATATGTTACTCATTTACAACAATTTACAATTAACAATGAAATTTGTAATGTTCAGCTCATGGGAGAAACAATCTATGATGAAAAGGTGCCTAAAGGAGCTCTGTTACCCTTGAATGAACAATTTAAAAAATATTTAGAACATGGTGATAATTTGAATAGTTTTATTAATAAGCTCACCTTACGAAAAAATGACAATTCAAGTATCTCTCATTTTGTACAAGGGAATCTTTGGCGACAGAAAACATTGCAGTATGTTGGAAAATTAGTTTTTCCTTTTTTTTTGTACATGGATGATGTGGAAATAAACAATCCTTTAGGGTCTCATGCAATGTCCCAATCAATATCTGCAATTTACTATAGTTTTCCACTTGCGGAAAACAGTTCTCAACTCTCAAATATTTTCCTGGCTGCACTTATAAAAACCACTGATTATAAAAAATTTGGAAACGAACCATGCTTAACACATTTAATACAGGAAATAAATGTTCTTGAAAAAGAAGGAATAATAGTTACAACACCAAGCGGAGAGTTTCATGTGCATTTTATTCTAGGTTTAATATTGGGTGACAATTTAGGATTGAACACTATGCTTGATTTTAGTAAATCTTTCTCAGCAAACTACTACTGTCGTTTTTGCAAAGCTAGTAAATCTGAAGCTTTAGAACTATTTGTTGAAAATAAACAATTACTGCGCACAATTAACAATTATTCAAATGATATAAATACAAATGACTTTAAAAGTACTGGGATTTATCAAGAGTCTGTTTTAAATCAAATTTATAGTTTTTATGTTGTAACTAATTATTGTGTAGATGTCATGCATGACATATTTGAAGGGATATGCCATTACGATATCTGTCATGTAATTTTTTATTATACGCAAACTGTTAAATTATTTTCTTTGGAAAAATTAAATAATCGAAAAACCACATTTCACTATGGTCCAATAGAAGTTGGTAATATTTCACCCGAAATTACATTATTACATTTACAAAACAATCACTTAAAAATGTCTGCACGAGAAGTAATGACATTTATACATTTTTTTCCTCTGATGATAGGATACTTAATTCCTGAAGATGATGAGGTATGGAATTTTGTAATTATTTTGTTAAAAATAGTTGAGTTATTATTGTCTTACAAATTTACAGAAAGCTCAATAATATATTTGGAACAGTTAATTAAAGACCATAATTTTTTATACAGCCAACTTTTTAATGATAGACTAAAGCCCAAACATCATTTTTTGATACACTACCCTAATATAATACGTGAATCAGGACCACCTCGACATTTTTGGTGTTTTCGTTTTGAAGGAAAACATAAGGAGATAAAAATGTATGCACGTTCAATAACATCAAGAAAAAATATAACACTAACACTTGCAAAAAAATTTCAAATTAAATTTGCCTATCTACTTATGCAGCCAAAAAAAGATGATTTGGTATTGAATTTTAAACACAAAATTAAAGAAAGTCAATTTGGCAAATTAATAAGTGATAAATATAAAATAACACCTAACCAGTATGAATGTTATAATAAAATTGAATACAAGGGCACTAATTACAAAGAAGGATACTACTTAACCAGGTTTATTTATGAAATGTGTCTATTTAAAATTATAGAAATAATAGTGATTAGTAACATTAAAATAATTATTTTGACCAAACAAATACAATTAAATGGTTTTCATTCTCACTTAGAAGCCTACGAAGTAGATTTCAATGAGCATATCATTTTAAATCCAGTTTTTAATGAAATAAATGACTTTAATGGACTACCAATAAATGTAGTTAATACTTCAATAGGCAAAAAAATGTTCAGAACAAAAGAGTATTTTATGTAATATACATCTTTATGAATATTATGTTTATTATTAGGCATAACATTTCAATAACTGATAGCTAATTTTTGTTTTTGTATAATAATATAATTATAATTTAACCAATAACTTTTAAGATTTATGATTAAAAACATATTATATTGTAATAAAATTAATTAGAATTAATTGTAATTAAAAGAAGAATGAATAGTATCAAAAACATTTTTGAAAATTTGAATGATTCAATGTCTGCTTCAATTAGTAATGAAGAGTGCTCTTTTACTGAAACTCAGGATTTTAATAAAGTATGTATTATCTTATAAAATATTTAAAACTGAATTAGAATTTAATTTTTTTGTAAATATAGGATCAATCTGCAATTTATGTGGATATTCCAACGGTTGGCGGTTATGAATATCCATTGGAAAATATTGAAAGTTTAAGTGACTTGTTGAGCCAATGGGGATTGAGTTGTTTATACAAAACATGCTTAAGTAATTATAACATAATTCATAAATATAGTTCTGAAATATTTAATTTGTATCCTTTATTTTTATTTTTTTTATAGCTGAGCTGGTAGACCTTACAAGTTTGTCAAGAATAAATCCATCTGAAATGTCCCTGTTAGTTAAGGAATATCCTTTAGGCGTTCAGATCAACTTTAGGTACCATGTTGAAGCATGGCAAAAAAGTAATATTACAGAAAATGAACCTAATAAAAATATAACATCATCCCATGTTATCCCATCTTCTTCTTGTTCGTCTTCGTTGGAAATGATAAAATTAGACAAAAACCAAAGTATTCAGTGTATAATACCTTCAAAGAATCCAAACATTGAAGTATCAAATATATTAAACTCCACTCAGGGTGCTTTAATAATTGATTATTATAAGAAACATAACAGTATAAATGACAATATAAGAACACTTTTAGTCGAAATAATAATTCAAGAGTTGATCACAAAAAAAATATTAATGTCTGTGTCATTGGCAGAAGAAATTGCTGACCAAATACAGCAACTATTTCCCTCTGAATTGAAGGTTTGATATGAATAAATATAGTACCTATTAAAATACTTGTATAACTAAAAATTTAATTTATCATACCATTTTGTAGGAAAATTATTTCATTAAGGACTGTTCAAGACAACCCAAAGGGAAGTTATATTGCAATTACTATAATACAATGAGAACGTTGAAATCAAGTGGGTTAATTTCAAAACAAAAATCAATAAAAAAAATAACTAAAAGTAGGGATTTTAGTAGTTGGACTAGCAATACTTTTGGTAAATATATTTTTAAAAATCATATATTGTATCATACATATTATACATAATACATTATTTAATTTAAAACAGAACCTGAAGAAGATGTACAATTAATTTTGAATCAAATTAAACATGATAATTGTAGTCTTCCAGAACTTGAACGACATTGGAGTTCAACTGTCAATTATAGACTAAATGAAATTCAAAAGGCCACATCAACTCAGGAAATAATAAAAGAATGGAGGAGTTATAAATTACCAATGGGTTATAAATTAGTGAGTAAAAGTATATTTTAGATTCTGAGTGAAACGATGAATGTATTGATTTTACAATGATGTGTGTTTTTTTATTTTTGTGTCTGTGTACACGATAAGTAGTCGAAATAATGCTCCGATTTTCGACTTCAGTATCTTGTTCGATTGGAGAGTGAATATCGTTGGTGCATTGGGGAGGTCAAAATTTAAAATTCCCAATAGTTTTCACAAGTGCCGGGAAAAACAACATAAAAATGAAGGAAAAACGGGAATTTTTACGCAAAATAGGTTTTTGACAAAATCGAATTTGGTTTTTGGTGTAACTTTAAAACAAATGACTGTAGGAACATGAAATTTTGACTGGTTGTTTATATTTGCCTTTTCTATACACGATAACATTTTCAAAATATTTTGATTTATTATGAACTGTTTAGGGAAATTTTCATTTTCCATTTTTTTTTAGTTTTTTTTCTAAAAATATCAATAAAACTTTGTTTGTTGAGTAGAAATACTTGAAAATTTAATACAAGGTTCCTACTATATTGTTTCAAAGGCAGATGAAAAATATTAAAAATCGTTAGTCACAGTTTTTTTTTATAAGCATTTAAAGTTCAAAAATTGACAAATCACGAAAATTAGCAAATTATTTTGAGTTAAGTATTCGTAAAAATTTTTCTTTTTAAATCTAAGATTTGAAAATGTAATACAAGATTACTCATAAGTTTGTCTACCTTTATCAATAAAAAAATCTCTACCGGAGAGTCAAATTAAATTTTTATGAGCGTTTGAAATTCAAATTTTTACAACATTGGATGTTCACTCGATTTCTCATGTAGCGATTTCCTTATATTTTATTGTTATTCATAAACGAATAACTATAGATACATGAAAATTTCACTGAATGTTTGTATAAGCATTTCCTATACACCATACAATTTTGAAAATATTTTGACTCTTTTTGAGCTGTTTACGGATATTTTCATTTTTTAATTTTTTTAGTTTTTTTTTCTATGAATATCAATAAAGTTTTATCTGTTGGGCCAAAAAGTGTAAAAATTTAATACAAGGCTCCTGATATATTGTTACAATATCAGTTGAAAAATATTAAAAATACATAGGCACAGTTTTTTTGAAGTTATACTTCTTTACGCACGGTAGTGAGGAAAAAAAAAAGCGAACGGGCGGCGCGTACGAACGCGAAAGCGTACATGTCCGTAAATAAATAAATATTGCCATGGTAATGTTGTTTTATTATATATTATAATATAATATATATGTATATATCTGTATATATAAAACAGTAAGCTGATTGACTGCTATCAACGCACAGCTCAAACCATTGGACAGATCTGGCTGAAATTTGGCATACAGATAGCATCATGATGTAGACGTGTGCTAAGAAAGGATTTTTCGAAATTCGCATTTTAAATAGGTGCTCAAACAGGGACATTGAGATTCAAGATAGAAATTGGAAATTTTATTTTTATTTATTAATAGTTACCATTGGTTACAGTCTACATTAGAAATTAGCATTTATTTATTGGTTGCCATTGGTTATTCGGGCAGATCAGGTACAAGCTTGCATCAAATCAAATTATTGAACATTGCCTACCAGAGTGGCTGAGTTGCACTTACCCCAGCAAGTTACACCCAAAAGGAGTTCAACAATCATAATTTTTTTAAGAGTTGTGATTTTTTACGAGCAACCAAATTTGTTATATGAATAATTAATGATCAATTATTATTTATTTTTATTATTATTATTATTAGTATTCACTCACAAATCTATTGTCTGGATAAAAACAATACTACAAACAATTACCCATCGATCTGTCGAATAAAAATATAAAAATAATAAATAATTCCAGATACTTCTTCTCATTTTTTAAATTAATTAATATTTTTTTCTTTCTTTTTCACTCACTCACGTGTACCATTCAAAAGAAGTTTAACTTCCCGCGCGCGTACTGGTAACACACATGGTTTTTTATAAGCATTTAAACATCGAATTTTAACAGAATTTTTCAAAATCTCGAAAATTATTAATCATCGTAATTAATAAATTATAAAATAATCAGTTTTTATAGCTAAGGATTGAAAATTTAAAACAAGATTCCACGTAAGTAGTTAATTCTTTTGCCAAAAAATCTAAAAAATATACAATCACAGTTTATTTTTATAGTCATTTTATGTTCAAATTTGGACGAAATTACACATTAAAATTTTAATTAATACCATAGATATGTATATAATTTGTCTTAAACCTAGACTGACATACCGTCTTCGCTAAGAATGGTTTTTCTTATACAATGATATTGTATCATTGAATTCAAATTTAATACCATCCATTATACAGTGACCCACTTGTAACCTACAGTACAGCAGAGCGACATCCACTTACCCACCTTTTTTTAAATTAAATTTGAATCAACATTCAACAATAAGTTGTTTGAAACAATTATATGCTGCACATTACATGCAAATATTAAGTTTAAATAAAATTGATTAATATTATAAGTAGGTAAATAATACCAAAAAGGGTATATATATACTACTATAATCAATTGTGTGTTCATCTATCTATTTTACATAATTTATTACAATTTACATAACACTGTTGCCTTAGACTTAGAGTACTATACTTAGATGTACCTATACGCCATAGTAAAACTGCGAATAGTAAATCATTGATATTATATTATGCATTATTTTGCCTAGCAACCATCATGTTACAAAAATAATTTATAAACATTGGTTTAATTTAATACATACCTATAAGTAACTAATTCCTACACTTTTAGTTGATACTAATACAAAATATAAACTGTAGCATCAATTTTTATGAATCTGCTGGTTGACCTTTATAAATGTATAATAAGGTATATAATTAATATTACCAAACATATTAGATATTAGATTGTATAGTGTATACTGTATGATAACATTGTAATCACAAACTTGATAGTAAATAAAATAATTTTGACTGCGATTATCAATACATGATGTTCTATGATATTAAAGATATGGATATAGATTATACCTGAGACCAGCGGTCGTTAACCTTTTACTTATAGTTTCCTGTGTATCCAAAAACAAATACGTAAATGGACCCTGCTGATTACCTAATACCCCTACCGGCCCTACCTGTCTAGACTATTTTATAGGTAGACCTATTTGGGCTTGAGCTAACATGTCTTATAGCTTATTTAAATAACAAAATGTAAAATATTTATTAGGTACCTGCAAATTTATTTTTCAGATCGATATTGATTTTAATGTTCTACATCCAAATTGTTTCAATGTACTGGGCAATTATGAACTAAAATTATTCAGAATATTTAATATTTTAACAACAAAAATCAAAGATATGAGCTCTCGTAAATTATTAGAGAGTTTAAATGAGATTGAAAATCCATGTGAAAGTAATTTGCAACAATTTATATATTATACAGGGTGTCCCACTGAGATCTGACAAATGAAATAACTTTTGTTCTAATTAATATTTTTAAAAAATGTCTTTTAAATATAATTCATAGACAATTGAGCTACATTGTTAGTATAGACTTTTTATTTTTTATTTTTTAATACTGAAGAAATTTTTTAAAAATATTAATTAGAACAAAAGTTATTTCATTTGTCAGATCTCAGTGTGACAGCCTGTATATTATATCTCTTAATAAGATTATAATATCTTAGACTTGTAGTCTTGAATATTGATAACTAATTTTATAATATATTTTCAGATGCTAAACAAGCAGTTACGTTTTATTTATTACATTCGTTACTTGTTCCAACTACTAAGAAAGTAACCAGGGATGATAAGGGAAAAAAGAATATTATTAAATTCTCTATAAAAGATTCCCAAAATACTTTTGTGGTGTTTTGCAGTACTGTTTCCCAAGCTGAAGAATTAATATCTAATAAATATAGCCTTAATATGCCGATTCAGCCTTTTATTTTGATTATTGGTACACCACTACAACCAAAAGAAATAATAGTATATTTTGATACAATAAAGTATAAAGTTTTCACTGTATTAAGAGCTATAGATGTATGTTTCAAAATAATACATTTATTTAATTTAGAGTACCCAGTAGAATCGTGTGCTGTATGGCTATTTATTCAAAAATATTTGTATAATATTAAAACCAAGTTCGATAAATCCCACCCTAATCTAAATCAATTGATATTTGATTTAGAAAATAATGTTGAATAGTTAAATTTTATATAATTGTTGAGCTTTATTAGTTATTATACTAGAACCTAATAAAAAAAATAAAAATAAATAGTTAAATATATATTTTATAAGTTGAATAATAATTTATTTACTTACTTGTAATTAACTACTTTAACTATATAATATTAAAATATGTATACATTTATAAACCTATGTTTCTTTTTCTTTTTTTGTAAATACATCATTAATGTTATTCAATATACCTATAGATAATATATAAAAATAATAATATATGTATAAACATTTTTCACGTAATTTACACATAGTGTTATTTGTATTAGCCTAGGTATACTTGTTGTATTTATGTTGCTTAAAAAATATATGTTATCCTTAGGCTGTTGTGTGGTTTAAATTATATATAAATTTCCTACTTATTCGTTATAATATAATTTAATTTAATATACCTTTTATTTATTTTATTTATTTGTTTATAAGTATTCATAGTAGTAGTGTAGTATATGGACATATTAAACACTACACAGTAAAACATTATAATGTAATTTATATGTATTTGTATTGTATACTTTATTTATCTAAACTTCATTAGGTACCTATGTTATTTAAATATATTTAATACACTGTCTTACTTGTATAATTTATATGAATTTATATTGTATAGGTACATTATGTGCCTAAACTATTCAATTATTTTAATATATGTTTAATATATCTATTTTGTTTTGGCTGTATAATTTTATTTATATTTACATTTTGCTCACATTTATGTTTAATAATATTTGAAATTTTCTAAAAAATAAAAAAAAAATTTAATACCTTATATGTATTTGCAATTTGCATATTATATTTTATTTCAACCAATAATAAATTCAGTTAATATGATTAAAATAATTTATTGAAATAATAAACATATTTTGTTGAATGGGAACAGTTTTTTTATCAGTAACAAAAACATTTTATTGAAAAGATAAAATTAATAATCTTGACAACAAATTTCTTAAGATGTGTTAATCAAATAATTTATTGTATTGATTAAATATTTTATTGTATTGATCAGAAATTTTATGAAAACAATTTCACCATTACAATATAATATAATCAAAATAATAATATAAGTTAAATCAAAATGATAAAATGTTTGTCATTTTTGAAGATCCTTAGGAACTGACATTTTAATTTTGTTGATTGGATAAATTTGTTTGTAAGCTGTATAGTGACAAATATTTTATTGATCCAATCCATATTTTTATCAATGTTACCAAGGTTTTTTTTTCAGTGGCATGATTACTGTAACCACGATTAAAGCATATTTGGTGAAATCGGCCCTTAGTACCCTTCAATAAAGGTGTATACCAAAATTCAGCTTTCCTGCTTTATTTTCCGCTATTTTATCTAATTTGCCTGGACTATTATATTGAAGAACACACAAGACTTCAATATTTACTAACTCCAGCGCTTTTCTCTTCTTTTGTTTCTATTCTATTTCCCCTTGGGTGCAATATAAACTTTTAATATCATAGAAAATATATGAACATATTTCAAAATCAGTCGATTTGAACAAAATGTATGAACTTGATTTATTACTTTATAGTACCTATAGATTTTTAACTTCAAAAGAATAAACGAATTAATTTTCCCTTTAAGAGGACGCCACACCCGCATGTGTTGTCTCCGTCTTACAAACGCGTAACATAGCAAATTACGTCCACGGAAAACAAACGAATCGGCATCAAAAAGTGGTTTTAGAGTAAAAATACCTATAATAAAACTTAAAGAGAACAATATTTTGGAGGGAACCTCATCGGCGTTTATTAACTATTAAAAAAGTTGTGGTTATTTAAAAAAATTAAAAAAAAGAGTTTTTGTGCCTTCAATATCTAGCTGTGTATTTAGATTAATACAAAACCCCGATGAGTTTCCCTCCGAAATATTGTTCTCTTTAAGTTTTATTATAGGTATTTTTACTCTAAAACCACTTTTTGATGCCGATTCGTTTGTTTTCCGTGGACGTAACATATCAAATTGTATTCTCAGTAGAACATGTGTAGCTCCGTTAATTTAAAAATTAGAGCAAGTTTATCTCTTATAAAATTGTTATCTATACAACCTGGTGGGCTTTTTAATGTACTTTAATTTAAAAGTGAGTTATGAGTATTTTAAGATGTACAAATAATTTACAATTTTAAAATACTCATAACTCTTATTAAAATATAATAAAAAGCCCAAGAGACTGCCTAGATAATAATCTTACCTTTAGATTTTATAAGAGGTCAATTCGATCTAATTTTTAAACTAATGGAGCTACACGTGTTCTAGCTGCTTAGTATAAAATTGTCCATGTTACCGCACACTTGTAAGATGGAGACAACACATGCGGGTACACGTCCTCTTAATGTCTGATCTGTCAAATTAAATGAATGTCGCGGTAATTAAAAACAACTATCAACCAGTGGCGTGCTCATGGGGGAGGGGGGTGTCATATCCCCACCATGAACTTTTTTTTTATGCATTTACTTAAGTTTCTTGCTTGATTCGCTTTTTTCGAAAAAAAAAGGTAATGCATAATTGGTTTTAATTTGTTAGTTATGTAATAATTATCAAAGATGTAAAATATATATAGTTGGTACCACGAACTAAGTTATCTTATCTAGTTATATCTAGTATATCTTAGTTCGTGGTTGGTACTGTAGTAATGGTAATATTGTGTTATTGTGTAATTATGTAACCAAAATAGTCCGCTCCGGCGTGCCCGTCACAATCTATTGTTATTTTTTTAATAATATAAAACACGTTTCCTAATCAACCGAATGGCGAATAACCATTTTAGGACCGTTTGAATGGATTAACGCTATTGGCAGTTCATAAAGATATAAGCGTTACTCCAGATGAAGTATTGAGTCTCCTAATGGCTAAGAAACCAAGAAAACTTGAATTTGTAATTTAGGTCTTTAGACCCATAATTTTAACATGTCCAAATATATAAAACATTAATACATTTTGAATTTTATGTTTAGCTATATAGAATATAGTTTTAAAGTTTTCAGTGATAATCTTAGAATAACAAGTAGGTAGGTATGTATATAATATAATATATATCAACCTACTTCTAAAATACCAACGTATATACCCATAAGAACATTTTGTGTCTATGATAATCAACAAAACAAAATAGGGTTCATCCCCCCCCCCATTGGAAAAAGCTGAGCACGCCCCTGCTATCAACTACTATATTGACTTGACTAGTCCGTAGTCGGTAGTTACAGTAAAATAGTAATATAGTGACCGATATTATTATTAACTGTGTACCATTTTAGTTGGTTTTTTGTTCTGCCATACACCGAGAGTTTGCGAAGTGTTTTCGACACCGCGACCGGTAGCGTCGAATCAATTAATTATGTAACACTGCAGGCGACTATTATACGTGTGGACACTGTACATAATATAGTATATTATATATTATACTGCTTGCCGAGCGACATCTGGTCTAGCGTTGGACCGGATATATACACGTAGATAGGGTGTTGCATATGTTGCACGACTTACACATTATACATACGTATATTATACACATCGGCCGAGTGTAGGTACTCTATACTATTTTACATGTATATCCATGTATATAATAGACAAGGATATGATAGAGAGGGGAATCTACAGAGATACTGTATACGTGTCGTCCGATGATTATGATCATCACGCGTATATATGTATACACATTTCTGTTTTCTGTTTTTTTTTTCTAACACGCGCTGCATGTTGTTTATTTCACGAGCAATAATCTCTTTTTACCATCGGCGCGATTTTCGAGGACTTTTGCCGCCTCGCCGGTCCATTGTGCGTAAATAGTATGTATATAATAATATACACCGCCGTCATCCGATATATTATTATTATTATTATTATTATTATCATAGTCATCAACACTTTGATCACCGAGTGCAAACACATTGTACATAATATATAACACACGCTGCTGATACGGTAATATCTATATTATTACATAAAAAATGGCTTCGTGCTTACTACTCTCGTTAATTTTTAATCATTTATAAAAATCGCAAGATCCATATACACCAACTAAGTATATTACTATTGTTTATTTTATTTTATAGTTATAGGTGTCAAACGTGTAATTGTGTTCATATAACAATCTACGATATTTAATGCCAAAATAACGTGATGCCCGCTTTCGAGGAACGATAAAATGTAACTAGGTCAAAATAAAATAATATAAAGGTAGTCATAAATCATAACAGGTATAACTATATTGAGTACCTATTAATGTAAAAGGTATTAAGGTTGAATAAAAACATATTGTTCAACAATCATATTATATTTTGTATATTTTACTGTGACTTTAATACACTTGACTTGTAAAATAAAACTTATTAGTGACAACGCTTAATTACCTACTATAATTAGATACTATTTAAACGTCTAAATAAACGTTAACCTAACCTAACCATGTAGCCATAGGTATAAGCAACAACTAGAGCTCGGGTTTATACTGGTCAAATTGGCAAATTTGAATCATTAATTACTCATTGACTGTTGTGGGTTGACTCAAAAGGATGGATAAGCCTTCATCACGCGTCTTTGAATTTTGATAGTGGCAGATTATGGACAGGTTTATAAGATATACGAATGAAGATAACAAACACACTATGTAACTTTACTACCGCAATCCGTCGAAGAAGCTACAATCACGATAACTTTACTCCCTCTTTTGGAACCACAGGTGGGATGATGATCACTACAGACCCAATACGGAAATCTAGACACAATTTTACAATATTTTAATATTTTTACTTATAAATACTTATTGGTTATCCTATAAGTTTAAGTAGGTACCCAATAGATATTAATATTATTGTTTAAATATTTGAATACAATTAAAACATGGATATTTTTATGCGTATAGGTATCTAATTCAGACTTTCATTTCTTTATAGGTATATTATTCATCAATTCTATCAGTAAATCTAATATAAAATAACCCAATAATATATTATTATATATTTTAATTATTTCATTGTATAACAATATCAAATAGTTAAAACATATTCTTTTTAAAAATAGGCACCTATATAATATGTCCCGGAAAAATAAACGAATGGCATCATATTTTTTAATTTTAGGCAATTTAATCAATTTTAAACTATCATCATTGATGTATTTTCAAAATTATTTAACTTTTATAAATATTTATAATTTTGAAACTTACTTATTGTGTTATCAAGTAACACAAAAATTAAACCAGTAATGTACAGAAAATATGTAAAATGTTTATAATATTTTATTTAATATGACTTGGGTCGTTCACACATTTTACATTTTACTACCATATTCTATGGTGACTACTTAGATCCTGCTAGCATTAAATACCTATACAGTAGCATATATTTAAAATTATTTTCAATTTTTAATACCTTCCTAATAATAAATTGCAGGTACCTACTATAGTTAATTTAAAAAAAGTTATAATTATTATTACTTACAAATAACAATAAAAATTCAAATTTTTAAAACATTAATAAAAAAAAGTATCTATGTAACTTAGGTAATGACTGAACATTGTAAATTATCAAACATGTGATATGTATCTACCTTACAAATTAAACTTTAACCAAGATCTATACAATGCAATTTCAAAAGCTAATCAGCTAACATGTACAAATTAATATAGGCACCAAAATAAAGTCAACTCAAATAATTAAATTAGTTTATTATATTGAAAACACATCTAAGCTTGAGCTTTTTAATTATTTATATTTTTACTGTGAATTAACAGTACCTACCTATGTACTATGTAGGTAGGTACCTACTAACTATTATTTTTATACTATTATACTCATTCTGATTCTTTTTTATATCTTTTTTTTTAATAGTTTGTTATAATTTATAATATTAATAACAATGATGAGCTCGATAATGATTAACAAAATAGTAGGTACCTACTCACCGAAAATGTATACAATTATACAACTGTTGAACTGTAAACTGATCCTCTAAAATATCCTCTTACGAGCCCGATCTTAATACAATAAATCAGTAGGTATCGTAAATCACATAACAAGTTTAAAAAAAAACACGAATCAATGATGACGCACAAAATGGCAAGTAAGGTAAACGGTAAAAAGTTCGAGGAAAAAAAGTCCGGAAAAAAAATTATTTTACTATTTATCATTATTATAACTAGGAACATAGAAGTTAATTGTCACATGTGATTTACCATGGTCGTTCCTATACTAGATCACCAGCATGAGAATGCTCCACATCTAAGCTCGGATTCTTTAAATCTGTTTATATAAATATATGTTTTACATATTATATAAATTAATTACAAAATGTAAATATATTATAAATATAGGTATTGACCTCTGTTGGTAGTTATACCAGGACATTTTTTCGAAGACTTCTGGGAACATTTCCATCTTATGCTTTTTGTTAGCTTATGCTGGATTGTATATTTAAATCCACCACAAATAATTTTTTTACCATTTTTTACTATTTTTACTTCCATATTTATATTATATTTATCCATTATTATAAAAGTATGTGTAACACTATAAACACTGACCACTATGAACACTGCTATGGCCTATGACTAATAGGTAGTACTATATATCATAGGTACCTATACTAGAACAAGATAAGTAGTAATCAAAGATGATACAACCACTAGAAACACTAGCTGGCCTTTATTCACATATCGTATAGGGCCCGTAATATGTCAGTACTGAGTCAATACTGGCTTCCAGTGCTAGTTTTTCAGTACTTATGTAGTAGGTACTGACCAACATTTCAGCTAGTACTATGCCCGTAAGGGCAGGACAACTGTTGGGTAACCAGTACAGGCGCAGTACTACGCCCTTTGTGAGTGTCGTCGTAAGTCATACATTTCCGATTGGCCTATAGGTAGTGTATCAGTTTACGTGGTAAACCATTATTATAAATTATTTATGAATTATGTTACACACAATTTAAAATTTTGTATACTTTTCAGACTTATCGTTATCAGATCATTCAAATCGTCCAATTTAAAGAAAAAGTAGGTGGTAGGTCGTAGATACTTGTAGGAATGTATAAGATGCTTTTTTCATAAAATATTTAGTTTTTTTTTTATTAATATATATATACGATATACCCTCGGGCCTCGGTAACGTGGGCCTTGGGCTTACAGGTAGAAATTAGTATATATTACATAAATTGTATACTAAATCTAACTACACTAAATTTCAGTTTGAAGATTGGCGGCTGTGATGAATTCGATGATGTTGGCTGTGGATTGAGGGCTGATGGTGACTTGGACACAGCAGGATGTGCACATTGGGGGTTCTTCCTTGGCCATAAAATATTTATTTTTAATTAATTAAAAAATGTAGACAATTTCTTCTTTCTTTACTTTTTTTCTAAGTTACTTAATTTTCTCTCAATATTATCTCAATATTATAACTTAGAGTTAGATAATTATATCTATATTGTTAAATAATATTATTCATTTTTAACCTAACGTTCTTATAGGCTATTATTTTTATTAACTTTTCTACCTTTGTTTATATATGTACGATGTACCTATATCAGATACCTATATAGTATAAAAAAGAGCGTTGGGTAATGGGTATACGAAGGGTCTGGTGCGTAGGCACTATAGGCCTCCGTGGTTATCTTATTTTATCACATATTATATAATATACCTAACTCATTCAAAATGTGTATGGAGTGTTCACTTGGTATTGAAATATACAACCTGCTGTAGGTTGTCCGTAAATTAAATGTACCTATTAAACTTACCAGTTCAGTCAACATTTGTCTATATATAATATATTGACATGATTAAAATATAATATTATTATGGTACTTAAGTTATTTAAATATATATATTCGAAATCTGCACCAAATAATAGGTACTAAATAAAAACTACAACACTACTTATTACATAGTAGGTTGTAGGTACCTATTATGGCTAAATGTACCTAATATACCTAATGTATATAGTATAATACCCATACATTTAGACGAACAAATCAACCTCATATCGTTTAGACGGATATAATAATTTATATTGTCCTGTTTTTGTTCAAAGCTGCAATAATTTGTATAGGTAGGTGACGTTTTTACATTATAATATAGTAAATATATAATAAATGTGCAGCATCACCCTGGATGTCTGCAATTCTGTGATACTTTATTGTGATTATTATTATACCTCAATACCTTATACGGACTGAACGTTTTATTTCGAAAACAATAATAATAATAATACGCATGCATACGACTCTTGGTGGGTATAGAAGGCTTATTGTTTGTGCTGCAGAAGTGTTTATGTACTTTAGACTATCACATAAGTATACCTACAACGTATATTATTATTATTATTATAAGCGCGTGTGTATTCGATGAGAAAAAACATTGGACAGTGAAATTCCGCATTCTCTGTTTTACGATGATCACAATTATATCGCGGCGGCTCGGAGTCTATATTATACGGCAAAGAGCAGAGAGTAAACGTCGGCAGGAAGCTGATTACGCACCCGTGATTGCGGCGGGGTGGAGGGGCTAGCCTCTGTGCGTGCGTGCGAGTTCGACGACGGCCGTCGGAAGTCTGTGAAGGGGACGACGACGACGATGGTGGCTAGTCCCGCCCAGCGGCCGTGGCCACGCCCTCCCCGTGGTTCGAGCGCGCACGCGTCCATCGCCCAGTCACCGCCGTCGTCGCCGTCGTCGTCGTCGTCGCGTAATTGATTATTTCCGCCACCACCGCCTTCTTCCGCGCAATCGGGCCGGAAGACCGGAAGAGGTCGCCGCCTCCGCGCTCGTTTTAGCCGCTTACGAAGATATTTCCGGTCTGCAGTTCATGGTGGCGAGGGGGTGTAGGGTGCACGTGCGCTGCAGAGCTTAGCATATATATAGGTAGTTATATAGACGACGACGGTGTAAACAAGAAAACAAAACTCGCCGCCGTCGTGCTGGGGGTCGATGCGCGATTTTGGCTTTTACCCTTCTCTCTCACATTAATAATAATAATAATAATAATATCGTCTCTTCGTGCGTGCGCTCGCGAGTCTTTTTTTCTTCTTATTTCTCCCCTCAGCACCTTCGGTTCTCCCCTCCACCGCGCACATCGATATCGTTGAGGGGCGGTGGATGAAATACACACACACACGCACACCAAAACACACTACACACTCACACACGCATAATCGAACCGCCTCTGGTTGCTGCTGTTGCGCCGTTATTGTCACCACCCCCACGCAATAACTGAAACGCCGCCGACGCGACTACGACGACGTGCCGGCGGCGAGTAGACGATAATAATATACGCACCGTCGACGCCGCGGCGCTTTTATTCAGGACGCGCGATCGACGCTCGTCGCGAAGACGACATTGTTGCTATTATTGTTGTTTTTGTTACGACAATAATAACACAGTGGTTGTAATTACTTCACGTCCGATAACCGCGACTATTCAATATTATTATACCGCCGTCGGCGGGAAATGATCGACGACGGCATTCGATTTCATTTACGCGCCAAAACCACGGCAGCCAAATTCGTCGTCGTCTTCGTGTAATCCGTCGTAATTTATATAGGTACCTATCAAACATCCGTTCATCAATACGCGTCGAGTTTTATCGGTTTAGGTACCATTCAGTTTTGTACACCTACGTTTTGTCCGCGTGATAGTTGGTAAGTTTTTACAAGAGTATTTTATACTACCTATATTATATTATAATATCATATGTATATATATATAAACCTATACCTATTTCAGTAGGTACCTATAATATAAAATATATAATCCTACCTTATCTAATGGTGATATTTTATAATGATACCTTCGCGCATCATCACCTATATAGTTTTAATTTATAAACTTCATTTTTACGGCTAGTTGATTAAAAAAAAAAATTTTCGACACGAGATATTAAGATATAAGTTATTATCAGGGTAGTCAAAAGATTTTAATTTTTTTTCTTAATAAAACGATTTTTTTAAAACAAAAAAAAATACTAATTAAATTATATTATACAAATTGCTGTTATAGGTATCGATAATATTTTTACAGCAGTTTAATCATATTAGTAAATGATGCTTGCAATTGAAAAATATGCTTACGAATTTGTAATTATTATGGGTTTTATGGTTATTAAAAATAAATTACTGTTTTTCTTTCAACATAAATTTTATTTTTAATATTAAGTATTAACGCATAGGAATTAGAAAAAAAATTTAAATTAAGAATCCCGGCTTGGAGTTTTGTAATGAAATTATGCAGTAACAATAACTAAAATGTTTTAAAAATTAATTAATTTATATTCTATAAATATAAAGCGACAATGTCCCAGAGACCTTAAAATTTAAACAAAAATTCCTTAAATAATCGTAAATTCACGCCGAAGTATACCCGTCATTGGAGGCTTCTTCACTCACATTATTCAAGACACATTATATAAAACATCTATTATGCTTATTGTACCATTATGTGTACCAGGTACCAATATAGGCTGTATAATTTTCTAAAAATGAAATTAAAAAAAAATATACATTCTAATATAAAGTTAACAATTTATTTCAAGTACAAATATCTACCTATTACCAGGTATAGTAGATGACTTTGTAATGATAACAAATAACACATTATTCTTCATTATAGGTACAGTGAAACCTGTAAATAACTGAATAACTAACAGTTCACAAGGGCCCGGACCATCATATTGTCATAATGTGTCCTTTATTGACAGGAATATTGGAATACCTATCTTTATGTTGGGACATTATCTTATTATCCGTTTGAGAGAGATGTCAGTTAAGACGGGTTTCACTGTAATAATATGTTGAGATTTGGTATATCTATAATAATATGTTAGTTTATTATATACTTAATAACACATCTACTAAACTTTACTAAAATTGATAAATTAAAAGTTGTGTATAAAACTAAAAAGCAATTTTTTTAACTCGTAGGTATATAGGTATTATATAATATTTTGTATATTATGTTTTCAGTATAAATATTACTTAAACTGATGAATTTACAATAATTGAACTATTAGGCTATACCTACTTAAAAATGTTACCTATACATACCTACTGCTAAATACTTATAGATGCCTATATGGCTATATGTAGTTTAGTATATTTGCAAATAATTGTATAAGTAGACCGTTCCGACATTATAAAAGTGATGAATATTTGGCAAGTGGGAATACGGTTTAAGATTTGGATTTAGGTACCCGGGGTTTGGGTAATTTAACTTTATATTATAATCTATAACTTATAAGCTATTCTAAATTTAATTTGCCACTCCTATACAAACCAAAAATTACTTCTGTAGAAAAAAAGAATTAGCTATAAAAATATTTCCTGAATATTTTGAATTCAGGCGCCTACTTACTTACTGTTTCATTTAAATTAAATTTAAAAAAATTTTCCGATTCAAAAATATGTATAGGTAGTTACGAACGAAAAACATTTAAACATAATATAAGTAATTGTAAATTTGCTATGTTATATTAAATTGTTCATATACCTTAGACAGGTGTGATCGTTTAGAGTTGAGGTCATATTCTATGGTATATAGCCAGCGAATTACAACATACTATACAGTTGATTGTAAATAATATTTTATTCTCTTCAAATATAACATACAATTTAAAACTGTTTTTGTTTTTACTTTATTAATAGATAAGTGCTCAGAAATTCAGAATGCTCAGTTAATATTAGTGATATTATAACTGAAGAACTACATTTTCCGGGGCCTGCAATATAGAGTGCAGCTAAATTTTCTTAAGTGCTGTTTGTTATGTAGGTACCTACTTTATTTTTATACTTCAAACTTTCAAAAAAGGCCTTTCTGTAGAATCACAGAACAATTTGTTCATCTTAAAATATAATTAAATGCATTGAAAGAAATGTGTGGAAAACATTTTTTGTAAATTATTAATAGATACATTACAGCTAAGGCATACACTTTGCAGGGTATTTGCGTAATATTATATCTATACTATTTATTGATTGAAAGAACTATGTATATCCAATATCTATTTTTATCATAAATACCTGTATTATATATATATATAAATACAGTTGTGAATGATTTATTTAATTTCTTCTTGAACATTTATTCATTATTGTGCCGAAAAACTAAAGTAAGAGATTATTAATAAAATGAAATATTGTATTACAAGAAAAACTTATACATATATTTTAAATTTATATCTTACGATGGATTACGACTGTCTCAATCGTCTAACCTGCAGTATAGAACTATTTTTTTTTAAATTATATTCTTATAATTGTCTTTTTATTTGTAACGGGCATGGTATGTACATAATAACTTTTTTTTTAGTGGTCTAAATAATAATATGAGAATCAAATTGTAAAAATAAATTCCTATTAATTTATGGATAAAATATAGTTGAAAGTTTATCTCTTAGACTTCAATACAAGCCTGGTTAAGCATCTAGATTCTATATCTTTGGGACCCAAGTGCTGATAATTGATTGTGAGGCCACATAAATATATAAAAAAAATACAGTCCTGTTCATATCCCTGTTTGAATATTATAATATTGGCCGCATTGGTTTATACACAACTTCAACTCATTGTTTAGAAATTATATCAGTAATACCTACATCATTGATTATTTTATTAAAAAACATATAAAACATGATACATATTCTATATAGGTATTATGTATAATTAATCAATGAAATTACTATCATTAAAATATGCAAAATGTTAAATTTTTGAATAATATATAATTGAATAGTTCGGACACTGTTACTACTTAAAATATAAACAGTTTCGTATTTTAAACCATGAACATAAATAATACAATTTTTTTTTAAATTATATACAATGTACACAGGCTTATGTGTTTATTATTTTTTTGTCGAAAATATATGATTTTAGTTTCAAATATTAACGTTTATTATATTATACAAGCCATGCAACCCAATGCACAATGATATGATAATTGATAGTACTTTGTAGCAAAAGGTCGTTAGGTTGTTCGAGATAAATCTTATAGACTTATTGTAATAAGATTAAATTTGACTATTGTATGCTGGCATGCTGCAATCTTGCCATCATATATTATAATTCAAAGGTCCAAACTTCAAATACCTAGCTATTTCTTGTACATTGCTGTGGTTTGCAGTGGCCTGTGTTGGACAAATGGTTTTTTTCATTGCTGAATGCAACGGTATAATAGTACCTATAGAAAGATATTCATACTCGAGCATAATCTTATATCTATTTATTTATATTCAGTGAACCGAATATCTTTCTTGGGTTGACCAACGAGTTTTCATTTGATCATTTATTCTTTAAAGTATAAAAAATACGAATTCACAGTGGTATTATTTTGCTTCTTAGTACCTATATATGTATACCTTATAAATTATAATAATATGTATTTTACGATTCGTTATTTTTTCTATTTTTTTTTCGAGCCTTATGAGAATTAGAACGCATTATTATAATGAGTATTTTTCCTTTTGTTGTAAAAAATTCAATGTAAATTTGTTCAGTCTTTTCTTAGGTTGAATTCGTAAGCTCCTAGACTATGCTTTGTAGGAACCACTTGTTTAATATAATACCTAAAAAGCCCAAAATAAATACAGATGTAATGCAATTATTTCATGAGATTTTAAAAAAAAAATATCCAAATTGTATGGTCCTTTAAAATTGAAAATTGAAAATCGACTTCCTAGAAAGCCTAGTTATTTTGACGAGGAATTCATACATAGCCACATAGGTACATTAAAAATTAAAATCGGACATTCGGAAGTATGTGTAATTTACCACCGCCTATTGGTCTAGAACGTACGAAAAATACGTGACATGCGATCCCCTTAAATTACTATAACTGCCTTACTGCTGCGCACCCATTAAAATGCTAAATTGAAATGTATATAATTGATTATATTATAGTATGCGGTTATTCGACATTATTTGTACAATTTATTATGTTTTAATTTTTAAGGAATAAAGACATTAAAATAAAATAAAAAATACTTTTTTTTTGATAATATTGTGCTTAGTATTTTAACTCAAAATTAAAACGAATTTTATTGTAGGTATATTCCGTTATATCCCGTGCCGCAATCCCACTATTATATTTTAGTTAAATACCTATCAATATAAACAACATAGTTTAGCTTTCGTACAAGTTAGCAAGTGTAAACATTTCAAACGAGGTCATAACGATTATTACAAATAAGTAGGTTTTGCGCTTTATACAATTATACAGTTTTACCATAGATACTCGAGTGAGATACTCAGCTGCCAGCTAGTTCTCTGTACCTAACTACAAAGTGGGTCTTTAGAAACTTCAGTTTCTTAGGTATTTCATCATCAATGTTAAAACTTTGATCACTTTCTATTTACTTGTAAACACGAACGTTTATTTGCTGTTCGTGGTAACTATAATATAAGTTATAAGTAGGTAATAACTATAATATTCCAATACGGCAATAGTGTATCACCCATTTGATAATATAAAGAGATTTTCCTTTGACGTATTTTAAACTTGAAAAAATAAATAGAATTTCTCATTTGAACCCAATATGCATATTTTATCACGCCCCTCCCCCTCTGCTATTGCGTGTACAGTGTATATAATAATAATAAAATATTTTATATTGAGAGGATTATGTCACACTCGTATCGAGTGTTGTCTCAGTCTTAAACATGCATAACTAACATACTATATATTTCGCCATTTCGGTGACTGAAAATTAACGTTCAGCAAATACCATTTAGTTTTGACATTATAGCTTAACAGTACCGATGCAAGAACAATCGATAATGCTCTTTTACAGACTTCTTCATAATGACTTTTGAGTTTGACATAATAAGTCAATTTGCATCCTGATACCAAAATTAACAAAACTAAATGGTTTCTTCTGAACGTAAATGTATAGAAATGTATAATGTATAAAGTTATTAAATGTTTATAAAACAAAGATGACAATTACAGTGGGTGAACGTCATGTATATTATTCATGTAGGTACATTATATTATGCTACGATTATTACTATAGGTACATTATCACGACGTACGTCGTACACACAATAATGTAAAGAACGTTGTTAAATTTTAATCACAACATATAATGCTGTGTATAAAATATATACACACTATAGTATTCGCATATTATTATATGCAAGTTCATTTTGAAAATAGGTGAATACAAATTTCCGTACGTGAATTTAAATTAGTATCGTGCTGCATATGTACACGTGTAGGAACACTGTACATCACAATATAATAATACGATGTGAACTCGTTTTGCATGCATTGCATAAAAAATAAATACATTTCTCACGATTCAATCTCTACACGTCATATAATATATGAAATATAGTTACGAGCATTTTAATTTACAAACCTTATTCGTAGGTAGGTAATATATAATAATGTAATAAAAAAAATATTTATACAGCTAGTAAATACTTATTTATTTGGGTTTTGTACATTTCAATTTCCAACCTTTCAAAGACGGAAAAATGTACCAATCGTACGGACTCATATAATATCCATTATCCATTTTGATGATTACGCGCGGTAGGTAACCACATATTATAATGTATAATATTATTCAAATATTGTAATTTTGAACTACATGTGTACCTGAGTTAGTTGATTGTGTATGGCCATTTCAAACAAATATATTTTTTCATAGCGTATACGATTTTCCACTCGGAAGTCAGGGATGAACAAGTAATAAGTTACCTACTCGATTAGTCGTAACTGTTTAAAATAACAATTCACATAAAATTGTGTATCTATTAACAAGATATCTAGGAAATGTGTACTTAACTGGTTAGGTACAAGTTAAACAAAGTTAGGTAGGTACATTTAAAGTAACGAGTTACATCATAATTATTCGAATATGTTTATTTCTTCAAGGAAATAATGAATATTTGTTTATACCTACTGCCTACTGGGTTAATGAGAAAAACTAAAAAATGTATTATGTAAGTTATAAGTTATAACAATAACATTTGAAAGTATTATCATTGAAATGTGTGAAAACATAGGTTACAAAATATTACCAAATGTATCACACGATTCCGCACAATATACCTATACCTTTTTATCTACCCGATTCCGCACGTTTTAGTAATACAAAACATTTTTTTATTGAACCTGAATTTAACACGATTTCGCATAAAAATTGTTGCGACGATGCCAGTTAAGGTGAAACAAATAATATTAAATTAAACAAATAATTAAAAATAAAGTACCTATGAATGTAGGTGTATAAATAAATGTATTTTAATTTGTTCCCTTAATATATGACTGCTAGTTCGATAAATTTTTAATAGGTATATTAGTATAAATTAGGTATAAATTATTTTTAAATAGTTTTAATTTTGATACTCTATTGTTGAAGTAAAACTAGTATAATACAAAAATAGTCAAATTAAATAAAATAAATAATGAAAAATGTGCGTAATGAATAATAGAGAAAATTTATCAAAATAAATAATTAAAATAAGTATAGTTTATTATAATTTTTTACCTTGATATCAGTGACCAACTTGTGTTAAAAATTGAATGATATCAATTTGATTGGATTCATACTTATTGTATGCATTTATGGTGAGTTCCATACATTCCTTTTTCTTTCGCATTCAACATTTTCTGATCATTGTACAAAGTAATCGATCTGATTTTTGTTTCAATTTTCGACTGAAATTCTATTAAAACTTTTATAACTAAATAAATATGTGGGTGAGGGTGATAAAATTGGCTGTTACCTATATGTGCGATGAAAGCTTTCAGAACCATTAGTTGTCCTATAAAAAGTATAAGTAACTATTTTAATTATTTATATATAGAAATATTAGAGTTGATATAACTTAAGAGAATAGTGGAAGATGGCTACAAACCAATCTACGGATTGAAACCATAGAGAGAGATAACTTAAATCAACTTGTTGAATTTGATTAAAAAAATTTACCTTGGATTCATTGATGTCATTTCTGCTTACAATTCTGGTGGAAATAAGCATCCATCTTCAAAATATAATCCGTAAACAAATATCCTACAGCACCGTTGGGGCAAATAGTTATAAGTTCAGTGAATGCTTCATTTACTTCATGACATGTAAATTGTAAGGAATTGACAAATTGCTTCAACCACTTTCCGAGTTCGTCATTTACATCCGTAAAGGCTTCTCTTAAACTGGATTCACTTTGATTCTAAAAAAAATATATTTAAATAATTAAAATATTAAATAAATATATGAAGGGTTACGGGGAAAAACGATAATAGTCAATATTCCAGTATTTTCAGTATTCCAGTTTTAAAGTGGAACTCTGGCCTTTTTCCCGTTATGGTAATATTTAAACCTGTATTATATCATTGACTGTAATCTTTTTTCCATAACTCGATTCACGTGTCGATTCGTTATGAAACTAACCAAAAGGTACTATAATTATTTGAGTTTTTCTTTTTTTTGACTACGATCGTTTTTCCCCGTAACCCTTCATATATAAAAATATATACTTTGATATTTTTACTAACCTTAAGCCAACACGATTATCCTAAGTTAAATCTGCAAGCCATTATTTTGACGTTTGGGAAACAGATAGGACTGCTTATTTGCACTAATTTAAATGTCCAGATGCATTATTTTTATACTTAATATTTTACCGCTGATTGTTGTACAAAGTTGTCGAAAATATTCCATAAATCTACGAAAGTATTTTGAGTTTTGTCTTTTAAAAAAAAAATGTACTAGTGGTAAATAAAATTCATTTTTATATTTATGTATTGTGTACAGCTGTAAAAAGTATATGGTGAAAATAATTCTGAACAAAATTGAGTCAAAAAATTAATATTTTGAACGGTTGAGGAGCAAATTAAATTTGCATCTGCCGGAGCATAGATAAATTCTTGATTTTTAAACATGAAACATTTATAATTTTTTTTAAATCCTAAATTGTTATAAAGTTTTATCTAATGATGTTGGAAGTACAGGAAAATGTTTTTTTCGTTGACCATACATTGCTTTACTTACGGATTAAATGTCACGAAATATGCACCAAAAAATGGTCAAATATGCTCTAAAATATGCACCTAAAAATAACCGTATATGCCAAAAAAAAATTAAGTATAACAAATATGTGGTAAAATTAAATATTTATTTTATTGGAATTTATATTATATATTAGTATATTACTATATTAGAATATTAATACCTATACTTGAATTTAAAATGATTTAATAAATTGAATTTTTAAAATTGGTTTACATTTTAGTGTTCTTCCATGTCTACCGATCCTAAAGTAAAAACAAAACAATTTTTAAATATTTAAATGTTTTAATTCTTATTTTTTTTTTATTAATTTCTTTACATTGAAAATTACACTGCACAAAGAGATATTTCCTGAATTCCTGATGTTCTAAATCTACTTGAAATTTAAATTTAAATCTACTTGAAATTTAAATTTAAATTTACTTGAAAGTAAATTTGTATTCACGAAAAATCTTCTTTCGACATCTACAAACGTTATTGGAGCATTTACATAAAATAAACCAAATCATTACTTGTCAAGTCCTCAGACAATCCTTCCATATCTTCAACTTCGACGCTCAAAATTTTTTAAATTTTTAAAAAGCTTTGTATCCATGATTTTTGTCTAAAACGTCATTTAACTTCTTTACGACTGCTTTGTCTTATGTACATTTTAAGTCAACAATTTTATTTTTCGCATCTTCGACAGTTTTTAATGAATCGGATAATTTTATTCCTTTCTTTTCCAAAAATGTTATGGATTTGGGTAAAGATCGGAAATTCGATTTAATAAATGCCAAGTTACACTGAAGGTTATTCTTTTCCAAATACTTTTTTTACAAAAACATATCAAAATATGCAAAATAAGCATAACAGTTTTAAAATAAGCACTTTCCAGCAAAATCTATCAAATATGCAAAAATATGCACATTCAAATTTTAGATCTGATATATCATGGCACATAGAAATGAATTTATTTCGTACTCTGCTATTTTTAACAATCATTAACAAAAGTATGCAAATGCTAGAAGTCCCTAAGCCTACCTATTACCTATGATTCTGTAGTTTGGAGTAAATCTGTGTATAATGCGGGACTTATACAAATGTTCCAATAAAATATACAACCTATTACATAAGTAATGCGAGTTTCCCATACACTATTTTTACTGAATATATAATAACATACATTTATAGCATGTAATATTATTTAATATAAAATAAGTGTTCCTATAAAATTTCAAAATTTTAAAAACTACAAATTCATTTCAATGGGCCCCTAAAATAGCCCTGTACTCGATTTCGAACAGCCCTCCCTTATGGGGGGCCCTGGATAACACACTTATACTCGAGCAGTTAAGTTTTAAGTTAAGTTATTTAACACTTTTAGGTATACTTAATCTTACAAATCCTTTAAATTATAAAATAAAATAATGCATTTATTAATTATAATAACACTTATTTTTATGAATTTGTAATAGTAAAGAATGAATAATATTTTTATATTTTAAAGAAAAATAAGTTCACTTTGTTCATTTTGATATTTGAGAATTTCAACACAATAGTTACAATTGTAACCAGTTACATTTGTAAAATAGTAGTATATGTATCTGTATAGTTAAAGTTACTTGAAAATTACGAAGCTAACACTGATTACAACTTACAAGTTACAAATGTAATTCGGTTACGTAACTCTGATAAATAAACTGATTACTGCCCAACACTGACGACATAGCTGGTAAGTGGTAACTCAAGAGTCCTCGACACGGCCGTTATGAAAACATAACAATAATAAAAAATATAACGTCCCGTACCTACGACAATAGCATGGTAAGGTACTAAACATATTACATATATCATGTGAGTGTTTTACATTATGTATAGATCTGAGCAGGTAAGATTATATTATGTATTATATATGAGCTTATATTATTATAACATAAGAAATTATTCTTATGTTATAATAATATAATACACATCAAATTTATTAAAAATTTTTTTTTTTGAAAATTGCCTTCTTGCAGCTTCATCTCATACGACCGAGCGATATATATATACTTTCATAATATATATTATGATACATATTATATATTTTATTATTTTATGTGCAATTATGTTGTATAATAATGATATCAATGATACTTTTTTGCCTAACGTGTTCAATCACGCTATGCGATCCGACCTCCATCCGGGAGTGTTTTATATATTATAGTCATCATTTTAACGGTGATCGGGGGCCGACGTCAACGAGTGGGGAGGTGGGGAGGTCATATTGGCGCTCGCGCGGGCGTGTGTGTGCGTGTTGGTGAGGGGGTGCTAAGGGGAGAGGTTCTTCGGCTTGTGGAGGAGAGAACGCGGCAGCAGAGGCGGTGGCATGAAACTCCTCCTATCCGACGGTGGTGGTGCGTGGAAAGACAGCGCAGCACTGACAAAATATTATATTATTACATTTTGTCGCGCAGTCGCCTGCATCGATTACCCAAGTACAGCAATTATGAACATGGTCGGTGTGGGTTGTGGATGAGTAGAGGGCGGTTGGCTTTGTAGAACATTTTTTGTTCATTCGTTTGTTCAACAGACGTTCATTTGTGATCGCATCCCGCGTACCAATACAATTTTGTATAAGACTACAAATGATATACCTTGCAATTTCTTGCATAAATAATATAAAGCCATAGTACATAAATTAATATATAATTAATATATCTATTCTATAAATTAGTGAGTCTCAACCTTTTTTTTTATTTTTATTTTTTTGTTTACCGTCATGTCACTACGCCATAATAATGTCGTATATTAATTATACTTTGAACACATACAATATAATTTAAAATGTTTGTGTGTTTATAATTAAATACAGATCACGGTAATTTGTGACACGCACTATAATGTGCCGGGACCCACCAGTTGAGAACCACTGCTATAAATAATAGACAATGAATAGGCCATACTATTGATGTCTATACCTATATTATAACAGTGTAGTAAAAGATAGCAAGTACTAGACTACTACGACACACTCTGTCAAGTATATTATTAATTAAGTACCTGGGATGTGCTTACAGATTGTGTAAAATATTTATAAGCCAAAAATAAAAAATTGATTCATAAAATCTGTGTAAACAATGAATAAAAAAAAAATTAAAAAGTTGACATAAAAGGCCAAAATATAACTGTATATACAAAAGGTTAAAATACTCAAATTACATATGTAAAAATAATTGGAGTTATTTTTTATTTTTATAAAAAGTGATTTAAATCGTGCACGTTTCTCATTATGTTTTATACAACTTATTCTAATAAAAATAATATGGGCATTTTTTAATAGCTACAAATATACTTTATATTTATTTGTAGATATATATCTATCTACTACATATGAAACACAAATGGTAGAAAACACATGTTATCATTTATTGTTTAAAAATATTACATAAGGAATTACTTAGGGGGCGGGTGTTTTGAGTTTTCTGAGTTTTTAAAATAAAAATAAAGTATCTACTACCCTGCAATTTGATACAAAATAAAATATTGTAATACTAAAGAATGTAGGTATGCAATTTTTTCTTATCACACCTCCATATTACGCCTCTGCGTTATATTATATAAGTACACAAAAAATTGTTACCTCCATCGAGTGATAGGTACATACAACATAGGTTCATAATATTATATGTATACATATTACATACAGCTGCTGCATTTGTAGGTTTCGATGGTTATATTATCGACAACGCTGCTCAATTTCTTTAACTTGAACTTTTCGCTTTCTTACTAAACGCTGTTTTTGCCTGTCTGGTACTTGCAGTAAAACGGGATTACCGCAATAGGGTGCGTCAAACACAAAAGTGGAGTGTTAAAGAAGTTTGAATTTAATCCGTATATTACTTGTCATCTGCCGTCAAATACATACTGGGTCGAAAAAAAATGCGCAAAACTAAAGAGTTTTTGCTTTAGAATATTTTTTCTTTTTATATACCTACCTATAATATTATATAATAGTGTGCATGCATTCGAAATTCCATACATTTATACAGATCATCTGTAGCTTTCGATGAAATTTCAATATCAAATATAATATATATAAAACTATCTAAAATTTATAAGTAGGTAATTACTTCGTTCTTAACTCATTAATGATTTGACTATAGTGTCAATATTATTAAGCTGTAATAAAAAATATTTGACTCAAACCATTGGTTTTATTTTTTTTGTTTATATTATAAGTTATAAATTTGTGACACACTATTTAGAATTAGTTTTCAATTTTGAATTTATAAATTTTAAAAGATTATGATTTGAATGTTCACTATATATGTCCTAACCTTTGATCTTCAGTAGAAACACCAATATTCATATTATCCAATATTGATTCAACAATATGTTGCATTTAACTAGGCTTTTTTTGGTCTATGGTAATTATAGTTTCTCCTTCTGGTGTACCAATTTGTGCATATTGCTCAGGATGAACTTGGTAAATTTTTACTTATTTTATGTAATTCATTATAGAAATATAAATAAAAATGAACCAAAGATATAATTAAATGACTCCGAGTTATAATGTAATTTCAGTCGTTGGAAAAAAAGGAACAAGAGTTCTCTTGACTCTTGACTTGACAAATAATCATGTCCTTAAATTTAATTTAAACGATTCTATGCTTGTTGATTTTTAGATTTGTGTGTTTCGAGAGTACCTATAATATTAAAAGGTATATTATTCTAAAAAAACTGCCCTCGAAGCTTATTTTTCTATAAACATCATTGGAGTAAGTGTTGACCTTTTCGAAACTCAAGTGAAAAACATTATTTTTTGTTGAAGATCGAGAACTTCTCGACGAGAAGAGCTTTATCACCGAAAATTCAACCTTAACGAGTTGAACCAAATATTTATGTATTATAATAAGGATGTTATGAGCGTTTTACATATTTTCTTTTAAAAATGCTGTGTTGATTAATGTTTATTAAAAACATATTATATTCTTTCAGTAAATTGTATTTAAATATTACGAAATCATAAAATATACAGACAGGTATCTAAAGATGAAAATCATTAATAGCCAATAGGTACTATATTATTATCTAGGTATAGTCAGACAAGATGAATTCATTTATTTTTATAAATCTTATTGATTTGGAATTTATAATTTTATGTTTTAGATACAGACAGATTTTTTTTTTTTTAAATTTTTTTTTGTAAAGTTTGAAGTCATTTGTTTTTATTTTTAAGTCATACATATGTTTTTTTTTGAACAACGACATCCAGCTCTATATAATGCACGAATTATTATGATTATTATTATTATTATTATTATTATTATTATTATTATTATTATTATTATGATGATAGCTGTTTATAGCGTATACATAACCTCGAGCTACCAACTATAATATAGAGGTTGAAAACTTTTAAACCGTATAATATATTATATTATATAGGTGGCAGTATAGCACTCGTCACTCGATAAGGGTTACGTGTTAATTACGGAAGCAGCGTGGTAGCAATAAGCGTCGTTTCAATACTCGAGACCTTAACGCTGTACAATCATAAATATATATCCTGAACGTGAGGCCGTCTGGCGTCGAGGTCACGTTTATATTATCATAACGACGACTAAACGAACTGTTAAAACGAATACGTGAGATGTTTATCGCGTACGTGCGTGTGGCGTTGTAAAAAAAAACAAAAAAAAATAATGAAAACAAAATAAGAAACGCATCGTTTTCACTATGTTTTTATACACGGACCTCTTGTGTACAGATATTATATCACATGGGAGGTCGTGCGCTGGCCGGTAGCGGCGGCGATACGCGTGCCGATACGACGGTATTGCGGTAAGTGGTAACTATATTGTAGTATTGTAGGGAAAACTCCGGAAATGAGGATTTTAATGATAAATAATAATAATAACAAAATTATCGTTAGTCTGTAGGTATCGTTATCGATCAATCGTGTCACGGTTTGATTGGTATTTCAACTAAAATAATTGTTACTACCTAAAACTATAGGTATAGTTGTTTGTCAAGAGTTCCACGACATTAATAGGTGTATTGTACGATTAGTACAAAAATTAGTATAAATCCAGGAGCTTTTCTAGGGGTGGGATCATTTTTGTTACCTATACTTATATTCTTATTTTTAAATAAATGGGTAGAATTTAAAAATTTTTTTTGTCAAAGTTAAAATCAATGATATCATGAAATTGAAATTAGGGAGTGGTATCTAGCTTTTTATACTATTTTCTACTAAATATAGATACCGTAAAACATGCATTTGTCGTGTTTAAAGTTAAAATATGCAAAAAAATAGAACATGTGTACCAATACTAGAAAAGAAAACAGGTATCAATACGACAATATATAACATAGTATAATATAGGTAACTAGGTATGCATTTTTCGTTTATAATGAATGATACCTGTTTCACACACAGCTACAAGATCTAACCATATGAATTAGTAGATATACTGATTTCCTGTAGAGGATGTGTTAGGAACACTTTACGCAGGATAACTCAACGTACTACAACTAGGATAGCTAGATAATTGTTTGAACTTAACAAGGATATTTCATAATAACTTGTGAACGACTGCAACATAAAAAAAAATAGATCACAATCTCAAAATGATGAAATAAACATGATATTTCTATAGAGTCAATGTAAATGATATGGGGTACCTACTTTAAGAACCACTTGTACAGGCAAATTAATCCTAAATGACTAGACCTTTATTCTAGTTAGGTAGGTGCTTATCTCTACGAAAACAAAAACGTTCCCACAAAACATGGACACATGGTAGAAAAGAAATAAGATAATCCTCCCGTACTAAAATCGTAAAATATAGGATATTTTACGAGAACCTTAACGAATTTGGAAAATAATTACTTAGCAAGTACTAAGTAGGTTTAGATAACTCTAGGTTATGTTAAGTTAAGTAGTACACAATAATTATCAACATGACGACATATATATATATATATAGGAATATAACACATAACAAATACAATTTGTTATTATAATGATTATCCCATTTAGGCAGTATAATGCAGATGGATCAGCTCATTCTTTCGGAACCAAAATTGTTTACCGTAAACTTGTTATCTAAAGTATGTACAATTCAATAACAACATTTGGCACAAACTTGAGAAAATTAACTTGTGGTAATTTATTATATTATACTAACATGACCCAATCGTTAGCTTTAAGTATTAAGTATACAGGAGATATTAGTTTAGTAATAAATAATAAATAATAATTTAAGCCTAAATGCTTAACCAGCAACATAACAAATAGTAACAATAGTATTTAAACAAAATATTTTTTTTACCTAATCTTGACTAATCGATATAAATATTGTAATATTTCATGACATACATATCATAATAACAAAAATATAAAAATCAGTTTATTTATCAAAAAAATAAAATAGGTATCAGACTAGTTTTGAATGTAATAAACTAGGTAATAAATGATGAATTTATCCTAGGACGTAAATTTAATTTTTTTCTTTTTTGAAATAAGCGGAAAATATTGCTAAATATAACAAAACAACACCAAAACTTATCAAGTTATAAATATGTAATAATTTTGTATTTTACTCCTTGGCAACCTGAAACAAATTCATTACTCGTTTGGGTCTCTTAAGACGTATCAAAATGTACATGGGAATTCTACAATAGTTCTGGTCATACATTATTTAAGGTAATACGCATTAGGTTGAAGCAATGCAAAAGCAATTCTGTCCCCGGTTCTCGGTTCAAAAAAGAAAGAAAAGGTAATACGCATTATTGCCGAACGGTATGACGTTTTCATAACGAGAGGATGTTGATCGATATTCAATTTGAGCGTTTGTTATATTTATATAATATATAACACTAGATACATATAAATAGTAAAGTTTTTGTGGGGAAATTATTTAATTAAAAAATAATTAGCTACAGTGCCAATTTGAAATTGTAAAAACAAACACTTACCTCCATAAATGCTTGTGTATATATTTAATCAAACCAATTGTATGTGTGAAGGACATTCCAGTTTATGCATTATTTACTCAATGTTGACAAGTATTTTTTTATAAACAATTGTATCAATTAATGGTTTAGTGGTTTGAATTTTTTTTTTTATATTAAATTGAGAATGATAAACCTCAAAATATCAATAAATTATAAAAAAATTCACTACGTTTAGTTGTATATAGGATATATACCAATTGTTTAATACTTGGTTAATTGTTTGAAAAAAAAACAAATCATTTATATAAATAAATTAAAATGTGACTTAAAATCATTATGTGACGTTAAATACTTAAATACAATGCAATTTATTTGTTATTAGAAATTATGAGATGAGGAGAATGGTCTATCGTCATTTTATGTCTAAAATTGCTGAAACGCATTATGTTTTTACACATTTGGAGGCTTCGCATTTGAAAAAAAGTGGTAAAATTGGTTTTCGACCTGGGCCTCGAAAATTCGGCTACAACACGTTTGGGCATTTTATCCCAAATTGAAACACTTTTGGGCACTAAAATGTAAAATGTATATACCTTTTTTTAAAAAGTATATAAAATATGTACATACATGCATAATATATGTATACAAATATACATATATATCAAAATAATATAGGTAAGTATATACTGTATTTGTATACATCTGTATATACCTTTAATCCAGAGCGACGGTAGTGGCGTAAAAAAAAAAGCGGAGCGGTCACTACCGTAGTACATTACACGAGCACGATAATAATAACCGTATTCAGGACTTCCTACGATAATAAATATTATAGTAGAAAGCGTTAAAATACGTAATCACAGACGTTATCGAAAATATCGAAAATCTATTTATCTGTAATTTCCAAAGTTGTATTAATAGTGTAATAAAATGCAATGGGTACCATATTTATTTCGCCATAAGTCCATATCAGACAATCAGTCCGTAGTCGCTTGTCGAGTGTCTAGTGCTCAAGTAAATATTCTTACCATGAACTCCATAGATGATATATTTGTAACAAAACGAGGAAGAAGATGTGTTCTGATACAGGGATATAAACTAAGTGAAAATAAACAATTGGAGGACCGAAATTTTCACTTCAGATGTACAAATCGTAAATGTAACGTAACAGCAATCATTGGGGAGAAACTTGATTTAATAATTTCACAAAAAAGTTATCACAATTATCCAACCACTCCTGAAAATATTTTAAATCGACAAAACATAATGTCTACACTTAAACAAAAGGCCATTGATGATGTTTTTACTAAACCAAATAAAATAATCAGAAAAGTACTTAAAGATCAAACTACTGTTAATATAAGTTATTCAGATGTGCGTTTATTTAGGAAATCTATGTATGAAGCTAGGCGAAAACTAATATTAACTATTCCTAAATCAATATACGAGGCTAAGTATCAACTGTTTTCAAATCAAAACGATATCCTTTACTAATAATAACGAACAATTTTGTTTTATGAAAAATAATGAAAGTATACCAATATTTACTTGTTATACAAATTTAGTTATGTTGTGTAAAGTAAGAATTTTTGCTGATGGTACTTTTACATTTAGTCCGTCATATTTTTATCAACTATATACAATCCACATATTACAAAACAATTATTATCTGCCTTTGATTTATTGTTTTTTAAATTCGAAATCAACTGATAAATATAAGGAAATGTGGACATTAATTAAAAAACTTTGTAAAAAATTAATTAACAAAGAAATACAAATTAACAAAATACATTTGAATTTTGAAAAAAGTGCACATATTGCAATATAATAATCGTTTCCAACTGTACAAATTATTGCGTGTCAATTTCATTTGGGTCAAAGCAGGTATCGTAAAATCCAATCAAATAATTATTTACTTAATCAGTATAAAAATCATACAGAAATAGGGTTATGGCTAAAATATTTTTTTGGTCTAGCATTCTTACCACCTGAACAAGTTGATGATGGTTTTGTTGAGCTCATTTCTATAGCTCCTATAGATAACCATACGTTTACTGATTATATTTTAGAAAATTATATTCATAAAGAGTCTCAATTTCCACCAAATATTTAGCAGAAACTCCCATAAATAATACTAGGACAACCAACGGACCCGAAGCTTCCCATAAACATTTCAAAGCACAATTTTACCATCCACATCCAAACATACACCATGTAGAAGACGTTCTAACTAACATTCATGCAGAAACTTCATTAAAAATAAATAGTATAAAAAAAAAATCAATTCAATTACACTAGAAAAGAGACTGAACTTAAAAGGAAATTTTTGATTGATAATTGGAATGCTTATGACAAAAGAGACATAACACTAATTGAATACTTAAAAATTATGGGAATTCGTTATCAAGGAAATAAAATATGAATATTATAATTACATAATTTATTATTATTTTTTTTTTTATAAAACTTGATACCTTCATTATTTTGATTTATATAATATTACTATTTTTATTTTTATTTAACACAAGTATAAATAACTTACTTATTTTATAACACTTTATAGCTACATTATTATTTATTTTATTTGTACTTATATTATTTTGATTATTTTACAAAATAAATAGTAACTTACACTTTATAAAACTTTTTACCTATATTATTTTAATATATACATATTATGCATGTATGTACATAGTTTATATACTTATTAAACAAAGGGATTTTACATTTTAGTGCCCAAACGTGGTATCTTTTTAGGGATATAGAGTGCCCAAACGTTGTGTGGATTTTGAATACTAAACAGGTAAAAATGCCCAAACGTGCTGCACAGGGAAATCCTAAGGATGGCCCCGAATAACGCAATATCTATATCATATACATAATTATGCGATTTGTGGTTATCGATTATCGGCAGTAAATCGCGTCCACGGGCCATATAAATTTCATCGTATGCTCTTTTGTCACTGGACAAACGGTCAATATTCGTTATAGCAATATTTGCGCCCATAGGTAATTGTGTTCAAAGAAACGATTTTTTTTATTTCGAGAATACAAGCTCAACCATAATACTATTATGTAAGCAAATCCTTGTGTCACAGTACACATGGCACTTGTCTGTCGAGTGATCCGAGACGGTCCGTTTAATTATAATATAATATTATCATAAAAATATCCTCTATGTGGTGGCAATGGTGTTGAATGCAAACTTGTCAACGCCACACTACCTACATATATTTTATATACTTTGATGAACCCTCTTCGAGGAAATTATTTTTGGGGGAGCAATCCAGTTTCGGTCGTTCTTTCCGAGGGAACGCTCCTTGTGTTCTTGTGTGAAACGCACACATGCGTGTGTGTGTATGTGCGTGTATGCACGTTTTATTATTGTGTTGTTACGCTACCTGAATTGCTTTTGACGTGATTCCAGTCGACATCTATCTGTAAATAATGACGATAATATAATAGAGACGAGAGCTTATAAACCACGAAGCGTACGGACACATTATGGGTGCACGTGAACAATAAACATCAACCATTCACACCGACAGACCAACGGTTGTGGCCCATCGTCGTCACTCGTCGACATAATTTAAAATGTTATCATTATATATATCCTTATAGGTACGTAGTGGCGGAGGGGAGGAGTAGCGGTTTAAACCATCACATCGATTCAAATAATAACAACCGCTTTACAGATATTGATTTGATTTTTATTGACTCACTGAAATTTGAAATGGTCAAGATTACAGTGTTATCAAAAGTGTTTCTTACCTACTTATTTATTTGACATGTAACGCAATTGTAAGATGAAATCAACAAAGTCTATGTGGGTAGTCTGCATTGCCTCGTCCTCTTATATATTATAAATAAAATTTGTATTCTATTTTCAATTCCGAATAAATAAACCAAATAAATATTTAAATATTCTATTAAGTTAACAGAAAAATGTTATGTTAGGGTTTAGGTTGGCTGTGTGGAGTACATCAAATAAAAGTCATGCACTCCAAAAAAAAAACAAGCCCTAGTTCTTTTAGAGTCTGAACCGTAAACATGAAATAATATATGTAGCAAAAAAAATAATGATTGAAATTTTATTTTATTGAAGGGTTTATAAAATATGGTCTAGTTACGTTCAAACGCCATACGGTACACATTATAATATATATATCTATTATCTAATAAAGTGATTAATAATTAGCCATTACTATTAACAAAATAGAGCTTTATATTAGCTTTTTATTTTTTAATTACTATCCATATGTTGTATTTTTTGTCTGATGAGGAAACACGGACTTCTGTATTGAATTTTCAATATATACTGCGATGTGGGACGTAAGAAGTGTGTTGTACAAACACTTAATTATTATTATTATTTTATTAACACATGCTATGATATTATAGACCTATATAATATTATATATGGGGGATGGAGTGGCCGACGCTGGCTCGATACCTCTGTCACGGGTGGCATTTTTCTTCGGGCAAGTCACGGTGTCCGGAGAACAAGTGCCGCCATCCCCCACCCATGGCATGGCAGATACCTACGGGTGCCTAATCAAAAATTCTGCCAAACAAAACACACACGTGTCCTCCCCCCTCTACCGACATAAAACCTACACAATCATACAGCTAATGGTCATAGTCGACAGACATAAGATCAACTAAAAAAAAAAAAATATTTTATATATTTATAAAATCTGTATAAATAAAGGCTTTTAAAATACGTGAAGTTTTATCTTACAATCAGAACATTTTAAGACATTAAACGTAATTTAAGTTCAGAAAAGTATTTTGCTTTAGAATATATTATTAATGTATGTTGTTACTTGTACCTAGAAAAATTTAAAAAAATATTAACGATAGGTAATATTGGTAAACAAAATGTACGTACATATTATAAATTAAAAATGTATAATTCAAATTAAATACTTAATAAGTATTTTAAAAATTGTTAGCACTTTTTAAGATAGAGTTTAGATAAGAGTGTTTACTGTTAAGATTACTTTTTGTATAATTAAAGCTAATAATAAATATGAAAAGAACATTTAATAATGTTATTTATGCGTCATAACGATGGATAAAGTTTCTCAATTCCTCTAGATATTTTTAAATAAGAACTAATCTTTTGTATTAACTAGGGGAAAGAAATCTGAATTACGAATGATATTAATAAATGAACGACAACAATAGTTGAGAATTGCCGTATAATCTCTTAGTTTAAATGAATTGATTTTTTTAAAATTATTTAAACATTTCAATCAAATGCAAACAAAACAAACTGCATTTCTTTTTCGGAGTAGTTTTATATATATATTATATATTTATATTTAGGTACGTGTATATATATTGTTGTTTGTGCACAAGATTTGAATAAAAAGGAGGGACGAATTCCCCGTGGGCGTATCGTTATTGGGCACACGGTACCGTCCGAAAACGACGCTAAAAAAAAAGATGAGGAAAAGATTGAGCGCACAGACGACTTTACGTTTTCTGCGAGGAACCCATTAATTCACGCTTGAAATTCGTAAAAAAATTAATTATTTACCGACGAATATTTGTTGCGGGTAGATTGGTTTTGTCGATTTGCATATACCGCCTATATGTTTATTGTACATTTTACAATACACCTCGTCACGTAAAATATATACCGTTAGCCGTTAGGTATAATTGGAAAAAACGATAGGTAGTTGGTAGGTATATATGTGCAAGTACTGGAGACCATATCGATTTTATTTTTTAATCTTATAATACTTAGTTCTACCCTTATTCTCGAAGAAGGTACCTACTTGGATAATAAATTCATTTTTAATGCGTGTATAAACGTACTAACATCTGACAATAAAACATAAATTTTGAATAAAAACGATTTTAACGGAAAAAAATGTTAACTGTGTAAATTGATATACATGCACAATACAGTATACTGTTAACACATTATACAATATATGTATAATAATAAATATTTTAATTTTATATTATTTTTACAGTTCCTAATCATAGAAATCAACTAAATTATTAAGTTTTCATATTATCATAATATCATTTCTACGAGTTTAGATTTCATATTAAAATAATGTATTGTCAAATATTTAAGCTGTATACTTGAAGATGATAACGTCCTTAGTCGACTGAGCAACTATCAGTGAAAATATATTTTCAATACATTTGCATTGTGAATAAGAATGGCATTTAGTAGATACTGGCAAATAAACATTAAATTAGGTACGTTTTCTTTTCTATGCATCAGCTCCTATCGGTGGTATACACAGGAAAAATTCTTAAAGATATTATTCTACTATATAATAATAATCGTGTCGACCGTGGAATCGAATATGTTTGAATAAAAATAATTTAGAATTTAGAATTAGGTACAGTTAGTATTCTGTTTAAACTTTACCAAAATATTCAGTAAATAAAAATAAATATTTTAAATTTAAATATATCCATTTAATAGTTATCAGTTATCACTATAATCACTGATTATCAGCACTCACATAATATCCAATCAGATAAAATTTATGTATAGGTTTACAATATTTAATACAGCACTATAGCTCCCAGTGGGTAGTGACATATTCGGAAGAGGCCAAGAAAACGCCCCCCTCCTCTTAATCCATGTTTGTGGAATTGTATATAATAATAACTAATGACGAACCTCAAAACATTAGTTTGGATAATTATTATTGAATCCAGCAGTGCAACATTAAATCATAAGTTATTTCAAATAATAGATTGTTAAAATATGTTATCTTTTATAACAATTAAACCACTGTTCACATATCAACTGATTTAATATTGTACAAATGTTGTGTATTTCGAACGCATGATATCCAAAGCTGTAGGAAATTCAAATTTTTTTTAAATTTTGTCGGGTTAAACTTGATGCTACTCATGTGCACTCATCATGCACTGGATAAACAATCATTAAGTCATTGTCTTTTCAGCGAAGCACAATAAAGCCAGGATTTTTTTCTGTAACAGTATATGGATTTTCTTTTTTACAATAATTAGGTAGGTTAGGTACTCCTTATTTCACCATTTTTTAGTTTTTTTTTATCAATTCAACATTTGCATAGGTACCTTCTACCTACTACCGAAATCATGGAAATTTTATTTTATAAGTTGAAATTGTATAGGTAATCAATAAAACTAAAATTTCCTGAGACAATAATTTAATAATTACTCATAATATTTTGATCTTTCAAATTACCATGCAAGTTTTAGATTCTGAGTGGAACGATAAATGTATTGATTTTACAATGATGTGTGTGTTTTTTTTTGTGTGTCTATCATCACTTTTTAGGACAGTAAAAGTGCTTGGATTTTCTTCAACAATATCTTTTCTGGTAGGAAAGTGAATCTAGTTGGTACTTTGGGGGTCAAAAGTAAAATACAGTAGTTTTCATAAGCGTCGTGAAAAACAAAAGAAAAATTAAGGAAAAACGGGAATTTTTACGCAAAATCTGTTTTCGAGAAAATCGATTTTGGATTTTGTGCAACTCTTAAACAAATGACCGTAGGTACATGAAATTTTGACTGGATATTTATATTCGAATTTTCTATACATCATAACATTTTCCAAATATTTTAACTCTTTTTTGAGCTCTTTACGGACATTTTCAGTTTCCATTTTTTTTTTAGTTTTTTTTCTAAAAATATCAATAAAATGTTATTTGTTGGTTAAAAAAGCTTGACAATTTAATAGAAGGCTATATATTGTTTCAAAGGCAGATGAAAAATATTAAAAATCCCTAGATACAGTTTTTTTTTTTTTATAAGCATTTAAAGTTCAAATTTGACAAAATTTATCAATTTTAAAATTGAATAATTATTTTGTTGTTAAAAATTTATAAAATGTTCAACTTTTATATCTAAGGATTGAAAATTTAAAAGAAGATTCCACGTAAGTAGTTAATTCTGTTACCAAAATCTCTAAAAAATACACAATCACAGTTTATTTTTATAGTCATTTTCAGTTCAAATTTGGACGAAATTACATATTAAAAAACCTAGAATAACTAATTTAGTTATTTTGTTATGATTGTATAATATTATTCGTTGGTACTTGAAACTTCTAAAGTATACTATTATATATCTATTATAGTATCAGGGTTTGTTGTTGATGTATAACAAGTTATAAGTACCTAATGGCTATTGTGATATGATTAATTTGGAATTTATTATATTTACAATTTTTTTTAATACCATAGATATGTATATAATATGTCTTTACCTAGACTGACATACCGTCTCCGCTCAGAATCGTTTTTCTTATACAATGATATTATACCATTGAATTCAAATTTAATACCATTCATTATACAGTGACCCACTTGTAACCTACTGCACAGCAGAGCACCTTTTTGGATTCGATTTTGGAATAAACACTTGTATATTTGAAAAGCGTTCATAAGAGTTTTGCAATATTGTATGCGTATAAACAATTAAATGCCAATATAATTACAAACTAGCAAAATAAGGAAATATATGTAAAATAAAATTGGTGTCATTTCAATTAAGAATGATTTTAACATTTCTTATCAAACTGTAAAAGTTTAAACATCTTATTCTAATAAAAATATGCATATAAATATAAGTTGGTTCTCTAATTATTCATCTATTAATCGTATAACGATATACAAGTATAATATTATTATCGCGCCATTCCAATCAATTATAATATAGGTTTATGAGATGAGACGTTATTACCCAGACGTACTACTGAATACTGATTCTATATATACGTACCTATACTTAACGACGAGCGGCTCAACAAGATTTAATATTTTTCCATTTTTCTTTTTTTACATTTCGAGAACCCATATGATGAGGGGGTTGTGATCGATTCCCCCCTGCCCACTTCCCTTAGACCGTGTCGTGAGCTCTATTTGACGTTGTCATAAATTCCCAGAACATTTTTCACATTCCCCATTTTCAGCGACATTGTTAGCAACAATCATTTTATTCGGAGACGTGAAGTGACAATATATAAAAAGCTTGTAAACTCAGAGGTGGCAGCTTATCGCAAATGTTTGAGTATTTTATATTGTTTATTCAAAAATCAGATTTCGATGTGATTTGGATAAAGGTTTTATCTTTCAAATAATAAAAAAAAAAAATGATCAAAATACAACTATTATACTAGGCATGATCGTTTTGTTAAAGAAATTTCCTTATAGGTACGGCTATTGTAAGACCATCTTTATTAAAATAGACGGTTCCAAAATCTATAGTCGATCTACTCATCCATATAATACCTCGTACTTTTAAAATAAAATTTGTTCAACAGTAAAGACCTAGGTAGGTACATAATTGAAGTATAACCTAACCTAAATATAAGATTTAAGTTATGATTTTATTATTTTATTAAAAGCTACCTTTGGCAGCCGTTGGTTGAAAAGTTCTATTTATTTACCCAATTATTTTATTTATTCAGTAAGTGACCAACTATAAATTAATTTTATTTACACGTGAATTAATATTAATAATCGTTAATGAGTTTGTTTTGTAAAATACCATGCTAGTGAACGGTAAACAACGAAGTTGTTTTATTAGTTAAATCAAAAATATAAGATAAATAAAAAATGAATTTAATTTCGAGAAATATCACTGTACAATAATTCAGATATAAAAGTGTCAATTTATAATGACGTAATAAATATTTTAAGTTAAAGTTTTAGTTAATTGAAAAACAAAATGTTATTGATAAATAACATTGACTTACTAAATAATGACAACTTAGAAACAAGAACAATAATCCTAAATCACTCACTTGATAATACTAATATACACACTAATATTATGTAATATTTCGGTTCAACAACAACGTACGTTATAATAATTACCTATGAAAGGTAATTTTTCTCATGGCGTATTAAAATTAACTCATAACTTTATAACTGAAACCAAATATTGGAAAATAACTTTAAGTACTAATAAATCAATTGAGTATTTATAGTATAGAGTAAATATAGCTATAATTAAATATTGCGACAAAACTTGTCTAGAAAAATAGCACAAATCATACCGGTAATGTAATCGCTCGTTGCCACCGCGTTAAGGACTTATCGGCACACTATAATAAATAATAACGAACCCGTAAGTGCCCTTATCATAAAATCGAATAATCCCAATTTTCGGTATCGGACTGAACAGGTTTTTCAATAATTTGTACAATTGTACCGATCATTTGGACGGGAGCTTGTAATGTGCCTCTTAAGTCCTCCAATATTGCTGTTTCGAAGTACCTATTTAAAATATTGTACTTCGAGACGTGGGAGACAATAATATAAATTATTACGAGAAAAACGGCTGCGACGAATCGTTTTTGTCAACCACAACCATGGCATACACATACAAATATACAATGCTGTTTCCCGATCTGGTTTTGAGTGTGTGCGTTTTTTGTACTCAGGAGACGCGTGGTTTTATTTTTATTATTTATTATTATTTTTTTTTAATCACTTCCGTTGTCGATTTACATCGGCCCGCTCGGTACAACGTCTATATACTCGGCGCATACATGGGATTGAAAATAATGACAATAATTGTCCTTTTTAGCACACACAAACACGCGGTCGAGTGCCGAGGTTTTAATTAAAAAAAAAAAAGCGGTCTGAAAACAGACTGGAAAAAAAAACAAAATAATGGACACGATGACAATACCCCCTCCCCCCAACACACACACCCTCGCCCGTACGTGTGTCACGTCGGCGATCGTGAAGGGTTGCGGGGGCGGACAAAAGAGAGGTGTGTGCGGGTGTAGACGAGGCGACGACGACTGCGACTCCCCGATCCGATTCCGATTTCCGACTTCAGTCGACGACGACGATGACGATAAAAACATATCACACGCGAGTGGACCCTCGGGACACTTCATCAGCAGAAACGAAATATTTTAATGCGCCGCCGTTGCGGTTAAATAGAATTTCGACCCTTATTTTCTTCTTCTTCCTCCTCCCGCCCACCCGTCGTTTTCCGCGGGGCCAATCCCTCGGGCCAACGCACTTAATCGGGCAAATGCGATTATTTTTGACGTGTGGTGACAGCGGCGGCGGCTCGTTACCGTCCACCGTATAAAAACGCGCGTATCGGGGCAACGACAAATCATTACGGCGATTACATCATATTATTATTATTATTATTAAGATATCAAATATACCTACCTACTTTTATACATAATACTATTGTATTTCAATATTTCGATATTGCCGACCCGAGTGCAGACGAACGATAATAATATTATAATGTTTTCGATTTGCCCGGAATATATATATATAACGTGCAGTCTCTCCCCTATAAAACAATATACGCGCGCACGAGACACACATAAAATATTATATATAATATCCATTCCACCTACCCACAACGATAGTAATCATCTGTCCAATTTTCGTGTGTCGCTTACAAATCCGTCGTCGGTCTCACGTGTTTTTCCATTATACGATTTAACGCAGCGAACTTGTGGATGACATAATAATAATATTGATATTACACGAGTACATTAGTACGCAATTCGACTTTCAATCAAGATTTCTATATTCCAACGTGGTAGCGGTTCTTACGCTGTAGTGTATATTACTATATTATTATAATCATATTACAATATTGGTCGACGGCGTTGCGATGATAATATCTCGAATCATAGACGTGCGCAGACTTTTGTCGCTTGGAATATGGCTGATAAAATGTGCTCCCAAATATATAACGCTCCTTACTATAATATGATCATACCATCGCCTTAAAAATATTAATCATTATTAAAGCTACTTATTAGAAAATAATACATTTTTAAACATGCTGAAAAATAAACATAATAGGTATATCTTATAAGAACAAAACACAATCTTCTTTATATTTTTATAAAAACGTGTTTATTGAAAATGATATGTAAAGGTAATTTTATATTCAATATTCTTGTCAGATAAATAAACCCTAAACATCGATCGTACCAAAATATGTTATTGCTTTTTCTAAAATAAGTTATTTTAGTTTTGTTCATAATATGTCCTCCAAAAAAAAAATGTCTGCTCCCAGTACCCTACTAGGGTATCTATAATTACTGCCGTCATAAGCCACTAAGCAGTAACTCCAAAAATCGTTATGTTCAGGAAACAATAAAACAGTTTTCAACACTAAATTAGTCCGTAGAGTAAAAATAATAATATTTTAAACATTAAAGAGATTTCATATTATTGTATTTTTCATGAGGAATCTACTGAACACAAAAAAAAGGTTTTTTTATACATTTTTATGGGTTATAATGGACTTACTGCTTATTGGCTTATATTAGTCAGAAGATGAAAAGCAGTAAGTACATTTTTATTTGGAGTTACTGCCTAATGGGTTTTGATATCAATGGCATGTGTTTGTAAAGTGATGTTTATGTGTTCTAGAATTTGTATTCAATATAGGTTTTTTGGAAACCATTTGAACCATTTTTTTTGATCTGCTATTCATTTTTAAGCTGATATACACTTAATAAGTAACGAGTACACAAAATATGTAGTACTTTCAAAATAATATGATGTTTATAGTGACTTATTACACAGCAAATACGGTTTAAATGTGTTTTTTTTTTAAATTGTGATTATATTATTCCTTATCAAGTTATCAGTAACATTATGGTATACATTTTAATTCTATTTTATGACCAACGTTAAGTTTACACCAATTATTTGGATTTTGTTGGAGATACTGCTTTCTGAATACAACGATTACTAGGGAAAAAAGCAGTAACTCCAGGGTAACCCCTGGAGTTACTGCTTTTTGTTCTAGTATTTGGACATACTGCTTATTTGCTTCTTATCTTAATGAAATCATGGACATACCGCCTTTCTTGTTATGTTCTTATCAATTTATATGGATTTCTAATAAGAAAAACCTTAAATTTATATAGAGAATTAAAATATCTATCGATAGACACCAAAAACTCGATTTTGACAAAAATGGAGTTACTGCTTAGTGGCTTATGACAGCAGATTATAATACAAGTAATACAACCTATAATCCGTACTGCGTACACATGCCTATGTCTCGAATGATATAATATTATGTTTGTTGTAATTTGTTATTATTATATTATGATGCAAAGCAAGTATATATAATAATTTATTATACATATTTTAATCAGTGGAATTTTGTATATGAAGTTAAAATAAACAAACGCCAGCAAAAAATATGTTCAGGATTATACAGCATTATATATTATTTCTAAAGAAAAAACTATAAAAAAATTCACTTTATATATTTCGTCCTTATCCAGATGTTATTAAATGGCTTTCGTATAAAAAAAAAGTCATAATAACCTATAAAGTTTATGAAGGTGTTTTCCAGGAAGCAAGTCTAAGCAAGACAACTTATAAGGAATAAAACATATCAATTAAATTTTAAATAATATATCATACATAAAATAAAGTATTTTTATATTCATAAGTATATTTTCTTAGCTTGTAAAATATAAATTGGTTGTTACTTGTTAGCTATCAAACAATAATGTGTAATTTGATTTTAAAAACATTATAATGATATGGAAGTTGTACAGAGTGGGGCCATATCATTGTGTACATAAAAAATGTGCAGTATAAATTTTTATGAAAAATATAATCTTCAGTTTTTGGAACGTATAATGCTCATTTTAATATCAATGTGTGAACTACTACAGCAAAGACGTCCCATCCGCAGCCCTTGGTAGATTTTAATGTGGTTCCTACGTCAATTTCAAAATTATAAATTACTTATAATAGTTTTGAAAAACATTTTTATTGAGTAGGACCTATTACCTATACGAAATAACTAAAAATAAAACAGTTTTCCCAAAAGGTTGGACATCCCTGTAATATAATAGTGTGTTCTATCGCGGGGAATTGCAAGTTACCTCACGAGATTAACATATAAACAATTACATAGTTCCTACAAATGTGATGTCTTAATTCCTACAAGAATATAAAAATGAGATGTACCTATAAGTTCCTACACGGTAAAAAAAAGTTGGGTGTATGTTACTTCCTAAACAGTGGAAAAATTACTCTAATTTGATTATTGGAATATAGTATTTAAGTATGAATTAGGTGTATTATTATCAAATTTGGGCATTAACTTAACAAGTTAATTACTTTTGTTTTTAACTTATTAACTTATTCAGTTAAAATGTTTATTGTTGTAATTTAACTTTTTATAGTTAATTATAAATTATCATTGTCGTGCAGTTAAGTTAATTCTCTTTTCGAGTCATGCGTAATCAACTAGACAATACTGATTCGTCGACCCTTTTATGATTTTGGTCATTTATTTTCGAATAATATATATTAAAATAATCAAATTTTTTACACAGTGTTAAACGTCTTGGTAAATGTTTGTGTATAATAATATACTATGGCATTTTATGAATAAAATATTGTACCTTCAAAAAAATATACTTTTTTTTAACTGAGATAAGTTTATTTTATTTTCTAACTTAACTTTAAACTTATATAGTTAATTTTTTTCTTTGTCAAATGAAGTCAATTTAATTGAATTAACTTAACTTGCCACAATTAATTATTTTCATTACCTTGCCCACCATTGATTATTATAAAAGCTCTTGTTTAAACCGCTTAGTGTGGTGCCTACACTTAATAGTTAATAGTGTATGACGAGAGCATATCGAGAAAGCTGCCATCTAAATTCTATTTTTCGACACACAAAATATTTGACGACTTTTAATTACTGATAAAAATAATAATGACAATTTTATTTGATTTAATAATCTTATAAGTTATAACTATACACAGAATAATGTACATCGAGTAATTTCTCTTAACAGTTTTGTTAGAAATGTTCGAAACATTCGAGTGTCCTTACTAGTCATAATGTTATACAAAGTCACAATGAGAGAAAATCTCATGTTGAATGAAAAAGTCAAGTAACTGCTAGTTTTAAATAATTTTAAATTTTTTGAACATCATAGGTAGGTACAACTAAAAAGTTTTTAGTAGAAGCTTCAAGGTTACGATCCACAATTAAATTCAGCAAATAACGATGGTATGAAAATGGTTGGTACATATTTTTGGACTTCCTTTTCTCAATCTAGAGGAAGTGGGAGAATGTTTTACAGATTATTTTATGGCAGACAAACCACAAAATTCAGCTATAACAGAACTTTCTGATTATTTAATAGACAATTATATATCAAAGGAAAGTATTTTCTCGAAAATATAGGGGCAGAAATCTTCTGATAAATACTTACGATAAACGCATGTGAACATTTTCATTCAGATTTTAATTCAACTTTTTATCACCAACATGAAATGTATTATGCAGTTTTTATTATTTTCTATTATCTATCATTATTCATTAATAATGATTATCTATTTATTTATGAAATATATTAGGTATTACCTACCTATGCCATTTTTATTATTTTTTTTATGACATTGTTGGTTATAATATAAAATAAATATAAAATTATCGTTAATCAATAAACATATTAAATTTGTATTAAAATAGGATATTATAAAAGAAAAAATAAATTGTCGGTTTTTATGTTGAACATATTATTAGGTTCTATTTATCGGTTTTCGCTACATATTATTACCGTGGTGGTAAGACTTTCATGGTTTTGGCAGGATACTAATAATATATTGTTCTTGTGCGTAACGTATATGTTAAAAAATAATTAGGAATCCTCGGTAAAAGAAATGTTTTTCATAGTAGGTATTGTTTAATTGTCCACAATATATATTATAAACCAAGTTTAAAAAATAAACTACCATCCATTAAAACATTTATTTAAGCAAATACTGCACATAATTATAGCATATTAGAGCATAAAAATTGTTACATTTAGTTAATGTACGGTTATCTTCTCAAGTAGATAACCTTGGTTACACGCATTATTTAATTATTACATATACAGGGTGTAACAGAAAGAACTGACCAAAAAAAAAAAAATATATACTACTTAAACGTATGACAAAAATTGATAATGATTAGTAAATAGTTTAAGAAATATACCCATGTTAGCAAATTTATAAAAATAATATTTTTAAAAAAGTTATTGCGTTCCCAAATTAATATTTAATCAAAAATATATTGATATTTTAAAAAATTCTAAAAAATAAACTACTTGACTCAGATAAATATTTTTACCATCAAAATCGTTCTTATAGTCAGATTCACAAATTGGCTATTTTGAATTTATTCAAAAAAATTCAAATCAAAATTCAAATTTTTTATTTTTAGTATTAAAAAATAAAAATATTTTTTTTTATTACACTTGTAACGCAAGTGGCTATAAATTATATATAAACAAAACATTTAAAAATATTGATTAGAACAAAAGTTATTCCAAAAGTCAGTTCTTTCTGTTACACCTTGTATTAATAATAGTATAGTTTATAGGTATATGTATAAAATTATACCAATAGCAGCGCCGTTCTTTGAGACACTCAAGACTTTTTTAAATATTTAGTAGGCAAATTTGACTCTTGGTCAAAATTTTCGGCAATTCGGCATCGTCAGTATTTAATAGTATTTTTATTATTTTCAAGAAATATTTGTATGTATATTTGATATTTGATTAAAACGACGACAAAGACATTTCGAATACACCGAATTCTTAAGATAGACGAGTTCATCCGGAAGTTCATCTACTATCAGTGTATTGCGCGACTGTACAACACGAAATCCGTAGGTATTCTATTGACTTTTTCTTGGTACTATAAAATATTTGCCATTTTAACTTTTGCAGTCGATAGTTATCGTCTATTCGGCTATTCTTCTTAGGTAAGTGATAACATCTTGTTCTGTCAACTATCCCAACTATATGTCATGACATATACAATACATCAACTATCACATTTTATGTTTTACATTTTCAATCCTTAGCTATAAAAGTTAATCCTTTTATACATATTTTTATTTTTATTTTGATATATTTTGTCAACATTTGAACTTGAATTTTTTACAAAAAATGTGTGCCCATGTATTTTTAATATTTTTTAGTTGCTGTTTTAACAATATATTAAGAGCATTGTATTAAATGTTCACGCTTTTTCAGCCAACGAATACAATTTAATTAATATTTATAGAAAAAAACCAAAAAAATGGAAAACTGAAAATGTCCGTAAGCAAGACAAAACAAGTCAAAATATTTTTTAAATGTTATGGTGTAAAGAAAATATAAACATTAAAATATAATTATTCAATGAAAAATGCATGTATCTACAGTAATTTGTTTTAAAGTTACACTAAAAACCAAGATCGATTTTGTCAATAACTGATTTTGCTTAAACATTCCCGTTTTTCCTTAAATTGTTTTGTTATTCTCGGATTTTTTTACTTTTAAGCCTACAGAGTACCACTAGATTCACTTTCCCATCAGAAAAAATGCTTTTGAAGAAATTCTAAGCATTTTTACTGTCTTAAAAGGTAATGACAGACACAAAAAAAAATAATAAACAAATAAAAAAACATACATTATTATAAAATCAATGAATCGCTCAACTCAGAATCTAAAATAATACTATTTTTTCTTTTATTGATCTTAAACTCTTAACTATCGGAAACTATGGCAATTAGCATTTCTTAGGGGGGGGGGGTACTGTTGGATGGTCGAGGAACACGTATGTGGGGCGAGGATTCGTCGCTAGAAACCAGAGTGATCACCCATCCGGGTGCTAGTGACATTAGTCACTACGGCCAACCATTCCACGCTACACTAGGCCCTTATTCCTTAAATAAAGCTGTATGTAATATATATAATAATATGTTCTTAAAATACTAATATGAATTGTAATGCAAAATAATATAAAGTTTTCGAGGGAAGCCAACCCCCCCATAGATTGTTCTTCGGGACGGCCCTGACCAATAGTAGTAAGTAGCCAGTAGGTACGTTTTGAATATTAGCGTTGTGTATCCACGAAAAAAGCTCCAGCCATGAAACTATTTTTTTCAACCATCTCAATACTTATTCAATCTGATAACTGTTTAACAATGGAAATGATTAATTCTGCGAGTCGGGCAAGCACAATGGTGTAAAAGTTATTTATTTCACCGTACGCATCTCAACCGCGTTCTTAAAAAAAAAGTTTTTTTTAATTTTAATTGTATTATATTTATGTGTAACAAGAAGAAAAAAAAAGTTAAGTATTGTATTGGACGGTGTATTTAAGATTTCAATAGGGTTGGTGCCGTGATCCTCTCTGCTCTAAAATCCATCAACGAAGAATTGTATTCGTTTGAATAAATAACCATAAGAGAATCGTCGACTGTACTGTTGTATAAAATTTTTATAAAAAAAAAAAAAAAAAAAAAATGTTTTTTTCGAACGGATGGGGTTGTCCAGCCTCATTCACGGAAAATTGAATTTCCATGGTAAACCATTGCCATACACATTTTTGAATCGATTGTGCAAATTCATGCTAACTGCTGCGTGCTAAATAATTGTGAAAATTGATTTTGGAAGAACTTGAGAAACGAAGGTACGTCCTCTGAGTTCGACCATTTTATTCATTTTTTTGAAAAAATAGATGTATCAAAATAATACATGTGTTGTCTCAACAAAAAATAAAATATAATATATTGTTTTGGTTTTAACAACATGCTTTAATACTTGTAAGATAAATAATAATAAGCACAAATTTTTTAAAAATTATTTAAAATTCTTATAACATATACCTATGTATTTTAAAACTTGGAAAGTATTTGAATACTTTTTCTCAAATGTTTTTATTCTAGTGCTATAAAATACTGCGGGATTGTTTACAATGGACGGTTTTCCATTTGCCTCAACAATAGATATGTGAAAGTGCCCGGGTGTGGTAGTGTATAGCCGTACACCGAGTGATTCTTTTAGTATGCACTCATAATCTAGAAATGTATTAACATTTTTGAAAACATTAATACTGTCAGATCTAATGACTGTGTATTGTTAAAATTACTGTATATAATAATAATAATAATAATAATAATAATAATAATAATAACATGTATATGTAAGCGTATTAGCTCCATGGTATATACTATAAAGAATCCATATATTAAAGGTGTATACGTTATAGTGGGTTTAGTAAACCGTTAACCGACTATACCATTACTTATGTACCAAATTTTTCTAAACCTCATTCCGGGATTAAAACGATTTTAATTTTAAAATGATTAGTCTTAAATAAATAAATTATAATTATTACATTTTAAACAATCTATTGGTGTTACCCAGGAAACACGTGAAGATTGACGTGAAAATATGTATTTGCCTCCCATAAATTGTTTGATTTTTTGCAATATTTATAATTTTTAGGCACCGTGAATAAAAACCGGACTGAGTTTATAATTATTGCCTTATAAGACGTATACCTACAAACCTAATTTCTTGGGACTCTGTTTCCCAATCTCTTATTCATGTATATACGAGGGAGGGTTTCAACGTACATAGGTTCTTACTACATAGTTTATGAATTTTGTTTGAGTTCGATTTGTTTATTACACACGGTAAACGATAATATTATAATCGTCCGTAGACGGGCCTCGGGGCCACATATTTTGGTCCTGAAGCAACTCGTCGGCTGTGCGAGCGTAAAGCGGCATCGCTATTTTCAAATCACTAGCTCACCGCTCACGGGCGAGTATCGCATTTGTTCAGTTTATGGCAGACATATGGCGAGACCCATATAATATATTATAGAATATAATAAAACCTATATCATGTAACTGTGTACATAAATGAATTCGATTCGCAGCACACCATATTTGCTGCTCCTCCCAATGTCAATATTATACATTATAATAACTTGGTACAAGTATATAATATAGATAGTTTTCCGCCCGATCGTTGCACCCGAAATTGGATCTCCCGTCTACATACATATAACGGATAACATATTTTAATAATTATGTATATAATATGTTTAATAGTCAAGTCCCAGGAGGACCTTGTTCCTGGAGGAGCGGCGCGAAATCCCGGAGGCAAACGTCCTCGGTGAAGTGGTGCGCGCGGTCCTATATAATATTATATTGTACGTATACACATACCTACCTAATGCTTTTTTTTTCTATCATCGTAATAATTTTTATTTATTTTGTTACAAACGAACACAAACAGAGCGCTTGTGTTTGCGGTAATCGGCACGAAGGGTCGACGCGCGCGCCGAGACAACCGCATTCGTCGTATTACTGTGGAGAGTTGTCGATTTATCGCCCGGAGAGGGTGTAATCGCGGAAAAACGCACACTGACACGCGTATACGCACACACTTGCCCTTATTGAAAATGCCCCTCGGCGGCGTTCCAGTAAATATGTATAACACGTGTAATTATCTCGTCCCCTTTATAAAAAAAAAATATGTGCACATAAACACTGCTTGTATAGTATTATAATATATTATTATATATACTATATTGACGGTGCACATGCTCTCTGCACCTCGACCCGTCGTCACGCATGGTCGGCCGCCTCTGGTCCCATCGATGATGACATAATCGGTGCTATTGGGTTTCGCCTTTTATCCCAATCACCTATATACATACCTATTAAATTTTTTCCGTAGCTTTTGTTTTTCCCGTAGGCTTAAATGAGCAATTCAAACACAACAATTACGATGAACAAACACGTCGATGTAATAATAGGTACTCGCACACACCCACAAACTCACACTATCACACACATTAAACACCCATAGGTACACATACGATATTATAATTAATATAACTCTATCTAAGTTATTACTTTGTTGAGTAGATTTTAACAGAAATAATAGCTTCTTAAAGATAATAATAATATGTTACAGTGTAATACTGTAATCGACCTGCGATGTGAATGTTTAAATATAAAAATACATAGGTATAATTTATTGTTTTATTAAAACTTTTTTCATTATTTATAACTACCTATTTCATATTTATCCAAATTATCTAAACCTATCATGCAGAACTAAATCATACTGAACTAAATAGGTATTTACAAGCTCCTTATCAAGCCCTATATTGCATGCAATTAAGGGATTCTGCCAAAAAGTTCAATTGAATCAAAACCTAAAAATTTTAGCCAAAAAAGTTTTGTCTGATCACTAATGTCCATTATTATAAATTATTATATGTCAAAAACATAATACTGTCGGTTTCGATTTTCTTATGCAATTGATAGAAAACAGCCATCAAGCAATCCGTCTATATTATCGTCTCAAACACTCCTTACTGCTTAAGTTCTTTACTATCAAAAACCATTTGTAAGTGTGTTCCCTGAAGGAACTATGGCAATCCTACCCACTATCTCAAAAGAAAATAGTGCTGTAACTTAACAAAAGTTAAAATTCCTAGAACTTTGACTAGAATTCCTAGAAATTAGAAAAAACGGGAATTTTTACTCAAAATCGACGAACTTCAATGAAATCAATATTGTTTCTTTGATGTGCCTCAAAAACGAATAACCGTAGATACCTACTTGAAATATTTACAAAATGTTCATGTTAGAATTTTGAAACATTTTGGCTCAGAAAAAAGCTTAAATATGTATTAATTTTTTTAGAAACATTTGAATCAGAATTCAAGGTGTATAAGTTCAAAAATGGAAATTGGTTGTAATAATATGAAAAAAATTTCAAAAATCTGCGAATAATGCAATAAGTGTCACATAAAATAACTTTTCTTCGAACAAAAGTTTATAATAATGTATGATACAACGATATTCTTTTTCTTCATTTAGATTTTAGATAATTTGTACACTTACCTATATTATCTTATTCACTATTGTAAATCAGTGTTTTATAATTTATACTATTGGGTACCTAGAATTCTTAATATATTTTTAATTAAAAAAAATCCACCCTCCCGAAAATAATCCTAAATACGTGTCTTTAATAGATAATACTCGTTTTCTCGTAACATTTGATTTGTAGTGTATCAGATAAGTTCAGAAAAAAATGTATAATTAATTATGTATAGGTACAATAATTAATATAAATTATAATCAATAAATTGTTTATGATTTTTTTGTAACTTATAATACGAACCAATTTTAAGAAAGTAATTTTCCGAGGCGTATACTCGCATGTAGCCCTTATCAGCATCGACAACCGTTGAACCATGCATAGGTCATGTATAGGTCTTCACATACAGAGCTAATAAGTTTTATGACGACAAAAAACAACTTTTGACTAAATGCCTATCAACTCTCTATGTATATTATATTTATACAAAAACGCTGCACCCACCGGCCGTGTGCGGGTCAAACAGTGGCACGTGAACACACGAGGTCTATACTTGCACACAATAGACACGCATATTATAATATTTTATAGAAACCTAGTGCGTATGTGGCTCGTTAACTGGCCCGTTTCACTGGCAATCGTGCGGGGGCGGACCGCTATGTCGAAAAAATAAAACGGCACGACGGCGCACCGCCGACGCGACGACGTTCAATAATATTGCGCCCCGGGGCCGGCGTGTGCCTCACCAATGCGTGTCAGTGTGTGGGCTCAAGCATAATATCGCCTACACAGTTATTTATAATAATAATATAATGATAACGATAATGGCGATTGTAATCATAAATGTGCGGTGAGTGCTTGCGTGCAGTTTGCGCCTTTCGTGGGCGGGTTTGAGCGTTGTGCTTAATTGCGCGAAAGCGACAAATGTATGTAATTCAGCGGCGCCAGCTGCAGGAACCTTTAAAAAGTTTTTTTTCGGTTCCGGTTTTCAAATTTCATTTTTTATTTTCTGATTACGGTTTTGGTTCTCGAAATCGCAGACAGTACTGGTTCTGCTTTTAGTGAATAAGGCGTTGTTTGAAGATCGTAATATATAAGCAAATAATAGTGAAAAAAATCAATATTAGAGTTCTTCTAATGAACAATGAACATATAGAACAGACAAACTGACCATAGCACTTACTACTTTTATTCTTTAATGGCATTTATGAATAAAATACCGCATTGAACTCTACTAGTTCTTACAAAACATAAACCTTTTGGCTTTTTTACTCAATTAACTCATCGACTCAAATTATAAAAATAATAAAATAAAAGTCGACAACTCTGTAGGTACCATTAGGTTCTGATCAGATGGTGGAAGTGGTTTTCCAATTTGGTACTTTGCAAAGAAAATTAAATAATGGTTCCGGTTCAAAGATTTTTGGAAGGTATTTTTAATTATGATTCCAAATGCAATGTAAATCAAATGTATTTTCCGCAGCCGTTCACATATATTATAGCATTGTACGTAGTAGTTATTACTTATTATGCATTATTAAATGTGCCGTGTACTGAATATATTTGAATTGTTTTAAAATTGAACACTACATATCAATTTTCCGTTTAATTTAAAAACTCCAAATGACTAGGACCTAGTCTAGAATAAATTGAAGACCAAATGCTGCACAGGAAACAAAAGCCCGAAACAAGTCCAAAAAATTAATTTTAATAAACTTGATAGGTAGTTCACTTTTTTCTCTAATATAAAATAACTGTAAATTATTTTTCCTAAGCACAAAGCACCAATAATATACATTCCTGGATATTAAGTAATAACTAATAAGTATAATATATTATGTGTGTGTATATTTGAACTGAATATACAATAATTTTTCTTTTTGTTTGAAAGTTTCTTATGTTTCTCTTGAAAACCTTTTAAAAAATTTGAGATGTAAAGTTGGCTGTACCTAATTTGTTTGTCCCCACAGGTTTTCATTTAACAAAGTATTGATTGTACGCTGTTTACCCATTAATATTATTCATAGAGTTGTGTCTTGTGTAGATTTTAAAATTTATTAATTTTATATGCAAGTACTAACATAATTCACTATGGTTTCTGATTTAAAAATTCCTTAGTTTCTATAACTTTTGTAAGAAAATACATAATGGAAATTAATTACTTAATTTAATTAATTTACTTTTTAAAGTCTTACTCCAATAACTTTCAGCAGACCCGGAAAATTACATAGTCAAATTATCAAATTGTAGTAGTGTCTGTACCACGGAAAAATAAAAACAAGTGAATAAACGAGATCATCTGATGATAAATAATAATCATTGATAAATCAGATTTTTGAAAACAAAATAGAATTAAATAATGAGTTTAAAAATCTAAATTCGTGGGGACAAACCAACTCGGTGAGACAGTCAGTATGTAAATACGTAGGTATTATGCCTTTGTAGTTTCGGGGCAAGGGTCGCACGAGTGGGGCGGACCGAATGCGTAAACATCCGTAAAAAAAAAATAAAAGTATAATAAAAAAGACGTAACAATAAAACGGCAGTGTCATTAGCGGCGGCGAAGAGTGAGCCACGGAAAATACGCGGTTAATGGGGTCTTCCGAGGTTAAACGTTTCTTTTTTGCTTTTTATTTTTACGTGTTCTCGACCAAGTTTAATATATTATTATATTGTGTACAGGCCCAAGGTAAGTAGGTATGCGTACTTTGTAGATAGTAGTCAGTAGATATATTATGACGGAATTATAGATACAGTCGACTATCGATAATTTAAAGTTAGTGGATGGCCTTATGAAAAACTTAAAAGTACCAAGAGTTGGTTCACCATAAATTTCACTTCAAATTACTGAGTTGTACTACCTATATATGACTGTATCAGCGTAATTAAATGACAAATCCGTGGCTCGCAAAAAATTTAAATACCTATTATATTATATTATATTTTTTATAATAAATAATAAGACCATATTTTAAGCATTTTTTCATAATCATTGACATTTATCAGAAATACTATATTGTGTGGCATGGGCGGGAAGTGAGCTATTTCAGTCGCGGGCGACATGTATCGCACGAGGACAGGGCCTTATTTAGCCCAAGACTGAAATTGCCTTACCACACGAGCCACACATGTCACATACTATTTTTTGTCACGCCTCTGCATTCTTTGATCACTTCAAAGGTATTTTAGGGATCCATGCAACAACCAGACTATTCTACGAAAATAATATTTCTAGAAAGGAACGATTTGGTTTTATTTATTTTAAGCGTCATGCATTGAGGTTATAATCTATACTTATATATATATATATATATATATATATATATATATATGTTATATAGAAAATGCTTATAAAAATATTCAATGAAATTTTCATGTATCTACAGTTATTCGTTTTTGAATTACGACAAAATAAGGAAATCGCTACATGAAAAATCGAGTGAATATCCAATGTTGAAAAAATTTGAATTTCAAACGCTCATATAAATTTAATTTGACTTTCTTATAGACATTTTTTTTTTTTGATAAATGTAGATTATCTTATAAGGAATCTTGTATTACATTTTAAAATTTTAGATTTAAAAAGAAAAATTACGAATTCTCAACTCAAAATAATTTGCTAATTTTAGTGATTTTTCCATATTTTGTCAATTTTTGAACTTTAAATGCTTATAAAAAAAAACTGTGACTAAGGATTTTTAATATTTTTCATCTGCTTTTGAAACAATATACTTTTAATATTTACTTAAGTACCTACCGATATAATTGTACTAACAAGGCACCGGCCCAAAACATAGACTAAGACATCGGCCAATTGTCTCCAGGACAGTAGACCACTGGGCCAGTCCGGCCCTGTTTTAGAGTTAAATCATACACTTACGTATACAAACAGCACTGGGTCCGCGATCTACCACAGGTTGATTGCCTACCTGGTAATATACTGCTGCGAATCAGAATTTTTATTCCAGGCAACAGAAAAGTTAAGATTGAACACCATACACCGAATATTAAATAACGAATTGAACAAAGTTTGAGTCATATAGAGTTCAGAGTTGGTACATTTAACGGGCAACGAAGTGCAGAGGATCAGCTAATATGAATATAAGATATTAAGATGTAACCAAAAGTTTATGTTTTGTAAGGACCGTGTGGTATAGATTCCCATAAACAAAAAAAAAGTGAAGTGGAAACTTATATTACATTTTTATGATCGTTTTAATTTAAAATGTTTACGATATTTATTTTTCATTAGTAAATTAACGAATTTTCATCTTTGAATGTTTGCTATTTTATTGTAATTCAAAAACTGATAATAGTAACAGTTTCACTAAATGTTAAAATTACAATTTTCCATACATGGTAATATAATGTTGACTTTTTTGAGCTATTTATAGCTATAAGAATTTTTTTTAAATTTGTAAATTATTTTCTGTTAGAAATTAATAAAAAATATTTATTTTCATAGCTAAGATAAGACATTTTAATAAAAGATTTTCAACAAGTAATTGTGTCTCAATCAAAAAGAAAGAGTTCACCGAAAAGTCTCGCGTTATTTACAGCCATAAGATATTTTCGATTTTTGTTAATTTTTTTTAACTATTAATTTTTTTTGTTATATACTGGTATGGTAGTTTGACACAACATCTCCGTTCAGAATCGTTTTTTGTATAAAATGATTTATTATTGAATTCAAATATAACACATCCATTACAACGACAACTACTTTACAGCTGCAGCGCGGTACCCACTTGTCCACTTTTTTTGATTAAATCTCTCAATAAATACGTTAAAATTAAAATTATTATTTCTTATTGATACCTATATACATTTTTTTATAGTTAAATAACACGCAGGAAAAAAAACATTGGTAATTTTTGGCAGGTAAAGTTAGAAACATTTGCCATCACTTTGCTTATATATTTGAACCATATGTCTCAGATATATTTATCTTGACGAAGATATTGTGAAGATTTGAACTTCAAACGGTTATATAACAAAAAAGTGTGCTTTGTATTTTAAATATTTTAAAATAGTTGTTGGAAAAAGTGATTGTTGTCATGAATTAAATTCTCAACATTTTTAAGCTTATATGAATATTTGGTGAAAATATAGTCTTTATTCATTTTTGAACTACAATAATTAATATAGTATCATTTTGATTTTGTCAAAAACTGGTTTGGCATGAAGTTCCCGGTTTCTCGATTATTTTTAAAATTATATCGTATAATCAATCATTAAATATTTTAAATCAATAGCGAGCTATAGTTTAATAGTTTCTTAAACATGCAGATTTAGTGACCCATTATCGGTATAAATAAAGTTTAGCAAACTATTTAATTAATCAATGTTTTGTGTAACTCGGAAGTCAGCGATAGTATTCTAAACTTCTAAATAATTAATTTGTACTTCGACAATAATGTTGTATCGAATTCTCTTTTCTAAGATAATTGTATATTATTTTAAATGGAAAAATGTGATTCTACGAGAGGCATGTATAATAGGTAGGCATTGGTTTCTTTTGTATTGTTAAAGTTGTTACTATCTTTTCCCTGAACACTTTTGCGGTTATCTACAAGTCTTATACACTTTTGCAAGTTTGAACTAAATGTTTAAATTGAAAGCAATACGAAAAAAATATACGCTTTAGATTTAACAACTTACTTCACGCGTCATCGCACTTTTGATATTGTGTGCTATCGCCTGTCGCATCGCTATCGAAATAATAATACCGTCGAAACGCGAATCGTATTCAATCATCGTTGTATAGATAGGTTATAAACTTATAACTAACCTATGGGCCATAATATGTATCCACCTATAGTCTATAACTATAAGGCCCGTTTCACATGGACGCGTATCATACGCGACGTATCGTACGCGCGCGTTTTAATTTACATTGGTCAAATGCATACGCGCCACTCCGACGATGGCGCGTTTCCCTCGCCGGTTTGGCGCGTATGAACTTAATCAATGTAAAATGGAAAACGCGCGCGTACGATACGTCGCGTATGATACGCGTTCATGTGAAACGGGCCTAATAATCGAAAACAACTGTACACGAATAGAATGCACGATCAGTTTTCGTTGCTTATAATGCGTGACTCTACATTGTTTTTATTGAAGTTTCGATGACTTGGTATACCTATGTGTTGTTCACAAATGTGATAAAGACACGCAAACCCAAGTGTAGGTACTCGTAAAACGTTCAACGGGCCCGCGAATAGTATTGTACATTTGTACCTAATTGAAATAAACAAATAAGTGTTGAGTTTTACGTTTTTTACCCTTGTAGCAGACCCCGACTACCGTTGATGGAAAAGGATGACTTGGAGTTGTAAAATAAGTAGTATTTATAGTAATTCTGTAAAATGTCTAGTGTTTTATGTCGTTATACTGCGGAATTATTTGATGAAGAATATGAAGAATTAATAATTATGTCATAGAATGTTCAATTTAATTTTCTATGTGTTACAATACTACTTTATTCATTATTTTTTCTATGTCTAGAAGACTAGAAATATAGTTTTATCAGAATTGTCCAAAATATAATTTCAAGAATACGACTGGCGTCAAGAGGCTCGCTCAAACTCTGCCAAATCACGTCTGAATATAGGGTTATTTTGAACTATCCTGTATGGGTGAATACTGGGGTTTTCACGCATTTTTACTATTTCAGAAATGATGAGACACAAAAAAAAACTAAAAATTAAAAAAAACACACATTCTAAAATCAATACATCATCGCTTCGCTCATAACCTAAAACAATTGTCAACTACCTACCTAGTATGATTTTTGTAAATACTTGTATTAAATACACATTACACATTGACAAATAGTGGCACTGCTATACAGATTCGTAATATCATCATGATAAAATATTATTTTATTATGAATAATATAATGTTAGAATTCTTATGTTAAAAGTTTGAATATTATAATATTAGGTATGAAGGGCCACCGCGCAGCGCGCCGTTGGGATTTATATTAACCGAAGACCGAGACATTACCTGTATTTTTCTTCGTTAATAAAAATAAATGAAATAATAATAATTAATCATGTTGGTCCAAATGTCCGATAATTCGATTGTAGTGGGTGGCTGGAGTCGACAAAAAAATTCAGAAATGTGAAAAATCTTAAAATGACTAAATATTACATTTTACTATAATATATTAATATTATACAAAGTTATTAATATACGCATGCGTACCTACGATGTATTTGTATAATATATATGTTGTGCAGTCGTAAATTACGTTATCGTATCTTAATAATTTCTTACAGGCTATAAATTATAATATATTATTCAACTAAGTATGTAATTTTTTTACTATTAAAAAAAAAAAAGGATAATTAATTCACCTTAAATTATAGTTTAGGTACTGCACAGTTTGAGTTAAATTTAAATTGTACTACAACAGTACAACAGTAGTACCTAGGTACCTACCAATAATAGTCGAGAGAACGAAAAATAAGCGCTGCAAGTTAGGTATGCACCATTCGGTATTTTTATGATAATGACATCCAAATCATAAATTCATAATTTTGTTTGAAATATCAAATTATTTATAATATTATGCTTGTTATTTTATATTTATTTTTCTATATTGTTATGCTACCTTTATTTTATAATACATGATAATATAAATTAACTTAGTGGCAGAGTGACAATAACATTTTGAGATCCAATGCTTACAAAGGTTTGTATCAACAACAAGCCGCGGGGGAGGGGGGGAATTACACATTATTTGTGACCACGATTATAATATGAATGAACAGCTGTATATTCACTAGTAGATTGTCCCTGCTACACACATTTATATAATTTTAACTCACAATAGTTTTTTGGGTATCCAGTACCCACTGACCCACCGACCACCGCCCACTTGAAAAAAGAGTGGGCGCACAAGCTCGTTGGGTTGTACCTGCGTCGGTGCCACCGAGTCACGGATGTAACAATCACACGCATTGACCACAATTGTGTGGCATGTGCATCTACGTTATCGATTGAGTTATACAGTGAGACAGTCGTTAAAATAATATAATAATATTACAATAATATCATAATACATACTCTCGTATTATAATCATTCGTCATTGTCACATATTATGATTATAATATACATTGTGGTATATTATATTTTAATACTTCATTTGTTTGGTTACTAACCCCTTTGTACTTTTTCACTACCTAGTAGGTACACTACCCTCGTATATTAAGATACCTATCTTGCTTTCTTGAAAAGAGTAATGTAAATTTATTATCGTTCAGGGTTGTCTACTTTTATAACCTGTGTGGTTTAGTCATCTCCGTGACAGCGTTCGTATCGGAAGTATTCGAATTTCTATTTAGCTCTCCTGCCCATCCAAGGTAAATGCCAGTTAAATAGTAAGTAGTTAATGTACAATAATTATATTATAAGTTATTTAGAGCGTCAGTGCATGTAGAACTCTACTCGTTTTTCCGTTAATACAATTTTAAATTTTCAAACCGTTTATTCATGATATTTGGCCTTAAATACTTCAGTATGTAATTTCGTACCGTTAATTTAAAAATCCAATTGGCGTTTATATCTATAAATAGAAATAAGCAATTAAGTGTCCTTAAAAATTGTTGTTTGTACTTTCGTGGTATAACGTTATATTTTCGGATTTTCCAGAATTGACACAAGGTTTTGTAGATTAAAATTAATTTTCTAAATTCAAATATTAATGAATCATTTTTTTAAATATACCTATACGTCACCATATGTTCGTCTATAAACACAAATAAATGATATAAGTATATAACATATAGAAATTAGCTTATATAAAATTCAATGTTCTTAAAAATTGTAATTTCCTAAATTTAATAAAATATTTTTGGCAAGAATATAAACGTTTGAATAATATATTATCTATAATTGTTATATATAATTAGTTTTATAATTTGGAATTATTAAATTCTAATGCATTTTGGAGACAGTGTATACTGTATATATTACATATGCATTTATAGTTTCATACATAAGTAGGTATGCGAATAGTATACTTGTACAATCGCATGGAATGAAATATAAAAAGGAGAAAGTAGGTAGGTAATTGAAGTCTATACTCTGTACAAGTCAGCAAGTGACGAGTGTAATCATCATTGAATAATTCACTGCAATATATTATGTATGTGTTAAATTTGAATTCAATGATATATTATTCTATACGAAAAATGATTCTGAGCCTTACCCTATATATTGTAATGCTACTATTAAAATAGTTTAGTATACGAGTACCTACTATTATAGTATTACGGTAGGTTAATTCAATGTTTTCCGAATTATTATAATAGTATGTATTTGTTTTTTTTATAAAATGTATTATTATTTATAATTGTTAACTTTTTAGTCAATAATGCCTCACCAAAATGAAGTGTGTGAATAGAAGGTTAGTGATATAAAATAGCCAATGATGACGCCTGCATGAGTTGTCTCTGTCTTACAAATGTACAACTTAACAAAAATTGTTTTGTGCGGGACAACTATACTATTTCTATATGTAGGTATAGAAGAATAACTAAAATTGCACAAAGCATAGGGTAGAAGTTTATCTGTGACGTAGTGTTTTTATTATTTGGATAACATAAATACAATTAAAGTTATCAGTTTGAGAAAATGAGGGTTTTTTCTTTTTTCTATTTAATTAATAAACATTTTTGGTTATAGTGAAATCAAAAAAATAAAAACGCTACGACACAGATAAAGTTCTACTCTATGCCTTGGGGAATTTTGGTAATTATACTATATTATATACAAAGGTAAGTAATATAGTTTTCCCACGTAAAACAGTTTTTGCTATGTTATACATTTAAACACGTTTAAATTCAATTATAGTGACGTGGGGGCAGCGTCCTCATAAAATTAATCAAAAAGATTTAAAATATTACTGTGTAAGTATAAAAAATACAACAATAAATTAAGTATAGCTTTATAAGTTTAAAATCCCCCACGAATAATTTTAGATTCTGAGTGGAACGATGAATGTATTGATTTTACAATGATGTGTGTTTTTTTTATTTTATTTTTTATTTTTGTGTCTGTGTACACAATTAATAGTCGAAATAATGCTTCGACTTTCAACTTCAGTAACTTTTTCGATGGGAAAGTGAATCTAGTTAGTACTTTTGGGAGGTCAAAATTTAAAATTCCCAATGGTTTTCACAAGCGACAAGATTAACAAAAGAAAAATTAAGGAAAAACGGGAATTTTTACGCAAAATCGATTTTTCACAAAATTGAATTTGGTTTTTGGTGTAACTTTAAACCAAATGACCGTAGACACTTGAAATCTCCACTGGTTGTGTATATTTGCATTTTCTATACACGATAACATTTTCAAAATATTTTCATTTATTTTGAACTGTTTAGGGACATTTTCAATTTCCATTTTTTTTTAGTTTTTTTTCTAAAGATATCAATAATATTTTATTTGTTGGCTGAAAAAGCTTGAAAATTGAATAGAAGGCTCCTTCAAAGGCAGATGAAATATATTAAAAATTCTTGGTCAAAGTTTTTTTTCTAAGCATTTAAAGTTCATAAATAGACAAAAAATGGAAAAAGCACGAAAATTAGCAAATTATTTTGTGTTAAGAATACGTAAAATTTTTTCTTTTTAAATCTAAGATTTGAAAATGTAATACAAGATTCCTTATAAGATTATCTACATTTATCAAAAAAAAAAAAAATGTCTATAAGAAAGTCAAATTAAATTTATATGAGCGTTTGAAATTCAAATTTTTACAACATTGGATATTTACTCGATTTCTCATGTAGCAGTTTCCTTATTTTGTTGTAATTCAAAAACGAATAACTGTAGATATATGAAAATTTCACTGAATGTTTATATCAGCATTTTCTTTGCACCATACAATTTTTAAAATATTTTGAATCTTTTTAAGCTGTTTACGGACATTTTCAGTTTTCCATTTTTTTAGTTTTTTTTTCTATAAATATCAATAAAGTTTTATCTGTTTGGCCAAAAAGTGTAAAAATATAGTACAAGGCTCCTGATATACTGTTACAATATCAGTTGAAAAATATTAAAAATACATAGGCACAATTTTTTTTTATAAGCATTTAAAGATCGAATTTTGACAAAATTTATCAAAATTAATCGAAAATTATCAATCATTGTAATTAATAAATTATAAAATGTTCAGTTTTTATAGCTAAGGATTACAAATTTAAAGCAAAAGTTCTCATAAATAGTTCATGCTGTAACCAAAAACCTAAAAAATATATGAACACAGTTATTTTTTACAGACATTTTAAATTCAAATTTGGACGAAATTACTTAATAAAAAAACCTAGAATAACTATTTTAGTTATTTTGTTGTGATTGTATAATATTATTCGTGGGTACTTGAAACTTCTAAAGTATACTACTATATATCTATGATAGTATCAGGGTTTGTTGTTGGTGCATAACGCGTTATAAGTACCTAATGGATTTTGTGATATGATTAATTTGTAATTCATTATAGGTCAATTTTTTTTAATACCATAGATAAGTATATAATATGTCTTATAACTAGACTGACATACCGTCTCCGCTCAGAATCGTTTTTCTTATACAATGATATAATATCATTGAATTCAAATGTAATACCATCCATTATACAGTGACCCACTTGTAACCTACTGTACAGCAGAGCGACACCCACTTGCCCACCTTTTTTTAACTAACAATAAATAATTAGAATTGTTATTCTTCGTATAAATATATAATTTTAACCAAATTTGAACAATAAGAAGGGTTTTTGTGAATTTATATTGAGAAATTAGAGCCCAGATCGTTTTCATTTTACATTTTACAACATTTGTAAATAGCAATATCATAGAACATTGTGATATTGAATATTGTCTTTGCTTTAATATATTATGTAAGTTATAAATGTATTTCTCTAATATTTTATAGTTCAATGGCATTAGAGTATATAATATACAATATCAATAAATGTTTATTTCTAAATACAATTTTTTTTTATTTAATGAAAAACTAAAGTATTTTTAGTGCACACAATTTTATTCATAAATGTTTGTAGCAAACGATTTCTACAATATATAATATGGTAAGTTTATGTGGTTTATGTATTATTCCCGAGTTCATGTTAAATGATAATACAACATAATAATAACGTAAAAACGGTTTTCGATTAAATCCATTGTAATTTTAATGGCATTGAAAATTCCTGTTTATTGAAATTGACATAATATTGTACCCTATATTCGTACATCGTAAGTCATAATATCATAATAATAATAATTATAATACTATGAGCAGTGCAATCACAACACGGCATTATATAATATTTATATTATGTGCTCACATAATACGATAGCTATAATGTTTGCGTTATTCCGTTATAATGCTGAAAAAAGGATGACGATTGCGCGGCGAGCAGTCGGCTTTGGGTCCAACGGATAATCAATTGTACTACAGGTTTTATTTTTTTGTTTTTCACGTTTTAATCCAATTGTATTATCGCATCCGGTATAACCCGATAATTAATCAAAAGCAACGAGTCCCCGCGTAATCCCTTTGATTCCACATGTCATCTGCAGGGGGTCGAGTGTGACCGCGCGGCGGCATTTCGAGTGGCCGGCAGTGTACATTACCGGAGAATAATAATAATAATTCAAGTTTTACTCGTTGTTAACACTCACGCACAATCCGAAATCTGAATGGTCTACACATATAAGTATAGCGAGCATACCGTATTACGTGTATACCTATATATCATTTATATTATTATTATTATTATTATTATTATGTATACCTAAATAGGTTATAACCAGTATCGGCAGTATCACCATGACATTTATTCCGCGACTTCGGATTTATATTTTACTGTCAAAATAACAACTAATATGTAATGTAATACAATTGAAAAATTTTACAATTCCCATTCTCACAAATTTGAATAAATTAACGTTATTCCCCGCTAACGATTTTAGTTTTGTTGTAATTAGACAATTATTATTATTCGTATAAAGACTTCAAACATTCCGAAATTTTTGAGTGTTTTGTTTTACGCTGTATAAGATTGCAATAGCCAATTATCCTCTACCTAATAAATAAAATAAAATAATATAATTATTGTTGTTGTTGTGTGTTCAGGGGGTGCCTTTGGAACTAAATGTTTATATTTTTTTTTTTACAAAACTCAAATAGCTCTGCGTGATAAATTAGTACTAAATATACTTACTAATTACGTTATGTATCGAAAATCGAAATAATAATACTATTGGCACCGAATGCACTGCAGCTATTACATACATAGCTATACATTTGTAAATACCTATACCTAATGAGAAGTCACTGCGTATATCGTCTGTATCATTAATTTCGAATTTATTGATTAAAGTTAACTAAGTTGCCATTGGTATATTTTCGAGTCACTAGGAATGTTATTTTATTATTTTACCTTAAACCATTTAGTACCTGAATACAATAAGATTTTAACTTTGGTTATTCAAGCACATATTATCATTTGTATATCAAAGTTTTGTGATTTTTAAGTAGTTTAATTGTTATGTTTAAAAATAAATTATCTATGAACATGTTTTTTAGTTCATCATAGTTAGGTTAAAGAAGATGGAAAAAATAAACATTCGCTTTTGCTGTATTATTAGTCACCATATAAACAACGTTCGCACATTTCGTTTTTAGTATAACGATCGATGGCGGTAAAAGTTTCGTGATTTTGACCGGATCCTATTATTATTATTATTCTTGTGGTGTAGCGTCTAAATTAAAAAACAATTAGGTGCCTACCCAGGTAAAAAAACCTTCTTAATAGTATTTTTAATTACGCAAAATGTACATTAACTCGGTAAGTTGAAAGAGAAATTACCAACCGTTAAAACGTTCATGGGGTTAGTGTAAAAAACGAATAATATAAACAGTTGGTGTATTAGTGGGCAAAAAAGTTCATAAGTGTTAACATGGTATTATAGGGCACGTGGTCAAATAAAACTTAAGTTTGTAGAAAAAATTGAATTACAATGATCATGAATTGACAATGAAGTATGTTAAAGTACCTACCTACACAATTTTATTTTACATATATTAGCATATTTCGTAATTTTGGGCATGATAAATATTTTATATTACGTTATTAGATTTTCAATCTATATAATAACTTGTAAATATCATAAGTAAAACTTAAGCCATAATTAAACTGCTTTTTAGGTAGGTAGGTAGATACATAACTTTTGGTACTGCATATGCATATGGTTCGTTAAAAAAAGAAGTCTGAACCTCCGGCATCTTCCTTGGGACTTGTATACTGGATATATATTATATACTATTTATTATATTACAAACTAAATACTAACTTAATATTTACGGGTGTTCCTTAAGCGTAAACAGACAATATAACTAAACATTTTGTTCTAAATTCTCCTAGGAGTCAGAGTGGAGCTGTCAGCAGAGTGGGGCAAGTAGACCGGGATAAAATGTTATTAGATATTATTTTAAATCATTTATTAATATATGTTATTAAAAAATCGAAAAAGCATATTGATAAAAATACTTTTCTAAGTAAAGTTCAATGTAAAGTGACCCGCAGGCTTCGCCCCCGCACCCCCTTCCCATGCACAAGTGTAATATATTACTAATACAAATATGAATATGTTTAAGTTGTAATAAAAATAAAGAACACTTAATAGTTAATATTTTATTTTATTTTAATAACAAATACCTATTTTTATCAGCAAATATATTCAAAATATCATTGCTATTTATATTTTTGGACATATCTTTTTCAATATATAGAATAGAAAGATCGCTGAATCTATCCTGAAGCATGGATGTCCTTAGCCAAGTTTTTATTTTTCTCATTGCACTGAAACTTCTTTGATCTTGCGAGCCGCCGCTCGACATACCGATAAGAAGTGATAACACGTCGTCTATCGGATATGCGAGTGACCGCATGGTATATTGAATTGGTCATTTCGAAAAGGCCATTTCTCCACACATTTTCAAAACTAGTTTTATGTGATAGATGTGTTTAACTAATAATAATAATGCATAACAAAACGATAACATAATTATGAAAACAACGAATGACATTTCATTTAAGTTTCAATTTTGGGGGGCTATTAAAATATTTAGGGGGGCTAAGCCCCCTAAGCCCCCCCCGATGTCCGCCTATGAGCTCCCCCCTAACCTACTAACTAAAAAATAAACATCCTTCCTACGCCACTAGACTAAAAAATATTTGTTGAATACTTATAATATTATGATGAAAATAATTTACACATTGCACTCGGTGAATAAAAAATGTATGCAAACATTATAGATTTGAATTCATCCTAATCGTTAAATATGAAAAGGTATAGTACTCACCAAGCAGACGGAAATAAATTACCTATGTGACTATATTATGTAGGTATATGTATTTCCTATGTATATTATAATTTATGACATATTATCATCACAGTATATTAGTTATGGTATTTACGTGCACCGGTTTAATAAATATGACATACACATTCATATTAATATATAAACACACCATAAGTATGCGGACCGTTTTGACATTCCAATGGGGGGTGTCAATATATAATATTTTCTGAAAAGTTTTACGCGTTTTTGAAAATTGTGTGATTAGCCGTCAAGTGAAAATACTCGAGGCGCACATATAAAATGTACCTATATATAGAATATTATGCTTTTTTTATTTATTTTTTTTTAATAAGTTGGTGCTGAATGCGAATGACGTGAATGGGAATGCATCGATCGAACCACGAGGATACGACTACGCATATATAGACGCGTATTTGCAGCCATCGTCGTCATTTTTTTTAAATAAAATTTATTGCCATAGAGTTACCCCGGTGCCGTAAAGAATATGGCGTACAAAATAATAATATATATAGGTGGGAAACTTAAGTTGAAAAGTTCGATCGTCTTGAACTGTCCTTTTCTACCTCCACCGATTGAAATATTCATTTTTTTCATCGCTTCGTTTTTCAAAACAGGGAGGCATGTATTGAAAAAGAAAAAAACACTTGAAATCACTTGGAATTTGCGTGTCGCAAACATATAAAGGAAAAGGATCGTCCGGGATCAGAGGTTCCTTTATTATTATTATTATTATTTATAAAGTATATACATACACACGCGTACGTGTGTTAGTAGAAGAAAAATATTCGTATTGAACGTCAAAACACTCGTTGAGTAGTAGTTGGATGGATGATGGGACTTTAATCAAAACAAAATGCGTTCAGTTTAGCAGTAAGTATTTGCCGACGTCGTCGTCGCCGCCCCCTCGTTTTTTTTTATTATTATTTCAAAGGCCAAGTACCTGCTGTATTAGAACGTCGTTGAGCACGCACTGCTTTCACTGCAGTTCGTCGTAGCCGCCGTCTATGTAAAGAATAATAATAATAATAATAATAATAAAAATAAAATTAAAAAACCCAACATATTTATAGGTATTTATTATGTACGTATGCTAATAATTATTTTGTTCTTTTGGACGGGACTTCAGTGACAGGCTTTTTTAGTAGGATCAAAGGCCATTAAAAATGTAATGATGACTTTCTTCGTTTCTAGGAAACTTTTACGTGGAAACTGGCAATCCACATCCGCATTAATGTCTACTTTACAGGTATAATATACGTGTATTTGCCTCGTTGGTACAACGGTACCACTTCAATACTCAATTATCCATAAAGCTCGTACAACAATGATCAAACAATGATCAAACATAAAACACAAATAACGAGTATAATGTATTTCATACCGTATCTCCTATACCTACCTACCCACTTGCTCTACATACCTATATAAAATTAAAACATTTTGTTGAAAAATAATGTTGGTTTATTAGTTATTACGTTGCAAATAAATAATGATTCAGCAGCGATCGCAGTCGCTTTCTAGTATTATTTTTAACATTTAAATTGGGTACTATACAGAAAATATTCATTTTAGCAATAACCTAAAATCCCATTTTTTAATATAGGCGTATTTGCATTATATTAGTTTGAACATTTACATTATATTTCATTTTTTATTATTTATAAATACTTTTTAAATGGTTATCACTGTTATATTAAAATACAGTAAATAAGTATTCGTGTGTCTTTGACTATTAATTCAAGGCGATTTACATTTGCTAAATATTTCATCTATTGCAATTTGCAATTATCATTGCTCTATAATATTTTATAGAATTGTATATATCAGATTTACAAAGTTAATATTTTAAGGTACTTACAATTTTGTAAAAAAAAAAAAATGGACAAGTACCATTCTGCTGTACAGTAGTTGTTGAGTATTTCCTTGTAATGGATGTGTTAGATTTGAATTCCAATGATAAATTATTGAATACAAAATATGGTTCGGAGAGAAAACTGTGTGTCGGCTATATTTGTATAAGCACGTATCAATTTTTAATTTTTAATAATTAAAAAAAAATAATAATAAAAATCTAAATATTGCATGGCTATAATAATAGTGAACCTTTTTTTAGGTAGAAAAAACTTTTTTTTTTTTGAAGGTAGAAAAATGTATAATGAATCTTCTATTACATTTCAAATGTGTGATTATCAAACTTTTTATGAATTTCTAGCTGAATAATTTGCTAATTTTTAGGATTTTGACGAATACTGTCAAAAATCTAACTTCAGACAATCATTAAAATGTATTGTGGATGTATACCCAACTTTTTTTTTTTATTACATTACTATTTATTAACAACTTATGTGAAACTTTTTACTATATTTTCAAGTTTTTTGAAATTATTTATCGACAAAAGTTTAAATAAAATCGAAAATGGAATTATGAGGGGATTAAAACGATGCAATTTTACAAAAATTAGCCACCCTCTAAAATTCAGCCACCTAAGGCAATTTCTCTTGTCTCCTTCTTAAATACGACCCTTACCTAATGAGCATATACTATGAATATTAAATATGTATAATTATGTCTGTGTTTCTGGATGAAATTCGAAGTACGAACTTAGAACGGCTGTAGTAAAAAACTAAAATTCCTGTAATAGGTATATTATGTACACAACGTGTCTACAAATCTGTAGGGTTTTCGGTGGCAGTGTCGAAACCTGACTGTAATTCTGATTTGTCACTAACAAAAATTAATTAAGTCTATGACAAATTACCATTTACCATTGAATATAATTATCGTAAAAACAGTCACAACAGGGTATATAGGTAAGCTACATTACGAGATCGGATCAACCCTGTATATCCGTGAAAAAAATCATCGCAGACATATAAAGAAACAAATAAACGAGAACACCCTTATTGTTGTAATACATATTTTCTATTGTTTCGCTCAGAAGTCGGTATATAGTATGAAATGTTTGAATTAAAAAGTGAACATCGTTTTCCTTTCCCGTTTTGTAGTTGGACATTTTGGGAAACACGCATTACGAGTGCACGCTCGCGATACACGGTGGTTAGGTACCGGAAATGAAAACCAAACACGATAATGACCTCTGTCCAGCGATGGTTATCGAAAACGGAAGACGCGCACATAAATTTCGGTCGTTCCGTCCACCGGGCGTGATACGGCATCTAAGCATTGTACATGCATATATTATACAAAATGATATATTATAATTTATTGTTTAATACACACGGTTCTCAAACTATATGATTGCGGAGCCCTCAAGAGCCCTCAATTACTGTAAAAAATCTTCAAATCGGGTCAAATACCAGATACCTACGTCAATTTTGAGCCACAACTAATTTTATTTCTAATCTGTTTTCTTTGTAATGCATATACTATAATAACAAAATAGTCAATTTAAAATTAAACAAATTTTTAGTAACTGTAATGTGTACAATGCAATATAATTTGACTGATAACATACAGCAGTTGCAGAATTTATTTACTATAAACACATTTTTGATTGAGGGGGAATAATGAATGTATTGGTTTTGCAATGAGGTGTGGGTGTTTTTTTTTTTTAATTAAACAAAATCGTGAAAATTATTTTGTAGTAAAATATTCATTAAATTTACATTTTTATACCTAAGGTTTGACTTTGGAATACACCGTTTATCCTAAGTTTTCCATAATTTAATTTAAATAAAATGTAGTAAAGCTACATTAATTTTTTACGGGTGTTTGCAGGGGCGGACTGGGCCGGCGGGATACTGGGAACTTTCCCGGTGGGCCGCTACTCAAAAATAATTAGTTACCTATTATTATTTATTTATAACAAAATCAGTAGGTATAAATATAAATTATAAATATTTTGTATTTTCATATCATAACTGTTGAGTGTGCAAAATGTTTATATTATATTTGGTGTTAAAGATTTTAGATTTCGGTTCAGCTGGTTGACCAGCCCCTCGGCATCAATGCATAAACAGAAATTATTATTTATAACTACTAGGGTATGAATTTGAAGATAAATTGCATTTTTTTCTGGATTCTTTTAAACATTGCTTTCCAATCAAAAAATCTATTTCATACATAAAATAATTTAAAAATTAAATTTTTATTTAGCATTTTTTTAACTTTACTGATTTATAGAACATTTTTTTGACGTTTTAATGACATTTTTATCGTTTGAAGGAATTTTTCGTAAATTGTATAAGTATATATACAATTTTATAAACACTATTAGCTTAAGTTCCTTCAAGAAATTTAATATAATTAAAAATCATTTTTTCTTACTAATATTTATATTTTATTACGTTTTATTTTATTTTGTTTGCTCCTATGACTTCAGTTAGGTATACAAAACAACACTTGCCAATTCTAACTGTCAAAGTTTTTTATTCAAAAATATTGATTAGCTTCTGATTGAAAAGTGATTATAATGAAACACAATATATGACGACTAACGACTAATGACTATACCTATTTAAGTTCTATTTTATTTTCATTTAAATTGGCTTTTCATTTTTCTGGGCATTTTACTAAGCTTTGTAATATTGTTACTGTGCATAAAATCGTATTTTTAAGGCATTGTTTTTTTTATTGCATTTATATCCATGCACTATTTATAACTTAATATGACTTTATTCTACAGTCGATTAATATATCCACTTCTAGCCAGCCAGTATTTACTTAATATAACTAACATTAAATTGTACACAATAAAAAATATAATATAAATATATTGTACCTACATAATAGTAAAATATAAAAGATAATTTGTGATAATTTGATGGGAATTAATAAGCTGATAACTAAAGGTACAGTTTCGTACGTTCAATGTAACGTCCTTAATTCAAAAAAGTGAATTCTTGAACTTCTTTTTTATTTTATTGTAGTGTACTAGTGTATCGTTTGATGATTTTGTAATATTTACTTATCTATTTGTTGTTTAAAATGGAAACTAAAAGAAAGAGTGGGGTTGAGAAAATCAGAGAGAGAGAGAAGGATACTCTTAGAAAAATCAAGTTAAAGTAGTTTAAACGAACCTATTTTTTTCATCCGTTATGGATCACTTATAGAGTAGGTAATAGAAAAAGTGATATATACATAATACTGTGCAGTACATTTAATTAAGATAAAATACTAAATAGGTACATTGAGAATCTTAAGTTGTCTCCTGAAGAAATTAAAATGAGTAGGTGGAGGATGCAACCATTATTTGTCAAAACTTTGGTACCATATTTAAGTCTTACATTTAGTGCTGACGACATTTTAAGGGCCGGTCAAAATATAAATTTCCCGGGCCGAATAGTTGCCCCAGTCCGTCCCTGGGTGTTTGTATACGTATTTTGATGTAAGTCGATATTTCTTAGGTAAATAACGACTTTTCTTGTAACGATTTTAGTTAATTTTATTTGGTAATTCCAAAATTTTATCTGTTACAAATATAAAACATACATTTTACTATTACTTAAATTGTCTTTTCTATACTCAAATACATTTTCAACATATTTAAACTAATTTTAAACTATATTTATTCTACAAACCTATTCACACCATTCGTAGATGTCGTACAGTTTTGAGTTTTTACCTAACAATAAGACTTATTTAATAATATATATGATATAATACTCTAATACAAAATATAATGCAAGGTTTTTGGGAAAACTTGCATATACCGTATCACTATTAAAACAATTAGCTTTAGTTCAAAATAGTTTTTTGTACAAAATTATTTATTATCATTGAAATAAAATCTAACATAGTAACTTTCCTAAGTATGAGGCACACTGGACCAACTAATATACACAAGAACTTCTTCGCTTTTTCTTAATATGTATTCGTTGAGGATAATTCACGGTATTTCATTTTGATTTATTTATTACCAACGTAAACTTTAAACTATTATATTCAAAAGGTAATAGGTATTATAAATAATATTAATATTGATATTATTTATATCGTATCCAAATATTCTAAATGTAATAACACGTAATACATTGTAATTTTATATTTTAAGTGGAGCCCCTATATACATCACTCTTTCAGAGCCCTAGGTCTCGACGGAGCACGGGCTTAGAACCACTGGTTTAATATACACCTATACGGCTTATACACACACACACATATTATATATATATATTTATGTATATAATCCGTTTGAATTAATTATTATATTGTTGTAGGTACCTACCTATATTATACTATAATATATTGTTATAATATACGTGCGGCCCTTACCGTTATCGTCAGATCCTAATCCGCACACCGCTGTTCCGATGAAAATATACGACAGTATTATAACTATATATATTATACTGCGCGTGAACTACAATACGTGTACCTATATAGTAATAGCGATAATAGCACACCGTCTGCATAGGGTGGTCGGAAGACAAAAACTCCGGCGAGGGACGGATGGTGAATAAAAAACAAATATCCATTACCCACACCCCGGTTACGGGACTAATTGTGTGGTATAAGAAGGGAACTTGCCTTGAATAGGTTTTGCTTACGAGGAGTGTGCCAACATTGAGCTATATATACGTACATAACGTGCGCTATTGTATTATATATATTGTATATATACATCATAATATATAGGTAGTACGTGTTATCGAGGTGATGTTTTGAGTTATTGGAAATGCGACGCGTAAGATTCGATTACACTCAAAATTATTTAAGTACCAAGAGTGTTTGTTCGTGTATAGCCATTTAGAAAAATTGTCTTTTTGCGAAAAAAAAGCTCTCGATTTACAGCCGATCTGCTGCCATCCGGTTAAGTTTTATTATTATGTAAGAACTATAAACACAGTTAATTTCAATAGACTATTTATTAATTATTGAGTGATGTACTGATATACAGTCGATCGAACTTCAGGTCCGTAGCTACAAAATATTGAACCCTATACGGTGGGTATATGTATAATATTTAGGCAACTTCAATTTTTTTTTTTTAATTTTAAAGATACAGAATAACACTAGTTTTCCTTGGTAACTGAATACAATATGTACTCCATATGTCAGGTACACCCCTCCCCCCAATTTTTTAGATTATTAAAGAAATGATTAATAAATTGAATTTAAGATGATTTAGAGTTTTTAGTTTTTTTGGGGATGGTTATCACCTTTTGGAGCAATAAAGATGCTTTGGTTTTTAATTTTGAGGGTGGTTTTTGGTTCCAGTTGAAACTTTAGAAGGTTAAAAATAAAAAATTCCCATTCATTTTCAAAATAATTGTAATAACAAAAAATAAATAAAAATAAACGAGAATTTTCATGAAAATCCTGTGTTTAACAAAATATATTTGGTTTTTATCTTGTAACTTAAAAATTAAGCTACTTACTTTACATTCTACTATTATTTGTATTATTATTGAAATTAATTTTTGTCTTCTATTTGTCTGTAAATTTAACTGTATAATTTATAATGGTCTAATCTAGATACAATACTAATAATTCTATACAATACATTTTTGTAAATTGTGTTGTACCTTATTAAACTCTTATTTTGTTTTTGTAAAATTATTCTTCCTAAAAGTACATAACAATGCTTAATATATATTTTGTTCACCTTTCTTTTTCTAGATTGAAAAACAATTTTATTATTTTTTTGTAAATCATTATGCATTTTCCATACACAATATAATTTGCGTATGGATATACATTATACATATTACATAGGTAGGTATAGGTAATGATAATGACCATATGCAAATACATACTCAATATTTTAGTATATAACTGAAACGTTAATTATTGTTTAATTAACATTGTTTTTAGGGTTGTATATTTGTATAGAATATAATTTTTATATTAAAACTGCATTAGATAATAACAGTAACAGTAATATCGCTCAACTGTTTTTATTCAGCATAACATATTGTCACATAAGTGTGACATACTGACTTATAAAGCATTAAATTATATAGGTTTATAATATTATGTGCTAATTCTGACATGTTTCAGACTAGTTTTTTTGTATTTACCTATCTAATGTAATTACTTGTACTTGTAATTCATTCATTTTAAAGTTTAAACTATTGTATTTTAAATTGATGACCATCACAACCTAATACATTTATAAATACATTACACCAAATATTAAAATACCTTTTATCATAGGTAATGTGATATAGTTATATAGGTACTGATGTGCATATAATAAAATATAAACACGATCACATAATATATATTCGGCTATTCGTCTGTACACACTACAGCACTAATATTGTTTATATAAACTATAATGATACTGAAATCAAACAATTTAAATACAAATTACATTTAAATCTAATATATTTCTACATAAAATTAAATTTTGTAGAAAATAATGTACTAAGCCATAATAAAATGAAATCCATTCATAAAAATTATTATGATAATTTTTATAATGTTCATATATGAATTTATTACATTTTGCGCCTGGGGCGAAGACGTACAGCCCACGAATCACAATTACACCCCTCCCGACCAAGGTAGTACCTAGGTAGAGATAATATTTTGTGAATTTGTGATATTTCAACTTGTACATATTATTATGAATACTAATAGACCTTACCCACTAATTTTAAATAATTCGATAAGATTATTAATTAATTATCTTGCCAGACCCTGCACATTATTATTAACTAGACATAACGTGACGTTTGTATGTTGTAGATGATTTTTTCGCCAGCAAAGGCCATGGATTCGGTGACGTCGATTGGCAGTAACCGGGAAGTGGACGGTTTCCGGAAAAAGTACGGTCCCAAGTCGACCGACTCGCTGACGTTCTCCATCGCCCGCATCATGGAACCGGACGTCCGGAAACAGCCCAGTGCACCGGCAGCCGACTACTTCCACGCACTCGAGTCGGCGTTCAAGAAATACGTGCCGGCGTTCAGATCCAATCCGCAGCAATCCACTCATTGCGCGGCCACCGCCAACGATGGACGGACACCACTGACCGTTAACAACAACGACCGTTATCTGTCGACGACGATGACGACAACGACGACGGCTGTACAGCTGTTTCACTATCAGCAACATCCCAGGCTGTCCTGCACAATTGAAGACAGACCGGCTCATCCCCGTCCCCGACCACCGCCACCATCATCCGAACTCTCGGCGCTCACTGTACTTCCGGTGATCCCTGTACTTCCGGTGCCACCGGCGCCGCCGCCAGCAACATCACATCAGATGACGCTCGGGCGACTCACCACGACCAAGTCCATTCCGCCACCATCCAGCACCAAGGAACTGTCGCAGGCGGTTACCTCTGTCACACCTGTTAAAACATTCACGTGCAACCATTGCGGAAAAGTGTTCTATGCCCATTACAATCTGACTAGACACATGCCTGTTCACACAGGCGCCCGGCCATTCATTTGCAAGGTAGATATTCATAAATAACTAGCATCGATGGGTAATCTCGGGTTTCTAACGGCGAATCCTCGTCCCACATCACACGTGTTCCTCAACCAACCAACAGTAATTCGCCACCCCCCACGAAATACTAATTACCATAGTTGCCACTTGCCAATAATTTAAAGTTGAAGACCAATAATAAAAAAAAAAATTGATTTATTTTAGATTCTGAGGGGAGCGATTCATTGGTTTTACAATGATGTATGTTTTTTTATTTTTTTTTCTTCATCACCTTTTAGGATGGTAAAAATGCTTATATTTTCTTTAAAAGTGTCTTTTTTGATAGGAACGTGAATCTAATGGTACTTGGGGGGGGAGGTCAAAAGTAAAAAATCAAAATTTTTAATTTTTTTTTTTCTATAAATGTAAATTAAATTGTATTCGTTGGGTCAAACAGCGTGAAAATATAATACAAGGCTCCTGTATGCTGTTAAAATAGCAGTTGCAAAACACTAAAAATAAATAAGCACAATTTTTTTTATAAGCGTTTAAAGTTTGAATTTTGACAAAATTTATCAAATTTAAAATGTAATAATTATTTTGTAGTAAAAATGTATAAAATGTTCAACTTTAATAGCTAAGGATTTAAAATTTAAAACAAGGTTCTTCCATGTAAATAGGTTATATATATAAATTACTTTATTCACAATAATATCCTCAAACATAAAACTTAGTAATATCATAGGCTGACTGACCGTCTTCGCCCATAATCGTTTTCCTTATACGATGATATTACATCATTCAATTCAAATTTACCACCATCCATTCCAGTGACCCATTTGCACCAATAATATTCACTTTCCCATCTATCAAGATACTGAAGTTTAAAATCATTTATTATTTGCATTATTTCGACTTCTTATCGTGTACAGACGATAAAATAAAAAATTACAAAAAAATAAAAACACACATCAATACATTCATCGTACCACTCAGAATCTAAAAATGTTAGAACATTTTTAAAAAGTATATTATTTGAAATCTATGTACCTGCATAACAATGAATAAGTATAAATCAAGGATCCTCAAAAATATTAAATACTGTCAACAAATCTTAAAAATATACAAACACAGTTCTTTTTTACAGACATTTTAAGTTAAAATTTGGTCAAAATTACAACTTTAGTAATTTAGTTATTTTGTTGTAATTTAAAAATATTGTTCATGGGTACTTGAAACTTTTAGAGTATAACATTATTATATTTTGTACACACAATGACATTTGACGTTTTTAATGCATTTTAAACCTATTTTTCGTACTATGACTAAAAAAATGTACTTAATTGAAATATAAACATTAAACATAGTAGGTATACTACATAACATAAATCATTTTCATTTTGAACAATATAACATCAGGCAATCTTCAGATCAAATGTAATTCTCATTGTACAGTGTAATACAAATTTAATTTTTACTAGGTAGTTATTTTATATTTATAAACGTAGGTACTTGTAATATATTTTACATGTTATTTGCATTTTTTGAAAGTTAATTTTTTGGGAATTTTTATAGTTCTAAGGTCATAAATGGATTGTTTGGGTGGGTACTTTTTTGATATTTTTAGGGCATTTAAATTTGAGCCCTAGTTGTAATACTGGATTGAAGCATCTTAAAAGTTAAGAACTCCAAGTGCTTGAGTTTGATCATCTATATTGCTGGTATGACTTTGTCTTGGTACAACCCTCGTGAATATAATAATTACTTTTTGAAGAAAATATATTATTTTGTATTTTGTAAATATGTATTGAATTAAGAATTATATTTTTATTATAGGGATATTTGCATCATACAGTTTATTGTAAATTATGGTTATACATAGGTATTATACGACATACTCGCTGACGGCACGGCTCGGTTTTGAATTAGACTGTCTTTTATGAGTAGTGAGGCGATTTGTTTACATTTCAAGTATGTTATAGCTGATAAGTAATAACGTATATTCATTATTTTAAATACTTGAATTGCAGTTACATACAATACATTTGTCATTTGACAAAAAATGTATTCTATAAAATTCAGATAGTGGTTGGTACAATACAAGTCGAATTAACGTATTATTCGTCAATCGTTAGAATTATGATAAAGTATAAAGTATACATTCAGATTATATACAATTTTCATATTATAATCATTAATGTGTGGTATAAACTGTAAATTAGAAATCGCTTTTATTTCTCTACCATAAGTAACTATCACAATGACCTACATATTGAGAAAAAATGGAAGCCAAATGTCTGGTGACGGAAATCTCGATTTTGTTATCGTACTCCAAACTGTTTAACTATTTATTTCAACATATTAGGTATGCACGTTAATCACAAATATAATGTTGTAGATCTGATTAGTTAAAAATGTCGAACATTTATATCGCTCGGCAAAAGAGCAGAATAAAAAACACTCGGGAACTCATCGGTCTATATTATAGATTCCTACCTATGTGAATTTCTTTGGCATCAAAAAAATAAAATTAGGTACCTATTAATTGTATAACCACCACAGATATAATATGTATATAATAACTAGATACCCGACTTCTTCTTATCAATGACGCTGGCAACCATTTACAATACTTGGGCAATGTCTACTAATCGTTAGAAAGGTAATATGATAATAAACAACATTTCATATTATCAAACAAGCCCATTGTCATTCAAAACGATTAAAAAATGATAAGAATTTGTAAAATGACAAAATGTTCCAATAGTTTTTGACACTTAACGACAGGCAAAACATCCATTTTTATTTACATAAACATTATTTACATACTTGAAATTATTGTAATTATTGTAATTTCTACTAATTTAATTTTAATAAAATATTATTTTTTTTGATCACTAAATCATTGACTTTTAATATTTTTAGAAAATAATTTTACAGTAATTTTGATAAGACAAATAGTTAAGAGGACACTACCCATGTTCTTACCTACTTAAAAGTTTGGTAACAGGTCAATTCACTCTTAATACCAAAACTAACAGCACACTATATTGAAACCATAGTGAACATTTTATATATCGTACTTGGAAAAACAGAGACAAGAAATGCATGAGTAGCGTCCTCTTAAATGAAAGTATTAAATTTATAACAACAAAAATCAAGAGGACCAAAGCGATTATAATCTTTAGATATGTGTATCAAACCATGAACAATATGGGATATATATTAAATATTTTGAGCCATAAATGTCTTTAAAGTTTTTAACAAAATTCTTTAAGAAATTATCAGACTAATTAAAAAATTTGCCATCAATATTTGGACTCAATATAATAGTCAATGCATTTAAAACCATAAATTCCCTTTAACATTAAGTACATCTTTCAAAGCAAGTGGTCCGTTATAAAGTAAGAACTGACGAAACTCGGTAGCCTTCCAATGATCAACATCTTGACTTGGTCTTGGTTTTGTACAAAATCACTAGTTATTTAAGATTTGAGAAACATTAAATTTGTACTAATTTTTTAGATTATCCAACTTGGTAAAAGTACAGCCAAAGTACCTTATAATCTTCATGTGTTCTTCTCTAGAATTAACTGATTTAAAAATGGTTGCTCAATTATTAAGAAGTGCTAGAATCCTCTTTCTCCTCTTCTTGAATCAACGCTTCGAACGGTAGCTTCTCATTATCTTACACTAAATTAATATTAATATTAATGTTTAATTTCTTTCTTGTAATGAAAAGTATGATTTAAATGAAAATTAATTTAAAATTGTAAAAAAATAAATGGTTTAATTAATATTTTATTTTTGTAACAAATAAATGTAACTAGATACCACATGGAAGACTACTATGTTAGTACTACTACACATATTAATATTTTAATAAGAACTTAAGTTTAATTTCAAGTTTTAAAAGTTTCAATAAGTATTTATATTACATGACAGAATTTAAAATTTAAATAATTTAAAACACTAAAACTGTGCAACTACCTATTTGTGATTATAATATGGTATAATGCGGTCAACTAGTAGATTTCATATTATTACCAAGTAACAAATGGCGTTGGGCAACATAATTCAATAATGGAGTCGGTTATCTAGTTTTTATATATATCTGTGGTAACCACTTAAATAAGTCTCAAATATGATATTTGATAATAAATTAGGTATGTTCTGTTAATACTGTTATCATAGACTTATATCTCTGTTATGAAGATGTTTCTTATAAATTATAACCAATCTAATTGATGAATATAGTACCTATTACACTAGATTCTGAACTGAAAAGTGTATTGAGAAAAATAAAAAAATACCAGCTATTTATTAATAATAACTGCAATCACTACTAACAAATAAACAAAATAACAACAAATATTGAAATAAAAATAGGTTTTAGTGGGTGGAATACGAAAAAAAAAATTTGCAGTCAGGTAATCGAACAGACCAACGGCAATTTAAGAAATGTAATTTTGTATTAACTAGTAAATTTTCAGTAAGAAAAATGAAAAAAAAAACCATTTATGTAAAAGCAGCCGTAATAAAATAATTGAAAATGTATACACGCTTAATAGACTTGAATCATTAGATGACAACAAACAAAATTTTAAAATCCAAGAGAATTATGTGTTGGAATTTGAGATACATATTTCCACAACCAGTCTCATCTGTTATGAGAGAGGCATTGTGAAATTATGCAGTGGTGTGCTCAGCTTTTTTGAAAGTGGGGGATATGCATTTTTTACTATTTTCAGACCACTGTCAAAGGTAAAATAGTACTTGAGACTGTCATTATTTTGAGATCTGTAGTATAGGTACCTAAGTATTGAAAAAACTATGCGAAAAAAAACCATACAAAATCAACAAAATGTATCAAACTCGCCCCAATTTACCTACTATCTAAGGTAACTACGAATACAAATAATAGGTTTATAACGAAAATCGGAATAACCTGCAGTATGCATACCAGACCAATATTTATTACATTTTAAATTCGTCATTGCTATAGGCCTAGTCTATAGTATATTACTATAATAACTATTTAAACTTTAAACCTATACGCTAGCTGTAGGTCACTATATAATAATAAGCAGGTAATTAATAATAATAAGGATATTAATCATTAGGTATATATAGTTTTAGATGTATGAATGTCGGAAGCTAATAATAATTAGTGTAATAAATATGTGTATAGTATATGAGTTTGAAAACTTTGCCTTTCATTTTAAACATATTCAACGACACTTTACACTTTCATTGCGTCTAAATCAATTCATAACCATCACCCACTGTAATAAAAACGTTTGCGTTATATTTACAAAAGATTTTTCACTAATCATAGGCATTATTGTCTACCCACTTGCACGATCTGTTTGATCTCAACAACGCGCACCCTTACCACGTATATGTACACCCTGCGAACGTACACAAACAAAACAACACACCACTCAAATTGATCAGTATAATGAGAGCTACCAAGTACCTACCAAACACCACGCGAGGTCTCAAACCTTTAACTTTATTAGTCAAATCAATAAACGAAAATTAAAATATAAATTAATCAAGTTTCACGCTGTTTTTCGATAACTTATTGAAGAACCTATACTATATAGCATATTAAACATAATATGGTGACCAAAATATATTAAATCTAAAAAGAACATTTTCAATTTTACCTAAATGTAGGTGAAAAATATTTCAAATTTCAAATATATCATTATTGCTGAATTTAATCAATATTTTTTAATATCAAAATAATAATTTTATATCTATAGATACTTAATTTCGGATTGTATAATAATTAAATTTCTATATATAGATAGCTAGTATTAAATTTATTTTTTGTAAATACCTTTAACTAAACGTCTAAACCAGTACATTAAATTATAAAATAAATGTTTTAGTACTTTATGGTAGGTAACATAACTAATACAGTATAGAGAGTAGAGAATACTAATATATAATACCACTAATGTAATACTTTAGTTTATAACTCTGAAAATCTGCACTAATTAATGTTTAGCCGTTATAGTATGGGATATCGTAGGCATATAATATCAACTTACAAAAACAGCTTAGAATTCAGTATTGAAATAAGTACCTACCTATAACATTTTCACCATACTGATTTAGTAAAATTGTTGATGTTTAATAATATATATTTATTATTTATTTTTCCGATCTTACATTCTTGTTGGAGTTATTATTAATTTACCAATAATGCATTTTAAAATAAAGTTCAAGTTCATAAAACATATTAACTAAATAACTGTTATTATACAAACCGGTATGAGCACTGATAATATTGTTTATTCATTCCCAATATTCGTGTTCGATAATTATTGTTATTTGTTGCTTTCAAATGATTTTTTTTGTAAGTTGTTACTTTCTTAACACAATAAACAAAGCACTTTTTAATTATTCTCCAAAAATATAATGATAAAAGTATAAAACACCAATACCGTCATAACTGATGGTAAAATTATGTAATTATAGAATAGTTTATAATAACTATATACCTACTATATAGGTATTAGGTAGTTAGTAGGTAGTTACCTACCATAATGCCATATACTCTATTACTCTATAATATTTTTCCTTCATATTAGTATATTACCCAGGTTTATATTTTGATTTTTTCCCCTCGATTCACTGCAGGTAAACAAACACACATATACGATAAAAACGAATAAGTACCTATATGTACTTCCTTATTGAACACATACCAATATCAAATATTATTTTGTGCACCCTAAATCGATCACGTATTTGAGAGGATTACCCATCTAATATACCTTTACATTCGTGTACTAATGTACCACGGGGTCACTCATGTAGAAATTCATTTGATTCCTTTTAAGTGTTCCTGGTTTCTTATTAAGGAAAAAGTAACAATATAAAATAATTTTGTGAAAACAATATAACATCGACCGAGAAACATTCTACTTGAAAATATATACTATCCATTATGATATTATATGCACCAGCTACTTTTATCTTCAGTATATACATTTTCAATAAACTGTTTTATAACTTATTAGATGTCTTGCCAGTTACTGTATTTCTCAGTCAATGTTAATCCGTTGGTCACAGATGCACATACAAAGAGGGAGTCATGTCCCACATACCCTTTTATTAAGGGCATTGTATTATAAATACCTATCTTAAAAAGTATATATTACACAAGTAATTTATTTTACTGATAGACATATTAGTAGGTACCAGAGTAGGTTAAATTCCTTTTTTCCGAACAAATTGTATTTGAGAATGTCATTGTATGTACAAAATATAATAATATTATACTTTAAAAGTTTCAAGTACCCATGAACAATATTTTTAAATTACAACAAAATAACTAAAATTGTAATTTCGTCCAAATTTGAGCTTAAAAAGAACTGTGTTTATATATTTTTAAGATTTTTTGACAGTATGAACTATTTATGAGGATCCTTGATTTAAACCTATTCATTGTTATGCATTTACATATATTTCAAATGATATACTTTTTAAAGGATGTTCGATAATTTTTGTAAGTTTAGGTTTGAGTATAATATACTCATTACTCATAGTATAATACATGCAAAATATTCAAAGCGAAGTATACACATTACACATGGACAAAGGTCGTACATATTTAGTAGTACTAAATTTAAAACATCGATAAATTATCTACAAGAGAAACCATATTGTACAATAAATTAGTATTAAAATAATGATCGTCGATTTATCTTATATAAATATAATATTAATATAATAATAATATAATGTAATTTAATAATATTATATAGGTACCCTGGTACCAGGTATAATAATTAATAAGTAATAAGTATCTACCACCTAGGTACTTATGAATTATGTTGCAACTCAGACCAACTCTCATAAAAAATGCTATACAATGCATTCCCTTTATTATCGTATTCGAAGTGAATCATTTATTTTCTTGGTATCTAACGAGCTCTTAACGTGTGTAATTTTCTGGGTTAGTGTTTAAAATTATTTTTTTCAATATTTTATTGAATTACATTAAAATTCAAAAAGAAAAAAAACATTTCGGTTCGAGAAAATTACATTTAACGTATTTAACGAATAAATAATTAAAATAATTTTGACAAATCGTTTAAATATGTTCTATAAAAAAATGTATAAACTAAAAATCATATTATATAATTCCGAATTAAATACAAAATTAATATATATTATTATGTAGGTATATATTGCGACCAATATGTAGGTATATGCGTTCGATTTAACGTTAAATTATATATCAACAAAATATAACAAATACCATTACAAGTTACAAAATACTAGACGACTGTACTTACTACTTACTACTTCATGTACTTCGAACCCAATACCGTAGTTCTATACGTTTGATATAGAAGGGAATGCCCTACTAAAAACCATTGGGGAATATTACCTATTATCAACTTCACGGCTGAGGCAATCGCTATATTTTCTGTTTTAATCAGCGATCACAATATACACTTTATATTAATACAATATACATTATATGTAGAGTGATTCTATTATATTGAACCAGCCTACAGGCATATAATCTTATGGGAAATATAATAAAGATTTTTTTAACATTTAAAGACGTACCTATACGTACTGTCTTACACGGTTCTATCATGACCAGCTTTGCTAGACTTATAAATTACATATTATATTTTCTGTCTAACGTTGAAAGAATCACTCTGTACCATTTATATCTGCCAAGTTCCTATACATAATTATCATATTTTATACGTGTGATGCAGGTGTGCGGCAAAGGCTTCCGACAAGCGTCCACGCTGTGCCGCCACAAGATCATACACACCGAAGAAAAGCCACACACGTGTGCCATTTGCGGAAAGGCGTTCAACAGGAGTTCGACGCTGAACACGCACACGCGGATACACGCCGGGTACAAGCCGTACACTTGCGAATACTGTGGCAAGGGATTTCACCAAAAGGGCAACTACAAGAATCACAAGCTTACGCACAGCGTGGAAAAAGCGTACAAGTGCACCGTGTGCCATAAAGCTTTCCATCAGGTATAATATTATGTCGGTAGTTATTACAGATAAATAGTCGAAACCTGACCGGGACTAAATATCATAAGAGTACCTTCAACATTTGTCAATACAAATTTTAAATATATATATATGTCTTACCTATAACAAAATACTGAAATAAACATTATATAGACAAAATAACTTCAAATATCTTTTAAAAATTAAAAAATACGTATTGAAGATGTTTGACGTTACTCTAAAAGTATGAAACATAATATTATAGTTTTTCCTTATACTTAATATATTATATGAATATACGATCACCCAGAAAAAATATCCAAATGCATATAACTCTACTCATTAGAGTACTAGACTGATCGCTGAAAACAGTATGGTTTAGTTTTTTTTTTTTTTTTTTGTTTGGGAAACAACGAATGCTTCAGCCATACTTTTATTTAGTAAGTACCTACCTGTCTACCAAGTATATGACACAAGTGTTTGAGAGATTTTAATGTTTTAAACGAGGTGAAATGGGCGTTAAAGATCAAGTGTGCTTTATGCGGCTTTTAACAAGTTATATAATATCTAACGACGAAAAAGTTAAATGACTAAAAAAACAACGAGGATGCCGTTTGACAGTCGATTAATATTATTCTAAATAGTATACTGTTCTAATTACTAGAACCCAAGAGAATAAGTTGGAGCGTTTGGAGTTTGAACGAGTGCAGAGAAAACGGACAAATGTATATCACCTCTAATATTTAACCCGGGAGAACTTACTTTGGTAGGGACCATAACGTGTTTTCGTCATTATTTTTTAGAGTTGAGCTACTTTCAGATCTCATTAAACCCTCCACACTATCACTCTGACCCTCGGCCAAAGAGTCTCGGAAAGGTACTAGAATATTCCTGGTATCGTTTTAAAATGTTTTTTTTTTCTTTTTTGTGTGTCAATATACCGAACAGGTGTACAACCTGACGTTTCACATGCACACGCACAACGACAAGAAGCCGTTCACATGTCACGTCTGCGGCAAAGGATTTTGCCGGAACTTCGATCTCAAGAAACACTTGCGCAAACTCCACGACGCCCCTTATCCGCAGCACCAGTCCTCAGTAATCGCGCCACAGGCCTCCACAGCCGCATTGACGGCTCAACCTCCTTTGCCACCGCCGCCGCAGAACGTCCGCCACGGCCTTGGAACGTGCGTGCCACCGTTCCAGTCGGTCCAGGCTGGATCTCAAAGGAACGCAATCATGTCTAACGATTCGCCCCACCACTACTGATTCCCAACGAGAGTTGGTTAGTTAGGTGACCAACTTCGGACGAATTACTTATATCGTGTACAATACTTATATTTATGTGTAATTATTAGCCCAAAGACCATAGTAATAACATATTATTATAATATTATGGTTACCTATTTGTCTTGCAATATTTATATCGATATTACGTGGACTTTCTATTTTTGTTTTGGAATTCGATAAGTACCTCGTGTTTTGAACGAATATGATGTTTGGTCTAGTCGAGTTTTCAACGTAGGTACAATACCTACACAGTAGGGACCTACTCACAACCGCGGATATTATAATTGTTAGTTGTTAGTTATTACTTTTACTTATACCATACGGCTAGATGTAGGTTAGTACTAAGTTACATTAGATTAATTTTCACGAGAAAGATGTCTGTGTTTTTTCTTAAAATTTGATTAATGTGTTACTGTGCATATTTCGTTATGGTCACTAACTTTAACATAATAATTACGTCTATCTAAGAAGGAAGTTGTGAGTAAGTATAACCTTTCTTTCTCTCCTCGATGGGTGGTATATAAGGGGCGCAGCTACAGTAAATACCTATTAATTTAAAAAAAAATGTATGAATTATACATGCATAGGGTGATAATATCGAGCGGCATACCTACTTATAAATGACAATCCAACCTTCAAATTGTTGTACCTACTTACCAAATATGCATCTAAAAAGATGATATTTGGATTGAAGAATTTGTCCCTGTCATAAATTATACGATAGAAAATTAAAGTTGATGGCATGAGCCATGAGAACTAAACTATCCCTATATAAATGTAATATATTATAATATGTTTCCTAAAATTTGATTTCTATTTCTTACCATAAAATAAATTTCTAAAATCTAATTCGAATTATGAATTTACATACACAGGTTACAGGTTTAAAGGTAGGTAGGTATTTTAAAATATCCTCATATAAATGATTTTTAAGCATTATAAATTATAAACATCTGGATTTAAACTATTGTAACTGTTTGTTAAAAAGAAAAACATTATACTACAAAATGTTATCAATTTGCTGGTGTTTTATTTCTATAATTGCTCTACAATCAATTTTAGCTTATCTGCAGCGCCAATGTCTTAATGTAGAAACTGAACATTTCCAGCGACATCTTTTTAATAAATTATCATTTTTACACTTAAGATTTTGGTTTTGTGCAACTAAAAATATTATTAATATATTAGAAAATAATCGGGAAAATGCAATACGTATTATTTATAATATTCTATTGAATTGTATTAGTACATTGACTTTTTTTTAATATATAGCTATCATTTGTTTTTTTCGACTAAATATTGTTCTTTTACAAAACTGATTACGGGTACGAAAATTGTTTTTTTATAGTTAATAATAAAATAGTTTTAAGTAGATGAAAAGGTAGGTAGGAAATGTAGGAAAGTTAAGTTAAAGAAAATAAGTAGAAAGTAGATTTTTGACATGTAAGTAACTCATAACTATTAATTTGTTAAAGAGTTGTTTTAGTTGCCTGTATTTGTCTTCTAATATCGGCAGACTTGTATAGTTAGGTACCTTTCTAAATGTTAGGTAGGTACTAATTTTATCTAAATTGTTAGGACTATAATATAGTTATTATATTATAATAATCGTAATATCTAAATTATTTGCAGTACGTATTATTATTGTTGTTATTGGTCTTCAAATAAGCATAGGTACCTAACTAACCACTATAATATTTTATAGACGTTCATTATAAACACTGTTGGAACAGGATCGTATTTTTTTTCGGGAGGGGGGGGGGGTAGGAGTATGCATTTGCCCAACCTTAGATTTTAAAGTAGCTTTGAGCCGGCTTCCCGGTCTAAATGGGCTGACTGCCAGCTACATTAACTGGCCCTAGAGCCAATACGGGCTTTGATACAACATGATAATAAGACGAGTAAAATTTTACTAAGTACGTAGAGATAAAAAATATACCTAAGTTATATTATTACTTGGTATTACGATTTATGATATACACTATACAGGTTACTTAACACCGCATAGTATAGCCTCCAGAGTGATGTCTATAGTGTATCGCCAAAAATCAGCTGTTCAGCATAGGAAGATTTACAACTTTAGCAATTTCAGAGACCTTGTGATCCGATTTTTTTTTTAATATTAACTCAAAAGTTGTACACTTATTGGGCCGGTCATTATTATGCCCTACCCTGGGAAATATTGAAATAATGAAATGACGCCCCTTCTGTGGTGTGGGGGTATTATAATTCAGGCCATACTTATTAGGTACCTATAATAGATTCCTTTTCCGACGGTTAGATAATATCGTTTGACTATGGTGGTGTACCTACGAATAATATAATATAATATAATAATATGTGTGTGTGTCTTGTGTGTATGGATATTTTTAACGTGTACTTTTCATCTCAGACACGGCTACATGATTTATCTACTCTTTAGATACCTATAATTAATTGTATTTTAATAAAATATTACCTATTATTAACTTACGTTGATATTTGTTTTCTTTTATCGGGTCGTTAGCAATATATTTTGTTATGTTTTTATTTACTTATTGTAATTTTATTATTATTTTGTACATACCTATACAGTTGACTGTTCAACGAATAATCACTATTATATTATACTCGTGTATTTTTTTTTTCGTAGGATAACTATATTATAATATATCAATAACACTTACAAGTAGGTATACGATACCTACAAAAAAAGTGATTGTACATATAACTATATTATAGGTATGAATATAATATAGTTAATGATTGATGTTTATCTTTTTATTTTATTTTTACCAAGCAATTTTTAATCATTACCTACATAATAACACATAATATGTGTAACTCCCCATAATTTTGATAATTATCAATTTCGCATACCCAGTGCCGCTGAGTTCCGTTCAAATACAGAAAAGTTCAATTTCGACCAAAAAATTAAGAAGGTACATACTCCCTATAATATGTGAAATTTTGAATTAAATTTTGATTAGATAAATAACAACTGTGACATGCGTGCAACTTCCCTCAACATTTTCCAATTAAAATTACAACACTCGTGTACTTATTGTTTTTAGTGTTGTCTCCTTCTTTTGAAATAGGACAACATGACAAATTTACGTTCAGCAGTTCCAATTTGAATGTGTTATTAGCTTAAATATAAAATTGAATTTACTTATAATCAAACTTAAAGGTAAGAACAATATCTGCGTTCTATATGTATAGTTGGTTTAGTCTATGTATGGTTGGTTTTGTAAAATACCTACCTATTTTCATTTTTAAGGTAATTATGAGAAAAAATCAATCAGAATTCTAACTATAGGATATTACTTAAACATTGTTCATAAATAAATACAAAATTGTACTTGACATAAAATAAAACAACTGACTTAAATTTGAACTTATTGATTTACATTTTTTTTATTCATATTAAAACAGATAAACTTTTTTAAAAATAAAAAACAATCAGACTTTTAATTCTATGAAATAACTTAATAAAATTGTTTTAAAAATAAATGTAAAATATTGCATTTGAACACAAAGTAAAATAACTGTCTTAAATTTATGTTATTATTCCTAATACATTAAAAATCTTCTATACCTACAATATAATATGCAAACACTTACAATTAATTAAAAATTAAAATATTCAGATTTCTTAATAACAAGTCAGAACAACTGTTGTTTTAAATTTATTAATTCATCAATTTAGACTTTAAGTTCCTATTTTCAGTCTTTACATTAATAATATAAACAAAATTTGAAACTTTCAAAAATGAGACTTATATTATAGTTAAGCAGCTTTGGTTTTGAAAGTATTCAATAGTATGAGGTAACGTATAATATAAGGAATCAGTATGTCTATAGGCATAAATTGCTTCAATTTGTGTAAATCATTCACTTTAGATTTGGTTAAAGGCATTAAAGGCAATATTCTTTTGTAAAATTTTTGAAACTGAAATATTTCTCGTTCAATACTGTTACCTACTTAAATGTTGGTTTATTTTCTTTCTAATGGTTTTTCTTGGTATTTCACAATATGGTTTATTAAACAAAAGTGTATAATACATTTTAAATGATGACTGATCATACAACAATGCTCGAATATCTTTCACTTCTGGTTCACCTTTACTTATACCTGGTCTAATTGAAGTATATTTTTTTAGTGGCTTAAAGTCATGAAAATTGTCATGTCTTAGTAATACTGCTTTATATGTGTTCGGAAATATTCTAGCTTTAGTAGTTATTCTGACATAATCAGAGGGTAGAAATATATCTTTGTTCTGAAGTTGTGTAGAGCATGTAAGTTAGAAATCATTGTACCTATATGATATGATAATATATATATAATATATGATAAATAATATCTTTGTATACGAAAAACGATTGTGAGTGGGGACGTTTTGTCAGCCAGGGTATTTTAGTTTATATGTATATTGTTATTATAAATACGATATATTATAAGTTGAATTAATATTATTTCCTTATTATCATATTATTCCAATATTTTTAAATGAAAACCAGTGTTTGGAAAGAACGTCGTTCATGAACTCACGTTCACGCGTTCACGTTCATATTATATAGTAAACGTGAACGACGTCTATATTTTTAATGAATTTGATCGATTTTTAAGATGTTTAATTTATTTACCATTTAATAAATATTATGTGTGTAAAATATATAAACTAATTATATTATAATAATAATATCTTCATTTTTAACATTATAATTCCTATACCATTTGTTTCATTGCAAAATATATAAATTATATACGGGAAATTCCAGTATCTCCGGCTAGACATAGGTACAATGACAATGATATTATGATTTTCACGAATTTTTATAAACTTAATCAGTTTCTCATACTAAGTAATCTAGTTTCGATTTATCTTATCACAAAGAAATCCTTATCAAAATGTAACTCAAATAATGTGTCAGATATTAAAAATTAATTCAGATACTTTATAAATTGTATGTGAAGTATGTGATACTGTATTTGAAAAATATTTACTTCAAGTTATTCAAGCAATTGCACAAGTATGCGATGCTTGTGAATCAGAATCAAAAAAATTGTTTTACGAGTTGTACATTGAAAAATTTCTAAATGAACTTCTTGAGCATTCACCAAAAACTGCAGTACATGCTGGTAATTAATTTATATATTATTCATAGGCGTGTCCAGACCTTGTTCTCAGGTCATGCACAGTAGTGTCATATTCAGGGGAAGTAGGTTTCTGCACCCCCCACCCCGTAAAAAAAATTTCAATAATTGTAATAGATATTAAAAGTCCACATGATGAAAATCAAAAAATTTAATATGAAATCAAAATCTAAGAAAAAAGTGTATATTATTATATACCGCAATTTATAATGTAAGTTAGATCAAATGTCGCAGGTCATGCCTGTGCATGACAGGCAAGACCCGTAGACACGCCTATGATATTATTATATAGTTCTCACATGATTTGCTGCAACATGATTTGGTTGACGACAACATTTAGTCATGGCAGTCAGTAAATGATTTAACGATTTCCATTTTTCGTCACCCAGGACATTTAATATATTGTCCAAGTTTTGTTTCCGAACCTTTCTGTGTTCAGACAGTAATCGACTGAAAGTTTCGGTTGTTCGATCAACCATAGTTTTAATTTAAAAAAAATAAAATATTGAAAAATAATATAAAAAAATAATATGGTTGAGTAAAAATATGGTAGGTTCATTACTGTTACCGAAAACGCAAAATTAAAGGATAAATTACGTGAAGAAAATTCAAAATATTTCGCTTGTCCATTCCAATCATATAGCCACCGTCTGATTTTTTGGTGCCTAGCAGGTCAGTCATCTATGTTATCCGGGTAGGCAATGTGCGGCCGGGACAGCGTCCATTGCAGTCACCGACAATGCAAAATTAAGTAATGAAATACGTGAAAAAAAATTCAAAACATTTCGTAAGCAATCCGACTCGGTAGTCACCTTCCTCGACGTAATTACGCGAAAATATGTTTTGGGGTCTAGCAGGATCTAAGGTCTAGCGTCGGATAGCGGACAACGTGTGACTTCTGACGCAAAATTAAGTAATAGGTCACGTGCAAAAAAATTGGTAAATGTTTTGGTGTCTAGCAGGTCAGTCACCTTCCTCGACGTTGGACGTAGCAACCCTGGTAGGCAATCTGACTTCGTCGGATAGTGCGACGTCCGGGTCAAGCCGTCAAGGCATGAAAACGCCAAATGACGTAAATCAAATGTATATAAATAATAACATTTCGGGCGCCCGTGCTAGTCCTAATATAGTCGCCGTGATTTGTTGAGTGTCTAGCAAGTCGGGCGGCCACGTTTAATAGTTTTTGTCGTTTATAGTAGGAAGTAGAGCGATTTAGAAGCGAAACTCTATAAGCTGATTGGGATTTTGTTTCCCCATGATCCTCCGAAAAACACTAAAACGTTTCCGTTAATCATATTTATATGACGAAAAAAAAAGTCGAACTTTTCGTCGCATATTTTCATTTCCGTATATAGTAATAACGACACTGTCCGCTCTCCGATCTCCTCCGTGGCACTCGACTCGAGCGAAGCACTGACTTATACATTTGGTGGGGAACGCGAATAAGCCTTCGACGGTGAAACTCGAAAAAATCGTAAAATGTTTGTTATAATATGATAAGGCTGAAGTGAAATCGAAAAGTAATAATAAAGAAAAAAGTGAAAAAAAAATTCCGGCGGCGGCCGTGCTACCTATCTACTGAGTTCAGAACGCGATATTCGAGAAAAAAAAAGGAACCTTCGACGCATGCATTTCGATGCCTGTATACAGTAACACCTACTCGACGGTTGTCGAGTAAATGTAGAGGGGAACGCGAATAAGTCATCAACTGGGATTGCAGAAGTGTCGAAAAGGGCTAAAACTGGAATTTTAGAAAAAAACGACAAAAAACGACGCGACGCATATATTTAGCGTTACCTACTCTCGTTTCCGCGACGTCGCTCCTCCCCGGGACTCGTATCTGAAATAGTAGGGTCGCGCGCCGGCTGTAAATTTAGCGGGCAACGCAAATAAGACCCAAACGGGGAGGGTGATACGACCGACACGGGCTAAAACTCGAATTTTTGAAAAAAACTGCAAAAAAAGAAAATCGAACTCTTCGACGCATATATTCAAGCCGTGTATAGTAATAAAAAGTATCAAGGACTGCTTTGACGGGGAACGCGAGTAAGTCTTCAAAGTCCGTAGAGGCGGTAAAATTCGAATTTTAAAAAAAAACCGAACATTTTCGTTAAATACAATAAGACGAAAAAAAAAAATTCAAATTTAACACTGGCGCCGCAAATTATGGAAAATCCCGGCGGCCGGGTTCGAAACCACGACCCCCCGAGTAACTTGTCCTAACGCCTAACCAGCCTAGCCGCCTACTGAGATGAAATTCAGAGTCAAATGTATGACTCTTAAGCCACGTCACCGTGCACGCGAAAGGCGAACGCCGTTTGGACGGCCGTCAAAAGGCGTTTGAGCGGGCGATCCGACCGCTTCGGCGAGCGGACCTCCGGATCCGCTGCCCTCTGACGTATAAAACGCGAGATTTGCGAAAAAAAATCTAACCTCAAGACGCATGTATTTATGCCTGTATATAGCGATACGTAATCGGTACCTACTCTCGTTTCCGCGACGCTGCTCCTCCCGGGGCTCGTTTTTGAAAAAGTAGGGCCGCGCGCCGGCTATAAATTTAGCGGGGAACGCGAATACGTCTCCGACGGGGAGGTCGGACGTCTCGCGAAAGCGCCGAACGCGACTCTAGTCGAAAAAGTCGGGACAACCGTCGAAGCGGCGACGACGCGGCGCTCTCGGCGATCGACTCGTCCGCCGGGGGACTCGTTTTTAAAAAGGAGGGCCGCGCGTAGGGTATAAATTTAGCGGGGAACGCGAATAAGATCCAAACGGGGAGGTCGATACGCCCTAAAACGCCTAAAACTCGAATTTTCGAAAAAAACGGCAAAAAACGCGCGCGACGGCGACGCTCGTATCGCACGCGACATCCGCCGCCGCGGGCCCGCCGGGCGAAAAGTAGGGCCGCGCGCCGACTATAAATTTATCGAGGAACGCGAATAAGGTCCGAACGGGGCCGCCCGAGGCCTCCGAGGGGGGTAAAACTCGAAAATTTTGAAAAAAAATCGTGAAAGACGGTCGAAACCGCGAAAACGAAAACGAATTTTATATCATTTTTCGTGTTGTAAATCTGCGACTGAATCTTTTGCAATACCATTGCAGTGGGATTTAATTAAACCTAAATTTTTCAATATCATTGAACAATTAAAAAACGAATTTTCAACAAGATTTGATGATTTTTATAAATATGATAAAGAAATTAAATTATGCCAGAATCCTTTTCAAATGGACATAAATAATGTCAAGAATAATTTACAAATGGAAGTCATTGAGTAATTGAACTTCAAAATGACGAGGTTCTAAAAAATTCTTTTCGGGAAGCTGATATCGAAAATTCAACTAATAAACTGCAGGCACAGAAATCGCATTAATTTACAGCTTTTTTATTTAATTCAATTTTTTCCAGTAACATTTGTGTTTTTTTGCTCTCATATTTCTATGTAAAATAATCAAATATAACAACAATACAATTATAAGTATTATATCATAATATGTAATTTTTTGTTAATGTGGCCCTTGATGAAAAATTGAAAAAAAAATATGGCCCGCGTGGTTGAAAAGGTTGCCGACCCCTGATTTAAATTATTTTAGGGCAACTGAAAATTACAATGTAGATATTATATATGATATGCTAGAGGGTGTATGCAAGTATGATATCAGATTAATTTTAAAATACATGGTTTTTTACTTTAAGTAGGTACTTCACTGTGACACTGTAGAAGTATTAAGTAATAGAATCGAAACATTCAATTACGGTCCTATAGATATTCGTAATAGACCTACTTTGATATCAATGGAAAACTTGAATCATGGAGTTCTTAAAATGTCAGATTCAGAATCTTTATGTTTTATTAGATACCTTGGACTTACAATTGATTACTTAGTTCCTTTTAATTTAGTTTTGGTCATAATATATTGTTCTTAAACAAATAGTTGATATTATTTTTCAAAAATGTATTAAACTAAAGGGCACTATTTTACTTATATTTTTAATTTTGGAACACCATATAAGTGTGGTACTTATAGTGTGGTAGGTTAACTAAAACGTTTAGTATTCAGTACCTACTAGCCGCTAGGAGCTTAAAGATTAAGTATTTCTAACAAAATCGTATAATAGAAGCTACTATAAAATGTAGGTTGATTAACAAAAACGTTTAGCAATCAATACTAAAAAGTTACTGCAATTTTTTAGTTGTCACTACTATATTATTATAGTTACCATAGCTATAATAAAATAACTATTATAACTATAAAATATAGTTCGAATTATTCTAATTCTAATACCATCAACTACATATTTTCTTCCGTGCAGACAGAGTCAACGACGATCTAAACAAGTGTGCACAAGGAGTAACAATAGCAGACTATATGGATATAGATAAATGGAGGAACGTAGTAGTAGTAGTGAAAGTCCTTCAAGGACCGTAAAAGTTCAAGAAGAAGAAGAGAATATAATATCTAGTATTGGCCAATAACTCAAATATAAAATAAACATTTTTAAAATTAAACAACTTACTTTTTTTATTAAAACTCAATACTCAATTGCACATAATGTTGTACTCCGTTTCATAAGAGAAGGAACTTGTAGGTTGCTGCGCATCTCTCTCCACTATTGTGCCTGTTTGGATAGCCACCACTGGTAAGAAATGGGGGGGGGGGATTTGGAGTCCATATTATTGCCGACATTAGTCTGATGCATGGTACGAGTTCAGATTCAGAACATCGAGAAACAAATTATCTCCGGATCCTACAAAAAAGTTGTTAGAAGTATATTATTCACTCAAAATAGGAGAAAAAGACTACCAATCAAATGAGTATTAAATATTAAGATTTAATACTATGGATTAGTTAATACTATACCTAACCTAAAACTCAACAAAGAAGATATATTATGTAATGATTTAATTAATCTGTTATATTAATTGCTAAGTAGTAAATTCATCTTTATTAATAACTACCATAAAAAGTATTAATACTTATTATTTTAACAAAAAAGAAATTTGTTTTGTTTTTAATTTTATTCTAAATTTAAGGAAATTTTGTAATTACCAAGTTGATGTTGAAATATATAAGTTTATTTTATACTTAATAGTTAATACAATTTAAAATTTACAGTATACTATGATCACTATTATAATAATTTTGAATTTCAAAGGAAACAATGTATACTTAAAATTTATTATGCCTTAGTCTATATTACCAACCCTGCTGAAAAATTGTATAGCTGTATTAACAAAGATGTCCTATATGTGAAAAAAACAAAAACGTGGCTTGAGGTTTCAGTATAAGTGGCTTGCAGAGTATAATTAGCTGTCATAATTCTGAATTTAGGAGCTTTCTGCAAACATTGCCTTATTTTTGAAAAGACTGATGGAATTGGAAGTTAGCCATTAGGACCGGGCAGCTTGTAGTTAAAGTGGAAAAATGATCAGCAGGTAGTTGAAATGCCTACTTATTCCATACTTTCTTATTAGTCAATAATATGCCTCATCCGGTAGATTGTATATATCAATTATTGTTAATTTGTATTTTAGATTTATAGGACACATTCACAAAGAAGCTAATCATGACTCTTCCATTTTGGATTCAGATAAATTTTAAATATATATTCTCATAAAAAATTATCAATAATTGCTCGACGGACTTCCGATAGGTAAAAAATATAGGTTCAATATATATGATATTTTTTTAAAATTTTTATTAGATTAAATCAAATTAGGTCCAATAAGAAGCACCTAGTATCAATTATTGATTGTATAGTATTGTTTTGTCGTCAAGAACAAGCATTGCGTGGCCATAACGATTCTGGAATGTTATATATATAGTTGTTATTTTTTTAGTCATACAACGTTTTGTAGGTATGTATTATAATTGATATCCAGACAAAACTGAGTTCTCTCTTTTCCACCTCAACAATAAATCAGCTTACCAAAGCTTAAACATTAAATTCTGAGGAAATAGCATGCAACATAACCACTTTTCTAAATACCTTGGAGTCCTAGGAGAACCCTAACATATAAGACACACTTAACTAGTATAGCAGCGAAAATCAGCTCCCGCAACAACATTATAGAAAAGCTTACGGGTACAGAATGGGGTGCCGATTTTAACTCACTTAGAACCTCTGCCGTAAGTCTAGTATACTCAGCCGCCGAATACTGCTCACCAGTATGGCTGAATAGCGCACACACATAAAAGATTGATGTTCAACCCAATCGCTGTATGCAAATAGTAACTGGTACAGTAAAGTACACTCCCCTCCTATGGCTTCCAGTTCTAAGCAACATAGCTCCTCCGCACTTACGTCGTAGAAATGCGCTGTTAAAGGAATTGATAATATGCAACTCCAATCTGAGTCTGCCTATACAATGTTAACCCCCCAAGGTTGGCCAGACTTCTGTCGGTAATATTTGGCCCTGTACGGTGACAGGCCGACTAGTTAGTTAGTTGTGAGCAGGACGTGTCTGTGCTGTGCGTCTCTCTGTCGGCGGGTGCGAAGAGCGAGACCGACGAGTGACTATTGTTTAAAATAAAAGTTATTAATTCTAAATGTAAGTTTGTTGTTCTTTTTCTTTACTAGTACCTAAGTGTTGTGAATTGATTATTGGCGATTGAAGAAGAGACGATAACACAAAATTAAGTCAGAAGTGGGATTCGAACTCACGCCCACAGAGTGGACTGCGAGGTTAAACGTTACGTAATACGTCGAGTTCGTTATTGAGGTTAACCGGTACGCCAAGTAGATTGAAAACGTTATCAGCTAATCGCGTGTCCGCGTATCATTGTTGTCTCGTTGTTGTTGTTGTTATTTATAACGTTCAAAATGACCGGTGGTAAGAACGCGAGTCCTGCAGTACCACATGCACCAACTTATAATGAACTTTTCACGCTTGTCGAGACCCTTCGACAAGAGGTAGCCGCCATGGGAGCGTCGAGTAGGGAGGCCTCGAACGCGGATCAGGCTGAAAGACAATCGCGTCAACCTGTGATGGATTTCCGGGTGTTGCCAGATCTCGACAAAACCGTCGGTACCTTTGATGGACATGAGTCTACCCATGCGTCGGCCGATTGGCTAGCCTCCATCGAAGGGATCGCCGATTTAAACTGTTGGCCGTCCGCTTATCGCGTTCAGTTCGTGCGCGCGAACGTGCAGGGAGCCGCCCGAGATTGGTTTGTCGGTCGATTGTTCGTAGATTGGGCAGATTTTAAAAGGCAGTTCAGTGCAACGTTCGTCCGTACCGTCCGAATGTCCGATCGTTGGGACGCTTTACGTGAGCGATGCCAGCTGAAGGACGAATACTGTATGGATTATTTCCAAGCCAAAGTCAGGTTGTGTCGCGACTTACTTCTTTCGTTCAACGAAATACGGGACCACGTTATACAAGGATTGTACTCAAAGGAAGTCGCCATGTATGCGATGAGTAGGACACACCGATATGAAAACGAGTTGCTGACGGACCTCTTGGATTGGGAGAGAATGCACGCGTTGCGGAACGCCGCAGGACTGGCACAGGTAAAATCCAAGGAACCTGCCAAAATTGTTGAGCCTCGACAGTGACGAGAAGAAGTCATGGAGACGGATGGCGCTTGTTGCTGAAAAACCTGAGGAAGCCCAGGGGAAAGTTAGAGACGACGTTGAACGCGGCAGCTGTTTTTACTGCCATAAGATCGGACACCCGTCACGTGACGGTCAAGTGAGACGAAAAAGTATTACGTGTTACCATTGTGGCGTGGCCGGACATTTGAAGTCAAACTGTCCGGACTTAGCACAAGTGAATGCCGTGTCAGGGGGCGGCGTGCCGAAGATACATCCTTACCTGAAGGTTGGAGTGATCAACGGACGTGAGTACAGCGCCCTAATAGACACTGGGAGTTCGTGTACACTCCTAAAATCCACAGTAGCTGTTAAGAGCGGATTGGGGTACGGCCGTCCGAAAAAACGATTATACGGTGTGGGTAGCACAATCGTGCCATCGCTAGAAGCCGTCGGCGAATCTACCATTGAAATTATTATTGATGGGGTCAACGCAGGACCGGTAGGTGTCCTTGTGGTACCTGATGGGGCCCAGGGGCCTGATGTTATGGTTGGACGAAATTGGCTAGACTTGTCGACCGTAACTTACCGTAAGGTTGGTAATGATTTGATTATTGAAAAAGTGTCTTCAGTCAAAGAGCTAGTGGATCCTTCAGTAATGACGCTGGGAAATGAATTTTATGTGCTGTACGTGGTCGATGAAGAAGATGTTGATACGCCTTTACCGCTTGTCCTGGACGATTTTGAATTCGTAGCTGACGATGCCAGCTTAGTAGAGCGTGAAGAGCTAATGAATCTGGTCAATGAGTACCGCGGGTGTTTCGCCAAGGGACTGTCCGAGCTCGGATGCACACCACTGATGACCATGGACATCAACGAAGTGCCTGGGAGCAGGCCCTTGGTATGTAGGCCTTACAAGACGTCGGCTGAAGACCGGAAGGAAATCGCCGAGATTGTCGGCGAGTGGAAGAAATGTGGTACAGTAGAAGAAACGCAGTCACCATACGAGAGCCCATTTTTACTTGTAAAGCAAAGTGGTGGTAAACACAGGCTGTGCGTCGACTATAGGCGATTGAACAAGCAAACTCTGCGACACCATTTCCCTCTGCCCGATATGGGTGAACAACTTGGGTCACTAGCCACGGCCAGCTTGCTCGCTCAGCTCGACCTGGCGAGTGGGTATCTGCAAATACCACTCACTCCTGAAGCAGCTGCAAAGACTGCTTTCATCACTGCGGACACCGCAGGACAGTTTGCACGGATGCCCTTCGGGTTATCTGGTGCCGTAGCCGAGTTCACTAGGTTAATGCACAAGGTGCTGGGGCCGCTCAGAGGTGATGTGGTTCAGAACTATCTGGATGATATGGTTGTAGACGCCGTAAGTTGGTCGGATATGCTGTCCAAACTGCGTCAAGTTTTTGACGGGCTGAGATGTGCTAATTTGACTCTCAAGCCGTCCAAGTGCTCGTTTGGAACCAAACGCATTGAATTTTTGGGGTTTATCGTTGAAGGTGGAATGATACAACCTGGTGAGGAAAAAACTCGCTGTATCGCCGAGTATCCGGAACCTAGTGATGCTCACGCGGTAAGAAGATTTTTGGGTCTTACAGGGTTCTTTAGACGATTTGTGAAGGATTATTCGAAGATAGCCAGACCACTGACCAGGCTTACAAAGAAGGATGTAAGGTTTGAGTGGTTTCCTGAAACTGAAGAAGCCTTTCTAACCATGAAAAAATTATTGACCAGGCCACCAATCAAAGCCATGTTCAACCCCAAGTCCGGAGTGATAGAGTTGCACACGGATGCGAGTGCGGTGGGCCTTGGGGCAATGCTGATGCAAGCCAGTAAGGAGGGTGAGCCCTTACATTTAGTCTATTGTGCAAGTAGAACGACAAGTGAAGCTGAGTCCAGGTACCATTCGAGCAAACTGGAGCTGATTTGCACCGTCTGGGCTGTACGCAAGTTAAGGCAGTTTCTGTTGGGAGTACGGTTTACTGTGTATACTGATTGTCAAGCACTAGTGTACTTAAATTCGTTTAGAGGCACTAGTTCTCAGATAGCACGTTGGCACGACTCAGTACAAGAGTTTGACTTTGTAGTGAAATACAGGCCAGGGGTACGAATGGGCCATGTGAATGCACTTTCACGTGCGCCGATGAAGTCGGAGGAAGGGGTGTTTGATGAACAACTAGATGTCTGTGTGGTACTCACTCTGGAAGAGAGGGTGCAGATGTGTCAAGCTTCTGATGCGGAGCTCTTGGACATCAAGAAAAAGGTTGAAGCCGAACACGTGAGCGGAGGTGCTGGGATGCTGAGTGACTACGAGGTAGAAGATGGGCTGTTGTATCGCAGATTCCATTGCAAGCTGCTGTTCGTCATGCCGAAAGCCATGAGGAAGAGTCTTTTCGTAAGTGCCCATGATCTCAGTGGTCACCCTGCTGTTGACAAAACTATGGAAAACATACGGCAGGATTTTTGGTTCACGGGAATGAAAAGATACGTTCGGTTCCACATAAGCATGTGCTTCGAGTGTCTAATGGTAAAGGTGCCAAGAGGGAAGCAACCAGGATTATTGCACCCCCTGTCCATTGGAAATAGGCCGTTCGAGACAGTACATGCAGACCATGTTGGACCATTCTTGACTACTGAAAGGGGTTGCAGGTATGTCCTAGTATTTGTGGACAGCTTACTAAGTTTGTTTTATTTTATGCTGTAGCTGGAACCAGTGCGGAAGAGACTGTGCAGTGTGTGAACGTCTTGTTGGAGCGTGTGGGCTGCCCAAGCGGCTGGTGACTGACCGAGGTACCAGTTTTACTGCGCATAGCTTCGTTACCTACTGCGAAGAACAAGGGATAACCCATGTGCTGGCATCGTCAAGGCACCCCCAGACGAATGGTCAAGTGGAGATAGTTCACAGCGCCCTGATGTCTGCCTTGATCACCACTTGTGTCCAGCCGGAGGACTGGGACTTGAAGCTCTTGAAGGTCCAGAACGACCTGAATAGCAGTGACAGTAAGGTGACCAGGAAGACCCCTTTTGAGCTGCTACATGGCTACAGGCCACGCTTCCATTTGGGAAACCTTTTCTAAGACTGAAGGTGACTGGGAAGTATCTGAGTTGCTGCGGTTGGAAGTAAAGAAGCAGATGGAGGATGCAAAAGCAAAGGTCAAGGCGAGGTACGATCAACATAGGCATGACAACACCCGGTATACCGTGGGGGAAGTTGTGGTAATGAGACGTGCTTCAACCTCTACGGGAGAGTCGACCAAGCTCCAAGATCGTTATAAGGGGCCTCTGGTAGTAACGGAAGTAATGTCCGGAGATGCGTATCGAGTGGCTAGTTTAACCACTAGAGGAAGGAGGGCGTACTCAACTACTGCCCATGTATCCCAATTGAAGTCCTGGCGGCTGCAGTCTGAAGAGGGTGATCAAATTGTTGACTATGACCAGGTGGAAGAGTACGGAACCGAAGAGGCTGAGGGTGAATCTGTTCAGAAGGAGAGTAGACCTCAACGGCAGGAGAAGCCGCCGGTGTGGGAAAATGATTATGAGAACTAATAATTAAAAGTATTGTAATGATGTCGATTTTTCTATTTTTCTATGTAAGTTTTGCAACTGTATGTTCCTGTTAGGACGTTAAGGGTTTAAAGATATTGTAGTATGATGTTGTTTTCTTTTTATATTTTAAATAAGTTTTTTTTAAATTATTAAGTGAGAATAACTTAACGCTGTGAAGTTAAGGAGAATTAAATTTGAATTGTTATATGCTAAGTCTGTTGAGGACAACAACAAGGTCAGGGCTGGTCGAGTGTTAACCCCCCAAGGTTGGCCAGACTGCTGTCGGTAATATTTGGCCCTGTACGGTGACAGGCCGACTAGTTAGTTAGTTGTGAGCATAGATAATATATAGAGGATAGGCCATTCAACAAATATTCGCGTGTCCAGAGAGCACCCAAGAAACCAGGGTGGTAGTATGATGGTCCAATGTGGTTCAACGGTTATCACTTATCACTTTTCGTTTATCAATCATTTAAATTTCGCGCTTTTTTAAATCATAGATAATATATATTATCTATGTTTTAAATTGTCATTTTGAATATTCAAACTTCTTGCCTTTTTTAATTGTAAATTATTTGAATATTCAAAATATTTAACTTTTGTCACATACCTCCATAATATTTTTCATATTATTCTATTTGACATTTTATTTAACATACCTAATATAAGTTAAATTTATTATAATGGTGCACATATGCGTGGTGTGCAAATCAAAATCCAATACAAAGAAGAATAATAGTAGTAATAATTTAATGACAATACCTTTTGCGATCATACCATTTATTATAAATTGTACTGTACCTGCCACAAAAGTTAATAAAATTGAATAGTGTACTCACTACTCAGTAAAATGTTTAATAATTCAAATTTTGTCATTTCGTACTCCTAATTCAAATACATTGACAAGATAACAGGATAACATAACCATTGATAACTAGGTTACCATAACCAATGTTAGTCTGGGGCTCTTCCGGCACGCGAACCCATGGGTTGTAGGTATTGGAATAGCCTATCTTCTATATATTATCTATGGTTGTGAGCCGGACGTGTCTGTGCTGTGCGTCTCTCTGTCGGCGGGTGCGAAGAGCGAGGCCGAAGAGTGACTATTGTTTCCAATAAAAGTTATTAATTCTAAATGAAAGTGTGTTGTTCTTTTTCTTTACTAGTACCTAAGTGCTGTGAATTGATTATTGGCGATTGAAGAAGAGACGATAACAACATTTTGCGAAATCCCTTTAGAACCCACCAAGACTAAAATCACGTAACCCACCATACGAATAAATAAATGATTGATATATTTTTTGTATCATTTACTGTTAGTAATTTATGTTACATATTGTGATAATATAAATCAAGGTAATTTTGAAGCCATTTTAAAATACCACAGTGATAGTGATGACTATTTAAAAAGTATTTTGCAAAAAGAAGGAAGAAATAAATTCATTTGTTCCAAATTTAGAATGAGTACGTGGTGATGTAATTTTGACTTACAGGGTACAATGTTATGTATATATTATGTAGACTCATATTGTTTATATAATATGTGTAAATAATAGTTTATTTAACAGTAATAACTAATATTAACAAATATTATTATCTATTAGTGTATTTTAAAAGTGCTTTCTTTATTCTTGGGTTTAAGAGTTTATTTTCTAACAATACAGTTTTAGTATTAGAATCTCGAACAGTTTCGCCGGTGTGTTGAGTAACGAGATGGGAAGATGGTTTGCTGGATCTGATTTGGTTTCCCCGGCTTCGGAATCATGACCAAGTTTGCATGTTTCCATATACTAGGAAAGTGTGATAGACGTATGCAGCTGTTAAAGATTTTATTGAGATGCAATATAGTGGGGTTGGATGCATGTCACTGGGCTGTGTTGGGTATCCCATCTGGGCCTGGTGCTTTTCTCCTTTAGTTTTTATGATGGATTTGACTTCGTTTGGAGTAATCGGTTGTACTTGGATTAGTATTAGGTGATAATTTAGCTGTGAATACAATTTTAGAATTTAGCAAATCGTTTTCAGCTAACTATTTTTGCCGTTTTTGTAAAGCTCATAAATCCAGTCAATGTCAACCGAGGAAAGTACTTTAATGCGTACCAATTAAAATTATTCATTAGATATATTACAATCGTATTTCAGACAAACTGGTATTTATTAAGAATCCGTTCTAAATAGTATACATATTATATTATTTTCATGTAACTAAAATTGATAATGTTGATATTATGCATGATTTATTCGAAGGAGCTTGTCATTATATTTGTCACATAATTAATTACTATATAGAAATAATACAGTTATTCACTTTAAAAGAACTTAATAAAAGAAAAAGTACATCATTTAACTATGGATTAAATCATTAGAAATTATTCACTACCAATACTCGATGTACACTTAAAAAAATTCGATTAAAAATGTCTGCTCGTGAAATATGGACATGTATTCATTATTTTTCATTAATGATAGAAGATCTAAATCTAATACCCCTAGATGATGAACTGATGAAGTATGGATATTCTATACACATTTTCTAAAACTGATTGATTTGCGCTTATCCTACAAATAAATGAAGGTAAAGTTTTACACCTTCAACAATTAATAAAAATAAACAATGACAATTATGTTAAATTATTTAATGCCCCCCTAAACCAAAATACCACTTACTAGTACATTATCCAACAGTTATACGACAATATTATCTAAAAAGTGTTTATTAAATCATTTAAATGAACATTAACTATCTTATGAAATACCTAATCATCCACAAATGAACTATCGATAAACAATATTCATTTATATAATATAGTATTCAGTATAATATAGTATAGTATAATATTCAATATAATATAGTTATTCAGTCCTAAATATAAAAATGTCAATGTTACTATATATTATGCACCTGAATTACATTGAATGATTAGATTGTTATTACCGGGTCGATAAATTGCAATCAATCCTCAGTTTAGTGCCTATAATTCAAAATTTACATAATGCTGCTCTTTATTTTTAAATTCTTTAAATAAATGATTTACTTACATAATGTGCATTAATATGCTTAAAATCTTTAAAAATGCAAAATAATGTAAACTTAAGTGAAATACGCAGACATATGGACATATTCGGGTTTTTCATGTTGTCATTCGTGAATTGCTATTAGCATTATCTATTTATCTCGGGAAGTATTTGGTCTAAAAATATGATTCCGACATAAGATTATTGAGTTTATCATGTATGTTATTAATAAAGTATAAAATAAATAAGACCACCGGCGGCCTAACGCGGTATCGTATAATATTCGTTATTGTAAAATGCGAAAATGGTGCACCCATTGCTATAAAGAAAATGCTGCAAGAAATGGATCAGTTCAGGCTTGTGGAGACAAAGAGGGTAACCACTCTTTGTACCAAGTGCAAAGTTTATACATGCTCCAATTGTTTTTTCGAACATCATTCCAAGTAAAAAGGAAGCGAAGGCTGAAGGTAAAAGTATACCGAGTATGAATGGTATGATAAAAACAATTTATATTGTAGAAGTATGATCATTTTTTTTATTTTTAATATGTTTGTATACTCAAAATAATAATTTTAAGTCATTTTCATTTTTTTAAAAACATTTTGATTAAACAGTAAGAATTTATTGTAGAAAGTTAAAAAAAAATAAATATTATGTTTAAATTGTCGTTACAGTGTAAATAATATAGCTAACCTATAGTCAATTTTGTCCTCTATGTCCTAGTGCTATTTTTAAAAGCATAACTACAGCGCCAAACATATACTACAGGTAGACAAATACAAGGATTGTAGGTCTTACCTTCCAGGAACAGTAGACAAAGAGGACTGAAAAACTTAGGTACTTTGTAATCTATCAGATTTCATGTTATATGAAAAGCAAATAGATAAAGCTATGAAAGTAGAGTAATACTAATTTTAATTTGTGAAAATATCCAAAATATAAGAATAAGATGAAAAAAAGATATCATAACATAAATTATCATTGATTTCGGAAGAATATTTAATTTTGGCTGATAAAAGATCAGGTTAGTTTTAGATACTACTAAAACTAATTTATAACAAATGCTTTACCTGCAAATAATTTTAACTTAAAATGTCTGTATATTGCATACAATATTTTAACTAGTTGAGATACTTCAATAAATAGTTAATACTTAATTATTATTCATTAATGTATGCGATTATCGGAGGAGTGAAAAATAATAACAAAATAATTAAAACCTGGACTTTTTCAGAATTTTAATTTCTAAATATAAAATTTAGTCACAAATATAATACTATATAGTAAATATGTATAAATTATTATTTATGTAAGTAATATACATTTTTTATCATTATCTTTAATAAAAACAATTAATTAGTTATATGTAAAAAAAAAAATCAAAATTATGCTTTAACAGTATAAAAAAACTTCTAATTAGCATTCTGCACTAATTTATTATATAATAAAATTTATTTATATAATATATGTAAATAAAATAACTGAAATATCTTTGTAATTTACAAACACTCTTGATTAAACCACTTTTGTATTTACAGATTTAAATTGGAATAACATTATATTGTCTCAACTTTCAAATCAATCATTGTACTTAAACTAACAAGGATGTGAACATTATCTGAAGGCAAATCATGAAAAACTATAATTATATTATTCTGTTTAAATATAAAATTCCTCATGGCATCTACAACTGTTTGTCTACAACTGTAGTGTGATAAATAATCCTTTACATTAATATCTTTCTTTGTTAGTTGATTGATTAGGTCTATAGCTTTATCATTGTAGCATATTAATTCAATTGATTGAGCATTATTTTCCCCATACAAAAAGTTCAATTTAAAAAAAAAAGTTAGAAATAAGACATTGCGGCATCTTAGACATGTGTATTCATTGTTGAAATCGTCAATGTGTGGTGTTAGAAAAGATATTGGAGTGAAAGTATAACATTTTGTACAATAGCCAGATACTAAGTTGATAGAATCATAATCATCATTTAAATATTGTTCAATACATATTGGTTTGCAAGGTCCAATACACCGTAAGCTACTGACACCCAATACTTCTCGATTGTTGACATTAGTAAATTCCATTGTATTTTGTGAATGATCTGAATTAAATGGCAAGGAATGAACATCTGAAATTTGAATAGGCAGATTAGTTTCATTTATGTAATTTGTCTCATCTATAAAAAGAGAAGACACAGGAGGAAGCCTTTTGTTATTATATTGTTGGACTTGGTTATATGTTGGATTATTTGGCTTAATAATTTTGATAGGTTGATAATTACCATTTTCTTGATCTTCGTTATTATTATTATTCATATTTCCATTGTGAGATGAACAATTAGCTCTTTTATTAATATTATTGTAATTTTGGTCTGGCTTTGTTTTTAAATATTCAGGACTTGAAGGCGAATACGAAATATTATCATCACAAAATGGCTCGGATAGATGATGTTGAGTTGTTGGAATTCTTTTGAGTTGTGGAATAACTTTATGGGCTTTTAAATTTGTTGATTTTCCGTTAACACATAGTGAAAATATGCCTGAGTTATTAGAATGGATCACTTTTATGTTATATAAGATTATTTGTTGGTCCAATATCAGTGAAAGAAAATCTTGACATGGTTTCTTAACTAAAATATCAACTTTATATGAAAACAGATCAGATTTTACACCAGTCATTGTTTCACGTCCAGAAATATTATTGAAATTATGAATTTTATGAGGATATTTGCGAACTCTAATGCAACATTTATCATAGCTCTGTATTCTTAACAACATGAATTCTTCATCTGTGTATTTTATGATTGTTTTTATATTACCAAATAATAAATAAATACCTGGACCAGTGATTTTAGCTAGATTTTTATTTTGTAACAAATTCGAATTTTCTAAAGACGAACTTGTTAACTTCAATAAGATAATAGAGGGTTTTTTTTCTGGTCGAACCGAAATTAAACATTTGCTAATAGGAGAACTTGCTGAATTCCCAAGTACAAGTCCATCAATTATTAAAATTCTATCTTCTTCATTTAAAATTTTAATAAAGGTACTGATAAACTCATTTATTTCATTCATAACATTATTGAATGCTACGTCGACGAGTTGACTATTTTTTTTAAATATGGAAAATCCGAGTTCACAATTCATAACTAGTTTATTCACGTTTGCTTCAATCAGTACACAATCTAAAACTTTAGGATCAAAACAGTTCTTTTTTAATGATATTCTGTTGATATTTTTAGAAACTACTTCATAAATACTGGTCTTATATTGTATCTTATTAATCTTGAATAATGTTAGTATGTCCTCTTCTGTTTTAAAATAGTATGTTTTAATTGGTACATACTCTATGGTATCCTGAAAAAAAATTAAAAAATTAATTAAAAAAAATACTTGATTTAAGCTAAATAATAATCCTAAATAGTAAATACAAAACTCTTTATATGCACAATTTATAACATTTGAAAAACCTAATTGACAAAATTTACCTAAATCAAATGTATGTAATACATAATATTGCAACTACCACATACAAAATAGGAAAATATTCTCTACTGAATATAGCATTCTATCAAGTCAGAAGTGTGTTAGTTTATGTTTTGGGAGGACAACGAAACAGGACCCACTTTAAATGTGTTTTGTGTTGTTCAATCTGTTGATGATGAAAGTGTGTGTAGTGATGGGGCTAAAAAACAGATGATATTATAAGAAAATCACAACTATTTCAGCAGAAATTAAAGAAGCTATTTTACCAAGCTCAACATTTATCATGAAAAAAAGAAAAATTATTTATAAGTTTTCAGGTCTTGTTTCCGTTAATGAGAAATAGATTGATCCATACCTACATAAAAAGATTAACTTTTGTATTTAATAAAATAATATTTAATAAGTAACTAACTTATTATTTATTTAATTGATAAAAAAACTGTTTATTTTTTGTTTTAAAAATACTACCTACTACCTGTTAGGTTGTAATTGTTTAATTGTTAAACATTTTAAATGCTGTTTATTTCTTATGATACATTCTAAAATTCTAGAGTGACCCTAGTTTGAAATGTAGGTAACTAAAGTGATATTTGTTTTATTGTTAAAAAACTTAGACTGTTACTTATGTTATATTCTACAATTCTAATGTAATTTATGTTATCAAACTGAATATTATATACCAATATGTTATATTTTTAATGTTTTATAATAGTATATGTTGTCAGATAAAATTAATTTATCCATTACTTACACACTCAAGGTTCGGAGGTGCGTGTGCTCCTCTAGACCCCTTTTAATACACTACTGATTAAAACCATTATCCCTAAATTATATCCAAACCACAGTCGTATGGTACACAACACTTTACTCACACTAATGTTAATTTATCACAAAATGTAACAATAGTTAGATAGACATATTTTGCAAATATAATTATTAATTTCCTATAGCCAACCTAACCTCTGAATAAGTTCTATTAGGTATATTAATAAATAATAATATCCGAATCTGCAGATTAGGAGTTAAGATATATTCTGTAATTTGAACTTATTTAAATTTTACATAAATAGAAATTGGTATGTCATCATAAAGCATTTAAAGATTATTAAGATTTTAGAAACCATTTAACTACATATTGTGTTAAAGTTGAACAATTCACTAGGTATACAGTACCTAATTGTTTTTTATACAAGGTCAGTCGGAAATACCTACATACAGATATGAGACTAAACAACCCATAATAAAATACATTATTTTGAACTAATATTAAATGAACCTTTGTCTAACTGACCAATTGATCGACCAAGTTCTTGAAAAGGATACTCACTAAAATAATATAGAAGTTCAACAGAGGAGTTCAAGAATTTTTAGTCTAACGAAGAAATAGTACACTTAGAATAGGAGAAAAAAAGAAACAAACATCAGTAGGTACCTAAATTTTTTCAACAATATATAATATTATTATCTAGAAATAACAATAAATTAAGTAAATTAATAACTAATGATTAATACAATTGTCTAAAAAAAAAAAATGTAATAATAGTGTTTCAAAAATTACTTTTGTAAAATTGCCCTAACAGGCGTTAATTAATAATTAATAATAAATATTAAATAATAATAAATACAATAATATTCATTATTCACAAATATGAGAGCTACTATATCGTTGATATATTTTTAATTTTTTTCTGTCAAGCCTAACCCCCTATTTTACATTGCTTGAAGGTCCATCTGTCCATCACAAACGGAACTTTTCCGGAATGTAACAAATGTGGACGACGAGACATTTCTGTACAACACATTTACACACGTCGCCATACGATTGTTATTATACTGGCAGACCTTCAGACATTTATATTACAGGTACTAATCATTATTACTTACTGCAGACTGATCCATGGCTATACACGTACACGGTACGGACATCACTGTACATCAATTATACGCAACAAAGAATAGGAATCAACGAGAACCGAAGAAAGAAAGGCACAATTCACAAATTGCCATAACAGAAACACGCTAAAAACACACGACTACGACACATAGCCGATACGCGACAAACATACGCCAACAGAAGTGATGACAGAAGTATGTAGACACTCGGCGTCGAAAAGTGAGTAGGAATTTAATGTGTGAATTGTCCACCAGGAGCGCTAAAAACTACGATTAGGTATACTTCAAAGTGATTTTTTTGAATTTTTTTTGGTTAAGTTATGTTAGTATTTTTATGCTCAACGTGTTGGTGAAATCAGAATTTATCTATCTTACTAACTTTATTAACAATAACAAAAAAAGTAAGCTCTTAGTATTTCAAACTCATAAACACGATTTTTCCAAAAATCGAGCATTTTGAAGGTTTTCGATGAATACAAATTAAGTTAGAGATTTTTTTTTAAAGTAACATCAAATTAAGCATGCATAAAAGCACATTTTGAAAAAAAAAAATCTTTTGGCAGCTCAACTGCATTTATGCCAAACTTACAGTTGTACTTTTGTATTTAAATCGCGATATTTTTGTGTAGCTACTCAGAAAAGTCAGATCTATAAACTCTAATACGCGCGATTAGTGTGACGTCACAAATGTTTTCAATCCTCATCAATTTTATCTTTAAATTAAATTGATAGACTGATTTTAATTAACAAACCATAAACATATTTGATGGGTATTATTTGGCAAATACCCACCTACTGTGTTCATTTTGATTTATGATTGTCCAACTGGTTTTTATGATTTTAATGCAACATATTTAAAATATATTTGTCAATCATAATATAGTATCTAGTACTAGCTAGATACTTAGAATATGCATGTTTTGAAAATGTAGAAATTATGGTTTTGTGCTGGGTTTTTGGATGTTGCCATTACAACGAAAAAGATTGTTGCAAATTATATCGCTTTCCAATACATTTGAAAGAAAAAAAAAATGGATGAAGTTAATAAGGTGCTTAAAAAACAGTTGTAATATTTGTTAATTATTTTAGTTAAATCTATACAATTAATTTACGTAGGTACTATAGAAAAACTGATGAACCTAAGACAGGAGCTCGCGTATGCAGCTCACTTTGTAGAGGGTAAAAAACAAAATGGACCAACAATCCTCCCCCATCGTCCTCATCAGTTTGGTACTCATAACTTGACACCTGAGAAAAAAAGATTTCGTAAAACCACACAGACTATATCACATAATATGCTAGATATTATGGCAGACGATGAAGTTTAGTGTGAGAACAGTGACAAAATTAATCCAATTGAATACCTATGAAATTAATAACACTGTAACTATATTATGGCATTGAATACAAACATTTAATGCTCCCAACCAAACTTTAGTTATATAAAACACAACTAGAAACTAATTTTATGCACTTATTATAACAATATTATTTCCAATATAAAATATACCTATATTATAGGCATAGGCGTGCGCAAACTTTGTTAGCAGAGTATGAGGCTGATAAAACGTGCTCCCCCCCCCCGCAGATATAAATGCTCCTAAAATGAATGTGCATGGCATTGTATTATAAACTTATGGCTACTATTTTATATAAGAAAAAAAATAGGTTTTTCATATTTTTTGATTAAAGTATTTTTTTTTTACAAATATGATGTTTGCTTAAATGAAAATTTACATTATACATAATTGTTATAATTCAATCCTTCTCTTTCCTGGTATAAGGACTTTAAATTCTTCGATCACATCCTCTAGGTCAATTTCAGTTGCAATGTGTTGTTCGATGAATATCAGCATTAATGCATTTAGGCGCTCTTGAGTCATCACTGACCTCAACTTTGATTTAACAATAGTCAATTTGAAAATGCTCTTTCACAAGAGCAACTTGTAACGGGAATGGTAACAAACAATTTTAAGGATTTATAAAAATCTGAAAAAATTTCTGAACGTCCACTATCTACTAACCAATCTAACCATTTTGAAATATTAATGTTAGATGAACCGCATATAGATTCTATTTCCGGTATATTTATAAGTAGTTTAATTTCTGTATGAATATTTTTTAAATTAAATGCTTCTGACAATATTTTAATGTCTGCATCATCTGTTTGAAGTTTTAACATTTTCCCCATAGATGCAATTAAATTCAATGTTTCTTGTGAAAAACGTTCATCAATTCCTCTAATCATTTTATCTAACATTGGATAAAAAGTAAAATATCTCATTTCTTCAATTTTACTATCAACAGTATAGTGTGTAGAATTGTCATCAATTTTCCTGGTAAATTTTCTCTTTTTAACTTCAGGTATAGAGATAAGATTTTTTTGACAAACACAACTTCATTGTAAATAACATTTAAGTTGTTATCATCAGTTCTCAGTTTACTCAGGTGTTCTCTAAGAGACTTCACTAGTGATACTGCAGATAACAAATCTAAGTTTGATGATTGTAAACTGGCACTCACTTTTTGGATCATAATTAAAACTGGGCTTAGTATATGCATAGAAAAAATAAAATAAAAAGTTTTCATTTGAAAAATGAGACCTTTAGCTTTGGCTCTAACTTCAGATAAATTTGTTTTATCGGAAATTTCCTCTAAACAAAGTAGTAATGCTGAAAAGTTGTTTTTTACCGCTTCGATGGCTTCCGATCTACAAGCCCATCTAGTAGTAGACCGGTAGGACACGCAATTTGATTACAAACGCGAGGTAAAGATATTTTTATCAATTTATCACTGTTAAGTGATATTTATACCGAACCTCCGGCAAAATGAAAACAAATCGATCAGCTGTTTGACTGTCACTAACCTACACTAAAAACAAAATCCATATTTCCTTAAATTATTGAAAACTGTCCAAAATTAATTTAAAAACAAGTCCATGCTCCATATCGATATCGTATTACCAATTTATAACACAGTCAAAATTATGAACCGAGACATTGTTCATGTGCCCCCAAGCGTCTGGCCGCAGGGTATGCGGGCGCATACCCTGCATACCCCGTGCGCACGCCTATGATTATAGGTACCAGCCAGTGTTGTAAATGTATTTACTCTAATAGCTACTGTTATGTATTTGAAATCTAGCGAAACCACAGCCGCCTACTGTGAGTTTCGCGACCGTGGACGCACGGTATAGATCGCGTCCCCAGGTTGTGGATAGGGGGAAGCCCGGTTCCCTCGGTCGCTTCCGAGTCGGGTAGCCGGCGAATAACTAATAACCGGCCGCGGACAGCTTCGATCAAATGACCCGTAGTTCCGGACAGTATGTCCTCTGGGCCGGTTCACGGTCGCCGGTTGGGCCACCGACCCAGCCGGTGGTGCTCTTAATACGAGTTGAGAGCACGGGCGCCGGAGTTCGCTCCGTCCAGCAGCCGGGCGTCTCAGCGTAAGCCGGGTTCGGGCATGTCTCCGGGACACAGCGGTGAGTGTTACGGGCTCGCGGCTGATGGCTCGTCTGCTTAGAGTCCCTAAGTCGGTAGGCGAGGGTGGTCGTCGCAAATAGTCCCACCTTTGACCGAAAGGTAGGGCTGTCGTCAGTTTGGGCAGGGCGCCTCGGCTCGGCAGGCATCCGGGTCGGGACGTTCGGCCTGATTGACCCAAAGAGTGGGTCCTTGCTGATGACGGTTCGAAAGGGTGGTGGCCAAGATTAATTTCGCACCTCGCGGACGTTCGTCCGCGGTTAAGGCAAACCAATGCCCGTCTTGCCGGACAGAACTGGTAGCTCTCGAGGGGGTGAGAGTCTGACTGAAGACGCTTCAGTACCACGGGAGTGAGTGGGGCCCCGTCGGCAACGACGCCGCTCACCGCGGGCGCCTAGTGATGGTTCACGCCCCTGGACGTCCGTTGCCTGTAGGAATCGTGGTGGCGGTTTTCTTACGAATACTTTGTGGTTAAGTCAATAGATACTTACCCTAAGTTCTCGCTGACAGGCGAAAACCTCTGATGAACGGCCGCCACGACCCGGGGGCGCGAGTCTCCGGTTCGTTGTCGGTTCCTCTCGGGCGTCTAGCCGCTATACCGGTGTAGTATCATCGGAGGTTGGGTGTAACCAGAAACACTCGGTGTGGAGATAGCACACAGCCAGACCAGGCGAATTCAGGCGGCACTTGGCCTGTCTTCTTGGTACGGGACCTCGGTCCCGGTGCTCGTGGTCCATAGACGACGCGCGGCCGGCGGACTGGGCCACCGTACGTCGACCGTGAACCTCCGCGGCTCTCGACTAGCGCACAGCGCTAATGTGAGGTCCGCGGTTGTAGCCGCAAGGCACCAAAACCCGGGAGCCTTCGTGTTATGTATTTGAAGAAGTGTTTTAAATAATTTATTGAAAAGTACTTATATAAAAATGCTTGTAAATAATATTTGTTTAAGTATTTAGATTTATTATCAAATAATAATCAATAATTATTACCTAAGTATAATGATTTTCATAAATAATTTTGTAATTCTTTTACATAGCTTTAAATAAATACAGACAAATATGATTTTTAAAAATGTATTACATCAAATTAATTTGTATTAAATGTTAAAGCAACTTATTGATATAAGTAATATTTTCAGTGGCAAATCGCTTTAGAATCTAGCAATTTTCTTAATTGTATTTGCTGAAACTGTAGGTACATATTATTGTTCTGATAAAAAAAAAGAAAGGTATTTTAATTCAATATTTTACAACATTTTATCTTCAGTCATATTTTGGGCTTCTCTTTTATCATAATAAAAAGCAAATTATTCTGAAAATTAAAAATGTTTAAAAATAATAACTATGTTAATAATTGCTGTAATCCAAATTTAAAATTATCTCTTAAAATTTGGATTTATCATTATTATAGGTACCCTAATACATTTATTATAATATACATTTTTATGTTTTTTTGCTCCAAAAAAATACTTAAATGAATACCTATTTTACTTTTAATAGGTTAACCCTTTCAGACCCAAAGTACACTGTAGTGTACCGTAACTATTAATAATTACGACACCTGATAAAATTAAAATATCTTGGCGGTCATTGTCTTATTTTCAAGTAGAACTTGTGTAGATATCGAAAAATATAATCATATGTTAACTCAATGTGTTATAACTATTAATTACGTTTGTTTTATCACAAAAAAATTGAATAAGTTTGATAAGAAAATTTTGGATTTTTATCATTTTTTTTTCTAGTGTCACTAGTAATTTTATCGTTCCGTTGATTTTTTCTATAGTCAAAGACATTGTAAATATTGAAAAAATATCACTTCTATCTCCATCTAGCGGTTTGTTTATAATTTACAGCCGTTGGTAACGAAGTACACTGTGGTGTACGCTGGGCCTCTACGACGTCATTCTTTCGGATTCGGAACGATCGGAACGTAAATAGCTCCCACATTTTTTATGCACAGAATAATTATTATTTTTATCAACAATAATGTGCTAATAAAAACTATTATAATATGATAATATAACACATTATTATGTCATACACACACACATACCAATGACAACTCGTTTATCTCTGATTATTGAAATATTATTTAATATTTTACATTATAGTTCGTTATTAAATATATTATATCCGTTATACAACTTATACCTATTCATTTTTATTGGACCTAGTGTAAACAATAAATTAAAATGTTAAGTGATGGTGATATTTTGGCTCTTTTGGGAGATGGTGATGTGTCTGATATAGGTAGTGAAGTTGACGAATTGGAAGATGATAATTGTTTTCCAATTGATGAGTTTGACCAATTGTTAAATGATTTTGACGATTTATCCTCGGACATTTTGCCCGATATAGAGGAGGTTGAACCTGATTTCATAAATACAAATAAACGTGATATTCATTGGGTACAAAAACCATTCGAGCCACCTACTATTAATTTAGAAGATATAGAAAGTGAGTATATTGATACACTTAAAACTCCCATACAATATTTTTCTGAATATTTTGGGGACGATATTTTTGTTAAAATAGCATTTAATACTAATTTGTACGCAACTCAAAAAAATTTGGGCTCAAAGTTCAAACTCACCGACGAACACGAGATAAAAACGCTAATTGGTATACACATGCTAATGGGATGCCTGAAATATTCCCGTGTACGCATGTATTGGCAAAAAAGATTTTTTGTACATTTGATAGCTGATAATATGAGCCGAAATCGATTTTTTAACTTAAGAACTAATTTTCACGTAATTGATAACAATGATATACCACCATGTAATAAGGATAAGTTTATAAAAGTTCGGCCTCTGTGTGATAGTTTTTTACGAAAATGTAAGAGCCTACCCGTGGAAAAAAACATTTGTGTGGATGAGCAAATGGTACCTTTTAAAGGCAAGTTGTGTATCAAACAATATGTAAAAAATAAGCCAATCAAATGGGGAATCAAGATTTTTCTATTATGTGGAGAAAGTGGTTTGGCTTACAATTTGTTTCTTTTTCAAGGTTTTTCCGAATTAGACCCTGAAAATATTAAAACGTATGGTTCTGGAGGCTCAGTTGTTTTACGTCTAACCGAAAACATAAAACCAAATCGTCATTTTCTATTTTTTGATAATTATTTCTCGTCCTATGGGCTTTTTGAAAAACTACTGCACGATAAAATATATGCTGTTGGTACAATCAGGGCCAATTGGTTTGCCAAACCACCTTTTTTGTCTGATAAATTGATGCGAGAATTGGGAAGAGGAACATCGTTTGAAATAACCACAGACCAACCGAACAACTACAATATAGGTTTACTCAAATGGTATGATAACAAGCCAGTGCATTTAGGTTCAAACTTTGTTACATCTGGGGAACTTGATGTGGTTCGTAGATGGTCTAAAAAGGAAAAAAAGTATGTTGACATAGAAAGGCCTGAAATTGTTCGTATTTATAATCAATCAATGGGAGGAGTGGACAAAATGGACCAGATGGTTAGTTATTATAGGATTTTTATTAGATCAAACAAATGGACATTAAGAATGGCCATGCATTTTTTTGATTTGGCTATATGTAATTCTTGGATCCAATATAAAAAACACGCAGAAATTTTGAAAATTCCAAAAAAAAAAATTATGGATTCGATGGATTTTCGTATGGATATCGCAGAAAGTTTGATACGCGTAAATAAACCAAGCACGCCAAATAGAAAAAGAGGACGTCCATCAGCACAGGCGGAACCAGTACCAGAACAAACATACACGAAAAGAAACGTGGTAGATTCAGCGCCTCCAAATATTGATGTACGTTTAGATGGAACATATCATCGTGCATTAGTCGACGAACGAAAATATGCAACGAAGTGTAAACATCCAACTTGCAAAAGAAGAACACATACGTTTTGTAGCAAATGCAATCTTCATCTATGCTTGGATAGGACAAGTAACTGTTTTGACAAATATCATACAAAGTAATAATGTAGTTATGATAAAACCTATTTTTAATTATTAATTTTTAATTCTTTGGTATTATTTATTTGTTACGAATTTACTTATAGGTACCTAAAAAGGACTGCTATTTTATTTAATTTTAATTTTTTGTTTTCATTTGTTTTTATACACAATATGTTTTTATTTTATTATATACAACGTCAAAAACGTATTTTATATTTTACTGATTTTAATTATATCATATTAATTATATTATGTTGTTTACGTATCTATACAATAAAAAAATATATGATTATATGTTTAAAATTGTGTAGTTACATAACTTGAATATCAAAATTTGTCGAAAAATAGATTTCCGTTAATAGTTATCCCAAGAGGCCCAAGGTACACTGTAGTGTACTTACCTGTAACCTGCTGAAAAAAAAATTCAAAAATTATGAAACTCGCAAAAAAACTTAATTATATCATATTAAACCATATTATGAAGAAAAAAATTTTTTTTTCAAACAACATTAATTTGGGTCTGAAAGGGTTAAAATGGCAAGTAGCTCTAGGAGTAATAGGATGGTCTTAGCAGCTGCAGCTGCAAATAATATTAAAGATATCAAGATAGATCAAGGTGTTCACTCTAAAGTTGTTTCTGATGAAAATTATGATAGTCATAATATTATTATTACTAAAATTAATAATAAAGTGTTCCAACAAATAATGAAACAAAAGCATAGTATAGAAAATACAAAGAATATTGTTACACCAGAAATTTTAGAAATTCTAACATCATTAACATCATTCACAAGTTGTAGCCGTGATATAAATGAGTGGCTACCACCTGTTTCAAAAATAGTAGAGGACTATCACTCTAATTCAACTTTTTTGAGTAGTAAATTTCCTAGTTGTTCAAGAAACTTATTTGGAGCTGACGATTTACAACATTATACAGAAATGGAAGAAGAACCACAAAATTTAAATCAAACTACAAATGTAGATGCACCAATTAAAAATTTACAACATGATACAGATATGGAAGAAGAACCACAACATTTAAATCAAACTATAAATGTTGATGCACCAATTCAAAACATAGTCGATGAAACAACTCAAGTTGGGAGAGATGGGTTAAGACCTCCCAAGAAAACGAACATTCGAATGATGAAAAAATATAATAAAGTTAATGGGAAAAATAACAATTGCTACAAAAAAGTACTATTGTTGAAAGTACAAGTACAGACCAATCATGTAGCTGTGCTTTTTTTTAGGTCTATGAAACTGCCACGTAAGCACATTTTCAAAAAAAGAGAGCATGAAAACTTGTCCCTCTTTGATCCTACAATTTGCGATAATAATTGGACAAAAGATTATTACACAAAATCTCATGTTGTATTTAATACATTGAGTAATAATCAAGTTCAATGTTCAAGTTTGTCAATAACACACCAACCAGAACAAAGGACAAAATGTTTAACATCACATGAAAAATATAGAAAAGCGTCAATGTATTCAACAAAAATTTCTGAAATTTTAAGTACTGTGTCAAATGATCAGTTTCATAGGAAAATTGAACAGTTGAAATTGATTATTAATTGTTAGGCAAATAATAAAGAGTTGTCAATAAATTTGTTGGAAAATGATACTTGTGTACTAGATGATTATATAATTGAAGAGGATACTGCTGATCATGATGTGATCTCAGATATACCTCAGATGGCCAATTACAAAGAAGATACTGATGATGATGCCATCATTATACCTAGTGCTAATGAGCTTTTTGCTAACTTACCAAATGCTAATGAACCTGTTGGTAAGTATTGTAAATATTACTATAATAAATTAATAAATCTTAATTAATTTTAATTATTTCAGTCAAAGAAAATATATCTCAGCTTCAGTTACCCCAAAAAGTTCAAGTTTGTGGTAGACCGAAAGGAGCTACTCTAACAACTATTGGTTTACCAAAAAAACATGTTCTAACAAAACCTACACCTTTTAAAAAGAAACATTACAGAACTAAAGAAAATATAATTATTGAATGGTTAACTAATAAAAATGTTGTTGATCAAGTCCGTAGAAACAACTACAAGATATGCGAATCCGATATTAAATGTCAACCAAACCAAATTTGCACTGGAATGCTTGAAGATGATGTTAATATTAATAGTATTAAACCATATTGCACAGAAACTGCATGGAATTTAGCAATAAAAATGTTAAAATTAAAAAAAAAAAATTAAATGGATATGTCCGATGTGTGAGTTAGACATTAAATCACAAAAATCAATTTTATGTGACTCATGTCTTGAGTGGTATGATTTGAAATGTGCAGGTTTGAAAAATAACAGAGTAGGCAAATATTGGTTTATCAAAATTGTAAAAATGTGTTTGAGTGACTACCTAATGTGTTGATTTATAATTGAACATTTTTTTTTTTTAGATTTTTAGTGAAGACATACACAAACAACTGTGATATAAACTTTTTTATTTTTAGATTTTCAATTGAATATGTAAAATTTGTGATGACTGGTAAAACTGAATTATTATTTTTTAGATTTTAGATAGTTAGGATAAAATGATTATGATTGTTTTTGTTAATTATTTTTGTTTAATTTTGGTACATAATATCCACATTAATATTTATTAATATTCACACAATTCACAAATAACCTATTTCTAAAATATATGATATTATTACCAATTGGCAATTAGTAATAATTACTAATTAATATTATAATCAATGAATAATAATTATCAGATTATCACAGGCATTATCATTGTTATATTGTTATCATGTGTATTATGCGCATTTGTTATCATAGTTGTCGGGTCTTTAATAAAGACCCGACTGTCGGGGATATAGCCACAGCGTAAAAATAAATCTAATTGGAATTGCTGATAAAATAGTACATTCACCATATAATACTTGTGGTAAAAAGTAGTGTTATTAGAATAATTTTTACTTCTAACGATGGATACACATGATGTTTTTACTTTTGGTTCTTTAGTGTATTTATAAATTAAAACAAAACCAAAAAATAGAAAACATTGGGTTCATCCAATCAACAGCGAAAGGCATACCTACTTCAGGACATTACGTGCAATTTTACAAGAAACTACGGCAAGATCCTGTACATTTTTTAATTATTTCCGCAGACCATAAGTTCATTTGACGAATTATCATCGTCAATTGAATGTGACGTACAACGTCAGAACACTAACATGAAGTCAGCCATAGGACCTGAAGAAATGCTTGTCATAATTTTGAGGTAATAACACTTACTTTATAGGTGGAGAATAGATTTTATTTACTAAATTTTTATTATAATTTACGTATTATTAAAATATCTGTTAGTAAACTTTCAGAAATATTTTTATTACGAAGATAATATTTATTATACATTGTAGTTATTATATTAAATTATTACAAATTGTATCTTATTTTTAAATGAAATGTATACATTTTAAGTTTAATTTTTAAAAGTTTGGTTGGTTATAATTTTCTTGCAAATTGAAATTGTCGTTTGAGATTTCATCACGAGAAAATTTTGAGTAGTATGACTCAGCTGCAGATGATGTTGCAGACGGTGGCCGAACAAAGTCATAATCAGGAGTATGAGGAAGTGGTCGAAATGAGGTGACAGGTGTAGTGTTCAATAGTGATTGAATGTTTGAATGATCGATTAATATGAGTTTTATTTTTAATGTTATTAAGGAGTTGCATTGTTTGTATTCTAAAACTAAATTTCTGTTGTGCAGTTAACGATTTAACTGTTGGAAGTAGTGAATAAAAGAATGCCATCTCTTCATCTTGTTCCATGGGGTTTTTTGTCACTTTATTATTATGTGACTCCATATAAAGTCAACTAGAGCTTGCTCCACATTAGGCTTCTTTCGTTTATTTGTTGATTTTTCATTTAGAGAAGAGGAAGAACTCCCGGCTATTTCATGATAATTTTCATCCTCAATATTAACTGATGAATTAAGCTCTCTCTCATTGATATTAGGCGATGTTGATTCAGATAGAGGTTGGTCTTCGAAATTTGAATCAGTGTTTCTTAACTCTCTGTTTTTTCTCAGGAAAGACAATTGTTCCCCATAAACGTACAACTTTGTTTTTTTAGCTGCTGAACCAGATCTTGAGTTATTGGTTTGTTTTTTAAACTTCGCACATAGTTGTCACGAATTGTACGCCATCTACCCATTACGTCTAATACTGGAAAAAATGTATTTTGAATTTCAAATATTTGTTTTTATTTTAAATGAATAATTTTAAAGAAACGATAAATTATTGCTTTAATTAAACGATGCTCAGCAAAGCTTTAGTGTAGAAAAAAGTGTAAACTTTACCAGTCTATATAAAAGTTATGTTTGTAATATTTAGTTTTATAGTTTTTTTAATTTTGACAGATACAAGAACTGCATTACAATTTTCGGATAGGAAGATCCACTGCAAGTCAAGTTGTAAGAACAGTTTGCCAAAGTATTTGGAAAAATTTGAAAGAGGTATGCATTCCTATACCAGATGAAAATATGTGGCTCAAAATTTCAGAGGAGTTTAAAATCAGATCAAATTTTCCCAACTGCTTGGGCGCTATGGACGGTTAACACATCCGTGTTGTACAACCGGAGAGAAGTGGCTCTTTGTTTATGAACTATAAACACTTTTTTTTCAATTGGGCTTATGGCTGTAGCTGATGCAAATTATAAATTAATTTATGTGGACATCGGGTCATATGGGAAAGATTCTGATTCCACTATTTTTAGAAATTCGGTGCTGTGGAAGAATTTGGAGAGAAATAATTTAAATATTCCTACATCGTCACAAGTACCAGGAATAAATATTCCTATACCTTATGCTTTTGTTGGTGATGAATCTTTTGGTTTAAACACGCATTTGCTTCGGCCATACTCCGGTACTCATTTGCCAAATCGAAAAAAATTGTTTAACTATCGCTTGACACGTGCTAGACGATATGTGGAGTGTACATTCGGTATACTTTCAAATAAATTGCGTATATTCCACAGGCCTATTGATGTAAAAGTAGATTTTGCTGTCGATATCGTAAAAAGTTGTTGTGTATTACACAATTTCGATCGCGATCGGGACGGATTTAGTTTTGATGATACACTAACTATAAATGGCTTTGAAGAATTTGATGTTTTAAATAATTCAGGAATAAATCGAAATACAAATTTGATTCGTGATGCTCTATCTCATTATTTTATGAGTGACGAAGGAAAATTGCCATGGCAGTTTGAAAAAATCTAATCATTTTAATTAGTATAAAAACTTAACATATTAATTAAATATTAGTAAATAAAATCTTATAAATAAAAAAAATATTTAAAAAGTGTACCTTACGTGTAATTTATAAGAAACAAAAATAAACATTTTTAATTTAATTGTGCATCGTTCTAAAAAGTTGATAGAAAATATTTATTTACTTAAAATGTACATTATGTATAATAAAAAAACACTTACATATTATTTTTTGTTGAGCTTCGTTTTCATCTATGAATGAATTAATTAAAGACGAAGCTACTTTTATCCATGCCCCATTCTTTTTATATTTATCTTTATAGTCTTCATCAGTTGTATTCCACAAGACTTCATATTTTTGGACCTCACTAATTTTCAATTCGTTGTCGATACTTGACATTAAAAAAAAAAAAAAATTTAATTACGAAATAATACGAATAATTTCTGTACGAACTTAATGTAAGGAATTTAATTTCAGGTGGTAGTATTTATCTCCGTACTTTGTGAGAGCGTGTGTCAACGTATATTTGAATGGGTTTAATTCTAAACGCGCGTTAATAATTCTTGACATGCGTTCCAGAAAAAATACGTCGGTAAGTAATTGACGTCCGTGCAAACGCTCGTTATTTTTAGCGCACGTGACCACTCCTGTGAGTGATAATGTAATTCTACGATGCACGTTAAAAAGTACTAGCGTACCAACGCATTTTGTACGCTCGTCCCCAGCCCAGTTTTAGGTCCCCAGCCTTATTATAGTCACAAATACAGTGTATTTAATTGCACTGTGTATGAATCGGGAACCCAAAATTCGTATGGGTACCTCTGGGGTGAATCGACTGGTCAACGAGGAGCAAATGAAATAGTTACATGTGTTTTCAAGTATTTGTATGATTTGGATAAGAGAAATACTTATAGTTCAATTGCTTTATACTGTGATTCTTGCAGTGGCCAAAATAAAAATAGAGCTATGATGGCAATGATCCAACATAGTCTAGAAAAAAAATTAAATTTTAAAAGAAATTAAATTGTGTTTTTTGTTACCCGTGCATACATACATGCCCGTCGATTCAATACACGCAACCATTGAGCATTATACAAAAAATAAATCTGTATGGGCACCAAGTGAGTGGGGAACTTTAATTCGAAATGCTCGAACAAATAATGGACAAATTGAAGTGATAAATTTACAGTATTCAGAATTTTTGAATTGGAAGGAGTTGGCTGATTCAACCTATTCATCAAATATAAAATCAACAAATGGAAGTATTATTCAAACCTCTAAATTTCGATATCTTGTCTTTAAAAAATTAGATAATGGATCGGTTGAAGTTCATACTTATTTTTCATATAGTTCTACAGGAGAGTCGTCATTGCTCTCACTTAAAAAAAAATCTAAAAAAAAAAAAGTTAGTACTGACTCAATGTTATAGAATACCTCTAATTATATCATTACAAAAAAGAATTGATTTATTTAAGTTGTGCAACGATGGTATAATACCTTATGAGTTCCATGAAGAATATTTTAGAACGCACAGTACTGATAGTTATGTCCCTGATCATTTGGTTGAAACAGATGAAGAAGACGAACAAAATGAAAATGAAGAAGCCACTTCCGATCAAGGAAAACCAAATCAAGAAGAATCACTCTAATTACCAACAGTTTTAGAAAATAATTAGGTCTGAAATAATACGCTTAACTATACAATATTATTATGTACGAGTTTTTATAAGTAAGATTTTCAATTTTTTTTTGATTTTAAAGTGAAGTGAAGCTACAATTTTATTTTACGAGTATAAGTATTTATTTTATTTATTTTAGGTACTAGTATACATTTATTTTATTATTTGTTATTTGTAACTCAACATTTTAAATATTTTCCAATAAAGACGCGTGTTCTATTACATTTTTTTATACCTTATAATAACATTTATAACATTATGAGAAAAAAATACATCGCAGATTTGAAAAAAAGTAGGTATTTATTCAGAATAAAAATATTATTATGTATTGCTATAATTATAGCATAATATTTAAATAAGGGTACAAACGCCCTTCATCGCATATGAAAAAAAAAAATATCAGAGGTAAGCGCCAAAAAATGGTAAGTTTTAACAAAATTCATTGTGTGAACCTTTACTAACAACAACTTATTCAACTTCCGGGTTCTGACTACAAAAAAAATATGGAATTTATTTAAAGATGTATCATATACTTATATACTAAAGAAATCTAGTGTTGGAAATCTAATAAATGATGATGGTAAAAAAAAAACTGGGAAGCAAAACATATTACTTATTAGCACACGAGTTTAATAGTTTTTTTCTCGAAAGTCGGTAGCGTAATCTCTAACTATCAACTTACACTCTATACGCTTTAACACACTTAACAGGAACTATTATATTTCTGATACTATATTTTAAAATCCAAATGAACCATTTGAAGTCCTTAACTTATTAAATGGTATTAAGAATGTCAATTATTTTTCTAAAAACGCGTTATCTAACTATATGTCTATATAGGTACTTAAAAGAATGGCCAATTTTATAGCTGTACCTTTATCTATAATATTTAATATATTTATTTCTAAAGAAGAAATCTATAAATTATTTAAAGAATCGATAGTTATACTTATTTATAAAAATGGTGATAAAACTAAATGCTCAAATTACAGACCTATATCGCTCACTTTAACTCTATCAAAAATATTCGAAAAATGTCTTAAAAGTAGGTTATTAGAGTTCATAGATAATCATAATTTTGTTCACGAGAATCAATTTGGTTACCGGAGTAATCTCTCGACTGACGTTTAACAGTACACTGTATAAAACGAATCAATATAATGATTACCTAGATAACAAGCCACATAAAACCTAACCTGTAATGCTGCTTTTGTGTGTGGTTTTATATGTTCTGTGATATTTCACAACTTGGAGTTCGTGGATGTTGTTGATCAATCGATACTGGCTCATTATTACCATTATCAGTTACATTATTTACTTGTCCTTTGTACTCCAGTACTATTTATTACTATATCAAACTCATCCTCAGTAAATGCATCTCGGTTGAATGGCCAAATCCCTGACACAGAAAATCCGTTAATGATGTTCCTAGGTGTAGCCGCACTAACGCACTGGAGAATATACATGGTAATTCTTTTCTCTGGATTATTTGTCATCCAGGAAGTCATATTTTTATTCTCAAGAGCTGAACAATTAATAATTGTATTTAATTGTCTTACCACAATTCCAGATTTATGTTGAATAACATCTTCTGTAAAAATATTAAAATCGTCTAGGTCATTGTTTTGTTCACCGTCATCTAAAAAACTTTCCTCTTCCTCCACACAAAGTACATCTGAACTATTCTCTCATTGTTTTTTTTTTTACTGCTAGTGATATACAGAATGGTTGTAGAGTCTTGAGGTGAACAATTAGCATTTTCCGACATTGATAATTCACTATGAACTAGAAGTTTTTTGTATGTAACTTTGTAAGGTCACAGAATTTAGACACCATATTAATATTGTCCCCATGTCATAAACCATTTTTATATTTCTCTTTCATAAAATATCAATTAACCCGCGCGCGGCTGGTACAGTGAATCGACCAATATTATATAAACACCTATCCCCCGATCCCCACCTTCTGCAGTGTCCCGTCGCCAACGGCCGTTGCTGGTCGTCGGTCGGTGCCGCTGGGCGCGTCTGTCGTGTCCGCCGGTGTGCGCCGGCAGGGCAGTCTGGACTGATATTCCCTCAAATTATTGTATATTCCCCCCAACAACCTACACTGCTCTGCCCCACTTCGCTGGATTTTCAAACAACATCGACCGTTGCGGCCCACAGAACACTGCGTCTCACCCGTAGTCACTCGCCTTTTCACCGACCTCTGAAGCAACACGACATACGTTTGTCTTCACGTCCCAGCTCAACTGTGTCCTGCGCTCCGTCGAAAAACCATTTGAACGTGACATTTTCAACTTCATTTTTTTTTTACCTTGGTGTGTAAACATACGATGATGGGCTAACGTTTCACCAACAGGCTGTGGGGGCCTCAACACCCGAGACAGCATTACCTCGGCTCAACTACGTACAATTGTTCTCCAAAGACCAGGTGGGCCATGCCGACCACGTGTGCGTCGGTGGCGTCAAGCCAGCTCACCCATATCTGCGGAGTACCACAAGAACTATCCACGTCGTAACGTATCAATACTCCCCTTTATTCCCCCCGTTAATAGAAATTGAACCTAATAGACCACCTTTTTAAAAAAAAACGTGCTTAGACGGCACAGGCCGGTCGCCGACCGCCTTGCTCTGGCGCTGACCGGGCCAGGTGACGTTGACCCCAAACAATATGTAAATTAATAATATTATAATATCCTAATTATGTTTTTTTTCTCTCTCTATCCCTGCATTTTATTATATTTGCCATGTGCCACCATATATGTTTTGTGCGTTTGCCATACGTCCCCCTATACTGTTTACTATATCCTATAAAAAATTACAATGTTGTTAATTAATTAATTATTTGTACGTCCATGTAAAATACATCAACCTAATCTAATCTTAACTTATTATTAGTGATTTCTTGTTTCCCCAACGTAAATCTTGAGGGTTTCATTACCCCATGCGTGTACAAAGCCTGTGAGCTCCACCGACTTGACCCTCGGGTCTCACAGGTCACGACCGAAGTGTTCCCCTTCGGTTGTGGGTGGTTTTTGGTAGTCCACAAAACTATCAAATCCTCACAACTTCAAACTGACTAGCTGAGGGGTTGTTGTTGTAGCTTCCTCTTGACCATATAGCTGAAAACAGCATCTCTATGTGGTTCTGCGAAATCTTATAGCAAAGGAAAGTTTAAAGCTTAACTGTCTAGTTTTAATGACATTGTCAAACAGTCTATCCATACTTTTTAAACAGGTTATGAGACCAATGAACCCTGTTAGAAAAATTAAAAAAACTTCAAAAAATATCTGAATCAAATACAAGGTGGTGGTCAAGAAAAAAAACACTAGGTTTTTAATGGTGATGGCGCTTTATTTCTGTTGTATTAAGTGCATTAAATCATATTACTACAGACTCTTAATTTGATGCTAAATGTTTATCTGAAGCACGAACCTTAATAGGCAATTTGTGTGAATTTAAAACAATTATAACTGCTCATCTCTTCCTCCACATTTGCAAAGTAATTGGTCCAACTTCTGATTATTTACAATCGAATAACATTGATATTTTAAGCGCATGGACTCTGGTTGAAAATGCAAAAAAAAAATAAACAAAGTTATAATTAGTTAAATGTTTATGTATATAACTATTAGTACATATACTACCTACAATGAATTAAGTATAATAATGTACATTATACATACCTATAATTACTAAAAATTAGCACCATAATAAATAATAATCATAATTAATTATTTAACTATATATTTTATATACATAATAAAATGTAATATAATATATGAATTAGATAAATTGGATACAACATTGAACATGTTGTAAGTAATATTGTAAATAATATTATATATTATTATATAATAAAGCTACGTATAGATATTGAATAACATATCTTGCAGCAATATCTATCATTAAATATACAGTTGATATTGAACTTATTACAACCTATAAATATTACTAATTAATCGCATTATTGATAATCATTTATAGATATTCATCATACATACTATTAATATTTAAATTCAAATATCAATAGTTAGATATTATGAGTACCTATACCTATTAATAAATATCCTACGTATGTTAGACTATTGATAACGCAAGAATATCTATTCTCATATATTCAAACTAAGATATTCTAAATATATCTCAATGATATCAATATTACAATATTTGTTTTTAATTATTGTAACTATCTCATAAGAATATACCATTTGAAACATCCAAATTTGTATACGATTTGGATATGTATTAAATATCAATGTCTACAAGTTGCTATATGGGTTGTTGAAAGCCATACTGGCTAGACATTTTTTGTATATACTTTTACAGGGTATCCACACAAGGTAAAGCCAGTATGTTTTTAGAACGAAGATGTTCATATACTTTTTTGCTCTTGATACGAATCAACAAACATTTATAAATCCAATTTATAATATAGCGATTACCTTTAACGTTTTGCTTTTTTGCTGCTGCAAAGCAGGCGCGAACAACTTCCTGTTGATTTTCAGGCATCTCTTTAATAGCTTGTTGTATAGATTTTGCAGATGCTTTTGCACATTGTTGTTTTAACAATACTACTTTATCTTGCAAATTTGTTACCCACATAAACAGACATTGTTATAATTTTTTTTTGATATAAGGCAAAAAACATAGAATTTAATACTCACAGAATACAGTCCCACTAGCTTAGCAGTTTATGCTCATAAGGAACTGAATTTCCATGTTTTTTTTTAATACTACACAAATGTATAACATATAATTTAGTATACACAGATTTTTAATCTCACAAGCAACTTTATGTAATTTATATTGTGTTTTTTTTAATACTATACAAATACATAATATAACATTTAGTATACATCACAGATTTTTAATCTCACAAGCAACTTAATGTAATTTATATTGGGTTTTTTTTTAATACTATACAAATTACAAATACATAACATATAATTTAGTATACACGGATTTTAGTCTCACAAGCAACAAGTTTTATATTAATTATATAAATATAATTAAGCCATTTCAATACAATTTATTATGATCTAAGAAGATTATTACACATTAATCGATAAGAAATACCATAGAGGAATAACAATGATTTAATATACTTCCACAGTTCCACACAAGGATGGTTAAATTAACTAGTTTAAGTTTAAGTTGTATTATTGTCAACTTGACAACTTTTTAACTATGCATACTTTATTATTAAGCCGTTTATTTTTTCGTAAAACATTCTTTATAACGGGTTTTTTAGTTGGTTTTCCATTAATCTGTTCTTGGGAAACTCTTTGGGTATCCATAAAATATTTCCTTTTTTTGGCACATTTATTACAGCGTGGATTACGCACTTGATTCAATGAAATTCAATTTATGTACTCACAACATTGATCAGATTTTGGACTATATAATTTGTTTAAATCATCAAATAACTTTAAATTAAAAATAAAATGAAAAACTACAAATAATATTACCAATTATCAATTCCAGTTTACAAGACACAAATTCCAGGACACATTATAAAATCATCAACTATTTTCAGAACTTTTGTTATATCTTCAATACATGTAACTGACGTACATGTTATATTGGTTAACTTGTTTTTAATGAATACCCAAAATATATATTTAATATATTATTTTTGACATTAATTTTAGTTAAAATTTTAAAAACCATACCTACATTTAGATTTAAATCATTGTTCGATATTATAATTTTTTTCATTAATTCATAATTTGAATCTAAACTACCCAATACCAATGACCTATGCAAATAAGTAAAAAACCATTCATCAGACAATGCCATATTTTTTAATATACCTCCCATGTAAATGATTAAAAGTTTAAGAAATATGGTCTGTTGTATTTGAAATATTATCATTAAAAAGTATCTTTTTTTCTGCAATAATTTTTTCAATCGGTTTCTTTCTTGTTAAATACTGTGGCAAATCTGGGAAAATTGATGGAATCGCATCGTTTTTTAATCTTATTATATCTCTTTTTATTTGATTTATTGAACCATCAGGCAACTTTGTTTCAAAATATCTATCAAGATAGGATTCATCAAAATGTTTTTCACATATACTATCAATCCCAGGACGCAATTCTCTATCAGCTCGTGGGATAGCTTTGGCCCATTTGACACGGAACGCAGCAGCAACCAGAACAAAGTTCAGGTACCGCAGCGACTGGTCAGTGGTCTGCGCTTTTGACAACCGCCACCACGGGCTACGAGCGCGACATCGCCAACTCTCCCACCACGCCGCAGAGGCAAGTAGGTACCGGCCGCCAGCGCCTCGTTCTCTTGCTCAACAACCGTTCGCCGAACTAGACATCGACCTAAACCGTATCATCGATATACGCACTAAATGTCGGCCACGTTTTCGGTGTTATTTAATATTTGTATAATGCACCTGTATACCACCGTCGTGGGGAAGGGGTTATTGGTAAATTTTTCAACAATACTGTATTAATGTTATTCAGATGACTTTTTACACTTAAAAATTCTATGTGATCTATATACTGTAATTACTATTACAATAGCCGATTCACTTTACTCATCATTTATAATAACATACATATAACAAAATACATTACATTATTATAGGTACTTTTCACATACACATATATCTTCGAATCTAGGTAAAAATGTCCGAAGAAAAAATGTACACGGTAAAAATGTCCGGGTAAAAATGTCCAAGGCAAAATTGTCTAAAATCAAGAATGTCCGAGGAAAAAATGTCCGAAACCAGAAATGTCCATGGTAAAATTGTACAAAATAAATTTCAAAAATATCAAAATGAAAAATTCATATAATTTATATAATATTACCTAATTAAAATGGATAAAAGTCATTATTGCTGTATATTTAAAAATGTCAAAAAAAAATTTTCATATAATTTATATAATATAACCTAATTAAAATTTATAAAAGTCAAGCTATACATTTTAAAAAGTTTTAAATACTTCTTTCGTTATTTTTGTACTCCTCGCATATTTTTTTTAATTTTTCTTGCATACCAATATACATTTTTTTTTTTTTGCCAGAGGTTGTCCAATATCTCTTTGCCCAATTTTAACTTCATCGACTCCTAATTCTAATCGCATCTTTTCTATCAGTAACCATATACTTGGATGTGATCGATTCACTAATTTAGAAAACCTGTGATTCCATCCTTCAGTTTGGTTGTTAGTGCGCTGGCCATCGTTCAACGTAACTTCGTGAACATTCCAAACTGAAGGAGGAAATGCAGCAGGGGTTCTTCTAATAACGTTACTTCTAGTATTATTTTTTATAATTCTCCCCCTTATGTAAGTTGAATCAAAATACTCCATCAACTCATTAGCTTCTTGTGGCATAATTGTTTTTAAATAAATTAACCGGGCATTTTTACCTTGGACATTTTTAACTCGGACATTCTTGGTTTCGGACATTTTTTTCCGGACGTTTTTACCGTTTTCTACTTTACCACGAATCTTCTAGAACTAAACTAATCTACCCACTGACTATATCCCACTGCAATCTAAGTTACTAAACGTTGTCGCTATGTTAAGTTTCGATCACATAAAAATATTACTAAGTAACAATGATGTAATATTGTATAATTGTTCCATAAAAATAATATCTAATGTATCATCAAGTAACATTACTTTAATGTTACAAGTAACACATGTATGCAATGCTACAAATTAACATTTATGCTCTGTTTAATTATTGTTGTATTGAGATAATCTTGTTTAATCGTTAGCCCGCAATTGCGGCCCGCAATATTATAATATTATTACCTTATTTAGTTATTTATAAGTTCAAAAATATACCCAAATATACATAATATCTCATTATAATAAATACTATCATTGGTTTTTCCGTTTCGGACTTCGCGGAAGCCAACCCATAGTCCGCGCTCCCCCCCGCGCTCTGTAGCTGTGCTCATCAGTCTTGGCGGCAAGTATAATATTAATTATAATAATAATATCATTTAATCGTTGTTCTATCGCAGACTGCAGTGCCGTGAGTCGCAACTTTACTGATCTATTATCTGTATCCATTATTGGTAATAAAAATATTATAGTTATTAGTTAATAGTTATTACATCTTTTTGTCGCCAACCACCTTTTTCCCATCGTACGACGCTCATTGAGTACTTGTTTCGCTGTTAAAAAAAGTTAAATATATTTTATATTACGTGTTGTTTGAACGAAAAGAAATGGAGTACAAAAGTGGAGAATTCTCGACTCCTTCAGCTGTTAAACAGGTAATTATTATACACCAATTGGTCTGCTTTTTAGTCATTATTTAGGGTAGGTATGTATTTGTAAGTATAACATTTTTTGTCGTTTGAGAATCAACAATAGTAAGCCTAAGATCATTTTTTTTTAGTTAAATTTATCGTAATAACCTATATGGCTATATTATATATTGGTATATAGTCATTGCCTTATAGATATTTACTTTATTCCTTATAATCAATTAATAATTATTAATTTTGTATGCATTGTCGTAGAGACAAACCAAAAAACGTTGGGTTATTGCGACATTTCCGGACAGCAATAACTTCAGTGTCATACCAACAAATTGGGTGTTGAAAACGGTTGATGGTAGTGGAAATGTATTGGTAAAATGTGTGTGGCCCCCATCCACTTTACAAGTAACAAGTGATGTCCTAAAAGAAGGTTTAGAACCGACAGATAATTGGGGTACTTATCGGATAAAACTTCATGAAAATGGGAAAGAGTAAAGTATGTACATTATATCAATTAAATAGTATATTAATTATTAACTTAAATTTATTACTTTTAATATACAATATTCATTTTTATAGGTGATTTTGGAAAAGCTTGGCACACACATGTAACGCTATCTGATCAGTCAGTATCTGAAGTAGAGCAGCAAATAATAAATAAAACAAAAAACAAAAGAATGTGGAGTCAGTCATCAGTCAGTCAGATAGTTGCAAATTCAGATACCTCAAGTGATGAAGGTAATCAACTATTTAATTCTTTTATTATTGCTTACTTACTTATTTTGTTTTTAACTAAATAGATATCAACATTTTACCACATTCAAAAATAGTCAAAAGTTCACAAACTGCTGTTTTGAGTGAACAAAACATTGTAGAAACTATTGAAGGGTGACCGGTCAAAATATCTCTGGTCAAAATATCTCCTACAAAATCTCTCCGATACAAAATATCTCCGATTTAAAATATCTTCAGTTCAAAATATCTTCGATTTAAAATATCTCCAGTACAAAATATCTCCCATGAAAACATTTTAATATTTATAATATTTTATATTAATATTAATTTTTTATAACTACAATATTATTAAAAGCAGATAAAAACTGATGTCTAAAGTGATTACCGAAGTAAGTGAATTAGTATTTAAAAATATATTATTGTAATCATAATATGTAATTTTTAAAATAATATGTAATTATTATTATTTATTACAAGTACAAAATAAATGTCTTATTGTAATATAATTGACTGTATTTATAATATAAAATCCGATCAAAATATAAGTTAAAATTTAAGATTGTGGACAAGTCCCCCTAAATAATTCATTGGTGTAATTTCGTTGTATTGACTTACGATTTTAAACAGTCGTTCATCATAATCATTGTACTTTTTTGATTAATTTGTTTTATGTATATTATATTGTGTTTTATGTTAAGACGTTATAAAATTTAAAATGTATTATAAATGTCAACGTTTTGTATTGTGTAGATTCTATGGTTAATTTTTAGTAAATGATACAACTAAATCCAGGCCTTAATAATTAATAATATAATAATTACCTATTTCTTCTCGAGTGGTTGTATAGCATGAAGTACATTTGTATGTTTTGTACTCAGAACAACGCCAAATGAATTTGTTCACACCTTCTTTATAGAACGTATGAAGATATCCATTATGCAATAATAATTTGTTGCCTTTTTGACTTATAATAAATTGTAGAGGCATTTTTAAATCTAAATAGTGAAACTGGAACTAGGTTAATCGATACAAGCTGTGTGTCTATACTGACACTCTGTCGTATTGATACAGTCGTTACCTCGATAAAATCGTTTATCATGGTTTATAATTGCACTCTTAATCATGAAAAATATATCAGATAATACAAATTGGTCAGTGTGACTAGTTATTTTTGCCTTTCGGATTATTTTCTAAACATTATTAATAGAAAATGTAATCACTTTAGCCATCAGTTTTTTATCTACTTTTAATAATTGCAGTTATAAAAAAATCAATATTAATATAAAATATTTTCATGGGAGATATTTTAAATCGGAGATATTTTTTACTAGAGATATTTTGTATGAGATTTTTGCGGAGATATTTTGACATTAATAATTATACATTGTGTTATAATTGTTTAGGTATAGTAGGTATAAGGTAATAAGTAATAGATAAATACATACATTATAAACAATATAATAAAAAAAATTTATACATTCATAATAATAGTTTAGATAAAAGCTTAGATTTCTCACCAACTGCAACACAACATTTATGATAATATTATTATCTTTTTCCATGAGAATTTTATTTTCAATCGCCATTAGCATAAAAGACTCAAGATATTCATTGGTCATTGAATTTCGCTGCCTGTTTTTTAAATATTTCAATAATGTTGAAAATGACCTTTCACAAGCAACTTGCGTAACAGGGAGGGATAAAATGTATTGATATGCTATAGTTAATGTCGGGTGAGCATTTGCAAATAAATTATATTTAATTAAAACATTATATAACAATATATTACACAGTTTTTACAAGACTTGTTACACTGTTTCACAACATCTGTACTCTCTAGGTCTTTATTTTCAGAGTCACTTCCATATGATTGTTTATTATAGTCCTCATCAACAGATTTTTTTAAAAAATGCCACGATTTTCCAAAATTAAATAGTTCATCAGATAGGTTGTTTTTTATTTCATTTTCACTGAAATTATCATCAATAATGTGAGATAATTTTGTTAATGAATCAGTTGGAAGTCCACTTTTTAATAAACTGAAATTTAATGGAGATAATAAAGATAGGTCAATCAACAAATCATTATTATTTGAAAACCGTGCTTTCAATAATAGTGTCTAACACTCTGTTGTAAATTTCTATGGTAAATTATTTTCTTCTACAATTGGTTCATTGTTGCTTTCATAATTTGCCATTTTTCTTTTCTTAGTCACACGTTTGACTTCAAATTTATTCTGAATCATTTCAATCTCTAGATCTTTACTAGATTCATCTATTCTTTTTTGTATCTCATTATTCATTTTAAGGATAAACTCATCACTAACTTGAATTGTGTTGTCCATATTTCTCTGAATCTTTTTAAAAATAACAATGACCAAAGTAAAGTGACCAATAATACAAAATTAATATGTATTATCATTGATTATTATAAATACAAAATAATAGTATTAGACATTATGCACTTATTACGTTTTATGCACTTATTATAACAATATTATTTCCAATATAAAATATACCTATATTATAGGCATAGGCGTGCGCAAACTTTGTTAGCAGAGTATGAGGCTGATAAAACGTGCTCCCCCCCCCCGCAGATATAAATGCTCCTAAAATGAATGTGCATGGCATTGTATTATAAACTTATGGCTACTATTTTATATAAGAAAAAAAATAGGTTTTTCATATTTTTTGATTAAAGTATTTTTTTTTTACAAATATGATGTTTGCTTAAATGAAAATTTACATTATACATAATTGTTATAATTCAATCCTTCTCTTTCCTGGTATAAGGACTTTAAATTCTTCGATCACATCCTCTAGGTCAATTTCAGTTGCAATGTGTTGTTCGATGAATATCAGCATTAATGCATTTAGGCGCTCTTGAGTCATCACTGACCTCAACTTTGATTTAACAATAGTCAATTTTGAAAATGCTCTTTCACAAGAGCAACTTGTAACGGGAATGGTAACAAACAATTTTAAGGATTTATAAAAATCTGAAAAAATTTCTGAACGTCCACTATCTACTAACCAATCTAACCATTTTGAAATATTAATGTTAGATGAACCGCATATAGATTCTATTTCCGGTATATTTATAAGTAGTTTAATTTCTGTATGAATATTTTTTAAATTAAATGCTTCTGACAATATTTTAATGTCTGCATCATCTGTTTGAAGTTTTAACATTTTCCCCATAGATGCAATTAAATTCAATGTTTCTTGTGAAAAACGTTCATCAATTCCTCTAATCATTTTATCTAACATTGGATAAAAAGTAAAATATCTCATTTCTTCAATTTTACTATCAACAGTATAGTGTGTAGAATTGTCATCAATTTTCCTGGTAAATTTTCTCTTTTTAACTTCAGGTATAGAGATAAGATTTTTTTGACAAACACAACTTCATTGTAAATAACATTTAAGTTGTTATCATCAGTTCTCAGTTTACTCAGGTGTTCTCTAAGAGACTTCACTAGTGATACTGCAGATAACAAATCTAAGTTTGATGATTGTAAACTGGCACTCACTTTTTGGATCATAATTAAAACTGGGCTTAGTATATGCATAGAAAAAATAAAATAAAAAGTTTTCATTTGAAAAATGAGACCTTTAGCTTTGGCTCTAACTTCAGATAAATTTGTTTTATCGGAAATTTCCTCTAAACAAAGTAGTAATGCTGAAAAGTTGTTTTTTACCGCTTCGATGGCTTCCGATCTACAAGCCCATCTAGTAGTAGACCGGTAGGACACGCAATTTGATTACAAACGCGAGGTAAAGATATTTTTATCAATTTATCACTGTTAAGTGATATTTATACCGAACCTCCGGCAAAATGAAAACAAATCGATCAGCTGTTTGACTGTCACTAACCTACACTAAAAACAAAATCCATATTTCCTTAAATTATTGAAAACTGTCCAAAATTAATTTAAAAACAAGTCCATGCTCCATATCGATATCGTATTACCAATTTATAACACAGTCAAAATTATGAACCGAGACATTGTTCATGTGCCCCCAAGCGTCTGGCCGCAGGGTATGCGGGCGCATACCCTGCATACCCCGTGCGCACGCCTATGATTATAGGTACCAGCCAGTGTTGTAAATGTATTTACTCTAATAGCTACTGTTATGTATTTGAAATCTAGCGAAACCACAGCCGCCTACTGTGAGTTTCGCGACCGTGGACGCACGGTATAGATCGCGTCCCCAGGTTGTGGATAGGGGGAAGCCCGGTTCCCTCGGTCGCTTCCGAGTCGGGTAGCCGGCGAATAACTAATAACCGGCCGCGGACAGCTTCGATCAAATGACCCGTAGTTCCGGACAGTATGTCCTCTGGGCCGGTTCACGGTCGCCGGTTGGGCCACCGACCCAGCCGGTGGTGCTCTTAATACGAGTTGAGAGCACGGGCGCCGGAGTTCGCTCCGTCCAGCAGCCGGGCGTCTCAGCGTAAGCCGGGTTCGGGCATGTCTCCGGGACACAGCGGTGAGTGTTACGGGCTCGCGGCTGATGGCTCGTCTGCTTAGAGTCCCTAAGTCGGTAGGCGAGGGTGGTCGTCGCAAATAGTCCCACCTTTGACCGAAAGGTAGGGCTGTCGTCAGTTTGGGCAGGGCGCCTCGGCTCGGCAGGCATCCGGGTCGGGACGTTCGGCCTGATTGACCCAAAGAGTGGGTCCTTGCTGATGACGGTTCGAAAGGGTGGTGGCCAAGATTAATTTCGCACCTCGCGGACGTTCGTCCGCGGTTAAGGCAAACCAATGCCCGTCTTGCCGGACAGAACTGGTAGCTCTCGAGGGGGTGAGAGTCTGACTGAAGACGCTTCAGTACCACGGGAGTGAGTAGGGCCCCGTCGGCAACGACGCCGCTCACCGCGGGCGCCTAGTGATGGTTCACGCCCCTGGACGTCCGTTGCCTGTAGGAATCGTGGTGGCGGTTTTCTTACGAATACTTTGTGGTTAAGTCAATAGATACTTACCCTAAGTTCTCGCTGACAGGCGAAAACCTCTGATGAACGGCCGCCACGACCCGGGGGCGCGAGTCTCCGGTTCGTTGTCGGTTCCTCTCGGGCGTCTAGCCGCTATACCGGTGTAGTATCATCGGAGGTTGGGTGTAACCAGAAACACTCGGTGTGGAGATAGCACACAGCCAGACCAGGCGAATTCAGGCGGCACTTGGCCTGTCTTCTTGGTACGGGACCTCGGTCCCGGTGCTCGTGGTCCATAGACGACGCGCGGCCGGCGGACTGGGCCACCGTACGTCGACCGTGAACCTCCGCGGCTCTCGACTAGCGCACAGCGCTAATGTGAGGTCCGCGGTTGTAGCCGCAAGGCACCAAAACCCGGGAGCCTTCGTGTTATGTATTTGAAGAAGTGTTTTAAATAATTTATTGAAAAGTACTTATATAAAAATGCTTGTAAATAATATTTGTTTAAGTATTTAGATTTATTATCAAATAATAATCAATAATTATTACCTAAGTATAATGATTTTCATAAATAATTTTGTAATTCTTTTACATAGCTTTAAATAAATACAGACAAATATGATTTTTAAAAATGTATTACATCAAATTAATTTGTATTAAATGTTAAAGCAACTTATTGATATAAGTAATATTTTCAGTGGCAAATCGCTTTAGAATCTAGCAATTTTCTTAATTGTATTTGCTGAAACTGTAGGTACATATTATTGTTCTGATAAAAAAAAAGAAAGGTATTTTAATTCAATATTTTACAACATTTTATCTTCAGTCATATTTTGGGCTTCTCTTTTATCATAATAAAAAGCAAATTATTCTGAAAATTAAAAATGTTTAAAAATAATAACTATGTTAATAATTGCTGTAATCCAAATTTAAAATTATCTCTTAAAATTTGGATTTATCATTATTATAGGTACCCTAATACATTTATTATAATATACATTTTTATGTTTTTTTGCTCCAAAAAAATACTTAAATGAATACCTATTTTACTTTTAATAGGTTAAAATGGCAAGTAGCTCTAGGAGTAATAGGATGGTCTTAGCAGCTGCAGCTGCAAATAATATTAAAGATATCAAGATAGATCAAGGTGTTCACTCTAAAGTTGTTTCTGATGAAAATTATGATAGTCATAATATTATTATTACTAAAATTAATAATAAAGTGTTCCAACAAATAATGAAACAAAAGCATAGTATAGAAAATACAAAGAATATTGTTACACCAGAAATTTTAGAAATTCTAACATCATTAACATCATTCACAAGTTGTAGCCGTGATACAAATGAGTGGCTACCACCTGTTTCAAAAATAGTAGAGGACTATCACTCTAATTCAACTTTTTTGAGTAGTAAATTTCCTAGTTGTTCAAGAAACTTATTTGGAGCTGACGATTTACAACATTATACAGAAATGGAAGAAGAACCACAAAATTTAAATCAAACTACAAATGTAGATGCACCAATTAAAAATTTACAACATGATACAGATATGGAAGAAGAACCACAACATTTAAATCAAACTATAAATGTTGATGCACCAATTCAAAACATAGTCGATGAAACAACTCAAGTTGGGAGAGTAGGGTTAAGACCTCCCAAGAAAACGAACATTCGAATGATGAAAAAATATAATAAAGTTAATGGGAAAAATAACAATTGCTACAAAAAAGTACTATTGTTGAAAGTACAAGTACAGACCAATCATGTAGCTGTGCTTTTTTTTAGGTCTATGAAACTGCCACGTAAGCACATTTTCAAAAAAAGAGAGCATGAAAACTTGTCCCTCTTTGATCCTACAATTTGCGATAATAATTGGACAAAAGATTATTACACAAAATCTCATGTTGTATTTAATACATTGAGTAATAATCAAGTTCAATGTTCAAGTTTGTCAATAACACACCAACCAGAACAAAGGACAAAATGTTTAACATCACATGAAAAATATAGAAAAGCGTCAATGTATTCAACAAAAATTTCTGAAATTTTAAGTACTGTGTCAAATGATCAGTTTCATAGGAAAATTGAACAGTTGAAATTGATTATTAATTGTTAGGCAAATAATAAAGAGTTGTCAATAAATTTGTTGGAAAATGATACTTGTGTACTAGATGATTATATAATTGAAGAGGATACTGCTGATCATGATGTGATCTCAGATATACCTCAGATGGCCAATTACAAAGAAGATACTGATGATGATGCCATCATTATACCTAGTGCTAATGAGCTTTTTGCTAACTTACCAAATGCTAATGAACCTGTTGGTAAGTATTGTAAATATTACTATAATAAATTAATAAATCTTAATTAATTTTAATTATTTCAGTCAAAGAAAATATATCTCAGCTTCAGTTACCCCAAAAAGTTCAAGTTTGTGGTAGACCGAAAGGAGCTACTCTAACAACTATTGGTTTACCAAAAAAACATGTTCTAACAAAACCTACACCTTTTAAAAAGAAACATTACAGAACTAAAGAAAATATAATTATTGAATGGTTAACTAATAAAAATGTTGTTGATCAAGTCCGTAGAAACAACTACAAGATATGCGAATCCGATATTAAATGTCAACCAAACCAAATTTGCACTGGAATGCTTGAAGATGATGTTAATATTAATAGTATTAAACCATATTGCACAGAAACTGCATGGAATTTAGCAATAAAAATGTTAAAATTAAAAAAAAAAAATTAAATGGATATGTCCGATGTGTGAGTTAGACATTAAATCACAAAAATCAATTTTATGTGACTCATGTCTTGAGTGGTATGATTTGAAATGTGCAGGTTTGAAAAATAACAGAGTAGGCAAATATTGGTTTATCAAAATTGTAAAAATGTGTTTGAGTGACTACCTAATGTGTTGATTTATAATTGAACATTTTTTTTTTTTTAGATTTTTAGTGAAGACATACACAAACAACTGTGATATAAACTTTTTTATTTTTAGATTTTCAATTGAATATGTAAAATTTGTGATGACTGGTAAAACTGAATTATTATTTTTTAGATTTTAGATAGTTAGGATAAAATGATTATGATTGTTTTTGTTAATTATTTTTGTTTAATTTTGGTACATAATATCCACATTAATATTTATTAATATTCACACAATTCACAAATAACCTATTTCTAAAATATATGATATTATTACCAATTGGCAATTAGTAATAATTACTAATTAATATTATAATCAATGAATAATAATTATCAGATTATCACAGGCATTATCATTGTTATATTGTTATCATGTGTATTATGCGCATTTGTTATCATAGTTGTCGGGTCTTTAATAAAGACCCGACTGTCGGGGATATAGCCACAGCGTAAAAATAAATCTAATTGGAATTGCTGATAAAATAGTACATTCACCATATAATACTTGTGGTAAAAAGTAGTGTTATTAGAATAATTTTTACTTCTAACGATGGATACACATGATGTTTTTACTTTTGGTTCTTTAGTGTATTTATAAATTAAAACAAAACCAAAAAATAGAAAACATTGGGTTCATCCAATCAACAGCGAAAGGCATACCTACTTCAGGACATTACGTGCAATTTTACAAGAAACTACGGCAAGATCCTGTACATTTTTTAATTATTTCCGCAGACCATAAGTTCATTTGACGAATTATCATCGTCAATTGAATGTGACGTACAACGTCAGAACACTAACATGAAGTCAGCCATAGGACCTGAAGAAATGCTTGTCATAATTTTGAGGTAATAACACTTACTTTATAGGTGGAGAATAGATTTTATTTACTAAATTTTTATTATAATTTACGTATTATTAAAATATCTGTTAGTAAACTTTCAGAAATATTTTTATTACGAAGATAATATTTATTATACATTGTAGTTATTATATTAAATTATTACAAATTGTATCTTATTTTTAAATGAAATGTATACATTTTAAGTTTAATTTTTAAAAGTTTGGTTGGTTATAATTTTCTTGCAAATTGAAATTGTCGTTTGAGATTTCATCACGAGAAAATTTTGAGTAGTATGACTCAGCTGCAGATGATGTTGCAGACGGTGGCCGAACAAAGTCATAATCAGGAGTATGAGGAAGTGGTCGAAATGAGGTGACAGGTGTAGTGTTCAATAGTGATTGAATGTTTGAATGATCGATTAATATGAGTTTTATTTTTAATGTTATTAAGGAGTTGCATTGTTTGTATTCTAAAACTAAATTTCTGTTGTGCAGTTAACGATTTAACTGTTGGAAGTAGTGAATAAAAGAATGCCATCTCTTCATCTTGTTCCATGGGGTTTTTTGTCACTTTATTATTATGTGACTCCATATAAAGTCAACTAGAGCTTGCTCCACATTAGGCTTCTTTCGTTTATTTGTTGATTTTTCATTTAGAGAAGAGGAAGAACTCCCGGCTATTTCATGATAATTTTCATCCTCAATATTAACTGATGAATTAAGCTCTCTCTCATTGATATTAGGCGATGTTGATTCAGATAGAGGTTGGTCTTCGAAATTTGAATCAGTGTTTCTTAACTCTCTGTTTTTTCTCAGGAAAGACAATTGTTCCCCATAAACGTACAACTTTGTTTTTTTAGCTGCTGAACCAGATCTTGAGTTATTGGTTTGTTTTTTAAACTTCGCACATAGTTGTCACGAATTGTACGCCATCTACCCATTACGTCTAATACTGGAAAAAATGTATTTTGAATTTCAAATATTTGTTTTTATTTTAAATGAATAATTTTAAAGAAACGATAAATTATTGCTTTAATTAAACGATGCTCAGCAAAGCTTTAGTGTAGAAAAAAGTGTAAACTTTACCAGTCTATATAAAAGTTATGTTTGTAATATTTAGTTTTATAGTTTTTTTAATTTTGACAGATACAAGAACTGCATTACAATTTTCGGATAGGAAGATCCACTGCAAGTCAAGTTGTAAGAACAGTTTGCCAAAGTATTTGGAAAAATTTGAAAGAGGTATGCATTCCTATACCAGATGAAAATATGTGGCTCAAAATTTCAGAGGAGTTTAAAATCAGATCAAATTTTCCCAACTGCTTGGGCGCTATGGACGGTTAACACATCCGTGTTGTAAAACCGGAGAGAAGTGGCTCTTTGTTTATGAACTATAAACACTTTTTTTTCAATTGGGCTTATGGCTGTAGCTGATGCAAATTATAAATTAATTTATGTGGACATCGGGTCATATGGGAAAGATTCTGATTCCACTATTTTTAGAAATTCGGTGCTGTGGAAGAATTTGGAGAGAAATAATTTAAATATTCCTACATCGTCACAAGTACCAGGAATAAATATTCCTATACCTTATGCTTTTGTTGGTGATGAATCTTTTGGTTTAAACACGCATTTGCTTCGGCCATACTCCGGTACTCATTTGCCAAATCGAAAAAAATTGTTTAACTATCGCTTGACACGTGCTAGACGATATGTGGAGTGTACATTCGGTATACTTTCAAATAAATTGCGTATATTCCACAGGCCTATTGATGTAAAAGTAGATTTTGCTGTCGATATCGTAAAAAGTTGTTGTGTATTACACAATTTCGATCGCGATCGGGACGGATTTAGTTTTGATGATACACTAACTATAAATGGCTTTGAAGAATTTGATGTTTTAAATAATTCAGGAATAAATCGAAATACAAATTTGATTCGTGATGCTCTATCTCATTATTTTATGAGTGACGAAGGAAAATTGCCATGGCAGTTTGAAAAAATCTAATCATTTTAATTAGTATAAAAACTTAACATATTAATTAAATATTAGTAAATAAAATCTTATAAATAAAAAAAATATTTAAAAAGTGTACCTTACGTGTAATTTATAAGAAACAAAAATAAACATTTTTAATTTAATTGTGCATCGTTCTAAAAAGTTGATAGAAAATATTTGTTTACTTAAAATGTACATTATGTATAATAAAAAAACACTTACATATTATTTTTTGTTGAGCTTCGTTTTCATCTATGAATGAATTAATTAAAGACGAAGCTACTTTTATCCATGCCCCATTCTTTTTATATTTATCTTTATAGTCTTCATCAGTTGTATTCCACAAGACTTCATATTTTTGGACCTCACTAATTTTCAATTCGTTGTCGATACTTGACATTAAAAAAAAAAAAAAATTTAATTACGAAATAATACGAATAATTTCTGTACGAACTTAATGTAAGGAATTTAATTTCAGGTGGTAGTATTTATCTCCGTACTTTGTGAGAGCGTGTGTCAACGTATAAACGCATTTTGTACGCTCGTCCCCAGCCCAGTTTTAGGTCCCCAGCCTTATTATAGTCACAAATACAGTGTATTTAATTGCACTGTGTATGAATCGGGAACCCAAAATTCGTATGGGTACCTCTGGGGTGAATCGACTGGTCAACGAGGAGCAAATGAAATAGTTACATGTGTTTTCAAGTATTTGTATGATTTGGATAAGAGAAATACTTATAGTTCAATTGCTTTATACTGTGATTCTTGCAGTGGCCAAAATAAAAATAGAGCTATGATGGCAATGATCCAACATAGTCTAGAAAAAAAATTAAATTTTAAAAGAAATTAAATTGTGTTTTTTGTTACCCGTGCATACATACATGCCCGTCGATTCAATACACGCAACCATTGAGCATTATACAAAAAATAAATCTGTATGGGCACCAAGTGAGTGGGGAACTTTAATTCGAAATGCTCGAACAAATAATGGACAAATTGAAGTGATAAATTTACAGTATTCAGAATTTTTGAATTGGAAGGAGTTGGCTGATTCAACCTATTCATCAAATTTAAAATCAACAAATGGAAGTATTATTCAAACCTCTAAATTTCGATATCTTGTCTTTAAAAAATTAGATAATGGATCGGTTGAAGTTCATACTTATTTTTCATATAGTTCTACAGGAGAGTCGTCATTGCTCTCACTTAAAAAAAAATCTAAAAAAAAAAAAGTTAGTACTGACTCAATGTTATAGAATACCTCTAATTATATCATTACAAAAAAGAATTGATTTATTTAAGTTGTGCAACGATGGTATAATACCTTATGAGTTCCATGAAGAATATTTTAGAACGCACAGTACTGATAGTTATGTCCCTGATCATTTGGTTGAAACAGATGAAGAAGACGAACAAAATGAAAATGAAGAAGCCACTTCCGATCAAGGAAAACCAAATCAAGAAGAATCACTCTAATTACCAACAGTTTTAGAAAATAATTAGGTCTGAAATAATACGCTTAACTATACAATATTATTATGTACCAGTTTTTATAAGTAAGATTTTCAATTTTTTTTGATTTTAAAGTGAAGTGAAGCTACAATTTTATTTTACGAGTATAAGTATTTATTTTATTTATTTTAGGTACTAGTATACATTTATTTTATTATTTGTTATTTGTAACTCAACATTTTAAATATTTTCCAATAAAGACGTGTTCTATTACATTTTTTTATACCTTATAATAACATTTATAACATTATGAGAAAAAAATACATCGCAGATTTGAAAAAAAGTAGGTATTTATTCAGAATAAAAATATTATTATGTATTGCTATAATTATAGCATAATATTTAAATAAGGGTACAAACGCCCTTCATCGCATATGAAAAAAAAAAATATCAGAGGTAAGCGCCAAAAAATGGTAAGTTTTAACAAAATTCATTGTGTGAACCTTTACTAACAACAACTTATTCAACTTCCGGGTTCTGACTACAAAAAAAATATGGAATTTATTTAAAGATGTATCATATACTAATATACTAAAGAAATCTAGTGTTGGAAATCTAATAAATGATGATGGTAAAAAAAAAACTGGGAAGCAAAACATATTACTTATTAGCACACGAGTTTAATAGTTTTTTTCTCGAAAGTCGGTAGCGTAATCTCTAACTATCAACTTACACTCTATACGCTTTAACACACTTAACAGGAACTATTATATTTCTGATACTATATTTTAAAATCCAAATGAACCATTTGAAGTCCTTAACCTATTAAATGGTATTAAGAATGTCAATTATTTTTCTAAAAACGCGTTATCTAACTATATGTCTATATAGGTACTTAAAAGAATGGCCAATTTTATAGCTGTACCTTTATCTATAATATTTAATATATTTATTTCTAAAGAAGAAATCTATAAATTATTTAAAGAATCGATAGTTATACTTATTTATAAAAATGGTGATAAAACTAAATGCTCAAATTACAGACCTATATCGCTCACTTTAACTCTATCAAAAATATTCGAAAAATGTCTTAAAAGTAGGTTATTAGAGTTCATAGATAATCATAATTTTGTTCACGAGAATCAATTTGGTTACCGGAGTAATCTCTCGACTGACGTTTAACAGTACACTGTATAAAACGAATCAATATAATGATTACCTAGATAACAAGCCACATAAAACCTAACCTGTAATGCTGCTTTTGTGTGTGGTTTTATATGTTCTGTGATATTTCACAACTTGGAGTTCGTGGATGTTGTTGATCAATCGATACTGGCTCATTATTACCATTATCAGTTACATTATTTACTTGTCCTTTGTACTCCAGTACTATTTATTACTATATCAAACTCATCCTCAGTAAATGCATCTCGGTTGAATGGCCAAATCCCTGACACAGAAAATCCGTTAATGATGTTCCTAGGTGTAGCCGCACTAACGCACTGGAGAATATACATGGTAATTCTTTTCTCTGGATTATTTGTCATCCAGGAAGTCATATTTTTATTCTCAAGAGCTGAACAATTAATAATTGTATTTAATTGTCTTACCACAATTCCAGATTTATGTTGAATAACATCTTCTGTAAAAATATTAAAATCGTCTAGGTCATTGTTTTGTTCACCGTCATCTAAAAAACTTTCCTCTTCCTCCACACAAAGTACATCTGAACTATTCTCTCATTGTTTTTTTTTTTACTGCTAGTGATATACAGAATGGTTGTAGAGTCTTGAGGTGAACAATTAGCATTTTCCGACATTGATAATTCACTATGAACTAGAAGTTTTTTGTATGTAACTTTGTAAGGTCACAGAATTTAGACACCATATTAATATTGTCCCCATGTCATAAACCATTTTTATATTTCTCTTTCATAAAATATCAATTAACCCGCGCGCGGCTGGTACAGTGAATCGACCAATATTATATAAACACCTATCCCCCGATCCCCACCTTCTGCAGTGTCCCGTCGCCAACGGCCGTTGCTGGTCGTCGGTCGGTGCCGCTGGGCGCGTCTGTCGTGTCCGCCGGTGTGCGCCGGCAGGGCAGTCTGGACTGATATTCCCTCAAATTATTGTATATTCCCCCCAACAACCTACACTGCTCTGCCCCACTTCGCTGGATTTTCAAACAACATCGACCGTTGCGGCCCACAGAACACTGCGTCTCACCCGTAGTCACTCGCCTTTTCACCGACCTCTGAAGCAACACGACGTACGTTTGTCTTCACGTCCCAGCTCAACTGTGTCCTGCGCTCCGTCGAAAAACCATTTGAACGTGACATTTTCAACTTCATTTTTTTTTTACCTTGGTGTGTAAACATACGATGATGGGCTAACGTTTCACCAACAGGCTGTGGGGGCCTCAACACCCGAGACAGCATTACCTCGGCTCAACTACGTACAATTGTTCTCCAAAGACCAGGTGGGCCATGCCGACCACGTGTGCGTCGGTGGCGTCAAGCCAGCTCACCCATATCTGCGGAGTACCACAAGAACTATCCACGTCGTAACGTATCAATACTCCCCTTTATTCCCCCCGTTAATAGAAATTGAACCTAATAGACCACCTTTTTAAAAAAAAACGTGCTTAGACGGCACAGGCCGGTCGCCGACCGCCTTGCTCTGGCGCTGACCGGGCCAGGTGACGTTGACCCCAAACAATATGTAAATTAATAATATTATAATATCCTAATTATGTTTTTTTTCTCTCTCTATCCCTGCATTTTATTATATTTGCCATGTGCCACCATATATGTTTTGTGCGTTTGCCATACGTCCCCCTATACTGTTTACTATATCCTATAAAAAATTACAATGTTGTTAATTAATTAATTATTTGTACGTCCATGTAAAATACATCAACCTAATCTAATCTTAACTTATTATTAGTGATTTCTTGTTTCCCCAACGTAAATCTTGAGGGTTTCATTACCCCATGCGTGTACAAAGCCTGTGAGCTCCACCGACTTGACCCTCGGGTCTCACAGGTCACGACCGAAGTGTTCCCCTTCGGTTGTGGGTGGTTTTTGGTAGTCCACAAAACTATCAAATCCTCACAACTTCAAACTGACTAGCTGAGGGGTTGTTGTTGTAGCTTCCTCTTGACCATATAGCTGAAAACAGCATCTCTATGTGGTTCTGCGAAATCTTATAGCAAAGGAAAGTTTAAAGCTTAACTGTCTAGTTTTAATGACATTGTCAAACAGTCTATCCATACTTTTTAAACAGGTTATGAGACCAATGAACCCTGTTAGAAAAATTAAAAAAACTTCAAAAAATATCTGAATCAAATACAAGGTGGTGGTCAAGAAAAAAAACACTAGGTTTTTAATGGTGATGGCGCTTTATTTCTGTTGTATTAAGTGCATTAAATCATATTACTACAGACTCTTAATTTGATGCTAAATGTTTATCTGAAGCACGAACCTTAATAGGCAATTTGTGTGAATTTAAAACAATTATAACTGCTCATCTCTTCCTCCACATTTGCAAAGTAATTGGTCCAACTTCTGATTATTTACAATCGAATAACATTGATATTTTAAGCGCATGGACTCTGGTTGAAAATGCAAAAAAAAAATAAACAAAGTTATAATTAGTTAAATGTTTATGTATATAACTATTAGTACATATACTACCTACAATGAATTAAGTATAATAATGTACATTATACATACCTATAATTACTAAAAATTAGCACCATAATAAATAATAATCATAATTAATTATTTAACTATATATTTTATATACATAATAAAATGTAATATAATATATGAATTAGATAAATTGGATACAACATTGAACATGTTGTAAGTAATATTGTAAATAATATTATATATTATTATATAATAAAGCTACGTATAGATATTGAATAACATATCTTGCAGCAATATCTATCATTAAATATACAGTTGATATTGAACTTATTACAACCTATAAATATTACTAATTAATCGCATTATTGATAATCATTTATAGATATTCATCATACATACTATTAATATTTAAATTCAAATATCAATAGTTAGATATTATGAGTACCTATACCTATTAATAAATATCCTACGTATGTTAGACTATTGATAACGCAAGAATATCTATTCTCATATATTCAAACTAAGATATTCTAAATATATCTCAATGATATCAATATTACAATATTTGTTTTTAATTATTGTAACTATCTCATAAGAATATACCATTTGAAACATCCAAATTTGTATACGATTTGGATATGTATTAAATATCAATGTCTACAAGTTGCTATATGGGTTGTTGAAAGCCATACTGGCTAGACATTTTTTGTATATACTTTTACAGGGTATCCACACAAGGTAAAGCCAGTATGTTTTTAGAACGAAGATGTTCATATACTTTTTTGCTCTTGATACGAATCAACAAACATTTATAAATCCAATTTATAATATAGCGATTACCTTTAACGTTTTGCTTTTTTGCTGCTGCAAAGCAGGCGCGAACAACTTCCTGTTGATTTTCAGGCATCTCTTTAATAGCTTGTTGTATAGATTTTGCAGATGCTTTTGCACATTGTTGTTTTAACAATACTACTTTATCTTGCAAATTTGTTACCCACATAAACAGACATTGTTATAATTTTTTTTTGATATAAGGCAAAAAACATAGAATTTAATACTCACAGAATACAGTCCCACTAGCTTAGCAGTTTATGCTCATAAGGAACTGAATTTCCATGTTTTTTTTTAATACTACACAAATGTATAACATATAATTTAGTATACACAGATTTTTAATCTCACAAGCAACTTTATGTAATTTATATTGTGTTTTTTTTAATACTATACAAATACATAATATAACATTTAGTATACATCACAGATTTTTAATCTCACAAGCAACTTAATGTAATTTATATTGGGTTTTTTTTTAATACTATACAAATTACAAATACATAACATATAATTTAGTATACACGGATTTTAGTCTCACAAGCAACAAGTTTTATATTAATTATATAAATATAATTAAGCCATTTCAATACAATTTATTATGATCTAAGAAGATTATTACACATTAATCGATAAGAAATACCATAGAGGAATAACAATGATTTAATATACTTCCACAGTTCCACACAAGGATGGTTAAATTAACTAGTTTAAGTTTAAGTTGTATTATTGTCAACTTGACAACTTTTTAACTATGCATACTTTATTATTAAGCCGTTTATTTTTTCGTAAAACATTCTTTATAACGGGTTTTTTAGTTGGTTTTCCATTAATCTGTTCTTGGGAAACTCTTTGGGTATCCATAAAATATTTCCTTTTTTTGGCACATTTATTACAGCGTGGATTACGCACTTGATTCAATGAAATTCAATTTATGTACTCACAACATTGATCAGATTTTGGACTATATAATTTGTTTAAATCATCAAATAACTTTAAATTAAAAATAAAATGAAAAACTACAAATAATATTACCAATTATCAATTCCAGTTTACAAGACACAAATTCCAGGACACATTATAAAATCATCAACTATTTTCAGAACTTTTGTTATATCTTCAATACATGTAACTGACGTACATGTTATATTGGTTAACTTGTTTTTAATGAATACCCAAAATATATATTTAATATATTATTTTTGACATTAATTTTAGTTAAAATTTTAAAAACCATACCTACATTTAGATTTAAATCATTGTTCGATATTATAATTTTTTTCATTAATTCATAATTTGAATCTAAACTACCCAATACCAATGACCTATGCAAATAAGTAAAAAACCATTCATCAGACAATGCCATATTTTTTAATATACCTCCCATGTAAATGATTAAAAGTTTAAGAAATATGGTCTGTTGTATTTGAAATATTATCATTAAAAAGTATCTTTTTTTCTGCAATAATTTTTTCAATCGGTTTCTTTCTTGTTAAATACTGTGGCAAATCTGGGAAAATTGATGGAATCGCATCGTTTTTTAATCTTATTATATCTCTTTTTATTTGATTTATTGAACCATCAGGCAACTTTGTTTCAAAATATCTATCAAGATAGGATTCATCAAAATGTTTTTCACATATACTATCAATCCCAGGACGCAATTCTCTATCAGCTCGTGGGATAGCTTTGGCCCATTTGACACGGAACGCAGCAGCAACCAGAACAAAGTTCAGGTACCGCAGCGACTGGTCAGTGGTCTGCGCTTTTGACAACCGCCACCACGGGCTACGAGCGCGACATCGCCAACTCTCCCACCACGCCGCAGAGGCAAGTAGGTACCGGCCGCCAGCGCCTCGTTCTCTTGCTCAACAACCGTTCGCCGAACTAGACATCGACCTAAACCGTATCATCGATATACGCACTAAATGTCGGCCACGTTTTCGGTGTTATTTAATATTTGTATAATGCACCTGTATACCACCGTCGTGGGGAAGGGGTTATTGGTAAATTTTTCAACAATACTGTATTAATGTTATTCAGATGACTTTTTACACTTAAAAATTCTATGTGATCTATATACTGTAATTACTATTACAATAGCCGATTCACTTTACTCATCATTTATAATAACATACATATAACAAAATACATTACATTATTATAGGTACTTTTCACATACACATATATCTTCGAATCTAGGTAAAAATGTCCGAAGAAAAAATGTACACGGTAAAAATGTCCGGGTAAAAATGTCCAAGGCAAAATTGTCTAAAATCAAGAATGTCCGAGGAAAAAATGTCCGAAACCAGAAATGTCCATGGTAAAATTGTACAAAATAAATTTCAAAAATATCAAAATGAAAAATTCATATAATTTATATAATATTACCTAATTAAAATGGATAAAAGTCATTATTGCTGTATATTTAAAAATGTCAAAAAAAAATTTTCATATAATTTATATAATATAACCTAATTAAAATTTATAAAAGTCAAGCTATACATTTTAAAAAGTTTTAAATACTTCTTTCGTTATTTTTGTACTCCTCGCATATTTTTTTTAATTTTTCTTGCATACCAATATACATTTTTTTTTTTTTGCCAGAGGTTGTCCAATATCTCTTTGCCCAATTTTAACTTCATCGACTCCTAATTCTAATCGCATCTTTTCTATCAGTAACCATATACTTGGATGTGATCGATTCACTAATTTAGAAAACCTGTGATTCCATCCTTCAGTTTGGTTGTTAGTGCGCTGGCCATCGTTCAACGTAACTTCGTGAACATTCCAAACTGAAGGAGGAAATGCAGCAGGGGTTCTTCTAATAACGTTACTTCTAGTATTATTTTTTATAATTCTCCCCCTTATGTAAGTTGAATCAAAATACTCCATCAACTCATTAGCTTCTTGTGGCATAATTGTTTTTAAATAAATTAACCGGGCATTTTTACCTTGGACATTTTTAACTCGGACATTCTTGGTTTCGGACATTTTTTTCCGGACGTTTTTACCGTTTTCTACTTTACCACGAATCTTCTAGAACTAAACTAATCTACCCACTGACTATATCCCACTGCAATCTAAGTTACTAAACGTTGTCGCTATGTTAAGTTTCGATCACATAAAAATATTACTAAGTAACAATGATGTAATATTGTATAATTGTTCCATAAAAATAATATCTAATGTATCATCAAGTAACATTACTTTAATGTTACAAGTAACACATGTATGCAATGCTACAAATTAACATTTATGCTCTGTTTAATTATTGTTGTATTGAGATAATCTTGTTTAATCGTTAGCCCGCAATTGCGGCCCGCAATATTATAATATTATTACCTTATTTAGTTATTTATAAGTTCAAAAATATACCCAAATATACATAATATCTCATTATAATAAATACTATCATTGGTTTTTCCGTTTCGGACTTCGCGGAAGCCAACCCATAGTCCGCGCTCCCCCCCGCGCTCTGTAGCTGTGCTCATCAGTCTTGGCGGCAAGTATAATATTAATTATAATAATAATATCATTTAATCGTTGTTCTATCGCAGACTGCAGTGCCGTGAGTCGCAACTTTACTGATCTATTATCTGTATCCATTATTGGTAATAAAAATATTATAGTTATTAGTTAATAGTTATTACATCTTTTTGTCGCCAACCACCTTTTTCCCATCGTACGACGCTCATTGAGTACTTGTTTCGCTGTTAAAAAAAGTTAAATATATTTTATATTACGTGTTGTTTGAACGAAAAGAAATGGAGTACAAAAGTGGAGAATTCTCGACTCCTTCAGCTGTTAAACAGGTAATTATTATACACCAATTGGTCTGCTTTTTAGTCATTATTTAGGGTAGGTATGTATTTGTAAGTATAACATTTTTTGTCGTTTGAGAATCAACAATAGTAAGCCTAAGATCATTTTTTTTTAGTTAAATTTATCGTAATAACCTATATGGCTATATTATATATTGGTATATAGTCATTGCCTTATAGATATTTACTTTATTCCTTATAATCAATTAATAATTATTAATTTTGTATGCATTGTCGTAGAGACAAACCAAAAAACGTTGGGTTATTGCGACATTTCCGGACAGCAATAACTTCAGTGTCATACCAACAAATTGGGTGTTGAAAACGGTTGATGGTAGTGGAAATGTATTGGTAAAATGTGTGTGGCCCCCATCCACTTTACAAGTAACAAGTGATGTCCTAAAAGAAGGTTTAGAACCGACAGATAATTGGGGTACTTATCGGATAAAACTTCATGAAAATGGGAAAGAGTAAAGTATGTACATTATATCAATTAAATAGTATATTAATTATTAACTTAAATTTATTACTTTTAATATACAATATTCATTTTTATAGGTGATTTTGGAAAAGCTTGGCACACACATGTAACGCTATCTGATCAGTCAGTATCTGAAGTAGAGCAGCAAATAATAAATAAAACAAAAAACAAAAGAATGTGGAGTCAGTCATCAGTCAGTCAGATAGTTGCAAATTCAGATACCTCAAGTGATGAAGGTAATCAACTATTTAATTCTTTTATTATTGCTTACTTACTTATTTTGTTTTTAACTAAATAGATATCAACATTTTACCACATTCAAAAATAGTCAAAAGTTCACAAACTGCTGTTTTGAGTGAACAAAACATTGTAGAAACTATTGAAGGGTGACCGGTCAAAATATCTCTGGTCAAAATATCTCCTACAAAATCTCTCCGATACAAAATATCTCCGATTTAAAATATCTTCAGTTCAAAATATCTTCGATTTAAAATATCTCCAGTACAAAATATCTCCCATGAAAACATTTTAATATTTATAATATTTTATATTAATATTAATTTTTTATAACTACAATATTATTAAAAGCAGATAAAAACTGATGTCTAAAGTGATTACCGAAGTAAGTGAATTAGTATTTAAAAATATATTATTGTAATCATAATATGTAATTTTTAAAATAATATGTAATTATTATTATTTATTACAAGTACAAAATAAATGTCTTATTGTAATATAATTGACTGTATTTATAATATAAAATCCGATCAAAATATAAGTTAAAATTTAAGATTGTGGACAAGTCCCCCTAAATAATTCATTGGTGTAATTTCGTTGTATTGACTTACGATTTTAAACAGTCGTTCATCATAATCATTGTACTTTTTTGATTAATTTGTTTTATGTATATTATATTGTGTTTTATGTTAAGACGTTATAAAATTTAAAATGTATTATAAATGTCAACGTTTTGTATTGTGTAGATTCTATGGTTAATTTTTAGTAAATGATACAACTAAATCCAGGCCTTAATAATTAATAATATAATAATTACCTATTTCTTCTCGAGTGGTTGTATAGCATGAAGTACATTTGTATGTTTTGTACTCAGAACAACGCCAAATGAATTTGTTCACACCTTCTTTATAGAACGTATGAAGATATCCATTATGCAATAATAATTTGTTGCCTTTTTGACTTATAATAAATTGTAGAGGCATTTTTAAATCTAAATAGTGAAACTGGAACTAGGTTAATCGATACAAGCTGTGTGTCTATACTGACACTCTGTCGTATTGATACAGTCGTTACCTCGATAAAATCGTTTATCATGGTTTATAATTGCACTCTTAATCATGAAAAATATATCAGATAATACAAATTGGTCAGTGTGACTAGTTATTTTTGCCTTTCGGATTATTTTCTAAACATTATTAATAGAAAATGTAATCACTTTAGCCATCAGTTTTTTATCTACTTTTAATAATTGCAGTTATAAAAAAATCAATATTAATATAAAATATTTTCATGGGAGATATTTTAAATCGGAGATATTTTGTATGAGATTTTTGCGGAGATATTTTGACATTAATAATTATACATTGTGTTATAATTGTTTAGGTATAGTAGGTATAAGGTAATAAGTAATAGATAAATACATACATTATAAACAATATAATAAAAAAAATTTATACATTCATAATAATAGTTTAGATAAAAGCTTAGATTTCTCACCAACTGCAACACAACATTTATGATAATATTATTATCTTTTTCCATGAGAATTTTATTTTCAATCGCCATTAGCATAAAAGACTCAAGATATTCATTGGTCATTGAATTTCGCTGCCTGTTTTTTAAATATTTCAATAATGTTGAAAATGACCTTTCACAAGCAACTTGCGTAACAGGGAGGGATAAAATGTATTGATATGCTATAGTTAATGTCGGGTGAGCATTTGCAAATAAATTATATTTAATTAAAACATTATATAACAATATATTACACAGTTTTTACAAGACTTGTTACACTGTTTCACAACATCTGTACTCTCTAGGTCTTTATTTTCAGAGTCACTTCCATATGATTGTTTATTATAGTCCTCATCAACAGATTTTTTTAAAAAATGCCACGATTTTCCAAAATTAAATAGTTCATCAGATAGGTTGTTTTTTATTTCATTTTCACTGAAATTATCATCAATAATGTGAGATAATTTTGTTAATGAATCAGTTGGAAGTCCACTTTTTAATAAACTGAAATTTAATGGAGATAATAAAGATAGGTCAATCAACAAATCATTATTATTTGAAAACCGTGCTTTCAATAATAGTGTCTAACACTCTGTTGTAAATTTCTATGGTAAATTATTTTCTTCTACAATTGGTTCATTGTTGCTTTCATAATTTGCCATTTTTCTTTTCTTAGTCACACGTTTGACTTCAAATTTATTCTGAATCATTTCAATCTCTAGATCTTTACTAGATTCATCTATTCTTTTTTGTATCTCATTATTCATTTAAGGATAACTCATCACTACTTGAATTGTGTTGTCCATATTTCTCTGAATCTTTTAAAAATAACAATGACCAAAGTAAAGTGACCAATAATACAAAATTAATATGTATTATCATTGATTATTATAAATACAAAATAATAGTATTAGACATTAGTAGTATTTATAATCAATGGTATTATCATTGATTATTATAAATACAAGATACATGTATTAGACATTTGTAGTATTTATAATCATATAATCATATAATCATATACATATGTAGTATTATTGGTTATTATTAGCCATTTGGCATTGCTTTATTTGTCGCCACTAGACAGCCCTACAGGGTACAGATAAACAACTTTCAGGTTTCAACAGGCGGAAATGCGCCGAATCAGTAATTTATAATTTCTTAGTAGGTAATTAGTTCTGTTGGATTGAACCAAGACTACATAGTATTTGGGTGTTTTATTATAAAATTAACCGACCTATATAAATATTATATTGCTTTGATTTTATTTGATGTCTATATATTTTATGTACCAAATATTTTGTAATTCTATATCCGAAGCTTTCTCGTAAGAGTATACGATTTGACGAGGCTATTATAATGTACTATTATTGCATTAATAATATTTGTAATTCAATAATTTAATAGAAACAAATTTTTGACGCATTTAACATTAACTAATATTTTGTAAATTAAATTAAATTTAAAAAAAATCTAACAAAATGGCCAGGCCACCAGGCCATAGTATGGTACTATGGTCCAGGCCATCTGGAAAATTCCCATTTCCAGACCGGCCACTCCGTCCCTGGCCTCAGTATTGCCAATTAAATAACATCAACTGCATACCATCATCGAGTAGAGCAAATGAATTGATGAATAATATATATAAATCACTATACTCTCAACCTACTTAAAAGCAAACACTAAAAAAAAATTCTTAACTTTTATAAATATTTTTACAGTAGGTACAAATTCCTTAGAACTCCTAAATCAATTGTTAATAGTTTTTTTTATTTTTATTTTAATTTATTGTTTGAACTTAACATGATTTAACCACAAATTATTGAATAGGTACATCTAAATGTATATTCTTATTTTTAATATGATCTTATATTTAAATGCATGCAATAATTCCGAGCATAAATAAGTATTGACTATTTCTTAATTATTTAAAAAATATTTAACAGTTTAAGACAAATTTTTAAGTCATGATAGTAACAAAAAAAATCGTTTTTTACTATTATCTGATTATAAATAGATAAGCTCTGACTGACCCATTTTAGATAAATAATATAAATCAAGGATTAATTATTATTATTTAAATATTTATAATATAAAATAATGAAATATAATAATTACTAATATAATTCATAAATAATAATTTTTAATAGATCTGGTTAGAAATGAAATATATCAACATTTTATTTGTTTTCTACCATTTGTTGTAAGATCTACTTTGAAATCTGTCTGATAAATTAGGTGATCGGCACCACAGACATCACACTTATTTACATCGTCTCACAAATAGACAAGTATTTACCAGTTCCAATTTTGTGTTTTTAGCACTAATATTATAGTGAATTATCTATCATAAAATATATAAGTCAGCATATTATCTGTGTTCTTCAATAAATTTTGCACATTATCTTAAGTATTAAGCTTGTTGTGAGTATTTTTCAATTTTTAGTGTAAGTAAGACCGAGACAATATGTACTATGTCCTCTTAAGACTTAAGTTTACAAATCATAATACTCATATTTATAGTTAGTATTAGGGTCAGGAACTTGGGTATATTATATATTTGATAAAAATTGATTAAAGCCATTATGGCATGATAGAAATATAATTAATATATCATTTAATCTGTTTTGTTTTAAAATGTTGTGTTACATGTAATTCTTTAGAAAATTTAGGATATTTTGTTTTTGAGAGATTTTTAATTTTTTTCAGTTTTTCATAAATTCTATTAGAAACTTCTTGCAGAGGAAACCTTGAACATTTCATGAATTTTTTTATTTCTTGCAAGTAGTTTTCATATTTAAAACAACTAAAAGATTCAAGTGGCCCATGTTTTAGAACGAAAAAAAGTAGATGTATTAAGCTATGAATATTGTAATTGACGAACTTTTGGCCGTACAGAGTAGCATAATCTTTTACAAAAGTGTCAAGTAACATTTTGGCAGTTGCATTTATAGAAACACACGTTTCAGGTGTAACAAGGATTCTTATTTGCAGTACCAAAATGCAAAAATGTACATAAAGTTTTTCTTAACTTTCCTTTTAAAACGATGTTGCCCATAGTACAATAAAAAACATCTCAATTCTGTAGCCTTCCAAAAATAAAAATCGTCAAGTAACCTAGGGAGTCTGGAAAACTCAGATGGTACATACGCTTTTAAATTTAAAATATTGTCATTTATATCATCTTTTGCTACATCCAATAAACGTACATTTTTTTTTCCTTTCACCCAGAATTCAATAAGTTTTTTGGTGACCCCAATATAAGAACAATGCATATTATCAAGTGGGACGTCATCTGTCATATTAATTGGTAATATTTCAAGAGCACTGGGTCCTTTATGGTAATACTCGTTTGTTTTATTCCTAAAACTTTCGTTTGTCCTTATTCATGGACAAAAAAGCCATTATACCATCAATATAAGTACCTTCATCAGTGCATGTATTACATCCAAAGTAAGCGTTAAAGCTTTTAACATTCAGCAAATAAGATTTAGCTGGTGCATCGCACACAACATGTCCTATTGCAACATTAAATAACCTACCATTTATTTGAATTCCCAATTGTATAATATTTAAAATATCATTTAAAAAATAATTTAAAAAATCAGCAGAAGAATCAGGTTTTTTTAAACCGTGATAAATACCTACTGGTAAAACATATTTTGATAATAATGGTACATTACAAATACTAATTAAAGTAGCTTTATTAAATTACATTTATAAAATATATTGAGAGTAATAAAAAGTAAAATATACTAGGAACTTTAATATTAAGTTGACATGTTGTATGATGTCTTATAATGTTATTAAATGTTACTTTGTGTCAATGAAAATTTACTTTGTATGTATGTAATATGCATCTAATCTAATATTGGTAAATTTATTTTATGTCTTATTAATTTATATGATTTTAAATGTAAATGTTTTTATTCATTAAGTTTGTTTTGATTGTTTAATGTGAATATTAAGATATTTGATATTGTATAGTAATGTAATTATCTTTTAAAATACTAATTATGTGCCGTATTAATATTGATTAATAATTATATAATTATATTAATTTATATTCTACTATACTTTGTACTAAAATAATTTTTTCTCAAGTAAAATAAAACAATTAGTCATTATTAATTTGTTTCTAATTTATAAATACAATTGTTGTTTCTTTTCATATTTTATAGTACTTAGTAAAAAAACTATAGTTACTTGTAACGTGTTTGGGAACTTACTGGTAACATGTATGGAATAATACTTATAACGTGCTTGGCATATAACCGGATATAACCGGCATATAACCGGATAACTTGTATGGAATGATACTTTGTAATGTACTATGTACATGGAACATTAAAATAAAGCATTGTATTCATATTACAATTAAAGTTAGGTACTTTCTCCGGACATAAGCAGTTCCATACACATTGCAATTACGCGAATATAACATGAAAAGTAACATTACAAGTTCCAAATTATAATGTTGTAAAAACATCGCCGAAATATTCCATTGCACAGTGGGAGATACCTACTTGATACAATCGTTTTTATACCACGTACCTAGGTACTATTCGTTAAATAAATTTACACAAATAGACATAATAAATACTGACCATTATTATTTCAAGATAAAAAGTATCTCTATCGTCTTTATAAGCTTATAACAAATTGTTGATCTTGATTCATGAAAAATTTCACCAAATGCTTGATTTTCGATAAACCATAAAAATATGCACTAAAAGCTTAAAATATGCTCTTATAATCAAAAATATGCCCCTTATACCAATAAATTTCCAAATATGCAAAATATGCACTAAAAACTTTAAGTATTTCATCATCAGGGATGTATTGGAGCGTATACGGGAGTATACAGCGTATACTCATAACAATATTTATAAAGAAATGCGTATACATGAAAAAAATATTCATTTTATAGGTATACGGTGGGTAAATGTCGAGGTGATAGATGGAAAAGCGTATACTATTTTATTAATTGTTTTTGAAAATTTAAAATTGGATTATAAATTCTGTGGTTTAAAATTCAAAATAATATTTTACGATTGAATATTACTTATCAGGTCGTATACGGTATGCAGTATAATCGAAGATTGTGGTTATTGTTACGGCTGTTATTGATAGTACTATTTACATTCTACAACCGCCGAGGTTACCCGTGGCCGAACGGCGAACGCTCGAAAAACATACAATGTTATCATAATCATAAACAAGCTATAAATAGACTATAGTCTATAGTCTATGAATAATTATATATGTATACATTTAATATGACAATATTTACATATGATACGTATGATAACAGCAAATCTAGTATATTCCGTATTCGTTTAGTGTTATATTTCGTTTTAATTTATTATAAGCTAACCGTAGGTACGTAACTTTAAAGTAAAATGGCTCAAGCTAATTAACGTCCTGCAGCAGTATCGATAGCTGATTATTTTAATCCTGTGACTAAAAATGTAATTACAATTTAATATATACAATAATATCCGAAGTCAGTATACCTATTTAATATTTATTAATGTTATTCAATAACCTATAGGCTATAGGTACCTCGTACCTAACATATATGAGTAAAATAAGAGGTCTGCATTCGTTTCTTCTTTTACTATTTTGTAACAGATCAAATATTCATTCGATAAGTATGTTTTATTTCTATGTAAAAAATTTATCGAGCGGAGCGAAAAAATTTTTGGTATAGATATTAACTAAGTATCGAGCGTAGTGAGAAAATTTTATTTGAGATACAATTTAAAAAATATGGCGTATACTCAAGACATTATTTACCAATACATCCCTGTTCATCATGAACGTTATGATATGTATTTGGTACTTACCAAGCATACGATAAAGTTAACCAGGAAAAATATGAAAATGCATGAAAGTCCTTGCTGTAGTTATTAGTTTTAATTGTAATGAAGATAAGTTATTTAACATTCCATAACAACATTTATATACCTATTTTACTAAGTACCTATGTATTTCTGGTAACAGTGATACCACCAGCTAACTGTGAATGTATATTATTTAAAGCTGTAGGCTATGAGCGGCGTTTTTTTTTTAGATATTAATCTAGTGAAAATTCAAGATTTTAATAATTAAAATAGTTTGAATAAATAAACGTCTTAATGACTAAGAGCGTTTTAGATCATTTAACCATTGAACTTCACCGATGGCATTATAAAATAATATTTATTTAGAATAGGTACCTATGCTTATGTATTTCAATAAAGTCATGCGGCGGAAACGGTCGCGTGCGGAGTATATTGTGGAACAGGACTTGTGCATGCGGCGGAAACGATCAACAACGGCGACGCAGGTAAAAATGAAAAGGAAAAAAATCATAACTGTCATAGTTGTCGGTCGCCGTTTACTACAACAACATTAACAATAAAGTGTGTATGTAGTATGTATGTGTATTAAAAAGAGATTCAGAGGTGTACACAATATAGGTACATCGTGTGCGTAGAAGGGTGAATAAAGTACGTGTGCAGTGTGCACGCGTGTGAATTGGCCCGGAAAGTCGAATTATACATTATTATTATTTTATATGTTTATTTCCGGGAGATCGGCCCCGCCCGTGGGTGACACGTAATTGGTTGTTTGGTTTGAGGTGCGTCTGAAAGGAGGCGGCGGACCGTATTTATATTCTCGGCGCGTTCGTCTATACCTACTCTATAATATTATATTATGCTGTGTATGCGACTCAGCGCGCACGCCGAACCCCCGAACGCACGTGTTCGCGAACCACCTTAAATAATATAAAATATATAGGATGAACAATGAACATAAACAAAAGAAAGCTGTCTCCAGTTTTAAGTTTTCTGATTTCCTTGGCAGCTATATACAATATTAAATTATTATAAACAAGTTTTCTCAGATTATAGGTACATCATAGGTACCTACTTTAGTAGGTATACACCGATCACATCTGACGTACACACATGAGCGAACAAATAATATTTTAAGCACTTTTATTGACAACCTACGTTAAGTGGTCATCACGTCGACGTCACACGATCACCGCCACCGATTCTTTTTCTGTATTCGCGTATTATTTATATATCGATTTTGCTATCGAAGCACTATCGATAATATCGATATTAAGTTTAACCTAGTTACACTGTACTTATAAGGTTTGTTCGTTTTGACAAAAAGTGTACACTTTTTCACAATAAGTGTACACCAAAGCGTTCGTTTTGAAATAGTGTAGTTGTACACCCTGTTCGTTTTAAAAAAGTGTTACATCAGTGTACACTTTCTTCACACCGACCCCAGAGGAGGTGTAGCCGGTGTAGGTGTTGATCGTTATCATTTCTTATTCTTATCAGCAAATAGTTGATTCTGTAGCACGATCTTAAATCGATAAAAATTATCAGCTGATTAATCAACACCAAAAACGTTTGTTTTAAAAACAGATTTTTAATCACACCCCTTACACTTTCCCCTGACACTACACTAATTAGTGTACACTTTTTTTTCAAAACGAACAAACCTATAATTTACTTGGACTAAAATTATATTAATTGCTATTCTATTTCATAATTGTTATCTTAACCTAATTTGGTGGAATATATTATTATGTTACTTGGGTTATTGAATATTGTATGATTTGTTGAGGTGTTTTTACCTGTTACATATTATGATTTTTTTCTTAACCTAGTTAATAGTTTTAATTTTTATATTTTTATATATTATGCATGATACAACATTAATCACAAAATGTATTCAGCGAAATTAACTATATACTATATAGTATATATTATATAACATGTCAAATATATGACGATGTCAATATTAAATTATGGTTAGAAGGAAAAACGTACCTACCTAGTGATTATAGCTTTGTACAAAAATAACAACATGAATTTACATTTATAATTTTATCATTAATCAATTTTTCATTTATTAACCTACTTTTTTCCCCCACTTAAAATTAATTATAGTTTTGTTCGTTTTAAAAACTTGGTGTTAACACTATATTGTAGAAGTGTGGTGTAGTGGTGTAGTGTAGTGTACTGGTGTGTGGTGTGCCAATTCAAAACAAAGTTTCAGATGTGGAAAAGTCAGTTGACTATTCATAAAGATAGTAAATAAACACGTTATAACATTTTTATGGTTTGTTGGTCATCAAAGTTCTAGTTTTAGAGATGTTGCTGATCGCTTTGGAATAACTATAGTCTATAAGTGGACTATAAGTTCGATGTTATAACGCGTGTTGTACTGTTGCTGATTTTCTAATAACAACAATATAACCTACTGTCCTGCCGTCCTACTACCTATAATTAAATATCCAAATGCAGAAGACAAAAAAACAAACAACAGCACACTTTTATCGATCTAAAAAGTTCCCTAGAGCAATTGGTGAACAGTTAATATTATAATTGTATAGACGGTTGTTTAATAAATTAAAGAAACAATATTCATCATAATTAATAAAATAACACAAGTTAATTATGGTATTATATTTAATAAGATTTCACAGGAGCATCTCTGATGGGAGATTTCTGATGGGACGCATTTACGAATTGATAGACCAGAAGTGGACCCGGATTCATACGTCAATCGTAAACAATATTGTCTATACTTCTATTCAGATGTAAGCACTTGTAAGTGAAAAAAAAAGTTTTTAAAATTTTTATTGGGTATATCCAGGCTCTGTACTTGATACTTAAGTATTGTTGTTTATTGTCATAATTGTTGAAGTCCTTGCCAGAATTATGTCCAGGTAAATGTATTATATTGATTATTGTAGCATTTTTTATTCAATATCAATATAAATGTAAAATATTGAAATCATGGGACTTCCGACTTCCAACATAATCAACATACTATTTGCTGGGTATATTCGCGACACTGTCGCGTTGAACATACTTCTTATTCCTTATACTATGCTATTATAATATAGTAAAATACTATATTATAAGTTATACCTAACCTCAGTGGCGTCCGCAGAGGGGGGGGGGCTAAAGGGCTAAAGCCCCCCCCCATTAACCGTATTATTATTACTTTTTCAAAAAAATATTAATAGAGTTAAACTGTCAACTATAGTAAGCAAGACGTAAATTTCAAATATGTCTTACCAGAATGAATTCATTTTTGAAAAAACATTGTATTTGTAACATACCAATTTTCATAAATTATCTGTAATTTTTCGGTAAAAGTATGAACTATTTGTATGAAAGACCTTGTATTAAATTGTCTAGCCTTAGCTATACACATTTAATATTTTATAAGTTTTGAACTACAAATTAACTGTGGTTTTGACAATTTGAACTTTAAATGCTTATAAAAAATAAGCATGATGCCTATGTATCGTTAATATTTTAGCTATAATAAAAAAACATACGTATTACATTTTTAAGCTTTTTGACCGAATAAATAATTTTTTATTGACATTTATAGAAAAAAAAAAATTAATTATTCTAAAACAATCCAAGTGAAGTCGGTATAACCAAACATTTAAATAAATTTTCATTTTTTTTTCTCAAATTATTTTTAAAAGCACTGAGCATTTTTAATTTCAACCTCCTAATAGTACCAACTAGATCCAATTTGCTTCCAAAAACATACACCGGGCATCATCGAAGCTAATGATCAGAGCATTTTTTCTACCAGAAAAGTTGAAAAGTTACAAACATTTTAAAATACCTCAAATAAACGTCTGAAATTATTAGACTGGACAAAATGAAAAGAAAATTGTAACTAATTTTCAAGCCTCCCCCATTGAAAAATCCTGCGGACACCACTGCCTAACCTAACACTAAAGTAAATCACGTTAAACACTTACGGTGGTAACGCACGTTAACAATTAATATTAAACACTTGAAAAAATCACGTTATTATAAAATTATTTGGTTGCTAATTTACAAATAGTATAAAACCACTGTTTTGATTTCACATTCTCATTTACTCTTACGCATATAAAATGAGACCATTCCAAACAGCGGTTGCAGCAAATGTATTTTGTGGAAGCATCTTCTGAACAAACAGGACAAACAAAAGTTGCACGTTGTTTTTTGGCATTAATAATTTGTTGGACAGCAGTCCATCCATCTGTTGTAAAAAATTGTTTAATTTCTCCTACAGCTATAGTTTCGTAAATTATTGCACTTGGTACTCTTTCTGGTATGCATTCAACATCACTTTCACTGATCAATTTGTTCGTATTGATTGCAAGCATTGCCAACTCTTCGTCTACTAACCATTTTAACATTTCAGATTGTTTTATTTTTAATGGCAGTTTTTGAAAACAAACCAACCCAACTGAATCCACTTTTCTTTTTTTTGGAATGCCAATTGCTGTCTCGTCATTACCTACATATTATATTGTGGTTTAAGTAAGTGAAATAATAAACCTTAATTAAAAACTTAGAATTACCTTTTGGACGGCCCTTTTTTGGAATCCTAGGTGGTAGTATTGGTAACTCATTTAGCACCAACTGTTGAGGCTCATTTAGCACCAACTCTTGATTCTCATTTAGTACCAACTCTTGAGGATCTTCAGCTTCACTTTCAATGTTTTCACTCACTTCTTGACCTTCTTGATCAAACAAATCATCTAAAGAGTAAAATATTTATTATGTATTATATATTATAAAATAAACATTTTTATGTAAATTCCAAACCTATGTAAATGTTATAGTTACCTAGTTCAACTTCTTCATTTTTCTCCCAAGCATTGGCGATGTAGTTGAGTAATTTTATACGTTTTTGAAACGCTGTCCCAGAAGCCTCGGAGGCCAAAGAAGCCAATCTTTTGGCTTAAACATATGCTTGATGGTATTTTTCGTGCTGATTAAATATACGTTTTTTTTTGTGCCAACAGTGACTACGTTAACACTGTTTTGCTCTATATTATTGGGCATAGTTGTTGAAGGAATTACCCTACATACATATTGGTAATACATTCTGGTCCACCTATCTGCACATAATTCTGGACAGTATAATGAGAGACCATACATCTTCCTCAATCTGAATATGTGGTGGCACGGAAGACACATACTTGTTATAAAAGTACACTCACAAGTTGTAGTAGTGACGTTTAAGACACCTTCTCCAGAATTAACAATGCCCGTCATGTTAAGGTGAGATAAAACCTGTACTTTGTCTATGTGGCTAATTTTTGATTGAACTAAATTAAATGCATAAGGTGTTAAATACCAAAATAATTGTTTAATCTCAGGTGCCAGTCCAGCTACAAAACTAGGAGTTTTCGAAAAACATTCGGTGGCTATGTGGTCTCGTTCCGTACGTAGCGTTACCATTAACATCTCTAGCCCTACAAATAGATATACAATTATAACAGATGCATAAAAGGTATAGTTTTGCTTAAGTGGGTATACCTTGAAATAATTGATCTAATCTAGAAAATTTGGTAACCACTTGAGTACGACACTTGAGAACCACACATTTGTACGATTTCCTAAAACAATAAAATTACATAACTGAAACCTGACAGTATTAACATATTATAATACAATTATACCTAGAGTCATAAATTTTGATTGGAACTGTACAACCCATTCTGTTCTGATACTGTGCCAGTTTTATTAAAGTAATCGATCACCGTCTTCAAATTGATATCTTCAAGTTTTTGGCGGATTTCGTCATAATTCAAATCATTTTTAGCATAAACAATACTTTGTATTATTTCTAAACACATCAATCTTTCTCCTACATAAAAAAATTCATCAAAACTAATGCATTTAGTATTTCTTAAAACACTTTTTACCGGAGTTTATTTTCATTTTTTCGCAGGTATAATTTCCCTTGACATAGACCTCAAACAATGGAAAATGCAAATCAAAATTTGTGAATCCGGAAATTGCTGCTTGAAAACATTCCTCTCAGTAAAATCTTTGTCTGTCATTATACATTTGATATGTCTCCAATCGGGATTATGCCTTTTAAACGTTGAGGCCATGTCCGATACATTTTCCTTGTCTTCACTAGTGAGAAGACAAAACCCAACAACTTCACTGAGCCCGTTACTGTCAACCACTATAATCAAGTTGAAGGCAACAAACAAATTATATTGAATAAGTTAAATGTAGTAAAGATAAAAACCTAAAAAAACGAAGAGGGGCATTCTTAAGTCATTGACTTTATATATGGCCTCAACAAATAACACTTCAGGACACAAAGATAATATTCTTTGCATTTCTTTGTCCTTGTAAAATATTGCTTTGAGCTCATTTTTTTCATTTTTCAAAATATTAAGGGTGACGTCAGTTCCCTCATAACTAGTTGCCAATATTTTTAAGGCGTCTGATGCCGGTGATTTGGATATAACCAAATTATGTATATACTTCAACGTTACAATTTTGTTGTGGGTTTTCATCAGATAATTTTGTAATATATTTTTATTGACCTTCATAGTTACCAATTTTGATGCCATAATTCTAGAATCAGTATCTAGCCTTCTTTGCCTGGGATAGTGATCATACATTGCCTAAAATAAATATTTTTTTTTTATACTGTATTTATATACAATTTATATTATTATTTTGTTAACTATTTACCTTGCAGCATAAGTGATTATGTTCACTAATAAAACTTTTTATCACTAATTTCTCTCCACAATCATTGGGTCGAACAGTCAAAACCACAGGGAAATTTGAACGAAAAGAACTGGAATAAAAATAAATACCAACCAATATGTTTTTAAGATGTTTCATAATTCATAAATTGTAAATATTTTAAGTATAATAAGTATTTTAATTATACCTTTGTTGCGGCCGGAGACCTGTTGATTGGGTTTTGTACTCACCACTTCTTACACACCTATAATCGAGAACGGTATATTCCAAAATTGGATTAATGTGCCTTTTTAAGCCCTTTTTTCTAGCACCTTCAATGGTCCTAGAACTGAACTTCGTGAAGTTGGACATGGTCTTATTTTCATACCTTGAAATTGCATTTTCCAACTCCACCAGAGAGGACAATTCTTTACCAATTTCAAGTTCCAAAGACTATATGTAATTAATTATTAGATATATAGATTATTAAATATAATTAAATTCTATTAAAATAAAGTATAAAACAGTTTCAATTAAAATGAAATATAATAATTAATTAATAACTATTCTTACTTTGATTAATATTTTGACTTGTGTCATTGTGTGAACAAGACAGTTCACTGTCGGTTATATCAAGTACTAAAATAAAGTATAAAACAGTTTCAATTAAAATAAAATATAATAATTAATTAAAAACTATTCTTACTTACTATTTTTACTATAGGATACCATACGATCAGGTTCAATCATTTGCATTCTGTTTCAAGAAAATAAAATTACTAAAAATAAAAGCACATTAAAAAAATAACCATAAATTCTTACTTAGGCTTGTTCACATATACATGTTGTGCAATCTTCTTAAATTTTGTAGGAACTGCACCAGGTTTTAATAATTTCCTCTTTGTCGCCTTATAACTATGTTGTTCAAAATGGAGGGAACATATTCTCCTGTCTGGAGAATAGTCGTTTTCATTATAGCCACAGGCTTTTAGCCAAGCGTTACTTAAATGTTTATCAGCAGGTAACCTGGAAATGTAATTTTGATTTATAAAATGCTACCTATCACCAGTCAAGTATTCATTCTATATAACAATGTTTATATATTTATAACTTACGTGTGCAATGTTAAGCCTGAGATTTTGGATGGCGTTGATTGGCAATAAAAACAACAAACTCTGCCCATGTTGATGAAAACAATTTAATAATTGAATATACAATTTTGATATCCAATTAGTGATTACTAATTAGTTAGTACTTGCCACTTGGTAAAAAAAATTAATAAGTTGACAAAATTTTAAAATTTGATTTTAAACTTTTTAATATTTAATTTCAACGTTATCACTTATCAGCTAACAGTATCATTCACATATATTTCTGAGCGTGCGCATTAGTGTCGTGTACCGTGAAATTTTGAAGGTGGTGGGGATGATGTTGGACACAATTCGGTATACGCATAGCTCCATCCATAGTATATGATCTAAGTTCTCTAAACTTGATCTTGCCAGCGGTTATCATCAAATAATGATTGATAAGGGAGACACCCATAATACAGCTTTTTCTACAAAATCAGGGCATTATGAATTTTTACGTTTACCATTTGGACTTGTTCTGCGCCGGCAACTTTTACTCGAGCCATGAAATCTATTTTAATGGGCTGGGAAGAATTATGTACGGCGTACCTAGATGACATTGTAGTCCACGGGTCAAGTTTAGCAGATCATCAGAATAGGTTAGAGCAGGTGTTTACGCGATTAAGACTACATAAACTGAAATTGCAACCTAGTAAATGTATGTTTCTACGTAAAGAGGTTTTATATTTAGGTATTATATTTAGGTATTTATATTTAAATATGTATATCAATAATATTAACAAAAAAAAAATATATATATATATATATATAAGTAGTTTGAATGCACAAATTTGATAGACATTTTGCAGTACATTTATATGAAAGCTAAGAGTTTTAGTAGTAGCTTGGTGTGTCGATTGTTAAGATAATGTCAATTTCTTAAAACATACATATAACGTTATGCTAATATATATATTTTATATAATATATAATATGTATTACCAAGTTTAATTACTGCAATTCACACCTTATATTTTTATATAATATAGTAACCATCACGTTGGCAAGAAAACATGAAAACTACATATACATGTGATATCCTCAAATGGTGTAACTATCCTTAAAATATTGTATTATTTGTCATCATTTTTATGTGGTTGGCATGCAAAAATTTAGTATACATATCATTTATATAATTTTTATTATTATTATAATTTTAATTGTATTGAGTTTAATGTGTTATATATTAAGAAGATAAATATATAATAACATTAATTGATACCCATGTTTAATTAGTAACTACATTTGAAAAGTTTCATTTATTTCTTACTTATTTTATTGCCCTATACACATTTAGGCTACCCTTACCTACAATAAGACATTGGTTAACAATTAATGTTGTCTTTAGTATTATTCATTAACCAATAGTACCAGCAGTAATTTGTTCGAGCCTATGCATTCCATTTTAAAGGAGAGTTGTGCAAACTTATATAATTATGATAACTTAGGTTACGTTATGTATACAAAAAAAAAAACACTTATAAATAATTGTTGTAAGTAAACATTTATTTTGCATTCTGAAAATATATACAAAAACAAATTAGAATTAGAAAATAAAAATAACTATAAAGCCATTATTCTATAAACAATGTATTTAACAACATTTATAACTAACATGTATATTACATAGTATATATTATATAAATACATGTATATTACATAGTATATATTATATAAATATATATAAATATTTTTAATATTATACTCACTTCTATACTCATCGTGGCCAGCCCACAGGCCACCGACGACACACCACTCGGGCCTCGGACCGAGTGGTGGCGCGGGGCCTGCCCCCGCTCCTCTTTATCACCACGTCCCCGGAATGGGGACCTACTTCGCCGCCGGGGGGGGACCTTCCTCGCCACCGGTGGGGGGACCTACCTCGCCGCCGGGAGGGGGACCGGTCTCGCCGTCGGGAGGGGGACCTACCTCGCCTCCGGGTTGGGGACCGGTCTCGCCGCCGGCGGGGGGACGAGTCCCTTTCAGTGTTTTTCTTCCTGCCTGCATAGTGAATAATATTTTAGATGCATTGCTTACGATCACATATATAATATACAAAAAATACACTTACAATGGCGGGCCAAGTGGCCGCTTCTTCGGCAATTGTAACATTCTGAAAAAGAATAGCGGACAACATTACTATGTTTATCATTGTATATACGTAATGACAATTGACAATATTTATACATACTTTTAATCCCACCCTTTGGCTTTTGGTTGGTGACGGGGCCTGAAGCCACCGTCACCTGGCAATTTGTGAATTTGAACATTCTACAACGAAAAATTAACATTAGTAAAGTTGTCAAAAAAAAACAAAAAAAAAAAAAAATGAAAAATATAATAACGTGTACTCACTTCGACTGGTCGAATGGACGATGGCAAATGAATATAGAATTGATATTTGATTCCACCGTTTAGTTTTGCCTTGCATTTTACGTATTTACCGGTGTCATTACCAACACCGCGGGTCTGTCAAAATCGTTGACCAGCTTATTGAAAATAAATTAAATTAGATTGGCAACTTTTGGTATTACTGTTGTCACGTGGTGGCGGAGTAGAGGGCGAGAAGCGCAGTGGACCTGGGTCGGCTCTCCGATCCGACATCGGGCGACTTTCTTCGACGAGCGTCTGTGCTGAACGTTCGTTTTTTTGTTATTACGTATACTTATACACAAATTTGTACTTTTTTTTTTCTTACCTTCTTTTTTTTACTACCTTTTTTTTTTTTTACTACGTTTGGCGTTTTGTAGACTGGTGAGTGCTATTTTTTTTATTATTTAAAATCTTAATTGTTCACCCCGTGTACTTATACACCATTACGGTCACCCAATTATTAAGACGTTACGCATGATTTAAAAAGCGACATGCATTGTTTCCCGTGCGTGCTCCCTCGAAATCCAAACTTGGTGTCTCGAAGGTGTCGCGTTTTTTTATTTGCATTTCAATGTGTGATGTCATTTCTATATTCCTTCCCGAGATCATCGGTCGGTAGTTGTTGAAATACATTCCCGTTACGTACGTCGCACTTTTCACCGCTACTTTTTTTTGAATTCTCTTCTTACGCTTTTGTTTTGTAATTCTGGAAAATTTCTTATACATTGTTTTCTGTGTATATTATGCGTACCATCATTACACGTGTACCGTATACACACTTTTTCTAAATATAACACAAAACTCTTGGAAATCCCGTGTTGCCGTATCATCGGGCACTGATAAGTGATAACAACAGTCAATATTGCATAATAACGATATAACGACGCCCAGTGTCGTGTATGCGTAAAAGTTACATATATTATATTACACTTATTATTCACTATTTATACTGTACATATTTTTACTAATAAAAATACAGATGTTATTTAACATATAATATAAATTATTCACTACGTTTACAATATGATGCTATTATATATTATTTTCTTTAAAATGTCAAAGTCAAGGCACATAACCATGGTTCGATTGTGTGTGATCTGCGGAAACGTCGACGGTGTTGATGGAGTTTCGTTGCACAGGTTACAATAAATTTATTAACAACTCATACTAGACTCATACTACAACTACTCATCATGTAATGTTTAAATTAGGTTTCCAGCGAATGCCGGCCGGAGACGTCAGTGGGTGCTGTTTGTCGAGAACTGTGGTATAAATGCACAACAGATTTTGACCAACTCAAAAGTGTGCTCGAGGCATTTCGTACTAGGTCGTGATTATGAAGGAGAAACACATCATCGTCGTCGTCTCTTCTCAAGAGCGGTGCCATCTTTAGTGAGTGTATCATGACTATTTTCATTAGGTATTCCAATGACACTGTTACAATACTACACCAAACCATACACAAACACAACTTAGATTGTAGCAATTGCATTAAGTTAATAATTATTATTACATAATGTCATACGGTGTCATTTATTTATTAACATATAATATCATGCTTATATAGACACAATTCATTAAATTACTTTACATTGAAATACCAATTGTTCAATTCATATTATTACTATTCAAATGTAATAAAGTATTTTTTCTAATAATTTTAATTGAACTAATTACAATAATACTTTTGTTCTTTCTACACTTCCATTTCTATAACACCTCAATGTGTATCTTAAATGTATTGTTTTCGTTATTATCAGAGGGGATACATTCTCTAGGCTACAATTCATTTTATTTATGTACAATAATTACTTACATTATTTCATAGCTATAATCATTCAACAATTGCTGCTATTGACCTTTATTCGGTCTGCAATGCAATTCACTATAACGTGTAGTTTAAATGTTACTAACTAATCAATTACAATATGCTCTCCACACTGTTTTTTATTTATTCAAAATGTACTGTACTTATTACATTCCCTATCGGTGAGCTGATTTTTATATGCTTATATTAAGTCACATGTCATTGGTATGTGTGTAGTAATAAAACATTATTATAATATCACATAATATGTTGAATGCTTATAATCTTATAACATTTGAGATGCTTCTATTCAACTTCATTCATTCTTCGGTGTGATTCACTATTACATGGACCATAAATTTTACTAACTAATGTATTGTACCATCCTCTATATGCACTGTTTTTAATTTATTTAATTATAAATGTGTTGTACTTATTACATTCTCTATTGGTGAGCTGATTTTTATATGCTTATTAATTCCCATGTCATTGATATGCAGTTAAATATCATCTTAATAATAACGCATGCAACACATACATTGAATATTTAAGCTGATAATATTTGAGATTGTTTTTATACACACAATTACAACGGACTTTGTATGATACTGTAGGTAGTTCAACCACTCCTTGACATTGCGGCACCAGGTGGACAACTGGAAGCGGAAGTGGCAATCCCCGGTAACAACGGCATGGAGATAGAAGTTGTCGAAGTCCAAGTGGAAGATGTAATGATGGACCTAGCTGAAGAAGAAATGCTACGAGAGGAAGTGGTACAAGATGACATCGAGTATGTAGATTTACTTCCTGCTGACGCAGAGGTAGAATTTGAATTCAGGGACGCAATTGACGTTTTATTACCAGACGTCAATGAAGAGGTTAGTAAATACATATTATTAAAATTAAAATAAACATTTATAACATTAAATTCTTAATAACAGTGCATTTTAATTGCAGATCATACCGATTCCTCCTGTTGTACCGAGAGCACGTGCGCCCTTCAGAGACCGTCCGGCTGGCATTCAACACGAACTTCCAAATCGGCATGACCTAGGACCGTTGAATGTTGTCTGCCGGCACTGTGGTGCCCGCCATTTCTCCTGCGAGCGTACTTCAACGGGTCATTTTTCTACATGTTGCAATAACGGTCAAATGGCTGTTACAGGAGACCGTGTTTTGGGTCCACCGCCAGAGTTATTAATTCGTTTGTTGGTTGATGATTCACAGGTAGGAAAACACTTTCGAAAAGAAATCCGCAGGTACAACAACACTCTGGCATTTGCGGCTTTCTCCACTGATCTGAGCCCAAGACGTTTGCCTGGTCAGGGACCAAGAGTATTCTCCGTTCACGGGCAAGTATATCGTAGGATTAGTAATGATGTTGTCAGAAATGAACAAATGCAACCAAGGTATTGTGAGTTGTATTTTATTGAATCCGGGTCAGCAAATCAGATTCGCATGGCACAACAGCCACGTGAACGACCACTATTGGAGAACTTGCTTGCAGACTAGGACACAATGTTACGGCGAATCAATCCATTTGCGGTGGCTTTTGAGTAATATATATTACTTTAAATTATTAACATATACATAATCAAATAAAAATATTACTTCAAGTTGTAGTGTGTTGAACACACATTACATTTGTATAGATATTGCACTTTTACGTATTACTATATGATACAACTAATGACTTTGGTTATTGTATTGAATACACATTCGTGTAGACAGTAGTGCAACATTTTTGTTTAAAAAATTATACTTTACATTATAATTACTACTTACTCATTAAAAAACCTATTTTAGGTTTAAACGATACAATTAAACTCCAACAGCTCCTTACAATTTCATATTAACTATACTATATATATGGCACATGTATATAACAATATACATATATATATTGATTTTACTTTTTCTGTGTACATTTTCATTACAGTGTGTATTGTACCCAAGCGACATTTTTACTTAATACTTCTATGCAAAATTGTATATCATAGTTTCCAGTATGTGTGCTTAGTAATATGTTACATTTCCGAATTACATAAAATAAACTGTGTGCTGTAATATTTATTTATCAAGTTTCACTTGCCTATGGATAACATTTATACTTTATCCATCTACTGTACACAAATGTGGATATATCATGTGGCTTTAATAATAACACAATATTATTTTCTTACAGAAACATGCGACAAGTATGGCAAAGGGAACAAGACGCTGCTGAGATAGTAGACAACATTCCGCGTTGGTTGACGGCAACCGACAGGCCTGATTTGGTGGCGAGGGTGTTTCACGCAAAACTGAAGGAGCTAATGCGTGACATCACGGTCAATAAGGTGTTTGGTAATGTAGATGCTTATGTTTACACCATTGAGTTTCAGAAACGTGGTCTTCCACACGCACATATACTCATCATCTTGGATGAGGACAGCAAGTTACTTACTGCCGACGACGTCGACAATGTTGTGTATGCCTACTTGCCTGACCCTGCATCCGAAAGGCGCCTACTCGACAGTGTGAAATCGCACATGATTCATGGTCCGTGTGGACCACTCAATCGCAACAGTCCGTGTATGGTGGACAACGGTTGTACGAAGAAATATCCCAAAGAATACAGCGAGGAGACTGTATTCATTTCTGATGGTGGTTACCCGACTTATCGTAGACCGAACAATGGACTTGTGGTCAACGTCAGAGGTCATCCTGTCGGCAATGAGTTTGTTGTCCCACACAACCCATACTTGCTGGTCAAGTATGATGCACACATAAGCGTTGAGGTGTGCTCTACCGTGAAGAGCGTAATGTATTTGTATAAATACGTCTACAAGGGCCATGACGCAGCTACCTTGGAAATTTGGAATGGAGATGAAATTGAAAAGTAATTGAATTAAACTTATAGTTTTAATTGTTGACTTTTAAATTACATTCCATCTATCATTATTGTGTTGGCTTATTATTATGATGATAAAAATGGTATTAACATTGTCCAACAGTCAACCGAAATCATTTTAAAGCTGCATCAATCTCAGTAATGTTACCTTAAGTGTTATTCTGTATAATATGTGATAGATGTTGTTGGTAAATTTTATTTTCATTAATATTCATATTATACAATATAATAATATTACATTTCATTTTGTGACTTATGAACCAATAATGCTGCTCAATTTATAATGATTCAATTTTAATCACTATTATTTGTTTTAATATTTTCCTTGGACACATAGTTGATTAATAATAATAATAACAACATTTTGTTAACTACAATAACATAGCATACCACTTTAATACAATAATAATTAACTACACTCTACACTTATTAGATATATTTGTATGCAACGTCAACCTAACATTATTTATTGTAATCTAAAGCAAATATTCATTGTGAGGTAATCTCATTCCTATGTGTTTAGATTATAATAATAATAATAATAATATTTATTCAACAACAACAACAACATAATATAAAATATATAATTAACATTTGACATTTTAAGTTGATACCTACTCTCTATAAGCATGGCTTGTGGTGAGAGTAGGGAGTCTTAAAAATTAATTACAGTAATTACTAAAAAATATAACAAATAGGTTCAGTACAAATATAATAAATACAGATATTAAATAAGATTTTCAAAGGACTGCGTATACATATTTTTTAACATTTTTTTAAATTTAACATCATTATCAATCAATTTGAGATTTGTTGGTAGTCGATTAAATAGGTTTATCCCTCTGTTTATATAATAATTACTCATCAATGATGTGTTATGTTTAATTAAATTTAAGTTTCCATTGATCATTCCTCTTGTTTTATACATATTCAGGGATTCATAAACTGATTTATTCATATATATTTTTAAAATTGATGTTTTATTGTATAACTGTTCCAATGATAATATTTTTAATTTTTGGAATATAGTATTTGTGTTAATTTCGGAATTATAAGTATTTTTCATTATTACTCTGACGAGAGTTCTATGCGTTACATTAAGTGGTTCAAGTACATTTTTATAGGCGGAGCCCCATACTATTATGCCATACATTAAGACAGACTGAACTAATGCAAAATAAACCATTTTTAGACTTGGAATGTCTAATATACTACGTAGTTCTTTGAATATATAATAGCATTTCCTTAAGCGTAATATTAGCATATCAATATGAGGTTTCCATTTTAATTTTTCATCAAATATTACACCTAAATATTTGTACGAACTTACTCTAGCTATACGGTAACAATTATTACATTCATTAATTATATTTATGTTTTTACATTTATTATTATGAAAATGGATTATAATTCGATCAGGTAAATTCAGACTGGATAGCGCGAATGGGATAAAAACTGATTTTTTTTTATTTAGCATTAAACTGTTATTAGTATACCATTTACTAACCACTGTTAGACCTTTATTAGCACTTTTTTCCACCTCAGTCCAAGTATCAGCTTCAAAAAACAATGCAGTATCATCTGCAAAAGCTAATATTTTACCTCCTATATCTAAATTTAATAAGTCATTCACATATATTGAAAATAAAATAGGGCCTAGCACTGTACCTTGAGGGATGCCAAATTTAGCAGTACAGGAATCACTTAGAATACCATTAATTTCGGTTGTTTGTGGTCTGTTAAGAAGGTAAGATTTGAACCAATACCAGAAATTATTATTTCCAATTATTATTTTTAGTTTACGTAACAGTAAATCATGCGAAATAGAGTCAAATGCTTTAGCTATATCCAAATATATACATTAGGGTGGTCCAAAAAAACTTATTAAAAAAATTCAAAATGAGTACCCTCCCATTTTTTTAAGTGATAAGAAAAAATAATTCTGCAAAAATTTGGACTTGATAACTCAACCCCTTCACGTGCCGCAATAGGGTTAAATAATGGCCCAAAGGGGTTTTTTTCAGTTTTTTTCAATTTTTTTCAATTATTTTAAAAACTAAAACTTTTACAAAAAAAATTTTAAATTATAAATTATAGAGAAATATACTGTCTACAAAATATGTTATTATACAAATTATATTTAATCCATTATTTCATATAGAAAAACTTAAAACGAATATAAAAAATATTTTAAGATAATGAAAAATATTTTTTATTTTTATTCAAAAATATTAAGCACATTTTTATTATAAATTTGATAGACATTGTCGGCTAAATGATGGATATGTTTTTCTGTAGTCTTGAACAACCTGAAAAATAAGTTTTATTATGTTAAATTATATTTTTTAATTATTTAATATCATAGTTAAAACTAATATTTATTGGTACAAACTTGTAATAAGTATTGCTTTTGTTCTTCATTTTTTGTCGCTTTTTGATTGAACTCTTCCATCAACTTGACATTTTTTTCCGCTGTGTCGTTAACTACCTTTAATGAAATTATGATACTTCGTGCTTTTTTATAGCTATCGTTGTTGGGCCATTCAAGTGGATCTAGTTGTAAAAAATCAGTAGAAATATTGAACCGAGAAAATGTACTGAATGTATGTGGTGTAAACAAGTCTGTTGGTAAATCGCGATTTAAAAAATCTGTTATTTCTTCTGGCTTTAATGACAATTTTTTTAGAGGTTCTATATTATCATCATTATTTTCTTTTAAAATTTCCACCATTTTTCTTTTTTCTTCTATTTTAATTCGTTCATCAAATAATGAAAATAATATACATTCGTCATTTAAATACCATAAATGGTTAATGAATTTCTTTATCGCTACTTCCGCTATTTTTTTATTGATATTTTTATATGACACTAATTTTTTTAAAAAAATAATATCATTTAATGGTGCCTCGATAGCATTCATGCAGTTAAACCATTGTTCTGCGTAACATATAATAATAAAACAACATATTTCTTTGATTGCCGATTCTTCTCTAGGTATTAATTTATATTGTTGTTTAAACATAAATATTTTTAGGCAGTAAATAGCTTTCGCCATCCACCTTGCCAGATGATAGGCGCCAGGTTGTCGGAAGTTGGTACCATTTGGAGGTTTTCCTCCTAGAAATATTATAATCAATTCTAAAAACTCTTTATAATCATTTCTAGGTAATTCTTCCCTGATTTTTTTTTCTGCGAATAACAATACCTCCGTAGATACATCCTTTAGTTTGTCATAAATCGCTTGATCAGTTTCAAAAGTGGAATAGTTTGACTTATCTATGTTTGGCCAATTTTTTTGGAATTTTTTAAAAATAGGTATATCTGGACCGGACATAACAGATAGCTTTGATTCAGAAAAAACACCTGCTAAGACAATTTCATACATATGATGACGGCAGGCTAATAATAAAAGTTGTCTTTCTAATTTTTGTTCTAAAAGAATACATGCTCCATTCAATCGACCCGTATTAGAAGCAGTGGTGTCAACTACCATAGCTTGAATTTTATCTTCCAACGACCATTCGAGTAATATGTCATAAACTGCAGATGATACCTCAGATCCCGTACATGATGTGAGGCTAGGGACTCCAAGTAGTTGCTCTATGCCGGGGGCTGTGGCAACAACTGGTAGCCGGTCTATATTTGATTTACCCGTTATATCAGTCAAAATTTTAGAATCCCAATGTATAACTACAAAATCTAAATTAATATCAGAAAATGTGGACTTTATAGAGGTAGCGCTTTCTTTACGTAACATTTCGCGAGCTCTTTTAACAGATGACCGACTAAGAACGAAATCATTTATGTCTAAAGATAGAGCTTCCAATAAAGCTGTTATAATGTGAATAGCGTCCCGGTCACTTACCTTGCATTTATCCAATGCTGCAGTAACTCGGGATGTCATTAAATTTTTTCTTGACCTTTTAGTTTTAGACGGTCCTTCATGACTTTCTTCGTATTCTTCCAAATTTTCTAATTCTTCATTATCGTCCGAACTCGTAGACAAATTATCGTAATTAACTATCATCAAAAACAAATTTATATTAATTTTTAATATTATATAATTTATTTAAATATTTTTCACATACCAGATTCAAGTTCAATAGTCGAATTAAGATTTGTATTTATTTTTACTGGACGAGATTCAGTCCTCTCTTCTGCCTTGGACAATATTAAATCTTTACCAACCATGCAACCTGGACGACCTTTTTGTCTTTGTAAATTTAAAAATGCAATGTCCTCCTCATTTTTCATCATGTTTACCGCATTGGCATGTGATATATCAAACAAATCGTTTAGACAATCGACAAAGTTTTTTTCTCTTTGCTTGTATAAATCTCCGGTTCTTTTTGCATTTTTCTCTAAGCTACGCCAATCTTCGTAAATTTTTTTTAATTTCTTTATGCAATTCAAACGATCACGAGTTGGAATTCTTGCTTTTCTCCAATAAATTAAACACTCGTCAATAACAAGTGCGGCACCGTCGTTTACATTTAATTTAACTAACCTCAGATTAAAAAAGAGTACACTTAGACAGTCTTTAATTGATGGTAATTTGCTACCCGTAATTTGATTTTTAATTGATTCTATTAAATAAATTTTTCGTTTAGACATATTAAAAACAATTACGTAAAATACAAAAATATAAATATTGAATATCAAAAAGCTGATGTTACACAAATGACTGTAATATACTGACTATTGACTACGTTATACACAGTAATCTACTTTCTGGTTTGACGATAAAGTAATAACAGATAAAATCATTGTTATCGCAATAATTTGGAGTTAAAAATAAATTGTGAAATTATACCTACTGTTTTTAAAATATACATTGCTATCAAATTCAAACGTACAATAATTTATTTCAACTACGATTAAAAGTCACAATCTTAATTTGGTTTAAAAACATATATATATTTGGGAATACGCGTATTACGTATAAACAAAATATTTCATTACACTTAGGCATTTATATAGTTTTTCCATATGAAATAATGGATTAAATAGAATTTGTATTATAACATATTTTGTAGACAGTATATTTCTCTATAATTTATAATTTATAATTTTTTTTGCATAAGTTTTAGTTTTTGAAATAATTAAAAAAAAACTGAAAAAACCCCTTTGGGCCATAATTTAACCCTATTGCGGCACGTGAAGGGGTTAAGTTATCAAGTCCAAATTTTCGCAGAATTATTATTTAATATCACATAAAAAAATGGGGGGGTACTCATTTTAAATTTCTCAAAAAAAATTTTAGCCTCTATAAACTTGAACCACCCTAATATACATAAACATTTTTTACCTCTATCTAAAGACTCATAAATTAAATTGGATAAGGACGCAATTGCATTTTGACAACCCACATTATCTCTAAAACCGTATTGATTGTCACTTAAAGCATTATTGTCTGTAATAAACCTGTGCAACTGAAGTTTCGCACATTTTTCTATGATTTTTGCTATTGCAGATACCAAAGAGATTGGCCGGTAATTTTGTAGTTCTCTCACATCACCAGTTTTGTAAATTGGGATGATTATCGATTTTTTATATATATGTGGAAATATACCTTTTGAAAAACTTAAGTTAATTAAATAAGTAATCGGACTGATAATGTGGTCTGCTATCTGTAATAATGTATTTGAAGAAATATTATCAAAACCGGGTGATGTCCCTTTTTTTAATAATTTAATAATCAATAGTATATCTTTCTCCGTAAAATTTAAATAATGTAAATTATCGTTATTAAAGCTATCTCTATTCTCAGTATTATTTATTGTAGAGTTAATTATATTAGGTATTTCGTTATCACTTTGAATTTGTCCTGCAATTTTTTCACCCACAGAGGCAAAATAGTTATTTAATATATTAACACATTTATTTGTGTCCGTATTGACATTGATCAGTTGATTTTCATGAATAATTTGTGAAATGGGTTTGTTACTTTTGACATTTTTGTTGATAACCTCCCCTATTATGTTCCATACCTGTTTAGTAGCACTATTGTTATTATTATTATCACCAGTATTAATATTCAATACTCTATTTCTATAGTAATCATTTTTTGCGTTCCTTATTAATGTACACAATTTGTTCTTATATCTTTTATAATAATTTAAGAAATGAATATCATTTGGCCTATTTTTTATACTTTTACCTAATTTATCCCTTTTCCTAATCGATTTTATTAGACCATCAGTTATCCATGGCTTAATTTTACGTTTATTTGACGAGATATTTTTTTCTTTTTGTGTGCTTGAATTAATTATATAATTATTTAGTAAATTATGAAATTTAAATGCACATATATCGACATCAGATTCATTTAAAATTGTTTCCCACTTTTCGTTAATCAAAAGGGAATTTAACAGTTTTATATTTATATTCATTTTAATGTTTTTGACTTCGTGATTATTTTTTATATTTTGATTATCAGCTATTAACAAGGTACTATAATGATCAGTAATATATGATTCTAAGATAATAGGTTCAATATTAGTAATGTCTTCGTTATTTATAAATATATGATCAATAGTAGTATGACTATTATTATAAACTCTAGTATACTCATTTATGCAGCTATAGAATCCCATTTGTGCCATAAAGTTAAGATAATCCGTTTTATATTCATCGTTACTATTTTTAGAAATATTAATATTTATGTCACCTATTATTATAATTTTTTTTGTTTTAATTCTACTTATTATTTCGCCTAAACGATTTTTAAAATTTATAAAATTATTATTATGTCCCCTATATAATGCTATTATTTCGCGAGGTACATTATTACTACATAAACTTAATACTAGACAATTACAATTATCAATAATAATCTCACTGAAATTATTTACAATATGTTTGCTATTTACAAAAGCTACAATGCCACTATTTTGATTAAAATTATTATCGCTAGTTCTATATAAAATGAATCCATCAATTTCAAGATTAATAACACAGTTACTTAACCAGCATTCAGTAAGTATAATACAATCAATGAAATGTATAATATTATTTAACATGACTAATAGCTGGGAAAAGTTTTTATTGATCGATCTAATATTTAAATGAAAGATAGTAAATCCATCTTTATTTACAAAAAGTGATTTTAAGTCAATAATATCCGATATAATATTAGTTTTAATCTCATATAGGTTATCTAACTCGTTTATAATATCATTCATTATATAATTATATTCATTATGTACATAAATAAATAGACAGACATATAAGACCTACCTATATTATTTTATTTAAATTATTAAATTTTATTTATTAATAATTAAATTTTATTTAAACATTATTTATTGTAATCTAAAGCAAATATTCATTGTGAGGTAATCTCATTCCTATGTGTTTAGATGTATGCATATATATATATATATTATTTTATTCCTGATTGTTTATGATATACGTTGATGTTGATTTCAGTTACATAAACTCACGGTACGTCAGTCCACCAGAAGCTGTTTGGAGGTTATTTTCGTATGAAATGCATAACAAGAGTCATACGATCAATAGACTACCTGTCCACCTGGAAGACTATCACAACGTGTACTTTGGACCTGGAGAGGTACTACAGCGGGTGCAGAACGCGGCTCTGGCTCGAACCAAACTCACGGCATTCTTCGACCTCAACGCGACAGACGAAGACGCTAGGCAGTACCTCTACCAAGAGATACCGGTACATTACACTTGGAACGCGTCTAGAAGAACGTGGATACGACGTCAAAGACAGATGACGTACGAGACGTTGGCTCGAATGTACGTTGTCAACCCACTTGATCGCGATCGTTTCTACCTACGATTACTACTCCTACACAAGAGGGGCCCACAGTGTTTCCGGGACATGAGGAAAGTAGACGGGGTAGAGCATCCAACATACGCGGCTGCAGCCGTCGCGATGGGACTTGTGGAAGACGACCGAGCTATGTTGGAGTGCATAGCCGAATCAGCAACATTGGACACTCCAGTCCAGCTTCGTTACCTCTTTGTGACGATGCTTTTGCACTGCGAGATCACAAACCCGCTGGCGTTGTATCAAGCCAGCGAACCTCACATGTTGCAGGATTTCAATCACCGATTGAGGGACATTGACCGAGCGAGGGCTGCGTGTTTGGACGCAATCAACGAGATGCTTCGTGATCACGGAAAATCGCTTGCGGACTACGGTTTGCCACTACCAGACGTCACATTGCTGGAAGAAGACCCGGACGATGACATGTTTGGTGCTATAGACGCGGCGGTGCGCTGGGCCGTACAATTGGACAAATTGAACGACGAACAACGGACAGTGTTCAATCGTGTGATGGCGGCGGTAGACGACAACAGAAACGTATCAAAACTTTTCTACATTGACGGTCCCGGAGGAACAGGTAAAACAACACTATACGGGTGCCTCATATGGTCGCTTCGCAACCAAGGGCGATCCGTTTTGTCTGTGGCTTTTACAGGAATAGCAGCGTCGCTCATGGACGGCGGCATGACAGTGCACTCGACGTTTGGATTGCCGTTCGGTACACTGAACGACGATTCGACGTCGACCATCACCTTGCAGTCGTTGCGTGCTCAGAGGATACGTGATGCAGCACTCATCGTCTGGGACGAAGCGCCCATGTCTCCGGGACTACAACTCACAGTGGTCAATAGGTTGCTCCAGGACATCATGGATTCAGAATTGCCGTTCGGCGGTAAGCCGGTATTGTTCGCCGGCGACTTCAGACAGATTCTACCTGTCGTGCGCAGGGGAACAAGGAGTGACATCGTCAGGTCGTCTATCAAATACAACTCTTTGTGGCGCAACCTGGAACAGTTCAATTTGACGCGGAACATGCGCGCCGATAACGACGCTGACTTCGCAACATGGTTGCTTCAGCTCGGGAGCGGCCAATTGCCAGCGGTCGACGGTGTTCAGGACACTGTTGAAATACCCCGGGAAATGGTATGTGAGGTTGCTAATTTGATTGATTTTGTTTTTCCGCAGCGAATGTCGTTGGCTAACGTCAATGAGTTTGCTCGTAAAATAATCTTATGTCCCAGGAACGACGAATGCAGGCAGGTCAATAATACGGTGTTACAACGCATTGACGGAGTTCACCGAACATACACGGCCATAGACACTGTGGTGGTCGATGACCCCGACGAAGTATCCAATTATCCGACAGAGTTTCTCAACACTCTGCAACCGGACGGACTGCCACCTTACAACTTGACGCTAAAGGTCGGTTCTATTGTCATGTTGCTTAGGAACCTAGATTCTAAGAGACGTCTTTGCAATGGTACACGGTTGGTTGTTACTGAACTGCGGCGATACAACTTCAAAGCGAGGATGTTGTCTGGTGGTGCGCAGGAAGATATAGTCATACCTGCGGTACCGCTCACGTCGAGTGGCGAAGACGACCTGCCCATTATAATGCGACGAGTGCAATTTCCAGTACGTTTGTCGTTTGCTATGACCATTAACAAGTCACAGGGACAAACGTTTGATAGAGTTCGATTGCTCCTGCCATCACCGGTGTTCACGCACGGACAACTCTATGTAGCGTTTTCCCGAGTGAGGGACTCTCGATCCATTAGAGTTGGTATGTACAGTGATGACCGTGGTAGATTCGTCACCAAGAACATTGTGTACAGAGAAGTTCTACAAGCGATATAACTGTACAATGAAGTCTACAAGAACTTAATGAACATCGATCCGATCTGTGTGATATAATTCTGTGTGACAAAAATCTGTGTGACAAATCTGTGTGATACATGGTTCATAAGCAGTCGACTGTTGTGAGTTGTAGTACGACTCGAAGAGGAGAGAAAGTTCGACAACCTCCACGTGGTTCTCTCTGGATGCGGATTTTGTAATGAATACGTAACTGATGTCGAACATGCATTTAAACTGGCTGCGCCTCACACACTATGTGGTAAATTATTTAGAATTATTTATGTAATCTACAAATATATCAGCAGATATTTGTATGCATTTGTATTATTTCAGAAACATTATACTAGAAAAGACTTCATCAATGCACGTGTAACAGCAACAGAATCATTATTGTACTGCTACTAAGACATAGGGAATATTCGACAACCTCTACAGTCTACATGCTTATCTCTTGATGCGCATTTTGTTATTGTATTTGTATCAAATGTCAAACATGCATTTCACCTGGCTGCGACTAGCACACTAGGTGGTTAATTATTTAGAATTATTTATGTAATCTAAAAATATATCAGCAGATAATTGTATGCATTTTTATTATTTCAGAAACATTATTATACTAGAAAAGACTTCATCAATGCACGTGTAACAGCAACAGAATCATTATTGTACAACTACTATGACATAGGGGGAATTCGACAACCTATATGTGCTTCTCTCTTGATGCGGATTTTGTTATTGTATTTCTATCAAATGTCAAAAATGCATTTAAACTGGCTGCGACTCGCACACTATGTGGTAAATTATTTAGAATTATGTATGTACTCTCAAAATATATCAGTAAATAATTGTATGCATTTTTATTATTTCAGAAACATTATACTGGAAAAGACTTCATCAATGCTGATGTAACAGAAACACAACAAAAAGAATCATCATTGTATCAATAATGATTACTAATTTGTAACTAAACCACACTCTGTTAATCATAAGAGTTCCTACACCTAACACTTAATTATTATTCATTGTTAATTGTTAATTTGCAACCGATGTACCACATGCATATATATAGATATATGTGTTTATATATACTTTTAAATTGATTAATAGTAAGTTTCATACACAAATTATTATAATTTCAAAAGCATATATCTATTCTACTATGACCAATAGGTTTGTAAGACATTTTCAATTTTGTTGCATGTATAATATGTTTGATTCCTACGTATTGCAGTCGACGCACGAATCAATTTAATTTTTTTAAACATCATTAAACTACACTATATTGTATGTTTGAATTTGTATTTCTTAGCAATGTCTTTTGTATGTAATCAACATAATGAGGTATGATTAGATATTTTGCAACCGCAAAAAATTTTCATTGTAAAAATATTATGCAAATACTGATTAGTATTACCTAATTGATTATATATATATTATTTGTAATATAAAAAATATAACTAATATAAATAAACAATCCATGTTCATATTTATTATTTTTATTATTATTATTATTATACATTATTACTACTTGCTTATATTAAACCTAAAATTGTAAAAGATTGTGATTGATAGTATTAAAAACAGTTTTAAAAACCAAAAACTATAAGCATGTGCACAACACACATATAATATACAACATGATACAATTAACCGATGTTTTATAGGCTACACATATATTCATTTAACTGTACCAAATGCTTAATAACGTTATGATAGGTACGCCACACCTACATTAATTTAATTAGAGCATTTAATTAGCTTTATGTAATGTTTTAATTTCATTTCATATGCACAGGTCGTTTGCAACCAGACACCTATATACCTGGGAAGTATGATTGCCTTTAAATCGACTACTTAACCTTTTTATTCAATTGACATTTGGCTTTAACATTTTCTCCTACAATAATACGTTTTCTGACTATCGATGTTAGGAGGTATGCCCAGTAAACGCACAAATTTGTACTGGTTGGGGACTGAAAGCTAGACACACAATTATTACCGTTTTCTTTATGCATTTATCCTTTTTACACGCACAAAAGAACAGGGCATGCGACGGGTCATGTATCCAATCCGCCATACACATATGCCCTATAACTCATGGATTTGCATACAACGATGATTGATAGCTAGACATTCGATTACAATTATTCGAAATTCCTAATTTCTTATACAGTCAACAAAACAGAACCGGGCATACACCGGGGCACGGTATTACAACAGTCGAGGAGAGACCGCTAGACACTCAGTCACAGTTTTCGGTACGGTTTAATTACTTTTCGAATTTCCCGTGAAACGATTTTCACTCGACCACCTCGAAGGCTTCCCCAACGCCCGGATCGAGGCACACGGGCAGCTACGACAAAGATGCACTACCGCCCACACAGTCTTTCCGCCGCAGGCGGGATGACAAACACCAGAATCTAGTAATTAAATAAATTAAAAACAGTGCATAGAGAGCATGGTACAATCAATTAGTTAGTAAAATGTAAGGTCCATGTAATAGTGAATAGTGAATTACACTGAAGAATGAATAAAGTTGAATAGTAGCCTCTCAAATGTTATAAGATTATAAGCATTCAACATATGTGTCATATGTGATATTATAATAATGTTTTATTACTACACACATACCAATGACATGTGACTTAATATAAGCATATAAAAATCAGCTCACCGATAGGGAATGTAATAAGTACAGTACATTTTGAATAAATAAAAAACAGTGTGGAGAGCATATTGTAATCGATTAGTTAGTAACATTTAAACTACACGTTATAGTGAATTGCACTGCAGACCGAATAAAGGTCAATAGTAGCAATTGTTGAATGATTATAGCTGTAATAATGTAAGTAATTATTGTACATAAATAAAATGAATTGTAGCCTAGAGAATGTATCCCCTCTGATAATAACGAAAACAATACATTTAAGATACACATAGAGGTGTTATAGAAATGGAAGTGTAAAAAGAACAAAAGTATTATTGTGATTAGTTCAATTAAAATTATTAGAAAAAATACTTTATTACATTTGAATAGTAATATGAATTGAACAATTGGTATTTCAATGTAAAGTCATTTAATGAATTGTGTCTATAAGCATGATATTATATGTTAATAAATAAATGACACCGTATGACATTATGTAATAATAATTATTAACTTAATGCAATCGCTACAATCTAATGTCTTACATTCAATCTTATCTTTTATTTGGCCGAGGGTAAAATTTTGTTTTTTACTGAGATGATACATATAATATTAGTATAATATTATTTTCAAATTAAAGCTAAAATAAAAGTATTTATTAGAAGGGAACCAAAAGAAGCAGACCTACAATGACATTTTAAATTATGTGTTTTGAAAATGAATTATAATATATTAATATATTTACCTACATCAGCTATACCTAATAATATTAGTATATTACATTGCCCTTCATTTGTAAATTATATTATAAATTAAAGTAATCTGTTCTATATATTTAACATTCTTTTCATTATGATTTATGCGAATTTATTTGAAAATGAGAACAATTAAATAAATTTTATTCATTGATAATTATAGTCAGTAATGAAAATTGATATTGAATGCTTAAATTATTTTTGTGTTTAAATAAAAGTGTATAAAATATAAATGAAACTCAGGTAGGTACATACTATTTAATATGTTCAAATGGTTTGATACAAATATTGTACATACTTCCATTATACATATTATATAGTACATTAGTTGGAAAAGTTTTTACTGCATAAATAACCAAAACAACTTTTCACACACAACTTCTTCAGTTCTTAAAACCATTTGTTATAATTTTTTCTTTATATTTTACGCAGAATGGGTGAAATGAAAAAGGAACAAACAACTATTGTTAAAGAACATATGGAAAATCTTGTAGGATTTTTCCCACCGACGGCAAGAGATCAATATAATATGAAATAAGAACATCTAATATTTGGTAATATTATAATATATAAATATTATAAATACTATTTAATTACAACGAACTATATACCTACTATAAAAGGATATTATGATACCTATGCATTCAATATAAGATATAATATTATGTAAAATATTATAATATATTATGAAAACAGCATAATTTGTTTTTATTTTTGTTTTTACACGTGTAAACGTTTAAGTACCTGTACAACATTTTAAAGAAATTGTATGTTTTTATTTCTCCTCTAGATCCTTCGGAAGACGTTGAAAACATATCTGTCTGACGGGCGTATAAAACTGTTACATATCAACCTATTTTCAACCCTATTCTATTTTATGAACAAACTCTTGCCGCTTGAACGAGACGTTTTAGACGGACACGTGACTAGTCGATTTTATTTACTTTTAAAAAATAAATACGCGTGCTACATAACTTAATAGTATGAGTATTTAATTGTTTTATTTTATATTAATGTTTGAACTATATGGTATAATATACGTACATTCGTGTGTGAATAATGTACCTATGCAATATTACAATTTTTTTAATAATCAGTCATCGTTGCTCTCTTGGTAAAATTATATTTTTATCAATTAGAATGTTGATAAGAATATTGAATTCAGCTGTAGTTTGTACACTATAACCTTGAACTGACAAGCAAGTGGCAACAACAGAGTTAAAAATGTGGAGGAAAAAATGCCATGAAATAATTTAAACTTTAAGACATCTATGGATACGTTTTTAGTCTGCAATAAGGAATTATATCCAAACATTAATTTTTTTTTTTATAATATTTTGTACACTTCCTGTATCGACTGCTACTCCGGAACGTTCATTTTCTACTCTAAAACTTATACGAACTTACTTACGTGATAGTATGACAGAAGTATGTACTCTGGTTTTAATTGTTTAATCAATTTTAACTGTCAACCAGGTACGTAAAACTGTATTTCAATTAATATCTATAATGATTGATCACAATATACTGTTCGTGACAATATTATTGTAAAACGAATACTGCTCGTAAAAATATTTCCAATATATGTACCTAGATAGGTATATTATCAGATCTTTTTGGCGTATGTAATACCTATATTAAACATATATATATATATAACGGGTTTTTCAATAGAGGCGCTCGAACTTTGATCGGATATATCGGGAATGTCATTAAAGCCTTATCTGCATAATTGTTGTGAATTGTTCAGTACCGTATGGCAAATCACCATGAACGGTTATAGCGTAGAACAACGTGTGCGTATAATTAAATTTTATTACCAAAATCAGTGCTCCGTTAGAAAAACTTTCCGCGCATTCCGCGATTTTTATCCTCGACACAACCGTCAGGCTGAGTCGACTATTCGACGTTTGGTAGCCAAATTCGAGTCAACTGGTTCAATAAATTATCAGCCAACACCTATACGTCAACGAAATGCAAGATCTATTGAGAACATCGCTGCTGTGCGTGATAGTGTACGGGAAAACCCAAGACAGTCAATTCCTCGTCGTTCACAAGAACTTGGTCTTTCTGTGACTTCAACTTGGCGAATTTTGCGTCAAGACTTGGGTCTGCACCCGTATAAAATCCAACTAACACAAGCACTCAAGGTAAATGACCATACACAACGTCGTGTATTCGCTGATTGGGTTCTGGGGCAGTTAGCAGTTGATCCAAACTTCGCTAAAAAAATAATCTTTAGCGACGAGGCCCATTTTTGGATGAATGGATACGTTAACAAACAAAATTGTCGGATTTGGGATGATACCAATCCACACAAGACACACCAAAACAAAATGCATCCCGAAAAGGTCACTGTTTGGTGCGGATTTTGGTCTGGCGGAATCATTGGTCCGTACTTCTTCCAAAACGAAACAGGCATTGCCATAACCGTCAACGGTGAGCGCTACAGATCAATGATCAACAACTTTTTTTGGCCTAAGCTCGATGATATGGATACTGAGGACATGTGGTTCCAGCAGGATGGTGCTACGTGTCACACAGCGCGTGCAACGATGGACATTCTGCGTGAACGATTTGAGGGCATGGTGATATCACGCAATGGTGACATAAACTGGCCTCCGAGATCGTGCGATTTAACGCCATTAGACTTTTTTCTTTGGGGCTATCTTAAATCGCAGGTCTATGCAAATAAACCACAAACAATTGATGCCCTCAAAGTCAACATAATCAACACCATCAAGCAAATTCAACCAGATTTATGCAACAAAGTAATAGAAAATTGGACCACCCGAATACGTGCCACCAAGCAAAGCCGAGGCGGACATTTGAACGATGTTATATTCCATAAATAATTGCCATATAACGTTCTTTAAAATAAAATAAAAATTAGGTATATACAGGACCGTCTCAAGCGAAAATAGTGAACTAGGCGAAATCAAATTTTGCCGCCCCTAATTATATAATATTATCAGTATTTTGAAAATGCCGCCCTCTTACTAAAGTGATGCTTATGTGCCGCCCTAGGCGTGGGCCTATGTCGCCTACCCCTTGAGCCGGGTCTGTGTATATATCTCACACACAACTTGTTTTTTTTACTATGAAACATCGAGCGTCCTTATTGAAAAACCCTATATATACACACACACACACACACGTATATCTTCAGCCGCTACAACCGTCCCCGTTATATACGTGTATGTAATTTACCTATATAAATGCAACAGGGTGGTCAAAAAATCTGCATGGAAATGTTTATGAAGCATATTGTCTTATCTAAGCAAGATGTTTTCTCACACACTTGTATATATTTTTTTCGCTGTTTTTTGTTTTCCAGCATATCCATACTTAAAATCCCTTCCATTCCTATGTATTAAAATAATGACAAATTATTTTATTAAATCAGTATGTACCGTAATTTGTACTAAAAAGGTATAGTGTTATTTCAAGATGTTTAATTTCGAAGTGGTATTTTTATATTTTTTTATAAATACATTAGGATTTGGTCGTCGCGGTCGTCCTCAAAATGAATTGGGTATTCCTTTGCTATTTCCGCCGTAAGTTTAATAATATTATTATTATTATCTATTATTTTATTTTATCATATTTGGTGTTAAGTGTTGACGAGCAACCTGAAGAGGAGCAGGAACCTGAGGATTTAGATGACGTCTTTAGGCGATTAGACGGGCTTATCGGAGATCACATGTAAGAAAGTTCAATATTATATATATATATTTTTTTTAAATTCAATATTTGGTGTTTAGACGTGATGAGTAAGTGTCACCGCCCGTTATAGATATTATGTTAGATCTATATACTGCGGAAGAGATGCCCGTGACCGAAGACGAAGACGAACAATCGACAGATGACGAGCTATTTGTACAGTAAGTTTATTATTATTATTATTATTATTCTTTTCTAACATTAAAAATATTAGTTATAGTAGTGACAGCGACGAAGAAATGTCTGAAGTCTATTCACCTGCCGTAACATCAGATGAAGACTTATAAATAGTGTAAATAGGTTAATGTAAATATGTTAATAAATAAATAATTACCAATAGTTTTTTGTTATGAATTTTTATTTTACCCAATATATAAATATAAAAAATATATATATAATATAAATTAAGTACTAGATTCAGTACAAACTTCTAACAGCAATTTGTCGTCATCTGCAAAGTCTTCACCCCAAATATATTTGTCTAATGCTTTAAGGCATACATCGTCATTTTCTTCACCTCCCCAAAAGTCGACTTCAACACGATCCTCAGATATAATAATATGCTTACCATCGCTTCTAGTCTACAACAACAACAAAAACAACAAAAACATAATATAACGTCAGAAAGGTAAGTGCTACAATATTATACAATATTATGTCATACTAACATGTTTTTCACTTTTTTTTTTTTTTTGTTTTTTTTGACAACTTTACTAATGTTAATTTTTCGTTGTAGAATGTTCCAATTCACGAATTGTACGGTGACGGTGGCTGCAAGCCCCGTCACCAACAAAAAACCTAAGGGTGGGATTGTAGCACCCAAAAGTATGTATAAATATTGTCAATTGTCATTACGTATATACAATGATAAACATAGTAATGTTGTCCGATTTTCTTTTTCAGAGTGCTACAATTGCCGAAAAAGCGGCCACTTGGCCCGCCATTGTAAGTGTATTTTTTGTATATTATATATGTGATCGTAAGCAATGCATCTAAAATATTATTTACTATGCAGGCAGGAAGAAAAACACTAAAAGGGACTCGTCCCCCCCGGTCGAGCCAGGTCCCCCATCCGGCGGCGAGCCAGGTCCCCCCTCAGGCGGCGTGACCGTTCCCCCATCCGGCGGTGTGGCCGTTCCCCCATTCGACGGCGAGACCGGTCCCCCCCAAGCGGCGAGGGAATGATGAGGAGCGGGGGCAGGCCCCGCGCCAGCACTCGGTCCGAGGCCCGAGTGCTGTGTCGTCGGTGGCCTGTGGGCTGGCCACGATGAGTATGGAAGTGAGTAATATTAAAAATATTTATATATATTTATATATATACTATGTAATATACATGTTAGTTATAAATGTTGTTAAATACATTGTTTATAGAATAATGGCTTTATAGTTATTTTTATTTTCTAATTCTAATTTGTTTTTGTATATATTTTCAGAATGCAAAATAAATGATTATTTATAACAATTATTAAGTGTTTTTTTTTTGTATACATAACCTAACCTAAGTTATCATAATTATATAAGTTTGCACAACTCTCCTTTAAAATGGAATGCATAGACTCGAACAAATTACTGCTGGTAGGTATTATTGGTTAATGAAATATACTAAAGACAACATTAATTGTTAACCAATGTCTTATTGTAGGTAAGGGTAGCCTAAATGTGTATAGGGCAATAAAATAAGTAAGAAATAAATGAAACTTTTCAAATGTAGTTACTAATTAAACATGGGTATCAATTAATGTTATTATATATTTATCTTAATATATAACACATTAAACTCAATACAATAAAAATTATAATAATAATAAATAAAATAAAAATTATATAAATGATATGTATACTAAATTTTTGCATGCCAACCACATAAAAATGATGACAAATAATACAATATTTTAAGGATGATTACACCATTTGAGGATATCACATGTATATGTAGTTTTCATGTTTTCTTGCCAACGTAATGGTTAGTATATTATATAAAAATATAAGGTGTGAATTGCAGTAATTAAACTTGGTAATACATGTATATATTATATAAAATATATTAGCATAACGCTATATGTATGTTTTAAGAAATTGACATTGTCTTAACAATCGATACACCAAGCTCCTACTAAAACTCTTAGCTTTCAAATAAATGTACTGCAAAATGTCTATCAAATTTGTGCATTCAAACTACTTATATATATATATTTTTTTTAATATTATTGATAGGGGAGAGGTGGCCACAGTGAGACACGGGACACAGTGATACATTAAGTGTAAGTCGAGTAGTTTAATAGTCAGTGGCGGATCTATGGGGGGGGGGACGTGGCGATCACCCCCCCCCTTGGGATTTTTTTTTTATTACAGATTTATTTAATATTTTCGATTTATAGATTTACACATTACACAATACATTTTTATAAATTAATAATTATTAATTATTATTTTTTTTCTCTTTATGTTTCATGATAACAATGATAACAACGTTTCATGATAATCCACTTTGCGCAGGTTAGATAACTAATGATAAAAATAAAATTTTGCTTTTTAATTTAAGATGAAAATATCTGCATCTAAATTCTGAAATGCTTTGCATGTTTGCTTATTTCTTATTGTTTTTAATTTGTAGATTAAAAACATGGTTGAGATCGCGAATGGGCGAACATAGGCTGACTGGCTTGGCTTTATTGCACACGCATAAAGATATTATTGTAAACATAGAAGAAGTAATTAATAGATTTGCAAATGAAAAAAAAAGAAACGTACAATTATTATTATAATTATACCTATTTTTGAACAATATATTGTTATAGCTATTTAAAACAAATAAAGGTACCTACAATTAATTTTAAGTGTTGTACTTCTTTTTCCATAAATTACTTGAACTACGGTCAAGTCTTCATTGCCGGGGCAACAGCAGGAAATGCTTTTTCTTGGTGGGGGGAGGGGTTGAAAAAATGTATACTGATAATTTTATAGTATACGGATTATACAATTTGATCCGGATTGATATACGGATTTCTGGGGGTGATGACCCCCTCCACCCACCAGGTTTGACCATACTCATCGTACTTGTATATTACTCATGGATATTCCTATTCGAAATTCGCCCCCCCCTTTAACCAAGCTTCAGATCCGCCCCTGTTAATAGTTAACCACCAGATGGAGAAACTAGAAGATTCATAAAATCATAATAAACATAATGGTTAACCGTAAGGTCACGTCAAAAGCGATACTATCACTTTATCATAATATTTTTATTTTTTGTTATCAAAACGTAAAAAATGTGATGTTCGTTTTTAAAAATTTTTTCATCGAATTTTGTTAAAAGGTACGTATTTTAAGTTCTATATAAATTATATTTTTCTTGTGCATGATTTAGTTCTATACACAAATGTTTATCATAAATATTCATTCGAGAATTATGAAAAATCTGCAAAATAATAGATGGGTATACAGTGAGACAGTACAGAGTGAGACAAATAAATATTGTTGTCTCACTGTACCCTTCATCAATAATTTAATTTACATTGAAAACAATTGTATTTAAACTAATTTAATAGTATTAGAAAGTATTCCTATGCTACAATTATTAATTTTATTTTATAATTGTTTAGAAGAAACATGGGTCGTAACAGGGTAAGAAAAACAACAATTGGCACCTTCACACATGAAGAAATGTCGAATGCCGTAGATATGGTGTTAAATGGTGTTTGTTCCATTAGGGAAGCCGCTCGTCGAAACAATTTAAAAATCCCAACTGTTGCCAGGTAAATATTGATCCATGTATTAGTTTAAAATATTTTTTTTTCAAAACGTAGTTTTTTAATACCTACCAATAATTATTATTCTACAGATATGTCAAGAAAAAATCAAAAAATTCTTTAGCAAGAATGTGTCCCAAGTATAATTCTCGACAAGTATTCACGTCATCCATCGAGAAAGAATTGGTAAATTATCTTTTACAATGTTCAAAAATGTGTTATGGCATAGGTTATTCTGACTGTCGTAAATTAGCATTTCAGTTGGCTTTAAAAAATAATCTTGTTGTACCTCACAGCTGGATTATTAATGAAATGGCTGGAATTGACTGGATGAAGGATTTTATACGTAGAAATCCCACTATAAGTCTTAGGAAACCAGAAGCATGTAGTCTGTCACGGGCTACTTCATTTAACAGACACAATGTTTCATTATTTTTTGATAAGCTTGAAAATGTTTTGAAAAGACATGATTGTTTTGGGGATGGCTCTAGAATTTATAACCTTGACGAAACAGGCGTTACAACTGTGCAGACACCCAAGAAAGTTATAGCCCAAAAAGGTGTAAAACGTTTAAACCAAATTACAAGTGCTGAAAGAGGTGTCTTAGTAACTGTATGTTGCATTATTAACGCGTATGGCCATGCATTACCACCAGTAATTTTATTTCCAAGGGTTCATTTTAAAAATCATATGATAAATGGTGCTCCTCCCGGGACACTTGGCTTAGCTTGCCAGTCAGGCTGGATGAACACTGATTTGTTTATTGAAACATTGTTACATTTTATTAAGTTCACTAATTCATCAAAAGAAAACCCTGCTCTTCTTATCATGGATAACCACGAAAGTCACATTTCATTAAGCTCCATTGATTTAGCAAAAAGTAATGGCGTAACTATTTTGACATTGCCTCCTCATTGCAGCAATCGACTACAACCACTTGATGTTTCAGTTTATGGCCCATTTAAGAAATATTATAACTCTGCCGTTGATGCATGGTTACAGAACCATCCAGGGAGGACATTAGATATTTATAATATTGCACCATGTATAAATTCAGCATTCGATAAATCAATGACTATGAAAAATATTCAGGCTGGTTTTAAAGCAACTGGCATATACCCATTTGACAAAAATATATTCACAGACGATGATTATTTAGTAAGTGCTGTAACTGATCGACCATATCAAAATGTTGATACTTCTATCGTTAATAACAATTTATTACCTCAATCAAGCAGTAGTACTACAGAAATAAAAACAAATCAAAATATAAATTTAACTAAAAAAAGTGAAGCATCTTTTGATAAACCTGGAAGACAACCTTTAATTTTAAACACAACTGAGTCCACAAATGTCAGTCCTGATACCATTAGACCATACCCTAAAGCAGATGATCGAAAAAATAAAATGCATAACAAAAGAAAAAAAGTAAGTGCGGTTGTTACAGACACTCCAGAAAAACTTAAAATAGAAGAAGCTACAAAAACAAAAAATGAAAAAATAAAAAAAAGCCTTTTTCCTAATAAAACCAAAATAAAGAACATTAAAAAAATAAGCAAACCAACCAAACCATTAGATGAAAATAACATTTTATCAGATAGCTCAGCTGACATGTGTGGTCCTGTTTTTACATCAGATGTGTCGGATGCAGAGTCATTTAGTTTTGATGAAATTACTGGTTTTGAAGAACTAGATAAAGACCCAGAAGAGGGTGACTATGTTTTAGTTAGATTTGCCTGTTCTAATTCTAAACAAGCAAAGAAAACTATTTTCTATGTTGGAAAAATTATTAAAAATGTAGACAACGAAGGATTTTTAGGAATATCTTACTTAAGAAGTTACAAAAAATCTAAAAACAAGTTTGTTCTGCCACAAGTGCCAGATTTATCATCTGTTTGCCTTAAAGATATAACTGCAATATTACCTAAGCCTAAAATTAATGGTAAAACAGCAAGGCAACAATCATTTTATGCATTTGAAGTAAATTTAAGTAATTTTGAAATTCGTTAGGTTAGGTTAATAAATGTAAGACTGATATTAATTACCTGTGTTAAATTTAATGATATTAGTTTTTAAGATACCTATATAATAATATAATATTTTATCTTATAATGTAATTACAAGACTGTCAAGTAGGAAAGTTACCTAGTCAGATGTAAAATAATTTTGTTTTTCTATGTTTAAACTATGTTATTTCTTTTCTAATTATATTTTAACTATTAAGACTGATGAAGTTAATTGTGATCATGAGTACCTAAACTGAAGATTTTTAAAGTGAAATAAATGTGTTGATTATTTTAAAATTTGTTATAAAAATATCTTTAATTGTTTAATCATATTATTTAAGTGTTGTGAAATCAAAAGTTTAAATATTAAAAATAATCTCCAAATTTGAAATATTTTATATTATGTACCATAGTGCCCCGTGACGTGTCTCATTGTGTACAAGGCTAGGTCACAATGAGACACTTTGACTTTTTTTAAAAAAAGGTCTCCGGGTTGAAATGTAGGTACATTTTAGAATGTATAAATATGTTTTTTAATACTCAACAATATTTAAAATAATACCATAACCTTGTCAAATGATTATTACCTAAAACAAAAAAAATATTTAAAAAATAATTTTGAGTGTCTCACTGTGGCCACCTCTCCCCTAAACATATTTTAAATAATAATGAAAGTATGTGCATTCTCATAACAGTCCAATGTACCTATATTTATTGTACATTACATTTGCTTAGGTAGGTAAATTTTTAAATTATTAAATTAAATAATAATTACATTGAAAACGATATCTATAGATATGCATATAATAATATGGTAGTATAATGCAAAGAAAAAATTTTGAAAAAAGAAAGGAAAAAAATTATTTTTTGAATATTTGAATCTCAAGCACTTGAACCATTTCTGAGTTTTGCGTTTCACATATGGGTTATTGAATAATACTGAAGGCAACATGTATGGTCTTACTAAAGTAAAAAAAAAAAAAAAATGTAATTTTCCAAATGTACTTATTAATGACTGCATTTTTTACTACATACATTTTAAACACAATAAAGTTTAAATTTTAATATACATAACATTAAACACAGTAATTAACAATATATTAGTATATATAATATAATAATAATAATATTACATAAAATAACATGTATATATTTTAAGAAATTGAAATGTATTGAATTTATTGTAGTCTTATCATGTGTACGTATTATTACTTACATTATTAATTATGTAGCGACATACCAAGGTCCTACTAAAACTCTTAGGTACAATAGTTAAATGTACTGCAATACTCATAAAAAATGTCTATCTATTCAAACTACTTATATATTTTTAATATATTATATTGAAATGTTGATTAATTGCGACTTCCACCACAACGACCGGAATCGACTTAATTTGCATAGTAGGTACGATATAATAAAAATAAAATTCAAATAATAATATATTTTACAATTTATTAAAGCGAACATAACATTTTAGAAGATTTCAAAAACTGAATTGTGCGTTATATATCACAAATTATATTATTTTATATTATATAATATATAGAAATACGGAATAATAATAATAATAATAATAATGTTCGAAAATATTCGTCGATAAGGAAAAGGGAGATAAGCGAGCGGAATTTATAGCGAACGCGCGGGAAGTATTGTGATTGGTCGTCATGGAAGAAACGCGGAGTGCCGTCAGCGCTCCCCGCGGATCTTATACGCGTTATTAGCGTTTTATTATATAAGATAGAAATACGGAATAACTCGGGTAATAATAATATAATAATAATAATATTCGAAAATATTCGTCGATAAGGAAATGTGAGATAAGCGAGCGGAATAGCGAACGCGCGGGAAGTATTATGATTGGTCGTCATGGAAGAAACGCGGAGTGCCGTCAGCTCTCCGCGAGGATCTTATACGCGTTTTTAGCGTTTTATAATATAAGACTAGCTCTAAGTGAAACTCGGGGCCCGTGGAACTCGCTGAGAGTGGGTACCGATTTTGGAGACAACGTCGTTGGAATTATAAAAGTCTCAAAGGTTGTAAGACGAAAGTTTAGGATTTGTGATAAGGAGTAGTGATTTGGATTGGAGATAAGGCTTGGCGCTTTGGCGGGAATGTTTAATAGTTTGAGCGTCTAGCAATCCGTCACGAACATTGTAAATGGATACGATCTCCAGAATCTCTAGGCGTTTGTCAGCGGCTTTTGGTTGTTGAAATTGTTAAAAAGTGTAGAGTCGATATGCGTATTTGATTGTCTAGCTATCAGTCATAAAATCACATCGGTAAGCAATATGCGAAGCGTATATTATCAGGTATTCACTCCACCTGCGGTGAATTGCGGACCCCGTTAGTTGCGCAGATAAGTGAATAATCAAAAATATAGATTCTAGTTGGCCTATGAGACTCGCTGAATTTGGGGGTACTGATTTTGGAAATATTATTCGTGCTTGTTGTAAGTTGGATAATTGTTCTAATCGATAGGGTTTATGATAACGAGTTTAGTGATATGAATTTAAGATTGAGATAAGGTATGATGCTTTGGCGGGAATGTTTAAGAGTTTGAGTGTCTAGCTATCAGTCATCAACGGTGTAAGTACGCATAATATTTTCATCTCTTTTTTGTGGTTTTTGGGTCTGTCCAAAAGTTTGAAGTAAAAAAAAACTATACACCTAATCGATTTTCTAAACTATCAGCGCACTTTGTTCAACTTGTAATTATGATCCATAGGGCACCAGCCCTTTTTGTAAGTAAAAAAGTGTACGTCGATAATTCGATTATTAATTCGATATTTATAAAGTTCATTAATTTACAAAAAATAGAAAATCCCAAAGTATGTATTTATATAAATGTGTGTTTATTGTATGATAAATGATAAAAACATATTATAAACACAATTATACTCCGGACGGAATAAGAATGTACCTCGTCGCGCAGGCCTTTCCCGTCCGCAACCTTGTCATAGTTATAAACATATAGTTATAGTCATAACTATGATCTGCACGCAGCAAACTTGCTTTGGTACGCCGCCCGCCGCCCGGGTACGTTCTTATTCCGTCCGGAGTATAGGTGTAATAATAAATTACACTGTCTTAACGTACCTAATTAATTCCAAGAAAATAAATATACGATCATTGTTATGATCAGATCAAGGCTAAAATTACATTTAGCAGCAGTAATTTTTTAATCGCCTTTTATTTTTTATTTATATTCAGATGAAATAGATGGTTGTTATGTTAGTACATCTTTGGAGTTATCATCTAGTGACAAAAGCGGAATCTGTACCACTTTAACTAAAAATGCGTCTTGTGGCTCAAATAGTCCACTAAAAATAATTGATGATAAGGGTAAATATACTACTGAAACGTGTAGTAGCAATGAAGTATTGGCTCTTCCATTACCTGGTTCACCTGGTAAGTTAATGTGATTTATGTAGAGATTCATTTATAATTATTAATATTATATTTTTAAATTTTGTTTAGAAGTACATGATAGCATCGATTACAGTATTTCTTCTAGGACATCGTCAACATTTTCAAGTGAAAGATCTAGATATTTAGATTCTCCTTTAGATTTCATAAGTCCTAGTAAGATTTAATCAAACAATTTACTAACCTGTATATTTATACTTTACTGTGTGCTTATTCATATTTTATAAATATGATTTAGGTTCTTCAAAAGGTTGTCAAACTCTTAAAGCTTGGTCTGAAAAAACACCTAGAAAAGTTTTGTTAAGGCAACAATTGAAGATTGAGAAAGAAGCTCGTCTTAAAGCTGAAAAAACAATTTTGGGCTTGAGCAATCAGTTAACTGAATTTAATACTGTTGACAATTTTCTCTCACTGTGTGAACAACATTTGTCACCCAGTGTACTGACTATTGTGAAATCGCATATGATGTACAAAACAAGAAACCCTCATGGATACAGGTACACAAATGATATGAAACAACAATCTACATCTTAGGCCCATCTGTGTATAGGTTTTTGAAAAGTACACTAAGTCTACCTTCAGTTAGAACTTTAAGAAGAGTTACTTCAAAATATGAATTAATTCCTGGGTTAAATGATTTTTTATTTGAATTTATTAAATTCAAAATTTCAAATTTTAAAACTGAGGCCTTTGACTGCATCTTATGTGCTGATGAAATGTCATTAAAAACTCATTTATATTATTCACTTCTTAAAGATGAAATTATAGGATTTCATCAGACAAATCTCACTAAAACTTATGAGGCAGCCAAGTACGCATTAGTTTTAATGATAAGCAGTAGCATACTTTTTTGTGTCCGGAAGCTGCCGTAGCCTAGATTTAAGTGATATGATAATGTCTACCATAAAAAATTGTTATATATTTCTTTAAATGTTAGAGCATTTGTCACTGACCAAGGCTAAAATTTTGTTAGCTTCAGCAAAAGTGTTTATGTTAGCCCACAGCGTCCTTATTTTACAGTTAACGGTAAAGAGATTGTGTATTTGTTTGATCCGCCACATTTGTTAAAGTCAACACGTAACATGTTTTTCAAACATCATTTTAGTATTGATGATGAACTTACTGATAACAAATATATTATACAATTTTATAATGAGGATAGCAAACTTAATTTAAGATTAGCACCTAAGTTTACTCATGCTCACATAAATCCAGGACTATTTGAAAAAATGCAAGTCTATTTGGCAGCCCAAATTTTTAGTGAATCAGTAGCTGCTGGAATGAACACTCACTTAGAATTGGGTAAATTACCGTTGGAATCAAAATGTACAATTGATGTTATTGATAAAATGGATAAACTATTTGACATTTTTAATTCGAGTAAAGTCCCAAATAGTAAATCCTTTAGAAGACCTTTTAAAAATACTTCAATTCAAATAGAACATCTTTCTATGATGTTCTTGTTTTTTAAAAAAATAAAAGTTATTACTAAGATAAACTGTATAGACGTGACTAGTGAGATTAATTTTATAAACGGTTGGCTGATATCCATTAATGGATTGTTGAAGTTGTGGGTTTCATTACATGAATCAACTACACACCCTAGTGATTATGTGTTATTTACCAACTGTTTAAACCAAGATTGCTTAGAAAATGTATTCGGTATGTTTCGCAATAAGAATGGAAACAATCGAAATCCCACCCCTGTACAATTTTACATAGCTTTTCGGAATTTATTTTCCAAATGCTAACTGTATTAAAGACCTTGATGACATTATGTGTCATATGAATCCTCAGGAATTTGGGTCTACCAATGTTATGTTGCCAGAACCTTCATTAAGTGGTACATATTTTAATTTCAAAATTGGTACTTTTGACTATAGATTCTTAAATTTACCTGAAAAAAATGCCTTACATTATGTTTGTGGTTATCTGTATAGCAAGTGTTTAAGTCAACATACCTGTGATTTATGTGTAGAGTATGGTAGGTACCAAAACAATTTAGACCAAGCATTTTTACTATGCTATTTTAAAGCATATACTAATACTGCACAGACAACTTATGGTAACCTTCAGATGCCCAATAATGATTTTTAAAAATTTATTTTTGAGCTTGAAAATATATTTATTCAACGATTTCCTTTGCTAGCCGTTGCTAAAGGAGTAGCTTCTAATTTAAATGAATTTTTATGTAATGTACCTTTTAAGCACCCATGTCCACGAAAAGCTGCCCAACAACCATCCGCTGATTATAATGTTCAAGGCCACATTAGGAATGAGCCACGGGCCGGAGTCGGACGCCGTCAACAATTACGTGGCCAATGTGTCGAGGGTCTTGCAGTTCGTACACCAGCGGTTGTTGGATGTCAAGACCCCTCCGAAACATTGGGCTGACCTGGTGACGGCTGACATATCAATTTACATAGAATATTTTGACTTGTAAGTGACCATCTGACGTTTATTGAAATGAAATATTCGTTTAACATTTTATTTTACTTTTATACTCAGGCGGGAAGAGATCGGCCAAACGAAAGCAACTACTATAAACTACTTGAAAAACCTCCGTCAGTTGTTTCATTCCATTGTCAATACGTATGCATACGAGGATCAAACATTCCCCAAGGGGTTTGATCTGTCACCGTGCCTCAAAACGGTGACGAGTATCAAGCTCCTGGATCAGAAGCTGGGCCTCATATACAAACAGACGACGAAACAACAGCCGGGGGAGTTGTTCGTCCGAAAAACGATGGAGGCTGACACGTTGCCCAATTACGAGGACGTTGTGGCGACGCTGGACAGCATCCGGAGCACAATAGGTGGCAATCTTTCAAAGCTCGAGGAGAAGTTCTCAAACTGCGGAACGGTCAACGTCCGCAGTGAGAAAAACGGAACTCTGGCCGAGAAAGAGGTTTGTGTGTAGCGATTCGTGCTCTCCCGAACATACTTAACCCGTTTATAATTTTTCAGCTCTCCAGCCGTTGGAAGAAAGCCACCTGTGCTCTGGCAATCCAGGTCCTGTGGGCGTCCAAACAGCGTTCCGGGGTGGCCATGAACATGATGGTATATGAGTGGGAAAAACGAAAGTCCCACTGCACTAGCTCCGTGGTAACGGTCACCGACCACAAAATGGGCAACGTGGAGCCAGCCACCATTGTTTTGGACGAACAACTTACAGAGTTTATGGAAAGGTAATGGATTTGTTAAGATATTAAATTTGCGTGATCGGACACTTATTATTGTCTTCTGTTAACAGATAACAGGCTTAGAATAAGGTCGGGCTATAAAAGGCCCAATTTTTTCGTTACAAACCGGGGAGAAAAATTGGTCAAAATATTCGACGACCTAAACAAAACGTTTTGGGTCGAAGCTGTCGGCCAACATCTTCCGGCGCATGGTGGAAACAATGGTCCGTGACAACGACGCTGCCACATCTTCGGGCGTAGCCAAGGCGTTGCAGCATTCCGAGTCGACGGCCAGTAAATTCTACCGTGTGCCGGACATGGCAGAGGCGTTGCGGCGGCAGTGTGACCTGGACAAGATCGAACACACTGCCCTCGTAAAGACGTTTGTGGATAAACAGTAAGCATACATACCTCCCCTCACCCGATAAACGACGTAAGCTAACCCTTATTTTTATTTCAGCTTCGAAGACTTTTTCCCAGCCATAGCATACGCACCGTTTCCGAAACTGGAAGACGCCGTCAAAAAGATCCTGGACTCGCCTAAAAGAATTGCACAAAACGATTTGAGTATAACTTTACGAAACTGTCCACCTATGTTTCCTCCAAATATATGGAATGTTCATAAAACGACTTTGAGGAATGAAGACCGAACTACAAACCGAACTGAAGGCTGAAATCACAGATTTAGCAAGCTAGTTGGACATAATCATCCCACGGTATGGACGTTGATTACCAAAATACGCCTGGAAGTTGCGTCTGATGAAACAAAGATAGCTCAAGACGATATAGGTAGGTATGAACCGAAAAAAAAACATACGATTTACGAAAAAATGCAAATTAAACTAATTACATTATGCGAAGATTACAAAAATGGTAAAAGAAATTTAGAAAATTTCTTAACGGCTGTAGCGCACACAATACGGAATCTAGGAAAAAAAGGCAATTGAAAAAAAAGCACGAGGAAAAAAAAGCAAATGAAAAAAAAGGCATAGGTACCTACAGGCATATGTGTATAACGTATAAGTATAGCAAAAACCAATATGCCGTATAGTTAATTAGTAAGTAGGTAGGTAGTAAATAATAATTAAAAATAATTTAATGTAATTAAAAAATGTACACTTAATAAGTTAAAATAAAATTCCAAGTATAAAATTAAATGCATATTGGATGATATGCGTCAATATAAAACATAAATTTATCATAAAAAAATTTATAAAATATACCTTGTGGTATGATATGTAGCCAATAAAAAATTGGTAGATCACGTTGCTTATCTCTATACTCTTCACATATTTTTTTTAAATTGAATTGCATTTTTCATACTTCTTAAGTTTTTTTTTGGTTGCACAGTGCCTAATAACCGTTGCTGGAGTTTTCTGCAACTTCCAGTGTCATTTTCTTAATGAGGTTCCAAATAGAAGGGTGCTTATGGCTTACCAACTTAGAAAATCTATTATTAAAACCTTCAGTTTGGTTATTTGTAAGCTCGATATTATGGAATGTACTTTCGTGTACATTCCAAATTTCGGGGGGAAAAAGAGGTGGTACTTTTCGGAATTTCAGTTTATTTCCTTGGCCAATACGTCTGTATGTCCCATTTACGTAGGTTTGATCAAAATAATCCACCAAGTCATGTGATTCTTCTGGCATGATTTTACGTAAATGAGACATTCCTTCAAATATGTCAGATACCGGCAAAAAAGCCAAACTATCGACTTGTCCACAAAATAACATGAACTCATCATTTTCACGGTACAAATTTTCCAAACCAAGCTACTGGATTTTCCTATGCGTGCTTTGTGTTAAATGGTAATAACAACCTTTAACTTTTGAATGTTCACCAAAAACATTACGAATAGCTTGAATAACGGCCTTCTCAAAATCCACATGAATATGAGATGGATCAGAAAAATTGCTCTCTTTTCACACTCAGAGATAATGGCTTTGAGCATTACTTCGTAAGTTGATTATAACATAAAGTTGTTGAAAAATCACTGGGGCTAGAGCAAAATTTCCATCCATCATCCAAGTTGAAGACTTAGCAATATTAATAAACCTTCATCGGTTGCAAATATGACAATTCTTTCGTCAGCTTTACATTTGCCATTTTCGTCAACGATTCCATTGTCATTCAATAAAAAACGATGTCCATCAGAATTTATCGTCCAGGTGTCTATCAAAATGATTTAAAACACTAAAAATAATCTTAACTATCATATTATAATTATAACTATACTTACGTGGTATTATACAGTCTTCTAAGCTTTTTGGATCGATTGGATTTCCTTTTGACCGATGGTTACGTAAAGTTCTCTTGACTGTATCCTCAGATGGCATTTGAGCTTTTGCTGATTTATCTAATTTTGATACACCATTGGCAAATATTTCAACAAGATTTGTAGTTGTTGTGGCTGTATGTATTTATAATAAAAATATTTTATGTTTTTAATCTACATAATATTATTATTTGAAAAATAATATGAATAAACGCTCATGCATATTAGACTATTGACTAGCTTTTTTATTCCATCGTTCCACTCAGAATCTAAAATACTAATGAAATTGGAAACACTACTAATGAGTTATGACATGTTGTGACTATCCAATTAATTAACATACCAGGTATATATTCTATATTATCTATATATAATATAATATAATAAGTACATTATGTACTTACATGATTTTTCTTTCATATTCATCAACGCTTTGGTTACCATAACTTCCTTGCGATTTGGTAAATGATTATGACGATGAATTTTTTCATATTCTGTTATTTGTTTATCCGTACTTAAAACTGCTGGACACCTTACTGAAGACTTTTTGGAACATCGCCATTTAATTGTTTCACTAGTTTCGTAGTATAATGTGTACATATGACCATCAAGACAAATTTTGTCATTTTGTTTGTTAGATTTAATTATTTCCATTGTTGCTGGCAAAATAATAGAACATTCGAGGACACAGTATAACAAGGGTACTAACATATTATTGCAAAAATACCAATATAATATTACTGTTGATATTTTATCAATTATCGAAAACCTGAAAACCCTAAATACCTACCTATCTCATTATCTGTCTTTGAATCATTATAAGTAATAAGATAAGTTTGAAATATGATTTTGACATTTTTATTATAGTCGTATTATTTGTCAATTGTTGTCCTTTACGATTTGACGAGTCATATAGGAGGTATATAATCTCAAATAATCACTTACTTAGTGACCGAGTGCCACGTTGTTTCTAATCATTTGTCGGGGAAAGCGGCACGAGCTTAAAATAGTCTGCTATATATAACATATTAAGTAATAGTTAAACCTTATAATGGGAGAGAAGATGGGAAAAGGAAGAAAGGGCTAAGCTACAAAAAAATCACGTATATATTTTACACTGCTCACTGATTAAGTAAAATATTATACAAGTGATTATCTTGAGTTATTAAAAACACAAAAACGTGTGTCGTTTGCTTTTTTTTCATTTGTTTGTTTTTCCTTTTGCTTTTTTCTCACTGCTTTTTTTTCCGTTGCTTTTTTTTCAATTGCCTTTTTTTCCCAATACCCATAATACGTTATCATTAATATTAAATAATACAATTTTCATTTTTGTGTTATAACTGTTTTACTGTTATCATAGAACAATGCTGTTTTGTATGTCGTGGACACATGGTGTTTTATACCAAGTGATTAATATTATTAATTTTTTTCAAACTTTTTTATTATATTTTATTATATTTATTATATTTTGTGTAACATTTTACAGCGTATTTTATTTTAATGTGTTTTATAATTTATTATTAATTACTATTTATATTTTGACTTATTTACAACATCGACTGTTTACAGTGTTACCAGTGTTACAGTACTATATTTTATATTATAAAATTACAACAAAATAACTAAAATGATTATTCTCGGTTTTAAATGAAGTTTTCAAAAATTGTAAATTGTCCTTTTTTTCCGTGTTCTTTTTTTCTGTTGGTCTTTTTTCCGTGTTCTTTTTTTCCGATTACCTTACTTTAGGAATCAGAAAAATAAGTATTTTAACTAGTATGGGTTTTTTTCATTACAATTACATTTTCTTTTGTTTTTACTCGGGAAATCTTCAGAGTTTAACTTAGTATACATATTCAGATTCGTGAAGATTTTCCCCACCCGTGGATTGGTCGCACCATAGTGCTTGAGAATTTTCCCGGTGTCACGCTCAACATACGCTCGCTCATTTTCACGATTTTCGAGGAAAAAATTATGTATTACTTTAGGCATTTGAAAAATAAGTGTTTTAGTCATAATACATTTTTTCGATTTTTTCATTTCCCGCTTAGAAAAGTTGATGAATACGTTTGCCGTAAACGACGGATGACGGCGGACGAGGTCTGACTCCGCGCGTAGGTTCTATCGTAAGTTGTCCGCTGTATCTCATTGGAAATTATACTCTATTTTTCGAGAGTTGACCCACTTCCGCGCATGCATACTGAGCCGCCGGAACGTTCAGACCCCCCAGGTAGCAGACCGGCGGTCTGTGATTGGTCGGCGGTGTTCGGCGACCGACGGCGCTTGTCGTAGTAGGCAGCTGCCGCCGTGTACAATCGACACCAGCGCTCAAACGAGCGGTGGCATGCGCGGCCGCGACCGGTTTTCGTCGGGCGAGTGGGTCAACTCTCGAAAAATAGAGTATAATCTGATTTTCATGTTCAATACATCGACAGATCAGGTAAAAATACGATTATCCAATTTAATCTAAAATATTCTTTTTTTTTTTAGGCGTGACTCCCAAAAAGCTCATCAAGCTCAACTTTTTTTTTGGATTTTATGAAATTTTCTGACGGTCCTGAAGTGAAATAAGCCAACTAAGGAAAAAAGTTCAGTGAAATTTTTTGTTTTATCCATAAATTAATGAGTTAATTGCCTGGGAACTTCCCGTTTCAAACGGAGCACAGCGATTGGTCCAACTTTTCACTTTACTTTTTGACGGTGTTTAATCCGTTCGCTGCCATGTTCACTGGATGGATCAGCTTTCAAGCTTTCAATCCATGTCACAATTATTAAAATCTGTCCAAACCCCAAGCCCACAGAGGCGCATTTGTAGAGCGCTCTGTGATTGGTCGGTAAGAATTCCGCCTAATGCATAAATACGAGTGACACACACGGATCGTTGACATTTGTTTTTCTGCCGTTCACAGAACCAGATGGTAGTCGTTCTCCGACAAACATAAATTTGATAACAGGATATAACCTCAAATATTCTCCATTACCAACATAATTTTTTATTAAATTGGCGTTAGAGAAATTTTGTATTAAAAAGTAAACGAATTTGTAATCTGAATCGTCGAAACTTAAAAGCTCATTTTTAAGAATAAAACCGCTTAAAAAGAAATTCTTTGTAATTAAGGCCATCTAAATCCAACAATATTATAATGCTCTATTGTTTTTACTTCTGTCATTATTGTAGACTCTACAAACTTAAATTTTGTATTAGATATATCTTTATTATAAATAAAATGTAAATACCATGGCTAAATACATTTAAAATATGAATAAAATGTAAATACCATGGCTCAATGCATTCATAATATAAATAAAATTTAAATACATAATATATTATTATTTATTATTTTTGTTTGTGAATTAATGAACATAAGATGAGAAAACCACAGGGCTGGAAGTTGTTTAATATAATAATATTATATTTTATTATAAAATGTAGTTGTTCATCCAATTCCTCATTGAAATGCCACCATTTAAGTCTATCTGGTCTTTATTAATGTTTGTAATATTCTTTTAAATTTATTTTACTATTATTTATAGAACTATAATAATTGTTGAACCAACTAAATTTGATTGCATTTGTTTACAGTTATGCATTTATACTTCAGTAGTTTAAAATATAAAATGTATTGATTGTATTTGTTTAATTAATATAAAACGTTTAAATAATTATCTTCATCAAAAATATTTTTTTAGAACCAACCTATACTTAATAATGGGATTTTTTAAATTTGCAAATCAACATTTTTTTATAAATAAGTGATTCAAAATTTAATTTTAATATTAACAATTATTTTTGAAAAATAGGAATATATTTATATAGCTTACCTTGTTTACTCTTTATTTTAGTTTATTAAATTAGTTTAATATGTATTTTGTGTTTAATACGTATGGATTAGTTAGCATCAATTGTATTCAGCTATATATAATATTCGAGATCTTGAAACTCTTGAAATCTAAAAACTCTACTAAAGTATTAATAATATAAATAGATTATATAACCATATGTATGTATGAACGGGCTAAGAGCCCAATAGTACAACACAATTTGTAGTAATGAATATGAATAATATAACAATAAATAGGTAGACGCCTAACAATACACCGCGATTATATACAAATAAAAATAAAATAATAATTAAAAAAAGGTAAAAACAGTAATAGACAGTAACAACAAAATAGAACTTACTAAGAGAAGCATAGGTGCTCATTACAAATGAGTCCAAGTTTATTAAATAAGTAGATCATATTGTAACGTGAACATTTAAAAAAAATCACCCTATACAATGTTACAAACATAGGTGTAAGTCCAAATGTAGTCAATAAAATCTGATCAGGAAGCATGGATTACCTCGTTAACGACAAGATAAGATGTATAGGATGTAATATATAAAATCAATTTATGTCAAGATAATATGGAGTTATTTTTGTTTAATTTATGACATTTTACTTATCTACAAAATACCATGTTAGTTTTCTTTTATTTATTATACTTCACTGCGGGAAATTTACAGAATAGTTTTATAAAACACTTTCAGTCTTATTATACATCAACTCTAGTATTGTGGTTTATATTTTGTTTGGTTATACTCTCTAAACTTTCAGTTATACATATATCTGGGTTTTTTTTCAATATTATTATTCAATATGAATCATTTACATGACCATAATTATGTTTTACTTCTTCCCAATCTTCCAGAAGAAATTATTGTAGATGTGGATGTGGATGTAGATGTAGATGAAGAAGTTAACAGTAAGTACTAAATTATATACAAATATTTATATAAAGGTTATTACTTACAATTAGCAATAGCCATAAATTAAATGTTAATTATAATTATTATTTTATTTACAGTTCAAGAACATGCGACAACATACACAATAATTCCTGGTGTTAGACTTAAGTCACAAATATTTGTGGACAATTTAAACTACAGGTATTATAAAAGTAGAAGTCGAAATAACAAAATGTGAGTAGAAATAATATTATTATTATTTTAGGATTTGGTTTGTTTAGCTAGCTAGTAAAATCTTAATTTATAACTTATTTAGATACCTAGTGTGCGAAAATCAAAAAAATCGAACAGCATTTTGTCCTGTCACTGAGTATATGAATACAAATATAAATGACAATGCAATAACAGTATTAGGATTGCACTACCATGCACCTAGGTTAGTTGATGTTCCTATGGTTCATTTAAGAAGAGCTATTGGTATAACTGGAACAAAACCTGGAAATATGTCCACCTCAGTTAGAGAAATTTATAACAGAGAAATAGTTGAGTAGGTAAGTAAGAGAAGATCAATAAACTAACCTAAGACCAATACAAAAGTAATATAATAGTAATAATAAATAATATTATAAATAACTATTTTAACTACCCTAACCTAATCTAACTATACACCTATACTACTTAATATACTAAAAACTATACGAGTAAGTAAGTACGATAAGTAAGAATATTTCATTACTGCCTTAGAATTCCAGGAGGTGCAACAAACTACACCTATTTACAATCACAAAAATGCGTCAGCGCCGTCATCCCAACAATCCAACTACAGTCGAAGAACTGATTGATACCTTAAGCCAGCATCAAAACTCAGCATATGGAATAACAATGCAGAATCCGTCTTCAAAGTAAAATTTCACATTTATTAAAAATTATAAAATTATAAAATAAAATATTTAAATATATTTTTATTTAGTTTTTTTCAACAACATTTACCGTTTATGGTAGAAGGCGAACGGGTTGGCGTCATATTCTCAAATTTAGATGCGATTCAAAAATATAGAGAAGAACTGCTAACTGTAACCTTTGTAGGAATTGACGGCACATTTAAAACGGTACCAAAAAGTCCACCACAGCTAACCCTGCTAACCAAAGGCTGTTTATTAACATTTCAAGTGGTTCTAAAAAATGTAGTAAGTATAATTAGTAAATTAATAAATATAGCTTCTCAAGTACCTATTGACTGTATTTTCTATTTAAGTCTTTTCCGATGGTTTATGCGCTGACTTCCCGAATGACTCAAGCTACATACGAGTCATTCTTGATGATTGTTCGTGAGGTTTTGCCATTGAATTATGCCCAGTTAACAATCATATCTGATTATGAAAGGGGGTTAATAAATGCAGTAGAATCAACCCTTCCTGAAAGCAGATTTCAGGGTTGTTGGTTCCATTACTGTCAAGTAAGTAATGTAAAGTATTAAGGTACTTAAGTATTTTATATCAATCAAGTTATTTCTTATTAGGAATAGTTAATATAATGTACATCATTTAATTAATATTCTTTAGGCTATTGTAAGGTATTGTAGAAGAAGTCTAAATAGTATTTACCATTTATTCCAATCGAATTCTGAGGCAGCTACAATATTGCGCATGGTAATTTAGTCTGAAATTAATATGAATAAAATATTAATACGTTATACTGTTTTACAAAAATGTCTGTTATAGATCTTAGCTTTACCACATTTACCTGCTCAAGTACATCCCAATTGTACATTTACAATACATGATGGATTTTGGGTAATTGTTGAATATGCCAATCAATATCCGAATATTTATCAACAGATGGAAGTATTTCTGAATGGTTATACTCAGGAATTTTGGCTTACACAAATTGGCGCTGCCTCTATAAGCGTCTATGGGTATGAGAATTATATAAAAAAAAACATTTTTTTACTAGGTACCTAATAGTAATATACCTAACCTAATAGTTTTAAAATGTATAATATACTTTTTAGTTCAGATATACGCACCAACAATTACCTAGAGTCATTTCACTCTATGTTACTCAATCAAATGGGAAAACATCCAAATATTTGGGATTTTTTGCGTAAGCTCAATTTTATAAAATATTTGTTATTAATAAGCAATTAATTATTTTATTCTTTTTATTTTGGAACTTTCAGCTGATAACTATTACAGTATATTTTATTTTTATTCTAGAAAAATTGTTGTTGATTGAAAATAAATTTTACGTTGAGATGGACCAAGTTCGAAGAAATCTAACAATATATTAATGAATTTATTTTATTTTAAATTTATGTACTCTTATATTGTAATTATACTCATTTATACTGTTGTTTTTAAATGTTTAGGTAAGAAATCATACATCTAGAGTACAACGGTCAGATGCTACTCTGAGGGTTAGAGAGTATATTGATACTCTCAATGACGATGGGAATCTCCTAATGTTTCTCCAAAGAGCAGGCCATATGATGGATGGGTATCTGCATGGACAAGTTGGCCCATAGCCATGATAACCTGAGACAATATTTTATTTCAAATTTTATTATTATTTTTATACAATTTTTATACTTTTAACAACTTTTTTATGACAGATTTAATTATTGACAAATTATATATTTAATTTTTTACATTTATTGACAAATTCAATCAGGGGCGGACTGGCAGATCGGGAGATCGGGAAATTTCCCGATGGGCCGGTCGAATAATGGGATTATAGGCCGTCTCGGGCGGGGCAGTTTGATTGTACAAATAACTAACTTATATTATGATTTTTAAATTTTAGTAATATAGTATTCAGTGTTTGGTGTATTTAAAATCTATAAAATATAACATAAATAATACGATAATAATCATACCAAAAATTATATTTTGTTGTTCTAAGACACAGTTATAAAAATAATTTTAGTTTACATAAATAGAAATAATAGCCAATAACGCATCCGGCAACCATTTGGGTTTGTATCAGTGGCGGTATCACTATTTGTTTGTATACGATAATTCAATATAATATTATTTAAAAATAATATATACTGTTTTCGTATTTCGTTCACGAGTCTGTCGTCTGTAATATTGTAATAACTAATAATAGTTCATTAATATTTTGCATTGACTACTGGAAAGAAGCACGTACCTTTTGAATATTTACGATCCCGATATCGCCTTTTAAAAGGTAAGATAAATATAGAAGATAATACTATTTTAGACAATTTTGTAAAATTTGGTTTGCGCGGCAAATGGCAATACGATGTGAGTCGTGAACTATTTTACTAAATTATAATTAATAATATATTAATATGTATGCAACAACAACATATTTAAATAATAAAATAAATATGAATTAATTTATTGAATTTTTAATTGTTTTTTATACTATAAAAATGAATGAAATTGTCTTCTCGAAACAGCATGACACGGAATAATCTAGAAGCTTTTGTCTTAATGGCTACAGAAAAAAATATTTTAATTTACATACAGCACCAAACGGTTATAGACCGTTTAGCCTAAAAAAGCAAAACATTTCATAAATTATTAATTCCTTAAGCCAATAAATTAAATATATTACCTAAAACGCATGATATACCTGCTGTTATTATTTATATTTTGAATATGCAATGGAAAAAATGTGTCGTATTTTAAACATAAATGTTATAATTAGGTTAGACAATAGTTTTTGGGCCACTTTAAAAAAAATTCCCGGGCCGCTCTAAAGAAGCCAGTCCGCCCCTGAATTCAATTAGTAGTGGATAGTGATGAATGTATTGATTTTACAATGACTATTTTATAAGTATGTGTGTTTTATTATATTTATTATATAATTATATACAAATACAATAAATATAATAGGCGATGAATGTATTGGTTTTACAATGATTATGTGTGTTTTATAGTTCTATTATATTTATATATTATGATTTATGACATTGTATGTTTTATAATTTTTTTTAATAAATACAATTTTAACAATGTTCATAATAATGGTTTTAATGCCTTACCTTAGAAAAGAAAAAACAACTTCAGAAGCTTCAAACCATGACAAAATATATATCTTGTCATGCTTCAAACAGTTAAAACTAAAACGTGTACTAAAACTAGTAAAACTTTCAACTTCAAATTATGTAGATTAGGATCAGATATCTATAGTATCTATAGTAAAATAACGATTTTAAATTTTTTTTTCATGGTTGGTCACTCTGACTGTCGGAGAAAAAATTGGTTGTTATCATTTGTTGGAGAACGGCCCTCGGCCGTCACGGATCACCGTTACGCTGCCAGACTGCTCACTGCCATTCAACGTCGCTGATACATCCCATCACCAACGGTCGTATCGTAAAGAATGGGAGTCTAATATTATTTACAAAAGCTGGTTGAAAGAAGATAGAGATGATTGTTTCCGTGGCAAGTGTTCAAAATGCAAGATTAGTTTTCTCTCTGAAATAACTTCGATTAAAAATCACGCAAAAAGTTCACCAAATTGCAGTTAAAAACACACCTAAAGCGTCTCAGTCACTTCTATCGGCGTTTACCTCAGACAAAGTCGATCCCATAGACGAACAAGTAAAACATGCGGAAATTAAGCTTTCTGGTTTTCTGGCCGAGCATAATATTTCATTTTTATCAATTGACCATCTTGAGCCTCTTTTAAAAGAAATATTTCCAGATTCCAAGATATGTCAGAAAATGAAACTCAAGCGCACAAAAGCAACCAATATAATTAAAAATGTCTTTGCTCCAGTAGAAAAAAATGTATTAGCGAATAAACTTAATAGCACTAAATTCTCTGGGATGATTGACGAATCGACTGACATTGCTTGTATTTCCACTATGTGTATTGTTGTGCGATTTTTTGATAACGATATAGCTAAAATATCTTCTCAGTTCTGGGATTTGTTGCCAGTATATAACTTAGAAAATCCTGATGAAGATCATGCAGGCGCTACGGCTAAGAATATTTTTTCGAGTGTTATTGGCTCATTCAAAAAATATAATGTTAATGTGGACAATATAATTGGTTTTGGGTCGGACGGTTGCTCAACAATGATGGGGAAAAACAATTCTGTATCCACCAGAATGAATGAAATGTTTCCCGGGATTTTTATAATGCTATGTATTCGTCATTCGCTTCATCTGTGTTGTAGTGAAGCTTGTAAATATTTACCAAGGAGATTGGAAGATTTCGCGCGAAACGTATTCAACTTTTTTTCGCATAGTAGTAAACGACAATCTCAATATGTAGAATTTCAAACATTTTTAAATATGGATGTACATAAAATCTTACATCCTTCCCAAACTCGTTGGTTGTCATTGGCTAGTGTGGTAGAACGGTTATTAGAACAATGGGATGCTCTAAAGTTATTTCTTACTGACAAATGGATTTCTGATAAATTATTATCATCGGAAACAATTTATAATCAGCTCTTGGATCCATTTACAAAGGGATATTTTTATTTTTTGCAATGGATATTACCTAAATTCACTACACTTAATCAGTATTTCCAAACCGATAACATAGTGCTTAATACACTGCACAAGAAAATGGAAATTACATATAAAGATATATTATTAACTTACATGAGAAGAGACTATATTTTACAAACTCCATTGTCCGAAATAGATCCATTGTGTAATAGTCAAATAAAGAGTAATTCTGAAATTTATTTTGGTGTTAAAATCATGAATCACATAATGTTGGATTGCATAAAGGCCAGGCCAGATTTATTAAAAGAGTTTTATGCAAGATGTATTGACTTTTTAAAAGTTAGTTGCTCTCAAATAAAAAAAAACGGTACAATTTTTCAGATCCAATTCTTCCGTTACTTGACATTCTTACTCCATCTGTTGCACTTTCCGTAGATAAGAGATCAAAATATAATGCGGTTGACTCAATAAGTTGTTTAACTCAAAAACTTACAAGAATTGTAAATGATGATTTATTGCAAACTATTGACGATCAGTGGCGTTTAATCAGCTTGGTAGAATTATCTGAAAATATAATTAATGAAAGAGCCTGACAAATTTTGGATACAAATAAAACATTTGGAATCTGGTCAATTTTATGAACTGGCGATATTTGCTTTATCTGCTATGTCGTTGCCACATTCCAATGCTTGCTGCGAACGTATATTTAGTAAAGTGAACCGAATAAAAACAAAGTCAAGAAATAAACTTATTACCGATACTGTTGCAGCAACTATAATGACCAGTGAATGCATTAAAATAAAAGAAGGTTGCTGTTACAATTTTGTACTGCGGAAAGAAATGTTTGACATGATGACTTCCAAAAATTTATATCCAAAAGATCTAGTTTCAACTTGTGGAATTGAAGATTCTGTGGTAGATGAAGTATAACATAAAGCAAAATGACTTAAATAAGTGTTGTATCTTTTTTAATTAAACTGACAAATAGACTATAAAATACTGTGATTATATTTAGTTAGTAAAGTAATGTAATTAATAATAATTTTGTGGTAGATGATATTAATTATTACATAGAATAATATTTATTAAAAATAAAATATTTAATATAGATTATAGATTAAATTATATAGATTATAAGAGATTAAGCATGATAAGTTCATAGATAATATTATATTCTTATATTATCTATGGATAAGTTATCAAATACGATTTTTTTAAGTTTTCCTATTGTACGGTAATATACGGTAATTTTGATTTCTTTATACGGTTTTCACATAAAAAAATTCTGGCAACACTGATCACCGTACACATTTCTGTACTATTGTTGTTGATCGTCGATCAGTTAATAGTTTGCTGTTATATTATAATGTAAGTATTTTATTTGCCGACTGAAGGACTCCAACGAGTATGTCGTTCGCATGTAGCGGATATCTCATTATATTGTCGATTTTATCACTTTTATTTTGAATCAATTTAAATTCAAATAATTAAATTTCATAGCAATTTACCGACAATAAATAATGAGGTATCTGTGATCGAGTGGATGAAATCTATACGACGAAAGTTGGCTTGTTTCGGTCGGAAGTCTTCACGCAGCGTGATTGAATATCCATCTACCGCTTTTAATTAGTTTTCATTTTTATTTAAGGTTTTTTTCTAATACGATTATTTAGAAATATTTATTATTATACAAGCTCGCTAGGCGTTTTTTTTAAAATAATTTTTTCCAGCATTAAACGTTTTCCCAGGCGCTACTTACCATGGCGCACTAAACATTTACGCTCACCCTTTTTATAATGAATATTCTACCATTTAATTATTTTAATCTTGTTAAGCACCTCCTACAACCTTATAGCGTTTTTTAAATTTTTTGTATAGCGTTTTTTCAAGTGTTTTATTTTCGTTTTTACTAAGCTGCCGTAAAACAGCGCGCTAGTCCACCCCGCGCGCGTTCCATCCCACTGCTCTCCCGCTTAGCGTTCTTATTCGCATTTTTAAGCGTTTTATTCTGGTTAAGCACCTCATTTACAACCATAAGGCGTTTTTTAAATTTTTTTATAGCGTTTTTTCAAGTGTTTTAATTTCGTCTTTTTAAGTTGCCGTAAAACAGCGCGCTAGTCCACCATCACGAGTTCCGTCCCTGTGCTCTCCCCCCTAGCGTTATTATTCGCATTTTTTAGCTTTTAATTATTCATAAGCAACCCCCTTACAACCATATAGCCTTTTTAAATTTTTTTAGTGTTTTTTTTTCGGTTTTTTAATGCCGCCGTTATTTCGCTTGCTGGTCCACCCGCCGCGCTTTCCACCCCTACGCTCTCCCACCTAGCGTTCGTATTCATACTTTTAGCTCTTAATTATTCATAAGCACCCCCTTTACAACCATATTGCGTTTTTTACATTTTTTTTATAGCGTTTTTTCAAGTCACTTTTTTCGGTTTTTTAATGCCGCCGTTATTTCTCGGGCTGGTCCACCCGCCGCACTTTCCACCCCTACGCACTCCCACCTAGCGTTCTTATTCATTACTTTTAACGTTTTATTATTCATAAGCAGCCCTTTTACAATAAGCTGGTCAACGATTTTGGTATTTCAGGCACAAAGCAAATACCTCTTGAATTAGATACCTCTGGAGGTTTAAAGAGTTGCATTACATAATTAAAATATATTTTATCATCTTCATTTGGCCATTTTCATTCACTTCCACTCATAGTCATGACATTTACTAGGACTGGTATTAGATTGGTGTCATTGACGACACCAGGGAAATATTCCCCTTCTCAATGTACATTGTACAATTACAAAGTTCTCTATTTTATACAGTTCTTCCAGGTCAAAATCATCAATATTGTCATTTTTAAGTTCATTTTTAATGCCATATTCGTCTGTATCAGTCTGAACCCGAAGAATTAAAATTATTTTCTTTCGGCATTTATTTTTGGCCAAACTTTTTAATTTTTTTTTTAGGTTTTTCAACAACTCTTTTAATACATTTTTTTAGTTTTTACTTCATCTTGAGCAATTTTGTGATGTAACAGCTGTTGGTAACTTCACTCTAAAATATTGTCCACTTAAGGGGATTCCATACCGTGATTTTCTGTTTTTGTCTAACACATGCGAGGCATTGGATTTTAGACAGATTCTTTGCCAAACATACCAATTGATCTAGTGAAGCGATTAGAATTCTAAAAACAGATTTGAATTTGTCATTAAGTCTTCTTGCAATTGACTTCCCCACAATTTTGATTTTAGCTTCTCCAAAAATTGAAATACAAAAATGTTTAAATACTCTTTTTTAATATGACGTTTTCTGGAATTTGGGGGATAATATCAAAAATGTGGAAAAGTCGATTTCAAGTAGACTTGAGGACGAATTCAGATCTGTTTTCAGAATTCTTATCGCTTCATTAGATCAAATGGTATATTTGGCAAAAAACACGTCTAAAATACTATGTTGCGCTTGTGTTAGACAAAGACAGGAAATCACCGGGTGGAATCCCCTTAATAACGTCAGCCATAACAGCCTGAAATCACTTACTTGATGAACTATTGATGGAGATATTTTTACTTGGATTTGTGTCAATTGAATTAGATTTAAAACTTATATTGCTTAATACTATGCAGTTGGCTTGTATGATCAGTCGTAGTGTTAATTGTTTTCAATTAAATTTCAATTTATAGAATGTGATAGATTAGTTGATTCAGATTGTTGTGTAGAAGTTTCGATCTAGGAAAACGATCACGGGAATACACCATTTCTCGTCCAATCACTGAAGTTAAGAATTCCACCGCGACGGAAAAGCTTAAAGGTTAAAACCCACGTACTACATTGTATTAATTTTATATTACATTGTCATACTAGCACCGTATATATCACCATTGTCTATTCTCCTCGAATAAACGTCCCTTATGGAAATAGTTTGTATTGTGATAATTTTGTGAGCGTTACCTTCTCCTGCAACCATTTTTTGGACAGTGTCAATCAGTATATTTTTATACATAGTATAACGTTACAGAATTTTGTGCCCTGTATTACACAGTATACGAGCGTACCTATACCGTTATTATCGACATGTGATTATGCCTCTATTGCCATGCCTTTTGTCAGCGAAACCAATAGTGGGCGTTAATACGATAATCATTGCCATGTTATGTAACATCCGTCCCCCGACCCCACCAGCATAAGTATTACCCTCGACGACCGTGGCTTTCCGCCGTCCGGCGCTTCTGTTGCGACCGTCGGTGAACATATCGCAGTGCTTTTCTACTCCAAAAAAGCTCATTATTGTACGAATGCCCACACTGCCCTGCCACCACTACAAGGACAAAGACGAAGCACAGCCACCGGCCCAGCACTGTCACTATCGGCTGAACACTCTAGGGATGGGAATTTCGGTTCCACGACAAAATATCCTGCGTAAAAATATCCCCGACAAAATATAATATAATAGCTGTTGCGATTAGAAGTAATAAACAGACGCAATATTTTTCCACGAAATAAAAAAATTATCAGCTCTTGCTTTTGTACCCGTCGATAATGTTATTTTTGCATTTGAAGAACTAATTAACTCCAACTACTATGTAGATAATGAAGAAGGATTACGAACAGTTGTTGATTATCTTGAGGACACATGGATTGGGAGACCAACACGTGGTGGTAGGCGAAGAGGGCCACTTTTCCAATTAAAATATGTAATACATCAATGTAAGATACATCACATCTTTCCACTCAGAATCGAAAATGATTTTATTGTTAAAAAATTATAAAATGTTCAAATTTTATAGCTAAATTTAAGAATTTAAAAATGATTCTCATATAAATGGTTCATATGTAACCAAAAAATCTAAAAAATATATCAACACAGTTATTTTTACATACATTTTAAATTCAAATTTGGACGAAATTACATATTAACACAATGAATATCAATTTTAGTTATTTTGCATAAATAAAATACTATTATTTTTAAAAATATAGATGCCTCCCACGTCAAATGAGTGGCTTACTATTTCAAAACAATTTGAATTAACATGGAATTATCCTAATTGTATTGGTTCTATGGACGGAAAACACATCGTCTTGCAATCTCCAATGAACAGTGGCAGTGAATATTTCAAATATAAATCTTTTTTTAGCATTGTTTTGTTTGCATTAGTCGATGCAGATTATATTTTCTCTTTGTCGATATTGGGTGTCAAGGACGTATTTCGAATGGAGGAGTGTTCAAAAATATTGAATTACACATAAAAATAGAAAGTGGAAAATTAAACTGCTCTCACCAATAACTTTGCCAGGGAAAAATGTAGATTTACCATTCGTTATTCTTACAGATGAGGCTTTTGCCTTAACAAAAAAAATTATGAAACCGTATTCTGGGACTCATAATAAAGGTACAAAAGAAAGAGTATTCAATTACCGTTTGAGTCGTGCACGACGAACTGTTGAGAACGCATTTGGTATCTCATCTGCTGTCTTTCGTGCATTCTTTGCTATCCCAGTTCATTTTAATTTACCAAATATAATATTTATATATAGATAATGTATAAAAAAAATGTAATAAAACTGATTTATATTATTTTTTAATTTATATTTTAGTTATTAATTAATTCATTCATTCATTCACTAACACACGTTTGAATTAATATCCCGCACGTGCGTGCGTGAGCATTCGCTAGTTTCGTTCGCTCGTGTGTACGCGCCTTAATATGCCTAAATAAATAACTTACATACAAATTAAAAATATAATATAGTTACTTTATCTTAGAAATTTTATTTTTAATTACTTAAATGTTAGTTGAGGTGTTATGAAATTTTTAAGTTATTCACACGATAGGTAATTGTGTAACCATAAATGTATTTTGCAGGTTTGGTGTCGCAACCCAAATGTATAATAGTTCGGGGGGGGGGGATGTCTTACCTCCTCCAGTTCTTTTATTCAAATTTTAGTTTAAAATAAAAATTACCAAAAGTTCGGCCACATGTAAAAGCGCTTTTTCATCAATGAAGTACTATGGAACAAGAGAGGTTTAGTTATTTATTTATTTTGTGTTTTGAAAAATATATTATTAATAATTTCTCAAAAAATCTAAAATTTAAGGTGTATCTACAAATTATTTGGTTTGTTTTGTTAGTATGTTACTTGTATAAATATGCAGTATAACCTAACCTATCCTAAGTAAATAGTAGAAGAACATAAAAATGTACTTATTTTAAATTGTGTAACAATCACAAATAGAACAATATTCAAAAGTTTCGTAAATACGTTATACTAGTTATATATAACAAATGATATATTAACCGGACATCAAATTTCTAGAATTTTTTTTTATGAATAGTAGACTTATTCCAGTTACTAACTTTTGTGCTCAATTTTGTACCAAAAACTAGTCTTGAAGCATTTTTGCAGTGTTATACAACACATTTTCGAAACATTAATAAATTATTTAACATTTTATGCACATTACCCATTTCGACAGCGACCCCTGAGAGAACCTTTTTAACACTCAAACGAGTAAAAACATATTTAAGGAACACTATGGGTCAGGTAAATTTTAAAACAAGTTGTACACTTACTATTTGTTATAATGTGCCTACATATTTTGTTTTTCGAATCGACTTAATGGACTTTGCATGCTATCAGTATATAATATATAGAAATATAACAGTCATGCCTGATGAGGTATTTAATGTACTTTCATTTGTTGTTAATAAACAAAATTGTGTACAATATAGCACTGTACCTAACATGTATAAACTATATTTTAATATGAATAAATTTGTATACTAAATTTGTCTATTAAAATCTTTATATACAACCCCCCCCCAACCCGTGAGAAAATCCTAGATACGCTTCTGATACTACCATAGTACCATATAATTATTTGTTGTTATATTCAAATAGAGAGTTATTCAGTATTAGATGATCTACATATTAATTATTAAAAGACATATTTTCAAAATACCAAGTTGCATAATATGTAGGTATAGGTATAGTATATACGATAAAAATTTGAGGAGGCTAGTAGTATTTGGGGAGCCTAGTTCCCCTAAGTTTTTACTCATATAAATTACTTATACCATATATAATTTTAGTAAAATCTATGAATTATCATTATTCAATTCTTATTATTATAAATAAATAATAAAGAATAGTGGCTTGTCTTTATAGCTATATTTATTTTCCACAAGGCCCAAGCTATTGAAAACTAATATGCATAATTATACATTTTATAGATAAAAATAGAAACATATTTTTCAAAAATAAAAATAATCAGTAGAAAAATTCCCACACACCACTGACAAATCCTGTACTTCTGTACCAATGGAGTATGGACAGTAAATATAAAAATAGTCATATCATACCATATACAAATTAATATCTACCAATCATTCCATTCTTGGATATTAAACTGTCATCATCTTGTTAAAATATTTATTATCACTTAACAAGTTGTAAGACATTTATATTTGCTCTACACCACGGTTTTAAGTTCATAAATAATGAGTAAGTCTAGTGTAGTTTGGGACGTTTTTACATTAAATGTTGAGACTGGCCGAGTTAAGTGTGGTTTGTGTCCTGTGACCATGAGCCATAACCGTTCTTCTACATCAAATATGATGAGACACATGCGACTTAAACATGTAACAGCGGCGTACCTGTGGGGGGGTCGGTAATTCAATATTTAGTATGGGTTATTTTGGTTGTGTATTATTCTACAAAATAATACCTAGAATACCTTATAAGTTTTGTTTTCATGTCTTTCATAATCGCAGTTATACGTTGTTAATGGTCACTAATCACTATCTTAGTTTTCTTAGAATCGAATATCGCTCGTTAATTAATCGTTAATCGTTTAATTTTAGTTAAATTGTCATTTTATTTTATTTTCTTCAGTACAACTTAAGTTGTCGTGTCATCTGCACCTAGACCTGTTATTCAGTTAATAATTTGTAAGTAAATTTGTAAAAAAGTTTCAAAATGCCAAGACTTTTTAAAATCTGACTATACTTTAGGTAATCTGACCTTTTTCACTTTCCGACCACACCCCCAGTCACGAAGGTGACGGATTAGAGAGGTTCTAATGTACAAAAAAGCACCGGACATACGCTATTGGATAGTATCATTGAATTTCCGATTTTTATTGGCCATGGGAGATTTCTAGACACTGAAAATCGACTTTCAAACTTTCCCGCCTTCAAAATGAGACCGCCAAAGAGAGGCCTTATCAGAAATTCTTATAACAAAATCACCATCTATAAAAGTGTGACATTTATAATTCGACTGGGTCTCCAAAACCGGAACTCACTTACAACTATCACTGGGGGGTTTGGGGGTCTCCCCAGCTAGTAGATGAATTAAATAATGACGATAAAAATAATGATACAATTGCCTATGATAGTGTTACGTGTTACCACAATATACCGCGTTATTGTACACTAACAACATGGGCTATAGTAGTGTATTTCCAGTAACCGTGAGGTACAAATTATTCTAGTTTTTATACAATTAGTATAATTAATAATACTAGTTGACCATATTCCATATGTGGTTTTTAATATCCGTACCCGGGGGTACAACCACCAAATTGGTCGTGAGGCAATTGCCTCATGAAACACCTTATCACGCCGCCACTGGTAGAAGCAACCTGTTTCCATCGATGAGTTTATTATATTAATAGTATTGTATGATCTATGGTTGTCATCCATACTTTACAATTTGGTTCAACGATACATGACGAAGCTGCGGAAGGGACGTTTTATGTTTTTTTCATGAGACATTCTGACATTTTTCTAAGACGCTAAAACATTCAGGTATAGTTTTAACTTTTATTTACATAATACGCACTAATGCAGGGCTGCATGAACAATCTCTAAACATTTATTTAATCAATAGTGTGCTTTTATTTATAATTTCATCAATAAATTTAGAAGAAGTAAAATAATATACCTATTGCGAGCCACACTGAAAGCGTTTACCGGCCGTACGAGAACGAGGATCGAGGGGCACATAGGTATTTGTTACCACTATGCCACTATGGTATTAAATAATTGGCTGTTTTTCTAGAAACTAGAAAAAAATCAGGAGATTAATGAAATCAAAATGCTGAAACGTCAATATTTTCAGAAAAATGAACTCTACAAAATGGCTATCTTTGATTTTTTTTTTAAATGATTAAAAAAAAAATATATTTTATAACTTTTTTCCTAAAACATTAAAATAAATTAAAACATGGTATGTTTGAAGTTCTTGTCCCTGTAAGTCTTAATAAAAAACCAGAATAATTATGAAAAATATATGATAACTTCTTTATTTCAAAAGATATCGCAATGGGTAAATCCTCATGGGACACCCTATATAATACATATTTTAGTCAAGCGAAATGTCTAATAATATAAGCTCTCCGAGCAGCTGCACCAATAATCTCTCTGTTTTCATCATTAAGAATATTATTTACTTCTTCATCAGTTTCGTCTTAACAGCAAATTCTGGTAACCTTAATCTTAAACTTATATTATATAGTACAGCACAAACTACAATTATTGAAACTACTGTGTTTGGTGAATTAGCTAAACCTCTTCTTATACATGGAAGTTTTCTTTTCATACGATATTTCTAATTTTTAGCTGCATTTGTTACTGGTTTAAGTAAAGGTGTAAAATGTAAATATGTAAGGTTAACATGTATATCCTAAATAAATTTATTAATTATTTAATGTGCTTACTAAATAAATTATTAAAAAAAAAATAGTATATTAATACATCATTACTATTGTCTCCCAGAAGTATAAGATTATGATTATTGGTTGAATATACAGCACATGCATGACGCTATCATGCGCATGCACTATACACATGCACTATCATGGTAACCTACCTGACCATCCAACCACCAAATCATGTATTTCCATCAATGAACCACAAACTAACTATAATATTTTTGGATTGAGTAAATAAATTTAATATTATTATTATATTTTTAATAAAAAAATGACTATAAAAAGTCGTATAGTTACGACTAGACACGTTTAAGCACACGGAATAAAATGTATTTATCATCCTAAAACGAGCATCAAACGACAAGATTGTAAAATTAGTAAAGACGCAGTACCGTCAGACGACAAACGGAGTATGATAATGGCAAGGTAATGGTACATAGACGAAATGGAACGTTTCATAATAGACGCTCGGCGACACTAGCGCCACGAGCTGTTTAAAATGCAGACAACGATGGGAAGTGCATTCAATTAGAGATGGGACTAGTCGTTCACTTAGGTGAACTAGTTCGTTCGTTCTTCGTTCACCAAATTGAACTAGTTCAGTGAACTAGTTCACTGAACGATCAAACTGAGCGATTGAACTATACGTAAATGAAACTAGTTCACTGAGCGATTGAACGATCCTTAAAAATATAGTTCACTATTTACTAAAATACTAAATGGATACCTACATACAATTAATACAATAATTATAAAAACATACTAATTCCCATAATTTAAATTAAATACCTACATAGTAAATAATTATTATTATTCTGTTGGATTTAAAAGTACAAACATTAGCAGTGGCGTAGCCAGGGGGAGGGCCAGAGGGGCCATGCCCCCCCCCCCGCAATCGGCCGTGTTTTTTTTTTATTATTGTTTTTAAATTAGTACGTCCATAGAGTATAAAAATATGGGTTACCCCAACCCATCTAAATTGTGGTAAATGTTGCTATAATCCTGCAACACTAGCAACAAAAGCATTGATAAAATATTTACAAAAAGATTGACAGTTGACATATTTTGACAAATACTAACTACATGGCACAAGCCGGAAGACTTTTACAACAACGTTACAGGCGTTACAGCCGTGTGAAGCATGACAGATAAAAATCAAGTATTTTCCATTTTCAATTGCTCAAAAAAACAAAAATTTTTTGTTGCGCCCCCCTTTTAGAAATCCCGGCTACGTCACTGAACATTAGTAATAATGAGTTGAGCATTTTTAAATTGCATAGGTCATTCTTTAATTTATATTAAATTATTATTATTGTAGAACGACTGGATGTTTGTATTGTTTATTGTTTTAAATTTAAAATATTTTAAAAAGCCAAAAGGTTTGTATTTTAAATTTTTTTATATTATATGTATTTTTGAACTTACTTTTGTATTGATTATTATTTTTTAAATTTGTGTATGGAATAATAATTCTATTTTTATGCTGTAGGTAAGTAAAATTAATAGTAATCAAATTCAAGTCTAATACTTAGTATTTTTGAACTTTTTGTCCGACAGTAAAAAAATGAATCCAGACTTTTTGTCCAGCTTTTTTTAAATGAATTTTTTGTCTCCTGACTTTTTGACCAATTACTACCCTTCCATCCACAGACTACAGCATGGAAATGGTATAATATGTTCAATAATTAATATATGGGACAGGAGGAAACAGGCTAATCTTACGTTCCTTACTAAACTAATAAATGGTGAAGTGGATTCCCCTGCCCTCCTATATAAACTTAATTTCAGAGTTCCAAGTTTTTACTCCAGATACTCCTTCCTTTTCCAAATTCTTGTTAGCCGCTGTATTTAGTAAATCGTCCTATTGTTCGTATGACGAAACTAGCGAATGAGGACCCACTATTCCTGAATGCTTGCAGGCAATAAATTATTATCTGTTTTTCTATTTTTTTTTTTCATATTTTAATTGTATTTTGTAATTAATGCAACGTTCTCTTAGTTACTATGTTATTTTGTCTATGTGCTCTATATCCTAATTGTATATTTGTATTTTTGTAATTTATGTAACTTTCCTTACTTTATGTAGGTACATTCTATGTAATTGGGCACGTCCCGTATTTCAATTAATAAATAAATAAATAAATAAATAAATATTACGAATTACGATCATACAATGTATGATCAAAATTAGTATCCAGGTACTGATTGCAGGTTCAATAATACGACTTTGAGAAATATTCTCGTATCTTTGAAGTAAAATGTTATTTTTAAATTTGTATTTAATATATTATAATATAATACGTCTTATATAGGTACTGTACATATTTTTACAAACTTTTTGAAAATGATAAAAGGTTTTGACAAAAGAACACTGTTATGGTAATAGTACCTATCGTTATGTTTTTTTACACCAGTTTTGTATTAACGAAAGCCTTGTAAAAATCATGATAATTAAGTACAATATAGTAAACAGTTTTAGTATCCCTACAAAAATTAGGTTACAAAACCCCTAAAACAAATATAATTAGTATAGTTATCTATACCTAACCAGAAAATCTGCTTAGGTTTATTATTATTCTACCAGCTACATTTGTAATTAGAAAATATAACTTATGTCTAAATGTCTAATTGAATATGACATAGTAGCAAAATAATAAATATACAAATTTGGATTTAATTTTCATTATTTTTATTCCTTTGGTTTTATCCTGCAGTGATTCCTAAAAAAATGCAATGCGTCTATACTCTATATTGACACGAGACTCAGCTTTACGGATTATGTCGAGGACAACAAGTTTCTCTTATATGTTATTCTAAATAATCACCTAACTATGTAAACAAAACTATAAATCAATAGATTTATAGGTAACATTTAACTGCCAGCGTATGTATCACGAATCACGATCTATTTCCCCTTTTCAAAATTTGGTAAACGTAATAAATTAGCATTCGAAACGACAGAGCCCAGTGAATATATTGTTACGAAAACAACAACTTACCATGAGCCGATATCACGTCCTCGGCCAATGTCCATACCAATGGAGCCGACATCGTTAAGACCGTCACTCACAATACAAAAATGCTTATACGACTATACTGTACAATATTATAATTTATAAAAAATAAAAATACACTATTCTTTATTTCACTGTTGAAATTGACTACAACTTTATTTCAAATCATCATCTTTTGGATCATTGACGGTCCGCATACGCAATAATATGTAATATTGTATTGCAAATTTTAATAATAATTTTATTGTAAATTCCCGAAAAAAATCAAATTTTTTTTTTAATAATACAAATTTATGAATGATTTATGAATATATTTTACCATCTAAAGAAGTCGGTATTTTTGGACTGCTTTTACCGATGTTTTTGTCCCCGAACTTGTCATATATTCATCACTTTTAATCTCAAAACTTATATTTTCAAAAATATTATAGTAGGTAGTCAATATACTAGGCGTATAATAATTATTAAGGTATAGTATTAGTAGTATTACTATGATTATTTAATTTTATAATTTAAAATCATTATCTCCCCCGGCTAGACAGGAGGGCTAGTAGTTGTACTCCATAAAATAATTTTTACATTTTTCCATTGGAAAATTAAAAAAATATTGTAGTACTAAAAAATAACCATCTCAAAGGTAGCATATGCCGCAAGCCCGCAAATGATCTTTGTACCTAGTAGTCAATGGTGCTATGTAATTTGTATTACCATTTTGCCTATTGTGATTTGTAAGATTACGACTAATTAGGGTAGTGACCTGACTACCCAAATGTTAAATTTGTCAATTGATAACATTATGTGTTCTAATTTATAGGTATAATTTCCTACTAATAGCTGAATTTCGAATTATTCAGAATTACAGTGTATACGGTACCGTTGCGTATTGTATACCTATATTATGTAATAATATGTATAATGTTAATGGGTCTGTTAAAGAAATGTTATAGAATGATTTTTTTTTGGGGGGTGGGGTAGGGGCTCAGACATTTTATAACATTACAAGTAAAAAAAAAGATTTTTTATGTTTGTCTGTTTTTCGACTTCGTGCGGTGAACATTTGCTGAACACTATTTCAACTTTACGTGTTTCGCGATTTTTTTTTCAAATAAACTACAGTACAGACGTTAAAAGGTAAGTTTTTTTTAATATTATGATTATAAACATTTAAATAAACAAAAACATCGAAATAAAAAAACCTAATAACTCACTCTGTTGCGTAGGAAGTGCAGTATTTCGAGTCTGGATAGGCTAGGTATCTGTCCACAAAGTTTTAAGATTTTAACAATTTAACCAGCCCTAAAAAGTTAACGACCCATTTTTCAATAAGATATTCATTTTTTATTACTATTTAATATTTTTATTTAAATGTTCAGAGTTTGGGGTGTTCAGCTCATTTAATTTAACGGGGCCCAATGAGTTCAACTTTAATAGTTTGACTTAAAATGTAGCAGATTTTCTTATTATTTTTGATTTTTTGCATATTTCTACTTGGTTATGATTTATGATTTCCACGTCCCACTAACAAAAGTATAGACATTTTAGTTAATTTCTGTTTTTATTTATACAGTAAAGCTTGAACTAAAAACAATTTTTCTCCTTTGTTTATAGTATTTCCTAGTACTAAATGAGTTCAATTCTTTACGGTTATTCTTAAACAGTTTTAAATTAATTTTTAAGAAAATCTATAAGAAATATAATAAAGAAGTTTAAATTTTTTAAAAAACGGTTTTTGGTTTTCTTAAAGATTACAATTTTTATGTTAAACATAAAAAACGAACGATAATAATGAAAAAAATTGTATTGATAGTTCAGTGCATTTATTTTTTATTTTTTTTATTATTGCTTATTCAGTATTTAAGGGTTTTTTCAGGGATGGAAAATGTTTTTAATTTTTTAATTTTCGTTTTTGTTTATTGATTTAAAAAATTTAGTTTTTGTTTAACGTTATTTTCCTATTGTTTCCAAATAACGTTTTTATTTTTTTTATAATAGTAACGCACAATACAGAAATGTACTTAAAAGTTAAAAATTAAAATAAATTATTCTTAATATTTAAATTTTAAACTAAAATTATAATTTATATAGAAATTTAAAATTAAAATGTTTTTAAATTTTAAGTGCATTATTGGTAAAGATTAAAAAGTAAAGACTTAGGTGAAATTTTTTTTTTTCGTGGTATAAATATAATAATGTATGATACTATAATTTATTTTCGTTTTTTATTTCGTTATTCAATTTTTTTTCGGTTTTTGGGATTTTTTGTTAATGTTTTTGTTTTATTAATTGTTTTCCATCTTCCATCCCTGGTTTTTTCAACACTTATTTTATGATTATAAGTGCTATAAGTCCCGAACTCTGCTCATCATTGACCAATCACTAGAATATATTGTTAAATTCGAATTCGAAAATGTACCTAAATCTTAATTTTTCGTCTAAATAATATTCAATTTTGTAAAAATTAAGTTTTTTCAACTGATGTTGCTTAAATATTTTTGATTCCCAAATTTCATCTATCGTTTTTTAGAAATTATTAATTATTTACTTAACATTTGACTCACTAGGTTCAATTTTCTACCAAAATCAATCTTCAAAGTTTAAGATTTTACTTTTGCTTGAAAACATGTGCACAAAAACATAAAAATAATATAATATTAATATATAATTTATATCGACCTCATATAATATATTCATTAGTTCATTACAATTCTCAGAATGAATCATATATTTTATTTATATACATTTTTTTATTATTAACAATATTATATCTTACATTCATACCTATTCATTGCATATACTAATAATATAATAAAATTAATTTTTATCGTTGAGAAAAAAATACAGGTAAATTATATATTTTCAATACACAATTATTTTTCAACATTTTAGTTTAGTTAAGCTGTGTATAGACAGTGAGATACTAAATGTACAGTACCAAGTCAAAAAAAAGTACTATTTATAAAAAAAATAAATGTAATTATTAGGTACCTAACTATAATTAACATATTATAATACGTACATATTTTTTTTAGTTAAATATCAATAAAAAAATAAGTTTTTATTTAAATTTAGAGTAATGGCACCTCATCGGGCTAAGACAAGTGAAGTGTGGAATCATTTCACTGAAATTGAACACGAGAAGGCTCAGTGTGGATATTGCTCAGCTAAAATTAGTACTACACGTGGATCATTGAGTAATTTAAGACGGCACATGAAGGCAAAGCATGTCTTGATTCCATTAAATACAAATACAAGAAATGCAGCAGCAGGTTTGTGCACAAAAAAATATATTATTTTATTAAGTATTTTTGTAATGTAGAAAAACAATATTTTTTTTAGAAATTATTGATGACCCAATTATGGCCGGATGTGAATTGACTCAAGGTCCATCTACATCACAGTCAACTCAAGGTCCATCTACATCACAGTCAGCTCAAGGTCCATCTACATCTGAGACTGTTCCTCAAACTACTGCTGGACCGTCAGGAACATCACGGCATCGTACAAATGGACAGACCACACTGTCAGGTTATTTCAATCAAACAAAACCACTAAATGTCAATCATCAAAAAAGAATAGATCATCAATTGGTTAAAATGATTGTTAAGGGGTAAATACAACAACTATAATAATAAGATAACATTTCTATGCACTAAAAAGTAACTATAATTTTAAATAAAAATAACTGAAACAATGTTTTATTTTATAGATATTATCCATTTGACATTGTTGAAGACCAAGAATTTCAATGTCTTTTGAAGATGTTGAATGGTGGTTATAAATTGCCTTCGAGGAAAACAGTCTCCAACAGCATGATACCTCTTCTTTACCACCAGACTCATGAGAAAATACAAGTTCTCATGACCAATTGTTTCGCAGTGTGTTTGACAACAGATGGATGGACATCAATCAAAAATGAGAGCTATATTGGAGTTACTGCTCACTTCATTGATGAAAAGGCATCACTTCAATCTGTGTGTCTTGGCTGTAAGAAATTTGAAGAAAGGCACACCTCCGAAAACTTGGCTTTGTTTTTAAAAAATACCGTTCGAGAGTGGAATATTGAAAACAAAGTGGCTGCAGTTGTAAGTGATAATGCTCCCAATATTGTAGGAGCCATTAGAGACTGCAAATTTCGGCATGTACCTTGTTTTGCCCATTGTATAAATTTAGTTGTCCAGAATGGTCTCAAAAATATCAGCCATGTACAAAAGAAAGTGAAATCCATCGTGGAGCATTTTAAACGGAGTTCACATGCCCAGTCCAAACTCCAGGAAATGCAACAACAAATGGGCTTACCACCATTGAAGTTGAAGCAAGATGTGGTTACAAGATGGAACAGCACACATGACATGTTTAAACGGATAATGGAAATCAAAGATGCTGTTGTTTCCACTTTGGCTATTCTTCAATGTGATGTGGAACAATTGACGGTGGTAGAGTGGCAAATTGTAGAATGGTCAACTAATATTCTACAAATATTTGCAGAAGTGACAAGAGAAATAAGCAGCGAACGATATGTAAGTATGTCCAAAGTACTAATTTTTATACGAGCAATGAATGACACTATGAAGAGCTTTCAAAACAACACAGCCTTACCAAATGAAGCTCAAGATATGGTCACGACATTATTGGAAAAATTAAATTTAAGATTTTCAAGCTACGAAGATAATGAGATTGTGACACAGGCAGCTCTTCTTGATCCAAGGTTTAAAAAGATGGCATTTAATGGATTTAACCAACGGAAATTGGAGGTAGCAATTGATCAGTTGAAGAGGAAAGTCTGTCAAGTGACTTTGCCTGGTACAGCTAACGCAACTACATCAACCATAGTTGAAAATCCATCTACTTCTTCTTCTTCTACTCCTTCTACATCATTGCTCTGGAAAATATTTGATGAACAGTATGAACTATGTCAAACTTCAATTAATCCAACAGCAGCTGGAATTATCGAATTGGACAGGTACTTACAGGAGCCACTTATAAACAGATTTGAAGATCCCTTGACATGGTGGACTGTACACAAAGAATTATACCCACGTCTGTTTATAATGGTAAGAAAACGGCTATGTGTAACAGTTCCATGCGAAAGATTGTTCAGTAAAGCAGGTATGGTCATAACTGAAAAAAGATCACGGATGCTAGTCACTAAGTCCTCACAAGTGTTATTTTTAAATCAAAATCTTTAACAAATTTATTTATTTTAACTTTTAAATTTTTGTATTTTTTAATGTATTGACCACAGTGTTCTGTTATAGTTTTGTTTTTATATTTAACATTTTAATTTTTAATTTTTGCATGTTTTTAAGTTCCTATAGCAACATTTATCTCAATATAATTTTATTAAAGTTTTGTTTTATAACTATATTTTTCATTTCTTTTAGATATTTTTGAAAATGTTGATTATTATTATATTTGTTTATTTTGAAGTTTTGACTACAGACATTCTGTTATAATTTTGTTGTTTATATTTTGCATTTTTAATATTTTACTTTCGTTAGTTTTTATGTTTTTAGTAGTTATTTTGTTCCAATTTTTATTTGTTCCTACTTATATTTGACATTTTGATTATTATTTTATGATTTGTTTTTATGTATCTATTTAAAAATGTTCAATATTATTATTTTATTTGATTGTTTACAAGTGTTGAGTTATTATTTTATCCTTCATATAAGTATTTAAATTTTTTTATAAAATATATAATAATTATTTTGTAATTTTGATTTTATTTATATTGTCTAAACTATTATTAGTTATAACTTATTGACATTAAAAGTAAGTATCATACCTGTCATGGGTACGAAAGGTGATTTAGAATCATTGGCTTCACAGTTCACAGCTTACATAGTGTGATTTTATTTTTTCTTCTTGTGGTACACTTATAAGTTATAATATCTAACAGTTAAGAAAAATTAATGCATTTAATAAATAATAATAGTTGAAAATTGAAATCACAAAAAAAAAATGAATAATTAATACTTACTACTTAGCCATTGGGTAGTACTATAAATCGGTACCGACAATCTACATAGGGTCATAGGGGTTGATTTAGGATTACCCATATTAAATATTGTTTAGGAGTTAATATTAAGTTGGGTTAATCGGTATTCAAATAATTGTATAACCCTTGACTCGTGTCTTGTTGACTCGTTATGACATGTTACATTCTCGACTCTCGTTCATATTCGTCGGTTCGTCACTACTCACTACTATTATAGTATTATATATAACAAACACAGATATCTATACTAACATAGACATATACATAGACATAACATAGACATAATATACTAGTATAGATATCTGTGATAACAAATAACAATGGTAATATAGTATATACATTATACGCTGATAGTATACACCACGGTTAAAGATAGATAACACAGTACATTAGTACAATAATCCGAGTTCCTAACCTTAAATCGTTCTAGTAGTGAACGAAAACGGAAATTCGTTCACTAGTCACTACCGTTCGTTAACGTCTTAGTAGTTCGTAGTAGTGAACGACGAACGTATAAGATATACCCGGTTACCCGGTATACAGTATACAGTGTAAAATGAACGATGAACGACGTCGTTCATCTAATGGTGAACTAGTTCGAATCGTTCACTTTGGTGAACAGTTCAATTGAACTAGGTCGTTCACGAACGACACATCTCTACATTCAATCATTGCAATAGCAATGAAACCGTTAGAAACTAGAGCTCAGGTGAGCTATTCACGTACTATTTGTGTGATATATTTTTTGTTTAGGGACCCCATTCACCAAAATCATTGGTGGCGTCATTATTAAAAACCAAGGTTAATAGTATTCAAACATCCATAATGCACCCCAAATTTCCAGTTTGGTAGTCGACAACTGTTGTAGGGTCACCAGGACCGCGGTCGACACGTAGTCGACAAATATTATATGTATATGTATGGCGTGTATTATTTCATCGGTTATAGAAGCACCATTTCAATTTTTATATGTGGTTGTTAAGTAGGATCTCGTAATTTCATTGGTATATTTGGATTTTGCGTAGCTATTTTTAATGTGTATTAATTATTTTTCAACGTATTACGATGACAGCGACGGCGATGTCGACAGCGCGGCGGTCCTATTTCCAATAATATAATAATATTATATGATTTGTGTTGTCACCTATTGACCTAGTTTACTTTAATAACATACGGGGTGTATTTTTATTAAATGTGTAATAACAATAAGTGAGTACCTATGGTATTTATGTTCGCAGTATGGTATATTCACATTTCGCATACCGTTTATGAACATTGATTTTGATAACTACTGGTTTATTACAAAACTATTTTTACTAGGTAGTGGTACTGTAGATTATTAGTATAATAAATCAGTATTCCAAGGAAGTTGATGCAGCTTGCTTGTTTTTCGTTATTGGTTTCGTAGAAATAAATACAATTATTTTCATAATTTAAACAACATTTTGTAACTCAATTTTTTTGATAACTTCGTAAGATTATTAGTTGATATAATATATGTTTTATACAAAGTGGACAATAATCCAGGTCTATCGGGAATATTAAAATCACCTCCAATAAAAAAAAAAAACGACTTACTGGTCAGGAAATTTCTAATTTAATTAAAGCCCTTTGTCATCTGATGAGGAATTCGATCTTACGATTGTTCAATGTTCATGCAGCCCGGCATTAGTGCGTATTATGTAAATAAAAGATAAAACCACGGTAGATTATAGAGGTACACGCACGGCCGTATATTCGTAATGCAAACAATTGTCCCAGTGAATGTGTGTTTTATTCACGGGTTTGCCGGTAGATCATGCTATAGTCTTTTGGCCCTAATTTTCATGCTTGAAATACAGATTTCATACAATAAACGAACAAAAACTCGTCAAAAAGTCTCATAAAAACAAAATTGTACATAAATTAATGTAAATGAAGACATGTATTATAAATTCGACGTTATACTAGATAAAATGTACACATTAACAAATTAAGGTAAAATTATAAAATCTCTTGGAAACATCTCTTCCAAAAACACTTTTAAACTCTTCAAAACTTATAACTTATAACTTATAACTGGTTCATCATCGTCAACAGAACAATTACTAAACTTTGGGGGGTCTTAATAATTTATATTATGTTGATATCAGACGATATAACTGTTGGAATGTTGGTAATGCAGGATGATCATTTTGACATCCAGCTTAACGTATAGTTCCAAAAAATTCCTAAAACAATATAATATTATTTAACATTTATATTATTATTAAAAGTTAAGACCACATTAATGCTAGTGTTTGAGTATTGGTATTCAAATATTTTAGCATGATAAATGTGTAAAATGTCTTATAAGAATTTATATTATAAAATATCAAACCGCCTATGTTACCTCTATTTTATCTTGATTAGCTTTTGAAGTTAAAACATAGTCAAATCCAACACTATGAAGATATTCAATTGAGGTAATGGTTGAATGAAGAGTAACTCTTAGACCCTCTGCTGTTTAACTAGAAGTTATCATGCAAAATAATATTTTTAGAAACCTCCATTTCCCAAGAGTCAATCCAAATTATACCTTCTTTTAGAATCTAGAACATAACATAAAAGTTTATTTAGTTATTTTAATATCAACTTTAAATTATATAATTTTAAAATAACAGTTCTGAAACATTATGTTTGACTGACATCAATATCTGGGCTGCCATGTTTAATCCCTTCTCCAGGATAACGTCTATTAAGGTAATCAAACAGATTATTCAAGTATAGTGAAAACATTGCAGTTGGTCCACTGTCCTCTAGTTCTTCTTGACGCGGACACGATGATTGCTTCAAGGTTGATCGTGGTCCGGTCGAAGTGTTTGGTTAGGATTGAGGTGATGAAAAAAACACAACAAACACTTTAAGAATGTCACAAATTATGTATTATAATATTGCGACCAAAATATAATAATACATGACGTGCCGCTCGGGCAGATGAGTTTAACGTCGGACGATATGTTATCGGTCCGACGGTCCGATGGTGGATCTCGAATCGCCTTTTCCGCCGACCGCTGTACGTCTTACGCGACACAGTCCTCCCGTCCCGCCTTGCCGTTACCGGCTCGGTGGGAGAGTCAACCCGGTCGCGCTGCTTGCATCCCGTGGTGGTGGTTGGAGATAAGATAGACTGGTCGCTAGGTATAGTGCTTGTACATTGTACTTGCTACTAACGCGGGCCGCGTCATACTCCCCCCCCCCAAACCACCATACGGGGTGCCACAGCGTACTGTTGTCGGTGGATAAGTGGTTCAGCTCGCGGTACCCCTTGCCATGTGACTTGAAGTAAGCTTGCCTTGCTGACACCCTCTCTGGTAGGTGGTGTTGGTTGTTGACCTCGTGATTTGGTGCCTCGTTGTCGTTGGTATGGCTGCGACGTGACGTTGGTTATCCATGTGGTACTGCTCTGTTTGTTGCATGTGTCCGTCTGCCATCCGGACTGTGTTTGTTGGTCCGTGGAGGGGTTTGCCGTATTTACAGGCTATGGTCGGGTTTACGTACGATTTGGGTCTGTGGATCTAATAGCACCGTTACGAAGCCTGACGGAAATTCGTGTTCGACCTCGGTTGGTAGTGTAATAGTCGTGGGTGTTTTCGCATTATATTTACCTATCCTTAGACATTCATTAATGACCATAGCTTGAGCAGAACTAAGATTAAGACGTTTAACATGCTGTTGAATAAATTCTTCAGAAAGACTCTCAATTTTAAGTTGATAAGTTTTTACCATATTTTCATGTTTGTTGCTTTTATGTAACAACCTAATTCTATGCTTTTTAATAGCCTGGTGTGAGTGGGCTAAAGGTTTTTTTTTCCTGAACTTAATAATATTGAAATGGAGTTTTTATTATTTTTGTATTTGGAAAATCTATAAATAAAATTCTTCTGTTAAATATGTCGATAAATAATTACTTTGGGTTGTGTTTTATTTAATACATAGACATAGGTACCTTACAACATTTTCAGATAGTGCTCGACTTAATAAACAACATTTAGAGCATATATTTTCATTAGTCTTTTCAATTTTTAGTTTACATTCTTTGTTTTGCCATCTGTGAATTACTATTTATGTATCCATTTTTCATGGTATCCACAACATTATGAGCTATAATAGGGGAAATTCCTCGACAAATAGCTAAAGAGTGAAAATCGTTAACAATAGTTTGTAACTGAATTACTGAAATCACATTTTGAGAAACAGCAAATTGCTTTCCCAATATTAAACTGACAACTTCACTGTGGTTTTTATACAATCTTATTGCTTTTACAACTGTAGGTCATGGTTCCATATGCCTTGAAAGTTCCATTTGAGCAAGGATTTTCATTTCATTCAAATCAAATGAAACCCAAGATGAATTATGCAAGTCAATTTTTGAAAATATTTGAAAAATGCTGAATACAGTTGACTCTAATTCTTCTAAGACATTAGAAGTATCAGCTTGTCCTTTATAAATAATATTTACATACATGATAAGTCAATAAAAATTTAAAAAAAATAATATATGAGTAATTAATTTTTGTTAGGTCTACCCACTAAATTGTTCTAGCATGCACAATTATAAAGCAAATTTTTGGATTACTATGTTGAAAGTTATCATGTTTAATATTAAAAATATTTAATTTTTTTTAAATTTTTGATAGACAATTAAATGCAGAATAAATTTAAAATTGTAAAATTATACATCATATAATATCTAAATATATTGTCATGTTATGAGCAAAAAATAAATTATTGTACCTAGGTACTTGATAATATACTGTATGATTTAGCACTAATGACTTTTTTTTGATGATCAATTTTTGAGATTGTGGACACATCATCTCTTTTTTTAGGACTTTTCCTGCAAAACTGGAATTTTTGGCCAGTGGTTATCGGTAAATCATGCTTGTATAAGTTGAATAGCGCAGGGGCTAGTCCGTTATTCCCATGAGGATTTACCCATTGCGATATCTTTTGAAATAAAGAAGTTATCATATATTTTTCATAATTATTCTGGTTTTTTAATAAGACTTACAGGGACAAGAACTTCAAACATACCATGTTTTAATTTATTTTAACGTTTAAGGAAAAAAGTTAAAAAATATATTATTTTTTTTAATTATTTAAAAAAAAAATCAAAGATAGCCATTTTGTAGAGTTCATTTTTCTGAAAATATTGAGGTTTCAACATTTTGACTTCATTAATCTCCTGGTTTTTAATATTTTTTTCTAGTTTCTAGAAAAACAGTGAATTATTTAATACCATTCTGGCATATTGGTCATATATATAGATAAATGTATTACCTGGAATAGCTATAACTAGCTTCGTTACAGTATCTTTTATTATTTAATAATATTCATGTAAATATTTTGATACTTAATTTAACATGATTTTTTTAGTTATTACACAGATTGTTATTTTAAATAAAACAAATATTAAGAACATACATTATATTATTAATTTATTATTATTATTATTATTTAATACTTTTATTTGTGAGTCTTCCTTCCAGAACTCCAAAACCATATAATTTCTTCTTCTTTGAAGTGCTTTGAACAAACAAAATGATCTTGTGCTTAGTTTAATATCAATTTTTGGTATATCTTTTTTCCATTTATCAAAATCTGGTTTTTTTGTAGGAGCTTTAAACACTGAAACCTAATATGATAAATTATATTATAAGACTGTAAAGCATATGTAACCAGTGCTTGAATTGGGGAGGTTGAAGTCTTCTTTTTTAATATTATTTTAACATAGGTAAACCTTTAATTACATTCTAGTCAATAAGGTAGGTAGGTAGGTATATAATTAGGTATCTGCAGTTACATACATTTCTTTTCATTTTTGCACCACTGTACATTTTTTTTTTAATTTAACCATTGGATGTATACAATAATTATAATTTTAAAATGTATATAATGATTATATTTTAATTGTTTATTTATCTTATCCTTGCAAGTTGCATAACCAGATTTTCAATATACTATAAAACACTTAACCATTTTACACAAAAACAATTGAAAACATTCAAATAAATAAACAATTTATTATTATATTTTAATTTCATTATGATGAAAATTGTATTACAATATAAAATATAATTCATATTTCGTTGTAGACAAAATATAATACGTACCTACCTATAATATTAATACAAATAAACATTTCAGTTAGGGCCAAAATACTGGTATGCGATCTAGCGGTGAAAACTTTCTTAAAATATATTTCTCGGGACACGATTTTGATAGTCGTGCGTATACCTCTATAATCTACCGTGGATAAAACTATACCTGAATGTTTTAGCGTCTTAGAAAAATGTCAGAATGTCTCATGAAAAAAACATAAAACGTCCCTTCCGCAGCTTCGTCATGTATCGTTGAACCAAATTGTAAAGTATGGATGACAACCATAGATCATACAATACTATTAATATAATAAACTCATCGATGGAAACAGGTTGCTTCTACCAGTGGCGGCGTGATAAGGTGTTTCATGAGGCAATTGCCTCACGACCAATTTGGTGGTTGTACCCCCGGGTACGGATATTAAAAACCACATATGGAATATGGTCAACTAGTATTATTAATTATACTAATTGTATAAAAACTAGAATAATTTGTACCTCACGGTTACTGGAAATACACTACTATAGCCCATGTTGTTAGTGTACAATAACGCGGTATATTGTGGTAACACGTAACACTATCATAGGCAATTGTATCATTATTTTTATCGTCATTATTTAATTCATCTACTAGCTGGGGAGACCCCCAAACCCCCCAGTGATAGTTGTAAGTGAGTTCCGGTTTTGGAGACCCAGTCGAATTATAAATGTCACACTTTTATAGATGGTGATTTTGTTATAAGAATTTCTGATAAGGCCTCTCTTTGGCGGTCTCATTTTGAAGGCGGGAAAGTTTGAAAGTCGATTTTCAGTGTCTAGAAATCTCCCATGGCCAATAAAAATCGGAAATTCAATGATACTATCCAATAGCGTATGTCCGGTGCTTTTTTGTACATTAGAACCTCTCTAATCCGTCACCTTCGTGACTGGGGGTGTGGTCGGAAAGTGAAAAAGGTCAGATTACCAGAATATACAGAATATTTTTTTATTTACATATTGCATACATACAAGATTATATCAGAAATGTATTATATTTTACATTACTTAGAAAAAACGTCAGTTATAGATTTCTGTTTAGCAAATGACATTCTAGACTTAGCTGCAATATTCCTCCATTTCTTGATCTACAAATTGTCCATAGGTTTTGAGGTTGAATTTTGCTCTATGTACTGAAGGGCAATATCAAACGCGTTATTGGCATCAGTGTGTGAAAATCCGGGTAGGTGGTTGGTCACCATCACCATCCGACGCCTCGTTCACAGTTGCTTCACCATTATTTTCCAAAACAGTGGTAATAATCTTGTCGTCATTGAGGTCCTCACTAGTTTCAGTCTTTGTCACAATGGGCAATCCGCTTCTCACCTTCACTGGCAGGGACATTCGTTTGTACGCTTTGTAGGTCTTCAATGATTTCTTATGTGTCGTTGATTTGCTCATCTACGATCTGGTCACTTTCAGTCATAACTTCCGGCCAAAGCTTAAGCCAAGATTTTTGCATAGTGTAAGGTTTAAGTTCCTCCCATGAATCAGCAATTGTATAGATAGCATCTTTATGTTAAATGATTTCATTGATTCAAATATGTTAAAACATATTATTTTGGTTGTCATTCACTAATAAAAAATTTTCATCTCTATAAGTCTGTATATTGTCTTTCAATATAACATCGCTTAAATCAGGTAAATTGTCTGGAAGTTTTGGAATTATAGATGACCGAGCATGGTGTATATTATTACGAATTAAGGTTAAATCATAAGTTGTTAGTGTTGGAATGTCTTTTGATAAAGCTCCACGAATCAGTTTTGATGGTTTATCATATAGTTCTTCTACAGCCTTTCGCTTTAAATTATTACTCAACTGTCTCAACTGTTGTTTATTAAATAGTTCGGCAGAATCTTTAATATGATAAGTATGATCAATTGCACTTTCTATAATCTCATTTTCATTATTTAGTTTAATGTATGACTTACACGTATTTTTACAGCAACTCCAACGTTGAATATCATTCTTTAATGTTTTATGATAACAAAATTTGTATTCATCAATATTAAATAAGGTTTTATTTTTTTCGCTTAAAATCACCGAAGTCATTCTATAGGATTTTAGAGTTTAAGTTTTATTTAACAAAGATTACACAAACGTACAACGTTTCAACAACAAGATCGAAACCAAACTGAAATTATTATATGCTTTAAAGTACGTTCATAATCGTTTAAATAAAACCGGACGCAATTCGTGTGTAGCCATGAAAATAATCTCATGCACAAGGGTTTTTTTTCTCCAATTATATTTTAAAAGATAAAATGCACACCGATAACATACACCTTTCACAAAGTTAGATACAATTAGCCGGTTTATCCAAAAAAATAAATAAAATAACCCCCCAAAATATATTAATATATAAATATTAAATACTCCTAAAAATGATCAACTATGACTTCAATACTATTTTAGGTTCATTGTATACAAATTTTTTTCAACTACAAAGCTGTACTAATATAGGCTACCTATATTTTATCTCCCTCCTCAATGATTGCCTACCTGATAATATGTATACTGTTCGCATTACCATATTACAAACTCACGCGGGATAGCTAAAAATTAAAATTAAATATGATTTTGTTTCCATACCTATGCAGAGCGAATTACACCCATAAGGAGTTAATAATTAATCACAATTTTTTTCGCGGGCAACTCCGGGTTATTCAGCTATACCTATAATATATAAATGAATATTTGTCTGTAGATTAAACCTTGGGAAGAGATATTCTAATTTAAAAAGGGTTATAATTGTTTTTTTTAATCATCGGATCTTAGTACGGTTAGTTTAGGATTTTGCATTAATTGATTATATTCATCCACCGTAGGTGGAATTAAGTAAGAACGATAAACTTGGTATAACTTTAATACTTTAGAGTTAAATCATACACTTACGTACAAACAGCACGGAGTCCGCGATCTACAACAGGTAGATTGCTTACCTGATAATGTACTACTACGAATCAGAATTTTTATTTCGGGCAACGGAAAAGTTAAGATACATTTTGAACACCATACACCGAGTATTAAATAACGAATTGAACAAATTAATTTTAGTCATATAGAGTTGGTACATTTAACGGGCAACGAAGTGCACAGGATCAGCTAGTTGTATTATATTCTTATTGTTATTGAAGGATAAGATAAGCAGTAAGTTGTTAACATTGAAGTATTTTTAGTGAGGTTAGAATTGTTTTCAAACTTTGGTCGGAAGAAAATCCAGAATGGATGCATGAAACTCAGCATAAAGTCAGGTGGAATATCAACGGTTAGTGTGGAATCCTAAATGGACAAATAATTGGTCTATATTTGTATGATGGAAATTTAACAGGGAAATTAGGTACAATAAGTAAAATATAGAAGTCAGTAGTTATGAGCTAAAATTTACAAAAAATTCACACATCTAAAATACGCAACATATTTTATTAAATATCAAAATTTTTTAAAAACACCTATTTTACTAAATCCAAAATAAACAAAATAAATAAATTTTTTTCTGTTCATTATAATTATTATAATATAACTGTATTAATTAATAAACTAAAAAATCAGAATTATGATATCCATTTTTTTCAGGAGATATCGCAATGGGTGAATTCTCACGGGAAACCCTGTATTATCAAATTTCTTAATTGTTACATGTTATAACAAAAACTTTTAAAATTGGGAAGTTACAACTGACGATTATAATTATACTTTTTACATGCCCATATTTAATAGTTCAAAAATATTCTAGGTTTTGCTGTAGCTATAAAATCAGTTTTTTCTATTTCTGAAGAACTTCTAAATAATTTTGATTACAAGTATTTTTTAACATATAAACTTTCCCAAGACCATATAGAAATACTGTTTTCAAAAATTCGACAACGATTTGGTCATAACAATAATCCTTATGTATTAGAATTCAGAACATCAACGAAACAAATATTATTGAAAAACTCTGCCACTTCTTCATATGCAGCCAACTGCGTAGCTTTTGATAAATCCATCAATGAAAAGTGTTTTTGAAATACAGTGGGCAAAAAGAAATTCTGGAGACACTTGTTATTTACATGATGAAAGTATCTTAGAGGAAAAGGAAAAAGAAAATACCAGATATATTCATAATGAAGCTGATGGCTTTAGGATGGTGAAAGAAAATATTTTATACTATATCTATGGTTTCATTGTGAGAAGAATTTCAAAATAAATATATTGTTTGACTTATTGTGAGAACTTACTGGAAAAATTTAATGAACATAATAATTATGCTATTTTAAATGAAAATTCTAAATTGGTTTCTATTAAAAATAGAGGAGGGCTTGTAAAAAGTTCATCTTTTGTTGTAAAAGTTGTAAAATTTGTTGAAAAAACACTTATAAATTTAACATTTAATTTTAAATCAATTAAAATGTTGAATTCTAGTTTAACGTCAAAGATAATTTTTGCAAAAATTTAAGTTTATAATTCTAATATTTTAGTTGATGTAAAATGACCTAATGATGGATTTTTAGAAAACCATAAATTAGAATTAGTTACGATTATTTGTAAAGAATATTTAAAAATTAGATTGCCCCATAACGTAAAATCTAAGACAGCCGATATTGTGAGTAAACGGCGTTTATTAACAAAACTAGTATTATTTAACCATCAATAAAAATATAAACCTATGGCATGCATACAGTTTTAAAATAAAATTATATCATATTAATTACTACCTATATTATTTTGTTTGTTTTTTGCATTGTACATATTGTTTCTAATTAAAAATAAACTTAAAATTAACATGATTAAAATGATCATACTTTATTTTATATTTATGTTATATTAGTCATATAGAATAATGATCTTAAATAAATTGAAATAAAAAAATGATGATTGAATTGAAATTTATTAAAATACTTAAATTAAATTTGGTTTTAAATAATTACTATATATTAATATGAGCCATGGAGTATGGACTCATGAGGTAGAGTGAAAATAAGCGACTACTGCCTAGGTAGCATGTCCATTTTTTTCAACAGTAATCCACTTTTTATAAACCAGAACGAAAACGTGTTGTGAGTGTTAGGTTGATCGTTCTATCGTAGTAAATTATTTTATATTTATCGTTTTGTAATACTGAACTTTGCTAAGCTGGCTATTATATTTTATAGGTATTCAATTGAGCATTCATGGTTACTTGAACTGAACCTTTGGGTACTAATTACCGTAACTAGCCTAACCATAGGACATAACTATTAACTACGTTAAGTTTTCGGAGCTATAGGCCATTATTCCATGATAAATTAATATTTCCCAAAAATATTTATAATATTATTACCTTTTTGTATAATTAAATCATGTATTGTACACCTACCTACTCATACATAATTAAGTTACAATATTTATGAACAATTGCAATGACGCAATAGTTATCCCTAACTAGAAACAATATTAAAACTCATTTGAAACCTCGTAGTATATATAATAATAATATATGTGTAGGGAGAGTGGGGCAAATTTGAATGAAATTCACAATTTTATTTTTTAATTTTTATTTTTTTAACTAATTTTGAATTTGATAATTGCAATCTGTAGTCTAGATCAGGGGTCTCCAAACTACGGCCCGCGGGCCGGATACGGCCAGTGAACAAATTTTAACCGGCCCGTGGCCCGCATAGGACGCATAGGTAAATATAGAAAAAAAAATATTTAAAAATGTATTTATATTATATTATATTTATACCTATTTATTTTTATTTAAGTATATTGTAAAGTAAACAATATTCTATACAAAAATATAAAGTAAACATATTATTATTTATATAGGTACCTATATTATCATAAAGTTAAAAATTATATGTGTTAATAAACTTTTGGCCCTCTAAGAGCATTTGATTTTTTTTGTGGCCCTTGAATAAAAAAGTTTGGAGACCCCTGGTCTAGATGTTTGTGAATACTATTTGACTGATAACAACCTCATATATTAAATAACTAATTTAATTTCTAATTATGAAGTCAACAATATTTTTATTCAAAAGTGCCCCATCTATGGGGTGGATTTGAATGTGTCTTATACAATTAAAGGGGTACATTTGAATTTTGAACATAAATAAATAGGTACTAAATTAAATAAAATATTTACTTTATTTCATCATAGAAATAACACATCATAATACAGTAAATAACAATAGGAACATTATAGTAATTAAATGCTTTATAAATTGAACATTAGTTGTTCATATAACTAGATAATGTAGGAACATTGTTGAAATTACCTACTGGTAATTATTACTATATAAGTTTTAGTAACACTTAAAACACTTAACAACATTTTTTAAAACTTAACAATGTATAAAATAGGTATACCTCTACCTATATTTAAACAAAATCATAAAAACTTTTAAAAACAAATGGATAAGGTTTTACCTCAACCCATATTATAATTTTCAAATGAAACTTAAGGCAAAACCAAGACTCCTTCACTCCGTTTTATGTTACCTGAAACTTTTGGCTTTGGTAATAATAACTGAATATCTGAGTGTGGTATCTGGTCTATATCGTCTTTATCATGGTAAACAAATGTGCCACTTGTTTTTTTTTTTTCAAAAATGATACCACATAGTTTTGATGATCAAAATCTACAACAGGCTTTCGTATAGCTAAATCTAAGTGTCTTGGCATGAACCCACTGAACCAGTCAATTCCAGATATAAGAAATAAGTTCCAGGAAGGAGGAACTTCTATATTACACCCTATGGCATAATCATGTGCAAGTTTTCTAATTTGTTTTGTTGTTAGCCCATAATTTATCTTTGAACACTTGACCATGTATTCGAATAGTAACAATTCCTGTGTTTGAGTAAATACTTGTTTGACACTATACTTGGATTGGAATTTGAGCACTTCATTGTTGATCCAATTACCATCAGCAGTCTTCATTTTTTTCACTCTATAAAATAGAGTTGTGTGTTTAATATATATATATCCTGTTTACAAAATTTCTACCAGAATGAGTTTTTCGATTTCAACATATTATACATTATCTTTTAGGAAATTGGATCAAAATGGTACTTTAAAGAGGTAATTTTTCAATTTTCTCAATAGGGGAAACATGGGTAAGACGGGACACCCAATTCTTTAACCCAGATAAAATAAACAATTTATACATTATCATGTAAAAAATGTTTCCAAGTTATTACAAATATTACGACACACCTAAATATTCAATAATAAATCCAAAATCTTTTTTAGAAAAATATTGTGAATTTTTTTAACTGATTCACTCAAAGTGTCTCATCTTACCCTGTTATCGAGATAAAACGGGATACTACATTTTAAAGATGGGACACAGATTAAAAGCATGTAAAAAAATGCTGTATTCTTTTTTTTTAAAACATAGTGTTATATAAATATAATACAAAACAAAATTATATAGGTATTATAAACCTTTTTCAAGCATTTTATCCTGTTACTTTAGGTATAAAAATAAAATAACTGAACATAACATTTATAAAATTAAAAATCAATAAAAACTTAATGACTAAGGTAATAACTTGTATATAAAAAAAAATGACTTAATTATTAATAGTCTTATTTTTCACTTGTTAGGAATATTAAGCAGTTATCACACTAAGGACATTGGTTATAATCATGGACATTGGTTGGTCCTGATCGGTAGTATAATTGTGATGAAACTGGTATTTATTCAGTTCCTAAAAGCAAAGCTAAAATAATTTCCACTAAAAGCCGGAAACAAGTTGGTTCGATCACATCTGCAGAACGTGGTGAAACTGTCACAGTTGAGATGTACATGAATTCTGCTGGAAGATATATGCCACCATTGTTTATTTTTCCCAGACAACGACACAACATGAAATTCATGAGAAATGCTCCTCCAGGTTCTACTGTAGAATTTTATCCTAGTGGCTGGATGCAGAAAACTATTTTCTTCGAACGTTGGTTGCAAAACTTCATTACTTTTTAAAACGCAACAAAAAAAGTTCCAGTATTATTATTACTAGGTTATTACTAGGTCAAGTCAAAAAAAAAAAAAAAAATAATAATTAATTTTAACCATTCTTATTAATCAATTAAAAAAATTAAATTCATAATGACCTACTGAATGCTATATTATGTACATATTGTAAAAAAAAAAATATCTTAAAAATAAAAAAAATGTAGGTATAAATATAACATAGATATAATAAAATTATAATTTATAATAATAATTTTCTTTTTGATTTTGCCATTATATTCAACACTTCATTTGGTGAAACTGATATTTCCTAATGAACGGATAAAAGAGTCAGCCCTGTTAAACGGTAATTTCCAATTTGGTTTCGAAGTAGTGTTTTTACTCTTTCTAAAGTTGAAAATGTAAAATAAAACCATCTAAACACGGTAAAAATACAGATATTTTATAATACTCTTCTGGTGAATTACATGAATAATTATCCCTATAATTTTGTTTATTCGTAGTACGCGGAATTTTAATTTCAGTATCAAAATACATTTTAGATAATTTACTAGCCTCTTGAAAGATTTTTGTAAACGATTCATTTGGATTTTTTCTCACATGTTTCAGCCTCTTTATAATATGTTTAGCATAATCAACAGCAGATAAAAGATCACGTTTAGGGCTTTGCAAATAATGTGACAATGGTAGAGTGAAACTTAAAAGATTTTCACAGACAAGTAATGAAATTATAATGTGTCATTTCTTATTAACATGGTTATTATGGAGTTCCTTTATAGTTTATACGAGGGTTTATCGTCTATGTATATATTTATTTATAGGGTCTAGGACATTTCGCCGCCACCGTTTCGCCGCCGGACATTTCGCCGCCACCGATTCGCCGCCGGACGTTTCGCCGCCAACCGATTCGCCGCCGGACGTTTCGCCGCCGGACATTTCGCCGCCACCGTTTCGCCGCCACCGATTCGCCGCCACCGTTTCGCCGCTAGACCAAAATTCCGACCAACCCTTCGAATTTTGAAAATATATTCACATTTTGTTTATTATAGCAATTTTATTGCATTTTTAATCATATTAAGCAATTACTTATATATGTGTAGTGTACCCAAATCAAGTTTTAAAAACGAAAGGGGTATATGTCGTAAATTAGTAAAGATAAAATATCTATATTCTATGCTTTGTGAAATGTATAATGTATTAATATATTATACTATAGCCTTTTATCTTATTAAATAATTTATTTCGTTGATTATAGTAAGTCGAGGAGGATCTATATTATATTGTTCAGTCGTCTAGTGGTAGACTAATATATTCATATAGTAAACACTATATATAAAGGAATAGGTTTGATGGAAAAGAATTATATTTTTGACTTAGATAGGTAGGTTCATAAAATAAATAACATTCATAGGTGTAAAAAGATTATATACTTAACATAAAAGTTTTTTTATAAATAAAGGTTTGTGATACAAAATTAGTTTTGAATACACATGTATAATAATTGTGTACAGTGAATAACTATGTAGGTACTTACTACCTACTTAGTTACCTATATTTATAATTAATTCTGTCAGTCTGTTTATGCTTAGTTTAAATCAGAATGCTTCGATCTGCCGACATCAAAAATGCCTTGTTATCATCCTGGGCACATTATAGTATACCTACCATTTTGAAAAAAAAAAATAGTAATTGGAACGTATAGTCAGTAAAAATCATAGATGTTTACATTACAGGACAAGCAATTTAAACAGTAACAAGCCACATTTATAATGCATAACTCATCGCAGTGAAGCAGTATCATATCATACTGTTGTATTAATAAATTATATAAGTAGGTATTAGGTGCCTATAATTAATATATTATAATATATGCTCATAAATAAATTATATAGGTGCGTATAAATGTATAATTATGTAACAATCTATAAATGTGATTGATTTGATGTTTAATTGAACGGTATTTTTAATATTTACATATTAGGTACCTAAGTACCTAACTAATTAAATATTTATTTATTAACGGGCTGACCCCTATACAACAGTTTAAGACATAACACATAAATATATAACTTATTAATTATATATTTTATACCTTTAAACAGGGCCGGCGTTATACGATTTTCACGGGGGGGTGAGATCAAGTATTTTCCGACTGAAATATAATTTATGCCGACTGTAAAAATGTCAACCCGTAATTTCTTAAAACAAACTATGTGAAGTACCTATAAAAATTCCTGGTTTTTCTATACCGTGTGTTCAATTTTAAAGGTAACAGGAAATATTTCGATCGTATGACCTTGAATTTGATTCGGGGTTTTTAGACTGCATATAGGACTTATAAATACATATTTTTTTAATAAATTCAAATTTTTTTTTTTTTTTATCAGCGCATGCGCAGTAAAATAAAAATTTCTTAAATAGCAACCACTATTTTGGAGACCGGATTTCGATTTCTTTATTTTTTCTGAACAACTTTGATCTTTACAGTTTGTTGATATCTTCAAAATTGCCATGTTTATGACGGTCGGAAGTTTTATAATAGTTAATTATCGTAAATAATTGTGTGGTGGATGATATCTCTCGGGATATCGTTCAGCATAAAGTGCCGCTGCGTTACGCGAATTTTGATGACATTCTCCAAAAATTAATACCATATCGGTTTTTTCAGAATAGTTTGCCTTTGTACAGAAAATAATGTGTCACGCGCGACTTACGAAAAACGTTTGACTATTCACAATCAATTTTAGAATGCTATCAAAATATCTTATTCACACAGGTTAATAGTATAACTTTCATTATAATACTATTAAAAACAAATTAAGATAATAGTAGAAGATAATTTAGTAGTTTTAATAAAAATAAATTGTTATAATAATACCTATAAATACCTATAAATTAAGATAGACCGTTGAAAAATGCAATATTTACAAATATTGTAAATATAATATTATAATATAATAATTTTAATATTATTAATATTATTTATAATATTAATAATATTATTTATAATATTTTATAATATTATTTATAATATTTTAATATTATTTTAATAATTATAATATTATAATATTATAATTATATTATAATATAATATTAAAAATTTTAATACTTTCGACCGTCATAAACATGGCAATTTTGAAGATATCAACAAACTGTAAAGATCAAAGTTGTTCAGAAAAAATAAAGAAATCGAAATCCGGTCTCCAAAATAGTGGTTGCTATTTAAGAAATTTTTATTTTACTGCGCATGCGCTGATAAAAAAAAATTAAAAATTTGAATTCATTAAAAAAATATGTATTTATAAGTCCTATATGCAGTATAAAAACCCCGATTCAAATTCAATGTCACACGATCGAAATATTTCCTGTTACCTTTAAAATTGAACACACGGTATAATGGGTTGAAATTTATATAATAGGTTAAATTTGATAAATATTATACAAAAAAACATAATAAAAATTTTTTTTTAAAAATTGAATTAAAACATTTTGAATAGTTCTATGCTATAGTATGTTATATTACTAAGTAACAATTGTTACTTGTATATCATACAGCCACTAGCTGTACAGGTACAGGATTGTCTGGATTATTTAAACTTTAAAAATTGTGTATTATTAAATCAATATATGATAAGGGTTATAGGAAACAAAATCTAAAATAAAACTTTGGCATCTGAATGTTACACTTATGGAAGAATCTAGATAAACCACCACCGTGTAAAAATTGATCAGGAACATAATATATTAATATGTGCTTGCCAGTGGTTGTTTTTTTAAGTTACCGATTTGGGCTGGTCGAAACTTGTACCCCCCTCTATTAAAAACTGAAATGACACCACTGACTGTAATAATAACCTATATAAATATATTGTTACCACCCACAGCCCACAGATAGGTGCTTGAGATGGCGATTAGCGATAGCATACCGATGTACGACGGTACTAAAAAAATTATTATAGGTATTATATACGTATAGGCGTATAGCAATCAGCAGTATTTTGATTTCTAAATCAGTAAACTCTTAAATTGTCAAGTGCGTATAGTTGAAATACAAGGAATTCTACTTCCCCTTATTTGTATACTAACACTATTGTGGAGTCAATAGTCATTGATTATAAATAATAAATATCCACTTGTATATTTAAATTTTTTTATAACGTAGTAAACTATTAACAGTGTCATCCACTGTAATTACCGATTTAGAAATCAACATACTACTGACTGCCAAGGGCCCGTTATTGTTTTTATTATTAAAATTATAACCTAAGAAAATCTAGGAAAACAGTTTGTATAACAAGTCGTATAATTTCTGTCAGCTCTCTGTTATTAAGAAAATGCCGACTGATAGTTACGTAAAATTTAAAGGGGGGGGGGTGCCAACCCACCATACCCCCATTGCCGCCGGCCTTGCCTTTAAACCATAAGTTATTGAGCAAATAACTACCTAATAAGTAGGGTTCGGATTTGAAGGCAATATAATCAATAAAAAAAAGCATTTAAAATGTAAAAAAAGGCAAAAAAAGGCATTTAATTTATATAAAAGGCAATTCATAAATATACTACAAAATAAAATAGTGAACATTTTTTAAACACTTTAAAATGCACACATTTTTGAGAAAAATACAAATTAAAAATGAGCATGAATACTAAACTACATTAAGTTTATGCTATTTTGTATAAATAGATTAGGTACCTTTTTCTTTAACCAGGTTTGTCCTAATAATTAGTTAAAAACAATTTTAAATATTAACTTACTTGAGTTATATCAGTTAATTTAATGCAAAATAAACAAAAGGTAAAAAAAAGGCATTTATAAGTAAAAAGGCAAAGAAAAAGGCAAAAAAAAAAAAAGATCCATTCTCTAAGAAATTAAATGAAACACATTTTTGTATAAAAATTATTTTTCTATTATGATTAATAAAAGAAAGGCATTTGCCTTCAAATCCGAACCCTACTAATAAGTAATGAGGTATTAATGATATTATATTATCATTGATATAAGAAAAACAATGTATCAGTCTATGATATTCCAGTTAAGTACCTATAAGTATATTTGATGATATTCCGAATAAAGTAATTTATATATAACGTATTAACGTCCATTTATGTGGAACCTTAGTTTAAATTTTAAATCATTAGCATAGGCGTGCGCAGACTCCGGTTTCAGGGGCAGCAAGAGATTAATTCGGCCCATTTTTCAAATTCACCATTAAAACCAGCCCATAGTTTTACTTTTTTTACTATTGGATATCAAAATTAAAATTGTATTGGTTATTTGTTTTTTTGGATAAAAGGTTGTATAGTAAGGTACTAAGCCACTAAAGGTGTACTTTTCTACAAGCCTATATAAAATATTCATCTATAGTTTATCAAAACAAAAAAAAATTTTTGTGGAAATATAATTTTACCGAGGCCCATTATTTAATATTTGCCGGCCCCGGTGGCCCCAAAGAAAGTCCAGGGGCAGCAAATGCTGCCTCTGCTGCCCCCGTGCGCACGCCTATGATCATTAGCTATAAAAGTTGAACATTTTATACATTTTTAAATTTTAAATTTGATACCTACATTTTGTCAACAATTGAACTTTAAATGCTAATAAAGAAAATTGTGCATATGTATTTTTAATATTTTTCATATGTTATTGTAACAATATATTAGGAGCCTTTTATTAATTTTTTAAGCTTTTTGACCCAACAAATACAATTTTATATTCGTTTATAGAAAAAAATAAATAAAAATATTGGAAACTGAATATGAACGTTATCATAATCAATAAAAAATATTTTGAAAATTTATCATGTATAGACAATGTTAATATAAACATAAAGTGAAAATTTCTACGGTACCTAATTTGTTTTAGAGTTACACCAAAAATCAAAATCGATTTTGCGTATAATTCCTGTTTTGACTTAATTTTTTAATTGTTTTTTTCTGGCGCTGTTGAAAATACACATCATTGTAAAATCAATATATTTATATCTCTCCGCTCAGAATCTAATATATTCTATTATATAGCCTATATTTTAGGATTTGTATATGTGTGTAGAATAGTATAGCCTATAGGTATACGGTATACCTATATAATAGTAGAATACTAAAATCATTTGCGCTTAGCTGTATGAGTGTATGACTTGTCCGGCGCGGATCCAGAAAATTTTAACAGGGGGTATTCAAACAAACAAAAAAGGTGCTCTGCTGTACAGTAGGTTACAAGTGGGTCACTGTATAATGGATGGTATTAAATATGAATTCAATGATATAATATCATGGTATAAGAAAAACGATTCTGAACGGAGACAGTGTCAGTCTAGGTATAAGACATATTATATAGGTACTGATCTATCGTATTTAAAAAAATTGACCTATAATAGGTACCTATAATAAATTCCAAATTAATCATATCACAATATCCATTAGGTGCTTATGTATTTTTTTGATTTTTTGGTAACAGAATTAACTACTTATGTGGAATCTTGTTTTAAATTTTCAACCCTTAGATATAAAAGTTGAACATTTTATAAATTTTTAACTACAAAATAATTATTCAATTTTGATAAATTTTGTCAAAATTCGATCTTTAAATGTTTATAAAAAAAAACTGTGCCTATGTATTTTTAATATTTTTCAACTTCTATTGTAACAATATATCAGGAGCCTTGTATTAAATTTTTACACTTTTTGGCCCAACAGATAAAACTTTATTGATATTTATAGAAAAAAAAACCCAAAAAAATTGAAAACTGTAAATGTCCGTAAACAGCTCAAAAAAGTCAAAATATTTTCAAAATTGTATGGTGTGTAGGAAATGCTAATATTCAGTGAAATTTTCATGTATCTATAGTTATTCATTATTGATTAAATAACAAAATAAGGAAATCGCTACATGAGAAATCGAGTGAATATCAATGTTGTAAAAATTTGAATTTCAAACGCTCATAAAAATTTAATTTGACTTTCCGGTAGAGATTTTTTGATTGATAAAGGTAGATAAACTTATGAGTAATCTTGTATTAAATTTTCAAATGTTAGATTTAAAAATAAAATTTTTATGTATTTCTAACTCAAAAATAATTGCAAATTTTCGTGATTTTTACGTATTTTGTCAAAATTGAACTTTAAATGCTTCTAAGAAAAAATTGTGACTGTATATTTAATATTTTTCAAATGTCATTGTAACAGTATATGAAGAGCCTTGTATTAAATTTTCAAGCTCTTTTACCCAACATTTAAAATTCTATTGGCAATCATAGAAAAAAAACTAAAACAACTGAAAATTCATTATGTCCGTAAACAACTCAAAACAAGTCAAAATATTTTAATCGTGTGTATTTTATCGTGTATAGAAATTAATGCTAATATAAACATTCAGTGAAAATTGCATGTATCTATGATTGTTTTTTTTAGAGTTACACCAAAAACCAAAATCGATTTTGTTGAAAACTGATATTGCTTATAAATTCCCATTTTTCCTTAGTTTTTATTTAGTTATTCTAGGCGCTTTTAAAACTATTGGAATTTTAAATTTTGACCTTCTGAATGAACCAAATATATTCACTTTCCCATCAATCGAGATAGGTACTATTGAAAAAAATCGAATTAATTGTACTTCCTCAAACACGGTGATGATAGAAACAAAAAAAAAATTTAAAAATTTATAAAAAACAGAATCTAAAAAAAAATGGTTAGGTACACCTTTCTATTTTAAAATTTTGAATACAAATGTTTTTTATTAGTGACTTGGAGTGCCTTGGACTTTTAGAGTGACAGGGGATGCCATAGCCAGAGCACCCATAGCCCCCCCCCCCCTCTGAATCAGCCACAGAAGTCAGAATATTGATTATTAATCTAGACCTTAAATCTTAAATCAAATTGTACCTACACGTAATATTTTATTGCAACCACTATATAGAAGCCTGAATATATAGATCCTCCCACACACTATTCGACTTACTATAATCAACGAAATAAATTATTTAATAAGATAAAAGGATATAGTATAATATATTAATATAAAAGCATAGTATAATAATGATATGATACTGCTTCACTGCGATGAGTTATGCATTATAAATGTGGCTTGTTACTGTTTAAATTGCTTGTCCTGTAATGTAAACATCTATGATTTTTACTGACTATACGTTCCAATTACTATTTTTTTTTTTCAAAATGGTAGGTATACTATAATGTGCCCAGGATGATAACAAGGCATTTTTGATGTCGGCAGATCGAAGCATTCTGATTTAAACTAAGCATAAACAGACTGACAGAATTAATTATAAATATAGGTAACTAAGTAGGTAGTAAGTACCTACATAGTTATTCACTGTACACAATTATTATACATGTGTATTCAAAACTAATTTTGTATCACAAACCTTTATTTATAAAAAAACTTTTATGTTAAGTATATAATCTTTTTACACCTATGAATGTTATTTATTTTATGAACCTACCTATCTAAGTCAAAAATATAATTCTTTTCCATCAAACCTATTCCTTTATATATAGTGTTTACTATATGAATATATTAGTCTACCACTAGACGACTGAACAATATAATATAGATCCTCCTCGACTTACTATAATCAACGAAATAAATTATTTAATAAGATAAAAGGCTATAGTATAATATATTAATACATTATACATTTCACAAAGCATAGAATATAGATATTTTATCTTTACTAATTTACGACATATACCCCTTTCGTTTTTAAAACTTGATTTGGGTACACTACACATATATAAGTAATTGCTTAATATGATTAAAAATGCAATAAAATTGCTATAATAAACAAAATGTGAATATATTTTCAAAATTCGAAGGGTTGGTCGGAATTTTGGTCTAGCGGCGAAACGGTGGCGGCGAATCGGTGGCGGCGAAACGGTGGCGGCGAAATGTCCGGCGGCGAAACGGTGGTGGCGAAATGTCCGGCGGCGAAACGTCCGGCGGCGAATCGGTCGGCGGCGAAACGTCCGGCGGCGAATCGGTGGCGGCGAAATGTCCGGCGGCGAAACGGTGGCGGCGAAATGTCCGGGTCCGCCATAGACATATTACCAGCTTTTTGATTGATTATAAAAACTTGGCGTTTAATACTACTGCTCCAAAAATAGCTCTAGATGATTTAAAGAGTTTTTTGACATTAGGTGGTTTTGGATGAAACTAATTAGGTATACATAAAAATATACATAAAAATAACGCATAACACCGGCGGATACGGCAAAGATAGGAGCAGAAAATATGCAGGGCGAGTACCGTGGATTTTCTGTTTAGCTGAGTAATATGGAAAAAAAGCAAATGCATACTCGTATACGGTGTTAAGCTCATGTTTTAAATTCAGTTATTGGTGATGTAACAAATAAAATTCTTCAGTCTATTAATTTATTTAGAACTCTCAATGGATGTGCTGTTTTTATTGAAGAATCTAATGAGGATATGGATGTGCGGACGAATAAAGAAAAGAATAAACGAATATGTTCTATTGGCGATTGAAAGTGATAAGATGTAACGGGGACGCTATGTATCATTTATATGTTATGTTATTTTATTCGCTTGACGACGTGATTGTAACTGACCGGAACCTTCGAATACCTGTGGCGTAATTAGGATTTTGGTTTGGGGGGGGGATTATGGGTTTTAGCAAAATCTGTACACCTCTACTCTTTTCAGAATAAGAACGCACCAGATTTACGTAACAAAACCGGTTTTGTCCGTGGCCGCCTGGTTCCTTCTTATTCTGAAAAGAGTATCGTACAGTAACTATGATACGGTACGCAACGACGCTCAGTACAAAGTACAGACGTCGGAGCTACCTTACAGCACCTTACCAACCGCCACCACGGGCTACGACGGCGCGACACTGTCGACTTCCCCCACCATGCCAAAAAGCAGAAGGTGTGACGGGGAAGCAAGTCACGCCGGACGAGTGCCGGCCGCCGACGACATCTCTCTCGTTCTCTGACCATCAGCACGGCCTGACCCGTCTTCTGTTTATATTGTTTTTAAAACTCATTTTACGTTTGTTCGCCGAACCACGTTTTTTTTTCATATTCGTATTTTGAACTGTTGTATTGAAAAACGCCACACGGCGTCAGTCCGTTTTATTGTTTTTTTGTACACGCGATCCGTTGTTCGTCACTTGACCACGGGTACGCTTTGTATTTCGTTATTTTCTTAAATAAACGCCCACCCGGCACATACTACCGGAACCAATCGGCGTTCACAGTTATTAAGTCAACCGAAGTTGTGCGCTACGTGACGAGTGCACCAAAAAACCACCACCGACACCGACCAGCCTACCGTCTACCTACCGTAGCCGCGTCAAAACCACGGGTCCATCTTTTATAGTTATTATAATAATAAACGTCACCTGGCAATTGTAATCCTAAATCAGCGTTTACTGTTTTATTCGTATCTACTACGTTTGTGCGTGTGACGTGGCGAGTGCATTAACCCTAAACCGTCCACACAGTCACAAACAACGACCGGCCTACCGCCATCATTGCCGTAGCCGTGTCAATCATAAGGAATTTTTAAACCTTCACATTAATGTTTACTTGGGTCTCTTTTAGACACATTGTATACTAGTAAATAAATAAATTAAGAGGGCACTACATCCGCATGCATTCCTTCTGCCTTACAAACGCCTAACACAGCAAATTGTACGCTGATCAGATCACATTTAGCTTTGTTGGTTTAAAAATTACAGCGAATTTATTTTTTATAAAATTTAAAGGTACCTAAAGTTGTTATCCAGTGCAGAACCTCTTAGGTTTTTTATTACGAGTGTGAAGTTGGGTGAACAAAGCTAGGTGAACAAATTTTTCGGGCGGCTAGTGATAAGAAAACTTGTATGCTCGGTTGCATTACGGTATTTTCTAGGCGCCCAACGTTTACATTGCCGTTTGTATGTTCCACTTCCATTTCTAATCACTAGATAGCAGCAAAGGAATTATAACGAAATAATTTGAGGTCACCTAGCCATATTTATCATATAGTATTATAAAATGACGCCGATAAGCGAAACGTATACGCGCGCGTGGTTTTTGATTTTTCCGGCAGTGTTCCGGAAGGAGTCGAAGGACTTAACATAGATATTCGGAAAGCCAGGAAAATTTACTACCCGACGGTAAAGAGTTCAAGAACTACCGGGCTTCTTAGTAACGGTACTTAGCAGACCCCGCGCAAGGCTAAATGACGCCCCAGGCCAAAATGCCAACTGGTGCCTTTTTCATACAACCCATAATATAATATTCGGAAAAAATGTTATTCATGGATAGAAATACGGAAAAATGATATAAAATACCTACATACTACTAAAAAAAAAAATTATACAGAAATTAATAATAAATGGAAATAGAGTGTACAATAAAATATAACAAAAATAAAATATTTATTTAAATTTGTTATCGATCAACACCTTTCTTGATTTTCTCTCGGCAAAACTCCGTATAATTGTAGAAAAATTGATTTCCGCAGCTATTTCGTTTTCTATAGATAAAACCGATAGTGAGACTAAACGTTCATTAGCCATAGTAGATCGCAAGTATGTTTTTATGAGTTTTAATTTTGAGAAACTTCGCTCACCACTAGCTACTGTCACTGGAAACGTCAATAATAATCTTAAAGCAATCCAAAGATTTGGAAATATGTCTTGGAGTTCATAGTCAAAAATGTATTGAAGAATATTAAGAGGTGAACTTACGTCCAAACAAGAAATTAACAATTGCTTGATGTTCACAATCTCTGTGCATAATTCGACACCATCAATATCAGAGTCAGATCCATCTTTAAGGTGATTGTATAGATCCATACAATGTTTCAATAATTCGTTTTCAGTTATGCTTAAATAATGTTTTAATGAACCTTAATGTTATACACTTTATAACTTATAAAATAATTGTTCTCACAAACTCCTCATACAAACATTTAGCTGTGTCATACTATAATATGTAGAAATATGAGTACCTAATTAAAAATGAACAATTAAGCAACTTTTAACTATAGATTAGTCAATACTTATACTCTTATTCACAAAATTTCATTTAAATCTCATGTCAAAAACCAACAATTGAATATTTTTAATGGCAAGCGGAAAACAAAAACATCCGTATAATTAATCTTTTTTAATTTTATTTTAGTTTTTATTATTTAATTTACATTTTTTTTGGGGGGTTTTGTTGCTGCTGCTGTTTTTTTTTTGCAGCCGCAGCTTGTGCCTTTAGCCTTTCAGCCAAAGTTACTGCTGCTTCTGCTTTATGTACAGCAATGGCAGCCTTTGCCCGTGCTCCCTCCACTGCCGTTTTCTGGCAGGAGCCAGTGTCATGGCCATTCCAGCCGCAATTCTCGCAACCTATGAAATCAAAAAAATTTATATATGTAAAATAACAGTGAAATGGATTATTGTATACGTAAAATGTTGAACGTTAGTAACTCATTTAAGATTATTAGAGAAAACACACTTTGACTACCTATTACAAGAACAAAATATAGTCAGACTATACTAATACTAATACTTCTCTTTCTTTATATTATAATATAGTATAATTATAATACAAATTCGCTAGACTAAACCGGTGTGAAAAATAATGCACCGGCATGTTTGGACCATATCATTTACATGGTTCATTATCCCGGTGCGGGATAATTTTAAACCGGTTTAGTCTAGCGAATTTCTATTAAGACTCAAAAAATTGACCTCTAATAGGTACCTATAATAAATTCCATCTTAATCATATCACAATATCCATTAGGTACTTATAATGCGTTATACATCAACAACAATCATAGACTATCATAGGTATAATATAATAATACACTTTAGACATTTCAAGTACCCACGAATAATATTATTCAATCACAACAAAATAACTAAAATAGTTATTCTAGGTTTTCTAATATGTAATTTCGTCCAAATTTGAACTTAAAATGACTATGGAAGGAGCTTTGCATTAAATTTTCAAGCTTTTATAACCAACAAATAAAATTTTATTGATATTTTTAGAAAAAAACTAAAAAAAATGGATAATTTTCCCGGCGCTTATGAAAACTATTGGGAATATTAAATTTTGACCTTAACAATGCACCAACGATATTCACTTTCCAATCGAACAAGATACTGAAGTTGAAAATCGAAGCATTATTTCGACTACTTATCGTGCACACAGACACAAAAAAAAAAATAGAAAAAAAACACATCATTGTAAAATCAATACATTCGTCGTTCCACTCAGAATCTAAAAAAAAACTGAAACAACACATTCGGGTGTGGCGTCATCTTAAAATATTGAAATTTCATGAAAATAGGGTGAAGACCTTCTCTGACGACTGACAGGGATTTCTTACTAAATATTATCTCTCTGAAATTTAATTAAATAATAAATATACTTACTCTGGTGTCTGTTGGAGGGTACCGAAACGTCCGAAACCAAGGTTTCGCCGCTATTGCCACCACGACCGCCGTTCCAGCCGCCACCACCGCCGCCATCAGTGGTGAAATAAACATTGATCGACATCTATATTATAGGGACATTCAATTAATATAGGTATAAAGTTCAAATGAGATTTTAAGATTATATGGCATGTTGTATAAAAATATAATTCGGAAATAATAAAATTATGGCCACTCTCATTCACCATTCATAAATGGTACAGAATTGTCATTGATATTATGTTTTATAAAATTAATAAAGTAGGGCTGCACTACAATAATAAATAATAATGACTATTCCGTACATTGTGCTAAAATAAAATGACACAAATATGAAAATATGTTTAAAATAAATCAAATATAAATAAAGATGCAGCAATACTTGTCCGTAATCCGTTAATATTATATTATAGAATAAATAAATACAACCACTGAACCACGGTTATTTATGTCAAAATGTTAAAATTTACTTACGTCAGATGGTGAGTAAAATGCAGGAGAGACGAGGGTTCCGACTTCCGAATTAGTTGGAATGGAGAAAAGTTAGTGATGGAAGATTGTCGCCACCAAGAGTTAGACCGTTGGCCGGTCTTCACACACCCCCACCAATCACATACATCATGTAGGTACTTTTGAAGAAAACCAGTAAACCACATGCCTTATGGCGAACGTGTGCAGTTCAGATATTATATTTATTAATAGGACGCCACTATTTGTTTTCTCTTTCTAACGCTTCTTATTTACGCATATGGCATATCATTTCGTTTGACGATTAATTATTGAGAATGAAAAACCCAAGTGAACGTTCACCGTAGCCCGTAGCCTATAGGCATCCATATAGAATTAGCAATGCAAGAAAGCGCGGCACGCGACAATGAGACATGTTTCATCTGGTCGTCAGTCGTCCCGGCAAATATCTACTAATTGATTGTTTTTGATTTTATGCCAATATTGAAAATTTTTCGGGGGACGTTTCTACTAAACTCAGTGAAATATAAGTATTAAGTGTGTATATACTATTGACCATGACAAAATAGATAGGTATGTCAGCAACTTTGTGATACGCACCTCTTCACCTCGTCATAATCGTAGTTCTCAGCTTCTCATTGGTCGAATATTTTATACGCGGTTTTGTATACTATATTATAGTATCACACTAGTATAGTTCAGTGCGCCTGTGCCCTGTGCATTTTGTCATGGTTTTAAATTAAATACTAAAGAATAACGAACTAAACGTAATTGTAATTTATTTATATTTTTATATTATTCTTGGTAAGTACATATTTTTGTCAGTTGGTAAATTTTCGTTTTTTAATTTTTTCTTGCTTTTTTTGAATGACGTGTACTTGATTGTTCATTATTCAAATTATTTAGACGAATATATGTTCATGTTCGTATCAGGCATAAAATAACTTCATCAGGTATGTTTAAATACTGAATTTTGGGTGCAACTATTTTGTATAAATTTTTAAAAACTTGTGGTTTTTTAGATAAAGGGTCCCCTTGAAAATTGTTGAAATCTCTTTCCAATTGTAAGACTGCTTTAAAAAGGTTTTCGGATGGAATTTTTAAATTGCCTTTGGATAAATGATTTGTCCAGTTATCTGGTGGTTGTGAGTTATGTGGAGCAGTTAAAGAAGGGTATTTATTATAGAAGCGATTGGCTACATAGCCCGAAAAATATTCAGCACACCCTTCTTCTACCATTTGGAATGGTGGTTCTCCAGTATCCAGCTAAAACAGTTAAGAAATGAATCATTAATATTATTTGTTAATAGTTGTAATACATTTTAATTAATAGATACCTCAAATTGATTAAGAAGATCAAAATTCAGGTCAGCTTCAGAAATATGGATAGTTTCAACAGTTGATGTATCATTGGAAATATCTGAGTCAGCTACAGTTAATTGCAACTCATTCATGATTTGGCCAGTCAAGCACTCTCTTTCATCCAGTAAACTGACTTCATGGCTATTTTCATTATTGGTATTTTCTGTGAAAACTGCATCAGAATGTTTTCCAAGTATATACCACCGTAAACTGAAATAAATTGTAATTATTCTTTAGATACTTAATTTATTACATTTTATTAGTAATTTAATAAGTCTTACCAATATTTCAAATCCAAAACAGTCATGTCATTATTGGCACTTTCGAGCATACCTTTCAAGAAGCTGTACAAGTTCTCTAACCCATCTTGGTCCAGTTTTCTGGTTAAAATATAACTTAGCCCATATGTTTCTTTCATGTCAATAAATAAATTTTTCAAAGAAGTATTACTCACAATTATTCCTAGGTAATTAAAATTAATCTCAACTAAAATCGAATTAAATTATACAGTTGATTATTTATTTCTATAAAATTGTATTTTTTAAATTTTATGCAATATTATAGGTAGGTAGCTAACCTTTTTGAAATGGTAACAACGATGTTTTACCATGAACTCGCATACTATTGATAAACTCGTTCATTCTATCTAATAAATCATTTTGAGATGATTTATTGAGCCCATAACTTGCAGTGCCATTGTCATACTTGTGCTGGGTATTCATCAAGTCAAACCAATCATTAATTAACTGTACTACTTACGTCTATTGATACAAATAGCATTGGTGATTAACTTATGTACATTGCATTTTGCGGTTTGTGGATCAACCCAAGCAGGTTAACATTCAAATATTAAATAAAGTATAATAATAAAAACTTAAAATTAAAATAAACATAACATAATTACTTGCCTTTTTCCAGTTAAATGAATCTAAAAGATTTTTTCTCCACAAAAAGATATGGCTTTAGCTACAGTATTTGACAGTAATTGAGCAGCAAGTTTTACTCTCATTCGACCTGTACCTTCTACTGTCAAGTGTTTTTCAGTGAGTTTATAAGCCAATTTATAATCATGTCCTGAACTTAATTGTAAAAGAGAATGAAAAATATATTTCCCAATAAACTTTCCGTTGGAAAGTACTAATCCACTGAAAGAAATATTTATGATTGATAATTAATCCTGTTTTGTTTAGAATAGTTACCTACTGGTCAAGTATATGATTTCTAATCAATTTAAGCAGATGTGGCACATCGGCAAACACGTGAACATTTTTCTTTGTTACAGGATGTAAAAAAGAAGTTTGGTGTATTGTCACATTTAAAGATTTCCACAATGCCATATTGGTATTACCCATGTCACTAACCATGGCAACCACATTAAAACCAATTGCATGTAAACATTCTATTATTTTATATAGTAACTCCTTAGTCATTTTTGTATCGTAATCATAAAATAAAGGCTGTTTCCAGTTACTTACTAAACTTTTTTTTTCAAAAAATTAAAGTTAATTATTTATTAGTTTAGTATTGGTAGTACTTTAAATTAATACTATACCTCGAGCCATAACAGTTTGAACACATTTGTGTGGCCCAATTACCTGTTCATTTTTTTTTTCAAAACAAATCCGTTTTGAAACATAGGTTTCATCAAAACTAATAACTGTTAGTTTATCATTTGTGTTCATTAATTCTCCTGGTGTAAAAATAAGATAAAAATAAAGGCCTGTAAAAATACTTTATAAATTATTTTAAAATATACCTTTGGATCTCATAATAGATAATACGGATGAAAGGATTCCAACATCAAGATTAAAAGTTGCGGCCCAAGTTCGTAATGTTGATAAACCTTTTGAAAAGTGAATATGTGATAGTTAGTGAAAAAGAGTTTCAAAATAAAATGAGTAAACAATTTTCGAAAATTTATTTTAACTAACCTGGCAATGGGAAATTTTCTTTAATCTTAAATAACGATAAGCTTTTGGAGAAATACTTCTCAAAGTAATAGCCGAAGATATATCCTCTGGTGTCCATTTATAAACTTTAGCTTTAGGATGAAGCATTAAACTAATTTGAGTTGGTGAACTTTGATAAAATTTCTTTAAACTGGCTTTCGAAACGGTCATTTTCTAACTCAGTAAACACTTTTTACCATTGTATTTTATATTCCTCATTACATGGTTTTTTTTTTTTAAACTATCATTATCCAATAAAATTTTTTCAAATGATTTTTTAACATCAATTAACTCTTGTTTTAATCTACACAATTGAATAACCATAGAAAAGGTTTAATGTTATAACAATAAATAAAATTAAATGCCAATATTATTCAAACACATAGAACATATATTTTCTCAAAGTTACACAAACATATAATAAAGATCCTTGTGAGTTGTGGTACCTACTTATATACATACTTATACATAAGACTATTAAAAAATATATACATATACAATATACAAACATGAGAATTTTGCAAATATAAACATTTATTATAATAACCAATCTCAAAATTACAAAAATACAATAATTTACTTAAGATCCTAGTGTTATCTACATACACTCAAAAATATACAATGATACCTATATAAGACAATTAAAACAAAAGTCATATACACTACTGACACAAATAAACATTGTGAATACATCATTATTTCTTTTTTTTTAATATATATTGAATAATAACTTAAATAAATTAGTGTTTATATTGCTAAAAGCTATTATGTTGTAAACTTATTTTAAATATTTTATAGTTAATACTTTTTACTATTATTTATACTAATTAGTAATTTAGTCCTGAATTTATAAATACCTAATATATTATATTCATGATTAATTATATTATGTCTGTATTAAAAATTTAAAATCTATATTTAATAATTGTTTTAGTTAATTAAAATACATTAAACAATTTAAGCATGGAGTTGTTAATAATCATTTTCAAGAAGTTACAAACACAATAGTGAAGGGAAGAATGGTACCTAAACATCATTACAAAATATTACCTCATTATTGATTCACTTTTGTCATTATTGTCTAATAATTTAACTCCTAAGTCATTATCAGTTGAGGTTGAACTGAATAATCTAACACGACATGACTTTGGTTTTGACTCTACCACTTCAAAACCAGGTAAAATTTCTCTGAAAAATAAATATATGTAGAGGAGGGGTGACGAATATGGAATACCATTTTGTTTTTGATCTACACTAATTACAATGTTGATGTTTTTGGAAAACCCTTAATATCATATTAATTTAAAACTATTTTAGAATACATTTTTTTAGTCGCTGAAACACATCAAATTACCAATTTTTATATATTCATGATAATGTAAAAATTTTTAATTTTACCATTTCAAAAAAAGTGTGAGTAATATTTAATAGGGTATTCCATAATGCCAGCACTAATTATCTAATAGGAATAAATTAAAATATTTTAAGTTCTGATGTATGTTTATTATAAATCTTACAGTTTGGTCTTATAATATAATTAAAAAATGAACCAGACAAATGTCTTAGGCAGAAAACAATTATCTTAAAATAAAAAGGAGCCAGTAGGTATTTAAAAACTTCTTTTAATCTTTATAAAATTAATACAAATGTATCTATGTATTTAGCTATGTATAGCTCTATATATCCCACTGTTTTCTGCATCTAGTATTTGATTTGGCCATCTTAAAAAAATAATAATTCATAGATAATACCTATATAAGTTTTTATGTTATAGAATAGCATCCCATATTAAAAGCAAACAAGTATTCCATATTATCATCATCATGAATTCAATACAAAAATATAATTACAATTTGATGCTTTAACGTTAGATTAATCACTGTAGTAAAGTTTAAAAGTAAATTTCATAAGCTATTCAGAGGCTCTAAAGGATTTATAATTTAAAACATTAACTAAGTAAAATAAATAAAAATATACATACCTTGTAAAATTTACGTTATTACGAAAAACGAAAAACGTTATTTATTCCATTTGATAACAGTGCTGTGATATCAGTACCATATGTTTGATAAAACTAATAACTAAAGATCAAGTTTCAATCATATACGACAGATAAAGCTTAGTACATTCGTGAATAATTTTTTGACTATTCCATAATAAATGCCTATTCCATATTCGTCGCTTCTCCTCTATGTATCACATTGCCATAGGTCAAAGAAATTTAGTAGAAAACCAAAAATCAAGTTGATATTAACAATGTATACCTAGTATATTTTTCATACACAGAAAAAACTCCAGCTCCAGTTTTTATTGGAGATACATTTGGTGTGAAAGATCTTCTCATAGACATGTCATTATAATCCAAACCATAAGAACTAATGAATAAGAATACATATAGGTAATGATATAAATATATAATACATATAGATCTGTATTTTCATAGTTTATTTTTTAATATAAATTTTACTTCAGTGGAATTGCTTCTGCCTTTAAATTACGAGCATTCATTTGTACTCCTTTAGAAAAATCGTAATGATAAGAAGCAAAGTGAAGTGAGCAAACTACGGCTATAATTTAAATTACAAATAATATGATATGTAATTTCAATAATTAGTGAAAAATAATTCTGAAATCAAACGAAACAAATTGATACCTGAATCAAAATTGATTGGTTTAGGGTTAAATCCTGCCTGAGCTTGAAGCTGCCTGTTGGCTCGCTTTCGGCTTTAATAAGTAATAAATTAGGAAGCCTTAACGGCCGGGAGGATCTGCAACTTATGATGCAGCCGTCCCAAATGCAAAATAATATAAGACAATTGGTTTAGTTAGGTATATTAAATATTGGTAGACATATTATAAAGTTACAATACAAGTTTGACCACTTGGTCCAATACAATAATAATAATTAATTAGGTAGAATAAGACCCGTCGGTCTATTATAATATTATAATAGTACACACATACCCTTGAGGTTATGTCGCCTTGAGGTGCCGGGATCCGTATAAATCAACTTAAATACAATAATACAATACAGGGTTGATCCCGCACACGCCCAAGAACGCCGCTAACCTCAACACGACGAACAAATCACAATTCACAATACAACTTACAGCTGCTACAGCGGACACACAACTTGACAAACCACGAAACTAAAGTCTTCTGCTGGTAATCAATGACCGCCCTATACTAGGGGAAAAACAATTTAATGATTGGCAATAAATGCGCTAACGATAGTTACCAGACAGAAGAAATCACAAAACACACACAACGAAAACGTGGTTCGACAGCTGCAGCAGGAACAAAACAAGACACATAGATGTTTTCACACCAACAAACGAAACGAGAGAGGAACAAGTGGCCGATTTTAACGGTAACACACAAACACTTTTACATTACAACACGGAATAACAGTGTCACCTGTACAACAAAACAAAAGTATAACAAAAAACAAGAACTTTAGGTGACACACAACTTTTAAACATGAGTGATAGAACGGCTTTTTTCAAATTACTGGAAAACAACAAAACATTGATAACGTGGTGGTCTCACACACGCACTGGGGGGTCAGCACACAACAGCTGACGCCACTGTCGACCGCGCGGCAGTGACGCGTGATAAGAACCACCACGGAGCACAGGAACATAACATAAAACAAACACAATTAATTTGAATCGCCATATTGGCGCGAACACTGCCAAAAATGCCTATATTGTTCATCTTTTGGGAACCTATGAAGTGTGGGTTGCTTCAAACCTTTGTTTTTCCTACTACCACTCAAACAATTAACAAATTCACAAACTGGCATTTTGGAAATTGTTAACAATATATTTAAAATAAATAGTCTGGACACTAAAAAAATCTTAATCTAAAACTATAAAACTAAATCTAAAAGTCTTATATAAATCCAATAATATTACAAATTAATAATTATAATTTATAATACATTTTATTTTTTATCTTCTTGTGTTTACTTTATTGAATTATCAATCCTAATGGCTAATATTTATCATCCAATCAAATGCTGAGAACTACAATTACATACAAAGTGCATAAAGTAGTGGGGATGCGCACTGCCGACCATAAATGAATTTTTGCTGTCATACTTATCTATTTTGTCATGGTATAAAGTATAATAATGGTATAGGTATTGTGGAGAACGTAAGCGAGGTAGCCAGGATTTCCAACACGTTTCCAATATATATAATAAAAAAGGGTATATATGTATAATAATTAAAATAATTATAATAATAATTACTTATTTAAAACATTATTGTAAAATTTAAAAAAAAAATTGTATAAAAATAGTATGTAGTATAATTTAAAATATAAAAAAGTTCTGCGATTCCTGGAAAAAATAAATAAATTTATTAAAATCCGAGCCTTATAACTTCATTTTTCATACATCCTTAACTAAAATTATACTTTAATATTTTTTTAACGTTATCGCTTATCACACATACTTAGACCATACCAATTTCGAGTTTACCTCTGACAAACTGTAATCTTGTCTGAACTCATAAGTCATTAGTCACGATCACAAACGTGAACTTAACAATCGCGTTATTGGTTTATCGCCTTATCGCAGTCGTATATTTTATCTATGTTTCATAGGTTTTAGCCTTCATCAGGATTATTAGGAACTTTTATTCTTTAGTTGCGAATTTACAAACCTATTGGTATGAAAACCCGTGTATGTATTAGTTTTCGGTTTTTCATTTTAGTCAAATTGCTAAAAGTAAATGCTTTTTATATTGTGAGTTTACCAGTTGTATTTTATTTTCCTAATATCTGAAATGAAATTTTCACCTACATATTAAGAGCTTATAGGTAAGGTTTCATTATATATTAAGGATTACTACACAATAATAAATTAGAATTAATTGTAAGTACAACGTAGGTGCATAAAATCAAAGTTAATTATGAAATACTGAAATACGCATTCCGTATTTCCAATACATATTTGATATTTTTAATGATGGAATACCTATGTATTATTAACTATTAAACATATTATACTTCTTATTATTTTATTCTAGTATGATATATTAGTATTTTTTTTAATATTCAAGTAACTTTACCTAATATCAGGGCCGGACTACGAGAGGGGGCAGAGGAGTCGCGTCCCCAGGGCCTACAGTGTTATGGGGCCACCCAGACAAAAATTAAGAATTCTAAATATCATTGTCACAAAAAATTAAGTGTATTTAATTAACAATGCGGCCAAGTGGGTTTTAATCAATTACAAAAATAATTTAATCGACACTTCAAAATTTAGTTTTCGTTAAAAGCTGCGCGACCGTTTGAATTTTAAATCGTAAATATTTAATATGTTTATTGTGAATTTTTCGAACAAAACTTCAAAAATACCAAGCGATTAATCCAAGTTTTATTTTTTTTACAGACAAATTCCTACTGTTTTTTTCTTATATCACGAGATCACGTGATCGAGGGCTACGACTTTAACATATTTTAGATTCTGAGCGGAGCGATGAATGTATTGGTTTTACAATTATGTGTGTTTTTATATTTTTATATTTTTATATTTTTTTTTGTGTCTGTCATCACGTTTTGGGACAGTACAAGAGCTTAGATTTTCTTCAATAGTACCTTTTCTGATAGGAAAGTGAATCTAGTTGGTACTTTGGGGGGTCAAAAGTAAACATTTCCCAGTAGTTTTCAAAAGTACCATGAAAAACAAATAGAAAATTATAGAAAAAACGGGAATTCTTACTCAAACCGGATTTTGGTTTTTGGTGAATTATTTCCATTAGTATAGGTTATTTATTAAATTGTCACTTTTTAAATGTTTAATACGTTTTTAATATATCAAAATAACATAAAGTTCTGTTGTGTGATTATTATAATAGGGTTAAAGTTATCAAATAAACAATTAAAAAAAATGTATTTTGTGTAATATAATTTGTAATAACTGGATAAAAATACTGTTTTACAGCAAAAAAAAAAAAATAATAATAATAAATTATAATAACATAATAAATAAAATAATGCAATTGAATTTAAAATTTTTATTGCTTTACAACCTATAACAAATCACTAAGCTATTGTTTTATAGTAACAACAAAACATTTAAAAAAAAAATGTATTTGTAACACAGTAACTAAAATATAAAATAATAAAATAGTGTCTTAAATATAAGAATATATTATATTAAATATAAACAATGAAAATATATTATATAACAAGATAATAATAAATATAGTAATATAACTATAAAATTTTATTTTAATTTATAGGAATGATATTATTATTATTTTATTATTTATTTTATTACTTATATACTGTCTCATATTTATAACAACAACAACAACAACAACAAATTTAATAATAACATAGTAACTAAAGTATAAAATAATAAAATACTGTCTTATATTAACAATGAAAATATATTATATAATAAGATAATAATAAATATAGTAAATTAACTATAACATTTTATTTTAATTTATAGGAATGATATTATTATTATTTTATTATTTATTTTATTACTTAAATACTGTTTCATATTTATAACAACAACAACAAATGTAATAACATAATAAAGTAACTGAGTATATTATAATTAGGTATATAGGAACTATGTAATATGTTATATCGGCAAGTCTTCAAAAATAGCTAATTCATTTTCAGGAATATTGATGTAACTTTCTTTGGTACCAATTTTATGTAGAACTGTATCTGGTATAACATAACTATCACAACATTTCCCATGTCTTTTCAAACCACTTCTGATATGTAATATTTATTTATTTATTTATTTAACGCCAAACGGCAATTTATAGATACATTGTACAATTAGTAGATTAACATGAAGTGATAATAATGAAATAAAATACATGGAAAATATAGTTATAAATATAGACTTAAGTTTAAACTAATACTAAACAGCGTTCAGCTAAGAAGAGTACATGCTAAGGTAAAATAAAACTAAAGACAAAACATTCATTAGAGATAAACAATAATATAGTCAGCTGCAGATCAGGAGCTATTAAGTAGGCGGAGCATTCTGTCTAATGGATTATTAAAGGAGTAATTAGTACGGTGAGAGGAGACAAGGTATAAAGAGTGATTTCTAGTGAAATGCACAGGAACACGGAAAGAGATGGAGGACAGAAGGTTAGGGGCATCTATTGTGCCGTTAAGGAGGGAGGTTATGAATGAGAGGTCAGCTTCGACACGACGAGATGCGAGAGTAGGGATATTTAAGGAAGTTCTAACTGATAGGTAATCATGGGGTGGGTGATCAATATTGAGTTTAAAAGCGGCGTAGGAAAGGAAGCGGTTTTGGACACGCTCTAAACGTAATTGGTCCTTGGCTAGATACGGGTACCATACAACTGAGCCATATTCTAAGACAGAGCGGACAAGGGAAAAGTAGAGGGAGCGAATACAAGTAGCGGACGTGAAAAGGCTAGTGTTGCGCTTTAAGAACCCCAGAATTTTTAACGCTCTACCAACAGTAACATCAATATGGTGTTCAAAGGAAAGAGAAGGAGTTAGATAGAACCCAAGATCTTTGACAGTGGATACACGCTTGAGAATAGAGCCATTAAGGGAATAAGGATGGATTATGCAAGTACGTTTTCTATGAAATGTCATAACATGGCACTTGTTGAGGTTGAGCGTTAGGCCAATACGCTGGGCCCAGAGAGAGAAAGTATTGAGATCTGATTGAAGTTGAAGACTGTCAGACGGAGATGTAATTTTTGAGAAAAATTTAATATCATCGGCAAACAGAAGAACTTCAGAGGAAGAAATGTACCTGTTAATTGAGTTAACGAAAAGGATGAACAGAAGAGGACTGAGATGCCCTGCTTGGGGGACTCCAGAGGGAGTAATAAATAAGTCAGAGTCAACGCCGTGAACTCTTACGAATTGCTTTCTTTGACTTAAATATGATTGGAGCCATGAGAGTAAAGGGTTACCGATACCAAGTGAATCCAATTCAGAGATAAGGCGGCTATGAATGACAGTGTCGAAGGCTTTATTAAAGTCCGTGAACACAGCATCAACTTGACAATCAGATTCAAAGCTTTTTAATATATATGATGTGAAAGATAGGCTGCAAGTGACAGTAGATTTCCCACTACGGAAACCATGCTGCTCATCCATTAGAATATGGTTAAGACTTCTTTTGATTGAGGAGTAGACGATGGACTCAAACAGTTTAGAAATGTGTGGTAGGATGGAAATAGGCCTGTAATTAGAAACGAGCGAGGGATCTCCTGATTTAAAGATAGGGGTGACAGAACATGTTTTCCAAGCAGCTGGAAAGATACCCTCATCAAGAGATAGCCTAAAGAGTAAGAATAGAGGATAAACAATAGAATCTTGACAATTAAAAAGTAAACGTGCTGAAATCCCGTCTGGGCCATTAGAATTGGTGTTTTTTAAAGAGTTGAGTGCAAGTTGCACATCGTCGAGGGAGAAGTGACAATTAGAAGGAAGTTCATATGGAATAGTATTAATATTAGAAATATTGACGGGTGGAGAAATAGAGTTGTTATACATAGAATAAAAGTACTTAGAGAATAGGTTAGCCGACCCAAGAGGAGTATCAACCTTATCATTGTTCCAAAATAGAGTGGTAGGTATTGTGTTTTTCTGGTTTAAATTTTTAATAGATTTCCAGAATAGTGAGGGATTGCGATTGAACGAGTTTTCAGTATTTTTTATATAAGACTGGTAGTCTATTTTAGATTGGCGCTTGCATTTAGCACGAAGTTCGGAAAAAGCTGAGGAGTCATAGGGGGACCTCGAACACTTATAGAGTGCGTGAGCTCGCTTTTTCTCCATAATAAGATTTTTAAGAGAGGGAGATGTCCACGCAGGGAATTTTGGCAATTCAAATATTTTTGTAGGAACAAACAAATCGATAGCACGAAGTAGGGCTTCATTAAAAACAGAGGCTGCATCTTCGATTGTGTACTGAGAAAATGTTAACTCCCAATTAAAGGAGTTAATAAATTGCGCTATGGCAGTGTAGTTTGCAGCCTTAAAATCTTTATATGTATGAGTATTAACTACTGATTTGTCAGATTGAGAAGGAAGGACCACGTGAAGAGGTGGGTGGTAAGGATCAGGAATAACCAAATATTCCGTTGCTAAATTGACTGTAATTCTATTGCAGTTGGAAAAGACAAGATCTAAGATACTGCCATGATTATTGCGTAAGAAATAATGCTGGAAAAAATTAAGGTAAGAAAAAGAATCAATAATAGTTGTGGAAATTATACTGGGATCATTAGTCCCGATTAATCCTAATTCATCAGAAGACCAGTTGATATTAGGGAGATTGTAATCACCACATATGACGAGGGAATTTGGTTTATAAGAGGAAATGATGTGTTCAACAGAAGTGGTATGGGATTCAACTACAGAAAGGGGTGATCGAGGGGGTAAGTATACACCTCCTACCAATAAGTGGCCAGAGTTTAGGGACAATAATACAAATACTTGTTCAACATTAGATACGGTTAGTGAAATAGGTTGAAAGGAACGGGTATTCTTGATAGCAATTAGAACTCCGCCACCTCGGGTAGAAGTGCTGTTATTATGGTTTCTATCAAGTCTTATTACTTGAAAGCCAGCGAAACCAAGTTCACTGTCACTTATGTCAGGAGTCAGCCAGGTTTCTGTGAGGATAATCTATATATATAAAAATGAATGTATGTCAGTGTGTCTGTGTGTCCATGTTACCATGGTTACCAAGGTTGCCATGGTTACTAAGGTTACCAAGATTTCATATCAATCTATATATATAAAAATGAATGTATGTCAGTGTGTGTGTGTGTGTGTGTGTGTCCATATTACCATGGCAACCATATCTGTATATAAAAAACAGTAAGCTGATTGACTGCTATCAACGCACAGCTCAAACCATTGGACGGATCTGGCTGAAATTTGGCATACAGATAGCTATTATAATATAGACGTGCGCTAAGAAAGGATTTGCCAAAATTCGCATTTTAAATAGGTGCTGAAACAGGGACATTGAGATTCACGATAGAAATTGGAAATTTTTATTTTATTTATTTATAGTTGCCATTGGTTACAGTCTACATTAGAAATTAGCATTTATTTATTGGTTGCCATTGGTTATTCGGGCAGATCAGGTACAAGCTTGCATCAAATCGAATTATTGAACAATGCTTACCAGGGTGGCAGAGTTGCACTTACCGCAGAAAATTACACCCAAAAGGAGTTCAACAATCATAATTTTTTTAAGAGTTGCGATTTTTTACGAGCAACCAAATTTATTATATTAATCCACAGTATTACATCAAAATAAACTTGGTATAACTTTGATACTTTAGAGTTAAATCATACACTTCCGTACAAACAGCACGGGGTCCGCGATCTACCGCAGGTAGATTGCCTACCTGATAATGTACTGCTGCGATTCAGAATTTTTATTCAGGGCAACGGGAAAGATAAGATAAATTTTGAACACCATACACGTTAATGAATTGAACAAAGTTTGAGTAGGTAGTATTGAGTTGATCCATTTAACGGGCGACGAAGTGCACGGGATCAGCTAGTGATATCATAAAAGTGAAACATGGGGAAAGAACATCTGAGGCTAACTAATTTTATTTTAAGGCCACGAACATTTTGATAGAATATTTTAAGGTTAGAATTAAGGGTATTATCACACAAGTTATTATTACAAATATTAGAAAAATGATTAGGTTTACAAAATGAGGCTTTTAGGTTAGTGAAGTCTTGCAAGAAAGAATCTAGAGTTAGTTTAGCAGTGTAGCAGCGTGAGCAATTTGAAGAACGAAGTTTAATGTTATACATACAATTGCAGAGTGGATCAGTTAAGCAGGAGTAGTAGCATGAGTCATTTTTTCCAGTTTTGTTCAGGCGAAGGAGTGCTTGCCTAGGCAGCGACAAGTCGAGTACTGCTAGTTTTTTGATTGGGTAAAGGCCGAGTTCGATGTTTGATGGCGTCTGTCCTGGGATGATCTGCGGGCCGGTACAATATAGGGGAGTCCATCTCTGTATTTGATTACTAAGTCAGATTCACCGTTCTTTTTACGATTTTCCAAATCAGTGTATACGCGACGAATTGCTTCACGCTCACAAGGAGTGCGATCACGAGTAACCGAAATGGGATGGCGCATATTGTCAGTATGAGAAGATCTAATATTTGTATTATAGTCAGAGACAAGTTTCTGGGCTATTTCTTTAGACTGGAAGAAAACCTTGAGTGGTCGGTGACCTCGATCACTGGGTTTGCCTAGCCTTATTGCTTTAAAGTCAGATGGTAATTCGGGAAAGTACGGTTTGATAGCCTCAGTTATTTTTAGGACGTCATTAGAGACTCTATCTTCTAATACAGAAGAAGAGGATTCTTGAGCACCACGAATAATGACATTTCGAGAACAGCGCTCACGTTCCGTGAACTCATAGAAAATGCTAGGAAAGGTGTCAGCCTAGGAGATACGACGACTATTGTTTGCAGATTCAAGATCTTGGACTCGATTGCTGAGACTAGAGATGATTTTTTGGAGTTTGTCGTTCTCAGATTTTAATTCAACAACCTGAGAGGACAGACGACCTAAGTTTTCATTGAGTTCAGAAAATTGAGCATTTTGAGATTCGGACAAGCGTTTGCACTGGGCCAGGGTTTCTTTTTGTGTTCTTTGATGTTCAGCCATAGTGTTGTTAAAAACATCAAGGGTCAGCAGACCGGAAGAAGAAGAGGCTGATTTAGTAGACTTGCCAGACATTACAGAAGCAATATTGCCAGCAGTGGTTGATCGGGTGGAGATCCTTGTGGGTGAGCTCTGACTCATTTAAATAAATACGCCTTGTAAGGTGAGGTAGGCAACCAAAGCTGCAGGTTATATTGATATTAATACATTAGATCCCATACGGTTTCTTGTTTTAGTTTTCACCAGATTCATTTGACTGAATACCCTTCTACAGCTGCATTAGAAAATGGCAAAGCTAAAAGCATGAACGCAAAATCAGCCAACTCTTCAAATGGATTAGAACCTGAAGCATCCTTGAATTTTTTTACTTCTGCCCAAAATATTCCAGCAGAGGAAGTATTGGACCATGTTATCAAATTAATTTTACGCCACTGCATTTCAATTTTTTCTATGTTTATGAGATCTAATCCAAAATACTCGCATAATGGACTTATGTTGTCTTTTATTTGATGTAAGACGTTACTGGGAGATATGATTTCTACTTTCTGTAGAATACCTAAATTTTCTGGAAGCCGTTGTTGGAGTTGTTTTACTAATACAGTAGCAAAACTTATACATCTACTTCTTAAATTTTTTTCATCCAAATTTGTTAATAATTTTAAATTCCGCAGTTCTTCAACTTTTTTTTCAAAACCATAGCTTAAATATGGATTTGGATTTAAAAAATTACTAAAATCTTTAGTTATTGGGTTAAAGTTAAATGTTGGTATAACAAATAGTTTTCCAATCGAGCAAATAAGGGTGACTAATTCATTCACTAATTTAGTTGGATCAACTGAATTAGACTCAAATAATTTATTCACCCGTTGCAGATCACTTAATAGTGGTCTTAAAAACAATAAAAATGCTAGATTTTTTTCGTCTGAATACATAGTATACAACATTTCAGCCAAGTAACATTTTTCTTTACATCTACTTACATCAAAATGACATTTTAACTCATGCCACTGGTCTATAATACGAACTACCGCTGATTCAATCGAGAGCCACCTTGTGTTGCATGCTTGAACGATTTTTAAGGGCTCATGGTCATCATTCATAACTTTAAAAATATGTCTATATGCTTGTTGTCTTAAAGTAGATTTGCTGAACCAGTTGTAAGTTTCTGAAATAAGAAACTCCAGATTCCGAGGCATAGTTTCGCTGCAAGCATAAGATGTGGCTAGCTGTAAGGAGTGACATACACAACGAATAAGAATTAATTGTGGATTTTTTTCTTTTAAAATCTCATGAACACCATTGTTTATTCCTACCATAACACTAGCGTTGTCAGTGCCAATACCTATAACATTTTTTATATCAAGTTCATATGATTTTAATGCATTTAATATTGCTTTTACGATTGCTGCAGCATTACATTCAACAAGCTCCTCAAGTCCAAAAAATGTAGTCACAATTTTATTTTGAAATGTGCTATAATAAATTGCTGCAATACCTAAATATTTTATTACCGAAATATCAGTCGACTCGTCCACTAAAATACTGAAACGACCGTTTCCAATATCGTCTTTCAAATTGTTTTTAAAGTATGGACATAGTACATTTTTTATTATAGCTGTACATTTGGTACGATGTAAACGGAGGTTATCTGCAGTATTATTCGTACCAGAAAAATGTGACTTACAAAGGGCACCTAAATGATCCACAGATAATAATGCGCAGTGTGCACTTACAAACATAGCGAGTGCAACTTCAGCACGAGATGTATTTAAAGAAGTAATAGTTGGCTTGATTGTATTTGGTGTATGTATGCGTACAACTTTGATTGACAATTTATGTTTTTTTGTTTCCATATGATTTAATAAATCTGCACGGCGGGCTCGCAACTCACAACAACATATTTTACAAAATGCTTTAGAAGAATGCTGATTGGTACGTCTTTCACCATGACTTAATTCATTCTGCCGTACCAATCTACTCTAAATTTTGTGCATATTGTAATGTTCCCATTCTTACAAAATAAACTTTAAAAATTTAACAAAATTCGCTAACCAGTCACTTCACTACTAAAGACGACGAGTACGAACTACGAGTACGAGAACGAGACACAACAACATTATATCATTCTATCAAACTGTATAGGACTCTGGTAGTGTTAGTGTATATTATAGTTAAATGTATTATTATCATTCCTTAATAAATAATATTATTTAGCTATGAAAATAATACAATTCCTAATTTTATCCTAATTATTGTAGTTAATTATCATTAAGCCTAATATTCAGCACACTTACATCAAGAATCGAAATAGATAAGAATACTTCGTTCGACATTATTATTTTCTGTGGTACGGTATCTCCCATTAAATAATTAACTATGATTTTACAAAACGCATGAATAAAACATCTTTTTATCTATGATGAAATAATATTTAATTTTTTTGGATTAATTATAAGAGATAAAAAAAACATTGCTATGATAAACAACACACTAAACATTTATTTTCATTTTTAAACAAAAAGAACCACAATTTTTTTGTGAAAAAACTAAAAAAAACGACTAGCAACCAGATTAGATTTTACCAGACATTGTTCATCTGAAAAAAAATAGATCTAGTCTTTAAAAGACCCAAATTGGCAACATCTGTCCACTTACCCACCTTTTTATAATTTCACAATGAATGAAAAAAAAAATACATGAGTGGATATCAACAATTTTAAATACTATAATTATGTGTAATAATTACAATTATTGTTTTTGAATGTTTTTCATCTATAACATCTAAACAATTTAAAAATATTTTAGGTTATTTATTGTGTTACATTTTTGGTGTCTTAATGGGGCCCATTTTAACTATTTGTCCCAGGGCCCATTATTCCAATTAATCCGGGCCTGCCTAATATCTCGTTGTTTTTTTCAATATTTTTATTATAGAGCTAGGTACCTAGTCAAGTTGATACAATACAAAAATGTGAAAATTCAAAATACTTTTAACTCACTTTTGTAATTAAATTGATAATTATAGTTAAATTTACCTTAATATCAATAACCAAAAGTGTTTTGGAAAATACATGGAACATCAATTTAAGACATTTAAAAAGAAACAATAATAATTCGTTTAGCGTCCTAATTGATATGGTTTCATTTTACAAAACGTAATATTATAAGAAATTAAGAAATTACAAATGGCATTACAAAAATAAATTATAATGTGCCTATAACTATGACACATATTTTAAACGTCGTTAACGGTACTCGTTATTATTGTCCCGGTTAAATTATAAAAATAGAATAAAAGCACAAGCATTATTTTTATTAATGCTGTTTGTAATATTCATAGTTATTATTGATGTGAAAACATCTTATGTGGCGTTCAGACTTTTCCGTTTGGGCAGTGAATTTTTTCGAGCGTTATTCGAGCGTTACCATTTTCGCGTAACGCTAGCGCTTCCGACGTGCTGATTGGCGGAGACTCGGTGCGACGCGACGCAACGATAGGCCGCCTGTGCTCAGGGGGCGTGGCTTCATTACGATCACGGACATCGAACATAGTGCGGGCGAGAGCGTCAAATTAGTTCATCGTTGACAACCAACGTGAACAGTTAACTAAAAATGTATTGTATACAATACATACAATATTACTATTTGATCACATGCGCAGGCGCGCAACTACGAACGCGTCGTACTCGTACATCGTCCGTTGTCGCGCGTTGGTAGTTCTCGAGGGCGTTTTTCGTTGATAAACACTACAAACAATAAACATGGTCCAGGGCTTGAAACCGTTATCAAAATTATCGGTTAACGCTAGGAAATTCTATAACGTCGGTAAACGTTGAAACTTTGATAACAGAGAAATTCGAAATGTTTGTTTGCTAAACAATAAAGTAAACATTTCAAACGCCATGATCCAGCGTTTTGTCTGTTCAGTAGTTCAGTTCCAACAACCAATACCTACCGTGGTTGAATTTGCTTAAACTTTTTTAATCAAAAGTACCTACCTATATTTATATTGATGTGAAAATCGTTTTGCATGACAGTGTAAATTTTCGAGCGTTACCTTTTTCGTAGGTACGACCGAGCACATTTTCTATGGAGTTAATATTTTCGGACTTGTAATTTTTTTTTCAAAATTTTTCGAAAAACACCGAAAATTCTTTTGCCACTAACAGACTAATTATGACGTCAGACTGGGCGTCAACCTTGGGGGTAGGTCAAGATCGGAATTCCTGCCGAGCGAATTTTCTACGGAGGTAATATTTTCAGACTTGTGATTTATTTTCAAATTTTTCCTTCAAATTCTAAGCTCATATAATATATGTTTTCACATCTTATGAGGGTCGCTTGAGACACACGCGTTTTTTTAGTTTTTATTTCTATGAATATCAATAAAGGTTTGTCTGTTGTGCCAAAAGTGTAAAAATTTAATACAAGGCTCCTGATATATTTCTAAAATATCAATTGAAAAATATTACGAAGACAGATCTTGGATACGCTATGCCACATCATATTCCACACAACATAATATCCAAACATTGTATATGTCTGTTGACTAATTTTTATTTTATATTACAAATTATACGTTCATCGCTAATTATTAGAGCTCGGATGTTGTTGCAATTGCATGTTTTTATTGGGTTATTTATAGCTAAGTCCTAAGCTTGAAATTATTTTCACAACACAACGAAAAAGATATTATAATTTATAAGTTTATAGTGTATATTGTTGCATATTCAATGACTTGGTAATTTTAATCGCATATTTCTTTATTTTACCATTTTAGATTCTGAGCGAAGCGATGAATGTGTAGGTATTGGTTTTACGATGATGAGTGTTTCTTTTTTAAAATTTAAAATTTTTTTTTTTTATGTCTGTCATCACGTTTTAGGACAGTAAAAGTGCTTAGATTTTCTTCAATAGTACCTTTTCTGATAGGAAAGTGAATCTAGTTGGTACTTTGGGGGGGTCAAAAGTAAACATTTTCCAGTAGTTTTCAAAAGTACCATGAAAAACAAATAGAAAATTATAGAAAAAACGGGAATTCTTACTCAAACCGGATTTTGGTTTTTGGTGTACCTCTAAAAGAAATGACAGTAGATCCATGAAATTTTGACTGAATGTTTATATAAGCATTTTTTACACACCATACAATTTTGAAAAAATTTTGATTTGTTTTGAGCTGTTTACAGACATTTTCAGTTTTCAATTTTTTTAGTTTTTTTTTTTATAATTGTCAATAAAATTTTATTTGGTGGGCCGAAAAGTCTTAAAATTAAATACAGGGTTCCTGATATATTAATAGAATATCAGTTGAAAAATATTGAGAATACATAGGCACGATTTTTTTTTTATAAGCATTTAAAGTTCAAATTTTGACAAAATTTATCAACATCTCAAAAATTATCAATCACTGTAATTAAAAAAAATATAAAATGTTCAGTTTTTATAACTAAGGGTTGAAAATGTATAACAAAGATTCTCATAAATAATTCATACTGTAACCAAAAAATATAAAAAATATATTAAACCAAGAATAACGATTTTAGTTTTTTTTTTTATAATTTAGAAATTTTATTTGTTGGTATATGAGACTTTTAGAGTATATTGTTATATTTTATATACACGCAATGGCATTTTAAAATGTAATGTTTTTGGGAAAAATGAATTAAACCAACTATAGTAAATACTTATGCCTACTACTAAAATTCATTATTTTATTCACAATATTATCATCAAATACACTTAGTAAAATATCATAGACTGACTGACCGTCTTCGCTCAGAATCGTTTTCCTTATACAATGATATTCTATCATTGGATTTAAATTTAACACAATTCATTTACAGTGACTTACTTGTAACCTACTGTACAGCAGAGTGACACCCACTTGACCACCCTTTTTTAGAACATATTTAATAATTGTTGATAAATTGATAACAAAATTTGAAAAAGGTGCAGTAAAAAAAAATAATCATATATTCATTTTGAGAGTTCTCATTAGGTATTATTGTAAGCACTATCGTTTTCAAATAGGTACCAAATTTTTCTAATTTTTATGTAGGCTTTAAAGATGTTTAATTTAATTGGAACATTTTAAAAGAAAATACATTTTATTTCTATAACTTTTTTTAAGTTATTTACTTATTTTCTCTTATAATACTTGACAATTATGTTAAGTTTACTAAAATATTTGTATTTTTGTAATGTTTAATTTAGTAAAATATTTGTATTTATGAAAATGTTTCATTAAAAAGAAAATAAGTGCATATTTTAAAGCATATTTATACTTTTTAAGCGCAGAAGTGCATGCATAGTTAGTACATTTTATGTGAATTAAGTTCCGAACTCCACTTATTATTATCAAATCATGTTTATTGATATCATATTTTATTTTTTTGTGAAGTTGTTCGTTTTTCGTTTATTGGGTTAAAAAAAAAAATTGTTTGTGTTATATAACATTGAAAAACTGCAGTGGTGCATAGAGTAAAATATTATATTGTATAATTATTCTTGTGGATTACGAAGCGTTCATTGAAGTTTAAAATCTAAATAAATAATACATAATTTTAAATTAATTGTGTATATAGGTACATACATTTTTTAGGACACGCCGCATATGGCCAAACGCCCCGCACGATTGTGTACTGGATTCCTGTGGATTCGTCGATGTCGTAGCCATTTGAACTATTTAAATATTTATACAATATTTATTGAATATTATAGATTATTTCTTAATTAATAATATCATTATAAAGCTGAATTTTTCAAATATTTTATTATTAAAACTAACCAACTGACACAATCGACCTGAAGGCTTCTGCGTAAATTGTCGTGGAGGGTGGGAAAGTATGCCCACTGCGTCCATGGACCTCAGTACCTCACCACCACGACCACGCATTAACCCACCACGACCACGCGTTAGCCCACCACGACCACGCATTATTCCGCCACGACCACGTACTTGGCCGACTTGATTACTGCCAGACGTAGTCTGCAATAATGGCGATGACCGGATATTGGCCCTGCCTCTGGGCCATTTTGATGCCACCATCGTTTGTGTTGACCTGAATCAATGTATAAATTAGTGAAAGTTAGAAAATAATAATTATATAAAATTCTTACATATTCGGGTCGCATACTCTGATACTTGGGTTTTGTGCATGGTCTGCCAGCTTTGATCTAAGCAATGCACAAAACCCAGTATAGTGTAACATTTCTCACTTTGGAAATACCCAAATCGACGAACCTAGCCCCAATGACAAGGTTTCGACGATTTGGGTTTCCAAAGTTGTGAAAAATGAGTCTTCCTCGCCGTACAACCAAAAAATTATTATTTTTGAAGTTAGGTATTTGGCCACAACTTGACCCCGCTTTAATGTGGCCCAAAATCCGCTATCCATTAATTTATATTAATAAATTAAAACCAACATTTTTAGTTACTCTTATAGAATTGCAATATAGATAGTAAAAAACAAATTATTAATATATAAAATTAAATTACTTGGCCTTCAAATTGAAATGATTTAAATATTTTAAAAATGTTTCATTTGTACTGGCATTACACAAATCAATGGGTAGTACCAGTACTTCAGGTGCTGTTGCAGGTCCGCGGCTATTGGAAGTGCCAAAAATCTCCATACTTTCCTCACTAAGGGGCTTTAGTTTATGCGGCAGTATTTCAAACTGTAATAAATTACATTAAAGATGCAACAGTGAATTAATTTCTAACAAATTATTTACGACGAATATAAAATGAATATAAATAATAAAATATTCTTACGTGTTCTGGGTCACACACTGTGATGGTCATCATACCACAGCTCTCAAAGGTATCGAAAAGTAGGCCACGCACCTGATACCAATTTAGCCGATCCAAGTTACACCCCAGTTTTGGGATGATTAATTGATTTGTACTTAAATCCAATAATCGATCCCGTAACAGGAGTAATGACTCGGCCAGTGATTGGAGAGTCGGTTTATGGTGAAATAAAACCTTTGTGACGAGGTAAAACACATACAATTGTTGTCCCTCATCACTAGGTTTTAATTCCGCCACACCACGGACTCTGACCTTTTGGTCCATCAGGGCTCCGAGGGATCCGTACTTCAGCCTGCAAATTTAAATATATAATTAAATAATAATATTATAATAATATAATTAAATAATTAATTTTGACTGTTTGGTAAATAAAGTTACGAATGATATAAGTAATAAATTATAAAGTATAAGTGAAATTACTTGAAGTTAACGGCAATGCATTTTCCCATTTGGAAGTCCTCGGAAACGCAATGCGCTGTGGCCAACTTTTCGTCACTGCCCTTAGTAATGGGCCCCCATTGAGCCCTCTGCTCAATCTCTCCAAACAAACTGTTTTCTGATAATACTAATTTTGCCATTCTAAAATATTAAGTAACATATTGTACGATAATTAATAACATTTTACATAAGTTAATTAGGTAGGTAGGTATATAACAAATTACGATATCAACTGCATCGTCAGCGTTGAATTTATATTTATTTAATGATCTTTATAATAATTCAAAAATTAATAAATTATTTGAATCCTAAGTCAAGAATTTAAATTTCTTAAATATTTATATTTGTTGACGTACAGAATAATATAAAAATGTGTAAAAATATTAGTTATGTAAATTAAGTTTAAGTACATACTTTTATGACGTCGCTGCAGTATAGGTTTATTTAGGTATAGGTATAGGTAGTTATTCTCTAAAACTTTGAAGTTTAGACTGGTTAAAGACTAAAGGCGTTTAAATATTTGAAGCACGCCCTTTTATAGACTTTGACTTGATCCCTCTCCACTCTTCTGTTCTAGGTATACAAGGAACATGGTGGTATAGTACATCACTACACCTGACCCGTCGGACGCTCATTGGTCAACACAAAATATCAGATATAACAGGTAGATAATATTAATCATACATCGTATACTAGCCGTATTTATTCACCATAGTATGTTCACTATATTATTATACTACAGTTACTATATTCTGTATTATTCTCTATCTTTTTTGTGATGGATGATTTTACTCTAAGATTACTTAAAAACATAGAAAAAATGATTCTGCGTAAATGAGTTTTGTCTATGTTGTGGGCCAGAAAGAGAAAACAAATAAAGTGCGTTGAAATCATAGACCTTATACTAATAGACTGGCCATTCATACACGTACAGCGGTCATCGCTCTTCTTGTGTGACTTGTGACTGCACGATAATAATTATTATTGTAGTAATGTAGTGTATAATATCAATGCGGATACATGCCCGGTACATGTTTTAACTCTTTGAGGGGCCGTGGTTAGTATGCTAACCACTTTTTTTTTTACCGTTCAGGTGCGGTGGTTACTATTTTAACCACTTTTAAAATTATTTTTAATATTTGTTTGATGATGGTCAGCATACCAATCACCTTATTATCATCTTATACATGCATCAAACAATATCACTGCCGCTGGTCTGATATCATTTCTCGCGTTTTTCATCATTTATTATCATTATCAATATTTTGATATATGTAGGTACTAAATGTTATGGTAAAGAGACATATTGCCCACATGGGTCTTTTTTCTAAAGGAAATTTTTGCCCCTCAAAGAGTTAATGTAACAATTTTAAGATTGTTATTTAATATTTGTTTTTACTTTTCACGAACTATACCTAATACAGTTTCTTCTATAGTTCTATATTACGTTATTTCTTATTTGTCAAAATGGGCTATAAATGCTGTATTTGTAAAATTGGTTCATTCAGATGTCTCTCTACACAAGTAATTATTTTATAATTCAGAATTTTAAATGTGTCATAACAATTATTAATCTACCCACCAATCACCATATTTATAACAGATTTCCTAAAGATGAAATATTAAAAAGACTTTGGTTAGATGCATGATGCATTAATAAAATTTTGCCATCGCATAGAATTTGTGATAAACATTTTACCAAAGAAAGTTTCAATGAAAGCGGATATTTAGTAAAAAAAGCTGTACCATTTGTTGCGTAAGTAATTTGTGTAGCTGTTTTATTGTTTATTTAATTTAGATACATATTTGTCATAGCCCGAGTGGGTGCAAGAGAAAACTATCTTTTGATAATATTACAGAGGATCATTCAGAAGATAATAAATTAAATACTGAATTACCTGTAAATATATCTAGCCATGTTGTACCAGAGGAAAAAATTTAAAATATAAATATGATGTAAGAATATAGATGTTATTTTATTTACTAAACACATATATTGTAAATGTATACCTATATTTTCAGTGCATCACCTACACTAACTTCTAAAAAAATCAAATTGTTTCCCAGATATATTAATGATTTATCTGTTGAAAATTTTAAAACACCTAGAAGAACAGAAAGAAATTTATCATTTGTTAAAAAACGATACAATGAAAAACTTAAAAAAATTCATAATTTACAAAAGAAAAACAAACGACTTACAACAAAAGTGAAAACATTAAAAGATTTAATGAATGTTTTAGAAAATAAAAATCTTATAGGTATCAGAAAATGCTTCTACATTGTTACAAGTAAATTATATTAATGAATAATAAACTAATGTCCAAAAAAAATATAGTAAAATAAGTAAGTATTTTAGACTTAATTTTATACGTCTACTAATAAATCATAAACTATTGTCATAATATAATTTCCTCTTGCACCCACTGGGGCTATAACAAATATGTGTTTCTTATTAATATTTGTATTTGATTTATTAGTAGAAGTATAAAATTAAGTCTAATATACCTACCTACTTTTTTACTATCTGTATAATAAACTTATGTCCAATAAAAATATGTTATACTAATACTAGTAAAATATAGTACTACTTATACTACTTAGTGTCTTAGTTTAATGTGTATGGTATAATATGATATGTTAATTTATATAACCTTTTCATTATACTTATATAGTTATAACTTAATACAATTATATTGTACTGATGTTTTTAGTCTATGGGTTCTGAAAGTCTTTGTGAAATTGTTGAAAGAAAATTGAATGGGAAAAAACTTGCATTTTCAAATGAATTGAAAAAATTTGCTGTTACTTTACAGTATTACTCGAGTAAAGCCTACAATTTTGTATAAACAATTTTTAAACGTTCTTCTTCATCCCAGAACATTAAATAAGTGGTATCATGTAATAAATGGGGAACCTGGATTCACAAAAGAAACATTTAATACTTTAAAACTTAAAGTAGCAGAAAATAAAACTGTCATTGGAAATTTGGTATTAGATGAAATGTCTATAAAAGATAAAGTTGAATTTGATGGTAAAACATTCCATGGACTGGTTGATATGGGATCCGGGGCTGACTTAGATGAAGATAATGTTAATCATGCCACAAATGCTCTTGTATTTTTAATCGTAGCAGTAAATGGTAATTGGAAACTGCCACTAGGGTATTTTTTAGTAAAGAGCTTAAATTCTAGTGAACTTGCAAATTTAGTTAAAAAATGTTTAGAATTACTACATGATACTGGTGTAATAGTAAATTCCATGACTTTTGATGGAGCACACACTAATTTAAGTATGTGCACTAAATTGGGAGCTAACTTAAATATAAATAACCCTCGATTTTTCTTTCCACATCCTGTATCTAAAGAACCTGTGTTCTTATTTTATGATCCGTGTCATATGATTAAACTTATTCGTAATACATTAGGTGACAAAAAAGTATTAATTGGGGAAAATAATAAGGAAATTAAATGGGATCATATTAAAAATTTTATAATAAAGAAAAAAAAGAGGGATTAAAAGCAGCAACAAATTTAACCAGAAAACATATTTACTATTATAATGAAAAAATGAACGTAAAGCTTGCTTCACAAGTTCTTAGTAGTAGTGTAAGCTGTGCATTAACATTTTGTGAGACCTTAGACTCAGAATTCACTAATGTAAAATCAACAGCAGAATTCTGTATGATTATGAACAATGCATTTGATATTTTAAACTGTCGCACCAAATATTCTAAATCTCCTTTCAATTTAGCACTAAGTCCATCAATTTTTGATAAATACTTAGATTTCACAAACAAGTTTTAAAAATATGTCCATAGCCTGATACTGTCTAGCGGTCAAAAAGTTGTTGAATCACTTAGGAAAACTGGATTTGTAGGTATTGTCTGTTGTTTGAAAAATCTTATTAACTACTAAACATTTTTAAAAAATAAAAAGTATGATATTGAATATATTCTTTAATATAAGCTCTCCCAAGATCACCTTGAAACATTTTTCAGTTCAATAAGGTCAAGAGGAGGATATAATAACAATCCTTCCTGTAAGGAGTTCAAAATTTCTTATAAAAAAACTATTGGTTCATCATCATGTGAGTGGTTCACAATATGGCAACTGCCTTCCAGAATCTATGTTGAAAAATACAACTATATCAGAATCTGATTCTATACTTTTAGATGATGATGAATGTAATGATAATTTAGAATTTACACAAAGTGATGATCATGATCACAGTTATATTGGAACTTATTTAAAATTATCTCCATTTATTGCTGGTGTGACAGACTATACTTCGGGTTTTATTGCAAAAAAGGTCGCCAAAAAAATTAACTGTGATATATGTAAAACATATTTAATAGATAACTCCAATAATAGCATTTTAATTAAATTAAAAGATAGAAATAATGCATTAGTGAAACCAAGCAAAGATGTATCATATATATGTAAAGTTATCGAAAATAAAATAAAATGCAAAGATTTGAAATACATATTTGCTAAAAATTTCATGAATAAGATTTATTTAGAAACAAAAAGAGAGGTGTATGGGTCTGTATTTAGTGGGATGGATAATCATGTTAGTGGCCAGTCATTGTTTACTAATCATAGGGATGAACTGTTAACATTAATTATAAGTTCGTATGTACACCTTAAATTAAAAAGCATTGGTAAACAACAAGAAAAAATGCATTTAGGTACTAGGAAAAAACTTACTAGTCCAGTCAAGGAATGAGGTGTAGAGTGCGTGAGCAGGTAACTTAGCGATTCCTTCAGAAACTTGTTCGGGGGGCTTAGGGTATTAACATACTAAAAGTCCTGACACCTAGGTGGTGAGCCGGAGGGGGGGAGGGGGGTTAAAGTTGCGCTTTTTGGGTTTTTCGCTTATATCTCGTAAACGGTGCATCGGAGGAAAATTTTTTTAGATAACAAAATAAAGCTCATGAAATTATCTAAAACTTTTATATCATATGTTTTTTTCGAATTCACAACCGTTTTCGAGCTACACCTTCGAAAAAAGTAGAATATTACAAAAAAAACCATTTTACCTCACTATATTCATAAAACAATCCATCATATTGTCTAAACCTATTCATAAACTAAAAATATGCATAGAAAAGAAGTTGTAGATATTTAAATTCACTTTCAGAATATATACACATATATTAATTGTTAATCTCCAAGCTGCCTAAATTTATAGCTATTTTACAACTTTCATAACATTTTGCAATTTTCAGAAAATGTATAGGTATATCATATTCTTGACCCACAACCTTTGTTCGTTTATGTAATAATATATGTGGCCACACTTTTAAGAAGTAAAACAGACAAAAATAATGATAATACACACTTTATTTTACAGATAAGTAGTTCTCAAGTAATTCTTAATTTTACATGCAATCATATTTTCATTTTCTTTGAATTTGAGGGCCCAGGTTGTTCATCCATTGCATCTTTGTCTGTAGTAATGGGTGCCTCTTGCTCTTCATCGTCCTCACCTTCAACAGGCACGCTGTTCATGCATTTACCTTGGCAGTGGAGGCACTCTGCAGAACAAGTCAGCATTGCTTTCCGGCAGCCACTTTTTCCAATCATATTATATCATATCACGGAGCAGGTTTTAGGCATAAATAAAGTCCGATAATGTTAGTCAATAATTAGTTATCTATACATATAAAATCCAAATACCACTGACTCACTGATCGCTGTATCTCAAAAACTACTCAACGTACGGACTTGAAATTTGGAATAGAGGTTCTTCTCATATTTTCACCGTGCAATAAGAAAGGATTTGCGAAAATTCGCATTTTAAATAGGTGCTCAAACAGGGACATTGAGATTCACGATGGAAATTGGAAATTTTATTTTTATTTATTAATAGTTGCCATTGGTTACAGTCTACAGTAGAAATTAGCATTTATTTATTGGTTGCCATTGGTTATTCGGGCAGATCAGGTACAAGCTTGCATCAAATCGAAATATTGAACATTGCCTACCAAGGTGGCTGAGTTGCACTTACCGTAGCAAGTTACACCCAAAAGGAGTTCAACAATCATAATTTTTTTAAGAGTTGCGATATTTACGAGCAACCAAATTTGTTATATTAATCCACCGTATTATATCAAAATAAACTTGGTATAACTTTGATATTTTAGAGTTAAATCATACACTTCCGTATAAACAGCACGGGGTCCGCGATCTACCTGATAATGTACTGCTGCGATTCAGAATTTTTATTAAGGGCAACGGAAAAGATAAGATAAATTTTGAACACCATACACCGAATATTGAATAACGAATTGAACAAAGTTTGAGTCATATTGAGTTGATACATTTATCGGGAGACGAAGTACACGGGGATCAGCTAGTAATATTATATAGACATACGGGTAACGGAATGACAAGTTGAACACTCGAACATTTCCAAATATTTACTATTATATATTTATATCTATATTTATTACTAGCCAACAATATTATAGTCTATCATTAAGTTTATAATCGCTATTAATATTTTTAGAAGTTGGATGGAAATTATGATTTTATGAACAAATGGTGATGTAGTTTAAATTTATATAAGTAATAAGTAGAATATGTAATATAATATGTTGTATAACATTTTTATTGCAAGAATAAATTGAAAAAAAATTAAAACTCAATTTATGCATATATTAATTTTTTAATAAACACAAATGCCCTAATCTAGATGTTTTTTGAGGGAGGGTCATCCAAGGAAAGGGGTGGCAGAGTAAAAAATGAAAAAAACGAATATGGTAGATAATATGATGGATTGTTTTATGAATATAGTGAGGTAAAATGGTTTTTTTTTGTAATATTCTACTTTTTTCGAAGGTGTAGCTCGAAAACGGTTGTGAATTCGAAAAAAACATATGATATAAAAGTTTTAGATAATTTCATGAGCTTTATTTTGTTATCTAAAAAAATTTTCCTCCGATGCACCGTTTACGAGATATAAGCGAAAAACCCAAAAAGCGCAACTTTAACCCCCCTCCCCCCCTCCGGCTCACCACCTAGGTGTCAGGACTTTTAGTATGTTAATACCCTAAGCCCCCCGAACAAGTTTCTGAAGGAATCGCTAAGTTACCTGCTCACGCACTCTACACCTCATTTTGGGTCATTCATTGACTGGACTATACCAAATTAATTTTATTCAATAATGAATAATACTTTTATACTTGGGTTTGCAAATTGTATATTATTATTATTAATATTGTAAAGTATTATGTTTATTAATATCTTTTTTATATGTTAAAAGTACCTAACAGGTATTGTTTTCTGGATAAGTTAATTTTTATTTTTATTATTTTGAATATTAATATATTATATTACATTATAAGTTCAAATGTATTATAATGATTTAATTGTAATTATTATTCATGTCTGTTAATTAAATATAAACAAAAGCGATTTATAGCTAATTTTGGGTACTTGAGTTTATTATATAAATATATAATTAGTTATTTTTTAAAAAAAATAGTTAGCAGTTAGTAGTTACAGTGCCACGAAAGCCCATCCCAATTCCCAATTCCCATTTCCCATAATAAAAAAAGATAAATGATAGTATACTCTGTCCCTCGAGAGATCATGCCGCGCACCGACCAAAACTGGTTACCCTACGCCACACCCTGTCATAGGGTAACCAGTTTCGACAGTATTGAGACGCAGGGAGATGCGCAGAACCGGCATGATCTCTCGTGGGACAGAGTATAGTACGGTATCGTTGTACAATATTATTGTACATTGTGCTCGACGGAAAATGACAGCACTGATGTGATTTTACTGTACATCACTGCTGTATGTCTGACCGGCTACTCTATAGGCAAGGCCAGTCTATTAGTATAAGGTCTATTGTTGAAATCCTCTTATATACATTATGTAGTTAAGCGTACATACTGTGTTTCAAATATTTCGTTTAAATCATATGATACTAATATATGTGTATATAAAGCGGTAGTAATATTAATATATACACATTTGATAATAAATAGCACAACCTATTAAGTGATATAAAATAAAATATGTTTAAGGGGATTGGAAGCGGTGATTTTCTGCCTTTGTCTAACACACGTGGATCATAGGAAAAATAGCTAGGTATACGCCTGACAAAAATTAAGGTACTTTTAAAGTTGTTAGATTTCAAAAATGTGAAGATGATTGAATTGGTGTACAAGTTTAATTTGCATCGGTCGAAGCACTTTTTCAATTGTAGCAATAGTATGATGAGAATAAATATTTTAAATTTTATAAATTTGTCAATTTTAATATTAAATATACTGAAAAAAATATTAAAAATATGCTTAGTGGCGCAACTAGAGCTAAAATGTCAGAGGGGCTGTAGCCACATCCCCATATATGTAAATTCACTTAAATAGAAAAAACTCATACAAACAAAAACAATTATTTATTTACTAAAATTTAATTTTCCACAATAATAATATACTGTCTATGATAATCAGAAAAAAATCCCTAGACTACAATATTAGTTTATACAGGCTGTCCCGTGAGGATTTACTCATTGCCTACATGGCTACATACCTACCATAGCTATCAATTAATAATTCACAGTTTTTTTCAAAACTATAAAAACTATTAAAAATCAGGAGATTTATGAAATTAAAATGTTGCGACGTCAATATTTTTAGGAAAATTAACTCTACAAAGTGGCTATCTTCAATTTTTTTTTTAATAATTAATTTAAAAAAAAGGCAGGTAAGTGGATGTCGCTCAGCTGTACAGTAGGTTACAAGTTGGTCATTGTTTAATGGATTGTATTAAAGTTGAATTCAATGATATAATATCATTGTATAAGAAAAACGATTCTGAACGGAGACGGTTTGTCAGTCTGTATATTTTATATTGTCATTAATTATTTTATTTATTTAATTATTATTTTTTTTATTCGTTGCTACGGTGATAAACAAATTGTTAGAAATAAAAATCCCATTTTAAGCGGTTTTTCGTAATTTTTCAGTACTTTTTCCCGTGGCATTAAATAACTATTGAGAAAATCGAAAAATGACCTCTCTAAAGTACCATCTTGGTCCAATTTTCTAAAAGATAAGGTACTATATGTTGAAATCAAAGCACTCCTTCTGGTAGAAATTTTGTATGCAGGATATAAAAAAAATAAAAAAATAAACACCATTGTAAAACCACTAGCTTCCTTGCTCCGCTCAGAATATAAAATATATTTTTTAACTTTTTTACCAAAACATAAAAAAAAAATTTAAAATAAATTATATATAGTGCTTACCTCTGTGATTCTTAATAAAAAAACAAAATTACGATATCTCCATTATTTCAGGAGATATCGCAATGAGTAAATCCTCACGGGACACCCTGTATTACTCAGAACCACATGAAAAACTTTGAGCAAACATTTTTAAACTCTAATAATAGTGTAGTTACCACATAATTAATATTCAATTTCAAGTATAAACTTAATACTTATAGTATGTAATATGTACATATTATATATCAATAAAACAATTTTAAATAAAGTACCTATAGGTATAATTGTATAAATGAAACATTAAATTAAAAAAAACAATCTATATTCAAAGTTTAAGGTACCCACATTGAATACAATTTAATCAATGAAGCTGAAGATGTATTGTAAACATGATGGCTGTAAGAGGTTCAAACTTTACATTTTACCTATTGGTGAAGAAGCAGTTATTGAAGTTTACAGTACAAGTATAAACATTAATCATAAACCAGATGCTCGATACACTACTCAAATTAGGGGAGTTGAACGAAATTATTGCAGAAAAAATTAAAGCGAAAAGTGCTTTTAAGTATAGACAGGAATGTGTATTATCAGTTTCACCTATTAAATTAATGGAATGTGGAAATTTTCAAACAATTAAATCACCTTCTATGTTAAGGACACTAAATAGTGAACAACAGTTAAAAGGATTACATATACTTGATCGCACGTATGCCCAAAGACTTTGGATGTTTTTCTTCTCGAACTATAACCCTAAGTCTACTATGCTTACATGACATTCATTATTCGTCCTTTTCATTAAATATCTGTGAAAAGCTGTTTCCATATCAACATCATTTAACTCGGGGTCTTGTTCGTCAAGCTCTTTTCTCTTCTTTTTCCTCCTTCTCCTTCGCTCTTTATCTTCCTTTTCATATCGTTGCAACTTATCCCAATCAGTGATCCTCACTGGCTGTAAAAACATCAACGACGTATCAAAATCAGAGACAGAGACGATCTCAGAAGTATAATCCACCTTCGTGGGGCATACATTTGAGAGGGCTCTGTCCCATGTATCTTTATGCGTATCATCTTTTGTCTCAAAATAACTAAAAATCTCCATTCCTGTAAAGTCAATCATTTCAGAATCACAAAGCCATCTTTTCTTCAGAATACTCAAGGCCATGCCGTATCCATTGTGAAAATTAGAGTCGCAAGCCATTGTGACAGAAGATTTTAAACAGTAGAATAGATACCTATTAACCGAATTAATACTTCTTAAATTCGTGTGAAATGTGAATTTTAAACATTTTTCCCAAGAAAATATGAAAAAGACATTTTTCATGTGAAAATACTGCGTATTGGATTAACAACCAATCCAAGTTTCACCAAAAATTGATGCTCTGCTGTTGAGTTTATTTATAGTTAACTAATACTGTTTTAATTAATATAAATTAATAATAATAGTTTTGTACTAGTTAAAACACTAGACATAACTTGAGTATAATATTTAAATGTATATTATTATATCAAAAAAAAAAAAAAATTATTATTGTAATTTAAATTATATATTAAGTTGAACAAAACAAATATTTGTAAATTGTTTTGTACTCTATTTTTGAATTTAAACCTTTTATAATGTATTATAGACATTTACTATAATATTGATAAAAAAAAAAAAAAAGAATTACTACTTTCAATGTTTTTTTGGCCTTATAATAATATTATATTTCCAGTATGAATGTGATTCATCAATGTAATTTGTATGAAATTAAACACTATTTATATTTTCTAATATATGTATAAAAAAAAATGTCTCAATACTGAAATATTATGTATATGTCTTGGTATATTATAACTAACTCGAGGAAACTGAAAGGGGTAAGTGAAGACAGCCGTGGGTGTCGGTATTCAAGGACGGAAGAGCCAACGACAATTCACTCCACTAACCAGAAGTTTTCAAGCAATAATATGTAATAAACATATATTGTTAATATTAATAAATACGCATGACCATTGCCTTGGTGCCTTATTGGTGTTTGTATGCCTACAAAATTCATGTTTCACAGTCCAGCAAGAAAATACAGTCGGAGGAGGTTGGAGGTCCTTGCTACTGGATGAACAATGAACATGAGATCAAAAAAATACAACACTACCACAAACACAGCTACAGTTGCATGACTTCCCAAATCTGGTGTCCAGATTTAAATAGACAATGGGTACATGTAACGAACATGTCGTCATCGACATCGTACATAACTCCCTACGTTTAGCACGGCTAATATGCTGAGTGTTAGTAATGGAAAATGTGTATATTATATGTATGAAATATATATTATGCTGACGCGATGTTTAGCTGACAACCGACCGGAACTCCTGGCGGAAAATAGATAGAGTCGGTAGTGGCAGTCGATAGTCGAGGGAACGAGGCTAGAGTCAGAAGTCAAGAGTCAAGAATCATAGTGGATGGTCCAGGGCTGACAACTACCTGACGAGGACCTGTGGACGGCCAGCTTAACCCACATCGGATATCAGCACCTACGACACGTCGACACCCCGTGGCCCGATCGATAACCCTCAGTGAAGCTAATTTATAAGTATATATTCTAATAACTATTATTTGATGTTATTTATATTATAAGATTCGATAGTTAATAACAGTTACATATTTATATATATATATACGTTGAGTACTTTGCTTTACATAAGGTAACCCTGATCCTTAGTAATAATATCACACACCGAGGTCGAGTTTCCGGAACCACGTTAATATAAACAGAACGACACCGAAGGATGCGAGCCCCAGGTGAAGAGGAGACGTTACAATAACTAAAAATAATTTTGATATAATTTTAAAACCATTACCAGTTCATCGTTCATTATTTTTATCATTACCTCTAATCCTCCAAAGCAATTAGGAAAATGCTCATTAAGCATTTTAAATCTTTTTTCGTATGTTATACTTGTTTGTTGCCTGTGCACCAAAATACCAATTGGTTCAGCACCACCTTTAGTTGCAGTTAAAATTACAGTTACTGAGGCCATCGAAACATCACAGCTTGAGCTTGAATCGAGAACAATTATTTCAGAGCTGCTCTGTAATTGTTGAGCTCTTTGGTTTAAAGATGTAACGATTAGAACTACCCAAGGAGTGGTTTTGTTTATTTTAACAATTACACTTGAAAATACAATTTAAAATTATATAATCTAAATATATAAATTCTATGATAAAACTAAATACTGTGACATGTATATAGATGTTTATACGTCATATAAATCATATATAAATAATTAAAAACCTTGTTTAAGATATTCTGGGATTTTTTCTTCTAGTCTATCAAAAGGATCTTTTATAGTACCATCATTTTCAAATAAATACTTATGCCACAGCCTATACACAGTCCAAGGTCTTTATTGCACCTTTTGCTAATTTCACAATGTAATTTAGTGGTGTTTGAAGCCTTGATATGTTTTGTTTTAAGGGGAAAGTCCATCAGCAAAATACTGCCAAAAAATAGCTTTCACATCTGGGTCAATAAATAAACGTTTTAGTGCATCGGCACTAGCACAGTTATGCTTATGGAAAGGATTTATTTTGATGATTGTATTAAGTGAGGGGTCTCTTTTTAAATATTCATCATTTTTTTTTGAACCCTTAGTAACCATTCTTATTAAGATATCAATAAATCCTTCACAGTTCTCTTTTTTTTTGCTGTTTGAGGTTTTTCTGTGTGAGCTATAACTGCATAGCCATTTTTTGTGCATTATAAACCTTAAACAGAACAAATACCAAATAACTATAAATGTATCTAAGTTGTTGTTATACAATAAGACGTATAAGTATAATATATAAATATTTTTAATTCATGTAATATAAAAATTAAAATTAAATAAATTTAATATCAATGCAGGTCAACTTAAATCATTTTAATATGTAACTACTATTGGTATAAATGTTTTTATGTATAGTATTTTATAAGAAACCTATGGTAACTATACACCTATATATTTTTTAGTGTAAATTATTATTTTGTTTAAGTCAAAGTGTGATTGTAAATTATGATTTGTTCTTAATAATTAGGTACCTAGTAGTGTATAATATAAAATAGAAATGAAAAAATTAATAAAAATTATTTAATTTATTTAAATTACAAGGTTTTTGTTAGTTTATAATAGCATGCTTTAGACTTTAAGTATCAATCAATTAACAAAAATATACTGACTGACAATTATTCCCCTTGTTGATCCTATTACCAATTATCCAGTTGCTATCATCAAACTTTCCAAATTGTTTAATAAATTGTTGTGCATCATTTTTACTTTCCATATCAGTTCGAAGAGTTAAAACATGCTCTGAAAATTCATCTAAAATTAACTGGCAATTTAAGTCTCCGAAGTACTTAATTAGTGATTTTAAAAAAACCTCCTATTTAATAATTTATAAAAATATTATTAATGCAATATAAATACAAATAGTCAGCTGTAGCCAACACAAATAAGAAATAATAATTTGTATTTACCATATTAATTAGTAAGCAATAATTAAAATATTTGTAAATGTAATTAGTACTAATTACAATATAAAAATAGTCAATAGTTAAATTAACAATTTATATTTAACACGTAAAAAAGCGTAACGTTCTTATCATTAATGTGAAAATCTAAATATATCTTTAAATAATAAAAATAATAATATTATATTATCAATTGTGTGATAAAATAAAATTAATATTAAAATAGTGGGAATTCAAATTGGACCAATCAGAGCAACCCGGTTCTGAGTGTACCTACATTTGCAAAATACGCGGTATCGGGGAAAATCGGGTGGGGGGGGGGGGCAACCAGCTGCTGTGTGACCGATGAGAATGAGTATTTTGGTGATGACTCACCACAATGGTAATTAATATCAGATACACTGTCAGTATTAATATTATGTCCAATCAGGAGGGGCAGGACGTGAAAATAGCCACTTCGTTTAATAATGGTTTTAGAGTACTAGTTTTTAATAATGATGGGGAAATACTTTTATCTATCCGTCCATTCTAAGACGCTACTGGGCGGCGAAAAAAATTTGTCCGATCTCGCGCATTCCCACCACTAAACATTTCCGAACGCTGGCCGCCGTCAACTCTGGCCGCCGCCGCTGCTAGATGGTATAGAACAGTGTTGCCAGATTTGTAAAATTAACTATCGCCAAATCAAGATACAAAAAACGCCATTTACCGCCAAAATCATTAACGAAAAAAAACGCCACAAAACGCCAAAAAAAAAAAAAAAATATTATTACACCCAACTATAAAATATCAACTTCAACAACAATTTGTTCATTATTTATCATAAATATAAAATTATAACTGTGGTTGAAAATATGAATGAATAAATTTGTTCTGTAGGTACCTAATCCGTCAGTTGGTAGTGTGCAGTAATTATATTAAATTTTATAAATAAGTAAACACAAAATACACAATATTACCTGGGTAAATCAAATATTAAATATTGTCATAATCTTTAAATGTTTAAATAACAATATTTAGTGCTTACTAAATGTATAAATAATATTATAACTTTTTGTATCTTTCCTCAGAATAAATAAACATAATATAGTAATAGTAAAAATAGTAGTAAAAGAGTAACATTTCATAATAAAGCAAATATAAATAAAAAACTCTCATAGAGGTAGAGCACTGTTTAATTGCATGGTACCTTAAAATGAACAACAACAGTCTTATTATTTACAAATGGTTTAGACTAGTTTAAAACAATATGAGTATCAATTTTTAAATATATAAATAACAATGTTTATCGTTTAATAAATGTATAAATAATATTATAACTTGTATCTTTCCTTAGAATACCTAATTAAACATAATATATAGTAGTCAATCAAAATATTAATAAAAGAGTAACATTTCATAATACAACAAATATAAATAAAAAACTTTCATAGAGGTACAGTACTATTTGATTACATGATACCTTAAAATTAACAATAACAGTCTTATTGTTTACAAATGGTTTAGACTAGTTTAAAACAATATGAGTATCAATTTTTAAATATTTAAATAACAATGTTTATCATTTAATAAATGTATAAATAATATTATAACTTGTATCTTTCCTTAGAATACCTAATTAAACATAATATATAATAGTCAAAATATTAATAAAAGAGTAACATTTTAATCATAAAAATCAGGCAATCAAACTTCATTAAACAAATTAATTAAATCATCATCAAGTTCAGTATTATTATCATCATGACTATTGTTTGATTCAAGTTTAGGTTTAGGATACATAATGTCTGAGTTAAATCTTTTAAACATGCCATTTGTTGGAGTGAACATGGTACAACAATGTTTAGTAGAAATGAAATGACATCTATTCCTCAATAATGCCTCAACATAGGTATAGAAATCCTATTACGGGATTTAGTTTTTATAGAGTTCATTATTGAGAAAGTTCTTTCAACTATGGCATTACTGGAAGGTAAAACAAGAATTTTTAGGACAAATTCAGACAATTGTCTGAAAATAAAAGTGCCCCCTGCATCTTGGTATGTATAAACTTCAGCCCAAAAATGATAGCTGTCAACAATTTTATCTTTAGCTAAATATGATGTCCAATTCAACAGTTTTATAATTTATCCCACTGAATAGATACAACTCAAGTTCAGTAGGCTTAAAGAATATATTAATTAAAAGGTAAACTCAATGAAGCTTGGATGTAATGATTTAGACATTGTAAAGGAGAAAATAATTGCAATTTTCTAAAATGATTCAGATTATCAGGTAGTCTTTTTTTAATTTCGTATAACAGTTGTTTTATAAACACAAATGCCCATAATATTGTGATATAACTATGTTAGAGAGACCTTCATTGTATCCTATGCCAACACAAATGCCCTACTCTGAATATTATTTTTATTTTCTTGTGATATAACTATGTTAGAGAGACCCTTCATTGTATCCCTATGCCAAAAAATCACAATGTTTGAAACTTTATAGGCCTGAATCATTATCTATATTTTCAATAACACTATCATAGCCAAGCGTCACAATGGAATCGTTCATCATTTTTTTTAGCTAAAAAAATGAACAAACTTGTAATATCATCATATGATTTACCAATATCTACAAAATTTTTTTGAAAAGTTAAGTTTAAGTGGTTGAATTCGTTTAGTATAGGTCTAATAATTAATAAAAAAAGATAATTGATATTGTCTTGTAACATTTCATTTATAACTCTTGCCGTATAACATTTTTCTTTATTAATGACCGTGGAGAAATGAGTTTTTAGTTCAAGCCAATTCTCTAGTATAGAATTAACCACATATGCACGTGCCAGCCATCTAGTACCGGATAACTGTTTAAACTGGTGTAACTTTTTATTGGATGAATTTAAGAGATCAAACGTGGCTTTATACTCAAATCGTCTAAGTGGGGCTTATATGAAACAGTTTGTATTTTCTCTACAAAGAAAATCTATATTACTAGGAATTGTTCAGTGGCCTTTGACAATGCATTATTGAGGGAATGGCAGATGCATCTAACAATTTGTAGGTTAGGACTTTTTTGTTTTAGCAGTGTAAAGAGGGAGTGATGTTTTCCACATAAATTATTTGCTCCATCTGTACCAATACCTACTAAGTTACTTATATCCAGACCAATATATTTAAGATAATTACAGACATGATTATTGAGAGCTTCAGCTGTACATTTATCTACTTCGATTATACTCAAAAATTCAATTTTTACACATAAGTTTTTTGTACTGAAATATTTCACACATAAGCATAAATACTTAATTACAGAAACATCGGTTGATTCATCAACAATTAAAGAAAATGGAGTTGTACCTATATCCAGAATGAGTTCTTCTAGTAATGATGGTGATATCACATTTTTAATTATTGTTGAGCATTTAGTTCGATGTAACTTTAAATTGCTTAGAAGTGAATTATTTTTTTTCCCAATAACCTTTAGTATTTCTCCAAGATGATCTATACTTTTGATAGAAGTATGAGTTGCAACATACAGGGACAACTTTAAGTCTAACTCTTTTTGTTCATTGGTAATTATAATTGTATTACTTAAGACGGTTTGATTGTTCTGTTGAGGATTAAGTTTTTTCATTTTTTCACAGTGCATTTTTGTTTTCGCGTGTCTTTGTAAATCCGTCAAATGGGCTCTAAGGAATGACCGACAAATCTTACAAAATGCTTCACCAATTTTATTTGCATCTGCATCAGCTTCTCTTAACCATCCTAAAGTATTATACATTAATATTTAGTTATACAGACATAGGTACCAGTACATTAAAATTCAAAATTACAATTAAAAAAATTTATTACCTTTAGCCCAGTTCTCTGATTCCCAACATTGCCGATATTTCCTAAGTTTCTCTGTCTTGCCCATGATTTGACTTTATAAATTGCTGCAGCCAGTAATTTGGGTTTTGAGTGAGTGTACTAAGTGATTGCAATGCCGCAATGGTCGGAGTAACAACTAACAGGACCCAGAATATGTAGTACAGTATGTACAGTGTATGTACAGTTGTAGTGAATTGCGTATATTCAAATAAAGTTAATAGTAAAAACTGAATAGGTTATAACTAATAATCGATGTTCCAATGTCTTATGTCACCACTACAGTATCGCGATTCGCGAATATGTATAAATGTATTGCGTATTATCTTTCATCTATGATTGCGACTGCCGAGTGCCGACTGGCGACCATAGACAAGAATACTAAGACTAGACTAGTGTCTAGTGTGCCGACTGCCGAGTGCCCGTGTTTGTGTGTGGGAATGGGGGAGCAAAGTACAAAGTACACGAACCTTACATTTCGCCGCGACCGATTCGCCGCGACGCCGCAGGGCGCAGACCATTTTGCCGTAGACCGTTTCGCCGCAGACCTACTCGTTACTCGCTAGTCGCTACAAGCCCGCAAAATTATAGATAATAATTTTTCTATTATCAATTCTATGATAAAAACAGTAAAATAATAAATAATTTTGAAATAAATAAATTTATGAATACAATTTGGACAAGGGAAAAAATCGCCATTAAATCGCCACTTCAAATTGAAAATCGCCAACTTTTCCGCCACCCGCCACAAGTCAAAAATCTCCGCCAAACCATTATTGAAAATCTCCACTTTGGCGATAAATCGTGGCGATAGCCACGTCTGGCAACACTGGTATAGAAGGAGAAATTTGGGTGCGAAACCGCGGAGCTCGGTCATTTGGATGAGCGAACGAGTACAGTTCTTAGGATGGATCTACTATAGTGATTTTCTAAATAAGAACCAGAGCGGCCAAGATAGAGTATCGCGTAAGTTAAAGAGAAAAGCCCCTGGTAGAGAATCGGGTCCAGGAGAAAAATTTCCGCGGGTAGAATATGTTGATACACTCAATTAAATGAAAAATATTATACATAACTAGGAAGACTGAAGTGGTATCTGGTGATGCGGTTACAGGTAATATTGGATACAATTAATAAACTCACCGTTAAGGACTACTGAACATTGGTATATCACTGGTCGGCTTATTATTACGAAAAAATTTCCAAAAGTAGGTTTTTTGGAGAGGGATGATGATATCAGTGTGATGTATTTACGATAAGCTTGCTTCGATTATAGCGCTCAAAAGTAGATCTTGCACGACAAAAACCCCCTTTGAACCTCTATTCATACTCTCATTATCCATGATCCAAATGTATGTAAACAAGTAATTTGCTTACTCGAAAACGTGAACTTGATTGTAAATATTATGTTCCAAATCTGAAATGTTTGTATAATCATACGATTGAGAAACTTTTACTGAAATCAAACTATGTTTATAGTCATTATACTTACCCAAATTAGGAATGGAATGGATTATACGAATCCTATCTATCTCTGACGGTATAATCTTGTAGTAGTAAAATGGAACCCTTGTTACAGAATATGACGTATTAAACCTAATAATAGTCAAATATCCACATCGACTAAATTGGTATGTTTGAAATCCTATAATAGTCTGAAATTGAATACCATTATATTAATTAATTGATTTTATAATTAAGTTAATTGATACTATATCTTAAATTCTTAAGCCTTCGCTCAGTATTGGCAAATTTATCTAAAATGTCATCTTTATTTAGATTGCTTGACAAATCTCTTGTAATTGCTATGACAGATAACTTCGAAAATCGATTTGGTAACATGGTTGACCTTATATAATTGTTTATTCGACGCATTGCTGAGAATGTTCCTTCACAAGTTCCGGAAATTCCCTTATACTGGTTTATAAAAATTTCACTTTGTTTATAGTTTACATCAATGAAATTAAATATAGCCCCTATATGCGACCGGCAGGCACAGTGATTGTCGTCCTTAATCGTCATTACTATTTATTAATAATCATTCGTTTTTTAAGACTATTTTTGGGTTTAGTTTCTTGACAAATAATATTAATGAAGTAAACACTACCCGACATGATACGTCTTACACAGGGTCATTACATACAATAATATAATTAGATAACCAAAACAAATAAACATTTTTCCAAGATATTAATAAAAAAAATATATACAATATTTTTAATTAAATTTAAAAAAATTAGCTACTAGGAATTATGACAGGGGGGCTAAAATGTATGTTGGGGGGGGGCTTAACTCAAGTTTCCCCTAGTTAAGTACCCAATTAAAAATAACCAAGTAAAAAAGTTGACATTACAAACCTAGACATAAAACAAAATTAGTTTTATTTAGCTCGCTGTACAACAGCTCAACTTGGGTCAATTTTTTGCTAGAAATTTATCAGCAGCACCGACCGCCTAACAGGACCAAACTAATATACCCAGGGCCAGCGTTCGGAGGGCAATGCGGGGCATTTGTCCAGGGTTTCACGAATTCGAGGGCCTCGAGCTCAAAATTTACATGGGAAAATATTTTATATAAAAATCTTGTAGGTACTAAAATAAAACAACAATATAATATAATATTAAATATGTATGCTTCAATCGGTATGTCAAGCTGTGCCACATTTAGACATTTTTCGCCCAGGTGCAAAAAAAAATTGGCGAGCCCTAAGCCCCGGTGAAAAAAAATGCTCCAGCCTAAGGGGCCTACCCACGGAAAATATGGGAGATAGATCCTCATTAACCTTTTAGATTTTTATCACAGAAACTAATATTTGTTTTACAATGTATGCTTTTTTTAAAAATATTTTTTGTAATTGTTTTATCCTCTCTCCCCAAAGATACATTTGAATTTATGTCACTTAAACCTTGCCTATAATTCATCATATAAGTTGTTGATTTTTTAACATATTTAAATAGGTCGTAGGTTAGGGTGGTCCTTATTTTTTAATATTTAAATTTTTGTGACCGATCCCCCGTTCTAATATATATAAAGATGACTCATACAAAATTTGAGCATAATCAGATTAGTTTAACCAGTGTCCCAAAGCTCTCAAAAGTTGAACATTGTTAATATTTTTTTAAAAATTGAGTAATTCATAAAATTAACGAACAAATTAAATTAGAAATATTTATTGTGTTAGGAAAAACAAATTTTAATTTTATATACAATTTTTAGTAATAATGAATTTCAATAAATATTTTATTTTGCACGCATGTATATTATAATTTTTCCAGAAGAGTGCTTTTGTTTGAATTTGAATATTGTTGCCCGTATTCCGTGACAACTTGAAGAATATACTGCTTCTGTTCTTCATTTTTTGAACCAATCTTGTTAAAATCTTCAATTAATTTAACAGCTCGTTCAGCCGTATCATTTACAACTTTTAATTGGCTTATAATTTCTTTACCCCGTTTGTCTTCTAAATTGTTCTCCCAAGTTGACGGCGATGTTTCAATAAAGTTATAATATTTATATTGAATTTTTTTAAAAAAAATTTTGAGTTTTATCTGAAATAAATGATTCAATCTTCTTATTCATAAAACTAGGTATTTCATTTAATTTTACACATAAACGTTTTTCTAAATTAATTGAATCTCCATCCACATTATTATCTTGTTTTAAAGCTTGAACCATTTTTATTTTTGTGTCGTCAGAAAATATCACTATCAAAAAATGCAAATCCAACTGACTCTGGAAACAAATACCATAGGTGGTTGATAAATTTTTTTTGTGTAACTTCAGATAACTTTTCATCTATTGTTTTATAAGCATAAAGGTCACGCAAAAACTGTAAGTCTTGGCGTGGTGCAACACAAGCATTTGGCGCATTAAACCACGCTTTAACATAGCAACGAACAATAAAAATACAAATATCACGAACTGAATCGTATTCTCTTTTGTTTATTTTAAATTCTTGACGAACTATAAATATTTTTAAACAATATATGGCCTTCGACATCCAGCGAGCATGATGCATGATACATTACTCCTGGAACTCGAAAAAAGATTCCACGTGTTGGAATACCATTTAAAAATATAACAGTTAGTTCAAGAAATTCTCTGTAATCTTCCCTACATTGAATCTCAGCAAATTTTTTCATGCAAAATCGTAAAATACATTCAGTCGAATTATTTAAATGTTGACTAACTTTAGTGTCTTGGAGTCCAGGCTTTAAACCTTTTTTGTTAACATTAAGTTTTGGCCACACTAATTGAAACCGTTGAAGTAAAGGGACGTTTGGTCCAGATATTGAACCAAATTTATGATCAAAAACACTTCTTAAAATTACCTCATAAATGTGATGACGACAGGGTAAATACAATAAACTTCTTTCCAACCATTGTTCAAGTAAAACACATGTACCGCCGATTCGGCCTAAAGCATAAAAAATTAAATGCTTGAATTATTAAAATAAATATTATACTATAAAATTGTATGTTTCTATACTAATCAGTGTTCAAAGCGCATTGCTTTTACGTGATCCATTAATCCCCACTCAACTAGGTATTGGTAAATAGCTTCTGCTTGAGCTTTCAAAGTGCCTTGTAATAACTTAGGCACACCTAATAGTTGTTCACTACCATTATTAGTTATAACAATTGGCAATCTATCAACAGTTTGTTTTCCAGTTAAATCAGGGAGCAATTTACCACCCCAGTGTAAGACTATAGCATTTAATTCAGATGTTGAAAATGTTTTACGAATATTGTTCGCTAAAACATAGGCATGCGCAGACATTGCTTGCATTTGCTGCATTTCATTTTTACTTAGTTTTTTACTTACATTTTGAATTCTCAACAATACTATGAGTATTAGTATTAGTATCATCACTATATTTTTGTTTTTTTTGAAATAAATCAAATAATGTTTTTTTTTTCTTTTTTCACTCATTATGTTTTATAATCGTGGTTTTACTACCCAAACTTTGACAATTAAAAAAAGATCAAAAAGTAAAAACACCAATACAATTGTTATCACTAATATCAAATACTATAGATAATATTATAGTAATATATAATATTATCTATATCACCCGTGCGATGATAACAACTTTACTTTACTGCCAGAGAACAACATGTTCTATGAAATTACCACGGTCTGCAGTTATATAATCTGTGATACAACCGTGGTTACTATAAATGCAGATTGAACATGTGCAACTGCATCTATGATATTCCGAAAAGTCATCATACTATTAGAGCACATGTTTAAAAGACTAATCTATCGGCCAAATAGGGAAGCTTTAAGAAGTACTATGCCCCAATTACATTTTTCAATGTGTTTGGGAATTCTGTTGCTGTAATTTTAGACTGTTTTGAAATTACAATAGAGAAACCATCTAACCTAAAAGCTAGGGCACAGAGCTGGTCTTCATATAAAAATAAAAACATGGTTAAGTATTTAATTGCAATAACACCTCAAGGAAGTATTTTTTTTTATATCTGAAGGTTGGGGTGGACGGACTAGTGATAAATATATAACTGAAAATAGTAACTTGTTAAATAAATTACTTCCAGGTGATGTTGTATTAGCTGATCGATGATTTACAATAAGTGAAAGTGTTGTATTTCACTGCGCAACTTTGAAAACTCCAAGATTTACACAGGGTCTAGCTCAATTACATCCGTGTACTATAGAGGAAACCAGAAAAATTGCTTCTGTACGTATACACGTAGAACGAGTAATTGGTTTAACTCGTTCTAAATTTAAAATTCTCAATGGTCCTGTTCAAATTACTACCATGAAAAACCAAGATGATAGAACATGTCTTTTGGATTCTATTGTAACCGTGTGTTGTATTTTGACAAATATGTGCAATTCAGTTGTACCTTTAACTTTAAATAAAGGCATAAACAGATATTATAATATATTGTGTAATTTTCTACTTAGACATATAAACGAAAAAATTAGAACTTACTTTTTTTATATTTAAATAATTAGTTATGACAAAATAATGTGACTTATACTTACAGAAAATACTGATATAATAATAATAATAATAATAATGTTTACTGACACAATTTTTTTTTTTTTTTTTATTACTTGTTCATTGAAACGACCTCTAGGTCTTCGTCAATGCTTATCACAAGTGGGTTGTAGGGAGATCATGTGATCTATTTATCTATGTATATATCACTATATGCTTGATACTACCCCCCCTTCTCCTGCAAGAGGAGGCATGTGCGGTCTTCACTCCCAGTGGAGTGGGACCTAGTTGGAAACCAGATGACGCAATCGGACGACAGCAGGGGGAAATGGTGATCTCGTAGAACCACACAAATTTATTTTGCACTGAGCTATGAATCGAACCGATGACTGTGTGAGTCGTAGTCAACTGCGTGACCACTGCGCCACTCTGGCCCCACACTGACACAATGCATATTTCCAAGTTTTTGTTGAAGGCTTACGTTTTATTCCTAAACAGCTATAATGGTACCAAAGATTTGGACACCCTTCTTTTGTACACATTATCATTTTGCCTCCTATATTTTTTTTACAGACACAGTTTTCATATGTAAGAGTCTCATCATATGTTTCTATACGTTTTATTTCAGTGTTTGAAAAATGCCTTCCTAAGAATTCTGGAAGAATGGATTCATAAAAAAACCATTTAGATTTATTTAATATTTCTTCTTGTATATCAGGGTCAATGCTGATATGTTCTATATAGCATTCATTTGGTGACCAAACTACAAAATCACCATACTGAGTGCCACACAATAATATTTGAGTTTGAAGCTGATAGTAATATTGATGGTTTTTACTTAGATGACCATTAAATAGATAAGACATGCTTCTTGTTTCACCACCTTCATTTAGGGTATGTGGACACTTTATTTCTAAGCACCCTTTCCCACAGCAATCACAATTTATTATACCGTCGGGGCTGGCTCCAAGATATGGAAAACTTGGATTTATAACCAAACCTGAGTTATTCATAGAAAAATTTATATGGTGATTTTTATTTTCTTCCATGTATGAAGCTTTTGCTTTTTCTTCATGATTAATCCCCCATTCGGCAGCTATACTTTTAAATGTGTTTTTTAGTGGATAACATATTGATTTTAGGAGAAATTTATTTGAATAGGAAGATTTTACTGAACAGACGTCTTTTACCCTAGATGCAGTTATACGACCAGTCCTGTATAAAAACCAATTTTGAGTTTTAGCCTGCATTTTTGTAGACATTTCTATAGAAGCATAGATTTGGGACAGTCAAAGTTAATTTCGCTTATCCTTTTGGGATCTGCATGGTGATTGGATGGAATTACCCAGTAAGCTGAAACATCTGTCACTGACTTGTCATTCTCAGATTTCTTTAGTTACACATATTGTAAATAAAAAAGCAGTGCTCCAACATGAGAACAACATTCACCTAAGTCAGCCATACATGTGCAATGTGCACCCCAAACACATCCACACTTCTTCAGCACAAGCCAAGGCAAAAGCTTTGCATCGTTTATTCTTTGAGAATGAGCCACCTATAAGCACAGGATGAGAAGGACAATTTTTAATGTAAGCAGTAAGCTGTAGTTAATCTACGTAAAAAAAATACAGTTGCTAAGCAGGTAGTGAAATATTAATTTTAAACAGATTAAATAACCTACATTTTTTTTTTTTTGCAAGATCAAATTTCGTTATGATAGTTTTAGAGGAAAAATATTGAGTGGAGTGCTAATGGGTTTTATTATGAAGTTTAAAATTCTCAAGGGGTTCAAAAATTAATTGCTAACATTAATTAGTGTGGTGGATTTACTGTTAAAAAAAATATATAAATTATGTAAACCTATTTATTTTAGTATTTAACATTAGTTTAAATTAGTAAACTTACTTAACTCAGCAACTAGAAGAATATAATCATTTAAAGCAAGTCATTTAGTATTAAAAACCAAACCAGACACAAAAAAGTAGTAAGCATCCAAACTTTTATATGCTTTAAACTGTTCTAAAGTATAAAAACTTTTGGTCAAAACTAAATAATTGAAAATGTCAGGGTAAGCGATTGGTGGTAAAATCTCAGTCAGTTGTCCAGATGATACTTGAGTCCTTCATTAAAAAATAGGGATCTCTTGACCCTAAATCTTCAATTTTGTCTAAATATCTACGCTTTACATCACCCGTCAGACTCCTGGCATTATTACTTAAATAATCAGACATTATAAGATATGTACAATGTAACAAAATTAACCAACTATTTAAACCTAAATATGCTATAGAAATTAAAACTGTTGAAAGTTAAAAAATACAATTTTTTCAAATAATTTAAACAACATTCACAAATTGGCATTAGTATCAATCAAAGTTGGACCACCATTTGCTGATAAGAATATTATCAGACTAAAAACCAACCTAAAACAAAATGATCAATACGGTGACCAAAGCTCATCGGAGCGAGCGACGAAGACTATATTACTATTATATGGTTCCTAGCCACCATATAATAATTATAGTCGTCCATCACTCACCCGACGTGTGCTCTGCTGTTTCCGTGGCAACCGTCTCGAGTCGTCTTCGTGCAACGCTGCAGCAGTCATCGTCAGTGGTACCTTCGGGACGGCGTCGTTGTCCGCTCCGGTACAGCTAGCCAGCTCCGTCATCGTGTCGTCGTCGTCACTCTCGGACAGAAGCAGCCCGGGGCCCGCCATGCCACCACAGTTTCTCGCGGTCGGCGATCCCGTGGCCCTACCGCCGATGACCGGAGAACGTGTGTTGGTGACTTACCCCCGATCACCCCATAAGTGCACTTTTACGTACCTCACCTCGACCACACTTAGCTTCGCCTTGACTGCTACTTTAACAAAGTAACAAGCGAAAAATTTAATAATTAAAAATAGGTATAAAATAAAAAAAAAAATACGAAGGGCAGGAGACGCAATAAACGAGGAAGGGATGATACGAGATGGCGAATCGGTGCTGATTTGCAAAGTGTTAGACAACTGGTCACCTCTGCAACGTTCTCGCGACTGGTCCCGCGGGTTGATAGGTATAGCGGGCAGTGTTGCCAGATTTGTAAAATTAATTATAGCCAAATCAAGATACAAAACACGCCATTTACCGCCAAAATTATTAACCCGCCATGAGTCGCATCATTGTATGTAACACATGTGGTCGCACAAGGTCTTTTTGACCGTTCACTTATATCTCATAGTTTTTTTAACATTTTGCATACAAATGCATTTATTAATGATTCACAAAAATTATACTTTATTTATTTATTATATTTTACAATAAAAATTGGTATTAATGAAACTATTATACTTAAGATTAAAATGAAAATAAATGAAAAATAATTTGATTGAATTTATATGTTTGAATACGATATGGTTTTGATATTATTCTGAATGTTCCTCATTTGAATTTTGACAGTTAACACATACTGTTTGTCCACTATGCTCTTTGCAAATATATATTTCACATATTCCACATACAGTTTTAGTTTTTCTATTTTTTCGCCAATCACAATAACCAAATCTCCTTGGTACCTTAACTTGTTTTTCAAATTGTTCTTGTTTTGTGCCAGTAATCTCATGTATTCTATTTTTTATTGAAATCGGAATACTTTGAGTTTGTACTCTTTTTTTCATTTCTGGCAGAACAAATACTTTGCTAAATCAGCGATGTATTTTTTCTTGGTAAAATATGTCGTGTATTATTTGTATATATTATTAGGCTATTTATGCCACCAATGTTCAACAACGAAAAAAAAATTGTCATTGGCCGTCGATTACTATTTCTGGCTGTGGAATTTCCTTTCATAAAATCAACAGTATCAACTCCGCCCTTTGTAGAATTATAATAATTTATGATTTCAGGTTTACAATTTTCCCCAGAATCTTGGTCAATTTCATCACTATGATACATGGTTGATAATAATATGGTTACTAATATAACCTACTTTTTGGTATCAAAATTTTCAGAAAAATTAGGCGCATAATCTGTAAAAATGGTGTTCATTAGATAAGAAATGTGTTTAACTGATAACGGTTATACTGAATTGAGGCCATATTGAGGCGCCCTTTTAATAAAATAAAAGTAAAACATAAGTATGTAAAAAGGGCGTTCTCCACACAAATATTATATATATATTGGGTAGGTAACAATTTCGTAATTAATGTATTTCTACTGTTCATACTGTGTTATTATCAATACATTAATAATATATTATTAATATCGTCTAAACGTCAATTGTTCCCATTACTACTCCCATTACTCCCTTACAGACTGTAATATTATTCTGTTATCATAGAAGTTCCCGCTCAAATAATATTATTATCATTAACAATTATAACTTCGTCAGTCAGAGTTTCGGACAGTTGTTAACGTTCACGATTATAAAAAACTTAAAGTTTTTAATAATCGTGTATACGTCCTATTAATTATTAATGTTGCACTATGCTTTAATCATTTTCCTGTTTCTTATTCCATCATGACTTTAAGAACTCTAAAGCTAATGCGGATGGCAATTAAAGGTAACACTCAGAGTAACACTAGTATTAGTACACAATATGGCCATAATGCAAAACCTCATAGTAATAATAACAATATTAATATTATTACTGTCAATGAACAAGCTAATAATAATATTATTACAGTCGATGAACAAGCTAATAATATTATTACTGTCCATGAACAAGCTAATAATAATATTACTATTAATGAACAATCTAATAGTAAGAATATAAATGTCAATAATTTTGCCAATGAATCTCTTCTTAACGAACTTGACAATTATGCATTCAACATGGATATCAACAATATTGATGGGTTTGTTATATTAGAAGATGGAATTGATATAAATACAATTTATGAGTTAGAAATCAGTGTAGATATTAATAATGGTATTGAAAATAATAATAATATTATTACTTCCGATATTGATATTATAAATGTCCCACTACCATCTTCTTCTGAAGCTGATGAAATTGATAATAATATTATTATAAATACTATTTCTGAGACACAAATCAATGCAAATATTAATAATGCTTTTGAAAATAGTAATAATAATATTATTATTTCTGATATTGATATAAATGTCCCATCTGAAGATCTGATTGTTGGAGTGTCTAGTAAAAAAAAAAGAAAGATTGATGTTCGTTTAAATGAAAAACAAAAACGTGCCATAGGTGAGAGCTATAAAAAAATGAAGAAAGATAATAGTTTTGAAGTTGTCAAAAAGAAAAAAATGAAAGAAAATGTTTGTAAAACCAAATGCAAAAAAGAGTGTGCAGCCATCAGTGAAACTGAAAGATTGGCTATATTTAATAAATATTGGTATGAACTAAATGATTATAATAGAAAAAGAGACTATTTATTAAGTTGTATGGAAAAGTCCCCCATCAAAAGGACTTATGTTTTACATGAAACTAATCGTTCTTACACTTTTCGTTATTTTCTCTCTGTTGATAATGTTGAAAAAGAAGTATGTAGAAAATTTATTCTTAGTACACTGGACATTTCAGAAAAATTATTGAGATAACAGCATTGATCTCTATGTTTCTAAACATGACAATAGAGGTAAACAGCCGGCGAAAAATAAAACCTCTAATGTCATAATGGGAAATGTTGACAGATTTATGCAAATGTTGCCAGCTGTCCCATCCCACTACTGTAGAGGCTCCTCTAGCAAAAAATATATAACAAATGATTTTGATAGTTTAGAACATGTGTACAGAGTTTATATTGAAGACTGTAAGTTAAAAAACAAGCCATCAGTGTCCTGTGGTGTGTTTAAAAAAAGGTGGAATACTGAATACAACATAGGTATTCATGTACCAAAAAAAGATAAATGCACTTTTTGTGAGGTTTTTACAAATAATGAAACGAAAACACAAGAAGATAAACTCAATTATGAACTTCATATAGAAGAAAAAAAATTCACACATCAAGTATTTAAACAAGATCAACTGAAGAGTGGGAAAAATGGATTCTTGTGTTGTAGCTTTGATTTACAAAAAGTGTTGAACACTCCATGTCACAACAGCATGTTATTGTTTTATTCAAGAAAACTAGCTTATTATAACTTAAGTATTTATGAGAGTAATACAAAAAATGGGCATTGTTATCTATAGTCTGAGCCTGATGGAAAAAGAGGCTCAAATGAAATTGCTTCCATTATATTTATATATTTAAAAACTATTGATGAAATAGGTACTTTTCATGATATAGCACTTTATTGTGATAGCTGTCCTGGACAAAACAAAAATCATGTTGTTTTGTCCATGTTGCGATATTTCCTATCACATTCAAAAAATATTAACAGTATAACGATTAATTATTTATTGTCAGGACATACCTACATGCCAGTTGACTCTGTGCATGCATGTATAGAGAAAAATTTAAAAAGAAAAACTGTATGGGCTCCTTCTGAATGGCCTACTCTAATCAGAAATCCAAGAACAAAATTTGGCACTTATAATTAAATCATTCAGACTTTTTAGATTGGTCCGAAGTATGTAAAACAATGTTCAATCGACCAAAATTAAAGGATACTGATTGCTGTGATGTTAAATTTAAAAATATAAGAACAGCACATTTTAATAAAGAAAATCTAAATGATTTGTAGATAGCTTATTCATTTAAACATGATGATGAGAATAATATTATGTTGAACTACAAAATTGTTAGTATAACTGAGAGTAGAGTGAGATCTAAAATAAAAAATGATGAACCAAAACAGTTATATTACATCAAACTGTCAATAACCGAAGCCAAATACAAAGACCTCAAACAATTATGTACAAAAAAACGATTCCTGTTAAATTCCATAGTGAATACTTAGAACTCCCATTTAAAACAACGGTTAGAGATGAGTTAGCTGAAACTGATGAAGAAGACTGAAATTTAAAATTATATAGATCTCTATTATTATTATAATACCTATAATATAAATTGTTTTTAATCATATAAGCATTTAAATTTAATTATAATATAACAGGTGGTATAAACCTAGTTATTGTTTAATTGTTTGTTTTAAATTGTCGATGATAATTAATTTTGTTGTTATATTATAAACTATTTTATTCATGTTAATTTTTATAATACCTATAGTTATTAATTTTTTTTTTTTTATTTATTTATAAAGTTTTCCTGACAATTGGTCATCTAAACTTAAGGCTAAAAGAATATAATATTTGACATTTTGAAAAAGGTTATCATAAAAAGAAAAAAAAATTACCAAATCAGTAAGAATTGATAAATTAGAATTCTATATTTTTACAACAGTAATAGGTATGTACAATTAAGATTTAATTAAGAATTAATAAATAATATGAGAAAATAATAATACAATGCAATAGACAATTAGCATAGGAGGTCATGTGGACGTCCACGCTTGAGACGGCGTATTGGAGGAGGGACACTTAGGTTGTAGTATTTAGCGCTGTTAGCAGACTGTAAGTGGTTGAAGAAGTTGATTGTTAATTTCTTTATATCATCATTTATAGATAGTAACTGGAAGTCCGTGTGCAGTGCAATTTATATTTAAAAAATGTGATAATTCATTATTTGTTTTAACTTTTTATCAAAGTCTGATTTAGTTAAAATGTATTATTTTTTGTTAATTAAGTTTGTATATTATTATTATTATTAATATAAACTATTATATTCATGTCAATTTGTATAATACCTATTATTATTAATAATAATAATTTTCTGAAATATTGTGATAATTAATTGAATGAACAATTAATTATTTATTTTAACTTTTTATCAAAGTCTGATTTAGTTTAAAATGTATTATTTTTTGTTAATCTGTCATAATTTACGATATATTGAATCATTTAACATAATATACCTAGGTAGATAGGTACCTGGTTATTATTATAATTTTATTGTTTTTATAATTTGTTTTGTTCAAGTTTATTTATTAAAATATGATGATTTGAATAAAAAATGAATTGTATGTTTTAAATTATTATCAAAATTTTAATTAAGTTTTAGATAGATTTTAGGTACCTACTAATAATATTATTATAATTTATTTTATTTAAAATGTATATTACATTTTTAATTGTAAGAAAAGACAATTGAAAAATAATGATTTGTAAGAAGGACACTTACCACTCAAATAATAATATTTTATGATTTGTTAAAAAGGGCTTCTGAAAAAAAAACACATAAAGGGCTTTTACCACTAAAAATTATTTTAATCAAAACGGCTTATGTATAATACATAATGCAATAAGGGCTTAACCCTCTAACCTTGTGTTTTAAGTATTAATTACATAATTATTTCAGGTAAGTATTTCAAATTAATAATGATTTATAAAATCGTTATTCTTTCAATTTTCTAAAACTATAATTTCGTAAACTGTATGTTGAAAAATGTGTTTTTCATACAGTTTTATGTGCCTCACCAACAATTTCAATTATGTGGGTTGTGCCCTTTCAACAAATCACCGTCGAACGGTAAAATAAACCGACTCTTACTTTGTGTACACATTTTTATTTAGTTAGTGTTCACCACGATTGGTGATCTGTTCTGTTTATTTTCATACAGTTTTTATTATTTAAAATTCGCCAACATAATTGTACATTAAATTGTGAGAAATAAACAACGAATTTAAAAAAAGGTTAGTGAAGACGACACTGTAGATACGAATTTATTTTAACTGAATAAAAAATTAAATTATAAAATGTATAATTATTGTTTAAAAAAAAAAATGAAGTGTAGAAAAAATAATTAAAAATAGTTCGTCAATCATATTCTTATAAATAAAGTTAAGTTATAGTTACATATTATATAGGGTGAAGTGGGGCTTGTGCATAAACGGGGTAAATGCCTAATCCGCATATCAGTTATTGTATTTTAACATATAACTGCTTTGAAGATAGAAAAACAACTGTCGAAATATTCTAGATTATTCATTAAATGTTGGATACACTGTAATGATATCATTTAATGATGTTATCTATTAACGAAAAAACAAATAGTTTTAATCTCACGTATTAATATTAAATGTTTTGTTTGTCAATTTTTGAAGTGAAACTTCTTTACAGAGGGTACAAAAAAAAATAAACAACGGTCGGGCACGGTCGGCCGTCACGAGCAGCCGTCACGAGCCGCCGTCACGAGCCGCCGTCACGGACCAGCTGTGCATCGGTTAACCGGTAACATAGAAACGTAGTTTATTATTTTTGTAGTACCTATGTAATAACAACTAATTATATTAATTAGATTTTTTTATATAATTTATAAATTCTGTGTTTCTATATTATCTATGTTATCTATGTTATCGGTATTATATTTGTGAATTATTATTACAACAAAAAAGATTGTCATTTTATTTAACTTAAAGTTTGGTCAATAGACTATTACGTTCTCAACCCTTGCCAGTGGTTTGTTTTATTTTAGTAGCCTTCAACTCTTCCCAGCAGTTTGTCGTTCTACGTTGTGTGAGTACTATTACATTTTACATAATTATTATATTATTAACAACTTATATATAAATTCTGTTTCTGTATGTTTTATCGGTATTATATTTGTGAATTATTAAAACAAAAAAATATTGTACATTTAACTAGTCAGCCATATCGGCTTAATGTGCTATTAAAATGCAACTACTTATATAATGTAATAGTAATTTATTAACACCTGGTAGTCTATTATATTATTATATTATTAAAATATTAATTATTTTTATATTTATTAACTTAGCTAAAAACTTAGCTAAATCAAACATGCCAAAAGATGGTGTTAAGATCAAGTTACCTAAAAAAAAATTTAAAACTACAGATTCAATTGGCAACATTGCTGACGAAGCTTCTAGTACATGCATTACGAAAGAACCTAGTCAAAGTAACCGAGTAGTCGTTCAAGCTGAAGTTCATCTGCCTGTATCTGATGCAGAACGTGCACGACAATACCGAAATCGACAAAAGGAAAAAAAAGTCGCAAAATAGCGTTAGTGGTTTATTAATGTCGTCACCTGGACCTATGTCAGATGCAGAACGTGCACGCCAGTATCGTATTCGGAAACGTGAAGATATATTACAAAATAACCCGGATGCTATATCAACGTTATCACCAAGTCCAGTATCTGATGCAGAACGTGCACGACAATACCGAAATCGACAAAATGAAAAAAATCGCAAAATAGCGTTAGTGGTGTATTAATGTCATCACCTGGACGTATGTCAGATGTAGAACGTGCACGCCAGTATCGTATTCGGAAACGTGAAGATATATTGCAAAATAACCAGGGTGCTATATTAACGATATCACCAAGTCCTGTATCTGGTGCAGAACGTGCACGACAATTTCGTACACGGAATAGACATTTGAAAGCTCTGTGTAATCAACTTGATGACGTTGAAAACGATTTGGTTGTTTATGATGAATTTATGGTTGTAGAAAATTTGGATGAGGATCAAATAAATGAAAACAATGATATTGATAACAACTGCAGGGAAAATGAATCATTGTCTGATATAATTCCAAAATTACCCCAGTCGGTGAATTTTGTGTTGCTGAGTGTTTAAGACAAAATGAACCAATCATCATCATTGTAGCAGTTTATATCTCATCAAATCAAAAAATAGATGATATAGTTTATTTTTTAAAAAGTACGTTGATTGCCTATTCTACCAAAGGTACACCATTACTCGGCAGGGGAGAAAATAAACTGCCTATGATTCTGAGTGGAGACTTTAATGTTAATTTTGCATCGGATAGATCAGAACCATTAACACAATTTTTTCGTGAACATCTCAATTTATCAATGAATAATGATCCAAAAATTCCAACAACGCGGTCAGGAACCACAATAGATGCTATTTTCACACGATATCTTAATAATGTACAATCAAAAACGTACATAAATTATTTCAGATATCATAGGCCCATTGTATAATTAGTTAAAAATAAATAATAATAATAAAAAAAAACAGTTCTATTAAATATAAAATTGTAAAGTGTATTTTTTTTATTTTATTCCAATACCTCAAATCAGTTGCATGACTGAAAGAAGTTTCACTTCATCCCCGCGTACTTGTTACACGCTCGACTTTTTTTTCTCACTTTTTTTTAATCGAGCTTTACTGAAACTTAGGTAAGTTATGTTTTTTTATATCTAGTTTGCATTAAATTTATTGAATTAAGCTCAATGTTTCGTTTAAAAAGTTTTTTTTAACAATTATGCACTTGCCTCGTTAAAATTGATATTTGGGGCAAGTGCTAATTTTGCAATGAGGTAAATGCGACTAGTGAAGTGACACTTTCCCCACCAATAAAAGCTGAAGCTACCTACTACATACGTAAATAAATTACCTAAGTACCTACCTAAAATATTTAAACCATGCACCTATATAGTTACAGTAAAAATGGCGAGGAACTATAAGAGGAAAACTGAAAAACCAAAGTATTCAAAAACACTACTTTCAACAGCTGTCAAAGATATAAAACCGGGGAAATTGACGGTAACAACAGGAGCATCAAAACATTATTCTATACCAAAGGCAACATTATAGATCACTTAAGAGCAGACGAGGATAAAAAATCTAGTACTTATGGGCGTCCACCTGCATTGACCATAGCTGTAGAAGAGAATTTGGCAGAACTACTTAAAACTAAGGAAAAGTTTGGCTATGCTTTGAGCCGAAAAGAAGTATTGACATTAGTAGGCGATTATTTAAATTCAAATAATATTGTAAATCCATTTAATAATGGTTAACCAAAGAGGATGGTGGCTTGGTTTTTCATTTAGGCATAAGTTAAGTTTAAAAAAACCAGAAATCGTTGAGTATGCCAGGAAAAAAGCCTGTGATCTATTTACAATCTACGGCTATTTTGATTTATTGTTGAATACTCTTAATGAGTTAAAACTGTGAGATAAACCAGAACGAATTTGGAACTTAGATGAAACATCATTCTGCTTAGATGCTTCAAAAAACAAGCCTGGTAGGTGCAAAAAGTGGCTGCAACTCTTGTAACACAGAGCTCTTGTAGAGAAAAAACTTCTGTTCTCATGTCGTGTAATGCTTCTGGTGAAAAGGGACCACCTCTAATTATTTTTAAAGGTAAAAGTGTGTGGGATAAGTGGGTTGGTGAAAAATCTAACTTCCCAGGAACCACTTATGCCGCAACTGAAAATGGTTGGATGGAAAAACAAGTATTCATCAACTATTTTGAAAATTTCAAAACACACACCAGAAAATCCTGTAGTTTTAAATATATGATGATCATTCTACGCATATAGATTGAAATTGGTAGAACTGGCAAAAAAAATAACGTAACCATTATACTATTGCCACCTCATTCCTTTCACTTACTACAAACCTTTAGATTTAAGCTATCTTCAATCTAATAAAAACCACGTGGGATGAAAGTTTATGTGCGTGGACGAGAAGACACTAAGGACAAAACTTCTAAACATGAACTATCCATATACTATGTAGTATATGGACTAAATTAGATGACAATTATGAAAATGGGTTTTCCAAGGCTGGAATATATCCATTTAGTAATTCAGTTAATTGATAAAATAGATTTGATCCAGAGAGCTTAAAAAGATTGATGAATACACAAGAAAATAAATTTTGGTATTGTTAGAATAGAATCACAAGACAATGATTTGCCAGGTCCCACAGAAAATCAAGAATTGAATAGTATGTCATCCACTCCTAGTTATACATAACTTGAAGAACTTTTATTATCTTCTATGAAACAGGTTGGAAGAAAAAAGTCATCGAAAAGAAAAGTAACTAGTGGAGCATCAGTTATAACGTCTGAAGAAGCTGTTCAAATGTTAAGGGAAAAAGATAATGAAAAGAAAAAGCGTGTAGCAACAATACAAGAAGACACAGAGAGAAATGCAAATGAGATTATTGATGAAGTTATAAACAATAATTTAAACTTTTATGACGATCTACTTTTAAATTTGAGTGTCTGTTCCAATGAAGTGAACTTGTTAAATGAAATAGAAAGGGATATGAATTGGACGTTGCAAGAGAATCTTGAAAGATCCGAGCAATCAGACTGGAGATTGGCTTTTGATAAAAATATTATGTTGGTAAAAGTAAGAAAACAGTGGATTATGTTGGGAACGGTTCATGAAAATAAAAAATAAGATTTATAAGATGATATATTAAAATTTAAGAAGTGAAGTAGAATTCTACATCTTCATTGCATAACGATGACATCGACGAAATTGATAGAATAATATGTAGATTACCAGAACCCAGTATTGGAAGAAGAGGTGAAATGGTCTTTGCAAAATCATTTGCTCAATATAATTTGGCTAAGTAAAAATGTATGACCTATGCCGTGGGTATTTAAATTTTTCATTTAGCATTTGTTTAATTAATTTTTAATTTTGTGATATGTATAACTGAACTCATAAGTCTGAGAAACTTTTCCCAATAAATAGAGGAAAGACGGATTAATAATAATGATTAATAGTTTTTAATAATATATTCTTTATTATGTTTTTTTTTATATTTTAGTTTTTAATATTTACCTGTCACTCAAAAGTTTGAGTATAAAAGTAATTAGTTTGCATTAAAGGAAATATAAAATGTTAAAGTTATATGAAGTATTTCTTTCTTTTTAATATTTATTAAAAATGTGTCTAATATTTTAAAATTTATTGAAAGTATTGTCATTTGAACAGAATTTAAGATATTTCTTCCATTCAAAAAATAAATTGTTGGTAATAAAATTTAGTTTGAGGCAGTTGCCCCGCCTTAAATTATATACATTTTATGTATTTTTGGTGATATGATTTTTCACTTTCCCCGTGTATGGGGCTTACCCCATGTGGGCAATTTTTTTTTTTTTTTAAATCAAAAACTCGAAAACTATGATTGTTAGACAAATTTCAATAGTATATTCGAATAGCTAACTATTTTTTTAATGAGTTGACAAACAACTGTTTTAGTAGAACAGAAATATTGAACTCAGAAACATAACCAAAGTTAGATTTTAAAATTATGGGTCGCAGTTGCCCCACTTCACCCTACATTTAACATTTTTTACCCAAGTACTTATGGCCAGTTACTTTCCATTATTCAGAGTATAACACTCAATATAGTAAGAACAGTGTTCATATTTTCTTTAAAATACGAATAATAATATTGAAATTACAATATTATCACAGTACTATAACTACTATTAAAAATTTAATATTATAGGAATGATACATTTTCGTAAATATTTTCAGGCCATTATGAAACGTACTAATTGTACTAAGGTAAAAAAAATATAAAAAGTCGTCACAAATTTCTGATGAAACTTCAACTGAATTGGATAGTAACGGTAAAACTGAAATACAAGTAACTTTATCACCGAAAACTTCTGATACTACATCCTCTCATTCCACTCTAAACACTGCTTTGTACACAACTTTAAAACCTGAAGGTTAAACTAAACCATCCCCAAAAAGGAATCCTGGGCACGCCCCTGGGGTCATTGTATAATGGATTGTATTAAACTTGAATTAATTTTATAAGAAAAACGATTCTGAGCAAAGACGGTTTGTCAGTCAGGATATTTTATAGTGTTATTATTTATTATATCATGTAAGTTGAATTAATATTATTATTTTTTATTCGTTTCTATGGTGATAGACAATGCGTTATAAATTAAATTCCCATTTTCTGCGGTTTTTTCTTAATTTTTCGGTGGTTTTTCCCGTGGCATTATATAACTATTTAGAAAATCGAAAAATGACCTCTCTAAAGTACCATCTTGATCCAATTTTCTAAAGGATAAGGTACTATATGTTGAAATCGAAGCACTCCTTCTGGTAGAAATTTGTATACAGGATATATAAAAAAAAAAAACACCATGGTAAAACCAATAGCTTCCCTTGCAAAAAGCTACCTATTGCAATTATATTAAAAAATAATATTGAATTTCCCCTTGTCTGTGCTGTGGTGAAAAATGTATTGCTATAAGTACATAAGTATTCGCTCCAGTCTTATTTATTTTTTAAAATGAATACAATGATAATTAGGTTATAAAATAAATTTTAAAAACTTGTTATCCTTAGTTTTTAAAATGGTTGCTATACAAATTAATATTATTTGTTAATGTTTATAATTTTATTAAAGTGTATATATTAGAACTTCGACATTATTTTTAATGTGTTTTGGCTGTGTAGTATGATCTTTTAAATCATCATACATTTCCCAATAGTGATTTCCTCTAAATGCATATGCCTTATAGTGACCACTTGTCACTCTTAGTCCTGTACGTATACCATATAACTGTTATATATACTGTTACAATATAACCTGTATGGCTATTTATATTTAATGTTTTTGGTATCTCATCCAATGCCCACATTATTTCTCCAGCGTAATTTTGATGTACTTCACTTATCATATTAATGTCAATAACACTTGTTGATATTTCAAGTTCTGAATAAAAAAATTAATTAATGATTATTTATAAGCATTAGTTTTTAAGGTACAACTATAATTATAGTTTACCTTTTGGAAGAGAAACCAGCTCAATTAAAACATTTGTCTTAACAGTCACTGTAATGTTTCTTACTGAGTTACAGTTGGGACAAATGGTAGATTCATTTTTTAAAAAAATATCCATTTCTTTTTGTATAGGTATCTATGTTTCCATCAATAGCAGTGAATTTCACAACTTCGCAACTTTGATCTATGGAAAATTCATCACATGTGAAATTTGTAAGATGGCATGTTTTTTTAACAATTTATGAGCTGTAGAAGACTGTGTATACATTGCATCAACTGTCCTAATACTGCCAACGAGCTGTTTGTCCTTAGATAAAAAATAAGGAGCTAATAATATTATTCTTTCTTTATGCATACTTTTCTTCGTTTTTGTATTTAACAACATGCTTATAATAAATTTGGCAGTTTTGTCTTTTTTTGATAAAAATTCAAAATAAACATGACTGTCTGCTGCAGCACAGGCTAAAATTGTCATCAATGAATCTGACGAACAGCTATTATTAAGAACTACTTTACCTATTTCTGGTAAAAAGCATACTTTATTTTAAAATGTATTCCCATTTTTTAAAAATGTTATAGATTGTATAGATCCCTTTTCGTTTAAATTGAAATGATCGAATCCTGGTTGCGATACAAGATATGAGTTTGAGGGACGTCTGTGGGATGGGTTGGATATTTTTCTTTTTCTTTGCCATTGTTCTTCAGCTTTATTTTCTTGGGATTGGTTGAAACATGACAAATATATACGAGACTCTCCGTAGCCCTCTTCACTATCGACATGATCAACTGAACAACCAGATAAATGCACAGATTTATTACAAAATACACACCTATGTATACCTGTAGGAAAATCTCCATTTTTACGTGGCAAACATATTATGTTGGTATTCGGTTCCTTATTTAATATAGTCGCCGTTGAAATTGTTCTATTTTTATTAGATTCTATATCTTTATCTTCTTCAATTTGTATAACATTTTTGTTATTCAATTTTGTAATTGAACTGATATTAGTGTTAGAAATATAAGATACTTCATCTGTACAATCTTTATCAAGTTTATCGTTATTCAAATGAATACTTTTATTGCAAGAAACTGTCTGTGAATTATAATTATTTGTGCAATTGTCTTTACCTATGTTTGATCCTAAATTGTCTTCAATATTTTTATTACCTATTTGTTAGAACAATTGAATCAGAATTTTGAAGTAACAAATGATCCCCATTGGCCATTATAGTAAGAGACTAACTTTTCTACAAAACCGTCAACTCTTATAGGTAAGTTGTTTCCGTTGAAACCTCTATTTTTTATGTTATTGAAATTACTTACCACCCGACAACTTGAAACTGTCGCGTCTCCATACTTGAATATTTTTGTCATAATTCCCGACCAACATGGGTATAATTTCATTACTTTAAGTACCAAGGAAACTATTTTAGGTACTCAGATCCATTAATCTAGTACTCGGGAAGTAAAAACGAAAAGGCTAAAATTACATCAGACAGTGAAAAATCTACTTATTATCGACGACAGCGACAGTGAACAGAAAGTGAATAAAATATAAAACTATACTTATTATATGTATAAATATATTTAATATTTATAAATAACTTGTTTTATGAATAAAATATATAATATACTTAGTTTGTGTATATTAAATCACTTAAATATTGTTGACCTTTTTTTGTAATGTAATTGTTACAAATAAACATTTTTGCCAACCTTTTTCAAAATTAGACCACTGTGCGGCAGTTCTGTAATGGACACCGTAGATTCACCGCTAGACGGTGAATTTCTGGCGAAAAAAAAAATTAGAGGATCCATGAATATTACAATAATACGATCATTATCCACGATGGCATCCTCATAATATAAATAATTGCCGTTTATTATGATCTCCAATATTTCTTCTAGATTATCCAGCAGTATGGCGTTCAATTCATCACTGTTGTGGTGAATTCTTCAGGTACCTAACAGCCATTTTTTTGATATTCCTGATATTTATTGTTTTGTGAGATTTTTTATGAAGTTGTCTTCCCCAACGTTTTTATACCTTACGCAAGGTTAATAACATTATTAAACAATAGGATATATAGGTAGTAATAAATTCAGAAAATGTATTATCTATATTATATATAATTGTAAGGGTCTGAACCGATTTGGCTGAAATTTTTTACTGTTACACTTGACAGTCTGCTGGAGGTTTTAGTACCACTTTTGTTTAGGAAAATGCATCGGAAAAGTAGGAAACATGGATGTCAAAAATACAACAATGGCGCCATCTGTCTAGAAAAAAATAAACTAAATAATAAAAAATAAAGTTTATTTTTGGAGATTAAAATTAAAATAGTGTATTATATATTGGTTGCTATTTGTTAGTCAGGCATGTTTGTTGATTTGAATTATTATTTTTTATCAATATATATACAGTCGACTCTCGATAATTCGAAATGTTTCGAAACGTTACTGTTGAAAAACTTCGAATTACAGAGAGTTCGAATTGTTGAGTAGTTCGAAATAACGAGAGGGCAAAAAAAAAATTCAAATTAAAGAGAGTTAAGAAAAAAATTGTATTTTTTATTATTGTACTTACATATCAATTATTTTAGTAAATTAGGTGATACAACATACATAATTAGAGTTATTTATTGTTAATTTCAACATTATTCATTATTATTATAAAAGATTATTATTTTTTGAAAAAATCATTAATTGTTTTCTGCTTCATTGAATTTAGTTTTATTTTTTCAATGGTATTTTCTATAGTAAATGAAGCATCAAAAACCTCAACAGTGATTTCTGACTGGAGCGAAAAATTTCGTAATTTTTCCAAAGATGAACTGGCTTCTTTTAAAGTCACAAGAGGTAGAGGACTTGTGTCATCTTCGTTGTCTTCATCAAAGCTTAAGGTATTTTCCAAAATTTCGGCGTCAGAGAGGACTCCCCATACAACAACATCTTCATCTACATTGACATAATCAGTGAAAGATACATTCTCTTGAGTTGGCAGGGAATTCCATTGTATTGATTCAATATTCAACTGGTCGTTTTCCGTTTCTTGAATTTCTATGGTAAATCCCGATTTTTTAAAGCCACTTTTTTCCATGCCTTATCAACAAATATCATAGCAGTCAATACACTAATGTTGGGCACTTTCAATGCATTCCAAAACATTCTTTACAACTTCTTGACGGTAAAAAGTTTTACAATTCTTAATTATACCTTGATCGAGTGGTTGCAACTTCGATGTGGTGTTAGGAGGGAAAAATTGAAGTTCTATATTAGTTAAAGGTGGGGGAGGTTATTATGAACTGTACAGTTGTCTAAAAACAGTAGAATTTTGCGTTCCTGTTCTTTCATGTCTTCATTGAGTGAAACCAACCATTCATTAAATAATTCTGTCGTCATCCATGCCTTTTTATTTGAACGATAAGTTACAGGAAATGAACGTATGCCCTTTAAACACCTAGGTTTGGCAGCTTTTCCTATGAGTGGAGTTAACTTTTCGGAGCCGTCCATGTTTACTTCTAGTAAAATCGTTAACCTGTCTTTACTATGTGTCCCGCCGTGGCATTTTTCTTCTTTAAAGGTGAAAGTCTTATCTGGTAAACATTTAAAAAATAGAGCGGTTTCATCTGTGTTGAACACGTTTCGTGGCTCGTAATTTTTTAACAAAGTTGTAAGCTTAAGATGCCACTCTGAACACACGTTATCGTCAACACTAGAACTTTCTCCACACATTTTATTGAAAACAATACCGTTTCTTTTCTAAAAATTCGTTAACTATCCATCACTAGCTGAGAAAAACGGGATGCCCAACCCCTTGGCGAATGATTTTGCTTTTTCTTTGAGTAAGAGGCCACTCACAGGCACATTTTGCCCTCTGCATTGCCTAACCCATTGTACTAAACACTCTTCTATTCTTAGATGCTCACCTTTACTGTTTCGTTTCCGACCACCGCTTGCTGACGCAGCAATGATTTTATTTTTGTCCTTCAAAATCGTAGACAGTGTACTTAAAGGAATGTCAAATGTCTTAGCCACTTCGGTTTTTTTGTCACCTCTTTCAACCACTTCAATCAATTGTTTTTTTTTCCGAAATCGTCAAAGATTTGTATTTTTTAGAATTAGACGCACTTATAAGAACTTTACTTAACGACTGACTAAACGAAACTAAAATAAAACTACATTCGGCTGACGGCTATCGACGACTCGACGAGTTAAATTACGATTAGAGACGATTAAGAAATAACACGATAAGGTTCTTACGACAATATTCTATAGTTATCGACAGTAATAATCTAAATTTCTACACGATTGTATAGTAAATTATTAATAAAAAGATTATAAGAATACAGATAAAATACATTTGGTGAATATACTTCGAATTTCCAAGCATTGAACGAATGATACTTCGAATATTCAAGTGTTAGTGGCCGGTTTTCCCAAAATTTAATTTCGAATTACCAAGTGTACTTAAATGCATTGTTTTTGTTCGAATTACCGCGTGATTTTCAAGGAACCGAGTATTTACTTCGAAATACCGAGAGTCGACTGTATATACAGGGTGTTACACGATAAATTTGTCGAACTTCTAGAGGTGTTTCTACACCTCAAATGCAACAAAATGGTCCTTATGACCATGATCGAAGTATCAATAATAAGGGTGATATTTTCCATGTTTGTGTTTTTTTGGTTAAACCCAAATTTGATTCATAATAATGTTCATATCTGTTAAACCGTAAGTACTACAATTAATTTGAATACATTGATGAAAAGCTCATAAAATTGGGATTAGGAAAACATATCTTACAAGGTTCCCACTTGATTTTTTGGGTCAAAAGAATAACACAAATTGTTTATAACTTTAAAATGTCGAAATTTTAAGAAGTTTCAGTTTTATCTAAAAATAATTATTTTTTAAGGACTTTTTTTGTTATGTTTGAGGTGTAGAAACACCTCTAGAAGATTGACACATTTATCGTGCAACACCCTGTATATATATGTTTCGACCGGTTTTCGTGCGCCGCCCGGTGCGCTCTTATTTGGTACAGAGTATAGTTAAGTACCCTACGCATGTAATAAAATGTAATAATCAAAATGATTAATTAATAAATCTTTATTTTATAGCAACACAAGACTGTTTATTATTATTACTATAAATTCTTCAAAAGTATTATTGATCTTATAATACGACAATACTTGATTATAAAAGATGACAAAATTATAATTTGAATTTATGGTTAAACCATCAGGTGATGGAAAATCAAATATAATGGCTGATGTTTTAATTACCAATGAAAAAAAAAAAACTTTTGCAATACCAGAAGAATGACAGAAAATAAATCTCCATAAAGAGGTACGTTATTACATAATGGCTATAATCTTGTAAAAAACATTAAAAAAAAAGACACCAATTCAGGATAGTTTGGATTGGATTGACAGAGGAACTCAAAAAAGTATACATAGATGATTATGATAATATGATATTTGAAACCAGTATTTAGAAGAAATAACGGATAAACCTGCTACTCCTAGTACTCCAGATGAAAAAATTACTTTGAATGAATTAAATCGGAATTCTTTAAAACTGCTGGAAAAAATAATGGAAAATACACGGGTAGCAAAAAATCAAAACTTGAAAATAATATCAGAGCAATTTGTCTTTGAAAAAATCACGATTAAGAATACAAATGCAAATCAATTGATAGATATTTTTGAAAAGGAATGTATTAATATTATTAACATAGTGAAATTGCTTATTAATGTTAAAACCAAGAAGAAAGAAATACAACTTTAATTAAATGTCAATTATATAAATATTGTAAATATCATATTATGGAAACTTATATACAAACAGTAGTAATATAATAGAAATAAAATTAAGTAAAATCTCAACCATTCATACAATATAAATTAATTAAGTAGTCCAGTGATATACAGTATAAAAAATATTATAAATCTTGTGGATATAGTGAAATTTACTAAAATGGTTTTTAACAAAAAACTAATACTCTTTTAGTGAATAAAACAATTAATGTAATTAATAAATTTTCCATTCATTTACAGCAAACATAGTGAAATTGACTTATTAATGTTATTTACATCATATAATATGGGTACATTAGAATCTTAATGTGTGAAATAAAATCTTAAATTAATGTCCCATTACAAATAAAATACAACATTCAAATTGTCTGTACTATATTATCATACTACTATTCAATAGTATGCGGTACAATACAAATAACACAGACATTACATACATTGTTTGACATTAGTTACGAATTCACATTATAGTGAATTCGCATCCAGAGAGAACCACGAGGAGTTTGTCAAACTTTTTCTCCGTTTAGCCCGAAGGCATAGTACCTCCACACAAACCACTTAGAACAGCGGTGTAACGTATTATGTTTGAAAAACATTTTACACATGTTAGGTTTAAAGTCGCCTAGACTATCATCGTCATCTAGACTCGATTGTCGGACGTCACCTAGATTATACTTACCACTTATTGCATTACAGAACTTCCCTGTACACGATGTTCTTGGTGACGAATCGCCCGCTGTCATCGGCGTACATGCCGACTTTCACGGACTATGCGTTTCTCACCCTCGAAAACGCCACGTACAGCTGAGCGTGAGTGAACGGGGGCGACGTCAGAAGCAAACCTACCCTGTCGAACGTCGGAAATTGCGACTTGTTGACGGTCATGGCGAACGACAACCTCACCGGGAATTGAATGCGCTTCACTGCGACTGGCAGGTCGTCCTCACCGCTGGACCTGAGCGGTATATTAGGCAGGACAATATCACCGTGACCCTCAGGTCACCGCCCAAAATCATCGCCTTGAAATTGTGTTGCCGCAGTTCGGTGATCACCAACCTCGTACCGTTGCACAGTCGTCTCCTTGGATTGAAATTTCTGAGCAACACCACGATGCACCCCACCTTCAACTCGAGCCGGAACGGCGGCAGGCCGTCCGGTACCAAAGTGTTGAGGAACTCTGTGAGGAAATTGTCCACTTCGTCGGTCCCGTCATAAAAAAATTTTAGGTGCGGGAAATTTTTAATCAAAATGGGAATTATGAAATCTTTGAAAGGGAATTTGACTTTTTTTAATCTGGCAACACTGAACCGTGCACTCGACGTTCGGACTTCCGTTCGGCACGCCGACCGAAGACATTACGTCCACCATCAGCTTGCAGTCCGAGCGAGCGCAGAGGATACGCAACGTGGCTCTCATCGTCTGGGACGAAGCCCCCATGTCGCCAGGACTGCAACTGACGGTGGTTAGGCCTGCTCAAGGACGTCATGGATTCGAATTTACCGTTCGGCGGTAAAACCATGCTGTTCGCCGGCGACTTCAGGCAGATATTGCCCGTGATCCGGAGAGGGATGAAAGCCGAGATCGTCATGTCGTCGATCAAGAACAACGGTCTTTGGAACGTCATGGAGCGCTTCGATCTGGTCCAGAACATGCACTCGGGCAATTACGCGGACTTTGCATCTTGGTTGCTTCAGCTCAGCAACGGCCAACTGCCCGCGGTCAACGGCGTTCCGGACACTGCAAATCCCGCAGGAAATGGTATGCGACGTCACCTATTTAATCGATTTCGTGTATCCGATGCAAATGTTGTTGGCCAACATCGATGAATTTTCTCGGAGAGTCGTCGTGTATCCCACCAATGAAGAGTGCAGAGGGGTCAACGCGGACGTGCTGGAGCGCGTCGACGGTAATCCGGAGACCTACCAGGCCATCGACACAAAGATAAAAATAAAAGCGATTGTATGGTTTAAGAATTTTCTAATTATGCATCTTCTACATACCTACAAATAATCACACTGTGTGTATGTTGAAATAAAAAAATATGTTTATCGAATTAATTAAATTTTTAATAGATTATTCATACACAAAATATTGTTCTTTGCATTATGTTCATGAATTTAATAATAATTTTAATGTAAATGTTTTATATATATTTACCTTTATTGAGTTCACCGAGGTTTATTGGAATGAATATCATTGGTTTCTCAGATTGCCTAGCTACGGAGTCACATGTGTGATATTCCCAAATACTTAGTTCATCTTTAATTAAAAGATCCAATAAGTTATTAACGTTGAACCGACAATCTAATTCCATTAGTCCACACATCAATTTGGATTTTTTCCCTGAGGACTCTAGTATAGTAGTATTGAATCAATGTATCCAGTAGCTATTGCTTGAATCACTGCTTCAAATGGACATGTATTTAATACTTTTTTCCCGATTTTTAACGTTTCTTATTATGTCGATTTGACTTTGACTTTGCTCGAAGTTTATATTTTATTTCAGGATGGTTAACTAATTACAATGATTTCCTATTTTTCGGAGATCGGGCTTTATTTTTCCAATTTTCTTTTTCTTGTAGCTCCATTATTTCAGAATTACATTTTAGTGTGTCTTCTTCTTTTCCTGATTCATCTGTGGTATCTGTTATTGCATTTTTTAAATTTTCGTTTCCAAATCAAGTCATCGTCATCAGTCTCAATTAAATCTGATTCTAACTTTAAGGCATTGCATTTACTACTTTCATTATTTATCATTTTTGACTCTGAACTACTTTCTATTTTTTCTATGCATTTGCATTTATTTGAACATCTTCTTCTTCTGAATCTTATTAGTGCATTTAATATGTTTAACCATTACTCCTGACCATAAGCAAAATTTTTTGCATATATTTAGTAAAGGTCTTTTTAATTCGGGGCAATAATATGCATTTAATCTATTACCTTTAACTACCGATTCTTGTATAGGGTCTCTCTCAACTGAATTAATCCAAGTAGTTAAAAGTGACGTGTATAGAGATTTGTTTTCGTTTTGTTCTGAGTCAAAATAAAATGTATTGTCATTCGATATTCCTTTGTATTTTTCTTAATCAGCAATATCCATATTTTTGACACCAGAAATTACATTATCCAAACATATTCTAGCCGTTTCGGAAGGCGTTTCTTGTTTGACGTTATCATCATAGCCATCGGTCTCAGCTAATGCTAGAATTAATATACTTCTCAAAATTGAATCGAAGATATCAAAATATTCAGATTGAATTAGCAAACCTATTGCAAGCACATAAAAATCTTTTATTGGTTTCCTTCCTTGTAAACATTTCCATCTACAAATCATGTGCACTAAGTGCATAAGCCCATATTAAGCTGACACCGCGGGACCGACATAATCCTGATGGCACGCTTGTAAAATGAAAAATGTAGTGCCAGAAGAAAATGGTGATTTAAAAACTTAGAAAATTTGTTAGAATGTTTTTTCTTCTTCTAAGATGTGTAAACAAGTTTGTTGGACCACTTTTTAAAGTTGATGGACACCAGAACTTAATATAACGACAATTAAAAATTTGTCATATGAATATTAGGTGAAAAAATGAAAAATGTAGTGCTAGAAGTCAATGGTGGTGATTGTAGAACTTAGAAAAGATGTTGGAATGTTTTTTCTTCTTCTACGATGTGTAAACAAGTTTGTTGGACCACTTCTTAAAGTTGTTGGACACCAGAACTCAATAATATGAAAAAAAAATTTTCAATATGAAAATGTCATATATCTAAATTCATTTATTTTAGAGTTGTACCAAAATCCAAAATCGATTTTGAGGTAAAATTCCCGCTTCACCTTAATTTTTTTTTGTTTTTTCCATCGCTTTTGAAAACTATTGGTAATTTTCAATTTTGCAACAATGCACCAACAATATTCACTTTCACATCGAACAAGATACTAACGTTGAAAATCGAAGCATTATTTCGACTAAGTATCGGGTATACAGACACAAAAAAATAAAAAAATAAATAAAAAACACACATCATTTTAAAATCAATACATTCATCGCTCCGCTAGGAACCTAAAAAATATGAACAAAGGCTAAAAAACATGTGTTCAGAAATAACAAATGAATTAGCAATCAAATGTCTTTTACAAAATGTATCATTTTTATGTCAGAATTTTTAGCTATTTTTATTAATAATTAATTATATTTTATTTTATGCTTATTTTTTAAAAAATTGTATTCTTTAAGTAGTTCAGTGGATCGAACATATAGATTTATAATCTATTATATTTATAAAAAAAAATAATGTTTATAAAATAGATATTTTATATTTAAAAAAAAAAAGATATTTCATATTAAATAATCAAAAATATAAAAATATTATAAATTTAATATTATTAGTCAATAAACTTAAAAAAAAAATGTTTAACCAGACCTAAAACAGTCGGGGGAAAATGTCCATTTACCATGCTGGCTATACTACGAACTACGATAACTATAGTATATAAAATTATTTAAGAGGATGCTACCCATGCATTTGTTGTCTCCGTCTTACACACGCACGACCGTGACATAGGCACATAGCAAATTGTCGTTCACTAGTTTCAATAGTGTGCTGTTAGTTTTGATACTAGAGTGATTTGACCTATTAAACGTTTTTTTACGTCGATTAATAGCTTAATTAAATGATTTTTTTCTCCAGTCGTCGACGACTACGAACCAGAATATCTAAGCTTATTAAGTCAATAACAAAATATATATTATGCAATAAGCTTGTATTAAGCTTGCAATAACAGCTATAATTATACTTAATAATTTATTTTACTATACGAAAATATTATTAGTACAACCTATTTACTAAGAAAATGGATATCAATATTATCATTATCGTTTATCTTCGACTATACATACCTATATAGTTTTAATCTAATACATCATACATATGTAGAGAAAAGTTCATTGTTGTGACGGAACTATCACTAAAAAAGAACTAGCATGACTGATCAGAACTTTGATTATTGAACGAATCATGTTATTAAAATGTTATAAACAAAAACGTGTTCTACTGTACTGTAGGTTACAAGTGGTCACTGTATAATGGATGGTATTAAATTTGAATTCAATGATATAATATCATTGTATAAGAAAAACGATTCTGAGCGGAGACGGTATGTCAGTCTAGGTATAAGACATATCTATGGTGTTACTTATCTATGGTATTAAAAAAAAAAATTGTACCTATAATAAATTCCAAATTAATTATATCACAATACCTAGTCATTATAGGTACTTCGTACTTATAACTTGTTATACATCAACAACAAACCGTGATACTATAATAGATATATAATAGTATACTTTAGAAGTTTCAAGTACCCACGAATAATATTATACAATCACAACAAAATAACTAAAATAGTTATTTTAGGTTTTTTAATATGTGATTTCGTCCAAATTGAACATAAAATGACTCTAAAAATAAACTGTGCTTATGTATATTTTAGATTTTTCAACTACTATTGTAACAATATATCAGGGGCCTTAAAATGGAAAATTATGGGAAATATTAAGTATAGCAATAACAATAATTTTCTCTTCCATGATAAAAATATAAATGTTCGATGTGGCCGCTGCTGCCGCTGTTCATCGTGTGACTATCATTCCCATACGGATCATATTATCTATAGGGAACGCGGATTCGTATACGAATATGAATGCTTTGTGAATACTATTTTTCATTTGTATGAGAAACGAATCGTGAATCGTTCGTATACGGATGTATTTCGTATGAGTTTCTGAATAGCCCCCCAGACCTCTATAGAATTAACATTTTTGGACTTGGATATTTTAATCAACGGCGTTTTTTGGGACTAATACGATTGCTCATTTGCTCGGATATTTTCTAACAGCCAGCAATATTTGAGTACCTATTTAACCATCCATCATCCTCCGTGGCGTATTTAGGGGGGGCGAGAGGGGGCAATCGCCCCGGGCATCAAATTTAAAGGGGCATCAATTTTTAATTTGAAAATCTGCAGTGGCGGTTTTGGTGGTGAGGCAAGTGAGGCGGCGGCTCACTTAAAATATTGTAGTAAATAATACTCAAAATGTTTACTTTTTGGCTCACCGATAGCACATATTTCGTTAGTAATTTTTAACTTATTTATGATTTTATCTGGAGAAAAAAATCTCCTTTACGAAGTATAATATGAATAGTTTTCATACAATATTATACCAATAGGCAATACCTAATGAATTTGCCTCTGCGTAAATAAATGTGGGCAGCCCGCATCCACGGCTGTCAAGTTCAAGACCTGTATAATGTATATACTATAGCTGTTGTAGCGATGACTTTATCTGTGTTGTATATTGTACATATCAGGAAATATTATTCTATGGGAAATCCAGAGACACCCCGAAACCCGTCAGTCATCACTCGTCAACAAAACCTATTTTTACTTCGACGACGGGCGGCGTATATTTACTAACTATTATGGCAATTGGCGACTATTAAATATTAATTACGCTGCGTTTGCTCCGACTAGTACGTCCGTGCTCCGTGATATTGTTTATTGTTTAATAAAGCGTTCCTTTATACTAAAGTCTCCATCTTTTATTCGTTTGGGCTTTGGTATTCTCAATATTCTGTGCAATCACTGCAATCTACTTAATATTTATATACGGTATGTATTTTTAAATTATTTTGTTCCTGACAATATAAAATGTGTTATTGACAATCGCAATATAATATATAATATAATTTGTAAAATATAATTATTAAATGCTTAATGCTTCTTGCTTTTAATTTCGTTAAATTGCTTATGGTATTCAGATGGTTAAAACCAGTAGAACGAGAACGCAGCCTAGTGGTTCTAGTAATCGCAAGAAAGCGAAAAATAAAAAAATTTAAATTGCAAATGTTATGGCAAAAGTTCCTTGCATAAATTCTTATTTTAAGACTAATAACGGCAATAACGTGTTGAACAGTCCAGAAAAGACGTCAAGTATGTTATACTTTTGATATTTACTTTCATTAATTTATGTCATTAGTATTCAGTAATCAATAAATATCAAAATTCATATTTTATAACTCAAGGTTGGTGCTGATTGTTTATTATTTTACACCCTAAGTTAAATTACTTAAATTATTAATATGATATTTATTATTAAATATTATACTTTAAAGTTATTAAATATTACTTTTTTAATTTTTTACTTTTCTTTATTCATAGAAAATATTTATTGCTACATAGTAGGTATATAGTTTGCTTGACATATTGCAAATTTGCAAACTAATTTATATAACATTTTTTTATGCACTATTACCTAGTGAATATGTTATTTATATTGTAAATTTTTCATTAGGTTAATCCAAAATTTTGATAAAATATAGTATTTTCCATCTTACTATACTATTGTACAGGCAATGACATTTGTCATATTATTTGTTACATTTTTTAGTTAAATGTTTTCATTTATTTATTAAATTTAGAAGATATTGCCAATAGTCTTATTACTGCTAGTTCACAAACGGATGATTTAACTCTTAGTAACTCAAATGCATCATGTCGTCGGTAAATGATTAATTTTATTCTAATTATTCTATGCTGTTTTATCAATTATGTAACAATAACTTCATATTATATTTATTTCTTTAGGAAAGATATTAATTTGCACATTTTAAATGATGATTATTTCGTTGATGATCCATTAATTATTGAACAAGCAAATCTTAACACTGACAATAGTTCAAATAATACATTATTAGAGTAAGTTACTATGAATACCATGTGATGACATGGTCTGTTGCTAATAATATAGTATTTTTTAGTACAATGCTTGTTAGTTCTGTTAACATTTATGTTAATGCTGATGAGCTATTTCCAACTGCAAACAATAGTCTAAATATTGACCTTCCTCTTACTTCTGTTATTGGTGATAATATGGATGAACAAACTACAACTATTCCCAAGTAAGTTAAAGTTTTTTCTTTTAGCTTCTTATGAGGTTATTAACCATCTATTTTTTTTTTTATATAGTAAAGATCCTGCTTTGTGGGATTTAAATGAAAATACTAGAGACTATATAACACTCAATGGTTTTGATCAAAATTTAAAAGATACCAACTTTTCTTTGTCTAAAAGGTTATGTACAAAAGTAATTCGTGGCACAAAAAAATCATACTACAGAAGCTTCCACCAAAATTATATCAAAACTAAACTTATAAACGGAAAAGAAGTAAATCGTAATTATATAGTATATTCTAATAGCACAGGGAAAATATATTGTGCACCGTGTCGACTATTCAATGATACCAATTCTGTCAACACTTTTGCTAATTTTGGATTTTGCAACTGGAAAAAATGTGAAGAAAAATTAAGACAGCACGAAAATTCAATTAACCATAAAAATTGTGTTATAAAAATGAAATATAGGGGAAATAAACTAGGACGTATTGATAGTCAACTTATTTTACAAGTCGAGACCGAAATTAAATACTGGAAAGAAGTTCTAACCAGAATAGTAGCTGTGGTGAAATCATTAAGTTGTAGAGGACTATCATTTAGAGGTCATAATGATAAATTTGGATCAACTCATAGTGGCAATTTCATCATGTGTTTGGAACTAATAGCAGAGTTTGATCCTTTTCTAGCTAATCATATTTCAAAATTTGGAAATAAGGGTAAAGGAAGTACTTCTTATCTATCTTTTTCTGTGTATGAAAAGTTTATAGAAATGATGGGTGAGAAAGTTAAAAACACTATTATTAATGAAATAAAAAACGCCAAGTATTTTTCAATTGTGGTTGATTCAACCCCTGATATTTCACACACGGACCAACTTGCATGCATATTTAGATATGTGAAAACTAATGGTGAACCTGTAGAGAGATTCTTACAATTTATTGCTAACTCTGGACACAAATCTGAAGATTTGGCAGATGCAATATTTATGGTGATTGGTGAAAATGAACTAGATATTAAGAATTGTCGAGGGCAGTCATATGACAATGCATCAAACATGTCAGGTGTGTATTCTGGACTTCAAGATAGAATAAAAGGGGCATGTCCTTATGCTATTTTTGTCCCATGTGCAGCACATTCATTAAACTTAGTAGGAGAGTACGCTGCTAATTGCTGTACAGTTGGTACTGAATTTTTCAATTTTCTTCAAGCTTTATACACATTTTTTTCTGCATCTACATATCGTTGGAAAATATTGAGTGACTAATTCCAAGAATAAAACAGTAAAAAGATTGTCTGATACTCGATGGGCAGACACGAAGCTTGTTCAAGTCTTTCTCAAAACTGGACAGAACTTCTTAAAGCATTGAACAGTTTTGTTGAAAATCCAATGGAAAATTGTAAGACAAAATGTGAATCAACTGGATTAATAAAAAAAATGAATAGCTTGGAAATGTGTATTCTTGTGTCATTTTGGAATGATATTTTAGAGAGGTTTAACAGTACAAGCAAAAAATTACAGACTATTGAAATTGATCTGACAATTGTTATAAACCTATACACATCTTTAATTCATTATATAACAGATTTAAGAAATACTTTTTCACACTATGAAAAACTAGCTATGGAAAAATCTGAAATTAAAGAGTATAAAGTTGTCAGGAAGAAGAAAAGAAAAGTACCATACGATGAATCATGTCAAGGCGACACATCATTTGAAGCTAGAGAATCATTTAAAATAAACACATATTTTGTCATAATAGATTCATTACTTTCAGAGTTAAGGAAGCGTAAAAACTGTTATGATGATATTAATACTATGTTCGGATTTTTTTCAAACATTATTGATTTACCAGTAACTGAAGTGAGAAAGAAAGCTACCAAATTACAGAGTCAGTATCCTGTAGATCTCGATGAATCATTTATAAATGAGTGTATTCATTTTCATGGGTACTTAAAAAGTTTTCCAGGAAATGTATCACCAAAATCTATTTTAGAGTTGTGCAAAATCATTGAAGATCACAACATAGCAGATGTCTACCCATATGTAGATATTGCGTTACGTATGTATTTATGCTGTCCGGTTTCTAATACTTCAGCTGAACGGTCATTTAGTGTTCTGAAAAGAGTGAAATCATACTTGAGATCTTCAATGAATGACAACCGTTTAAACAATTTGGCAATTTTAAATATAGAATGTGAGATAACTAAATCAGTTAGTTATAATGAGGTCATTGAAGATTTTGCTGCCCTAAAATCTCATCGTAAAATATAAATGTTAATGTTTCTTTTGTTTAATTAAATGTTTCAATTTATATTATGCTTCATATTATATAATGTTCAAAACTTCTATGTATAATTATGTTGTTATTTTTTAATGATCATAAAACAAAGGTAAATAAATAATGTTGGGGGCAACAAATTATATGTACCCAGGGCATCAAATCTCTAAATACGCCACTGATCATCCTATCATGTCATCGTCTCCTATAAGCGGGACGGTACTCTCAAAAAAATGTGAAAATTATATTCTCCTCATTATAAATAATATGTATATTAAATAAATTATTAATTTCGTTAAAATATCAAAGAGTCATATTATAATAATTATTTCAGAATAATTCATATTAACTGTAGGGCCACGTGAAAAAAATACAAACAAAATAAATAATTTCTACTCCCACGCTCTTGACTTTGGGAAATTACTAAGCAACTCGTATGATAGTTGTATTTAAAATCACTATTAGCTCCTTGCAGTTAAATATTTCTCTAGTTTAAACAAAAAAGTTTTATTAAATAATAAACTATTATTTCACGCCAAAAATGACATTGTATATGTAGTGATCCAAACAAAGATCGATCTATTACTGAACACAAGTTAATTTTCTCATTGCCGAAATACATAGGTACCATTCCTTATACGATTCAAGTAGAATATTTCAAGAGATCGAATCAATAGAGAAATAAAACAACAGTCTTGGCATTTTTAGATTTTAAACTACGAATTTCAACTATCTTTCATAATGTACGAGACATCCAATATGCATAAATCGTAAGTCATCTGATTAATATGTATAAAATGTATGTTTATTTTCAAATATTGGCAAATACTTAGTGGTCTATAAATACAAACCTAATAATAATTGACAATAGTAAATAATGATCAAATTTAATTTAATAAAACTGCAGTTCATAGGTGGTGTATTTTGCTTGTTAAGTCAATTTTGATTTCATTATTAAATCCTGTTTGCAATTATTGCTTTTAAAATGTTATAGTTTGCCACATCTCAATATGTACCTACCTAGGCTGTCTATAAGCTAACAAATCTATGATTTTTTTTAATTAACATTGATATTTTATCGGCTAGAGCTAACGATGAATAAATGTTATAATATAATTGTTAGAATCACAAATATCTATCTATAATGTAAGAATGATCACATTGTACAAACTGTTGAGTAAAATCTTTTAAATCCAGATCCATTCCGCCCCTCTAAAATTAATATACTACTTATCTACATCTTCATTATTATCACATTACAATTTTTCATATTATATTATTTGAAGATTCGTCATCCATTGATACTCAATACAATTATAATAATAAAGTTATTCTTTGTTATTATACTATGTAGTATTGTAAGCCCGTTGTTATTGGGTTGTTACCAATCACCCAATTCTCAAAGAAAAAAAGGTAGACAACCACTTACCACTCAGCTGTACAGTAATTGTCGAGTATGTCATTGTAATGGATGTGTTATATTTGAATTCAACGATAACTCATTGTATATGAAAAACGATTCTGAGCGGAGGCATTTTGTCATCCTAGAATACTTGTAGAAATAATCTAATTTCACATTTAAAACATTTTTTAATAAAATTATATATCATGAATATAAAATAGCGTGACTTTCCGGTGAACATTTTCTTTGATAAAGGTATAAAACTTCTAGAGAATCTTCTATTAAAATTTCTAATGTTAGCTATGAAAATAAAAACTTAGATGAATTTTTAACTGAAAAATAATTTGCAAATTTTAGAGATTTTAATGAATTTTGAACTTTAAATGCATATAAAAAATAATCGTGCCTATGCATCTTTAATATTTTTGAACTGAATTTAAGTAACTTATGAGGAATATTAATTGAATTTTTAAGCTTTTTTATTGAATATAAAAGTTTGTATCAACAATAATTTTTAAAAAAATACAAAATTTGTTAAATTTCTCAAGGCTATAGTTCAAAAAGAATCAAAATATTTCGATAATGATATCATATAATATGTGAAATGATTATTTGAAGAGTCAAATGTATACGATTATTAGTTTTTGAGTAACAACAAAGAAATATTATTGATTTTTTCAAAAAAATTTTTTGCGTAAACATTTTGATCTTCCGAATGCACAAACTAGATTCACTGTTCTATCAGAAAAGATGTCGAAAATTGTCGCATTTTAACTACCATAATGTAAAATGTTGATGAAGTACAGAAAAATACCACACATTGTTGTACAAACAACACATTACTACGCTCAGAATCTAAAAATAAGTATTCAGCCACATTCTGTAATTTTTTCTTTCTTATAATCCAAACGTAATTGTTAATTTAAAATAATACTCTAAAATACAATACATAGCTTAAAATAAAGTTACTGTGGCGTTTGCATCTAAAACTTAATTAAAATATTCACAATTTTTTTATTGAACATTTTTTCAGCTGATTTAAACTTAAGTTTATGGTAGGTAGGTACATTTATTAATAATGATAAATGTCTGTCCTTTTTTATGGCCTGTAGTTGATTCAATAACATGCTTTTTATGTTTTACTTAAGTTCCCATTAGTTATCCCACAATGTTGGGTTTTGGAATCTCAAAGTTTGGTGTAACATATAGTTCATGTAACATAACTTAAATTTGTTATCAAAAATATTTATTTGTTTTTAATTTTACAATTTAATTTTAAATTTCAGAGAACGAACTCATCAATTTATTTTAATGGACTTCGAGTTCACAACAATTTACAGGACCAGTATAGTATTAATATCTGGCGCAATTTCAAATAGCTCGTATCATTTTAAGACTGTTAAATTGGAGGGAAAACCTCTTTTACTATCAGTAAATCAGAATGTTAGACAACTGAATAACCAAGAAATAAGAAAAGCAATTTCAGTGATTAATCTATATTTAAAACTAGAGTTACAGGTTGCATTGTTGAAGCAATTGCATAACAGCCTAAACACCAGTACAAACAATTTAAACGCTGAATTTATTAGACGTTATCTGGCATACAACAATAAAATAACGATAATCGTATTTTGGAACGGTTCCACAGATATGGACATTTTGAACAGATTACAAATTAATAACTATAATCTACTAAATATGACATGTATTGACATATCAAATAATCAACATTTTTACATACAATTAATCACAATGAGAAATATGAAAGTCATATATGAATACAGTTTAGGAGCGTATAATAAACAAGGACGGATGTTGAGTCTAGTAGAAACACATAAAATTATATGTTCAAAACAACACAAGGGAATGTACCCCCACGATCCTTGCTACGACCTGGAACTAACGAAATGTATTTTTAACAAAATGGTTAGAGAATTTCAGTATAAGAATCTAGTGAAACATTTTTAAATAAATAATATAATTGTTATTATATTTTGTTTTTATCGCAATATTTTGGACTATCAAAATAATGAAACCAACAGAAATATTGACACTTACGGTCTTTATACAACCCAGTTCCTGCATTCTGTTTATAGTGCTTATTTACTATGGTATAATATGTGTAATGTAAATGTGCAATCTATTATTAATCTTTCAAAGATTTTTATGTATATTACCAATTTTATAATAAATAATGTACAACAAATAAAGTAAAATTGATTCTACTATATTCTGCGGCTCGTGGGTTTTTAATGAAGTAGCTAGTTGAACGGAAACAGGGAATAATCACTCATTATCCTGTAAATATTTTTCAATTCTGTTTGTGGGACATTCAACTAGACTAATGGATCATAAACTCCTATAACTTACAATTTTTGGCTGTAACCCCTATTTGGAATATCATTTTTTGATTGATCAATTTTTTTCAAGTAATTTTGATCCATCAACTTGTATTCTAAACCCAAAATTGGCGAAATTAGAGAAATTTAAAAAAAAAATAATTATTAAATTTAAATAAACTTTTTTTTTAATTGTGGGTATTGTTTCCTTTTAACGACCGTAATTGGACCTTTATTCGATTAATATTTATTTATAAAATGGTTTTAGAAACGACAATAATCAATATTTTAGTATTTAGTCTCAGTCACTAGTCAGTTCTGCGGAATGTACCTGCATTCGTGTTATCGTGCTGACTTATTAGCCGTATTATAAATTATTTGAACATTTTTATTTGTAATAAAAGTCCGAAAGATAAACATTCTTTAAGTATTCGGTTAAAATGTTTTGTGTCTGAGTTTGGTGCCAGTACATTTTCAACCGACGGTAAAGTCCTTTAGTGTAAGTATTGTGACGTTAAAGTAGGAAGTGAAAAACGGTTTAATGTTACGCAGCACATTAATACAGACAAACAGAAAAAATTCGATCATGAGTAAAGAAAAAATCCAAAATGTTCTTGAATTGGGAAATGTACAACAATTGGTGAGTAATTCTAAAAATCAGAAATGTTATCACTGGTAAAAAGATCCTGGTATCAATAGATGAGAACACCGACTCACTAGGACAATACATTGCAAACGTAGTGATCGGTACTCTTGAAACCTATGGTCCAGGCCAGACATTTTTATTAAATTCCGAAGAACTGACGACTGACCAAAGCTAATCATTTGACTATTGCGAAATTATTTGATAATTCGATGCATCTATTGTGGCCAGAAGTGCGTTACGACGACGTATATTGTTTTAAGTGATGCGGCGCCTTATATGTTGAAATCCGGGAAGTCAATTCAAGTATTTTATCCTAAAGTTTTTCACGTTACTTGTATTGTGCACTGGCTTCATCTTATTGCTGAATAATTCCCAAAGTCGATAAAATTATCGCAAATGTCAAAAAAGTATTCTTGAAGGGGCCTTATCGTGTTGAAATATTTAAAGTCAAAGCGCCCAATATTCTACTACCGCCAGCACCTATTTTAATAAGATGGGGGACGTGCATAAGAGCAGCGGTTTATTACTGTAAACACCTTGAAATTATTAAATCTATTGTCAACTCTTTGGATAAGGAAGACGCTATTTCTATAACAAATTCACAAAAGTATTTTTCTGAAGCAATCCTTGCGGCAAATTTAGTATTTATCAAGTCACATTTTGGATTTTTACCTGATACAATTGCCAGTCTTGAAGCAAAAAATATTTTACTAAGTCAAGCAATGGATGCAGTGCAAAATTGTAATTTGAAATTGAGTCAAGTCCTTGGTTCAATTTTAAAAATTGTTAAAGAAAAGATGGATGATGTTCTGAAAAAAATATTGGATATCAAAGTTTAATTAGAATTTCAAACATTTGAAATGGCGAAGAAACTTCAATGGACGAACTGCCCAAAAATTTAAGCATAAACGATCTGTTTATAAATGATCTACTTTAAATAATCTCCTGATAAATTTGTCGATGTTGAAAGGTCATTCTCAAATCTTCTAAGTTATTTTGGCAGACAACAAACAATCTTTTCAGTTTGAAAATTAAAAAAAACATTTCATCGTTCAATGCAATTTTCAAGGTATTATTAACATTCATTAAATATGTATTAGCTATAATTATTTTTACTAAACCATACATATTACTTTTTTTAGTGAAAGAAGATGAAGTATAAAATTAAGAAAATTAAGAAAAATGTATTTTTTTTATCTGGCTGGTATAAAATATATTTAAATTATGTAATGGTTTTCACTTGTTTTAAATGCTATTTATTTTATTAATACTTTACAATAAAAAGGCTAAAAATTCATAGAATGGGGTTTTAAGGGCATATTTAGAGCTACAAGTCCTCTGCCCTCGTTATTAAGAATGATTAGGGGAGAGTGGGGCAAGTTGGCGATGTTAAGGTTCAATTATTTTTTTTTTTGTAAATATTTGATGTGAAGATGAGACATTTTGAACACACGTTGTATTAAATATTTAGAATCATTTAAAAAAATATTATGACTTTATATTCAATGGTTTAGAAGTTAATTGAGTTCCATTTTATTTTTTTCAATTTCGTCATCTTGCCACGTGGTTGGGGTAAGTTGACTTTGTACCGGGGCAACTTGACTATATCTATTAGAAATAAGTTTCATTACTTTAAAAAAGTTTTAATATTCATCAAATGACATATTAAATCTAGTGGATGTATTATTTATACTGTTTTAGATTCTGAGTGTAACGATGAATGTATTGATTTTACAATGATGTGTGTTTTTGTTTTTATTTTTTATTTTTAATTGTTGTGTCTGTGTACCCGATAAGTAGTCGAAATAATGCTTCGATTTTCAACTTCAGTACCTCGTTCGATTGGAAAGTGAATCTAGTTGGTGCATTCGGGAAGTCAAATTTAAAAATTCCCAATACCTAGTTTTCACAAGCGCCGGGATTAAACACATACAAATTAAGGAATAACGGGAATTTTTAAGCAAAATCTGTTTTCCAAAAAATCGATTTTGGTTTTTGGTGTAACTCTAAAACAAATGAACGTATATACATGACATTATCACTGGTTGTTTATATTTGCATTTTCTATACACGATAACATTTTTAAAATATTATGATTTGTTTTGAACTGTTTAGGCACATTTTCATTTTCCATTTTTTTTTTAGTTTTTATTCTAAAAATATCAATAAAATTTTATTTGTTGGTTTCGAAAGCTTGAAAATTTAATAGAAGGCTCCTAGTATATTGTTTCAAAGGCAGATGAAAAATATTAAAAATCCTTAGTCATATTTTTTTTTTTATAAACATGTAAAGTTCAAAAATTGACAAAATATGGAAAAATCACGAAAATTATCAAATTATTTTGAGTTAAGAATTCGTAAAAATTTTACTTTTTAAATCTAAGAATTGAAAATGTGATACAAGATTACTCATAAGTTTGTCTACCTTTATCAATAAAAAAATCTCTACTGGACAGTCAAATTAAATTTTTATGAGGGTTTGAAATTCAAATTTTTACAACATTGGATATTCACTGGATTTCTCATGTAGCGATTTCCTTATTTTGTTGTAATTCAAAAACGAATAACTGTAGATACATGAAAATTTCACTGAATGTTCATATTAGCATTTCCTATACACTGTACAATTTTGAAAATATTTTGACTCTTTTTGAGCTGTTTACAGACATTTTCAGATTTCAATTTTTTTTAGTTTTTTTTCTATAAATATCAATAAAGTTTTATCTGTTGGGCCAAAAAGTGTAAAAATTTAATAGAAGGCTCCTGATATATTGTTACAATATCAATTGAAAAATATTAAAAATACATAGGCACAATTTTGTAAATGTTGATGTGTGGGGGCCCGGAGGTAGTAGACCTGTGTAGTGTTTGTTTGTTGGTTTTTTCTTTTAAGTTCACAAGAAATTGTCACTCAATTTGATACTGAGTGAAGCGACATAATGATAATCATATATTATACTTTTATGTATTTTATTTTTTTGTGTCTGTTGGTTGAAATGTACACAATATTTGATTGAAGAGATACATTTTGAAATAGTTGTTTCACTACTTTAACACATTGAGATTCTTCTTCGAAGTCTTCAATTACACTTTTTAATTCATTAAAATATTTTCAATAATACTGGACAGCTTTTATCCATGTACCCCATCTGGTCGTTATTGGTCTTGGTGGATTTGGCAATTCTGGGCATTTCTCATTAAAGATTGCTGTACCTGTACGTTTGGGACATTTTAAAAACGTTTTTTTCATTCCTCCAATCAACTGATCTACATCTTGGTAGTGTGCACGTACTTCTTCGCAAACATTGTGTAATGCATGTGCCAAGCAAGTCACATGTATGAGTTTTGGGTAAAGCGCTTTTATACAATCACCAGCTTTTTTCATATAAGGCGCCGCATCTGAGACAAATAGCAAAACATCGTTATGTTTTACACCATTTCCCCACAAAAATTTGCACAGCTTTATCGAATAGTTTGAATATTGTACTATGATTCACTTTCTCCAAGTATTCTGTGTGAATAACGAACATATCAGGGTCGGACTGGCCAATATAACCGACTAGCCATAGCCAGTAAGGCCCCCTTGTGTGTATGACTATATGGGGCCCCATCTAATGAACGGAAAAAATCATAAGTATAAAATATATGAACTGTACATTTATATAATGTATTATATTTGTTTAATAATAATCAAACATAAAAAAACAGTGTAGTTTAGACGGACAAAACATGTTTGTGACGTCTCAACAGTCAACGTTTCTGTTATCGTCTCATCGATGCCAATTAAAAATAATAATATATATGATTGATCAATATTGGAATTTTAGAGGTATTTATTTTTAGAACTGAAAACCTATTCTTATTGCTTTGAGGAATACTTCAATCAGTAGGTACACAATGATAGGTATATTTCCTTGATTTATAAAAATATAAAAATTCTATTAAAAAATGATATTGTTATTTCAATATTAATTGTTTATATTGTGTCTTAACAATTAACACAATGTGTTTGATTCTATAGGTACATACAAGCCTTCTACATTTTCCTCCTTGTCTTAAATTAATAAATAACATTTTTAACAATTATCAAAATAGCTGGTAGTTACCAAAAATTTTGATAATTTATTATAATCGATCTCTAAAATATACTATAAAATAAGTCTAGATGTTCAACATATTACTTGGATTTTGTGGTTGTAATGTGCCCTCTATTACATTTGCAACATTACGACGTACAGAATCCGTAATCTCATCAATAGACACCCATATTTTTTGATCTGTTATTGTATCACGAATTTTTGCCAATGTATTTTCATAGCATGAATTAAAATATCCTTTACGTAATGTCGACTCGTCAGGAATAGTTTTTTTGTAATATTTTGTTAAAAATTCACGAAAATGTTTATTATTTAGTTTATTCATTAGAATATTTGCAGCTACCAATGTTAAACATAAATCGGCATTAAAATCTGACTGACTACTAAACTGTTGTAAAAATGGTTGAAGTAATGCAGACTTTTCATTTTCGTGTCTTAACAGCTTGTACATGTTTTTCTCTTCGTTCATGCTGTTGTATACTATATTTTTTTTCATGTGACACTTATGTGTCACAAAGTTTGCAATATAAAATCGATCCATCTGTTTGAAAAATGTCTTCACCAAATTCTAACACAAATTTTTTTAAAAATGCATTCGTTTTGACTTTTGGCATTTTAATAAATTACAACACTATAAAGCACTATAAAACTTAAATTTTAAACACGTCGATATCGATGTTATACGAGTACTGAGCGTAGGTTCTACAGACTATACGCAATAGCCGATAATCTATCGACCCATAAGCTATCTGTAGATCGATAATCTATAAATTTAAGGACGTTTCGCACTAATGGTACGGTCACGGTAATTATTGCGGGTTTTCATATTTCTTATTAAGTAAATAAACATTTTTATTTTATTTTTATAGCATAACAGACATATAAAAATTCCACAGTTAGAATAACTGAAAAAAGCAAAAAAAGCATTTACACAAAAAAAAGCAAAAATAAATTCGTTTATTTGGAATCAGATTGACGTGAAACGAATTTATGTATAAAAATTAGATTTCTATCTTAAATATATAAAAAGAAGCATTTCCTTTAAAATCCGAGCCCTACCCACATAGCATGCCAATATTGGATCAATGCTTAATAAAGATGTGTTTCTTAATATTAGACATTAATTAATGTTGATTTTAGATGGAATTAGAAGCATATTAATCTTTACGGAATGTTGCATAACAGTGAAATGAAATCGAATCGTATATTCCAGTAGTGTTAAACATTAAATGTTGATATAGTATTAAAAATATAATGCTTATGAAGTCTTTAATTAACACTAACTTATATTAAATAATTATTGCATGAATCTTAATCAACACTAACCAAGCCTTTGTATTATCTTAAACAAATATTCATGTACTCAGGTACATTTACTAGGATGTAGTGAATATAATATAGGAGATATTATATGAGTCCCCTCTAGAAATTGGTTTTACTTTATATTCAACAATAGGTATTATTTCCCAAAACCCCCCATTTTTTTTTTTTTACTATCTATAAGCTTCATAAATTTAATAATATGGTCTAATACATTTTGTGACAAAATAAAATGATTTGCATAACATCTAACAATTTCCCTGCAATTTTAGTAACATAAAATTTGAAATTTATATATTATTAAAAACAAGGGACTATATTATAATTATAGGGTGTAAAAATAACAAATAAATAAACTCATTGGTGTCTTTTAGTTTTATAATATGTATTTTAGTGTATGTGAATACTGTACACCTTGCATTAACTTATGCATGTTTAAGAAATATAAAATAAAAAAACATTTTTGTGAACATTTCAAAAAATATAGTAAAAATTAATCATTTGCAGCATCAGTAATAATGGATATATTTTTTTTTTAATGTTGAATGGAGCCTGGTAAGAGCATTTTTTATATATTTTTCAGCATCATCCATGGCGTTATCATAGTTGAATTTTTTTAACAGTTTTATAGAACCTAGTAATAAAACAAAACAATTAAACAAGATATTACTTAACATTTTTTAATAATAATATACAAAAAGAATAAATGTTAATTCATTTCTAATTAGGTATTTACATTAAATTTATTAAATGTCTTCAATACTAAATTATGTATTTATAGAAGCACACTGGCCTACAAGGATACTAGGAAATTGTGGTCACTTAAAAAAGTCTACAGAAAAATAAATACAAATTTTACGTCCACAATAATGATAATCATATTAATTTCTCAAATAAGAGTATTGACCTAATACAAATTTGAAAGGTAGGACTATCATCGTATAGGCTTTTTATTATATTTTAATTTTAAAGCGAGTAATGCGTATCTTAAGATGTACAAACAATTTACAGTTTTAAAATAGGTAATAATCATAACTTACTTTAAAATTAAAATATAATAAAGAAACCAATGAGATGCCCTAGAATTATCTTACCTATAAATTTGTAATTTTACGCACTTGTAAGATGGAGAAAATAAAAGTTAGTGTGGCGTCCTCTTAATAAACAATTTTAAAAATAAATTTTATCCAGAATAATGTTTAAATGTTTTATCTGATTTGGATGGTACATCGACCGCCAGAAAGTTATTGCTAAACTAATATCATTGAAACATTTTCAAATATTTATGAAAATATTGAAGGTTTGTTGAATAAGAGAACAGAAAACATTTACAAAAAGCTCGAAGTTTATATTAAAAGCAGTGACTATAATAATGCGACAATTTTAAACTGATAAAGATGATTTCGGTTTTAATACCTACGAGTATGAATTGTGACTATCAAATTTATGATCAAAACAATATTAAACAAACATCAAAACTAATAAACTACCTATTAAAAGGGACATACATTTATGATTCTTATAAAAAATATAATATTACTTATGGCTACATTGTCTATTTAAATATTATTAAAACATTTAAACTAAAAATAATTAAAACAGACTAAAACAATAATATCAATACAATTATATTAAGTACAAGAAGAAGAGCCCTTACCAAATATTAGTTTTGACATGGCTAGGTTTGAAAAACATTTTTTTTTGTTTCCTCGGCCATTGAATGAAAATAGTTTCAAAAGTTCATCAGAGAACAAGAGCTGCATTCCTCTTTTTATATATATTTGTATTGTTTTTCCACCAAGTCCAATTAGTTTATTTGTCTAAAACGAGAATATATTTTTAAAATGACTATAAAAATAAATAATTGTATGAAAAAAACTCACCAATGATTTGTGATATATTTTATCTGATACCAATTGCTCCTCTATATCATGAAGAGTTCTTACATCTTCAATTGGGAAAAGACAATGTAGGTTGGTGTAGTCTATCATATTATCATCATTGTTTATATTAGAATTTTCTGTTCTTTTTGAATTTTGTTCTAATAATATATCCATTTTTTCATCTAAATTTCGTATGCTGTGTTTTACAATCATTAAACTATGCAAAACCATATCCTTAAACTGATCTGTAATAATCACAATATTAATAATATTAATTATGGATTAAGTATAATTTAATGGTATATTATAATCAATGCATTATAATTACATTAATTATTGATTATTAACAGTAATTCGATTAAATTATAATAGAAAAAAAGTTAAGAGGTGAATAAGTTATGTTATGTTTCTATATTTATTGTTTAAAGTAACTGATAAAAGATCTTTACACTTAATTGAAGTTCAATAAAAATAATACATAATGTAATAGGTAATAGTAAGTATAAATATGATACAATTACATGTTTTGTATGTTTTATAATTTATACAGTGTTGGGAATTTTACCGTAAACATTTTGCAGTAAAAATGGGGAGTACTCGTTTGAAAAATAGATGCTTGTATTGCCCAGGACATTCCTTAAGTAGTACAAAAAGCATAAGGAATTATGGTCTTTATAGGTAGAATTAAAAATTCTAAAAATCAAAATTTGAATAAATATAATATTAAGTGAAAAATGGGGGGAGCATGTTTAAAAAATCACCTTGTTAATAATAAATAATAATGTATAAAAATAATCACATGATACAGATATTGGTAAAAACCTCATGGCTAAACCAGCAAACTTAAATGGATGTTGGACTTCATATATAAATATTAAGCTATGAATTACATATTTTTCTTTTCTTATATACAATAATAATTATTTATTTTGTGGTAAATGATGCAGCATGCAGTTATAAGTTTTATTACAAATGGATATTATGTCAGTATTTTTATTTTTTAACTTATCACTTTTTTATCTGTAAAATAATTATTATGACTTTCCAAAATCTTTATTTATCAAATTAATCCAGTATTTACAGAATCTTCAGTGGATGTGTGAAACCTATGTTTAATAAACTGGACTATTACTTTAAAAAAAAAATTGTTACATAGTTTTGTTATAAAGAATGAAAATAGCATGGTTCCATAATTAAATTACAAAGTACCTATATATTATAGTGTTATGTTAAATAGAGATTCTACTGTATGTAAGGTTAAACAAATAATTACTTTAATTATATTAATCCTAATATACATTATTCCTACTTATATAAATGGCAATTCGTGTGTATTGTGTATTAAAAGACAGAACTTTAAAGTCTGGCTGGTAGTATCTGGGATAGTAGTCAAGATAACTGAATTGAGACTCCCGGTAGTTGTGGCATCGGGCGGTAGTCGGAATAACCAAAAAGTACTAAATTTATATAGGTATATAAAAAAATATATACTTATTTTATGAAATATAACATAGCTTATATATTTGAAATGTTAGTTTTGCATGCATAAATTAAATAAAATATATTAAAAACAAAAATCTCAAATAGCAGGTATAATACAATAGAAAAACATTTTAAAACAATTAAATCATAATTACCTTTTTTAGAATTTGTTGCATCAATTTTGGTCGTAGATTTTTTATCTGATAGTTTGTTTACTGTTAACATAATTGGTAAATAATTAAAATTAAAATGAATTATTTATAAATATTATTAACTAACCAGATGCTCTGGAAGTGTCATTACAATTTGGAGTAATCTCCATGATATCAACAGTATCAATTAAACTTATTTTTTCTGAAATTTTTACTGTTAACAAAATATATTAAGTGTTAAAATAGTTTTTGATTATTTTTAACACAATTTACTAACCAGATAATACTTTTGAAGAGTCATTAAGATCAGAAGAATTAGAATGATCATGTTCATCAATATTAGAAAATAAAGATCTTTTTATTCCTTAAACATTTAATTTAGATATTACAGTATGATGAAATATAGTAGATATACATTAATTATATACATACTACTTGATGGAGACGATGTTAGCAGATTTACATTAGATAAACTTTGGTTATCTAACCTCTTATCTAAGATTTTTAAAGGAGAATTTATCCTTGTATTGCTTATGAGAATATTTTCTTCTTCTGAATGAATTTCAGACAAAGGAATCTTTACTGCTGTAAGATATAATAGTTTTTAAAATCAAATTAATTAGTTTTAAGTACTTATAGGTACTATAGCTATTACTAATATTATAAAATATATATTTTATTAAGTAGGTAGGTAGGTACCTAATATTAAGTTCTCACCTGCTGTATCAATAATGGAGTTCTTTAATGGAGACCATCCATTGGGTCGACGTTCAATACCATCAGTTTGACTTGATGTTTTATTTTGGTAGTTCTTTTTAAGTCGAGGTTCTGAGTCTAACAAAGAAATAAATTTGTATTCGTCGTTAACTATACAATGATTTACACAAAAGTAGATACTTCATTTAACTTAATAACATTTAATAAAAACAAATAAATCATTTACCCGAATGATAACATGGAAGGTTACTTTTGTGGAGGTCTGTATCCGATTTTTCACTGTCTAAAAACAAAATAAGTATTTGATAAAACTATGATAGAAACAAAAATAAATATCGATAAATAAAAATGAAATAGGTACATAAGTAAAACATTATATTGTTTAGGTATCTGCAGTAGGTATGTAAACTAATTCAATTGTTATAGGTATTTAATATTTATAAAAAAATAATACAGGGTGATATTTTTATCATTGAACACTCATTATTTCAAAAAGTATTAATGTTTAAGAAAATATTTTTTTACATAGTTTCAAGTTGTTAAAAAGCAATATTTTTATTAAAAAATTATATTTTTAAATATTTTTTATACTTTTAATTTTTTAAGTTTTTTACTTTTTTGAATGACAACATGTAATTTTAATTTGATATTCAAAAACAGAATATTTTTCTGAGTATTTTAATACATAAAAATTGAATTTAGGGCAAGTAGTTTATGAGTTATAAGTATTTAAAGTTTAGATGAGCGGAGTAGTGGACAAACATTTCGCGGGGTAACCCCGTACCACTCTACTCCGCTCATCTAAACTTTAAATACTTATAACTCATAAACTAATTGCCCTAAATTCAATTTTTATGTATCGAAATACTCAGAAAAATATTCTGTTTTTGAATATCAAATTAAAATTACATGTTGTCATTCAAAAAAGTAAAAAACTTAAAAATTAAAAGGATAAAAAATATTTAAAAATATAATTTTTTAATAAAAATATTGTTTTTTAACAACTTGAAACTATGTAAAAAAATATTTTCTTAAACATTAATACTTTTTGAAATAATGAGTGTTCAATGATAAAAGAATCACCCTGTACTGTATTCAAGAGTACCTAATCCAAATATTATATCATTAAAACATACCAGATGCCGAGCTTGATTGAGTTTTATAGTGTATTTTAAATTTTTTTTTCTTTTTTAAATTGTCATCTTCCGTTGAAGAAAGGTGATCTGACCTTCTTGCCTTATTACACTTTTTTTGGGCCATTTGAAAATTGTCTAGAATCATTTAAAATCATATTATATAAATACATAATAGGTACATCACACAAGTAAATTCCTTAAGTATTTAATATATAATAATATGGCTTGAGCAGTTGAGCTTATCCCTTTTGTGATGAATAAGCGCTCCCCAATATCTACCAAGATAAGTACCAGATATAGGTACTATATAATTTATTAATATATATAATATACCTATCATTTATTCCGACTGTACTGTGCTTTGATCACATATACAACAGGTACACTAGATAGCACAATTTATTTAATTTAATTATACCGAATAATAATAAAAACATATACATTTTAATTACCTAATGAAAAGAAGGTTATTTTATTCTCCTAAAGGTAAAAGCCACTACATATTAGGTATGCAGAAAAGTTAATTACTGCTACAACATAACCGTCATGATACTGGAAGTACGAGTCTCCCATCCCACACTGACTAATTCATTTCTAACACACCCATAATAGAGACTTTGGGGCTAACTGCAATGCTTCATACACCCATGTATTACAATACATATATTATAAGTTATATAATCATTAAAAGGGATTTAAAAAGGGAGAGGACCAACACCGGGACGTTCTCAAACAGGGATTTTAAGATTTCCGATGGAAAATTTTGTTTATATATGGTTGCCGTGGGTTTCAAAGCTATAATAATAATAATAATAATAATTGGTTTAATAAATTATAATTATGCATCTACCTATTATTAAAATGAAAAATATTTTTATTTAAACAAATTACAACATTTAGATTTTAGGGTAGGTACCTACTTATATAGGTATAATATATTATAATACTGTAACCGTCGATTCGTATATGTAATGACTAATGTTGAAATATTAATAATTTTAGATAGTTTTATAAACTTTGATTACAAATTATTGGCGATTCAGCAGTGGCGTTATACATAATTTAGAATTTTTTAATGGGGTATATAATATAAATTATAAATATAATTATTGATATATCATATCATATATTATATTAGGTTTTTGAATAACATAAATAATAGTTATATGATGATATTAGCTGGTTATGTAGCTATATATTATTATATTATGTGATTACTGGATAATAATGCGTATATCATCAAACAAAGCTATTAAGAAAACATTACGATATAGGTACTCGAGTATGAACACGTCCGCTGGCACCTACAACAGTGTCACTGCGACCCTGCTCATCATTACCTAGCAAATTCTGTTAAGCACCACATCTTGACTATTATTTATTATAACTTATAAGTTATAAGTATTAACTATTACATATTTATCTAAATTATATTTGTCATTTTATAATTTATACATAAAAAATGAGTAAGTCGCAAATACGAAGTTCATCTACGAAGCGAAGGCGTATTCTTAATGAACTAGCCGAGATTATTGCTGTAAATTCAATAGAATATGAATCTGAAAGCTTACAAACACCACACGAAACTTGCAATATTAATGATATCCTAGTTATTGAAGAATCAGATACATTACACGAAGGTACTATAATATTTTAACTAAAAAATTAATATAATATACCTATATAGGTACTCATTTTTAATTGCGTGCCATGTGTAAACGGCAAAGGCGTGCACACACGGCAGTCATATTTTTTATATGAGAGACATTCCTCCCTTGAAAAATGTTTGCTACCGTGGAAAAGCTGACTGTGAAAGTGTGAACATACAAATACATACTACTATATTATATTATAATAGTATATAGGTAATCGGTGACTCCTGGTAATTTGACATTATAGTGATACAATATTTTAGTAACTCCCTCACGGCTTCATCATCATACGTTCACAAACATAAAGTTGGAAATAATAATAATCATAATCTAAATTGTTTAATTTTCTTTCTTACTTAAGGGGGGTTCACACTACACCGTGTCGTGTAAAATAATCACGGTTACCACAGTTACCAAACGATACCGCATAGTTGAATATATTCAACTTTTGACCGTGTGGTTACATTTATGTGCAGATAAAGCCGGGTTCATACTTAATGTAACCACACGGTCAAAAGTTGAATATATTCAACTATGCGATATCGTTTGGTAACTGAGGTAACCGTGATTATATTACACGACACGGTGTAGTGTGAACCCGCCTTTAGACAATATAAATATATACCTAATATATTACCTATCAGCTTTCTGTTATACCATGGGTACCTACTGATATGAACAAATTTAGTTTTATTTACATTTAAATATTATAGTTTTAAATTTATAAGTGTATATACGACAGTGTATGATGATGTATTTAAAAAATGTAAGAGACACGACTATTATAGCCTATAGGTATCCAAGTATTGGATCATTAATTACGTTAGGTTGGATTGGGACCTTTGCATAGACGCCTGTTTGATTGATTAGGGTTACGATACTATTACAATCAGAATAATATCGATATTATCATAGATTATACAATGTAATACTAATATTACATATATTATAATGATATTAAATATACTAATAACAAATATATATAATTATGTTATATTGTAATAAACTATTAAGAATATAAGTATATTGTGTGTAAGACACATACAACTATACAAGTATACTATACACAATTAATAAATTATAGTACCTACACAATTATTTATTTTTTATTAATTCTGTTACATGTAAAATTAAAGAAGTATCGAGTGCTTCAACGTCACAATGTAATAGTGATAATACAGTTACTTATTCAGATTGTTTACTAGAAGCGAATAGTGCAACTACGACCGATTATAGTTCAGAATGTTCAGATGAAGACATTTTTACTGATGATATACCTGATAATTCACCTCATATTAAACTGGCACAGTGGGCAATACAACATAACATTACACAAACTGCGACTTCTGCTTTACTAAAAATCATAAACTCTTGTTACGATCACACAATACCAACAGATGGTCGAACATTGCTAAAAACTAATATTTTAAATTCAACTGCCATTTCATTAAAAGATATTTCACCAGGTAAATATTATCATTTCGGTATTTCGAACGGGATTAAAAATCATTACGTCGATGACAATCAAAGTGAATTAAAATTAGTTGTAGGTATAGACGGATTACCTTTAAAACCTTTACCTAAAAGTATATTTTGGCCGATTTTATGTTATATTAGACCACATCATAATGCTGTATTTCCCATTGGGATTTATTGGGGAAATGACAAGCCAAGTGACAGTAATGATTTTTTAAGTGATTTTTGTGATGAAATTATAGAATTAATAAATACGGGAATTGAGATCAAAAACCAATCGGGAGTATTAATTAGAAAAAAAGTTACGCTAGATGTATTCTGCTGTGACGTGCCGGCCAAATCGTTTGTTTTTAAAACAAAGGGGCACAGTGGATTTTATTCATGTTCCCGATGTTTTACTGAAGGTGAATTTTTAAATAGACGTGTGTGTTTTCCAGAAATTAATTGCTGTAATAGAACACACAATAGTTTTGTGATTAAAGAACAAGAAGAATATCACATGAGTCCTAGTTTGCCTATTCTCACTAATATTCCCGGTATAAATATTATAAACGATTTTTCCCTTGACTATATGCACTTGGTATGTTTAGGTGTAGTTAAAAAAATGATTAATTTATGGCTTGAAGGACCATTGAATAATAGGTTAAATAGCGCCAAAAGTAAAATGCTCAGTAATTATTTACTTTCACTTAAAGGTTGTGTAACTAACGACTTTCAACGAAAACCACGAGGTATTGATCAAGTTTGTAGGTGGAAGGCTACTGAGTTCCGAACATTTTTACTTTATTTGGGTCCCGTAATGCTAAAAAATATAATTAATGAAAAATGTTATTTAAATTTTTTGTGTTTACACACAAGCATGTCCATTCTTCTTAGACGCAACTGCAAATCACGTCTTTTAGATTTCAGTAAACAGTTATTGCATTTTTTCGTCGAGGATTTTGCGACAATTTATGGAAACGAATGGATCTCTCATAACGTCCACGCATTACAGCACATCAGTGATGACTACATTCGTTTCGGTCCTCTAGATAATTGTAGCGCATTCCCTTTTGAGAACCATATGAAAGTCCTCAAAAAATATGTAAGAAAAAGCCACCAACCGTTACAACAAGCAGTAAAACGGTACAATGAATCGACAACTTATAGATTGAAATCTGACGTAAATAAAAATAGTTCAAATAATTCATTCACATTTAAAAATAGTCATACCAATGGACCATTAGTTAACGAATTCATCCCATTCTCATGTATTCAATATAAAACAATGGTTTTTAATAACTTTGAAATAAAAATAAATCATAAAAGTGATTCATTTGTACAAACAATTGATGGTAATATTGTTAAAATAATAAATATATGTAAAATTGAGAACCAAGAATAAATTCATCGGGAGTTTACCAATTGCGCTTAAAATGACCTTTTCATATACCAATTGCGCTCTAAACATTTTTGGGTCGATATACCAATTGCGCTCAAAACATTTTACACTACCTAAGGAAAAGTTATTAGTTAGTTATTAATTATAATCATATAATACATTATTATACTAACCGATGTTTTGCGAGTATTAATGTATAATACATAATATAATATAAATAAATAAACAATTTTTTTCTTCACATCATCTCTAAACATTTAAGGGCCGATAGACCAATTGCGCTCAATACATTACCTAAGGAAAACTTATTAGTTTGTTAATAACCGATTTTTTTTTGTTTCGGTGAAACGAGCCTATACAGTTTAGTTAATGAAAACTAAAATAAAATAGGTAATATTAATAATAATACTCGTAGAATAGGTGGTTAAATCATAAAGATATAATAATAATAATAATAATAATAATAAGATTTTGAGTTTAAGGTAATCATGATGTTTGTATTTTGCATGTTTTAAGAATAATAATAATTTTTTAAATAATAATTTGAGCATGGCATTACAATTTAGAAAAATATAATTTGGTTAGTTTACAGAATAATATATTTGTTTACCACTAGGTATAATAATAACATGATGATTTAAAAAAAAGTATAATACAAATAAATGAATAGGTACACTAACCAGTCACAAGTTTTAAATTATTTTAAAATAATTAATTTGGTCACCACTAGGTATAATAACAACATGATGATTTAAAAAAAAATAAAATATATAACACAAATAAATTAATAGGTGGGTACACTCACTGGTCACAAGTTTGATTGTCAATTATTCAAAATTAAATTGATAGGTACATAATAATATTATAATTCACATTTAAACATTTTTACAATAATGATAACACACAATTTTTAAAAATTCTTTTCTACTAATTTCCCCAGATTTGTATTTATCGATATATGAATTAATTGTTAATTTTTTTTTTAAATATGCTCTATTTGAAATATATTTTTCTTGGTCTATACTATTTATTGTAATATATGTGCTAGTCTGCTAGTCTGCATAAAATTCCCTATATTAATATATATAATAATAGGTAGGTAATCTAATTTGAGCATGGCAATTTAGAATAATATAATTTAAATACAAGCGCAATTGGTATATTGACCATAAAATATAAAGAGCGCAATTGGTACACTGACCTAAAATATAAGAGGCGCAATTGGTTCACTGACCCTAAAATATAAGAGGCGCAATTGGTACACTGACCCTAGTATAAAAATTTTGTTTTAGGCGCAATTGGTCCATGCCCAATTCATCTTGGGGTATAGTTTTCTGAGTAGGTTACCTTTTTATAAAAAACCTTTAGACAGTATAAAACTAGGTATCTCATTAGTTGATAATTTGACCAATGTTTTAAATAAATGGCCAATTGAGAATATTAATAATAAATGTATGGTTTTAAAAATGAATAATAAAACAATAGCATTTTCACTAATTCACACAATAAAAATGTAAATCATGATTAATATTATTCGTTTAAATTTACTTGGTTAGTATATTATTGGTAGTATACTATATACCTATTTGGTATTTATATTAGTAATTTATTTCAAATATTATGTATTATTAATGTTATTATGTTTTTGTTATTATTATTATGTTTACTTACTCATCTCACTATAATCAAATTGAATAACTGGAATTTGTTCTTTCCGTTAATGTTTCAATTTAAGTACTTACCTATGTATTTCAACTGTACCTATACATAAATAATGTATTTTGATTTTTATAACATAGGTTTATGTATTATTAATAATAACTATTACATTATACTCACCTTAAGTATTTTGAATTTTGTATTAAACATTTTTAATTAATTTAAATAGTTATTGATGATATACCGTATGCAGGCCCGTATTTACAAAAATTGCCGCCAGGGGCAACATACATTTTGCCGCCTCCCCCCTCCACCAAAAAAAAAAAATAAAAAAATAACTTTATTGATATTACACAATATGTAGTAGTAAATAGGTACATTAATATAAAATAAAACTCAGGTATAAGTTGTATAACTAATAACCAATATATTACTTAAAACAATTTTTAAAACATTCTTTAAAATAATATAACAACTTAAAAATAAAAATATTAAATTATAACTTCATAACTTTTTTAAACTTTTCTGCGAGATTGTTTTGATGCAAATGATTTAATAATATCATTGTAATCAATCATTTTGGTTATATATGACTCTATGTTTAATATGGCTAAACTATTTAATCTTTCAGATGACATGGTTGATCTTAAATATGATTTAATTCTTCGTAGAGTGGAAAATGATCTTTCCGTTGAACAGTTAGAAGCAGGAGTACATAGAAACATTCGTAGAGCTACATAAACATAAGGAAAAATAGCTTCTATGTTTTTTTCTGTGATAAATTTACACATATTAATGATATTTGTTGGAGGGTTTTTAATTGTTTTAAGCAAGCTCTGAAAATGAACACACTCGTTTTCAAATGTTTCATCCAAATCATTTTTGTATATTTTTCTTAATTTTTTTGGACCATCACGAACTTCTGAGGTTTTTTGTTCACTAATATTTAAGAAAAATAAGTATTTAGATATTATATCATCATAAGAAATTTTTCTTTTTTTTAGTTCTTCTATTAAATTATCACAAATAATGTAAATGGTATTAATTTTGAAATTTTCGCGTCCGTTGAAAATAGCATCTGGTTCAATAGATTCATCATTATGTTTCTTACGTTTTCTATTTTTGTGTTCATAGTCAGTAATTAAATCATCATTGTCAAACATAGTTTTTGCCAACTTTTCATAATCATTAAACATTGATCGTAAAGTTTGAACATATTCAATTAACGAATTATACAAACTAACTACAGTGCTTATATAAATATCAACAGATTGTAATAGAAGACTAGTTTTGTTAAATGTATGTAAAATATCACTCCAAAATACAGTCATGTATGCTGTTTCTAATTTATTCATTTGTCTAATTAAACCTCTGGCTTCAGACCGTACAAATGGTTTTTCATAATCATCATTTATTAGTTCTTCTAATACTTGTTTTATAGAACTCCAGTTTTTTTTTTAAACTGTGGCAAGCGTCTTCTCTTGCTGACCATCGCGTGGTGGATAAACTTTTTACAGTTGAGATAGAATATTGACTTAATTTATGCCATCGATGTGTGGATGAAGAAAAAAACACAAATATATTTTGAATAAAAAGAAAAAAATCATTTGCTTCTTTACAGCAATTCGCAGCACACGATCCAACTAAGTTCAAAGAATGCGCCGAACATGGTACAAAATCAGCTAATGGCGAAACTTGCTTTATTCTTGCTTTAACTCCTGAATAAATACCAGACATGTTTTTAGCATTGTCATAAGATTGACCTCTCAAATAACAAACATCTAAATTATATTTTTTTAAAACTAATAAAACTGATTCTGCTAGATTTTCTGATTTATGTCCAACATTTTCTAAAAAACCAATAAATCTTTCAATTGGCTCACCGTTCGATAGCACATACCTAATAACGAAAGACAGTTGGTCAGTGTGTGATATATCTGGAGTGGAATCTATGCTGATAGAAAAATATTTCGATGATTTAATTTCATCAACTATGGTATTAATGACTTTTTCAGACATGATTTTAATGAACTGTTCATAAGTAGAAAATGATAAGTAGGAAGTATTACCTTTGCCAGGGTTACCATACTTAGATATATGTTCTGATAAAAGTGGGTCGTACTCTGCAAGTAATTCCATCATCATAATAAAATTGCCAGTGTTTGAAGTAGATGATCCAAATTTTTCTACATCACCTCTAAATGATAATCCATGGCTTGCCAAACTTTTAACAACCGAACAAACTCTGGTCAGTACACTAATCCAATATTTTTTTTCGGTTTCTATTTGATGCATTAGTTTTGTATTTATTTTACTTAAATCTGATGCAAGTTCTTTCATTTTATAGGAACATAGTTTGTGTTCAGGTGAATTTTCATGGTAAGAAATTTTTTTAGGGTGTTTCCAATCTGAAAATCCTGTTTTTGAAAAATTAGTTTTATTCTCAAATAAGAGACATGGAACACAATAAATTGATCCAGTACTCTCAGAATAAGATAAATAATCTCTTTGACATGTTTCACCATTGATTAAAACAGTTTTGAAAAAATCTATATTCAGATATCTAAAATAGTTGCGGAAATGCCCTTTCTGAACAACACTGTACAATCTTTTTGAAGCTGTAAATTTAACATCTAGATTTTGACTAAATCCATTTTTACAGATATATTGCCTCGTTTGATCATTTATACACCACAATGCTGGATCCAATCTTAAATAAAAACAAATATGAAGTAAAGTAAGAATTTATTTAAAAAAAATAATTTGAATTAGTGTTTCAACTTTACCCAGGTATATCAGTAGAATTTGGTTATAATAAAATATTTATATGCTCAGACTGTTCTGAGCATGAAGGGTCAGAATTCAAAACACAGACAACTGTTGGGTCAATTTTAGATTGATCTACAAATTTTTCATTGATTACAACTAATACTTGAGGATTAAATGTTTCAGGACTAGAATATAAAAGAAATTATTAAAAAATTAAAACTAGGTACTTAAATTGTTAAATATTACTTGACTATTTCACTAGATTTTGATTCTATGGAAATATTGTTTTGTCCGACATATAAAGGTTCAGTATCCAAATTATCACAAAGAGCCAGTGGCGGATATACGGGGGGGATATGGGGGATAGATCCCCCCGGTGGGCTGTGGGTTAAAAAAATTTTTTTGCAGCCAATGCAATGCAATTTTTGCAATCACAATTATTCAAATAAAAACTATTTTTTTATTATTTCGTTTTCATTATCTCGTAACCAAAAAAGATACACGTCGTATCTAACTTCATATCAGACTGTATCATAATAGGCACAAATAGTAGTGACGTCAAATTGTCTATTGATAAGACCGACGGTTCAAAACAAGCTGTTATCACGGTTCATTCCATAAGAAATACATGGGTCGAAAAACATGCTTGAAAAAAATTGGTTTTAAGTGCATTTGTATATTTTTCTTAAGGTTCTAACTATTAAAAACATGTTCTTTACAAGTTTATACATATATACCGACCAAAATTATGAAGCTAAACGCTTTTTTCGTCAATATAATCAAAGTGTAGTACTTTGTATTTCTATGGCACACACATTATACCACATACTCTATGGATTATACACAAATCAGTTAAGTATTATAAATATTTTTTACTATTGCAATTTTTACATAGAAGTATGTACTATTTTCCCTCCATTTTACATAATAAGTATGTTTTATTACTATACTTATATATTTAATAATTTGTTGTTTTTTCTTTTTGAGCCATTTGCTTGCCCTAAGCTTTATTTCGGCGGTCTTTAGTGAGCAAATAAAGTGTCAGATTTCCTTTTTTAAGTGAGTATAATATATATTATCCTTCATTAATCAATTTACTAATGTAGGAAAATGATTTTTTTCCAGTTAAAAAATATGACGTCAAACAGCATCATCAAGCTTTCGTGCATCATTAATTTTATTGATGATAAAAAAATATTTTCTAAAGGAGAAAATTCTTTTGAATGTGGGTATGTCAAAAGTTTTAATTACATACCTGATGTAGGTATACTTAGTGGTCAAGTGCACGCAAGTATGAAAAATAAATTGTATGATGTTAAGGTAAATAACTTTGTAATTTTGATTGTATCATTCATAATATGATTCCTAAAATAATTGTAATATTTAATCTTTACAGATATTTTTCAAAGATAAAAATATTGAACATGCCAGCTGTACATGTCCGACAGGTTTGACAAAATGCCATCATATGGTTTCACTTCTTTTACATGGGCATAATAATATATCTGTAACTGATATATCATGCAGCTGGTCAAAAAAATCTGTAAGAGAAAATGATGAAGTATTGACTATTGATGATATGTATGAAAATAATTTTAAAGCTGTTACTGATACACACAATATTGATTTTAAAGCTTTATGCTTTGATAAATTAACAGCAACTAATCAAACAGTTGGATTTTCATGGTTTTTAAGTCCAGAACCTCCAGTTGAAGATTTAAGTGATATTCTTCTATTGGAAAATGTTCTTAATTCTTCAGAATTTAGAAATTCTAAAAATAGTGTTCAAATGTTGTCTGACATTTGTAAGTTATCTTTTGAACAGGTTAAAGATATAGCTTCAAAGACCATAGGGCAATCTGCAAATGTAAAATGGTGTCTTTCTAGGAAATTTCGTCTTACTTCGAGTAATTTTCATAAAATAATAAAATCAGTCAAAAGTAATCGATATCCTAATTCACTTTTTAAAGGTCTCTTAGGAAAATATTTTGTGGATGGAGTTAAATCGATTGAATGGGGGAAAACACATGAAAGCATTGCAATTGAAGAGTTTGAGAAGGCTAACAATTCTATTGTGACTAAAACTGGCATTTGGTTACATGAATCTGGATTTTTGGGAGCCAGTCCAGATGGTTTGCTTTTCGATGAAAACTCTTCTTATTGCATTGAAGTTAAGTGTCCTTATAAATTTCGGAATGAAGACTTAAAAATTGCGCTTTCAAATTCAAAAGATTACATCATTAACTTTGATTTAAATAAAAATGATTTTGTTTTAAATTCCAACCATGAATATTATGACCAAATACAAGGTCAAATGCACATGACAAAAATGTCATCTGCAATTCTTATTATATGGACTACTAAATCTTTAGTTGCTTTCAAAATGTATAAAGATCCAAATTGGTCATCAAATATTGATATTTTATTACATTTTTACCATCATAAATTCATACCTTATATTTTAACAGACAATTCATTTTTATAAATAACAAAATTTATATCCTTCTATATATTACATTTTATATACTTGAAATAGATAGATTTACTCTAGAAATTTCTTATAAAAATAATAAATATACTTGGGTTAATTTCATAATATAATTATTATAACAAATGGATTAATAAAACTTACATTTTCATTATAAAATTTATATCCTTTATATAATATAAATAATAAATAATTACATAATATAATTTAAAAAAATTTTATTTGTATTAATATTTGTATACATAGTAAATAATTATCATAATATTATAATTTTTTTAACAAATAAAAACTGAATATTGGAATTTATATTTTATGTCTTGTCATTATTTACAAACAGATGCTCAACTTCTTTTATTATTGGATTTTGGAAATTTACTAATGCAGCACATAGTTGAAATACTAATGATGACTTTGTATAAAGTGCTTTTGGTATGTGTGTTAAAATCTTAAACTTCTTCAGCCTAACCATCACCCTTTCAACATGAATTCTGGCTCTAGCTATGCTCTTTGTTTTCAGAACTTCACTTGGAGTGAATTGCGGAGACATAAGAAAAGGGGGAATGTTTAAGGAAGTTTCTGGAGGCATTAAGTCTGAAATTAGGAAGCCTTTATCAGCTAACACTAAATCACCTGGTTGTAATATATTTAATACTCCACAGTGGCCTACAATTTTTTTATCAGAAGTGGATCCAGGATACAATTTACTAGCATAAGTAATAACACCATTAGGAGCCACTCCAATAAGCCCTTTCAATGTATTTTTATTCTTATAAGAACTATATGTGAGCTTTTGATCCAAAAGGGATTTAGGAATATCGCATGAAATTTCAGTACAATCTAATGTTATTCTACAATTTTGAAAATTATTGAAACATTCTGGCAAGCAATTTTGGTTCTTATTCTGTGAAGGTACTGTATTCATTAAGTTAATAAATAAAATTTCATGAAGAACACTTATTAATGTTAATATAATATTACCTACTGTGGATTCACTAGTCTTAAATCTAAATGCTAAGTCTGGATAAGCTAAATTCAATCTTAGTTTTATAAGAGTCATAAGGATTTGGTCTTTTAAACAAAATTTTTCAACATTCCAATCATAATAATATTTAAAAGAAACTTTTGAACATAAATCAACAACTATGTCAAACATAGATTTACTAATCCCACAGTAAAACTCAAATAATTTGTTATCAGATTCAATAGAGTGGTAACCAAAAGGGTTATTTTTAAGAAACAATTTTTCTTTTTTTAATTCTTCAATTTCTTTATGAAGAAAATACTTTTCAACTTCATCACTTTTACTATTTGTAGGTGTTAAAACATAAGTTTCAGTTGTTGTACTATTTTCAATAATAATTGAACTTTCGTTTTCCTGTGAACATGATGCACTGTCTACCTTCTTACGCCTTTAATATAATAATAGAAAAAACAAATTCTTGATTTTAAAATTTCATTTTTAATTCTAATAATATTTTGTTATGCTGACAATACAAATACAATTATGCATGCATCATATAATTATGTTAGCATAAATAATTTAATAATACTTACTTATTAATCCATTTACAATGAGCTTATACAACTTTGTTCTAACTCCATTTTACTCTAACACATTTATTAGTGATAAAAAAAAATATGATTTATAAGTTATAATTAGTTAAGTATTAATTTGAGATAAATACAGGGTTATATAAAATATAAATAAACAGATATTTTATTTTTTTAATATACATCACATATTTAATTTATTTTGAGCCATATACACACACATTATATTAATATCCACAACTATTTATTAAAGAACAAATAAAATAATATAGTTAGCTTGTATGATTAGTAGACTAGATTGATATAAGTAAAGGACTAGCATCACTAGCAAGGTTAATCCCAAAGAAAACTAACAGTTATAAAATACAATAATAAACATAGGCACAAATCGCAGGGGTGCTAAGAAACCCTTAGCACCCTGAATTTTAATGATAGCACCCCGAATCCCGTAATTACCTATAACTTATATAATGTTACTACCATAATATTTCCATAATAACATCAATAACGTTTATTAAAAATTCATTTAATTTAAGTTTATTTAAAGACTATCAGATTTATCAGTTATTCACATTGAAAGAGATATTATAGTTCTAAATAGTGAAATTATTTTAAATAAGTATGCTGAAAATAAGCTTACATCCCGGCTTACATTTTCATTAAATTTGCATAATAAATTAAATTAATTTGTTTTACTTAAAATGTTTAGTTATATTTGTGAGATTTATATTTTATTAATGTATATGGTATGGTACTATTGGGGTGTGCGAGGAGCCCCTCACGAGCTGGGTCTGTTTCCTTAAAAAGCCCCCCTAATATTTTCAGGTGATTTGCGCCTATGATAATAATACAAATCAATTACTAAAAAAAAAAAGCAATAATAAACATAGTTAATATTGAATTGAATCTAAAAGTTAATTATTTTCTTTTGCATACTTGGTATGTTTTTCAGGAGATGTAAATGAAAAGGATGAGTTTTTATTCCATTCAAATTGAGTAGGTCCATTTTCTCTTAAACCATCTTTAAAATGGCAACTACATATTTTGTTATTTTTTGTGGGATATGTATCTGCTCTTCTGTCATGTAAAAAGTTGTATAATGAAAAATAAGGTTTAACTTAAATCAATAAATTATGCATGTGAAAATTTAACAGAATATAACTATTTGAAATATACTTTACCTCACTGATTTAGCCCAGACTTTACATTCAATATAATTAGCTGGAAATCTAAAAAATTTGCAAGTTTCTCGGTTGGAAATGTGAGAACACAGCGGAACCCAACATTGAACCATTTTAACACTAAGACAACATTAATTTAACAAATTTTAATTTGGAATAAATATTATGTAAAATGTGTTTAATTAGTAACTCACATTGAAAAATCTTTTCAAAAAAGAAATTGTATTTGCTCACTGAAGACCGCCAAAACAAAGCTAAGGGCAAGCAAATGGCTCAAAAAGAAAAACAAAAAATTATTATATATTTAAGTATAGTAATAAAACATACTTATTATGTAAAATGGAGGGAAAATAGTACATACTTCTATGTAAAAATTGCAATAGTAAAAAATATTTATAATACTTAACTGATTTGTGTATAATCCATAGAGTATGTGGTATAATGTGTGTGCCATAGAAATACAAAGTACTACACTTTGATTATATTGACGAAAAGAGCGTTTAGCTTCATATTTTTGGTCGGTATATATGTATAAACTTGTAAAGAACATGTTTTTAATAGTTAGAACTTTAAGAAAAATATACAAATGCACTTAAAACCAATTTTTTTCAAGCATGTTTTTCGACCCATGTATTTCTTATGGAATGAACCGTGATAACAGCTTGTTTTGAACCGTCGGTCTTATCAATAGACAATGTGACGTCACACTATTTGTGCCTATATGGCCATATTATCTATGCCATAGACGTATTATTGAATTTTTCTGTGATAACTGATACAACCTACCAACGTCTTGATTTTACTTCTCGAATACATTTTACATCTATCATGGATACTTCTATTAAAAATGCATCAATATTACAATTTTTAAAAAGAAAAATTTCAAATTCACCACCACGGGCAGATAATTCACTAGGTTCTGATGTGACTAAATCAGGTAATCCTAAACCCATGAAAATTCATGTTACTGAACAGCAACAGCCTAATGAAGAAAAAATAAGCAATGGAGATACAAATGTAAGTTATTTTTTATTTTATTTTTCAATTTAATATATTTATTTTTCTAGCTTTCCTTTGCCTTGATTTTTCGATTGGCACTTCTTAAAATTAATTTTATTCTCTTGAGCGCTTACAGTTCAGTAGTATTGTAATATGTGCTACACTTTGTATATAATATTATTTATTTTTCACTTCTTTCTGCAAGACTAAAACAAATTGCTTGACCAACTCTGGTATAACAATAAGAAATAATGACATTGCTTTATTTATTGATCGCAATTTAAATGATGAAGAAAAAGTAGAGGTAAGTTAATTAATAGATATATTTGATACCTAAAGCAATTTAAATTTTATTTAAACATTTATTTTACTAATGCTATTAATTGTGCACATGCCTATTGTAAATTATGGCTTGTATATAGGTACATGCAATTATGATTAATTAATTTATATATAATATTATAATGTATAGGTGCTTAAAAATGTTTGGGTACCACCAAAGATGTACAAGTATCCCATAATAGAGCATAATAAAAAAAGAGGTTTAAGGTTCCAAGCAAAATGGTTTGATGAATTTCCTTGGCTTGTGTACTCAGAAATTAAAAGTGGTGCATTTTGTCAAAAATGTGTTATATTTTCAAAAACTGGTGGTGCTTTAAAACAACCCCTTGGCCAGCTTGTATTGCGAGAATTTAATAATTGGAAAAAAGCTAAAGAGGTTATTAAAATAAAAATATTGTATATTTTGGAAATATTTATTTAAACCATTATTTGCACTATGAAATTTTTTAGGTGTTTCAAGATCATAGTAAATTAACTTATCATATAAATGCTACATTAGATGCAGAACATTTTCTAAACATATTAGAGAAAAGAGAGAAAAGCATAATTGAACGAATAGACAATGATAGGTTTGTATAATATTCTCATTAGTCTATGTATTAATTTAAATTTTAAAATTAATTAAATATTTTTTTTTTAGGAGACTTCAAATAAAAGAAAACAGAAAACATTTAATTCCTATAGTTGAATGTATCATAATGTGTGGTAGACAAGAATTAGCATTACGTGGTCACAGGGGAGAAACAAATAAAACATTGAGTGTGAATGATGGTTAGTGTATATTATTACATACCTACACTGTGGTTTTATTACAATTTTATAATATGCATTTCAAATTGTTTAGATGACAGCAATAATATTGGGAATTTCCTTTCTATTTTGAAGTATAGAGCTAAAGGAGATGAATTTTTAAGAAGTATATTAGAGAATGAAAAACAACACATCAAATATTTAAGCCATGGCATTCAAAATCAGATTATAGAAATATGCAATAATATAATATTAAAACAAATAGTATCTAAAGTTAATGAAAGTAAGTGCTTTTCAATTTTAGCCGACGAGACTACAGATATTTCTACATCAGAACAGTTGACCTTATGTGTGCGATATATTGATGAAGATGGTAATTTAAATGAAGATTTTCTTAAGTTTATTGAAGTAGAAAACTTAACTGGTAGTCATTTATCTTCTGCAATACTAAATGGTAATAAATAATAAATAAAAATTTGTATAAGAATAGTTAAAGTATAGTTATAAACACCTATACATTTTAAACTATTTCATTAGGTTTAATTGAGTGTGGCTTGGATTGTCAGTACTTAATAGGACAGGGTTATGATGGAGCCAGTAATATGAGTGGAAAATGTCGAGGTGTACAATCATATGTTCAAACTCAATATCCTAAAGCTGTATATGTACAATGTGACAAAAAAATATTTCCCAATGTACATTACTTGTTAAAAATTCTTGCCCATTGCCTGTTTCCACGGCTACCCCTGAAAGAACGTTCTAGACATTAAAAAGACTTAAAACTTACTTGAGAAATTCTATGGGTCAGGTAGGTATATAGTATATATTAATGATAAATACATTTTAACATATTTTTATTTTATTTTTTTTTTTTATGTACCTAGAAGCGACTGAATGGGCTTGCCATGTTGTCTGTCCATAGGACAATACAAGTGACACCCGATGAAGTCATTGATGCGATGGCTCTGTCATCAAGAAAATTTAATTTAGTATTGTAAATTTAATATAGAATAAAGCTTATATACCTATACATATTATGTACGAAAATATTTTATATCCCCCCCCCCCCATGAGAAAATCCTAGATCCGCCACTGCAAAGAGCTATAGGGCTAGTTTGAAGTTGTTCAGCAGATTTATTAACCATACCTGACTCTGAGTAGAAATATATAATGGTATAATCAAAAATTATAAAAATACTAGTTGTGTTTAACCATAACTTAAATACAATACATTTTTTTATTCAATATACATGAATACCTAATACCTAATTCATATAGTAATAAAATAACTAAAAACTACCTGATAAGAAAATTCATATATTTTGAAGTATAATATTTAACTCTTAAGCAATTGTTATTTTTAACTATTTAAATTTCAGTAATAATATAATCATTAGGATTGGTTTAGTGTAATAATATTTAATTTCTTAAAAAAAAAAATTAACCTTATTTTGTATTCATATAAATTTCATACTATTATTACAGTCAACATAAATAAAATACTTACTTTTGAACATTGTGTCGATTTTAATAGTTTTTTGAACAACTTTATTCAAATTAAATTCTTTGAGCTTAGCTATTTTCTTGTATTCAGCCCCACTAAGCCTATTTCTTCTTGGAGCCATGACTAAATAAGATATAAAACATTATTACAATTTATTATAAAATGTACCTACTAGGTACCTATCCAGAATGCAAATCCGTGACTTAGGTATATGAGAAAAATCAATTTCTTAAAAATAATGTTACAAGTACCTACTATATAATAAAAATATATCGTAACTAATATTCCGTAACTCTTAAGAACATATAGAATTAAAGCACAATTTAACATTTTGTAAATAATTAATCATAATAGTCTTTACTACAATATAAATATTAATTATTATTATACTATTGGTTTTATAATATTTTAAAATCAATGATAAATTATAATACTTACTGTTTTGAATATACACACGTAGTATAAAAATAAAAAAAATTTATAGTTTAAATAGATTTATTAACAGACAACGTCACTGGTCACTGCGTCAATACAGCACTAAAGCAATCGTTCACGAATAATTCACTAATAATTGTGTTTTGATTTTTGTTATCGATAATATTATAATAATAGCAGTGTAAATTGTCAATAATCGGAAGTCGTAGCTCCTTATATCATGATAATACCACAACTGTATATTTTCTATTTTTAGTAAGTACTTTTCATAGTCTACGATTCGTAGAACTAAATTCGAATCATATGTTTACAACATCAATAGTCTTATGTATGACCAAATCATTTTATTGACATTCGAGTTGATAACGAATAAAAACTTTATTAGGTACATTCTATATTCAAAATCTATTTTGGTATAATTATATTATTATAGACTAATAGACTATAGTTATTATATATTATATTTTCGTATCATACTCATTAAGTAAAATGAGCTACAAATAAATTTTACATTTTTGACCATTTCAATATTTTGCCGTCCCTAAACCTAATTTCAATATTGCCGCCAGGGGCAATTGCCCCTCCGAGCCCTCCCTTAAATACGGGCCTGACCGTATGGGTACCTATATGGAATTTCTATATAAATAATAACATAAAATAAATAATTTAATCAACTTACCTTTTTCAGATATCGCCATTATATTATTATTATGCCCGATCAACGATATAATAAAAAAAAACATTTAAATAACATAAACGTATCTATTATAAACTGCAAGTAGTCATATATTAGTAAATTATAATACTATCGGTGGCGTCTTCCATGTATTATTATTTACCATCATCTTTTGGAGAAAATAACTTATAAAACATTATAGGTGGTTTTCGATAAATAGTTTTATTCAAAATCTAAATATATAACATCATTGAAATCACGAGAGCGTAGGGTTGTCGAGAGTCTATACCGAAACTCAATATAACCGCAGTCATCTATATAAAATAGGCTTTAATCAAAGTACGCTTAAAATCAAACAAATTATTACAGCTGTATTATTAGTATTATAAAGTATAACTATAATTAATTGTCCTTGTCTAGGCAACTGTATATTATATTATTTAGTCTGTTATATAATATTATAATACCTATATATACACGTTGAAGGGGGTGAAATAACAACAATATTACATTTAAATAATTTAGATAATAAATAATGAATACTTTTAGACTATCTATATTCTATTTTAGTATTTTATATTTTTATGTTACAGATATGAGATATTTATACCGTAAAATGGGGTAACTTTGATAAATTTGTACTGTTTTATTACAATTTTACTTTTTATTTTATGGATAACTTCTGTAGTATTATAACATTACCTCCAAAAACAGTGAAATGATAACAAACTACTCGCGTTTTATCAGGTACTAGCAGTGTTCCTATATATTATAGGCCCCGCGTGTGTATTACGTTATACTCTAGCAGTCCGGAAAAATCCGAAACATTTTATTTTTCTGTGATTTATCAGTGTTCTATTTTATTATAAATATACGGCTATTATAGTGTAACGCTTACCATCATGCCACATGCCTGCTTCCAAACATTTTATTAGCCTTCACTATTTACATCTATTTAATTTGGTACAGTTTAGGCCATCTTGACAATGTTTGAAGGCCTCCAATCGTTTCGGTATTCTATAAAAAAATGTTTTGCAGGAGTCGCACGCCCTTGCAGCACCATAGTGCTTCCCACAAGCCCCAACTTTTCCGCACACCTGGCATCCCAGCTCGTAAACCGATATATTCGATGTACATCGATGTAATTCGCTTGTAATACGCGCATCTCCCATATATATATTTAACGGGGCGTGTGAAAAGCGTTTTCCGTTAAAAATTATTACATCATAGGGAAAAATTAAATTATACACTTATATATATGTATATATACGCGTACGGTAGGTCGGTCGCCGGCGTAATTTCTAAACGCGATTGCGAGGCGAACGAACCGATTTCGGGGGAGAAGCCCATATAAACGGCTTTAAAAAGACGTGGACTACACGATTCGGGCACAAACGGCGTTCGAATAGACGAAACTGTGGGAGAAAAGGAAAAAATCGGCAAAAAAGTCCGGTCGGGAGTGTATTTTTCGATCGACATTGCGACCGCTTCGAACGGCGCACGAATATAAACCACACACCGGCGGCTTCGAATTAAGTATAAAAAAGGACGGAAAGGGTCGAAATCGTGTAAAAACAGCTAATTTTTTGAAAATTTCAAAAATCGGCGAAATGATAGGAAAAGAGGTGATAACGAAAAACGTTTTAAAACCGACTGCCGCCGCTGCGAAGGTACGCGATTGGTCGCGCTATAAGGAATCGACGGGACATGGCCGGCGGGCTGGGGAAACGGAGCGGTGTTTCATTTTTTACGCCACGGTTTCACTATAGCCTGCGTTTTCCTTTCCATTGGTACACTATAGACAGCTGATTTCCTTGTAATTTTGTAGTATAGGACTAGCTCTAAGGGCCGTTCTTACAATGTCCGGTAAAGTGTCGGTTAACGCTAACCGACTGATAACAGATTTTATTACCGGCAGAATTCTTCCGGTTAAGTGTCGGTTAACTTTAACCGGACGTCGTAAGAACGGCCCTAAGTGAAACTCGGGGCCCGTGGAACTCGCTGAGAGTGGCTACCGATTTTGGAGACAACGTCGTTGGAATTATAAAAGTCTCAAAGGTTGTAAGACGACCCAGCAAACACACATAATCTATTTTAGGTATACTAAACGTCTATCCGTCTACGCATGCGTCTACAACGTCTACGGTCTATTGTATACACCACAATTAGATGGTTTATAACATCTTTTAATGTAATGTCTGCTAGACCTTATGAAAAATACTTTGATTAGATTATATTAAATGTCTAATGGTAGATGATTTCTAGACAGTTTGTACTAGACTGAAAAAAGACAGATTTAGACATCTATTGGTTTACGATTTGTAGAAGGTTTGTATGCATTTTATAATAGACTTTAGATATACAATTTTGGACATCTATTAGTTGATGATTTTAGATGATTTATAATAGACTGAAAATAGACAGATTTAGACATCTACCCATTGGTTGACGATTTTTGATGGATAGTTTTAAATGTCTATATGTAGATGATTTTAGACATCAGTTCCACGGGCCCCGAGTTTCACTTAAAGCTACAGCAGCTGTAGTAATAATATAATATTATTGTTCTATGATAATATCTATGGTCCAAGGTGTATTGATACACCTTGACATATTATGGTCTCAGCCTGCAGGCCGTAACCACGCCCATTTATTTCCGTAACTGATAGCCGCGTCGTTATATTTTATTATCATCAGCCAAGTTTTATCACAGAATATAAGTTTTATACTCTATAATACGATATTATAGTTTATCTAAGTTTATCTTTAATAGTTTGTGCACGAACCAATTCATATTACCTATATATTATTATAATATTAAAGTCCGTGTTAATATTATTATGTTGTCCCCATCGAGATAGATAAACAATATTGTTTATCTATCTCGATGGTTTTCTCATTACTTTGCTTTTATCTGTAACTATTATCTTCAGTGCTCGTGGCTCGTCAGAAAAACCCTGTTGCGTGAAAAAATAAACTGATCTGAGCCCAGTGGACGTGTCTACTGTTTAGTGTGTTGCCGTGCGTCAATTAACTATTGTTATTTTGTTAGTACGCTCATGGTAGTTATTTTATATTTATTTAATTGTGGACGGAATTTCAGAAACTTAAAATACTTCAACATTGCGATACATTCACGTTACTAGTCCTGCAGCGTCAACTTGTCATTGGTAAGTACTTTAATTAGTTAAATTAAAATGCCTAAAAACTCGTACAAACTATATTATTATTGTTTAAGAACTAGGTATTTTATCAAAAATTGCCAATTTAATGGAAAAACAGTTGAAGTCCAGTCACTATACTAATTGTCTGCTCCAGGATATTTTAAAACAAAATAAATCAACTTTAAAAGATTGCAGTACTGGTGTCCAAGAGAAGTTCAGAAATGTATTTAATAATTTTCCTCTTCGATGCCTTTCTGATGTTGTGGAAATGGAAGAAAAGTTAAAAGATTCAGCATCATATCATTTAATGGTAATAAAATATATATAATAAATAGCTTCACTTTTATTAATCAATAACTTATCGATTATATAGAAAACCAGATTACGACAATGTGGGTGTTCTGCCAACTTAAATGATTCAGTTACATCAATGCTTCGAACCCTTTTTACTGATGAGTGTGCAACGTATTACAATTTTGATGGTAAAAATAACTCGAAAAATGCTTTTAAGGAGTTAACCATTTATCATATAATAATTGGTAAGTCATTTATTCAACATTTTCCAATTGAATTATAAAATTATAAATAATTGTGTATGTTAAAATAGATGTGACTTTGAATTTTCACAAAGATGGCACCGAACACGATATTAAAACCAGAATAAGAACATGGTTGAGATTGGCATCCACAAGAATATCAAACAGACAACTTACAAAAAATAAAAAATAAAAATAGTATTTGTAGACAATTGTCTTATATATAGGTACCTAAATATAAAATATAATGTGCTTTTTTGACTATTAAGTTTAGGTATACCTATACTTAATATAATGATAATAATACAACTTAATATATTCACTGACATTTTACTGACTGGAACTGGCTAACATTACATTATAATGTATACTGACTGATTAGAACTTATATTATAATTTGTATGTATGATATCATGCGTATTTAAAATTTATAACTAATAACTACTAGAATAAAATAATAAAATTGACTCAAATGTTTAAAGTGACGATTAATTATTATGATCTCAATATAATTTGTAGTATATAATTATTTTTTTAATATTGAAATATTTTTACTTATAAGTACAGTATATATTACAATATATTGTTGTGTTTGTATAATTAAAATAATGCATCTTTATTATTGTCAAAATGCATGGTTATAATATTTTAATAAACATTGAAGGTAGTTTTGAATAATTATTGAACATTATTTGATTAATATTTTATGGCAACTCACAGAAATGTAATTTCAGTCAACTATAGTCCCAAAAAAATGGTTATAGACAATTTTTCTAGAAACCTGTCAAATCTATTTAGATGTTATGTAGACGTAATTATGTCAACTCTTTAGAAGTCTCATAGATGTCAGAAGTTTACCCAAAATTGCTAAGCATATGGACCAATTCTATAGACATCTATGTTATCTCCATTTAGACATCAGGGATATGTCAAAGATCTATGTTGGTTGTAATAATATGCATCTCTTTGACGTTTTAATTGTAGATGTTATGTAGATGTCTACTCTTAGATGTCTAATATCAGTTAGGTGTAGACCCAAAAAAGCGTTGCATATAGACATATTCTAGACATCTATGTCATCTCCTTTTAGACATCAAATATACGTCACCAACATTTTAGGGTGAAGTATATTAGACGTCTCATAGATGTTTCAGTGTTTACTGGGGAAAGTTTAGGATTTGTGATAAGGAGTAGTGATAAGGATTGGAGATAAGGCTTGGCGCTTGGGCGGGAATGTTACAAGTTTGAGCGTCTAGCAATCCATCACGAACATTGTAAATGGATACGATCTCCAGGATCTCTATGCGTTTGTCAGCTGCTTTTGGTTGTTGAAATTGTTAAAAAGTGTAGAGTCGATATGTGTATTTGATTGTCTAGCTATCAGTCATAAAATCACATCGGTAAGCAATATGCGAAGCGTATATTATCAGGTATGCACTCCACCTGCGGTGGATTGCGGACCCCGTTAGTTGCGCAGATAAGTCAATAATCAAAAATATAGATTCTATTTGACCTATATGAGACTCGCTGAATGTGGGGTCATCGATTTTGGAAGTATTGTTCGTGTCTGTTGTAAATCGAATGTTGGATAATATTTATTGTTCTAAGGGATAGGGTTTATGATAACGCGTTTAGTGATATGATTTTAAGATTGAGATAATTCTTGGCGCATTGGCGGGAATGTTTAAAAGTTTGAGTGTCTAGCTATCAGTCATCAACGGTGTAAGTACGCATAATATTTTACATCTCTTTTTTGTGGCTTTTGGGTCTGTCCAAAAGTTTGAAGTCAAAAAAAACCATACACCTAATCGATTTTCTAAACTATCAGCGCACTTTGTTCAACGTGTAATTATGATCCATAGGGCATCAGCCCTTTTTGTAATTTAAAAAGTGTACGTCGATAATTCGATTATTAAGTCGATATTTATGAAGTTCATTAATTTACAAAAAATAGAAAATCCCAAAGTATAATATATATAAATGTGTGTTTATTGTATGATAAATGATAAAAACATATTATAAACACAATTAGGTGTACTAATAAATTACACTGTCTTAATGTATCTAATTAATTTCAAGAAAATAAATATACGATCATTGTTATGATCAGATCAAGGCTATTTACTGCATGTAATTAACAAAATTAATCATAGGGATGTCAATATTAAAATCCATTTGAATATGGTACATTGCCATTTTTGTTGTTTTGTTAAAAAATATAATATGTTTAGTATACATACCTATCTATTACATCGTTTTTAATAAAAGTAGGTATAATTTAACTTAAACTAACTTGCAGTATGTCATTGATACTATTAAAATTATTTATTTATTTTAGCAAATTGTGTGCGTAATTGAACAGTTTGATTTAGTATGGTATGTATAATATATTGAATCAAAAACAGTAGGTAAACAATATTTTAAACAGAAAGTCGGGTGTTAGTTACATACAGCGCCGGATCATAGCTTTTTAACACCCGGGGAAAATTAAAAAAATACGCCCATCTCAGGGAGATGACCAGAATTAGTATTTTTTTTTACACGAAAAATCAAGCACACTCACAGTACTGCGAGGAACTGAGGACCAACATTTACAAAACCTTTCCAAATGTACTGCAGGACCAATCATTTATTTACCACAAATAATTTGAACGATTTTAACTTGAAAATGAAACATTTTAAATTTTAAACTATTCACGTAATATAGTTTTAGAAGCACTTTTTAATGGTGTATTTAAAGCTAAAATCTGTATTCTGTGGTCAATATTTCTAAGTTCCAGGTTTAGAATAAATAATATTGATAATAATAACATGTATGAATTATTTATTAACAAATCTAAATTAGGTAGGTATCCATTGCTTACTTTTAATATAGGATGCTTTATGTAAAAGAACAATATTTAATTTACAACATACCTATCAATATTATACATTTTCATTTTTAATATTTGTTACAATCAAAACTTAATAATATGTACCTAGGTACGGAATAAATACAATGAAACAAAAATGTAATTATGTACTGAAAATTGTAATATAATGATTATAACACGACAAAGAAATATTTATCATGGATTATCACTTACGGATTGAATGTAGATACCTATATACTAAAATAACTACATTTTAAAAATTTCCAGAATAATAAGGACCTGGTTGTCTGTTTGACATCTTGAACTATAAAAATAAATTAGAAAAAAGAACACAGTTTATAATAAAAAAAAAAAACGAACCAAATAGAATATAAATGTCCTTTTAAATTATTTTAATATAATATGTAAAACATAGTATTCAATCTGTCTTGGGCTACAATCAATAGGATAATATTTTTGTTTTAATTATTTAATTATGTTGTACTTTTGTAGTATCAAGTTTATCAAGTAAATTAATAGTTGTATACTTGTACCCATTTAAAAAGCAAACACAAATGACAAATTATATTCCATTTTGTGTTCTGTTTCATTTATCTAGTGGCCATGGTGATATTTATAAAAAAGTTCAGTTTATAAAAAGACATTAATTGTTAAATAGAAAGACTTTTATAAGCCTGGGTACAAACATGTAATTTAATAAATAATCTGAAAACAATTAAATCATTAGTACCTAAGTAACATTTTATGTAGTACATAATTTTATGCAGTACCTACCTATTTGGAAAAATATAGGTATAGGTAGTTGTTAATTTAAAATCACATAACAATGAATTACAATTAATAGTGCGATTTTTAAGATTAAGGTTTTAAACGATTATCTACATAATATTATATTATATGCAAGAAAATGAGGTAATTTACCATACTTTATTATGTCACTAATTGGAGAGTACATTAATCTATTTATGATAGACTAAGGCATGTACACTCCCGCTGACAGTAAATTGCGGACGGGTTTTATTTATTTTATATTTTTATCTATTTTTTACCTTTTTCATATTTGTCCTTTTAATTTTTAAATCAATGTTATTAGTTATTACTAATCTCGATTAAAAATAAAATTATTTTATTTTATTCCCATACCCAATATTACACATTTCCTGTGAAATATTATTTTGTACTTAGTTTTGACTTTTGTTTTAAAGTCCATTTTCAATTTTCAATTTACAAAATATTTAAAACCTTAAAAATACGCCCACGAAAATTATACGCCCGGGGATAAATCCCCGACTTCCCCCCTAGATCCGGCCCTGGTTACATAGTTGAAATAGTAGTACGTACAATGATAAGATATATTTTGTAGAAACAAATGAATTGACAGTGATTGTAAAACCGTAATGAATACATAAAACCGTGTTTAGAATAATAAGTTAAAAATGCAATAGTCAAGTTACAATGATGAACGTACATAACATTATATTTGTTCTATATAAACAATTGAATAGTTAAATCACAATAATACACATTATAATATATTTGCTTACATACAGACATGTAATTATTAAAAAATGCAATACTTAAATTACAATATGTAGGTACGTGACATTATATTTTTTGTTAAATGAACAATTTAGTAGTTAAATTACAAATTATTTGTTATATAAGCAATTCAACAGTTAAATTACAATTATGTACATGACATTATACTTTTTTTAAATAAACGATTAATTAGGTAAAAATACAATAGTTAAAATACAACGATGAAAGTACATGGCATAATATAATGGTATAAAAATTTAATAGTAAAAATATTCATACAGGAAAGTAATATTATTACAATTTAAAAAAACCAGTAACTATAATTTGTAAGATAACGTAAGAAAATCGAAAAAAAACATGTTTACCCACGTAAATACATATTATATTATAATACATAAAAAATGATATATTGTAGATTAATTTAAAAAAAATTTATCGTAGTAGAAACTAGAAATATTGTAATTTTTATACACAAAATTACGGAAAAAAAATGCAAAAAAAGTCGGCATTCGGGCGGCCGCATTAACCATATGGGAATGACGGTTTCGACGCCCTGATAGCGTACGACGGATTCGAACCCGGGACCTACGTGTTTCCTACCTAACGCCTAACCTACTCGAACACAATTTGAGATGTGTAATACGGTCAAAACATCAACATTTAAGCCGTGCGTTTACGGAACGACGTAAGCCGATATATTCGATGTACATCGATGTAATCGCATATAATTCGCTTGTAATACGCGCATCTCCCATATATATATTTAACGGAGCGAGTGAAAAGCGTTTCCGTTAATAATTATTAAATCAATAGGCAAAAATTAAATTATACACATATATACATGTATATTGTATATATACGCGTACGGTCGGTCGTAATTTCTAAACGCGATTGCGAAGCGAACCTACCGATTTCGTAAGAAAAGCGTATATATACGGCTTTAGAAAGACGTCAACTACACGATTCGGGCACGAACGGCGTGCAAAAAGACGAAACTGTCGGAGAAAACGAAAAAAATCGGCAAAAAAGTCCGGCCGGGAGCGTATTTTGCGATCGACATTGCGACGGCTACGGACGGCGCACGGATATAAACCGCCCACCGGCGGCTTCGAGAGATCGCGAGCCACGCGAATCGAGTATAAAAAAGGGCGAAAAACGATAGAAAACGGTCGAAATCGTGTGAAAAGAGTAAATTTTCGAAAATTTCAAAAATCGGCGGAATGATAAGAAAAGAAGTGATAACGCGGGGCCGGGCGACGGAATTTTCTGATTGTCTGAATTTCCTTATTTGCTGTGTTCGAACGCGGAACGGGTTTGCCGCCAAAACAAAGGCAAAAGCACGGACACTCCAAGTCGCGTTAGACGTCGAAGCTCCGAGCGACGCTTTCCCCCTCCGTAGTCCCTCGCCGCCGTCGCCATCGGCCGTCGTGAACATTTTAAAAACTGTCTTTTTCCAACGGCTGAACGAAGCGCAACGTCCGCGCTGTCGTTCCCGTGTGTGTCGCGAAAACCTCGTGTGAGCCCGTGCTGTGATCAGCGGCCACGATCGGTACCTAGTACCTACTTCCGAAGTACGTTTTTCTCGCGTTTTAATAGTCGTCGCGGTACGCACTTGTTGCTACATCGAGTGACATAGTAAAAGTCGCGTGTGAACACGCGTGTTTTGTCCGTCGTGATCGACGTGTGACGCTAAGCTCACATCGAGTCCGTTTTTCGTGTATTTACGCCGTGCGCGTGTTTTACTCTACCCTCCGCGTGCTCGCGAGTGTTTTGCCACGGAAAGACGTAAATATATTATTCGAGTTCGTGTTCGCGCTAGTCGCGTGGAACCACGAGCTATCATCGTCGAGCGACGAGCTGAAGATTTGTCCGCCGTCGACGTTCCGGCGAGGTACCTACTTTGGTCAGCAGTCAGCACCAAGGATCGACGCAGTCGCCGAGCCACGCAGTAGCCGTCGTCAGGTTTATTCATTGTTTTTTAGTCCCACGTGTCAGTGGGCTCTTTATAATTATTGTTCACCAGCTATGGTACTTAGTTGTTATGTTAATTTATAGGTACTATATTATTTTGGGCGCCCGTTATTTATCTGTCATATTTTGTTACACACATTAAACGTGTTTCCGACCTCACATTTGAGTTGTACGCATATATTGAGTAACCCGTTCCCGTTCCAGCCTTCAACACTTTACGCAAGTCGTTGCCGACAACCGCACAGTTCGTAGGATCGGTAACGGCGCAACATGCTGCGTCGCGCCTGTCGGACAAAACTGTTGACTAACCTCGTTTTATAATATAAGAGATATTTGTTAATCAAAATATTAAATTATCACTACTAAACATAATATGTTATTATGTAATTTGTTCGGTTATACACTTCTAGATGTCGTTTTATCATTTTAAATTCGAATTCCTCATCTTACCCGGTGCGTCAACTTACCCCACTCTCCCCTAATGATGTGTTTTCTAAAAGTTCATGTTTTTATAATAATTTATATCATGGTGGTCAAAAGGAAACAATACGTCCAATTAAAAAAATTGAATTTAACTTAATAATTTTTTTTTAAATTTTACCTAGCTTTAATTCCGCCAATTTTTGGTTTAGAATACAAGTTGATAGATCAAAATTACCTCGATCAAAAATGATGTTCAAAATAGGGGTAGCCATTAAAAAAATTAAGTTGTATTAAAAAAACTGTAAATCTAAAGGCGCGTCCACACGAGAGCACGCACAAGCTGAGCATGTGTGCTCACGCCGTGCGTCGCACAAATTCACATCGTTTGGACGAAATTCCGAGCACGCACGAATGCTCGCGATGCACAGCGAACGCGATTGAACGGTAAATTGTGATTGCCCAAAGACATAATTGCCCGACTCACTGCTCCGTTTGGACGCGTGCGTAGAAAAAGTTCACTAGCTTATGCGTGCTACTGTGCAAGCTACTTAACGCCGTGTCCAAAGTAAATCCGTTGCGTCCGATGCGGCCGAAATGAAAAGCAAACTTACTAACATGATACGACCTGTCCAATCTGGATGGGGTTTGCGTCCGATCCGTCCGACATCGCATCGGTCGTATCCGCCGCACGATTTGAAAAACAAATCATTTTGTTTTTTGACGCATCGGACGCAAAAACAGACAAACGTATTCGTCTATTTAATATTAATTTAATACAATATATTTAATAATAATATACGTAAAAATTAAAATTAAATAATTTAAAATGGAGTTATTGATTTTGGAAGTCCAAAAACGACCAGTGTTGTGGAACAAATTTCATAAAAAATATAGAGATAGGATCCACAGTGAAAAGGAATGGAACGCAGTTGCAATTAAAACTAAAATGAATAGTAAGTATATTATTTTTTTAATGTAATTTTATAATATTTCGTTTTATAATATTATTATAATTAAATAATTAATACGACATACCTATTGTAAAAAATAATTCACAAATTAAAATATTTTTAAAATTATTAATTATTAAATTTATATGTGATCTATTATTTATTTATTTATTTTTTTTTATTGTGATTTATGCTTACCTCTATGATGTACAACATAATAATACATTTTAACATCAGTCCTTGTAAAACTTAAATTTTATTTTCTTGAAAATAATGTACAAAATTATTTCTAATCTGAATAGCCGAACGAGATGCACGATTATTAGATCTGTGTCTTGGATTTATTCCCATCAATTGATTATTATTTGAATTTGTATTGGCTTCACGAAAGGTATTCTTGATTTCTTGACTCATCTTTTTCAATATCAATTATTACATTATGCAAATATACAAATCGCTTTTACCACGTGGTCGGCATTTTCAACTTTAGTTTCTATTGCTTTCAATAAAATTCGAAATTTTGAGGATGCGATACCGAATGCACATTCAACAGTCATTCTAGCTCTGGATAATCGGTAGTTATAATATGACTTGTTTGTTTCTTGTGCTTGGTTTCTTGGAAATGGTCTCATTAGATAATTTCTAAGAGGAAACTCTTCATCACCAACAAAAACATAGGGGGCTGAGATACCCGAATTGCCCAATTTCCTTTCTATTGGTAATTTGAGAGTACCAGATTCTAGACGTTGGTGAAAATTTGTATTGCACAAAATACCACCATCACTATCCTTACCATAACCTCCAACGTTTATCATTATAAATCTATATTTGGCGTCTACAACTGCCATTAAAACAATAGAGAAATATTGTTTGTAATTGTAAAACATACTTCCTGAGTTTTTAGGACACCTCAATCTTATGTGTTTCCCGTCAATGCTACCCACACAATTAGGAAAGTTCCATTTTTCGTAGAACTCGTCAGCTATATTTTTAAAGTTGTCAACGGTAGGAGTAGGCATGTGTTTATTCTTTAATGTACACCAAATAGCTTTGCACACCTCAATGACTATTTTTGCTACTCCTGATTTAGATATTCTGAACGTTAGTGCTAGCTGCCTAAAAGCTAATCCTGTTGCTAAGTACCTGTTAAGAATAATACAATAATTAGTAATTGTAATGCAAAATGTGTCGTTTTCACTTTTCAAGGTCGGACTAGCCCACCGAGAGATCGGGAAAATTCACTCGATTTCTCATGTATCAATTCCTAAACTTGCTAGAATTTTTAAATTATTTTGACTCGTTTTAAGCTGTTTACGGAAAATTTCAAATTTCTATTTTTCTAAATATTAATAAAATTTTATTTGTTGGGCCAAAAAGCGTGAAAATTTAATACAAGGCTCTTGATATACTGTTGCAATAGTAGTTGAAAAATATTAAAAATACATTAGCACATTTTTTTTTATAAACATTTAAAGTTTGAATTTTGACGAAATTTATCAAGTTGAAAATTTACAAATTATTTAGTAGATTAAGATTTGTATTTTTTTACAGTTGAAGAAGCAAAAAAAAAATGGAGGAGTTTGAGAGATACTTTTTTAAAGGAAAAAAAAAAGTAACTAAAAGTCGTTCAGGAAATTCTCAGGAGGGTGCTGAAGTATACACGGGAAAGTGGAATTATTTCAATTTAATGATCTTTCTAAACGATACGACAACACCACGGAAAACGGACAATAATATTTCTGATGATGAAAGTGAAAAAGAATATACAGAGGAAAATTTAGAGGCATTAGAAAACAATAAAAATGATTATTTTAATGATAGTCAAGAATACACTTCAAGTCCTATTGACGTCATTGGTATTGAAAATTTGTCATCTGTATCTCAATCTGGAAATTCTAATTGTACTAATCAAATTTCAGAAAGTATAAGTAATTCTGAAAATGTTCGTTCTATTAAAAGAAAAAAAAAATGATAGTAAAGCTTTTGAAGATGAATTACTAAAGATTGAAACCGAAAAGTTAAATGCTTTACTGCAGTCCAATACGACTACTCATATTGACGATGATGATATGTTATTTTTAAAATCTCTCCATCCATACTTTAAAACCATGCTTCCTATACAAAAGCTAAGTTTAAGGAATCAGATTCAAAGTGTAATAATAAATGAATTATCACTAACACAAGGACAACTAACATACGATACTCCAACATACAATATGCCAACATTTGCTCAAAGAGAAACACCACAAAATTCAACACCTCGTGCATTTGATTTGAACAACATTCTTAATTCAAATAATTATATTTAATTCAACATAATAAAATAATAAATAATGTTACTTTAAAAATTAATTTTAGGTTTGATCTATTTAAGTAATTTTCTTTTTCATTTATTATTTTGTTACAAAAAGGTTTATAATTTAATTTAAATTTTAATATATTATAGGTAGGTAATTATAGTCATAAGTCACAACAGGAGTAGTTACATATTGTACCGAATATAATTTATATTCTGTTTTATTTTTACAATAAATATTTTACAAGTTTGTTATTATTATAAAATTATAATATTATGTATTTGTGTTTTTACTTACCGCAGTGTCACAAGTAGTCTTTCTTCCACACTAATTGGATCTCGGAAATTGGTCGATTTGAGATTAAACTCAGGTTTTATACTTTCAACAATATAATCAAAAGTTGTTGTAGACATTCTCGTGTATGCGTAAAACAAATTTTCATTGTCACGTAATTCTCTATACAAATGATGAAATTCACCAAACATTTTGCGATTTTTCAAAATAGAATTTATATTTTTTTTTTTTTTATGTATTTTTTGTATAAATAATATTTTACACCTATACTCTCTGCGAGCATAATATTTTTTTGCATATTATGTGTAGACATTATGAAAAAAACACAAGTGCACTCCTACGCGTTCAACCACGTTCTAGTACATCGAGAATACTCTTGATATCGTTAATAATTAAATATAATATAGATATAATTCATCGGACGCATCGGACGCAAATTCGCGTTGGACATGCGTTTGCCGCAATAATGTGCGTTAAGTGCGATGTAAAAACGGACTCGCCGGACGCATTTCGGATTTACTTTGGACACGGCGTAACTCTTTAGTTTTTTAATTACATTTTTAAACAAAATAATTGAAATGGAGTGGTGCAACGTAGACTGCATTCAGTTGATCCAAGAGTATCAACAAGAAGAAGTATTGTGGAATCCAAAACATGCATTCTATTTCTCTAAAACGAAAAAATAAGATGAGTGGGAATAAATAGGTAAAAAGCTCAACAAAAATCCCGAAGAAGTTAAAAAAAAAGCATTAAGTCTATTAGGATCTTATCGCCGAGAAAAGGCCAAAGGGAAGAAGACCATGGGGACTGGTACAGGTACGTTAAATCATATTATATTAATATTGTATGGTAATAATTCCATTGATTATAAACACTACATTAGTATATAAGTAAAGTATATTAGTATGATAATTAATGATATTATAAATTAAAATATACTTAATATATAATGGGCGTCAAAAGGAGAGATAAATAAGTAGTTTATTTTACCTTTTAACAAGGACTTTTAAAATTATAACTTTTATGATATTTATGATATGTCCAGGTCCAGTGTACACTGTAACCAACTGGAAATTTTATTAATTGTTATTTAAATTAGCCATAAACTATCAGTATCACAAATAAGAATCAATATTTAGGGCCGTGCCACACTATGCGTTTTATCGGGACCGGTCGATTCCTGCCGCTGACCGACCGCAACATGTCGCGGTTTGGCAGGAACCAACTCGATGGGAAGTTTAAACAAAACACGTTATATTGTATATTTATAGATTTGTTTTATTGGTTTATTTCTTTACTGTATATAAATAAATTCTTAACAGCCCTAAGTTATGAAAAACCCTAAAATTAAATTTTTAAAATAACAAATTAATAAAGGAATATAAATAATTTAATTGTCCTGTACTAATAGCTAATAATACAAAAAAAAAATAACAGAAATGACTAATGACTGACAAGTGGTTAACTATTCTATATTTTATATTATTGAAAACAATACAAACTATTTGTTACATAATATTAGTATTATATTAGATTAATATTATAATATAAAGAAAATATAAGGTTATTTATTATAAATTATTATTTAAAATAACGTAAGAACTGGATCATCGTATAAACATTGTACTTACCTATATACGTGTAGAATTATTTACAATTTTAAATAGAATTTACAATTGACAAAGTGGTAAAATATAAATTAATTGATTATTATTTAGGACGAAAAGACGTTTATGTTTCCAAGTGGTTTGCCTTTGAGGCTTTTCAGTTTTTGCTAGATCGAGATGATCCTCGACCAACTCTCAGTACAGATAACGTGAGTACTTATAATTAATAAGTTGTAATAATTTATATTTGTATACCTAAAGATAGGTACGTAAATTAATAGTTAAACTAAATTATGAAATATTGAAATACAAATAATACAATATACAAACATAATGGTTATGCATAGGTAGTTATTTTGCCAAGGCAGTGCTCCGTTTTCCCTAAAATATGTTGCAAACTCGTTTCTTATTTCATATGCAGTAGTTTTTGATTTACGGGGAATATTTCGAAGTGGTTGTAATGGTTGATCATTTTGTCTCCAATGTCCTTCGTCCTCTCTATCAAAACAACCGGGAGGAGTATAAGTGTTTCGAGAGAAACTACTTTTCCTTAAAAAATTATGCAAATAAACAATAGTCATCACAACAATTTCTGCTTTTTCTGGCTCTAACAATAACGGTTTACGTAAAACACGAAAAATTGAGGAACAAATTCCAAAGACATTTTCAAATACTCTCCTACATCTGCTTAAACGGTAGTTAAAAACACGCTCTTTTGAATTCGTAGGGTGGGTGCCAGAAAAAGGTTTCATTATTATTTCGGTTAGTGGGAATGCTTCGTCAGCTACAAAAACAAATGGTATATGTATACTTCTTTGAGGTAGTGGCAGTGCTTGTGGTACATTTAAACTATTAGTTTCTATTTTTTTGTTAAGATCACAATTTTTGAAAACACCCCCATCGGAAATTCTACCTTGGCAACCTACATTTGCATAAATAAAATTATAATTCGCGTCGACCAGTGCGAACAGAACGATACTAAAGAATGATTTGTAATTATAATAATCACTACCACTTTTAATCGGGCTTTGCAAAGTTGATGCGGACTTGAGTAGTGCCGCGTGGAGTAATGTGGTGGTGGTGACCAACGCAGAACCTGTCGGTTTAAAATCAAAATAACGGAACAAAAGAGAGAAAAGAAACAACAAAACGGCGCACTGGTGTGATTTGTAACTTTATTGTAAAACCAAAACAAACGAACATACAATATGGTATTGCGTTTACGACGGTTTCGATTACCCGGGGACGTGTCGACTACAGAGGTCTGTACGGGTCGGTGTCGAGATGACGAGAGGGAGAGTCTTGACAATCCGGTTCACCGGACGGCCGGCCGACGGTTCCAGGCGCGGGTGTCGCGCGCCGGCGTCGTCCGTCGTCGATTGGCGGTTTGATTGAGAAGCCACGGCGCGGCTTCCGCGCAAAGGCTGTTTGAATTCAAACAGATTTTACGCGGGACCGCGTCAAAGTTATGTGTTTCCCGTCCATTGACCCTAAACAATGAGGGAAATTCCATTGCTTATCAAATTGATCCGCTACATCAGTCCATTCTTTGGGAGAGGAAGGCATCTAAATAAAAAAATAAATATATTGAAATACTTTATATTTTTTGAAAAATATTGATAAAAATGATAAATTATTTAAAATATGCATCTAAAAATATAAAATAGAAGAAATATGTATTAATATGCAAAATAAAATTTCAAGATTAGGTTTTATTGACGGCCAACCACATTAATTCGAATTTCCCAGATACAAATATATCTATAAATGATCAGCTATCAAAGGGAAATAAAAGATTATTCTGGTTATCGAAATTATTATCAAAGACGTATGATTTCAAATATACCTGGACTAACTCAAGCGGAGTCTTCATGAAAAAAAATGATAGTTCACATAGTTTTCGAGTCATATTTGTCAATCAACTTATCAAGATTGATGTTGATAAAATAGTTATTCAGCTCTATGATGGCGTAATAGAACATTAACTTTAGATGTTAAAATTACTGTATATATTTTTTTTTCCTTAGTTTAAATGATTCATACTTTACTAAATATATGTAATGAAATTAAAGCTATAAATAGTTTTGAAACAAAAAATATTAATTCTATAAGTGAGATCAAATTTTATGATAAAGGGTTTTCTATTTTTGCAATGAATATAAGAAGTATTAAATGTAATTTAGATGAACTAGCTATTTTATTGAGTACTATTAATGATAAATTCGATATTATTGTACTTAGTGAAACTTGGTTAACCAATGATTATAACATAAGCTTACTTGGATACAAACATTATCACTGTCTGGGCACTTTAAATAAATCAGATGGTATCTCTATTTTTGTAAAAGATTGTTTTTATGTATCGAGTATAAACTATAATGTAATTGATTTTTGTAACTCATTAGATATAATTATCTTATTTAATAACATTAACTACCGGGTTACTGGAATATACAGATCACCAAGTTACAATGTTGATTTATTTTTAGATTCTCTCGACAATTTTCTTACTATAAATAACAAAAATAAGTTTCATTATATATGTGGTGATATTAATATTAATTTATTGTCTGATAATTCTAATTCAACAAATTATCTCAACATTATGAGTAAACATGTTTTATTCTCTAGTATAAATGGTATAACTAGAAGCCAAAATGATTCCAATAGTAATATTGATCATATATTTTCAAAAAATTTAGATACTAACCTTATCTCTAGTTATATTATACGTATTAGTATTACTGATCATTATGGTACTTCTTTGCTAACAGATGTCGATTCTCTGATAAACAAAAAAAAATCTGAATATGTTTCTTTTAATCAAACTACAATTAAAAAGATTAATTATAACAGATTAAATTCAATTTTAAATAACGAAGATTGGAATAAACATTTCTTTTGTCTGTCTATTAACTAAGTTCTATGAAAAAATAAGTACTGCTATAAATAGTTGTACAAATGAAGTTAAAATAAAAAATTGTCGTAAATTTATGAAACTAAAAAAATGGATAACAAGGGGTATCTTAGTTTCAATTAATAAAATAGAAAAAATGTACAAACAAAAACGAAAAAGGCCTTTTGATCTAAATTTTGCTATTAAATTCTCAAAATACAAAAATCTACTTCAAATTGTTATTAAAAATGCACGTATACTACACTATCAAAATGAAATCTTACAAGCAAATTCAAATACTAAATCTACATGGCGTATTATAAATGAAATTATTGATAATAAAAATAAACCTAAAATTCCGATTGCCTCGCTTTATAATAATGATGATAAAATAGTTGAAGACAAATTTGAAATTTGTAATATTCTAAATGATTATTTTACCAATGTTGGTGAAAATATATCTAAAAATATTAAAAACAAAAGTTATCATAAATTAGATTGGAAATATTTAAACAAAAATTGTCACGTAAATGAATCTTTATTTCTAAATCCGATTTCAACAAATGAAATTGAGAACTTCTTAAACTTACTAAAAGATGAGTGTTCATATTACGAATATGGAATGACAAATTATTTTTTAAAAAGATCGTCTAAACAAATATTACCTCTTTCGTTATTATTTAATAAAGCTATTAAATATGGAGTTTTTCCTGATTGTTTTAAAAAATGTTTTATTATTCCTTTATTCAAAACAGGTGATAAGAAAATCTGTGACAACTATAGACCTATTTCACTTTCACTATCTATTAGTAAAATATTTGAGAAATGTTTGAAAAAAACGTTTATACGACTTTTTAATAAAAAATAAGTTTTTTTCAGAAAACCAATATGGTTTTCAATCTGGTAAATCAACAATTGACGCTTTAGTACAAGCAGATAAATACATTAGGGAAAATTTAGATAATAATAATCAAGTAATGGGCATTTTTCTTGATCTGAAAAAAGCATTTGATTCGGTAAACCATAATATTTTAATCAGTAAACTTGAATATGCTGGTGTTCGCGGTAAAGCACTTAATCTATTCTCATCTTTTTTGGTAGGAAGATATCAAGCTGTTAGAGTGGATAATGATGTAAGTAACTTTTTACCAATTAACTATGGTATCCGGTATCCCACAAGGTACAGTGTTAGGACCTCTATTTTTTATAATTTATACAAATGGTTTATTTGGTTTAAATTTAAATGCTAAAATAATCAGTTTTGCTGATGATACCTTAATTTTGGTTAGCGGTACCTCAAATAATGTAGTTAATATACTGGCTTCGCACACCTTGGAAACAATTAATACCTGGTTTGAAAATAATTTACTTGAACTAAATATTAAAAAATCTAAGTATTTGAAATTGTATTTTGAAATTTATAATAACAAACATTTAATATACAATCCATTAGTTATTCACTACTCAAATTGTAATATGTCATTAGATTCATGTAAATGTGATAAACTTGAGCATGTTGACTCAATTTACCTTGGGGTGATTTTTGATAGAAACTTGAGGTGGACATATAAATCATGTACCTAGTTAGTATGATACGAAAGCTGTTTTATAAATTCAAATTGTTAAAAGATATCCTCAACACCAACTCCTTGCGTACAGTCTATTTAGCACTAGTACAATCCATTATTAATTATGGTATAGTTGTTTGGGGAAACGCATCTAAGTTTGCTTTAAATCCACTTATTATTACATTAAACTCACTGTTGAGATTTATACTATTAAAACCGTATGATTTTCATGTAGATGACCTTTACAGGACATTCAATGTAAAAAACTTGAATGGCTTGTATACATGGAATATACTTTACTATATTTTTAACATAGATCTAAAAGATTATTACCAGACACATACCTATCAAACACGCATGAAACAAACAGTGAATCTGAATATCCCAGTAACCAATAAAAAATTTGGTAGAAAAATGGTTTTTAATGTCGGTATTCGTTTATGTATTAAACTTAACATTAATTTAAAATCATATAAAAATAAGTATCATTATAAAAATGTTTTAAAACATCTAAATCTTAACTATGTTACATTATAAAAAAATAATAAAAAAAAAAAAATTTAAAAATATAAATATTTTAAGTTGTATTCTATCATTACATTAATATAATATGAAATTTTTATTCTAGACCAATGTAATTTCGTAAATAATAATAAAAATTATATGTTTATATAAATAATTTATGTAATATTATGTGTTGTATTGAACTTGCTGCACCCACCACAAGCTATGCGTCATTAATTGTTTATTTAGTTTTTGTTAACTATTTGTAAAATATTATATATATATTGACAATATTGACAATAAAGATTATTATTATTATTATTATATAACATATTTTATTTTAGGAAGATGTTTTAAACGAGTCGGGAGATGTGCATGACGGTGACGACTTACCAGAATGTGAGTTAACTCAACAAGAACAAGAAATTAACCTTGAATCGTTCTCTATTCCTGAACAACCAACAAGAAAAATAAAAAGACTCAAGTATCGGATAAATGCATAGAGGATGCTATTGAGATTTTAAAACGACCTTATCCAACTCTCTAGTCTCTACACCTGATGATTGGTCAGTTTATGGACAGCATCTTGCGAATAAACTTCGCAAATATACCCCCCACGCTTGTTCCATTGTCCAACATTATTTTAATAATATATTATTGAAGCCGACATGGGAAAATTTGATCTACCTAATAGCCATGTACTTCAACAACCTCAATATCCAAATTTCAACGCCAATTCAACACCATCTGCAACATTTTCTCAAAGCTCTCCATTGTCATCCATGGCCTCTCCTTATCACTATACGCCCGTCACTTCATTGTCTCCAAATGAACCACTTCACGAGTTTCTTTCACCAGTACCTCAAACGGCTCAAACTCATGACTCAGGACTGTACAAGTGTACAACCATACTGAAACTCAGCCAAACTCATTTCCCTAACATTATTTGATAATTTTTTTATTTTATTTTATTTTAAAAGTATTATGAAAAGGATTTTCATAAATTTTGTTAAATTTTTTGTTAAACGCAATATCATAAAGGTTTAATATGTTTTTTATTTTAGTTATTTGTTTCTCTATTTGACAAAAGAATGTCATTTTAATTTTTATGCAATAAAATACTTTTTTGCTGTACTTATTGTCTGTTTTTATATAGAATTTTCTCATTATTTTAGTTTTTATATTACCTTAATATATGGCTTCAGAACTTCAACAATAGCTTGACAAAGTTCCGGTACTATGAGTGATATAAGTTGTTTTGATATCAAAAACGTATACTGGAGACTAGTGTAAGAGTCTCCTGTAGCAAGGAATCTCAATGTAACTGCTAACCTTTTGTCAACTGGAACTGCGTTTCTCATGTTAGTGTCATTTTTCATAATTTTTGGTCCAATTTTGCACAGCAAAAATTCAAAGTCTTCTGATTCCATACGAATAAAGTTTTTAAACTGTCCAGTAGTTTTGTCAAATATTAAATGATCCAATAAATTTGTCCCAGTTTCTCGTTGTCTAAACAAGTGAGTGGTCCACCATCTTCTATTTCGTCGACTTGTCTTTTTTTTGTTTTTTAAAACAGAATGTAACACTATTAACGCGGCACTTTTAAATTTAAGCTCATGTTCCAGCAAAACTAAATTATTTTCATGAAGAGACATGATTAATTATTATTTTAATAATATATAATCAAATACAGTAATTAAAATGTATTTTATTAGTAACTAAATTGTACTACAACTGCTGTACTTTGTTGTAAACGTCATTCATTCATGCTCGCTGAACAATAACTAAAATTCCGGAACGCGTATTTGACGCACAGATATCAAGTTGTGCGACGCAGCGTCCAAACAGAGCATACACAAGCATTCGTGTTCGCACAACAGCGAGCACACATGCTCAGCTTGTGCGTGCTCTCGTGTGGACGCGCCTTTATAGATTGTATCAAATAATAATTGTGTACACACTTTAGTTATTTACCTTAGTGATGGGAAAAAATAACAGGAACAGTGATTTATAACAGTTATTACTCTAGTAACAATAACAAGCTGTTACTTGAGGAAAAAAATAACTGTTACGATTATTTTGATTATTTGAGTTTTTAAATTTGGTCTTACTGACTCCGTGTTATATACTGTTAATACTCTTACTGCTGTTACTGGCTGTTACTGCGGTACCGCTGTTATTGTCTTGTGGTACAAGTGCATTGCCCTATCGTCGTGGTTGATGCTGCGTCGGTTGGGGCAAAAGCACTGTCCTAACATGCGCTTCGTTTTGCTGCTGACTCCGTTGCAGGAAGGATTAGGTACACAAGTTTAGTTATTTAAATGAAAGAACACACAATGTCGTTGATTGACGCGGTTGCGTTGAAAGTCGTATATTGAAACTTGAACATAAATGTGCGTACGCAGTACGCATAATTATTCGGTGGCCGAGCGGTCGTTGGTCGCGTGGGTCGACGGAATCGGTGTGCTCGATGCACGAGCGATCGAGGGAGCGTGGCGCTACGTCGAGAGACGAGAACGTCGTCGTGACATTAGTTCGGTCGGTCGGGCGAGTCGAGGTGCACGATGATCGTCGAGATCGTATCGCTACTCGAGTCGATTGCCGTTGCGAGAGAAACATGGCGTCGGGCGTATGTCGCGAGTCGGACGAAAACGTGTGGCTCGGTCGAGGGCTGTGAGCAAAGAGAGCGCTGGCCGGTCGGTCAGCCGCGTCGTACCCGTCGCGGGACGAGTCGCTTGGCGTCGCCAATTGGAGACGCGAGATCGAGTTGAGCGAGGAACATAAATATAATTACAAAGACAATAAATACTAAAAATCACAGTTGTTGTATAAATACGAATATAATATAAAAGTTCCGCGAAACGGATGGTAACGGCGAATGAGTTGAGCAAAGTGGTTGTTGCCACTTGGGCTTGTTACGATGAGAATAAATGATTATGGAACCTAGGTTGTGATGATGTTATCTCGACATGAACAACTTAATGTGCACTGCCTTGGATTTAACTGGATAGGCAACTTAATGCGCACTGCCTTAAAATGACCGGGTAGGCAACCAGATACGACGACGACGAAGATAGGAGGGGACCAAAAGAGACCTAAAATTACCGGACCAAGGAAGTTAAGTTTATGCACGGGAACAAGGAAGATGAGTTTAGTTATTTGGGGGGATGTCTTGGTGGTCGGAATCGGTGTGGTGCAATGACCACCAAGCTCACAGAAATCGGCGAATACTTAAAATCTACCCTTAACTCTACGATGATGATGATGTGGATGAAGGCTGCAACAAATGACAAACGACGGCGAATGGACTCGAAGACCTTGGCGGCCTCTCACACACCACGGCGGGTGCTGGCGGTCTTACGCATTGACTGATGGCACCAATCCCGATCTCGGGCGATTGAAAAGCACCGTCCAATGATGTCTCAATGACGAGCTGATGAGACGAGTAGGTACACGGTAGTGATACTCAACCAGAAATACAAACAACTCACTTAAATGCTGGTAATGATGGTGCTTTATTAGAATAATAAAGTAATCAAACGGCTTCGTGTCGCACTGACTCGGCCGGTACAAAATTTTAATATGTGTCGCAATGACAGCACAGGTAATTTATTTAACGGATTACGTATTGCCACAGTGGCAACGAAAACAAACAATTCTGCGTTGCTTCAATAGCAGAAAAAAAAATAAAACAAAAATGTGTAAATTCACGAACCAACAAAAAAATAATTTCTTACACTTAATATATGTACGACGATGTGTATATGTAAAAAAAAAAAAACTTAACGGTAAAAAATTAATAACAACCATAAAGGCGTTGGCCGCGTAATCACAACAAAACATTAAAACAGATGATATAAAAACAAAGACAATATGACGACAACGATAACAATAATAATAAATTAATTTATATAAGTGATTATAATTCACATACTTAACGAATAATGATTAAATGAGGACGAGGAAGAGGGAGAGAGATAAAGACTGGTCGCCGCCGTTGCGCTGTTTTGCATATCGCATGATAATCACAACACTGTGTCGCGGCAACAGTGGTGATAAGCGCCGAAGTCACCACATTACTCCCCCTCGGAAAGGAAAAAACGAACCGTTTTTGAGGCGTTGGTCGGTGAGCTGCGAAGTGACAGCCGAAGATGAATGTTGAATGGGAAGGCGAAAATGAGTGTGGAATGGGCAGGCGAAATGTCGGTGGTCGTCGTGCGTCGATCTGCGGTGGCGGTCGGAGTCGAAAGTTCGCCGTACGAATGTCTACCGGGCTGGTGAATGTTGACGGGAAGGTGACTGACGTTGCCTGTTGATCGGAAGTTGACCGTCGTCGGAACATTGCCTGTTGATCGGAAGTCGATTGTCGTTGTGACGTTGCCTGTTGATCGGAAGTTGACCGTCGTTGGGCGCTGAATGAATTTTGATTGAACTGATGGCCGAAAAGGTTGACTGTTGATTGTAAAAGATGGCCTTAAAATTTTGAATTTATGAGGTCCGAGAGATGAATAAAAAATGAAAAAATAAAAATGGCGTAAGGCCGAAGCTTATGGCTTAATAATGTTTGCCGGTGTGTGCATGGTACACGGCGGTCGGCAGCTTTTAGCGTTTGCGCCGTACAACATATGTTAGTAGCACGTGGTGTTCGTCTTCGTGGCCGGCGGTGACGGTGCGACCGCGGCGATGGGCACCACCAATTTTCTCAGTCGCTCGACCTCAATGGTGAGGTGCGCGACTTGTACGCTCAGCCGATGGACCTGCGCGTTCAAATCCGCGGATTCCCGCGATGCTGGTACGAGAGCGGTCGGATTCAGCCGCTGCCACCAGCTGACCGGTTTTGACGCCGGTGTCACGTGCTCGTCGTTCGTTTTGCCTTCCATGGCGCGTGTTGTAGGACAAGAATTCGAAAGTCGAGCGAAGCGGTGTCTCGTTCGTCGATGTCCGGCACGTGTTCGAAGCTTGGCGATGTCGCTGTGTGTGACGGCCGTCGGGGCGCGTGGTTTCGTGAAACGCGCGGGACGTACTTTCTGTGGCGCTGCCGTCGTGGTGTCGGCGAGCGTCGCAAACTCGCATACCATGGTTGTAAAGATGTCGAACATGTGGTACCAGTGTTGTCGTCGTGTGTGTCGGCGTGCGCGTTAACTTGCGTACCGTTTTCGAATAGAGGTCACCAATGTGGTACAAGTGCATTGCCCTATCGTCGTGGTTGACGCTGCGTCGGTTGGGGCAAAAGCATTGTCCTAACATGCGCTTCGTTTTGCTGCTGACTCCGTTGCAGGAAGGATTAGGTACACAAGTTTAGTTATTTAAATGAAAGAACACACAATGTCGTTGATTGACGCGGTTGCGTCGAAAGTCGTATATTGAAACTTGAACATAAATGTGCGTACGCAGTACGCATAATTATTCGGTGGCCGAGCGGTCGTTGGTCGCGTGGGTCGACGGAATCGGTGTGCTCGATGCACGAGCGATCGAGGGAGCGTGGCGCTACGTCGAGAGACGAGAACGTCGTCGTGACATTAGTTCGGTCGGTCGGGCGAGTCGAGGTGCACGATTATCGTCGAGATCGTATCGCTACTCGAGTCGATTGCCGTTGCGAGAGAAACATGGCGTCGGGCGTATGTCGCGAGTCGGACGAAAACGTGTGGCTCGGTCGAGGGCTGTGAGCAAAGAGAGCGCTGGCCGGTCGGTCGGCCGCGTCGTACCCGTCGCGGGACGAGTCGCTTGGCGTCGCCAATGGGAGACGCGAGATCGAGTTGAGCGAGGAACATAAATATAATTACAAAGACAATAAATACTAAAAATCACAGTTGTTGTATAAATACGACTATAATATAAAAGTTCCGCGAAACGGATGGTAACGGCGAATGAGTTGAGCAAAGTGGTGATAAGCGCCGAAGTCACCACAGTCTGTTAACCTGTTATCAATATTGTTAACTGTTACACTGTTATTAGTTGTTACTGGTTATTTGGTTATTGATATTTGTGACTGTGATATTTATTATAAAAACAAAAGTTGCTACTTAGTACTTATGTCTTATTGTTCATTTTTATTTGAAAAATTTTAGTTTTTGGTATTTTCTATTTACTGTTTGTTTTTGATACTTGATAGTTGATACTGACATATTTATAACCTACAATCAAGAACAATAAATATAATATGTATATTATAAATTTTAATAGTAAGTAATACAGTTAATTATAAAATAATAAAGAATATCAACCACAAAGGCTCAAAATAATAATAATTAGTAGGCACTAGGCAGCTTCATACCTCTGTTATAGCTTAGAATTATAATTATAAAAGGTGTTCATAAAAATAATATCAATCAAGTACCTATGTAACTAAAAGTTAATTCATACAAATAATGAATAAAAAACTTATATAACTTATAAGCATAATTATTAATTATATCAATAACAAAAAATGTAATAATAAATAATAAACTATTTGTTATAGTATATAAAACCCTTATAAAACTAATGAAAAAAAAAACAGAAAATCGTAATGTTTGCTTATAACTATAATAACCCTTGTAATCCTTTTAAGCGAAAAAATTGTATGTTATTTTTAAAAAAAATATGTTTTAATACCTTCTGTAATATAATAAATTCCATAACAATAAAATATATAAATGGAGCAATCTTAATATTATCAAGAAATAAAATCATAATAATAAAATTGGAATTTAAATTAATACTGTAATAGTTAATTTGAATTATAGTTGAGGAATAAAAGCATTTTAACTTTATCATTTTTCAGACGACAACGACGGTCATTTAAAATTAATCCAGCCTTTGAAAACACTCTTTCACACGGTACTGATGTACCTAAACAGCATAGTGTTCTTTTTGCTAATATGTGTAGATACGGATAGTTATAACTATTTTCACGCCACCAATTTAACGGATCGTTATTTCTTTGCAGTATAGCAACTTCTAAATAACGTTGGACTTCAATGATTGCACGAGATGTTGATGTTCCAGTAGGTAGTACCTCTGCTGCATTACGATCAATTGTATCCCAAATTGATATACTTTGATGTCCAAAAGTTTGCAAGTCCCGTACCTCTTCAGAACCATTCTCAGGTGGTGGAATTTGTTCATTACGTTCTGCTGTTTGGTTGTTTTCAATTCGAATAATCCCCGTCAATTTTTCAATGATATCATCTTTTGTGGTCTCAAGAATAGATGTACTATGCAAAAAAGGTATATTTTTGAAACGAGGGTCTAAAAATGTGCTTCGGCGTAATGTTCTACTTTTTTCTAAATTTTTCCAGGTGTCTTTTTCAAGCATAGTACACAATAGCTTGTTTACAATATCAAGAACTCTAGGGTTATAATTCATTTTAGACATTTTATGGCATACATCAACTAGACCCTGAGACAAAACAATGACCAGTGAAGCTGTCATAAATTTTTCTCCGCTTACTACTCTGGTAGCTTCTTCAAAAGGCTTAAGTACTTGGCACATTTCTTTTAGAATTACCCATTCTTCACCCTTAAGGTTTTCCGGCGCTTTATCCAGTAAACCTAATGTACCACGAATAGAATCCTCCAATTCAACAAACCTACTTATCATATAAAACGTTGAGTTCCAACGAGTCTGAACATCTTGAATCAATTTTTTTGGTTGACTGATGCCATTATTAATTTGATAAGTATGTAGTTTATTATTTGCCACAGTACTTTTTCTAAAATGTGTAACAATTGCCTTTACTCGATCTAACAAACTATTTTCCGGTGTAAGGGAAGATTGAACGACAAGATTCATAGTATGTGCAAAACATCCCATGGATTTAAGCTGTAATATATTTAATGCGTTTTTTATATTATTGGCATTGTCCGAAACAGCAAGAACAACTTTTTTTTTCAAATTCCATTCATCTAATGTTTGTTTTATTTTTTCACTTAAATTTACTCCTGTGTGATGATCATTAAATTCAAAACACCCAAGGAGAACTGAACGTAAGCTGAAATTACTATCGATGAAATGAATAGTGACAGCCATAAAACTTTCATTGTTACGAGAAGTCCAACAATCGGTTGTCATACAGACACTTTCAGCTTCCTTCTCAACCAACTCTTTCATTTCAACAACACATTTTTCATATAAAGCTGGTATATATGTTTTGGATATAGAGTGTCTATCAGGAATAATATAGTTTGGATTTAACAGTTTCACAAATTCCTTAAACCCTTCATCTTCTACTACTCTAAATGGTTGGTAGTCTTTTGTAAATAATTTTAAAAGAGCCCCATCAATTTTTTTTTTACTATCAACAGTCATTCTTTTAGGAACATAACCAATTATGCTAGTTTGCTTACGTTTACGTGCAACTTCAGTTGGCCTCGACATACAAATACTGGCTGATGAAGATACAGGTGCCATTGATGATCCAGATGTAGAAGGTTGAGGATCACGAGTTTCTGAGTCGTCTGGATTGTCTGATACTGGTTTTTCACACGCGACACACAGTAGAACATGACCATCGCTTTTAAATGTCTCGTTTGGAAATTCATTAACGTACTGACAAACTTTGGACGAAATAGTTTTACTAATTTTTGGTATTTTTGAAATTTGTGTAGGTACGTACAATTACGATTACAGCCAAACACTAACTATAAAAACCTACTGCTAACGCTTGTGTAACGTGCCGAACAGCGTTACTTGTTGAAATGGAAGCAGTAATTGAACAAAACCTCTTTTGATAGTATTTATTGTATTTATTATGTAAACAGTTTTTATAGAAAATATTCTAAGTCCAAATAATTGAGTAATTAGTGACTGTTAAAGTTGAGGCTGGTTGCTCGTCTGATGAACGCTCATCCATCAGCTCTCCTCGATGGGTCTCTCCAGTCCCTTCCACAGATTCACATGACCATACATGGTCATCCTGCGGTTAGGCCTATTGTGGGATTTGTCACCCGGTCGTCGCTGCACGCGCCGGATGTCATCAGATAACATCTTGTCATTTAGTATAACAGCATAAATCCTAGTTCACAGTATTTTAGAATTATTTATATACGTAGTCATATATCTATAGCCGCGCGCCGTTCATGGTCATGCGTTCGATTATTATTATCTTCGAGCTGTATATATGCGGTCGTCGCTCCACTACACACGTACTGTATACATAATACATGGTGCCAGCGACATTATTATTATTACTATTATTGAATTTTACGCGGCACGTCTATTATATGATTATATGATTCCGTACATAATATTAGAATAAGATTTATATTGTTAAATAGTTATTTAAGAAATAGTCACAGCTCGCTACACTTGTCAACCCGTCTGCTACCGATTGTCAATCGTATATAAATGTATACTATATTAAGATATCTATTATATCTATATGAAAATTATAAGATGACGACTATAAAAACTACTAAATATTTGCTCCACGTGGATCGTCACAGTTCATAATGGCTGTTTTTAATGGCTTGAAAACGTATGAGCGATGAAATGATAAAATATGTTTAAAAATATTTAAAAATTAGTGAAATATGTAAAAATATGTAATTATAATAAAATATGTAAAATAAAAGTAGCATCATTTTAATAGGAATGATTTAAATCATGAACATTTCTTATCGATTCTTAAATATCTTGTTTTAATCCGTTCCCTAGTTATCAGTAATAATATCAAATATAGGTACTTACATTTTATTAAAAGGAGTCTTGTAGCTTTTCCAGGTAGAATTTTATTTGATCACTGGTGACTTGTTGGACGGGAATATCCGAATATATATCTTATGCGCAACATATTACCGTACAATTAAGCACACACTGTTCTGACATTAATTCTTTCCATGTGATTGAAAATACTGGGTGTTTTCATTTAAAACCCCCAAAAAAGAATAGTTTTGGAGAGAGGAATCTTCACACATTCAACTAACTGATTAGGTAATATTTTTTCTTCCTATTCTTGCCAGCAGTCCCATCTAATATTTCAAAAATAAAAATATTTTAATTTCCATAAAAATATTTCATTATACTTGACATGATCAAGCAGTTAGACACAGTGATTATTTAATTTTATTTTGGGTTTACATAAGAATCACTTAGGCACTTCATTATTTTTCATATTAGTGTCCGCCATCAATTGTTCAATATCGTACAATTTGATATTAGCCATTTTAACTCTTGGATATCCATAATACTTTGTTGTACATTGTTTAAAGAAATGTGTGAGGTATTCGATTCAATACTTTGGATAATTGTTTTCAAGGAATCGATCGGATAAGAGAGAAGTTTCACATCATACTTCGGTTTAATTAATGATGATTTAACAAAACTAACAAACTCTAAAAAAGAAAAAAAAATGTTATAATTCTTATTTAGATTAAATAAGTAAATTTTAATTTTAAGTACCAGCATGATTATTTAAATTTGAATTTTGCATATTATGGACCAAACATCTGATTTTGCTATACCTACTTTGAAATAATGACTCATCAAAACGTATTGAACCCAATATATTAAATTGAAATAGTTAAACAGTTGAATTAGGTATATAAATATATGTGTTATCATAAAAGTCCAGAGTTCATTATTATTATTATATTGTGTAGAATCTTTTCATAGGTACTTAAATTTAATTTAGATGTATTGTTTACTTTAAATCTAAAGAACTATTTTGATTAAGTTGAATAAGTCTAGTCCTCTAGGGGTTAAGCAAAACCGATTGACGATTAACAAGATATTATAAACTATTACATGTGCATACTACCTCAATTATAATTAAGTACCTACCTACCTATATGTTAGTACACGATAATAATCCAAGCTTACTTCCAACCTTGTTGGTCCATTATTTATAGAGTTATCCATAGCAAAAAGGTGCTAAATCGACTACATTTTGTTCCACAATATATTTGTTCCAAATTCATTAAGATCCGAATTTTACCTTTTGTTCCACAAAATAATTGTTCCTACTGACTTTTTTTCTTTTAACTCTGTAAGAATGATTTTCAAATAAATGAACATTCAAAATATCAATTGTATTATTTAGTAAGAATTTTCTTTTTATATTACCTTCACTCGACAACAGTTGATGAAATTCAAGTTTTTTTTTTAGTAAAGAAAAGGTTGTTTATCAATATTTTTTTTTGATATTAACTGTATTCTTATTTCTTACCTTCTGTTAGCATAGGTTTTGATTCATTTATAACTTATAATTAATTCATACAATGTTGTATAACATGTTTTTGACTTTCTTAATTTATAGCCCCAGTTCGATTGTGCATACCAATCATAATCTCCATTTTCGCATTTATTTCATCGGTTAAGATGTTGATGAAGATATTCCAGTACTCAGCAGTGCTTCCAAGTATAATATTTATTGTCAGTGGCGCACAGCGGTCGGAAATACAAATTTAGGCGGACTAAATTATTTTATTTGCATTATGTGTTCCTAGTGTTGTTACATTTTAATTTTAATTATTGTAAAATTTCAAATATGACGAAAATAAAATAAAATAAAATTTATTTTTATTTTTACAGTTTACAGACCATATATTTTTATAATTTTGGTTTTCTGAATATTCTACAATATTTCATTCGGAATCATCGTCAGAGTCACTGTCTCTGTCAGAGTCTCCATATTTGTCTATCTCAACAATTAGTAGTGCTTTAATATCTTCATCTAGTGATTTTAAGATCATTTTCGATATTTTTTTTAAACTTGAAATGTAGGGATCTGATGATACAAGTAGCATATGACCTAAATCCTCATTTTGTAAGATTCTGTTTATTTTTCTTGTACTATTTTGTTTTATGTTCCTGAAATCTTTATTTCGGGCCTCTTGAGCCTCTTCCGACAACTGGCCTGTAAAATAAACATGTTCGTTGTTATTTAACTATATTATTATATAACCATACTAAATTTTTAAATATTATTAATACTAACCTATGGGTTATAAGGCAGAACGTATTACATCTGTACCATGTATTAAAACTTTTTGAACTGAAGCAGGCATGTATACCACGGATACAGTGAAACATAAAGTTCCGCAGTCTCTTAAGTATAGGCCTCAAACTTTTCTAAATGTATGTCATAACCACTGGACATTGTCTTTAAAATCACCCCAAATCGTTTTATCAGTTGTAAATCTACATTTGTTATATCGGATGTTAGTTCCGCATTTTTGAAAAATCTACGAGCGGTATTACCGTCATTAGTTGTTCCTTTGCCTATATAATAAAAACACAAATTAATTTAAATTTGTTAAATTTATTGATTAAATTTGTAATCTAAAATAAATACCTTGCAAGACTACATCTATAAGTAGACCTGTTTCAGTTCGAAATCGATCTTGAATGTATTTTTTTATTTTTTCAAAAATAACTTTATCATCAGATGACCGAACCTGTCAACAAATAAAAGAGTTGGAAGTTATAAAACATATTTTTTCTAAACTATAGTAAAAAGTCATCATTCATTGTACTAACCGGCTATTTTTTGAACTTCAATCTATATGAAATGTGTAATAAACATTCAAAAAATCGTATGTACGCATGAAGCGTTGAGAGTCCAAATTTGAAATGCTCAGGCTGTACACTTAAATTTTTCACCCTGGTTATATCATTCATGTCTTTTGGAGAACACTTACAAATATAGCACTTTTGGCTTGATGAACCAGTCATTTGTATTGCAAACCTAAAATTAAGTTTAAAAATAAATGGTTCATTTTGGTAATATTATATATTTATACTCATTGACTTATTTGAAATGTAAAATATCATACTTAATAATTGTGATAAAACTTTGTGAAACTTACTTTTCCGTCTACCATAGTAAACATTAATATGCTTTGAACCCGAATTTCAATATTATTTTTAAAAACTGAAGTCGGAATCAATGACTTAATTTCTTCTTCAACAGCATTTACCTCTTCTAATGTCGACACAATAGTTTCCTTTTTGTATTCGAATTTTATTGGACGACAGTAACGAGTTGACGATGGACGAGGATTTTTCCATAAAACTATCGTTTTAGGATTGTCAATCTTTGTACATCTTAGCTGTAATGGCACTAGTGAAAACATAAAAATATCGGAATCATTTAAGTTACTAGACGTAATTTGCTTGTAACGAGCTTGACTACTGCTTCCATCACATCTCCATTTACATGATATTTCAAAGGTTTTCATCGTTAAATCTACAGCTGGTATATCAGCAATTAAAAAATAATCTTGTTATTGTATGATCAATAAGGTGTTGTAATTCAATTTTAAAATAAGATTCTGCAATATGAATATTTTCCGGATAGCATTTTTTTTTGGCTATTAAAACATTATCATAACTCGGGTATATATTTGCTCTACGTTCCTTAGCAGATTTACGAATATTTATGTACTGTTGCTTTGTAAGTTTATTTTCAATTAAAAATGCTAATGCTTCGTCTACAGAATATGGCATGATGGCATTATCAATTGATAGTGAAGCCATGTATGATTTTTTGATTTTTGATGCTCGGGTTGGAGAGGATAGTGATTCGTTGACTATACTACAAGCTGCTCTTTTTCCAGACATGTGTAATTTGTTTTTGGCGGCAAATAATATTTCTGGAGAAGTATACGATTTCGTAAGTTGTTGAATTTTACGTCTTTTATTTCTATCAGAACAATCAGGAAACAGTTTTTGAGGTCTGCCGACATTTGATGATGATGATGATGGTAGTGATAGAGGTGGTACAATAAATAGTTTTCTTAGCCATTCAACATTTGATTCACTAAATCTGATAATATTTCTTGAACTTTTTATCCAAAGTTTGCTTAAAACCACTTTGAAATTAGAAATCATTGACTTAATTTTGTTTTCGTATTCTTCTTCCCAATTGTCAGCAATATATTTTTGTTTAATATATTGTAGTAAATATCGGTTAGATACCACACTTCTTGGATCCAGAGGCCCCTTTGTTCTTAAGAATACAAACAAATCATTGTATACGATTTTGTTATTTTCATCAATAACTGAAATGCGAAAATAATAATCGTTAAACAAAAAAAATTTAAAGGAAAATAACAGATATGTTAATACAGACACAACTCGACGCAGATAAAAATTATGTCATTGAAAAGCTAAGAAGTTTTTGAATAATACCTATATAGTTTTATGTGATCATTTTATATCTCTTCTTAAATAATATCTTTCAAAATGTAAAACTACTACTAAAAAAATGTTTAATAGTGATGCAATATATATACACCATGTAATTATTAGAATAATATGTATGAATTGAAATTAAACTTAAAATTTTATTGATGTCCATTTTAAAATAATTATTAAACTTTTATAAAATTGAACATACACTCTGAACACAATCCACGAAGAAATGAATTGATATTCTTAATCAACCGTTAATATTATACATTTTGTCTCTAATCTTTTTACAGTTATCGCATTTTAAGTGGTTACTGTTGTTATAATAACCCAGAGTCTATTAAATGTTGTTCTATTTATTGTACTGATATAATATTAAGTGCTAAATATCTAATTTTTATCTTTTTTCTTTTTCCATTTTGTCCACCTAAATTTGTATTTCCGACTACTGTGTGGCGTCATGAATATTTTATTCTTAGGGGCCAATACTAAAGCTATCCACCCACCCACCGACACATCAAACCTGCTGTTGCATTTTTTTTTTAATTATATAATAAATATTGATATTATATTACTATATCAATTAACATTAATGTAACAAGTTACCTATTATTGAACCTATGTTATTTTAACAAATTTAAAGTTGGCAGTTTAGTAAACTATTCCAGTAAATTAAAAAATAACAATAATTAAAAAATATATATATAATAGTAATAAAACATTAATCGTTCAACATATGACTTAAGAGTATAATCAAGTTTTTTCATTAATGTAGATGATGTAGCTAATTCATTTATGGCTTGATTTAAGTTATAATTATATCAGTTTCACTGTTTAAGAAGAGGACACTTTCTAGCCTTAATTGGGACATTGTGGATCTTAACCGAGACATAATTATATTACCCCACTTATTAAGCAGTGACCATATACCTATCCAAATAAACTTTATTCCTAGGAAAGGCGTCACAAACAAAAACAAAAGATGGAACTTAAAAAAACCAAACTGGCTCATATTCGAAAAAAATTGTGTACAAACAAACAAATTAACTAGCAAATAAACTCCAACAAAACATAAATTAAATTGCTGAAACTTTCACCCACATAATAACCAATGCAGCAAACAAATTTATCTGAAGCCATATAAATGAAAACACGAAACCAAGAGTACCCTGGTGGAATGACGAAATAAAAACAGCCATAAAAAAGAAGCACTCATTAGATTAAAAAAAAAAAAAAAAAAAAAAAAAAACACTAGAAAACTTCATATTATTCAAAAAACAAAGAGCCAAATTCAAATTTTTAACCAAAAACAGTAAAAAAAAAATCCTGGGAAAAATTCACTGGCTCAATAAATAATAAAACCAACTCAAAGGAACTTTGGATCAAAATCATATCTCTGAAAGGACTCAATAAAGACCAAGAAATACACATATCGAATGAACACACCTTAACATCTCTACCAGAAGAAGTCTTCAGCAACTCAATATACAAACAAGAATTCATAGACAAAATAAAAATACCTTCCAAAAACACTCACATACAGTTCGACACCAACCCCCTAGACACAGACCAAATTAGTTTAAATGAAACAATAAACTTAAAAGAAATGAATATCGCTCTTAGTAAATACAAAAGTAAGATCCCCGGTCCCGATGAAACACTTAACTGCTTCCTACAAAACCTCGGACCTACGGCCAAAAACCACATATTAAACCTATACAACACAATATGGAGAACAGGAAGAATACCAGAAGAGTGGAAAAAGGCATAATTATACCAATTCTTAAACCAGGTAAAAATAATAACACTGTCGAAGCATACAGACCAATTACACTACTAAATGCCATGACAAAAACAATGGAAAAAATTATTAACACTAGACTAGTTTGGTATCTGAAAAAAACAAAATCCTATCAATTGAACAAAGTGGCTTTCGACGAGCAAGATTTACAATAGATAACGTTTACATAATAAAATCTGAAATTGTCAAAGCCTTCGAAAAGAATCAAATACTGGGAATGATCGGCCTTGACATAACTAAAGCATACGATTCCGTATGAAGACACAGAATACTCCAAATACTCAGCAAAATACTAATAAACGGAAACATGTACAATTATATAAGAAACTTTCTTACTAATAGAAAATTTCAAGTCAAAGTTTCAAACTTCCTTTCAAACAATTTCACCCAAGAAAATGGAATTCCCCAAGGATTATCACTAGCAGTCACGATCTTCCTTCTATCAATAAACGACATTGTTAAAATAATAGAAACTCCTGTAACTGCAAACATATTCGCAGACGATCTTAATATATATACTGGGTAGAAGCATCAACCTAAACACAGTACAACTGTTATAATAAAATAGTGCATAAAATATAACGGGCTTCAACACCGTATTATTATTACTTTAAAAAAAAAATATTAATCAAGTTTAAGCTACACCATTGCGTATGTTTGTAGATGGGTAAAAGTACCTTTCTGAAAAAAAAAATAAACACGATTGCGAATGAAATTGTATGCAACGTTGTCAAATTTACTAATTTCATCGTATATAAAATAAATAATAATATAATATAATTTATAATATAATAAATATCGAATAAATTATCGTAAATAAATTGTTTAAATATCTTTAAATTTGAATCCCTTGACATCTATAACCTTCTACTTTTAAATACTGAATAACATTTTTATGAATTTTGTACTCATCATAATCCTTTATTGTATTTTGAATCCTGTTCAAGTCTTTTTTTGCCATTTTCTTTACTCTCCCATTATTAACTGATTTTATTATCGATCTGGTTAGCATTTGGGTTTCTTTCAATATTTGAATAACAACATTATGTGTTGGAGGATGAGCACTGTGAAATTGTCCGTTATAAGTCCTATGAAAGCTTTCAGGTCCATTTGTGGTACCTACTAAAAATTATAAATAAACAATTAAGAATATAAAAAATATATTGCTTTGTATAAATTGCTCACCGAGGATTCGTGTTTGGTTCTTGAGCCCACATTTATGGAGGAAATGGACATTCTGGTTCAATATATGTTTTTAATACATAGTCGGGAAAAATATGACTATATTTTTGGTTCGGACACGTAGCCATTAGTTCAATAAAACTATTCTCAACTTCGGTAAATGGGAGATATGCAAGTGCAAAGAATGATTTTAACCATGTTCCTAATTCGTCACTTTCGTTCATGTAAGTAATTCTTAATATTTGTTCTTGTATCTAAAATTGAAATATTACATTTTATAATTAAATTCAATAACTTATATTTAAAATGAATTATTTATATTATTTTATAATATATTATGTATTGATGTATGTACATTATTATGCATTGAAATACTATATAAAATAATATAAATAGTATGTAGTTTTTTATGTATCAAAATTATCATCAAATTTCAAAAATAATTTATTTAAATAATATTATATTTTACATACTTTACGCCACCAGGCTTACCCTAAATGAAATTTACAACCCATCAATTTCGCTTCCGGAAATATTTCTCTGATTGCTCCGATTTCAAAGTCTAGTCTGAATTGAGTAACTACTAGTTTTTTTAAAGTCAACCTCATACACAGGTCCACAAGAAATAGCCACATGTTTTGGTAGGTTTCTTTGGTTTAATTTTCGCAAAAAAAAGTAAACAACCGGTGCATAAAATCCATTTTTGTAACAGTGGATAGTATAAAGTTGATAGAAGTTGTTTAGGTGCGTATTGAAATGTACAATCTGCAAATAGCTCTGAACAATTCATCAAAAACTGCAAAATTTTCTTTATTTGTAATGCAAACTAAATTTTTTTCAGTTGAAACATGAACAAAATTTTCTTCTAACAGCATACAACAATTATCTTCTTTCATATTTTGTAACTGACGTATAGCATCATCTAATGAAGTTGGAAATAGGGGATACGATTGTCTTCTCTTATCATACATAGCTTTCCAAACTGAAATAATGTCTTTCATTTCGAAATTACAACTTACACTATTCATTAGTTCTTTTCTAATAATTTTGATAGGTCGTGTTGAAATTCCATCGTCTGCTTGTCTTTTACAATTTTCTCGCAAAATTTGTCGTTCTGTTTTCACTTCAGAATTAGATTCATGCGTATGCTCACCAATAATATTTACAATAGACGTCTTATGCGCATCAGTAACTATGCTAGCGTAACAAGTTTTAACTGTGCAAAGCCATTTACGCATTCCGTTTTTACGTGTTCTTACATGCCTATACTTATTAAAATTTAAAAGAACTAACTGTTTTCCTTTTTCGGATTGAATTAATTGAATTTTATTTTCCATGTTACTAAATTTTGGTATAATCGGTATACACATCACTCAACGCACTACAATCATCAACGATCGACTAAAACTCAGAAAATACCGTATAACATCATGGAACTAACGATATTTAGTTATATTTGATATAATTATAACAATAAAGGTAGATAGTAAAAGTAATAAAACGCAATTATAGACTTGTGCAAAAATATGCGAAAAAAGGAAATCTTACAGTATAAATCAACGAAAAACCCAAAAACCATCAGATACCTAATACGAAATTATCGTAATAGTAAAGGTATTATACCTATATATTATCGCTATAATTGAACGACGTTGCATCAGCGTGATCGTTCTATTACTTAATCAATACATTTACAACTTACTTGATAATTCGATTGACAAAAAAAGTAAATCATTAATCAACTATCATTAATGAATGACTATATTATAATATATATATTTCAAAAAATGTTATTTTACAATATTAATTAATATAAAATAAGTGAAATCTACTAAATTTTCAAAAATTACAAATTAATTTCAACTTAAAGTAGTCCCTGTACTCAAGGTCTATTATACCGCCCTTGTGGGGGCCCTGTATACCGGTATGAAAATCGGCAACAACGCTTAAAACTTCGTACACAATTGTGTAGTTAAAAATCAGGTAAAATCGTACGGAATCGTGTTGCTTAAAAAGGTATCGCGGATAACGAACGTACGCAATCGTGTTCTACTTAAACTGTCAACTATAGTAAATCTCATATATGTCTTACTAGAATGAATTCATTTTTGAAAAAACATTGTATTTCCATACCAATTTTCATACATTATCTGTAATTTTTCGGTAAAAGTATGAACTACTTGTATGAAATACCGTGTATTAAATTGTCTAGCCTTAGATATAGGTATATATTTTATATTTTATAAGTTTTGAACCACAAATTAACCGTGGTTTTGACGAAATTTGAACTTTAAATGCTTATAAAAAATAACCATGATGCCTGATGTATTGTTAATATTTTAGCTATAATAAAAAAACTTACGTAGGTATTACATTTTTAAGCTTTTTGACCGGATAAATAATTTTTATTGACATTTATAGAAAAAAATTTTAATTAATCAAATACAATCCAAGTTAAGACGGTATAACCAAGCTTGTTACCAAACAATTTAAATACATTTTCATTTTTTTTTCTCCAATTATTTTTTAAAGCACTAAGAATTTTCAATTTCGACTTCCTAAAAGTACTAACTAGATCCAATTTGCTTCCAAAAACATACACTGGGCATCGAAGCTTATGATCAGAGCATTTTTTCTACCAGAAGAGTTGAAAAGTTACAAACATTTTAAAATACCCCAAATAAACGTCTGCAATTATTAGACTGGACAAAATAAAAATTAAATTGTAACAAATTTTCAAGCCCCCCCCCCCCATTGAAAAATCCTGCGGACGCCACTGGCCATGGGTTTTAAAACTATTATAATAATAATTATTATGTCTTTGCTTTGGCACATAGAATCGAAATCGAAAAACGTTACGTTACGAAAAAAATTTGCAAAATATAATATTTCTAATCCGAGATTCGAACTCGATATACGCGCTTATCACACGATATATATACGATAGCCATAGCAAGTATAACAAAGACATAAAATTTGGTACTTCATTGCAATATGATTTTTCTGTTATAATAGTTTTAAAACCCATGGCGACCATTTATAAACCAAAATGTCCCCCTTAAATCTGTAAATCCCCGTTTGAGCATCCCCTGGTTTGACCTAGGGGGGTGATTTTTTTTTTTGTATTTTTGGTAATTTTTAAAGAATTGTTCATGTTGTAGCTTTTATTCAAAATTATAAAAGTTTTAATACAACTTATATATTTTTATGATCGAAAAAAGTCCGAGAAAAATTATTTAATACATATTAATAATTAAATAGAAATAAAAATATTTAATTAAAATTAGTTCGTAAAAAATTATCAAACAAAAATATTTAAATAGTAATTTTTTCAAATAATATGTTTTAATTGCTCTGTGCCTCTGTATACTAAAATTTACTTACTATAAGTACATGTCATAATTAACTTTTATATCTATAGTTAGTTACTAGTTAGTTTTATTATTTTATTTCCGATTATTTAACGTAGCATACAGTCGCCATACCGTACCGTAACCATATAGTCACTATATCGCATTAAATTAATAGTCGCGACGTATTAACGGAGCGTATTTATCTTTATTGCACTAACGTCCTATGTTATCGACGTTATCGTTAATCTAATAGCAATTTGTTCTATATAATAGTGTATTTATAGGTCAGTCGTGTGTGAACTGTCGCGTGTAATAAATTCGTCCGTGCTCTGTAAAATCTACCTAAGTGTTTTAAAAAATTATAATATGCCGAAAATTTCACAAACTAGAAAATTCGTTTTAGAATTCAGTGAAAATGTTTTTTCAACACACGCCACAGTGGGATGAAACACGAATTTAGCGTGCCAAAAGTACCTTTTTTTAAACTAAAAAATTATTGGTTTTTTTTATCAATAATTAATCGTTACATTATTCTGACGATTAAATCAGAATTTCAAAAAAATTAATTAACATACACCTGACTTACAGCTGTTAGTATAAAATATATACATTATTTGATTGATATTTTCAAACTTTTATTCATTTTCTTTTTATTTAATTTTCACACTTCAACGATAAAAATAGAATTTTTTTTTCCACAGTTATTAAATTATATACGTACATGTAACAACGACATATTATTTTTATATTTTAATTATTTTTTTTTTTCCTAATTGCTATATTATGTTGAAATTTTAAGTGTTTTAGTGGTTTTTGAACTTTTGAGGAGTAATACTTAAATTTACGCAGTTTTACTAACTATTCAATACATACATATTGTAAAGGAAATTGATAGCTCTTTGAAAATATAAACATTTTTTGCTTTCAGTTTCAACAGTAATTTACAAAAATTGTTTTCTTTATAAATATGACGTTTTACTGTAAAAACCACGCTTTTTATATTATTTAGTTTTCTCACTTGAAACCATAAAATTTTATTTTTTATTTATAAAATTGTTATATAATTGTCTTAAATGTAATAATGAAATATTATTTATTTATATTAATTCCTTTTTTTTTTTTATTTTTTTATATGCTTTTTAATAATAAGTTTTTTAATGATTTTAGTACTTTGGAGAAATGATACTGAAATTTACGCCATTTTACCAACTATTCAATACATAAATATTGTAAAGGAAAATGATAGTCATTTAAAAATATAAACATTTGTTGCATTCAGTTTCAATAGTAATTTACAAAAATGGTTTTCTTTAAATAAATATATCGTAGATATTATTGTAAAAACCTCGATTTCGATTTTTGTAAATTACTATTGAAACTGAATGCAACAAATGTTTATATTTTCAAAGAGCTATCAATTTCCTTTACAATATGTATGTATTGAATAGTTAGTAAAACTGCGTAAATTTAAGTATTACTCCTCAAAAGTTCAAAAACCACTAAAACACTTAAAATTTCAACATAATATAGCAATTAGGAAAAAAAAAATAATTAAAATATAAAAATAATATGTCGTTGTTACATGTACGTATATAATTTAATAACTGTGGAAAAAAAAATTCTATTTTTATCGTTGAAGTGTGAAAATTAAATAAAAAGAAAATGAATAAAAGTTTGAAAATATCAATCAAATAATGTATATATTTTATACTAACAGCTGTAAGTCAGGTGTATGTTAATTAATTTTTTTGAAATTCTGATTTAATCGTCAGAATAATGTAACGATTAATTATTGATAAAAAAAACCAATAATTTTTTAGTTTAAAAAAAGGTACTTTTGGCACGCTAAATTCGTGTTTCATCCCACTGTGATAGACGGTACTATTCTATTTTGTAAGATCTGTGAAGTTCAAGTGAATTGCGAAAAACGATTTACGGTTAGATACTCAGCATCTAAAAACGAATAAACATGAGCGGTAGTTAAATAGTCAACGAAATAGTATGAAGGTATCAACTACACAACAGTTGTTCTCTTCAAGTACCTCCAAAAAGTGTGCATTTTCAAAATATTTATGTAAGTCAATGATGTGTGCTAATATTCCTCTTAATAAAATTATGAATACCTACTGAATTTTGGTAATTCCTAGAAAAATATACCCTTAAAGATATTCCATGCAAATCTACTTTAAGAAAAACATATTTAAATGAATGTTACGAAGACATGTCGTTGGGAATAAAATTTGGATATCTATCGATGAAAGTACTGACGTCGAAGGTAGATGTATTGCGAACGTAATAGTCGGAACATTATTGGTAGATGAACCTGGTGAAATATTTTTATTGACATCCGAAGTTCTTGATAAAGTTAATTTTTCAACAATAGCTAAACTATTTGATGCATCAATGTTTAATTTGTGGCCAGATGGAATCCGGCACGATGACGTACTTTAATTTGCAAGTGATATATATGAAAAAAGCTGGTAAAGCTATAAAAGCGTTATAGGTACTCAAAATGATACACGTCACATGTTTGGCTCACGGAATGCATAGAATAGCAGAAGAAATACGTAGGCATTTCCCAAACGTAGATAAATTAATATCGAGGGTAAAACAAGTGTTTTTGAAAGCACCGTCTCGTACTATATTATTCAAAACTGAAGCTCCTGTAATTCCACTTCCGCCGGAGCCTATACTAACACGTTGGGGGACATGGCTACAAGCAGCTTCATACTACTGTCAATATTTTAAAGAAATATACAAAGTTTTACAACTTCTAGATTCGAACGATGCGGTTTCTATTAGAGAAGCTAAAATCATTGTAACTGACCGTTCTGTGGAAATGAAAACTTAACTTTCATTCATGCAAATTATGGTTTTTTACCGACAACAATAACACAACTCGAAAAACAAAAACTCCCGTTACATGAATCAATAGCGACAGTGCAATCCGTCGAAAATAAGTTAGAGCACATTATTGACGAGGCAGGCACTTCAATCAAAGAAAAATTAAAAATTTTTTGGAAAAAAACAGTGGTTTTAATGATTTAAAAAAATATCAAGCATTTTAACTGGTGAAGCAACGTCAATGAAAGGACTACCAGAAGACTTAAATGGGAATGACTTGGCGCACTTTAAATACGCACCCATAACTTCATCGGATGTTGAATGAAGTTTTTCGCGCTACAAAAATGTACTTACAGACAACCGTCGTTCATTTGGGATAGAAAATATCAAGAAAGTTCTGGTTATTTAATACAGGTATGACGGTTACAATAATCTATATGTTTAATGAATTAAAAAAAAATTAATATAATTTTTCAAATAACTTTTATTCTATATATATTTTTAGATTGAAAAAATTACAATCCATCAAACACAAAATACAAGCCAAAACATTAAGCCAAACATAAAAAATAAATTTTTTTGTATATTCAATAAATTTTATTTTGCATATTTAACATATTTTCGTGCATATTTTGCATCTTTTAACTCCTATAACTTCCGAGCCCTAGTTAAAATAATAACAAATAGTAAAATATAATAATATGTGTTTTTTAATCTTATTAAAATACAAAAATAGAGAAGTAGAGAACAGAGCTAACAATTTTCAGTAGAATGTAGAACCTTAGAAAGGGCCCTTTGATCGGATCGCAGACTGGGCGTTTTAACGCCATTACGACCCTGCAAGAGGCCGTTTTAGCAGTATACGATTTTACGAACTACATTCGTAATTGTGTAAGGTAATTAAAATTCGTAAACGCCGACCCTTCCGAACAATAACCAAATTATACATAATGGGTACTGTTCCTCTGGCCATTAGCCAACGTTGTAGTTTCTAATTTTACTATTATTTTATATTTCAATAATTTAAATTTAAAAGAAAATGTTGGTCACAAAACCAGAAAGACCTGGAAAAAAATGTACACAACAATATTATTATGACAATTATATGGATAATAAATAATTTAAGAAATATATGTACAGGAATTTTTTAATTTTTACGATAGTTGTTAAAAAAATGTTATACCTACTGTACTTGTTGCGAAATTGTTTGATTTATTATGACCTAACTCTTAAGTCCTTATAGGTAAATTTTTATTTTTAATAATTTCTGTCAATTAAATGTTTTATATAAGGATTAGAAATTAGAATAAACCCACTAATATTATTTGCATGTAAAAGCCTGAAGTTGTATAAATCAAAATAATAGCCAAATCTATAGTTGTTATGGATATTCGTATAATTGTTATATTAATTAGTTCTTTATTTTCAGAAATTAAAATCCTTATTTTTAATTAAAATCCTTTGCTGTCCAACGTAAAATACAAATACATAATGTATTACCTAATATATTATTTGCAGTTTTGATGGTGGGTGGTAGTGTTGTAAAGAATAACTTTTATTCCGTATTCGAATAAATGAGTATTAATGTACCTATTCCAAATACGAATTAAAATACATTTCAAAAAAGGTGGGCTTGTAATGGATTGTGTTCAATTTGAATCCAATGATATCATTGTATAAGAAAAACAATTCTGAGCGAAGACGGTCAGTTAGCCTTCCTATGATATTACTTAGTATATTTGAAGATATTATTGTGAATAAAGTAATTTATATGTTATAACCTATTTACGTGGAACCTTATTTTAAATTTTAAATCCTTAGCTATGAAAGTTGAACAAATAGTAAATTTTTAACTACAGAATAATTAAAAATTAAAAATTTGAACTTTAAGCGCTATTATAACACAAAATTGTGCCAATGTATTTTTAATATTTTTAAACTGCTATTGTAACAATATATCAGAAGCCTTGAATTAAATGTTCAAGCTTTTGGACAGAACAACTAACATTTTATTGATATTTATAGAAAAAAAACTAAAAAAATTGAAAACTGAGAATTTCCGGTAAAAGCTCAAAAACAGTCAAAATATTTTAAAAATTGTATGGTATAGGTATAGATAATGAAAATATAAACACTCAGTAAAATGTTCATGTATCTACAGTTATTTGTTTTTGAATAACAATAAAATAACAAAACCGCTAGGTAGGTACATTTGAAATCCAATATTGTAAAAATATGAATTTCAAACGCTCATAAAAATTTAATTTGATTTGCTTGTAGACATTTTTTTTTGTTTGATAAAGTTAGACTAACTTATGAGGAATCTTGTATTAAATTTTCAAATCTTGGAATTAAAAAGAACAATTTTTATGAATTCTCAACCCAAAATAATTTGCTAATTTTCGCGATTATTCCGTATTTTGTCAAGATTTGAACTTTAAATACTTATAAATTAAAACTGTGACTAAGGATTTTTAATATTTTTCAAATGTCATTGCAACAATAATGTAAAAGCCTTGTATTAAATTTTCAACTTCTTTACCAACAAATAAAGTTTTATTGACATTCATAGAAAAAAATACTAATAAAATTGGAAACAGAAAATGTTCAAACAGTTCAAAACCAATCTAAATATTTTTAAAATGTTATCGTGTATAGAAAATGCAAATATAAACAACCAGTGAAAATTTTATGTTAATAGGTTCATTTGTTTTAGAGCTACTCCAAAAACCAAAATCGATTTTGCGTAAAAATTCTCGTTTTTCCTTAATTTTTGTTATTTTTCCCGTCGGTTTTGAAAACCATTGGGAATTTTAAATTTTGACCTCCCCAATACACGAATAATATTCACTGTCCCATCGAACAAGATACTGAAGTTGAAAATTTATTTCGACTTATTATCGTGTACACAAACACACAAAAAAAAAAAAAACATCATTGTAAAATCAATATATTCATCGTTCCAACGTGGTTTCCACTCACAATCTAAAAGGTACTGGGAAACCAAGTAATTATTATTTTTGTAATTTACCAGAGCATTGGAAAAATCAATGCGGGAAATAGTTGATAAATCAAAAAGTTAAGAAAACATACGGGGGAACAAGTAAAAGTGATGATGACAATGCATTTATAACGGGAACGATATTGAGAAAGGTTGGTTACTTGACTCAGGAGCATCTGATCATATGTGAGGTAAAATAAATTGGTTTTATAATTATTACGTATTGTTTGACAAATCAATTCAAGTATGAATATGACGATTCAATTTTGTTAGTAGAAGGAAAGGGTAATATAAAAATATTATAATTTGCAAACAATAAATGGAATAGTAATTATTTATTAGACGTACTATATGTGCCGGAATTAAAGTTTAATTAAAGTATAATTATGTTCGTTTTGTACAGCGTCTCTCACTCGCATTCGAGCTAAGGCTACGCTTTTTCTGAGTTTCACGACAACAGCTTACCTAATTGGCCGCTACCTGCTCATGTACCAGTGTTAAGGGGGTCGGAGCCGGTGCGTTTCTTGGTACAGACACAAGTCTTACAGGAAAAACTCTCACGCCCTATAGAATAGCCGGATTTCGTTAATTTTTTTATTTTTATTTAAAAGAAGAGAACTTTTGTAGGTCGAATGAAAGCCCGATTTTGAAAATTATAATTATAGAAGCTGGAGCCTGGAATAATATGCATTTGAATAATGCACAATATTTGTTCTTTTTCAAACGTATTTTTCTACTACTATTTAAAGTTAAATGAAAATTCGAGCTTTGATCCAACCTGAAAAAACTTCTCATCTTCAGATAAAAAAAAATGACCAAAATCCGACCTATCAACGAGGCATGGTAGTTTTTCCTGTACTCTGTAGAAGCATTTTTGTTCATCAAAACAGTGCTTCGATAATAGTCATCGAAGTCAATCACTGACTTGTGCATTCGTGTATGTAAGTATCTTTATCTGTGCGTGTAATTGTAGCTCACTCATACTAATATCGATTTACATACTCCCACACATGCACGTTCCGCACTAGGCCTATTCAATATGTGAATTTAATTGCCTAAATATTATAATAAATATTGTAAAGGAAAATGATAGTCATTTAAAAATATAAACATTTGTTGCATTCAGTTTCAATAGTAATTTACAAAAATGGTTTTCTTTAAATAAATATATCGTAGATATTATTGTAAAAACCTCGATTTCGATTTTTGTAAATTACTATTGAAACTGAATGCAACAAATGTTTATATTTTTAAATGACTATCATTTTCCTTTACAATATTTATGTATTGAATAGTTGGTAAAATGGCGTAAATTTCAGTATCATTTCTCCAAAGTACTAAAATCATTAAAAAACTTATTATTAAAAAGCATATAAAAAAATAAAAAAAAAAATGAATTAATATAAATAAATAATATTTCATTATTACATTTAAGACAATTATATAACAATTGTATAAATAAAAAATAAAATTTTATGGTTTCAAGTGAGAAAACTAAATAATATAAAAAGCGTGGTTTTTACAGTAAAACGTCATATTTATAAAGAAAACAATTTTTGTAAATTACTGTTGAAACTGAAAGCAAAAAATGTTTATATTTTCAAAGAGCTATCAATTTCCTTTACAATATGTATGTATTGAATAGTTAGTAAAACTGCGTAAATTTAAGTATTACTCCTCAAAAGTTCAAAAACCACTAAAACACTTAAAATTTCAACATAATATAGCAATTAGGAAAAAAAAAATAATTAAAATATAAAAATAATATGTCGTTGTTACATGTACGTATATAATTTAATAACTGTGGAAAAAAAAATTCTATTTTTATCGTTGAAGTGTGAAAATTAAATAAAAAGAAAATGAATAAAAGTTTGAAAATATCAATCAAATAATGTATATATTTTATACTAACAGCTGTAAGTCAGGTGTATGTTAATTAATTTTTTTGAAATTCTGATTTAATCGTCAGAATAATGTAACGATTAATTATTGATAAAAAAAACCAATAATTTTTTAGTTTAAAAAAAGGTACTTTTGGCACGCTAAATTCGTGTTTCATCCCACTGTGATAGACGGTACTATTCTATTTCGTAAGATCTGTGAAGTTCAAGTGAATTGCGAAAAACGATTTACGGTTAGATACTCAGCATCTAAAAACGAATAAACATGAGCGGTAGTTAAATAGTCAACGAAATAGTATGAAGGTATCAACTACACAACAGTTGTTCTCTTCAAGTACCTCCAAAAAGTGTGCATTTTCAAAATATTTATGTAAGTCAATGATGTGTGCTAATATTCCTCTTAATAAAATTATGAATACCTACTGAATTTTGGTAATTCCTAGAAAAATATACCCTTAAAGATATTCCATGCAAATCTACTTTAAGAAAAACATATTTAAATGAATGTTACGAAGACATGTCGTTGGGAATAAAATTTGGATATCTATCGATGAAAGTACTGACGTCGAAGGTAGATGTATTGCGAACGTAATAGTCGGAACATTATTGGTAGATGAACCTGGTGAAATATTTTTATTGACATCCGAAGTTCTTGATAAAGTTAATTTTTCAACAATAGCTAAACTATTTGATGCATCAATGTTTAATTTGTGGCCAGATGGAATCCGGCACGATGACGTACTTTAATTTGCAAGTGATATATATGAAAAAAGCTGGTAAAGCTATAAAAGCGTTATAGGTACTCAAAATGATACACGTCACATGTTTGGCTCACGGAATGCATAGAATAGCAGAAGAAATACGTAGGCATTTCCCAAACGTAGATAAATTAATATCGAGGGTAAAACAAGTGTTTTTGAAAGCACCGTCTCGTACTATATTATTCAAAACTGAAGCTCCTGTAATTCCACTTCCGCCGGAGCCTATACTAACACGTTGGGGGACATGGCTACAAGCAGCTTCATACTACTGTCAATATTTTAAAGAAATATACAAAGTTTTACAACTTCTAGATTCGAACGATGCGGTTTCTATTAGAGAAGCTAAAATCATTGTAACTGACCGTTCTGTGGAAATGAAAACTTAACTTTCATTCATGCAAATTATGGTTTTTTACCGACAACAATAACACAACTCGAAAAACAAAAACTCCCGTTACATGAATCAATAGCGACAGTGCAATCCGTCGAAAATAAGTTAGAGCACATTATTGACGAGGCAGGCACTTCAATCAAAGAAAAATTAAAAATTTTTTGGAAAAAAACAGTGGTTTTAATGATTTAAAAAAATATCAAGCATTTTAACTGGTGAAGCAACGTCAATGAAAGGACTACCAGAAGACTTAAATGGGAATGACTTGGCGCACTTTAAATACGCACCCATAACTTCATCGGATGTTGAAAGAAGTTTTTCGCGCTACAAAAATGTACTTACAGACAACCGTCGTTCATTTGGGATAGAAAATATCAAGAAAGTTCTGGTTATTTAATACAGGTATGACGGTTACAATAATCTATATGTTTAATGAATTAAAAAAAAATTAATATAATTTTTCAAATAACTTTTATTCTATATATATTTTTAGATTGAAAAAATTACAATCCATCAAACACAAAATACAAGCCAAAACATTAAGCCAAACATAAAAAATAAATTTTTTTGTATATTCAATAAATTTTATTTTGCATATTTAACATATTTTCGTGCATATTTTGCATCTTTTAACTCCTATAACTTCCGAGCCCTAGTTAAAATAATAACAAATAGTAAAATATAATAATATGTGTTTTTTAATCTTATTAAAATACAAAAATAGAGAAGTAGAGAACAGAGCTAACAATTTTCAGTAGAATGTAGAACCTTAGAAAGGGCCCTTTGATCGGATCGCAGACTGGGCGTTTTAACGCCATTACGACCCTGCAAGAGGCCGTTTTAGCAGTATACGATTTTACGAACTACATTCGTAATTGTGTAAGGTAATTAAAATTCGTAAACGCCGACCCTTCCGAACAATAACCAAATTATACATAATGGGTACTGTTCCTCTGGCCATTAGCCAACGTTGTAGTTTCTAATTTTACTATTATTTTATATTTCAATAATTTAAATTTAAAAGAAAATGTTGGTCACAAAACCAGAAAGACCTGGAAAAAAATGTACACAACAATATTATTATGACAATTATATGGATAATAAATAATTTAAGAAATATATGTACAGGAATTTTTTAATTTTTACGATAGTTGTTAAAAAAATGTTATACCTACTGTACTTGTTGCGAAATTGTTTGATTTATTATGACCTAACTCTTAAGTCCTTATAGGTAAATTTTTATTTTTAATAATTTCTGTCAATTAAATGTTTTATATAAGGATTAGAAATTAGAATAAACCCACTAATATTATTTGCATGTAAAAGCCTGAAGTTGTATAAATCAAAATAATAGCCAAATCTATAGTTGTTATGGATATTCGTATAATTGTTATATTAATTAGTTCTTTATTTTCAGAAATTAAAATCCTTATTTTTAATTAAAATCCTTTGCTGTCCAACGTAAAATACAAATACATAATGTATTACCTAATATATTATTTGCAGTTTTGATGGTGGGTGGTAGTGTTGTAAAGAATAACTTTTATTCCGTATTCGAATAAATGAGTATTAATGTACCTATTCCAAATACGAATTAAAATACATTTCAAAAAAGGTGGGCTTGTAATGGATTGTGTTCAATTTGAATCCAATGATATCATTGTATAAGAAAAACAATTCTGAGCGAAGACGGTCAGTTAGCCTTCCTATGATATTACTTAGTATATTTGAAGATATTATTGTGAATAAAGTAATTTATATGTTATAACCTATTTACGTGGAACCTTATTTTAAATTTTAAATCCTTAGCTATGAAAGTTGAACAAATAGTAAATTTTTAACTACAGAATAATTAAAAATTAAAAATTTGAACTTTAAGCGCTATTATAACACAAAATTGTGCCAATGTATTTTTAATATTTTTAAACTGCTATTGTAACAATATATCAGAAGCCTTGAATTAAATGTTCAAGCTTTTGGACAGAACAACTAACATTTTATTGATATTTATAGAAAAAAAACTAAAAAAATTGAAAACTGAGAATTTCCGGTAAAAGCTCAAAAACAGTCAAAATATTTTAAAAATTGTATGGTATAGGTATAGATAATGAAAATATAAACACTCAGTAAAATGTTCATGTATCTACAGTTATTTGTTTTTGAATAACAATAAAATAACAAAACCGCTAGGTAGGTACATTTGAAATCCAATATTGTAAAAATATGAATTTCAAACGCTCATAAAAATTTAATTTGATTTGCTTGTAGACATTTTTTTTTGTTTGATAAAGTTAGACTAACTTATGAGGAATCTTGTATTAAATTTTCAAATCTTGGAATTAAAAAGAACAATTTTTATGAATTCTCAACCCAAAATAATTTGCTAATTTTCGCGATTATTCCGTATTTTGTCAAGATTTGAACTTTAAATACTTATAAATTAAAACTGTGACTAAGGATTTTTAATATTTTTCAAATGTCATTGCAACAATAATGTAAAAGCCTTGTATTAAATTTTCAACTTCTTTACCAACAAATAAAGTTTTATTGACATTCATAGAAAAAAATACTAATAAAATTGGAAACAGAAAATGTTCAAACAGTTCAAAACCAATCTAAATATTTTTAAAATGTTATCGTGTATAGAAAATGCAAATATAAACAACCAGTGAAAATTTTATGTTAATAGGTTCATTTGTTTTAGAGCTACTCCAAAAACCAAAATCGATTTTGCGTAAAAATTCTCGTTTTTCCTTAATTTTTGTTATTTTTCCCGTCGGTTTTGAAAACCATTGGGAATTTTAAATTTTGACCTCCCCAATACACGAATAATATTCACTGTCCCATCGAACAAGATACTGAAGTTGAAAATTTATTTCGACTTATTATCGTGTACACAAACACACAAAAAAAAAAAAACATCATTGTAAAATCAATATATTCATCGTTCCAACGTGGTTTCCACTCACAATCTAAAAGGTACTGGGAAACCAAGTAATTATTATTTTTGTAATTTACCAGAGCATTGGAAAAATCAATGCGGGAAATAGTTGATAAATCAAAAAGTTAAGAAAACATACGGGGGAACAAGTAAAAGTGATGATGACAATGCATTTATAACGGGAACGATATTGAGAAAGGTTGGTTACTTGACTCAGGAGCATCTGATCATATGTGAGGTAAAATAAATTGGTTTTATAATTATTACGTATTGTTTGACAAATCAATTCAAGTATGAATATGACGATTCAATTTTGTTAGTAGAAGGAAAGGGTAATATAAAAATATTATAATTTGCAAACAATAAATGGAATAGTAATTATTTATTAGACGTACTATATGTGCCGGAATTAAAGTTTAATTAAAGTATAATTATGTTCGTTTTGTACAGCGTCTCTCACTCGCATTCGAGCTAAGGCTACGCTTTTTCTGAGTTTCACGACAACAGCTTACCTAATTGGCCGCTACCTGCTCATGTACCAGTGTTAAGGGGGTCGGAGCCGGTGCGTTTCTTGGTACAGACACAAGTCTTACAGGAAAAACTCTCACGCCCTATAGAATAGCCGGATTTCGTTAATTTTTTTATTTTTATTTAAAAGAAGAGAACTTTTGTAGGTCGAATGAAAGCCCGATTTTGAAAATTATAATTATAGAAGCTGGAGCCTGGAATAATATGCATTTGAATAATGCACAATATTTGTTCTTTTTCAAACGTATTTTTCTACTACTATTTAAAGTTAAATGAAAATTCGAGCTTTGATCCAACCTGAAAAAACTTCTCATCTTCAGATAAAAAAAAATGACCAAAATCCGACCTATCAACGAGGCATGGTAGTTTTTCCTGTACTCTGTAGAAGCATTTTTGTTCATCAAAACAGTGCTTCGATAATAGTCATCGAAGTCAATCACTGACTTGTGCATTCGTGTATGTAAGTATCTTTATCTGTGCGTGTAATTGTAGCTCACTCATACTAATATCGATTTACATACTCCCACACATGCACGTTCCGCACTAGGCCTATTCAATATGTGAATTTAATTGCCTAAATATTACCCCTTAATAAATGAACGGCACAGACACCCTTAATATACATATAAACCTAATTAATTACTTGAATACACACGGAAAACTAGTTTGCTACACAGATGATACAGTACTTTTTGTTGAAGGCCAATTCTGGGATGAAGTATTTGCTAGTGTTCAGTCCAACATGAGTAAAATACAAAAACTGCTATGTGAAAATAATTTATTCCTAAACAAAGAAAAAACCTACATATTAGTTATTACCACACTATATGGTTAATTTGAATCAAACAAATAAAACAAATCTATGTATACAAGAGAATGACTGTTTAAAACAAAATATATGTACATGCCAAATATTTGTAAAAATAGTTAAAAACTGTAAATATTTAGGTATAGAAATGTGTCATAATCTTAAATGGAATGACCACATAAAATGTTTAATAATTAAATTAAGAAAACATATGTTTGCATTTAAAAATTTAACATATATCTTAGAACTTAAGACAATTAGAGTAGTGTATCAAGTCAGGGATGGGTTTAAGGGGGTGGCTAAGGGGCCAGTAGCCCCCCCCACCTTTGGACTAAGCTACCTAACTATTTTTCAAAGCCAAGTATTATGATATATTGATTATTGATATATTAATAATTGTTTTTCGTTCGACGACTGACGTTTGACATGAAGTGTAATATTATTATGAAAATATGTATATAATAATATACAACTAACTAAATTCTTAAACCTCTATTAGCCCCAGCCCCTTGGTGAGTGATAAAACCCGCCCCTGTATCAAGCTATTAGAGAATCAATGGCGTGGCAAACTAAAATTTTCCAGAGGTCAGTTACAATTATCCCAATTATTTATGCTATAATGTGTTAGAGCTTGAATTGTGTTATCGTACGTTGTCGGGATAGAGACCTTATTTATCTTATATTATATGCCGCCAGTCGCGTATCGAAGTTTGTACCGAGCACAACGAGCGGCTTCACAGTTATTATTATATTATAAAGAAAAGTATACAGTCCACTTGAGGTATATGTTCTTTTTCTTAAAGGTCTTAGTTCCTCTTAAGACATAATATGTATTAATGTAATATAACAAGTTATATTTGAGATCGGTATTGACTACACTCTTATTGAGATATTAAATTTACTAGGGGACCCACTGGCTACCACCCACCCATCCATTTAAGTGCCACGCCACTGAATAGAATCCATAATTAATTATGGTATTTCTATATGGAGAGGTACATATTATACAACTATTGATCCATTAAAAAAAAATACTAAATAAAATCCTAAAAAAAAAAAAAATGACTCAAAATACCACACAAAATATTTATACAATGACATGAATGTACTACCAATAAAAATATTATTTTATAAAGCGTCAGTACTTAACATAGTTAAAAATAACCTTACTTTTAAAACTGAACATACTAGACAAATATCTAATATCAAAGTACCGACTTTGCACAAACAATTAACACAATTCACATACTTATATATTGGTTCAAAAATGTATAATATACTACCTTAATAAATTAAACACAGTAACTCTTTTAAGATTCTTAAAAAAAAAAAAAATTTGTTTGGCTATTACAAGAACAAAATATAGACTCATAACAAACGTATAGGATTACTGCATTATTTACCATATTAATCGTGCAACTTTGGTAATTATTGTTAAATTTAGTTTTATACTACCATATTATATTGTATTATTTAACTAAACAATTTTTTACATAATACTATATTATAAATATTATAGTTATGTGAGAAATGTATATTAGAAATTGTAATTGTTTAATTTATTTTATTAACTATTTCTAAATTCGCCTTTTACGATTAAAGTGGTGCTTGCACAACTATTTTGAGATTCACGTTGGTTGATAAAAATCTTTTTTTGTTTATAAGTAATTATCATCATTGGTTACAGGTTTTAATAAAAACAATTGTATACACCATTATACTGAGTATTAAATAACGAATTGAACAAAGTTTGAACGAAGTGAATGGGGGCTGTTATATTATATTTTATTGTAACTATAATGTATGTATTGTAATGTATTATTACTTAGTAGACCGTACCTATTTTGTGAAATTTGATTCATACATTAAAATAATGTGGTTTTGATATTTGTTATCAAATAAGAAATAGACTATTATTAGTTGGCCTGTGGCCCCAGTAGTCTGTGGACTTGCACTCCAGTGATGGACACCCTTCTCCCCGGTAGTTGGGTCACTAGATGCCATACTTAAATACACTATAAATTAAGTTTACAATTGCTTTTTTATAGTAAGGTTCTGCAAAAAAATATTCTTTATGGGGAATACGACGTTTGCTGAGTATAGATATAAAACTTCAATGTTTTTTTAAACTGTATAATAACATGTTTTAAAAATAATATTATAAATAGTTTTGGTAAAAATATTAAACATATTTAAAAAGAATCTTAGTCGTATCAAATACTTTTAAGTCATATATATATAATGACTATAATTAATAAACTATAGTTTATACTAGTGTAAAAAATAATTTTTACTATGAAATTTCAAAATATAGTAAAACAAAACCAATTAAAATACAATATGTAATACAGCAATTGCATGTCCTAGTAAAAAATCTTTAATGGTGCATGATATGTATGATTGAGTAGTTTTGATGATCACATTATTTGTATCAACATCCGTCATCATTTAAAAAAAAAAGTTATATAATTTAATATTGATTAATACAAAATATAGAAAAACTCTGTTAAATGTCAAAGGAATTAAAATTTAAGAATATATTAACGCACTAACAAGAAAGTAATTAATTTGTTAATAGTTATGAATTATTATAATATTTGAATAGAAATCAAAAACATCTAATGGGTGGGTTTTTATTCTTAGTAAATTTAATTTTTTTAATTATAATTAAATTTATTAAGAATAAAAATATTAAGAAATTAAGAAGTTGTCAAATATATTATAGCCGAGAGATCGCTGTAATATATTGACAACTTCTAATATTTTAAATAATATTAACAAAGTTTTGCAGTATGTAAAAAAAATATTAATTTCTTAACGATATATTTTAATATAATAGTGTAGGTATAGAACGTAGTTTTTAACAGTTTTGCATTTTGGCCAAATAAATAGGTCAACGGGTGAAAAACCAAAATACTAATCGACATAATTTCATTCATTAGCACATATTATGATAAGAATATATATACATATATATATATATATATATATATATTATAGCGAATTATATAAAACAACGGAGCATTAGATGGTCCCTTTGCACTACATTTTGAATATTATTTGTTTATTTCTGATTATAAAAAAAAGTATTTGAGTTAGAACTTTGAAACTTTTATAAGTTACTTTAGGGTATTTAAGAAACATATATCCATAGTCAAATTACTTTATTTTTCATTATTAAATAATAGTTAAATTTTTTTGTTTTGGTTACCCGGGGGTTGGGGTTTTCTTTGCACCACTTAAAGATTGCTTGTTTTCAATGAAATATCGTGTCTGGTACAATTGGGTGATTAATTAAAAAACAAAAATTAATATAATTTAATAAAGTGTTAAAATGTTCTCAATAGTTGGGCGTGATGATAATTGATGAGATAATAAATGAAAAGTGCTGTACAATTTTAATGTAAAGTGACTAAATTTAAATATAAAATGTAAAATAATCTGATTGAATTTTTGGTTTTTGTTTGTTCTAGATGTTTACTGATGCTTCAATCACTTTAGATAGTTGTTGGCAGCTTAAACAGGATACAATTACACAATTATAGAAATTATTTGAATTTGTAAACCATATTGGTGTTTTAAAACAAAAAAATCAAGTTACATTGTAAAATATTGATATCTTCATATAGGTTTCATAAGTAATATTAAAAATTTTGTTGACTATTTGTATGTCTTTGTATTGTAGTAATGTTTAGTTGTATAATTGTTGTTTTTTCCTCTTCTAAATAATTTTCATTCACCAAATGTAGTAGTGTGGCCTTTATATGTTTTTTGTCAATATAGTTAGTTTATAGCTTATTATAGCCATAACTACTTTGTTAGACCATATTGGATAACTGAGAAAAAAAAAATTGAAAGTCATTAATACATTTTAAATAATTATGTAGTATATTTCTAAACATTATTACATCTAGTGACCACATTGAATTTTCATAGTAAATATAAATGCACGCCAATGTCAACATTTTATTGAAATCCATAACAACTGTATGTAGCATAAAAAATAGAATATGACCGACTGATCGTCAATAATGATTTTGAAATTTGGGAAGAATCTGTTTTTAATACATTTATATTTTACATTATTTATTTTAATTATTTTAGTAATGTGATGAATATTGTTTTTAAAATTTACCGTGTTTGTTCATGATTTATATTGATGCATTGCATCAGCCACCTTGAATCCAATTTTATTTACAAATTCCTTAAATTCTTTGTCTTCTGCGTACATACTTGCATTTAAGGTATGGTGAAATGTTTAGTATGATTTTGGTCTGACGGACAAAGAATCCATGAATTTGTTCTTTAAATAAATTGATGTACGTTATTATAGTGTACAATTGTACTAACTCTATTTTTTCTGGCTTGTACATACTATTTTCAGTAGAATTATATATTTTTTTTTTAAATCTAGTTGCATTACACATTACCAAAACGTCTCAAGTACCCTCAGCTACCCTCCCTGCGGATTATCATTGTGTTGAGAGTCGATGTGATATTTCAGATTAAATTTGAATGTAAATGATTTAAAACAATCTTCGCAATCATGACTTTTCCCTCCAAAATATGTATAGAAATGTCTTTCTAAATTGTCACGTCTCTTGAAATACCTAGGACAGTAATAACAATGCAGTTAACCAATTGTGTCATGACGTATCACTACATGATTTTAGTATCATGATTTATATTTAAATTCTTTTTGACAGAATTTACAAATGTATAATTTATTTGCATCCTCATCACTGTTAATAAACAATTATCTTTGAATCTCTACATATAATTTTATTTATTCTGGTTTATTAGTTTTACAAAACCTACAGAAAATAGTGATTAAAATAAACACATTTTAATGGGCCATAATTAAATCATATTAACTATTTAAATTAAAAAACAATTTTTAACTAAAAGTGACTTACAGCTTTGTATATGATTATTGTTTAGTGGGACATAAATGAACATCATATCATAAACTTAACATATGTATTATACAAAACACCATTGTTTATACCTTGTGTTGTAGGTGGCAGTATTTCAACGGCAGTTGATTTCGTTTCTGCCTGATCATCGATGCTTTTTGTTGCTGACAGCGGGAGTGAATGTATACTAACTGTAATAAAAATATATTACCGTATTTAAAAAAAATGCTAGATAGAAGCCATGTGTCTACAATACATAAAATAAATGTATGGAATAATGGATGATGGTCATGTTACTTTATGAAAACAATATTAATTTTAAATTACTATATGCTGGGCTGGAAGTGGTTAAAGTTATTTGAAAAAGTGACTAAGTGACTGAATTTAATCAAAAAAGTGACCTAGGTACATGAATTTGTTTCATAACTCACTGCTATATTAAACAATTATCTTTGAATCTCTACTTATAATTTAATTTATTTTGACATAGGTACTTAATTTTACAAGAAATACAGAAAATAGGGATTAAAATAAACATCAATTTTAATAGCACATATTTAAATTAAATTTTTTTTTTTTTTTTTACTAAAAGTTATTTACTTTCAGCCCTGTATATGAGTATTGATTATCAAGACAAAAATGAATATAATATCATAAACATAACACACACAAAACACCATTGTTATTACCTTGTGTTGTAGGTGGCATTATCCGAACGGTAGTTGATTTCGTTTCATCGATGCTTTATGCTGCTGACGGTAGGTATATATGAACACTAACAACTGTAATAAAAATATAGCCAAAACTACTTAGATATGACTATATATTATATTGGATAGCTGAGAAAAAAAAATGAAGGTCATTAGGTAATATATTTTAAATAATTATGTAGTATATTTCTAAACATTATTACATACTGTGTCATCTAGTGACCACAATGAATTTTCATAGTAAATATAAATGCACGCCAATGTCAACATTTTATTGAAATCCATAACAACTGCATGTGGCACAAAAATTAGAATATGACCGACTGATCGTCAATAATGATTTTGAAATTTGGGAAGAAGCTGTTTTTAATAAATTTATATTTTACATTATTTATTTTAATTATTTTAGTAATGTGATGAATATTGTTTTTAAAATTTACCGTGTTTGTTCATGATTTATATTGATGCATTGCATCAGCCACCTTGAATCCAATTTTATTTACAAATTCTTAAAGTTCTTTGTCTTCTGCGTACAGTTGTATTTAAAACAATACTAGAAGTTAAATTATTGAAATTAACATTTGGTCGAAAACTTTAGTATCATGTGTTTGTATACATCAAAATTTAATGACTGTATGTAATAATGGTTGACAGTCATATATATTATATAAAAATAAATAAATGCCTAATTTGAATTTACTTTAGTTTTCCACAAAAATGAACATGATAACATATTAACATCATAAAAAAAATGTATAAAAACTCTTGTTGGGGATTTAGTTGGTAAGAGAACTAATTGACTCCTGGGTTAGGTGATATGTCGTGTAATCGTGTTATCACTTATTAACACGACGAAATGTTTGGCACCGCCTCAATGCCTCATCAAAACACAATCTCCTGTTGGCTTGTGCAGCTGCTGCTGCGTCGCGTTCTGGTGTGCCGTATTTATTATTTAACCACCCGCAAGCATCAGGAATCAGCGCATCAGCGTGCTACCGCCGGACGCCATTTTCACCGACGCTACCAGACTAGAGAGTACAGACTCGTTCCTGTCATCTTTTATGCCCTCGCCGCCGACTGAATTTACATTTTTTACTCGATCGTAGTTGTTCGGTCACTCTTCATTTTTTGCCACCATGGATAACAGCTCTGAACGCGTTCCCTCGAATGACCCGCCCGCACAGAATGACAACAATGTTGGAAACGGCAATGACAACGACGATAATGTCGACAGCAGCAACGATGTCGGCAACGACAACGATGTCGTCAACGGCAACGACAATGATGTGGTCAACGACAACGATATTGTCAACGACAACGATGTCGTCAATGACAACGATATTGCCAACGACAACGATGTCGGCAATGACCACACCGCCGGAACCACTGGCGTAAGTAGAAAGTTGTAGTCAATATAGTATTTTTATTTTACATAACTATTCACGGTTTGCGTTTTGTTGGTTATCATCGTCATCATCGATACCTAGCCATTTTTCTCTTTTAGTTCAATTATAACTTTGGGGACCTCGCCCACATTGTTTCTAATAGTATTGCTTTGATGGAATATCAGTCTTATTGAAACAGTATTGTCGTTGAACATTGTCTGGAGGAGACAGCTAGTTTTCCCATTTTTAAAATCAGTTGTCTGTAATTGGTGACTGGTTATGGCTTTAAACATAAATACAAATGGCTAGGTGCTGTAGTGTGTGGCATTTGACTTATTTGTAAGTATTGAGTACTTTTATTTTGCATCCATGACATATTATGTTACAGCTTCTACATGATTTATTGATAGTCAGCCTAGTAGGTATTGGCATATTCTAAAGATACCATTTTTTTTCATTCAAAACTTGTAATTAGATAAACTTACATATTTGTATTATTTGATTAATCAAACAATATCATTATTAGTTAAATAATATTGCAATATTCATTTTATATACCTAATCATTACATGATGATAATATTTTACTTCAATCCAAAAAACAGAAATAATACTTAGATACCATGTGAGTGTTTTCCTATATTATTCTATGAATGTGTAGGTGCCTCAAAATAGACACATACCTATAATTATGGGTACCTAAATATAAGTTAATTTTAATTTTGAGTGAATACCGAAAATGTAGGTATTCAGTTATTGATTAAATTTAGTATTTTTACTTTTCATTTTAAGAAACTATAATATAGGCAGGGTTGGGCAAGATACTCAAAAAAAGTATCATGATACAAGATACATTGTGAATTTAGAAAAGATACAAAATACTTGATACTTTTATATTTCAAATCAAATTTTATTAACTATTAAACGTAAAATTAAAAATAATCAATTATAAAGTAACAAAATATGAAAAAATTGTAAACGGGCAGTTGACACAGTGACACAGTAATACAGACGACAGAACGAATAGAATGGTACAACAGCGTGAATAGTGTACTGTTATTGCTTATCTTTACTTTTGATTTTATTTTCTATTTTATGTGGAAATACCTACACGGTTACACTCCTTATATCCAGGTAAATGATTCATATTATATGAGAACAAAATTTTCGATTTAGTGCTTTTCTGTACAGGCTACGGCCATACGGGCACCTTAATTTAATTTGTGTTTATCAGACTATCTTAAATTTATAAAATTGTGTGGTACATTTTTTTGTTATCGTTAATTTCGGCTATATTGGACCTGGACAATATTTTTTGTAAAAATACAATCCGCGGCAAAATTATCTAATATCGAAAATCAAAATGTTTTGGTACTATTCAGTACAAATTTTTACAATAATAGTATCTTATATACATGATACATGATACTTGATACTTAAAAATGATGTATCATGATACAAGATACAATTGTATCTTTAATACTGCTCAACCCTGAATATAGGTAGTATTATTCACTATTAGGTATTTTAACTTCCTATAGTATTTTGATCTTTCAATATTACAAATTCCTTAAATGTGTAAATAAAAATAAATCATAAATACCTTGAACTTAAATGTATAATAGACAATAGTACTGTAATTTAGGTAATATAAAATAAAAATGGTAGTAAAGTAGACGAATAATAAAACAAATTTACTCACAAAATTAAACCTTTGAATCAAGTTAATGAATTATAAATACCTTTATTCATGATACCAAGTACCTAATATTGACGCACAATACACATTTATAGTTAGCCGTAGACAATAAAAACTATATTATCTGTGTCATTGAAAATTATCTACTTTTATTTCATTTTAACTTTAATATAGTTGTGTTTTGTTTAAAATAGTTTTATTAAAAAATGTAGATCCTTAATATAATCAATGAATAATTTAAACTATTTTTCAAATGTGTCACCATGTGTAAGTATATTATGTACTATATTATTACCATTAATGACTTTCATTACAACAACAATTGAGTGTTAGTGTATGGCCTAATTTATGTTAATGTATTGTGGATTGAATATTTGTTTTGTACTTTTTTACATTTTTTTTTTCTTTACAGATTGTGCCTTCTCCAAGTCATAAACCTGCTACGCCTTCTTTAAGTTCAAAAAGCATCACAAAATCACTAGAGTCTACTATTCCTATCTGTGATATGAAAATTTATGAAAATCGTCTGAAGTCATTTAAAAAATGGCCATCAGAATGTATTACACCTGATAAATTGGCTAGGGCTGGCTTTTATTATATAGGAATACAAGATAAAGTGAGATGTTTATACTGCCCAAATGGATTTGAATGCTGGGGAAAGGATGACGATCCGTATATTGAACATAAATTGGCATCTCCAGAGTGTCCATTTTTCAAGGAAAAACTAGGTAAACATTTAATATAAATACATTTCATACAAAAACATTTTTTTTTAATAAATTATATTAGATAAATATGTTTAAAATTGTAATAACTATTGTATTGGTATTTTGTATTATGAATTATATCTATGTATATGTATTAAAATATACTAATGATAATTTGTTTTTACAGATCACAAATCTGATGTTTTGACAACATATATTCAAAATTTCTTACGTTCCGTTGGTATTGTGACAGATACGAATATGAAAGTTTTCCCAATGTATAAAGCATTAACCTCTTTGGAATCTCGTAAGAAAACATTCGAAACATTCACAAAAAGACTAACCCATGATGTTAAAACTTTTTGTAAAGCTGGGCTATTTTACATGGGTAACTTTTATAATATTTATAATTTGTATGATCAGAATATATAGTCAACAATGTTTGCATCTTAAGGTAAAAACGATAGGATGTTATGTTTCTGCTGTAACCAAGGTTTGATGGATTGGGAAGTTGACGATGATCCTTGGGTTGAACATGCACGGTGGTCACCACTTTGCAGTTATGTTCTTTTAAGTAAAGGCAAACGTTTTGTGGAAGAGGTTGGTGGTGAATTAGACTATAGTTTACGAATCAACATAGAGGTTAGTATTTTTTAATTCATTTTTAAGATGTAATTGATTATATGCATTGTATTATTTTTACAGGAATTGAATAAGTTATTTACCATTCACAGACATATTGCAGTTGACAGCAATACATTGAGGTATGTTTTAATATATTTTATGGTTTTGAGCAGTAACCTGATATATTATTAAAACACTTAACATGATAATGAGTTACCTATAAATAAAAAGTACTTTAAGATGAATGCTTTAAATGATGTAATTTTGGGTTATTATGAATATTAATTAAGCTTGGTAATGAATTAATAAAAAACTAAGGAGAAATTTAAATTACATTTTCAAACCTAAGGTAAAATAATTAAAAATGTATGTTTTACTACATGTTTTACTACTTAATATTTTTGTAAAATAATTAGATTTTGAAAAGTATCAAGCCACTTGTATAGTACAGATTAAAATTTATAATTTTTTAAGATTATATTTATTTGATATGTTTATAGAATTACTATGTGACATTAATTTATTGGTCAGTTTACTTTTTATTTAAGTTTAAATAATTTAATATTTATATTTAACAAATAAGTGATTTATATCTTAAACATATAATGTCTATAATGTTTAATCATTTTGGTTTCAAAAACAGGTATTTAAAACAGACAATGCAAAATTTTAATGCGGTGGAAAGCAATATATTGATTTTTTGATGTATTTATAAACCTGACAAAAGTAAACATACCTAAAATCATTGAATTTCAATTAAAATATTTCTCCTATTATAAATTATTAATAATATGTCAAAAGTTATTTGTTTTGTTTACATTCAATTTGACTAACTAATTAAATTTAAAACTTTTTAATACTTAAAATGTAATTAGTCACCTTTTTAGTGAAATTATATCCATAATATATATAAATTTGAATTCCATATCATATTAATAACTGTATTTATTGAACTAAAACATTTTTCCTTATATTATATTATTTATTATTGATATTTTTTTCTTTTTTAGGAATTTGGAAACATTAACCGAAAGTAATACGTTCATGGACTTTGTGGAACCTGTGACAATTATACGCGTAACTCCACAAGATCCATCTGCGCCTGATTCTGTGCTGTGTAAAATTTGCTTTAAAGAAAAATTGGAAGTACTTTTCATGCCTTGTGGTCATGTTATTGCTTGTATCCAATGTGCAGTGACACTTGATCTGTGTGCTTTATGCAGACAGCCGTTTACTATGACTATGAGAGTTGGCCTTTATGTTACCAATCTAAAAGAATTCAGTAATTTTCCATTCACCATCCATTCAAATGAACTAATTGATCCAGTTCTTTGTAAGGTTTGTTGCAAAGAAGAAATGCAAGCTTTATTTTTACCATGTAGACACATATCTACTTGTTATAAATGCGCACCAAAAGTAAATCAATGTCTGGTATGTTTTGAGCCAGTATATGCATATATGCAAGTGTTCTTATAGCATTTATATAAGATGTAACAATCTAAACCTAATTAAGATTTCAAAACATTTAAATATACAAACATAAATATAGTTTTTTTTTTCATCAGTTTAATATTAGTTTGTTAATTAATTAATAAGAATTTATAATTATTGTAAGAATCAAGTTAGAATTAAGTGAATGGAACAATATTATCATACTTGACTGAATTTTTTTTTGTCTTAAATATTGCATTAATTTTTGTTTAGGTTAAATCAAATTATAAATGTTTTTTAATCTGCCTTTTTTATTACTGTATAAACTATAAATGTATTGACAATATTTATAATTAAAAAACTTGATCTAACATCAATAGGGAAATATAAATACCTAGGGTACCATCCAACTTATTATTGAAAAGTAAAAATATATTAAATTTCTATTCAAGTGTTATAACTAGATACCGGATTTATATGAGCTTAAAATTTTGAAAATAAGTTGCTTCTATGCTCTATAATTTCATCAAAAAAATCTTTTGAATGCAAAAATATTCTTTTTCATAAAAGTGTATTAACAAAAATTGTAAATTAAATTATATTAAATGAAAATTTGTATTTATCTTTGTGTAACAATTTTCTATGTCAAAACAACAGTTATATTAAGTATTAATAATTAGGTTCATTAATTAATATTGACATTTTATTTTAATACCTTTTTAATATGTAAGTGTAATTTAAGACTGTAATATTATTGTATTGCCAATATTATTTATTCTTTATTCCTTATGATAAATTTTATATAAAATATTAATTTGATACCAGATGAGAAATATTTTTGAAATTAATATTTCTTAATTGCCTGCCACTAAAAGTGTTTAATGCTAAGGTTAGAAAATAAGCTTTAATTAAATTGTATATTATATCATCCGTGGATTTATATATTGAAAAAACGAATTTATTATTTTTGATAAGAACCCTGGAACTTGATGACTTGGATGTGTTCTTAAAATTAACTAACAACTGTCTAAAAATTCATAAAGAAAATAATGTCAAAAATGTTAAAATTACTCATGAAATATTGTTTTGATATACAAATTTTATAATTTAATTTAATTTAAAAAATATAAATATAAGTATATATTATTAGGTACGATGGATATAATATAATATAGTTATGAGCAAAAATTGATCAAGTAAAAACTTTTATCTCCATTTTTTTTTTTTTGTACGTTTGGCATTGAACACAAGCTTAGAAACAACATCACGGTTTCATAGTATATAATATTTTTGTATTTATTCTGTAATTTATTTATCATTTCCAACACCAGGAATTTTATATTAGTATAGTAATAAATATATTTTATAATTTCAAATAGTTTGTATTTTACATAATAAATTAATTAAGTTTGGCTCTGATGCAGTATGCGCTCTATCACAAAATGTGCTCCATCACGGTCCGACAAACCAAGACTGTGGCTTACCGCGTATATAATTACTATATATACTATATATATTATGTATAATTAGTTTTGGATCATCACTTTTTGATGGAATTCTGGATTTATCTCCAAATCTATCTTACCTAATTTTTTAAATAAAATCATTTATATTGTTATGTACCGTATATTTTGTATTTTAAAAATCATAGTTATTTATAAGTATTCAAAAAACTGAATTTAAAAAAATTAAATGATATATATATATTTTAAAATCAATACTTCTTACATACATGTATTTAACAAAACTAAATAATTTGCATTATGTATAATTAATAATAATATTATAAAAATTATATTATTATTCTATCAGTACCGTTTACTGTGTTTGTAATATTACTGCCAGATGCGTATACCACATAGGTAGGTACATCAATATACGCTTATTATGATACTCCTATCAGTTTCATTGATAATACTTATGACATTATAGTGATAGTTGGTAGTACTACGATAGCAGCTACCCAAGAAAAATCAAATGTTAAAAATTACAAAAAATGTATGTTCATGTTAATTACTAATTAATTACACTCTACATTATATGAATTCAATTTTCATAATTGTTTTTTGAAAAATAAATTACATTTTAAATATAATATCAGTAGGTGCTAAACTTTTTTATTTAAATAAATACAATACATTTAAAAAATATTAATTTCTGAAAAAGAATTATTTGAATTGTTTTCTTTTTCACTACTGTTAGCATCTCTTGTGGTACGACTAAGGCTTTGACGTCATCCGACATTCAAAAATAAAAATTAATTGTAGGTATATAGTTCATTAACAGAAAAATATTATGTATTAAAATAAATCAAACTTAAATAATTCTTTCTTATGAACTCAACAATAATAATAATAATAATAATAATAATAATAATAACAAGTTTTAAATAATAAAAATAAAAAAAAAATGTATTATCTATTAGATTTTTTATAAAATAATCAAATTTGAACCCAATATGGCAATATATTCCTAAAACATGTTTCTTACACAAAATATTCTTTTTTAATGCTCTACAAAATGTTGTATATAATATCATAGGTAAATGAATTGTCGAGAAAGTTTATCCAATTGGAGCTGCATACTCTCAGTAAAGATATGTAAAAACATAAAAATACGGTCTATAATTATAATCAAAAATGTATACAATTGTATTAGTAAAGTTATTTAATCGTTTTCTTGTACTTTACCTTAATTGTAAATTAAATTATCATATTAAATGAAAATTTGTATTAATCTTTGTGAAATAATTTTATATGTCAAAACAACAGTTATATTAAGTATTATTAATTAAGTTCATTAACTAATATTGACATTTTATTTCAATACCTTTTTAATATGTAAGTGTAATTTAAGACTGTAATATTATTGTATTTACAATATTATTTATTCTTTATTCCTTATGATAAATTTTATATAAAATATTAATTTGATACCAGATATGCAATATTCTTGAAATTAATATTTCTTAATTGCCTGCCACTAAAAGTGTTTAATGCTAAGGTGGGAAAATAAGCTTTAATTAAATTGTATATAATACCATCCCTGGATTTATATATTGAAAAAACGAATTTATTATTTTTGATTAGAACCATGGAACTTGATGACTTGGATGTGTTCTTAAAATTAACTAACAACTGTCTAGAAATTCGTTGGTCCATACCGGTATAAATTTCCCCTTAAAATGAATACTGGTATAAAGTAAAGAAATTTTTTTGCAATACTGGTTTAAAATATTTGTTATACCGGTGTAATTTTTCTGACCCACCTCGCGAGCTGGGTCAAAACAGTTGTACCGGTATAAATGTTTGATCCCTCCTCATTTCTTCACGTATAATGTTATTTCCGGTTTGATTTTTTGTTAGAACAAAATCTTGAAATATTTGCATTTGCAAGTTATTCATTTTAATTTAGTTATTATTGATACATATAAAAATTCAAAATGTATACAACACGTAAACCTGTTATCTATTATTAGTTTTAACTAATCAAGTGATAACTAAAATTAAATATGGAGGGAATATTATTGGTATTTATTATTTTGTACCTAAAAATTTCTTGATATACCGGTATAAACTAAAACATACCGGTGTAATTATTTTTGTATACCGGAATAAATGAACGAATTTCTAGTGTCTAAAATTCCATAAAGAAAATAATGTCAAAAATGTTAAAATTACTCATGAAATATTGTTTTGATATACAAATTTTATAATTTAATTTAATTTAAAAAATATAAATATAAGTATATATTATTAGGTACGATGGATAGTTAATTTTTTTTACAAGTCAACTTTTCAATAGTTGGAGGAAAAGCGAGTATTTTAAAACTATATAATATAATATAGTTATGATGCAAAAATTGATCAAGTAAAAACACTTATCTCCATTTTTTTTTTTTGTACGTTTGGTGTAGTCTAGCATTGAACACAAGCTTAGAAACAACATCACGGTTTCATAGTATATAATATTTTTGTATTTATTCTGTAATTTATTTATCATTTCCAACACCAGGAATTTTATATTAGTATAGTAATAAATATATTTTATAATTTCAAATAGTTGTTTGTATTTTACATAATAAATTAATTAAGTTTGGCTCTGATGCAGTATGCGCTCTATCACAAAATGTGCTCCATCACGGTCCGACAAACCAAGACTGTGGCTTACCGCGTATATAATTACTATATATACTATATATATTATGTATAATTAGTTTTGGATCATCACTTTTTGATGGAATTCTGGATTTATCTCCAAATCTATCTTACCTAATTTTTTAAATAAAATCATTTATATTGTTATGTACCGTATATTTTGTATTTTAAAAATCATAGTTATTTATAAGTATTCAAAAAACTGAATTTAAAAAAATTAAATGATATATATATATTTTAAAATCAATACTTCTTACATACATGTATTTAACAAAACTAAATAATTTGCATTATGTATAATTAATAATAATATTATAAAAATTATATTATTATTCTATCAGTACCGTTTACTGTGTTTGTAATATTACTGCCAGATGCGTATACCACATAGGTAGGTACATCAATATACGCTTATTATGATACTCCTATCAGTTTCATTGATAATACTTATGACATTATAGTGATAGTTGGTAGTACTACGATAGCAGCTACCCAAGAAAAATCAAATGTTAAAAATTACAAAAAATGTATGTTCATGTTAATTACTAATTAATTACACTCTACATTATATGCATTTAATTTTCATAATTGTTTTTTGAAAAATAAATTACATTTTAAATATAATATCAGTAGGTGCTAAACTTTTTTATTTAAATAAATACAATACATTAAAAAAAATATTAATTTCTGGAAAAGAATTATTTGAATTGTTTTCTTTTTCACTACTGTCAGCATCTCTTGTGGTACGACTAAGGCTTTGACGTCATCCGACGTTCAAAAATATTTTAAAAGAATTTCTCAAGTACCAAAAATAATAAACTTTTCTTTTTATTAATTTCTTTTATGGTTTTTTTAAATAGTATAATTTAGTATCTTTAACATAGCAATTAATAAGATTAATGTTTACAGTAACATTAAGAATAACATTAATAACAAAAACATTAAGAATAAAATATCTGTATTTTTCAGTACGACAGTACGTAATGAAATACTAAATAATTATAAAAATGATTTATAAAAATTTAATCATCATTGATTATAACTTAAAGAATTAGTAACAACATACTAAATAATAATAATAGTAATAATTAAAAGTAATATATCTTTGTAATAATATTGAGAATAAAATAACTTCATTTTTCAGTAACAAAATGGTATAATTATATACATATAACAACAAATTTAAAATGTATCATAGTTGTTATTATGACATAGTAACATTAAAAATTCAATAACTAAACTTTTCAGTAACAAAAAATTAATTCTTTGGACAAATTGTCATAAAAGGAGTGATATACCTATTTCTCCATTGATACTTTTAAATTGCTGTAAGTGTTCAAATTTTTCTGTTTTGATATTGATTCTATGGACTATGAGTGTGTAATGGATGTGGTGCTGAATGCTTATTTTGGTTTGTGTAGAGCTAAGAGCTATTCCTTGATAGTAGAAGGTTATTTCAGGCTTGTGAAAATCTTGGTTTATAACTTACTATTTTATTAGCTTCATACGTTGAAGCTTTTATTTCAGTGACCACTGGATCGCCTTTCTTGTTTCCAGGGCGAATTGATTTTAAAAACATAATTTTAGTAAATGATTTAAAAAAATTAAAACTTTAGTACTCAAGATAATAGGGGTTTTTAATAAATGTAGTCTTACAATCTGTGACATAGTCTGCAGGTACATTGATTTTTTTATGTCTAATTTTTCTCTAAATGGTTGAATACATTGAATCAACCTCCATTTTAGTATGTCCCCTTCATAAATATGTTTGAATGATTGTAATGCCTGCTTACTAATGACTAGGGCTGGGATTTCCATTAATTTCCAGTGGTTGCTGTACAGGGGCGTATTTATGGGGGTGGCTGAGGGGGCTTCAGCCCCCCCTCGAAATCTAGGAATTGTTTATTAAGTCTACTTATTATGTTCTACTAGATGTAAAATCGTAAAAGTTCAATTTATTTAAAAAAAGCTGTTGAATTTTATGAAAATGATTTACCGGGGCTAAATGACGTTATAGAAGCAGAGTACGAAATTTGGCAAGCTAAGTGGAAGAATATTGAAGACAACTTAAGGCCCACAACTGCTATAGAGGCTTTGAGTGTCTGTGATAATTTAATGTATCCAAATATGTATGAATTATTAAAAATACTAGCTATAATACCAGTATCCACCGCTACAGCTGAGCGTAGCTTTTCGACGTTGAGAAGACTCAAATTGTATTTAAGAAATATAACTTCAGAATCTAGACTAGTGGGACTTGCCCTTTTAGCTATTCATAGAGACATTGACATACCAGATGACATTTTATTAGATAAATTTGCTAACAGTGGCAAAGAAAGAAATTTAAATTTGATTTGATTTGTTATATTAATATCGTATTATTATTATTATTATACATTATTTCATTATTAATTTTTTGAAAACATTAAAAATCATGAAAAAAATTTAAATTGAGTACTAATTTTCTAACTCTTATTTTTAATAGGCTGAATTAGGGAATTTCAGTTGGAGAAAATACCACAGCCCCCCCCAAAAAAAATATCTAAATACGCCCCTGTTGCTGTATGATGCTCGCCTGGTCACTAATCCATAACATGTACTTTTGAATGAGAATAAGAAAATTAATTTTGCATTTCTTGACAATTTTTGATTTTAACGTCATTTTCTTCATTTTTTAGGGTATTATTGGAGTTTTTGGTTCAAAAATTCATACTTGAAATTTTATTATTAGATTTTACACGCTAACGCGAGTTTTATATATGTTTATATACTTTTTTTTTGTTATAAGCAATAAAGTAGGTACCGTAATACCGGGATACTTTACTCCAGGGGTTAAACATTGCTCCAAAAAAATTTTTATTGATATCAATCGTAGCACATTACGATTTTGAGATCAGAGATTGTAGTTTTTTTTATATTATTCTTATTAACATTACTAATTTTTTCAAACATTACGGACATGAATCTATTAATTTTCCTCCAAGATGTATATCATGTAAAAAATGGTTTTCAAAAACACAAAAATACATAACGGAAAAGTTATCCAAAATCTAGGGGATTGAAATTTAATTTAAAATGTATTGAAAAAAGACTTTTAATCAACTAAAAAAAAAAAAAAATATATATTATTAAATTATATTAAGTATAGGTTCAAATAAGTTAAAACACAAGCACTAAACATTGCACCAATAGTTATTATATGCATTAAAGTAAGGTAATTTTAATCATTGTGCAATGTAACCTGCAATGTATTTTTAATTTGCTCCAAACTTTTGGGAATAAGTAAGTAAGTCACTAGTACGACATTCGGATTTTTTTTGAATTGTTCTTACTTCTTAACATCTATACATATAAAACAACGGGAACAGGTAATTTTTATCTTTGTTATTGAAGCTATAGTATAGGTTCAAACTAAAAAAGAAATATATTTGGAGCAAAGTATCCCGCTCTTACGGTACCTACTCGTATCTCGTATCGTGGATAAACTTTATTTTGACACCATGTAGGTATATTTTCATCTTTCAAAATGTTCTTTACAGTTTGATCTACTTAAATTTTCATAGTAAGTACACTTTTTATGTATACACTGTCATTTAAAACCATCTAAATACTTCACATAATATTTTTTATAATATTTACAATTATTATACAATATTAGATCTTTTTTTCGTTTACTTGAAATTATAGAAAAGTTTTTTAATAAATTTAAGAAAATTGTAATTAAGATACTGTAACGTTCAGTGTATAAGGTTAAGGTCATTTGTATGTTAAATATATTATGTATGGTATGTTCTTGAATTTATATTATATTATCGGGTATAGGTAATGCGCCGCGCGTCAGTGTACCTCCATCACCACCGTCCGCACACTCAACCACCTCTGCCCACAATCACACTTTTATAAATGAATAATTATGTACGTATATTACCGGCCTCCCACTAATTCATCGTTCCAAGACCGACGACCGGCTACCACCGCGCCTTGTCGATTTACGTACTTACGTCTCTTCAACGGTGACACATGGTCTCAAATTATTAAAAATGCTTCTTTAAAAATGTAAAATTAAGAATATTAATTTACTTAATTTTAGTAGGGGGTCCAAACCACCAGCCCCCAATGGCTACACGTACAATAAATATATAGGTAACATTTTTCTAAGTTCACTTATTAACTGCGTCCAAATATTGCCATTTTATACAATTTAGACTATAGGTACATTTAACAATATAATTGATACATACATGATACATATTAACTAAATACAAATATTATAATTTATAATTATATATATATATATATATATATTCCAATTTATACTGAACTAGCACATGATCAACTAAATTTCTAGTTTGAGATGAGTCATTAGGTATCTTCAAAACCATGAATAATACCTGTGGAACTATTATATTGCAATTCTGGAATAAAATATTTATTCTTTTGTTACTCTTATTCTATAACAATTAAGTTAGTTTTTTAATCCCCATTACTATAAGACAAAACATGGAAGTTAAATAATTTAAATATTTACTTTTTACTTATTTTAAATATAGCCAAAAGATGGAATCAACAAAAAAATGTGGTCGACCGTGAAAAGTAAAAATGAAGAAATGGATAAATAACAGTGACTGTTGTGGTGAAGATTTAGTTACTGCTCTTACGGTTTGAAAAGCATAACAATTATTTTTTTTAATGGTAGTAAAAATGACTGTATTTCAGAGTAGTAATTTCGAATGTCATGATTGTGGAAAATTTTTTAAATTTAAAGTTAATATGGAGTACCATACGTTAATGGTACTGCTTATTAGTTATTATTGACTTTAAATTTACCCCCGCTGAATGTAAGAGCAATAATGGCATGCTTCGTATAGATTTACAAGATTCTTTAAATAATCGGATCACAAAATAATGATATGTGATATCTGATTTTCACAATGAATATAGCAAGTTATAATCCAGCCAGCGATGACAGTCGGCCAATCACAGAACGCATAGCCATCGAATGGGGGGGGGGGGGCAGGCACTGTTCGGCGGCTCAGTCTGCATGCTCGAAGCCGGTTCAATCTTAACCTGAACTGAATATAGTTGCTGTTATAACATTTAAGTATGTAGGTAATATTTCACTATAAAAAACACTTGTACCCATTTGTATCAAGGGTAAATAATAATTGTAATATTGTATTGTAGTTAGTAACAATGTAAGTAGGTACTATTCGTACGAGATACATACAGGGTGATTCACTAAGCGTAAAATACTCTTTATATCAAAAAGTATTGACTTTTTTCAAATTTTGGCTAATGCTCTGGTAAAGGAATATTTGGTGCAATACTTCGAAAAATTTGTATTCGAGAAAGAGCTTTTAAAATTTTTTTTTACATTGCATGTCAACTTTTGCAAACTGTATTCTAATTTCCTCGCATACCTACTCGATGCAATGCGTGAGTTACACAACTACACAAGTAATGTGTTCCATTTTAGGATTAAATATTTTAATAGTTTTACTAGTTTTTACCATTATACGGTGCGGCATCCGATAAAAATAACAAAATATTCATATACCTAATCCCTTCAGGCCATACAATTAAAAGCAACTTATCAAATAATCTACTTAGATATTGTCGCGTAGTTAGCTTTATCTAACACTTCCGAATTTAAAAGAAATATTTTACCTGGGCTATCAATTTCTAAGGTGCCTAATATTACGTTTTCCACATAACGACCAGCTAAATATTATTTCGTCTCGTCGATCGATACCCATATTTTCTTTTCAGATGCATATGCTCTTATATTATTAATTGTTTCTGTGGAGCATTCTGTAACATATTTCTTACTGATCTGGTATGATTTGATTTGTATACTTCTCAAGAAATTTTCGAAATACGATTGAGATAGTTTATAAAGTGGTATATTTTAGCATAATAGGGCCTTGCATAGATCGTAGTTAAATGTCAATGCTGTCGATCGGCCGTTCAATAATGACTGAGTAGTAGATATTTGTTTTGATTTCTTTTTTCTATACCCATCAACATGTTGAGAAACATTAAATTTTTTTTCACCTGAAACTTTTATGTCCCAGATTTTGCAATAAATAGTATTGTCCCGTCAGTGGTAAAAATGTTGTCACCGAATTCGAGCCCATATGCACTTAAACGGCAAGCCAACGATTGTTAAGATTTAGGCATTTTAAGTTTTAAAATATTTTAAATTAATTCGAACACAAACTAGGTAGGTATAACACCACACGCGATTACAGGAAAAAACGATTAACGGCTTGCCGGCATAACGTATTTTGGTAAGTGTAGAAGCCCCGTGGTTTAGGAGGTTGACCAGATGCGACTACACTTTGCGACTTCACGTCAGAAGGGTAACACGAGTTTAAATAACAAAACGTGTGTTTGGAGTATGACGTTAGAACGTCGTGGTTGATTTATTAAAATAAGACAATGAAACAATTCGGTTGAATAACAAAATGTCGTACGCAGTACCTACGAATCATATATGATCTCGCAAGCAGCGAGTATATGTGCGAAAACGAACGCGATACAAAAGGCGTATAGCGAAGTCGAGGAAACGGAGCGTCGGTTGTGTCGCGGTGCGTTGCTTTCGACATCGGTGCGAATAGAGAGCGAGTTTCTAGGGGCCAACGGCGTCGTAGCGCGAACCGTTGCCGCCGAGCGTAGCGAGGGCGAGATCGTTCGTTACACAAGGAACATAAATATAAAATACATAGAGATCGTATAGACAATAATACGAAAACGAATATAATACAACATTATAATTTGAATACAAAATAAAAGCCCTAGTCGCATAGGCGTAGGGTGATCAAATATATTGGGGGGGCTGCAAAAATAATAATACTTACCTAATAAGAAAAAAAAAACACTAAACTAAATGAAAATAAGACATTTATTTGTTTTCAACTATAATTCCAAGCGTCTATTAGTTTTTGAATAGATATTTAATATATCATTAGAATCAATATTATTTGAAATATCTCTTTCAATATTTAGTATTGCCTGTGAGGAAAAACGGTCTTGAGTCATAGTTGACCGTATATATGTATTGATACGTCTCATTGTCGAAAATGACCTCTCACATGATGCTGAAGAAATTGGTAAGGTCAGAGCTAAATTTAAAAGTTTATATACATTAGGAAAAGTTGAAATAGTTATATTTTTTTTGAATAAATTTATTTGATTTTTTTGTTCAGGTTTATTATTATAGTTTTGAATACAGTTTTTGGCAACCATCATTTCAGCTTGAAGTGAATTCAAATCAACTTTCAGTAAATCCTATATTAATTAGAACACATTATTAATACAACTTTAAGTAATAAGACAGTTAGTTAGTACTTTCATGCTTCAGTTATGGGTTACATTAGTTTTATAAGTTTTCACTTAAGTTGATTTATTTATTTACATTTAACATACCTTATATTGTTGAATAAAAAATGAACTTTTTTCATAGTCCAGATTGAAAAAGTGATCAATAGAAATTGCCAAATTCAAACTCTCCGCAGAAAATCTTCGGCTAGTCGCGTAATGGTAATGCGTGGCACATAAGTGGTGATACAGTATTAACTATTAACGATTGCTGATATAGTGGTTCGGCGAGCCGCGACAATATTCCGTATGCTAGCACTAGATTATAAACCCCCATAGAAATTCCTATAATTAGTGAATGCCAAATAATATTATTATAAATTTTGACATAGTAAACAAGTCAATAAATATCGTTCTCATTGCGTCTGAAGTCCAGACAGTCAACGTATTACGTACAGGGGCGGATAGGCCCACCGGGATACCGGGACTTTCCCGGTGCGCCCTCGTATTATGGGCGCCCCCTTCTAATATGCAGTGGAGTAAATTTTTTCAAGATTGAATCCATAGGGCTTTTAACATTTAGGACCTTATATTTATTTTAACTTAGCGTCTTAGTACTATGTAAAAAAATGATATTAATTTAGTTTGGTGGTTTACCCCGTAGATAAATTGTTATTAGAAACATTATTATTATTGTTATTATAATGTTTATTCATCGTTGCAACGAGTACAAGAGTTTATAGAACAAAAATAATATTATACACTCGCGACGGTCGATGATAACGTCACAATTATCATGAAATCGTATTATACGGGCCGAACCACGTATATTAGATTATTAGATATCTATTTTTAAACATTTGCTTTTTGGCTTATCGGAATAAATGTGAAACAAATAATATAATGAAACAACCAAAATATGATCAGTTCTCGTTTATATTTTGTAATCGTATGATCAGATCAGATACTGGCAAAGGCTGTATAATATTAATGGTAAGAATAATGAAATTATACTAATTTGTAAAAATTATCATGTATTAAACGTATTCAAATTTGATGTAGAAAAATATGAATAAAACAAAAAAACCAAAATTGTCCGGTTTTGCATACCGTTTAGCAAAACAAAAAAAGAAACTGCAAGAAGATGGAAACAAATGTTTGAAATTAACAGACATGTTTATTAAGTGCGGTAAGTTAATACTAAACATTTATTTTGTACTAAACGTGTTTTAATTTTACATGATAGGATATTATGCTATTTATTATTAGGTAGTTTTTTTTACAAAACTAAATTTTGTCTATGTATTGACAAGTATTGTCGTTTGTATTCTTTTATTTTATATAGTTATTGTGTGCGTTTTTTTATATTTAATGATTTAATAATACTTTATTAATATAAAATATTTTAAAAGTATTAATCACAAAACAATAATTGATTTGATTTTGATTTTCAAATAATAATTTATATAATTCTTTATTCTTGTAGGTCAAACAAGTTTAGGTGCACAAGAGCATTCAGCAGTGGAATTTGAAGTTATTAACTCTACTTTTCATAATGAAGTACAGAATGACACACAGAGAGAAGGTATTAATACATATAGTTTCTAGCAAATTTTACCATATATTCATAATAAATGTAATTTATCTTGTTTATATTTAAAAAATTTATAAATAAATTTTTCAAAAACTTAGTTATTGCATTATTAATTTGAATTATTTTATATTATTCATCTTTCATCTATAGACTATAACTAATATCTATGTAATTGTGTTTTTACTGTTTTTAGGTTTCATTAGAAAAAGAGTTTTGGTGTCCCTGACTGTATACCATTTGTAGAATAATTTATGCCGCCCCATTAATATATTTTCCCGGTAAATTTTTTTTTGCCTATCCGCCTCTGATTACGTAACCACTACTCCCCACTCGGTAATCACTTTGTCAAAATCTAAGAATCTATTTTCAGAAATATTTTCCGACAAGGGGCCTCACTACCAAGTCTTTTTTTGTCAAAAACTAATGTTTCTAATTCCAAAGATACGTGTCGACAATTATAACGATTTTCATTCTGAAAAAATATTCTGATTGTTCGTAATATATACAAGGGAACAATCGAGCCACATTTTTAATTTTCGTAATTTAAATTGTAAAAAATTAAAAAAAAGTACAGAATTTCCAATTTTAATATTTATTTAACTAAATACAATTTTAAAAATGTGCCTCGATCGATCCCTCGTACATGCTGTGGAAAATAAGAATATTTTGTGAGAATGAAAATCGAGGTAATCGTTGAGACGTAATGTTGGAATTAGAATCGTATGTTTGAGTGAAAAATAAACATTTTTTCATGATCACAATATTATATATTGACATGTGTGTGCTAGTGCGTGCGAGAGCCCTCCGCACCGCTACAATTGACCCGCATGGACGCCACACACACTAATAATCATTTACGACTAACACATAGATCTCGGGTGGCGACGACGAGATTAGAAATTGCCTAAATGATTCTCCTTAAATCAATGCCATTTCGAGGCCCCATAAGGCGATGATATATCACTACGAAATCAAAAAATATACATTATAATAATACAATTAAAATAAATTAATAAATAATAATTTAGATAAATATGTACATTGTACGTAAATGTTCTGGCACCCTGAAAAACAAAAGAAAAATTAAGGAAAAACTGGAATTTTCACGCAAAATCTGTTTTCGAGAAAATCGATTTTGGTTTTTGGTGCAACTCTTAAACGAATGATCGTAGATAAGTGAAATTTTCACTGGTTGTTTACATTTGCATTTTCTATACACGATAACATTTTCAAAATATTTTGATTTATTTTGAACTGTTTAGGGATATTTTCATTTTCCATTTTTTTTTTAGTTTTTTTTCTAAAAATATCAATAAAATTTTATTTGTTGGTTAAAAAAGCTTGAAAATTTAATACAAGGCTCCTACTATATTGTAACAGTGGTATTTGAAAAATATTAAAAATCCTTAGTCACAGGTTTTTTTTATAAGCATTTAAAGTTCAAAAATTTACAAAATAAGGAAAAATTACGAAAAAAAACCAAATTATTTTGAGTTCAGAATTCGTAAAAATTTTTCTTTTTAAATCTAAGGTTTTAAAATGTAATACAAGAATTTTACTGAATGTTTATATTTGCATTTTCTATACATGATAACATTTTCCAAGTATTTTGATTTATTTTGAGGCTTGAGCTCTTTACGGACATTTTCAGTTTCCATTTTTTTTTTAGTTTATTTTCTAAAAATATCAATAAAATGTTATTTGTTGGTTAAAAAGGCTTGAACATTTAATAGAAGGCTCCTAGTATATTGTTTCAAAGGCAGATGAAAAAAATTAAAAATCCTTAGTATCAATTTTTTTTTTATAAGCATTTAAAGTTCAAATATTGACAAAATACGTAAAAATGACGAAAATTTGCAAATTATTTCGAGTTAGAAATTCATAAATAATTTTTTTTTTAAATCTAAGATTTGAAAATGTAGTACAAGTTTCCTCATAAGTTTGTCTACCTTTATCAAAAAAAAATTGTCTACAAGAAACTCAAATTAAATTTTTATAAGCGTTTGAAATTCATATTATTACTACATTTGATATTCACTCGATTTCTTATGTAACGATTTTCTAATTTTGTTGTAATTAAAAATCGAATGACTGTAAATACTTGAAAATTTCACTGAATGTTTATATTAGCATTTTCTATACATCATACAATTTGATCAGTTGAATTTATTGTGATATTAAACAAAAATGTATGTTAGATTAACCAATTTTTAGTTGTTCCAACTATTAATTTCAGTGGTGTATTTACGAGGGGGTATGGGGGGTAGATCTCCTGGCCTCTTATTTCTTACTACTTCATAACATTGTGATGTTGATAGTAAGTGAACTCAACCCTTCCCCCCCTCGACAAAACCCTAAATACCTACAACACAATTTAATTTAAGACAAATTTATAGAAATATTGAAAATTTTCTTCTGTTAACTTTTACTTTTTTAAACTTTCTTTTTACAATTTGCATTTTCATCACATTAAATAGAACTTATTCCATAGGGAGGTCCCGGAGGTGCTTGAGCTGTTTAAAATATTGTTGTGATAAATAACATAAATACTTGCAGTAAAATATATTTGTTTATTCAATTTAAAGATAGATTGAATATTTGAATACATAATTATGTTAAATTTTTAGTTTCTAAATGGTATTGTGGCGTACGGGTGAAGTGGGTTGCTACCCGCAGCCAACATACGCTGAATAATAAACTCGAACTCGGATGTAGGTAGATACGTTTATTATTTATTAATTGAGTACAGATTACAGCATTGTTATTGTTGAGAGAGCCGGTCGCGAGACGATCGAAATGCGCGAGTACTTAACGCGTGACTGACACACAGGTCTAGTCGACAAGTCGGGGAGCGCGGCGTCGTCGTAGGAATAAACCAAAGTCGTGCCTCGGGGTGCCGTGAGCGTACCAGTGGTAGCGGCGGCGTGCTTGCGGGCGTGCTGACGTGGTTTATTATACGGAACGACGAAACGCGGACACGTGCGTTATTGTGCGGCGGTTTTTGGACGGCGTCGAAACATGGCGGCGGGACGGACTCTGCCGTCGTGTACGTCGGTTGACGGTTACGGGACGAGAGCCCGTTGGCAGCCGCCCGACACTTCGCGGTCGCGGACGACGCGGAGGGCCGAGCGGTGTTGCCAACGTACGGGGCGCGACCGGCAGGGAGGGAGCCATGTGGTGAGGCCGGTGGCTCACCACATTACTCCCCCCCTAAAAGAGAAAAAATTTACAAGTTTTTTACAATATTTTTGAAGCTGAGGTTGAGATGTTGAAAGTCGAAAGAGGCCGTTGAAGGAAGATGAATGAATGTTGATTGAAGATGCGAATGGAGATGAGTCGAAGTCGACGGGCGATTTGGCTTGAAGATGAATTTTGAATTTGACGTATTGATAGCTGGAGTTGATTGATGCTGGTTGGTTTAGTTTGAGAGTTGAGAACGATGACAGAGACGAGTGATGTCCGGCGGCGGAGGCAGCGGGCGACGAATCTGCTCTTTGAGCGATGGAGGTCGCGGGGTCGGAGCGTCCGACCGGTGGTGAACGCGAGTTCTTGCCTGCACGATGAACAGCGTGTGCGGCATGGAGAGAACTCGGACGGAGCTGGCCTGCGGAGTCGAGGTATTGAGCGCAACCATGTGTGCTCGGCTGAGTACCTGATCCGGAGCGCCGGAGAAGCCGTGTTGCTGGTCTGTCTGAGCTGTCATCGTGTTCGGCGTGCGTGACTTACGCGGTGTTGGAGCGCGTGTTCGGCGTGCGCGACTTACGCGGTGTTGGAGCGCGTGTTCGGCGTGCGTGTTCGTTTTTGAAGAGGTCACCAATGTGGCGTACGGGTGAAGTGGGTTGCTACCCGCAGCCAACATACGCTGAATAATAAACTCGAACTCGGATGTAGGTAGATACGTTTATTATTTATTAATTGAGTACAGATTACAGCATTGTTATTGTTGAGAGAGCCGGTCGCGAGACGATCGAAATGCGCGAGTACTTAACGCGTGACTGACACACAGGTCTAGTCGACAAGTCGGGGAGCGCGGCGTCGTCGTAGGAATAAACCAAAGTCGTGCCTCGGGGTGCCGTGAGCGTACCAGTGGTAGCGGCGGCGTGCTTGCGGGCGTGCTGACGTGGTTTATTATACGGAACGACGAAACGCGGACACGTGCGTTATTGTGCGGCGGTTTTTGGACGGCGTCGAAACATGGCGGCGGGACGGACTCTGCCGTCGTGTACGTCGGTTGACGGTTACGGGACGAGAGCCCGTTGGCAGCCGCCCGACACTTCGCGGTCGCGGACGACGCGGAGGGCCGAGCGGTGTTGCCAACGTACGGGGCGCGACCGGCAGGGAGGGAGCCATGTGGTGAGGCCGGTGGCTCACCACAGTATTATGTAGTCTCCATTAGCAAGTGTACAATAAAAAGTAGGAGATACATTAACAATATCTTCAATAGATATACATAATACATTTCAATTTCCATTAATATTTACATGATATGCTTGAAAGTGATTATCAAAATTGATAGTTTCTATTAAACAACAAACGAAAAAAGTTTTAGAACCATTAACAAAATATTGATTTGATTATACCAAATCTTGGAAATAAATCATCTTTACATAATATGTCTATAATAACTACCATGTTGTTGCTGTTATACACTGTACCTTTATAATCAACCCACGATATAAAGCTTACTGAATCAAGGTTAAAGTTGTTATGATAATAAGTTGATTTATAAAAGGTCAAAGGTATATAATACTGTAATTTAAGTTCTGTGGTTAAAATTATACTTTTTCCAAATTCAATTTCTTTACAAATACTTAATTCTTTTTTTAATAAAGTATTAGCTAATTTTAATTGGGATTTTAGTGACAGGGTATATGGTATGTTTTTTCTAGAAGAAACTGAATGTGCAATATCTTTAAACTCTTTATGTTTTGCTTCGAATCTCATTGACCAAAGAAATACAAGTGGACCAGAGTTTCTTAAAATATGTGGATAATTTTGTGGATTATTGTGGATAATTAAAAAAATAAAATTTTAACTAACGAGAGAAGGACCCAAGGAACTTAGTGTTAGTGCTGGAAACATACTAAGTGCATTTTCAAAATTCGAGCCAAGCCTATAAGGTGCTGTTAGTTTAAAATAACAATAAACTGTTTCATTTGGCTCTGTATTATTTTTCAGCCAACAAATTTCTTTATAAACTCTATACCCAATTAGGTAAAAAAAATTAGTTAACTTCAATATACATTAGCAAAAAAATATTACCATCAGACATCACATTTGGAGAAAAATCATGTTGGTGGTTTTTAGTTGAAGTAACTATTATTGGTGAAATTTTTTTCATTTCTTTCCGTATGTTACACTATTTATCATATAATTTTCCTTTATTCGTTTTGGACCCTTCTCGAGTATAAACAATAAAATATGTTGATTTAATTTCACTGCCAAATAGTTGGCAGTATATTTTTTATTTGATTTTTAATATTTTATAATCATTTTTCCATCTGAATATTGATTTAATATGTTTTCTATTTCATAATTAATCTATTTGGACACACAAATATAAGATACTTATTATATTTAAGCTAATTTATTAGTATAAATAGTTACCTTATTTGAATCGTTTAAGGAAGTATCTTCAATCACAACATTATCAGAATTATTGTGTTCTAATAATAATTAAAGTAAAAATAATAACAATAAAAAATTTAATTAATTAAATAAAAATAAATGTTATTTATATTCATAAAACATACAAAACCTACTCCCCAGTATTACTTTGAATGTAAACATCTGAATCTATAGTATTATTTATTATTTCAATTGGAAAATTGTTTAAATCCTCAAAATTCATATCGACTTGATTAGTTATTTCTATAAGTTCCTAGTGAAATTATATATGCAAACATAAATTAGTTGAAATTAAGTCAACAATAACGAAATATATACTAACAGTATTTATTGACGATTTCGTTTTTAGTCAATTAATACCCTTTAATAATTTAGCTTGTTATCCCATTTGAGGAATCAGATCATTTATCATCAATTAGGTTAGGCACATAAATGCTTCACTATCAATACATTCATCTAAATACAAATAATTAATTAAGTAAATAATACACCTAATATATACTTTTATATTTCCATGTTTATGTAGTGAATGAACTAACTTTCAATGTTAATAATTTATTTGACAGTTATTATTTAATTAATTACATTTACCTTTAAATTTTTCAACAAAATTTTCCAATTGTGGCCAATGGTCAAAATGGTATTTTTGAAATATAATACCACTCTACCGTCGTCAGTGCCTGTAGAAAGACTGTTTAGTTGTGGATCCCAAATATTAACACCGAGAAGAAATAGATTTCAAGATAAAACATTTGAAATGTTACTTTGTTGTACCTAGGTGCTTAATGAAAAAATATAATCATTAATATATAAAATGTATAATAATGGTTTTTTATGATTATGACATTTTTTATTAATATTTTTATATGATTTGCATACAATTTTTGTATAATATACATTATTACATTTATATATATAACTTTTATTTGTGGTAATACTATTCTGTTCTGGTAGGAACTAGGTAGGTAACTACATGTGTATATTTTTTTAAATATGATTTAATTTTTTTGTCTTATCAAACGATATTTGAATCGCATATTTTTGCATATTCTAGGAAAAGTGTACATTTGATACACATGCGATTCTACGTATATTTATGCAAATATTGAATTTTGTTAACTTAAATGTAGGTACTTACATACAATTGTCGGGAAAAATCATATTTGGATAACATTAAAAAATAAATATCTTTATAAATATTATGTTTGGTTAGGAACAATAGGAGTTAATTTTGAGATTTGGGGAAGCCGAAGCCTACAATCATACTATTATAAAATTGAATAAGCTTAAAAAATTTTAGTAAATGTTTGGGAGGGCTGTTAAAGTTGTTGGTGAAGCTTGGCTACGGTTGACCCTATTTTCGCATATGGTACGTAAGATTTTATAATTCTCTTTGTGACAAAACTGTGTTAAAACTATAATTGACATTTAGATTCTAGATTGTACGAAGAAATAGAAATCAGTAGATACGTGTTCGTTTATCAAGGGGTTCGCATATCAAGTTATTCGTTATTACTTATTTATTAACCTAGTACCTATTTTTAAAAATCAAGTTTTATTTCACAATAGTTTAAAAATGTCCAAAACATACAATACCTGTGTCCTCCGTCCATCATATTAATCAATATATATTTACCTACCTATATGTATATTAAAATTTGTATACCCGTGTTTAAATTATTTTTATCATGTTTATATACCTACTTATTTTTTAGTTTTTTATTACAAAAATTGTACCTATTATGTTTTATGAATTTTTCAAAAATAATATAAAAATGTAGCTGCATATATTTAAGTATATTTTGAAAATTTTGACTGCATATTTCGATAATTTTTAGTGCAACAAGTCAAGTTCCAAAACCTAAATTTATTTATATAAGAAAACTGTAAAACCTTGGTTTTAATCTATACTTAAACACCCCCCATTTCATAATTCATAATTATGTGTAAACTATTAGTTATATTTTGTAAATTGTAATGCATTGTTTTATAAATATAAACGTACATAAAATATGGTAAAATGTATAATATAATGAATAATGATAATATATATTGTTAATAAAATCTGCATTGTTTATAGATTTATAATTTATCAAATAAGATCAGTATAATACCATAATAATATATTATATATAAGGTGATCCGATTGAATTTTATCACAAATCATAATATTTATCAATTTTACATTGAAATTACATTAAACCATGTTAGACAGAGGTAAGCGTGATACGTACTTACTGTATAGTGTAAAGTATATGGTATAGTGAGATTACAAAATATAGTAATATACTAATATGCTATAATATCAATAAGCTAATGTGTAGATCTACATTTTTCATTCTATATCGATTATCGAAGACAAATGAAAATATTATCAGGTATGTTTTATGAATAAAATAATATTTTACAATTTAAAATGGATCCGCACTAACAGAAAATTGTGAGAAAATTTTAATATCTCAAATAAATTACACATTAACCATATAAAACAAAATATAATTAGTTTTAATTCTTTTATGCTAATAAGAATAATATTTTTTCTAAACATGTATTGTAAAAACCATTGCACGGTGTTATAGCTTAATTTAATCAAGTAAGATAAAAAAAAAATTACCTACTTATACTTTGTTTTGTTTTATACATATATTTTTAATTTATGAAAGGTAGGTACCTACATCGGCATTGTATAACCCGTGAGGGAAAATAGAAAGTTGCATTATTATATTCTCAGTTACGCCAACATTATATCATACTACATAGGTAATATATTATACACAATATAGGTAAGGATTATTATATTATTATAATTTAACCAGCACAGTGATTTTTTACGATATGTACTTATATGACGTGTCTGTGCGACCTGCTTATATTACTATAGGAAGCGGCTCAAATAGGAAACAATTTCAGTGGGGGGAAGGGGCCCTTAGAAAGATACGCATGCTTAGTGCATATTATTTTAAAAGTTTAATCTCTTAAAATGTTGGATCCATTTTATACATACCATTATTTTAATGAACATTAAGATTATTTTATTTACACTAAAATTAACAAAAATATTTTATACAATAACATTACATTATACAGGTATAATATAATATAATATAATTTATACCTGTATAGGTAAATAGGTTTAAATAATATTATATTTTATAACATGTAACCAATTTATTATGTTATATTAATTTTATTAATTATTGCCTAGTTTTTTTCTACTAAATCTTGATAGAAAAATGTGTGTAAAAATCCACAAGGTTCCTCATACGTTTTTATAATAGCAACTAACAAATATTAAAGATATGAATTCGTTTCTTTTCGTATGTCGCTATATTTATCCTTAAAAGTTTCAGCATTCTCTCGGAAAAAAACAATTTTTTATTTCACTGTTAAAAGGCTGTCAGCGCACCATCTGTTTTCTCTCTCTGGCTCACACGCAACATGAAGGAATGACATATCGATTTGTCTAAATATTGTCTCAAAACAATTTAAACATAATTTAAATTTACAAAATTTTTTTGTTTGTTTTTAAAGTCGAATACAAAGTCAAATAATAATAAAATATAAAATCTATATGTAATTCCCTCAAAAATATTATTCTCTATCTTTTTTGTAATAGGTGACTTTACTCTAAGATTACTTAAACGCATAGAAAAAATGATTTTGGGTAAATTCGTTTTGTCTATGTTGCGCGTGGGCCAGAGAGAGAAAAACAAATAGTGCGCTGACATAATCTTAAGAGGACGTCGCACCCGCTATGTGTTGTCTCCGTCTTACAAACGTACGATATACCAAATTTTCGTTCACTAGTTTCACTAGGGTGCTGTCATTTTTGATTGTAGAGTGAATTGACCTATTATCAAACTTTTACGTAACAACATTATCTGTGTTCTCTCATTGGTTTTTACGATATTTTAATTTTTAAGTGAGTTATGAGCATTTTCAAACATTAATATTTTACATACTGATAACTCACTTACAAATTAAAATATCGTAAAAAACCAACGAGAAAACACAAATAATGTTATTACGTAAAAGTTTGATAATAGTTCAATTCACTTTACAATCATAAATGACAGCACCCTAGTGAAACTAGCGAACGAAAATTTGCCATGTCATACGTGTGTAAGACGGAGACAACACATGTCCTCTTAATAATTGATCAATGCCTGTAAGTTAAATTTTTTTTTACACATAACTACATAAGACAACTACAAGTATTAGCACATAATAACTAAGATAAATATACCTTGAGATAATATCTCACATCTTATTTTGTTAATATTTTTAGCTTTGTATTAATTTTTCAGTTCATTATAATGATTCTGAGCGGAGCAAAATACATTTATGTGTGTTTTTTGTTTTCTGTCTGTCAGCAACATTTTGATGATTAGAAAAATCCTCAAATTTTCGAGATCAGCATCTTTTCTGATAAAAAAGTTAATCTAGTTGGTACTTTTAGGAAGTCAAATTGAAAATTTCAAGAAATTTTAGAAAGCATCAAGATAAAGAAAAAAAGAGGTACTGTAGTACTGGTAAGGTGACTGTACTATTTACAGTATATAAAAATTTGAAAGTATTAAATTTAATTAAACTGTAATTATAATGTATTATTAATGGAACAGTGCAATGTTTAATTTATAAATGTTAGTAAATAACATTTTGTAAGATTAATATACCTACCTACTTATTTTTACTCTTTAAATTATGAAGGTTTAATACAATTATTATAATATTGGCATATTGCTATCTTAAATTAATTTTGAAATTTGTGATACACGAATGGCGGTATTTCTAAGTTTTAGGTAGATTGTTATAACGTACAATTTTGCACATTTTTAATTTTTTTCGTTAACTACTTATACGTATATTCGTATACTTATATATTGGGTATTTTTAATTAATGCTAGACTCAAAAAAATATTTTCCACGGGCATATCCGAAAGTCTAAATCCTGGGTGTAGCTATGGTGTAGCAAATAATCTTAAATAGTTTAACATTTTACTTAATGTTTATATGAAAATTTCCCATACATGATAACATTTTTTTATTGACATTTTATGTTAAGATTTGGACGAAATTATATATTTAAACGAAGAAGAACAATGTTAGTTATATTTATATCTTAATTCAAAAACATTATTATTGGGGCTTAGAACTATTATATATATTATATATTTTAATATACTCAAAGATGTTTCAAAAATATTTAGACTCAGAGATAATAAAACAACGTAATATCTAGTTTTAAATATCTATGTTTAGATTAATTTTAAGCTGTTATGTATTGTACCATGAACCGATGAACCTAATCACACTGTTCTGTGGTAAAGTTAATACTTAATAACAATAATATAAGTGATAGTAATATAAACTATAATAGTAATAAATTAAAATGTATTAATTAATATACCTAATAAAATATGCAATGTTTTTGACAAATCAACTTACCATTATACTACTAATAGTAAATTATGTTACTTTATTAATAGCAATATCAAAAAACATAATATCGTGAAATATGCTTGATCTAATGATCTCCACTCAGAATCGATTTTCGTATATAATGATATCATTGAATTGAAATTTAACAAATCTGTGATTCATTATAGTGACCTACTTGACACCTATAATATTGTACGGTTCAGCCAGTACTCATTTCCCAGCCTGTTTTTTTTTTTAAATTTAAAATTTTGATATCTGAGGTTTAAATATTTAATACAAGGTTTCTCATAAGTTTTTCGTCCAAAGAATTTAAAAAAAAAGCTGCATAAAATTATTTATATGTGATCGAATTTAAAATGTAGACAAAATTATGCAAAATCGTGAAATATTTAGTAGACGTATACGACAGACCGTCAAAATCGTTTTATCATGTAAACAATTTTTTTTTTCGTACATATATTTTATTTTGACCTAGTTTCTTGTGCTATCATAATAAATGCTACAGCAACAGTTAAGTACACCGGCACCTCTGTCGATGACGTAGCCCATAGGTACCTATACAATAACACTATAATATAATATTAATAGCATCTTATGCCACCGCCATCGCCGGTGTCGTTTATCCGAACCGGATTCAAATAAATAATAATACGCATAGCCATGCAACGATCGTCGTCGTCGCCTGCGTTCAAAACGCTCGGGACCGTCGGCACGATCACTCAGTGAAACGCACATACTTTCTCAATAATACATTACGCTCAATTTCTTATAGTCCTCTCATTGGCCACCCCCGTGGACGTTTTTTGACTTCGTGTGTGGCCTTTATTTTTTAAACCCCGTTCGATAAATCATCAAAAACGGCGTCCATATTCTCAGAGGTGTTCAACTCTGAGGACTCGTTGATCGGACCCATCGTACTTGGGTTCGCTGTCATCGGGTTCTTGGCCACGTTGCTGCTGATATGCGACGTGCTCCTCGAGATCGCAAAGGGATGTGTGGCACACTTGTTGCCACTGGTGATGCCCGACCGGACTCCACTGAGTGTCAAGTACGGCAAATGGGCAGGTCAGTCGAAATTATGATAAATAGTAATATGCATTAGGTCGGTTTTGCAAAAATATAGGTACTTATAAAAAAGTCCAAGTCTTGTATACAGTTTAGATTTACTTTTAGCGTGTTCAAAAAAAATTATAGACGTTTTAGGCGTTAGGAAAAAAAAGTGTTTTAGGAAAATATATTTGAATGCAAATACAGGTACAAGCATTTTATTGCTTTTTAAGTTCTAAACTAAACCAATTCTTAATATTTTTCACGCTTGTACATATAAGGTACATAAATTTAAATATTTAATTGGATATTTTAAAAATATTTTTACCTATAGGTATAGTTCGTACTATTGTTGATTAGATATAATTTTACAATAACATTATTCTTGATGGCTGATGTTTAAGATATATTAAGATTAAAGATCTCTAACTCATAGTTTCATTATTTTTAAGTTTTAATGGTTGGGCATACATTTCTACTGTGTGTAAGGTTACATTTAAAAACAAATGATGTAGGTATATCAAGTACTTTATTTTTCGTACCTATTGTTATTTAACATTTGAAATAAGCAATCTTTAGATCGACCTTTTCTAAAATAAAATAATATAAGTATTCATAGCCATTAATTGAAAACTTAAAACAAAATTATAATACAATTTTGATAGCTTAAATTGAAATATCATATATTTATTTAGTGTCGATTGATATTTTAACTTTAAAGTTAGCTCAATAATTGTGTGGGTAAATAACTAAAAAAATCTAATATTAATATAAGTCATTAAAATCAAAATGTATTATTAATTATTATGTTGTGTTGTGTTAATGCTCAGTTCAGTCTGTATAATTTAGTTATAAAAAATAAATATTAATTTATATTTTTTAATCTAGGCAAATTTATATTGGTTGAACACGTTTTATAAAATACAAACTGTAGGAAATTTAAGCTTTGTTGTTAAGTAATGTTATTTACGTACCTATATAAATTTTAATATATTCATTTTAAAGCGGAAGGATAGTGATGAATAATTTAACATTTCGTTTACACTCTAGGTTATTTAGTACACTGTTTCACTGTAATTATATATTTATATCGCGTGTCCATTAAATAAGTGTAGAAAAAACATTTCAATTTTCAATGCAAATTTCATGCAAATAATTTTCAAAATTATCTGTGTACTTAACTACAGCGATTACAAGTGTACAAACGTCCTGTGTAGATATAGGTACATAAATACAAAACAATATTATTATTATATTCTATTTGCTTTTAATTTTAAAAAAAATTGTATATTTGTAGTTATTGGGTGTACATATTATAAGTAAAATATAATACAAATAGGTGGGTACCTACTTACGTGTTACGTAAGTATCTCGTAAGAATTTTAATAGGAGGGTATACAATCTTATAAATACCGGAATGAAAAATAAGTACTTACTTATTATGGTATTATTATTATTTATTAGCTTATTACTTTACTAAAACCGGTACTAGATATCTATACCCTATACCTGTGTATATACAAAATAAACAAGGTACCTATATGTGGTTGAACTCCAACGTTTTCATCATTCCTCGTTGATGATTAGTAGTTGTAAATTGTAATAACTAATGAATATAGGTACCTTTATACCAGCTGAACATGCGGTAATTATTAACATTGTTATTATACCATGCATACAAATTAATTTCCTGCATTTATTGTTGAAACTTGTTTACGCTGAAACGTGTGTGACTGCAATTGTCTTGCTTATGCTAATTCGTAGACGACTGCGTGTCTCCCAAGTTCTAATATTTGACTTTTGTTTATATCTGACAGCTTATCACCTTTTAAGGTACATGGAAGGGACAAAATTTACAATACCTAAAAACAGTATGGGTGTAAAATATTGTAAATGAAAACTAACCTGGAACTTATTACACACTAAATGTTTGTTGTGTACGTATCCGTATCCCTATGACGTAAGTAGGTAACTACTCGTTGTTTTATAGTTGTTATAGTTCCAGACAGACAAGTTTTTATGTTAACTTTTTACTGGTTTAACAATAATTAATATAAAATACCCAAGTCGTTATTTGATTTCACAGTTTTGTTAAACAAAATTAGTTGGCACCAACTTGATGATTAGGTACTCTTTAAAATTTAAATATTAATTATTCATTAATCGGTAATTTATTCCGATTCCCGATTCCCGATATACCTATATATTATAAATGAATCCTAGATGCATTTTAGAGTGCATGAATTAATTGGCTTATTTAAAAGTTATAACTACATTAATCTGTAATCATCATCAGAAACTAGGTAAAAAAGTTACAGAGTTTTAAAGTTAGAACTTGGATAAACCCTCAAAGTATAGGTACATTTCTTAATTTTACCATTGTTTAATTAAATCTAATAATTCATTATACCAACCTATAATAGGTATATTTTTTATGCAAAACATGTTATTTTTGTGTTGTTATTTAAATGGAATTTATTAATAATTTAAATTTAAAAATTTAAAATATACTTCACTAGCTCAACTCACTTTATACTCACTCTACGATTGTTCAGAGTACCTACCTGCCTTCAAATTAAACATATTTTGTTATTATACATAGCTCGAATTACACATTTTATTTTTTTATTTATCATTCGGTTAATTTTTGTTAAAATATAAACTAAGAAAATTATTAAGAATATGATTTTTGCCAAATAACGTATAGTTTCTAATTATTATTTATTAATAATTATAAAAATATCTGTTATAATTTAATATTGTTTAACTCGAATATGCATATGATATGCTATTGGCAAGTATTGTATAGGTATTGGTTAGGTATGTAAATATTAAAAAAGATTATAAATTATAATTCCTAATCAACCACAATGAATTACTCAAGCTGATTCAATAATAAAACGTAGGTAGGTACCTAACGACTACCTTCAATATTTTTATTTAATTTTTAAAACTCAAAATATAACATAATACAGTGTTTTACTGCTACTTACTAGCCAACAAATAGAGCATAGTTTGTTTTAGGAAATCACTGTAAATGTATATGATAATTAATTAAATAAACTAAACATTATACACCATTGACTGGCCAATATATTATTCTATGTTTTTATTCATCGACGATGTTTTAGTCATTAATAATTAAAATAATTGTACATTTGTACCCATTTACCTTCATTAGAGTTGTTTAGCCTACGCCATACGGTAAGTTTTGTATAAGTTGTAAATTGTAATAATATAATATCATCACCTATTCACCTTTACAATAACAATTTTCGATGATTCTGAATTTCTGTAATACATGTAACTGTGAACTCGGAGATAAAGAAAGTACTATATTATCTAATAAATAAAATTCTCGTGTCACGGTGTATAATATTTTGGTTATGTTAATATGAAACCATATAGGTAGTAATCATCGGTTATTGCACGATAACATCAGTTTGGTCAAGAGTCGAGTTTTTATTGATTTGATTTAGAAAGGCGTTCGGTGATTATTATTCACCTAAATAATCTTACGTGATTCCGTGAAAGTCGAGAAATTGTACGACCTGATGACGTTGAGCTACAGTGTATAATATACAGAGTGTATTATCGTGCTTGTCTACATATTGTAAGCGCCCACTTGCTATACATGTGATTCATTAAATAGTGAACATTGTTTCATTTTTTAAACAGCAACTTATACTTATGATTTCATAATCTAAAACAGAATACTTTTGTACACAAATTAACGTATCTATATAAAATACACACAGGTATTATCAAAAGTTAAAAATAAATAGTTAAGTGAGTATTAATTAATTAATTTAACTATTTAAGTACACTGTACATATATTAACATAATTGATAATATTAGCTTAAAAACGAAAATGTTGTTTAAATTATTAGTTAAAACAAAATATATGTATTTAAAACTATAATTTTATCAGTACCTAAGTCTTTTATTAATTTAAAAAAAATATATTTTTAAGAACACTCTGTATATATAATATATCATATATATGTCATACGGGCCCGTCACTTCCTGATTACCATTATATCCGTTATTGTATATATTGCATATTATCTATAGGTACTAGGTTCTACGTCAAAATATTATTATATTATAATATAATTTATATTTTTAAACTGAATAATATTTTAAATTATTTAAATTAGTTGCTGAGCAATAACATTTTCTATGGATAATATTTCCAATTTAAAATTGCATCCATATTATAATATTATACCTAAAACATAACTAATTTTTTTTTAAGTTTTAAACTCGATTAAGTACCTATTATACGAATAGGTAATCTAGACTGGACGAATTATATTCTTTATTTTATTATGTATTAATGTATTATGTATAGGTATAGTCACTAGTTTAATAGTTGCATAAGTGGAAACAATAATAAAAAGCAGATACCTACTCAGGAAGAAAGAACAATATTTACTATGAAATTGAATTGCGTTTTATTCTTTGGTACACTTTTGTATAGAATCCGTGTAAACGTGTTTGCGCGTACCTGTAATTATATTAATATAATGTGTATGTTTTATACTATGTACCTACCTACTTATGTTCTACACAAATATTTTTTATACACGATTTGCTTTCGTCATCTGTGATATAACCTGTGTATTGACGTACATCTGCAGCATAATGTATTATCAATATGACAATAATAGTAGTTATTATAGCTTTAATAGATATTGCAATATTGTAAGACAAAAACAAGTAAAATAAAATCACATGTGCATCAAAATCCACATCGCTCACGGAGGTAAAAATAATTTCACTCGTGCAAATGGTATAAACGATAATATTGGTTTTATGTAATTTTGTAAGCTTGGACATTAAAAATGTGAAAATCGGAGACTTTGTACAGTCGGGTAAAAATGAATATTTCTGAACCTGGACACTTTACCCGACCGTCAAAGGTTCTCCTTCTAGGAGTATGAACGTATTTTATAATAGTGACATTTTACGGTTTTATGCAATGGAAATCTTAGTCAACCAACCACTGTCGCACTGGTTAGATTACTACTATAACTACTATTTATAAGAACAAATTTAAAATTAAAAAACATTGATTAGAACAACAACTATCATCGGTCAATGGGTATTTCGTCTAACACAGGTTATCTCTTAAGAAGAACGCCACATGTCCATAAATAGTTTGTTAATAACTGTTTCTTGTTGAACTATAGTTACTAGGTATCAAATGTTCACCTTAAAAAGAGAGGAACGATTAATCGGTTCAATATCGAATGTATTTTTTTTGATAATATCAGTGATACCTATTGAAAAGTCATTGTTGTCTTAAAATCCATTATTACTATGTTTTAGTTGTTTTGTTGAAATTTAATAATATTATTCCTGGAGACTTGAAACTTTTTATATATTATTATATTTTATACACACAATAACGTTTACAAGTGTAATTAAATTAATTTAACCTAGGTACTATAGAAACCAGTATACCATAATACTAATTAATTACTTTAATCACAATAATATCATTAAATATGCTTAGTACCTAATATTATAGGATGACAGACTGTCTTCGCTCATAATTATTTTTCGTATACATACAATGATTTTATATCATTGAATTACATTTTAACACATCCATTACAGTAACTTCTCTATAGACGCCTAATGGTTAATTTACAGCAGAACGTTACCCACTTACCAGTTTATTATTTTTTTTTTAAAGACAACAATTTACCGAAAATTATTGTACTCTTATAAATGGATCATTTTGTACGTATGCATTTATATTATATAAGTTTATCATGTAATATACAGTGTTGGGAATTATCTAGATAAAATTATCTAGATAACTTATCTAGATAAGATTTTTTGAAATAAATTATCTTTTAAAGTATCTAGATAATTATGTTACGATTTATCTAACGTTTAGCTTAGATAAAAAATGGGCTTATCTAGATAAATTTATCTAGATAAATATTATAGTGCCACTACAAAATTATAAAACCAATGTTACTAAAATTCTAATGTAGTATAAATTATTTATAAAATTAGATAAATATATTTCATGTAATTATTGTCAACGAGTATTACGAGAACCTGCATGCGGGCATGCACTATACATCCTTCTCTACTAGCCATAAATCATAATGAGCATATTAAAATTAATTATAGGTATAGGTTTATTTCCCCATCCATTCTAAAAATAAATAAAAATTAACTTCGTAGAACTGTATTTCATATGAAAACGCACCAGGCGGCTGACGAAAACCGGTTGAACCTTTGATAACGATGCGTCGATGCGCGAAGCAGTGTGTCAGTGCGTTCTTACTTCTTAGTTCTTAATGAAAGAGTATTAGGTATAGCATAATAGCATATTATTTCATTAAGACTACAGAGCCTAACGATTTCTTGTATAACTGTATAAGCCATAAGGCGACCGTTGTCTAGTAAAAGGTATAAACACCATTTTATTACCTACTTGTGAATTGTGACTTTATATTTGAGCCGTTAAATCATGGATCGATTTATAACTTCCACATCAGTTAAAAAAATTCGTTTGGACGTCGAACCAGCAGAAGCTCAAAATGTGGACGACCCAACAACTCTCATTTCTACTCACGTTTCACTTGCACCTGCACCTTATTATAAATATTTATTTGACGAATTTTATAAGCTTCGAAATGTGGAAAATCTTAAAGTAACAGCTGTTTGTCAAAACTGTTCTAAAGTTGTTAGTGGGTCCACAAAATCAAGTGGTAATTTTTTAAGCCATATAAAGGTAAGCTTAATTATTTAAATTTTATTTTATTTAAAAAAAAGATTGATAAACAACACTTTAATAGGTAGTAGGTACCTAGTTTGTTTATTAATCATATGTATGAAGTTTATCTTGTTGATGCTTATAAATTAATACTTCAGCAATTTAGATTAGTACCCCCTCATATTTTATTTGATCAGTTATATCATAATTCAATATTTGTAAATTTTTATACTAGTGTTCAGTATCTAAAAATACATATGTAGTTTTGTTTTAAATTTAAAAAATACAGTATAATGCTACTTGAAAAAAATTTAATATGTAGGTATACCTATATGGTCGGGAATCCTATATTTGTTGACCTAACAAATCAATTTTGTTTTACTGATATCATAGTTTTTACTTTGTACAATGAAAACTTAATTAACATAAAAAAAAATAGTCATACATCATGATTAATCAAAGTACCTACCTATTATAATATGTTAATTAAATATATGATATTAAAACAACTTTGTATAAAAATAATTTGATCTCATTTGTATTTAAATAATTGTATTACATAAAATGTATCACAGTTGAAATTTACTTTTCATAATAATTATATTAAATATATTTTTAAAATAAGTATAAAAATAATAACCAAAAAGCTACGCCTAAGGCCTAACTGATCTAAGTAACTTAAACATGGCTATATTGTATATAGGTTCTAATTATTATTATTCTTATTATTGAACTATATTTTAAACTTATAGTTGAATTTATCTAATATTTATAGCGGAAACATAACTCGTTGATGTCGAAAGTAGAAGACGCAAGAAAAAAAAAAGATCAAGAAACATCAACAATGATTCAAACAAAAATCTATGATACTCCAAAAGTGTCAAAAGAACTGGTTAGTAACTATCTATACATTAATATACTAATAACTTAAGTCGTGGGTATATCAACGGCTTAACTCATTTTTATTTTTATTACTGTGGGATGATTTTATGACAATTCCAAAACGTAAGTGTGTTTTAAAATAAAACCATTTGAAAAATTAAAAACTTTATAACATCTTGAAATAAAATTGAAATTATTAAGTCAGAAGTTAACTTGAAAAAATATGATTCAATATATAAATTAAAAAATACTTTCTAGTATATATAACTTTCAATATATATATAAAAAAAAATCATAAGCAAATAGCAATTATATAAATACATCTACCTAACTATTTTATGCACATTTTATGTCTTTCCAAATTATAATTATATTATAATTATTTTATTACAGGTGAAGGATTTAGTTTTTAACTACATTGTTGAAGAAATGAAACCACTAGCAACATGTGAAAAACCATCATTCAAACGGTTGATTCGAGGCCTTACATCAGATTCTATTGTACTTCCATACAGAAAAGCTCTTGTCAGTGAACTAAACCATAAATATAAAGCTTATGTAGAAATGTTAACTGGATTTATTGAAAAACAAAGTTATGTGTGTGTTACTGCTGATATTTGGAGTTCCAACAATAAGAGCTATTTAGGAATGACTTGTCATTTTATCGATGAACTTAACTACAGTAGGTATTCTTATATATTAGCTTGCAGGCGTATAAAAGGAAATCATACTTATTTAAATATTGCCAAAGTAATCAATGAAATAATGCTGGACTTTAAAATTGAAAATGAAAAAGTTACCCATGTAGTTACTGACAATGCCTCAAATTTTGGCAAGGCATTTCGTACATTTTCAAAACAATTTAATGTGACTGATACACATATTTCTGATTCAAATTATTTAGGCTTAATAAGTAGTGATGACTCAGATAGCGATGTTAACATAAGTAGTGATGATGATGTAAATGATTCTAATCTTGAATTTGACGTTGTAGATTTGTCTTCATTGATGTTAAATCATAAAGAAACAATTACTAATACAATGTCTCTACCAAGTCATTTAACATGTTCAGCACACACGTTAAATCTAATAGCTTCAGTTGATACTGCCAAAATAGTTGATCAAGCCTATAATTCAATTTCAAAAATTACATTTAAAAAGTTATCATCATTTTGGAATCTTCTTAGTCGAAGTACTGTAGTCTCAGATAAAGTTTTTGATTTATGTAGTTGTAAATTTCCAGTTCCTAATTTGACAAGATGGAATTCTATGTATGATGCTGTACATAAAGTAGTTACAAATAAACAGAATTTAGTCTTGGTGTTTAATGAGTTAAAAATGAAAAAAATGAAAAAAAATGAATGGAGTTTTTTAGAAGAATATTGTAAGGTGATGGGCCCCCTTGCAATATCATTGGATAAATTGCAAGGTGAAAGGTCTTGTCATTTAGGTTTTGTTGCCCCCACTATACTGGCATTAAGGCTTTTATTAATACAGATGGATAACTTGGTCCACTGTAGACCTTTATGCTTTAATATTATAAGCAGTTTGGAGAAGAGATTTGATTATATATTTGATTTAAAAAAAGTCAAAAGTAAATCCTTCATTTTATCTGCTATAAGCCACCCAAAGTTTAAACAATCCTGGATACCCAATAGATACAAATCATATTGTAAACAAATATTTTTTGATGAGTGCTATTTAATTAATACTGATAAAGAAGCTGTTTTAAATACTGATGAAAATGTTGATAGTGATAATAGTGACCAAGAATTTTTTCAAGTCCTATCAGAGAATTGTTTAGATGTGGATATTGATATTCAAAGCAATCATAATTGTATTAATGCTCAAGCTATGGAATATTTAAACTCAAAAAATAAAGATTTTAATGTTCTTAATTCATTTCCAATCATAAAGAAAATGTTTTTCAAATACAATACAACACTTCCCTCTTCTGCTCCAGTAGAGCGTTTATTTAGTAGTGGATCACAAATCATGACACCAAGAAGAAATCGTTTAAATGATAAAACATTTGAAATGCTTTTGTGTTGTAGATGTCAGAATCTTAATTCAAACCACTTCTAATGTCATGTAGTTCTAACAAAAGGTTTATTAACATTGTTATTTGTTTTTGTTATAAAATATTTTTTTTTATTTATATTATACAGTTGTAATTTTATAATTTTTTTTTGTCTTATGAACTATTAAAAATGTTAATTTTGTTGTAGATGTCAGAATCTTAATTCAAACAAGTTCTAATGTCATGTAGTTCTAACAAAAGGTTTATAAACATTTTTTTTTGTTTTTGTTATAAAATATTTTTTTTTATTAATATTATACAGTTGTAATTTTATAATTATTTTTTTTTTGTCTTATGAACTATTAAAAATGTTGTAGGTATTCAATAATAAAACAATTCGCTTATATTTTAGCATTCAACTATTTCTTACCAAACATTGATTATAATGTATTATTTACTGTTTAAATGTTTTTTAAATATTTAAGTTCATCCTTGGTTCATCCTTTTTTAATATTGGTTTAATATGATTTACAAGTGGCTATAGCCTATCAGTGCATACTGCATACATAGGCATACATAGGCAGTTTTGTATTAAAATGTATCAATTATTATTAATTCATTATTGTATGCATTTATATAAGTAGGGGTAGAAATATTATAGTATTAAAGAATAAAGAGTCAGCTAACTACATAATTTTGAACAGTGGAATACTAGTATTGGTTTAAATGTTTTGATGTTTCATTCTTATATGTATAATATTCAAATAGTTAAATTTAAAGTCTCATACCGTTGTTTTTATAAATATTATGTCATTATATTGATAGAAATCTAATATTAAAAAAATACTAAAAAACATTAAAAATAAGTGTAAAAAAATTATATTTATCTAGATATTTATCTAGATAAATGTATTGTTGTATTAATCTTTATCTAGATAAATTACATTTATGTTATCTTTATTTTTATCTAGATAATATTTTGTTAAAATTATCTTATCTTATCTAGATAATTATTTAGTTATCTATTCCCAACACTGGTAATATATATTATGTTTATTATGCACAAAACTGTATGTCTATAGTCTACATTGTGTAATGTATAGTAGGTATAGTAGTATACATAAATATTTTAATGGTAATGGAAAGTGACACCGAAAATTCACTTTCTTGTGACTAACTGCACTACCTACTACTTACTAGGTAGGTAACCGATTTATTGTACGCAATATGCCGTATGTAATCAACTGACTTAACTTTACGGTTCGTAGCCTCGTAGGTTATTTATATTTTACTCTCTTATAGCATTGTTGATTATTATTTATTATGATCCGCAAGCATATTATTGTATTTGCATGTCTATCTATTTTGACTAAATATAAATTCAAATACATTTCCGGAAATCAACATTTATAAAATCGGTGATCGACCGGTATAAAATATTACGGATTAAAAAATTTAACTTCACTAAGTGAAGTCATTGAAAACTAAAAACTAAAAGACATTTTTCCCCACTGACTTATTATAATAGGTACAAGTAAAACTAAAAAAGAGAAAAAAGGTAACCGCTCTGCTGTACAGTAGGAATCGATTGTACCTTGTTAATGTGTAATTACATACGAAAAAACGATTGTGGGCGGAGACGATCTGTCAGTCTACTATTATACTATAATTTATTCTGATATTCATATAAATATATTATTACCTTTTCTTTATTATAGTTATTTATTTGACTATCTAAAGTAAAACGGCAGTACCTACCTATTAACTATGAATATACAATAGCATTGTGTAGGTATATCAAATTTAATAAATATTAATAATATCAAATATAAATATTAACAATATCAAATGCAATAAATATTAACAATATACCTAAAAGTTTCGAATTTCCACTAAAAATAATATTAAACTATTATAACTTAAATCATTATTTTTGGATTCAAAATGAATTCTTGAAATAACTATACATCGTAATTCTTCGTTTAAATATCGACATTTTAACTTAATGCCTATAAAAACAACTGTGTATTTATATTTTTAGACTTTTTTATTACAATATAAACTTCTATGAGAAACCTTGTTTTTAAATTTTAGTATATTTTTAACTATAAAAGTTTGTGATTTTGGTGAATTTAATTTGAACTTTAAATTATTAAAAAATAATCATACCCATATCTTTAAAATTTTGAATAATTACATTTTTAAGCTTCTTGACCCGGTGAAACAATTTTTATTGAAAATTATGAAAAAAAAACTAAAATATTTTTAATGTCGATAAATGGCTCAAAAAAATTCAACATATACATATATACAATTTTAAAATGTGTAGGAAATGATAGTATTCACCTTTGTCTTTTGGTGAAAATTCAAGTACCTACGGTTATTTGTTTTTTTAATTACAACAAAATAAGAAAATCATTTGATGCGAAATCGTTATTTTATGATCGGATTTCCAATTTAGGCAAGAACTTCATACGCTCATAAAAAATAGTTGTGGAATTTTTTTTTTAAATTCTATAATATCAACTTAGAGGAGAAGCGACGAATATGGAATAGGCATTTATTATGGAATAGTCAATTATTCACGAATGTACTAAGCGCTATCTATCGTATATGATTGAAACTTGATCTTTAGTTATTAGTTTTATCAGACATATGGTACTGATATCACAGCACTGTTATCAAATGGAATAAATAACGTTTTTCGTTTTTCGTAATAACGTAAATTTTACAAGGTATGTATATTTTTATTTATTTTACTTAGTTAATGTTTTAAATTATAAATCCTTTAGAGCGTCTGAATAGCTTATGCAATTTACTTTTAAACTTTACTACAGTGATTAATCTAACGTTAAAGCATCAAATTGTAATTATATTTTTGTATTGAATTCATGATGATGATAATATGGAATACTTGTTTGCTTTTAATATGGGATGCTATTCTATAACATAAAAACTTATATAGGTATTATCTATGAATTATTATTTTTTTAAGATGGCCAAATCAAATACTAGATGCAGAAAACAGTGGGATATACAGAGCTATACATAGCTAAATACATAGATACATTTGTATTAATTTTATAAAGATTAAAAGAAGTTTTTAAATATCTACTGGCTCCTTTTTATTTTAAGATAATTGTTTTCTGCCTAAGACATTTGTCTAGTTCATTTTTTAATTATATTATAAGACCAAACTGTAAGATTTATAATAAACATACATCAGAACTTAAAATATTTTAATTTATTCCTATTAGATAATTAGTGCTGGCAATATGGAATACCCTATTCCATATTACTCACACTTTTTTTGAAATGGTAAAATTCAAAATTTTTACATTATCATGAATATATAAAAATTGGTAATTTGATGTGTTCCAACAACTAAAAAAATGTATTCTAAAATAGTTTTAAATTAATATGATTTTAAGGGTTTTCCAAAAACATCAACATTGTAATCAGTGTAGATCAAAAACAAAATGGTATTCCATATTCGTCACACCTCCTCTACATGTAATCATGAATTAAGTTTTTAAATCTTAGGTATGAATATTAAACATTTTAGGAATTTTTGATAACAAAATAGTTTGAAGAATTTCGTCAAAATTCGAACTTATAAAAAATATGTCGTAGGTACTTACATGTATTTAATATGATAAATTTACGAGGAACCTTGTATTACATTTTAACTCAATATAAATACTGCAGGTACCTATTGGTTAGTAAAAACAAAATTGACAACATATCACATAACTATAATATATTAATAGATATAACAATGCGAGTTTAACACATTCTTACCACGTCGTAGTCTTTGTTGCGCCTCGTTGATATTTAATTGCAACAGAATGATAATAAATGTAGAGTTAAACGAAAAAAATAATATAGCTAGTTGGATAACCTATTTTAAAAAAAATACATCATTAAAGGACATTATTTTTAAAAATGTTGTAGGTTTGTAGGTTACACATAATTAAAATTGGAAAATTAAATTGTCTAAGCTCCCTAACCCGTCTGTTAAATAAAAAGTTATTACTACCATTATTGATAAGATTTTATTATTTAAAACACTACTGCAGGTTATCGTTAATATGATAATATATAGTTGGCATATAGCAACTATTAGTAGGTAGTACAAAATAATTTATAACCATTAATCTATGTTAGTCAAATTACATACTTACTTAAATAATCTATACCTATTACAAAAGTAGTAAGAGTACCTACAAAATTGATTGTGTATAAATAATGATAGTTTTAATTTATGTGTACAAAATATGGTTCTGAAAAAAATTTATTTTGGTACTTCTCAACGTTGATTAAACATTTAATATAATATAATACAATCAATGCTTTCACCTATGTAACCGCGTACCTAACTCGGTTTACCTAACTTATACACATGCGATTCAGATAAATACCACTTAACCCACTTCTTCCATCACGACCACTGATCCTTCAATATTACTTCAGTTCCTTTTCTGGTAGAAAAGTGAATCTAGTTGGTACTTGGGGAGAGGTCAAAAGTAAAAAACTCTAGTCTTAAAATTACTCAGTAGTTTTTAAAAGCGTTAGGAAATAACAACAAAAAAAAGGTGGGTAAGTGGATGTCGCTCTGCTGTACAGTAAGTTACAAGTGGGTCGCTGTAATGGGTAGTGTTAAATTTTAATTCAATGATATAATATCATTGTATAAGAAAAACAATTCTGAGCGAAGACAGTCAGCCTAAGATATATTGATATTACTAAGTGTACTCGTATTTGATGATATTATTGTGAATAAAGTAATTTATGGAATTTATTATAGGTCAATTTTTTTTTTAATAATATAGACAAGTATATAATATGTCTTATACCTAGACTGACATACCGTCTCCACTCAGAATCGTTTATCTTATACAATGATATTATATTATTGAATTCAAATTTAATACCATCCACTATACAGTGTCCCACTTGTAACCTACTGTACAGCAGAGCGACTTTTTTTTTTGATAAAGGTATATAACATTTTAAGGAATCTTGTATTACATTGTAAAATATTACATTTAAAAAAAAAAAAGTTTTTAGTAATTTCTAACTCAAAATAATCTGCACATTTTCGTGATTTTTAAGCCTTTTGTCGAAATAAAAACTTGACATGATTATAAAAAATTATTGTGACCATGGATTTTCAACGTTTGTGAATTTTCATCTTTCTTAAGTTTTTTTAACAATTATTGTCGATCAATAATTTTTTGTTTCGTCAAAAACTTGAAAATTGAATACAAGGTTCCTCATAAGTTGTTATTAGTGTAATTATTAGTTAAAAAGTTGAGCGTAAATCCACAGTTAGATTATGATTGTTTGAAGTTAGAATTTTGACAACTTTGTTAAAATCGTAAAAATTTGCAAGTTATTTTGTAGTTACAAATTCATAACAAATTTATTTTTCATAGGTAACATTTGAATGTTTGAAAATTTAAGACGCTTTAATTCCTCATAAATTTTTCTACTTTTAACAAAAAAAGTTAATTTGACATTTTTACCAAATGTTTTTTTTTGGAATATTTCTATACGTGATAGTACTTATTTCAAGTTATTTATAATCATTTGAAATTTTCGATATTTTTTGTTTTTTTTCTTTAACTATTGATAAAACATTTATTGCTCTATAAAAATTTAACACAAGGTTTATCATAAGTTCTCATAGAATATCAAAAATATTAAAAATACATATTTCATAGACATGATTTTTCTCATAAAAATGTTCAATATTCAAATCTTAAATATTTGCAAGTTATTTTGTATTCAACATATATCATTATAAAATGTTAATTTTTTTAGCTACCTTAGGATTAAACAAATATAAGAAATGTATTAACACAGTTTTTTTTATAGATATTTTAAGTTAAAATTAGGACGTAATTAGGTATTTAAGAATAACAATTTGAGATATTTTGATGTAATTTAAAATATTATTCGTGGATAGGTAGGTAGGTACTTGAAACTATTAAACTGTCAAAGTATATTATTATATTATATTATATTATATTACACAATGATATTTTCAGATGAAATTGTTTTTAGAAAACATTAATTAAACCTACTGTATTATTAATGTCTAATAGTAAAATAAATGACTTTAATAACAATAATATCTTAAAATATACTCAATAATATAGGTTGACCATCTTCGCTCAGCATCCTTTTTCGTATAGGTATAATAATTTTATGGCATTGTATTCAAATTTAACACATCATACAGTGATCTACACGACACCTAATGTAGGTACAGCAAAGTACACACTTACCCACCTTTTTGTTAAATTATTGTAGATAAAACAATTGTTGTTTCATAAAAAACTATATATTATGTAGTTAAAGTAACATTAAGATGTTAAACTATTAAAGATACGTAGGCATGATTTTATTTATGAGAAAAAATTCATCAAAATTCATCAAAATCACCAAAATTTGTAAAATGTTCAATTTTCATAGCTAAGGATTGAAAATGTAAAACAAGGTTTCTTATAACTAATAAGTACCTACAGTTAATACTTAATATCGGAAAAATATGTTATTAAAGCTTTTTTAATAGACATTTTAAGCTAATATGTCGAGAAATTTAGATTTTTAAACAAAGAATAACGATGTAGATGTTAGTTATTTCATTGTACTTAATTCTAAAACATTATGCTTGGGGGGACCTATACAATTATATAGTTTACCATATGCTCAATGGCATTTAAAAATATTTAGATTAATTTTAATCTGTTACCTATTTATATCACGAATCTACGGTTTTTATAATTTTACGGTAAAGTTGTCTCAAATTGACTCAAAAGTTAATAACAATAACATAGTAGGATAATAATATAGACTATTATAATAATTAAATGTTAATTTATATCTTAAAATATGCAATAAAATAAGTTACCTTTAATAGCAATATCAATAAACATATCTTGAAATATACTTGATATAGGCTGATAAACCTACTCAACACAGAATCGATTTTGGGGAATGATATATCATTGAATTAAAATTTAACGCATGTATTATAGTAACCTCCTAGGTAGTAGGTACCTACACTCTACAGTATGGACGTATGGTAGAGCCACCTTTTTTCCTTGATAAAATCGCGTAAGAACTAAGTAGTTTCACTCCTCACGCGCGTTTTTTATTGATAATAGTACCTTTATGAGAGATCATAATTAATATAATGTAATAATTTTATGTTTACCTAAATTTTTATAGTGGTCACTGGTTCTACAGACGGCATTGGGAAAGAATACGCCAAGGAATTAGCCAAGAGAGGTCTTAACATCGTATTGATTAGTAGGACAATCGAGAAATTGAATAAGGTAGCTACAGAAATAGGTAAGATATAGATACATATTATATACATTGATGTACAACTACTACAATATCACTATACATAGAATAATAAATTATTCACTGATATTTTAAACTAAATAAATATTTGAAGCACGATCATTTTAATGAAAAAAACGTGATCCGCATAAATAGCTTTATTTAAAACGAAATATCATTAAGTATCAACTGGTGCTCTCTGTGTGAGTCCTACGTTGTCAATTTGTTGGGCAATGAGTATATTTATTTAAAAATGTGTCCTAATTATGTGTTAAGGCACCTATCTTAAATATGAATACTAACATTGACTTGAATATTTAGTCAGTGTCATTGATTTAGGTAAGTAGGTAAATATAACTTACTGTGATTTTCAATATATCTACCAACGTTCTTATGTCATATTTTTAGAACATTGGATATTCACTCGATTTCTGATGTACTATGTAGCGATTTTGTAATTTTGTTGTAATTCAAAAACAAATAACTGTAGATATATGAAAATTTCACTGAAAAATATTTCATATTTTCATTTACTATACACCATAAAATGTTGAAAATATTTTGACTCTTTTTGAGCTGTTTACGGACATTGTCAGTTTTAAATTTTTTAGTTTTTTTTTTCAATAATTGTCAATAAAATTTTATTTGTTGGGTAAGAGAACGTGAATATTTAATACAAGGTTCCTGATATATTGCTGAAAAATATTAAAAACATATGTACAACATTTTTTTATAAGCATTTAAAGCTCCATTTTGACAAAATGTATCAAATTTAAATAATTATTTTGTATTTAAAATTTATAAAATGTTCAATTTTTATATCTATCTATTGAAAATTTAAAACAAGGTTCCAAGTAAATAGATTATTCTGTAACCAAAATATCTTCAAAATATAAAAATGCAGTTTTAAAAAAAAATATATTTTCGTCCAGAGAAATCTTGTTCCTCAAAGGGTTAAGATAACAATAGTAACGTTCTCGATGTCAGACAATTTTCGCAACGACCCCAGACATAAGATATGTCAAAAAATATTTTATATAAATCATTTTACATTTAATATATTATTAAAAACGATGTTATTCCTAATACTTTTTGTATAATGAATGAAATGTTTTGCCAACCGACTAAATGGCGGCCATCCACAGCTGAGCTTCACTTGTAACAACTTACATTGTAGAGGAGTTCCTTAGTATAGAAGTCTGTGTTATAAAATCAATACATTAATCAATAGCTAAAATTAAATTAAATTTACTAACTTAATTAAGCACCTATAAGTTCCAATTAAGCGATTAAAATAGAATAAAATACAAAATTACATTATTTAAAAACCCAAGTATATAAATTTAAACTTTGGCAAAACTAGAATACAATATTTTACTAGTAATACATATTTACTAATGTCTTTCAGTACAAGAGTTTAACGTTGAAGTGAAGGTTATACAAGCCGATTTCAGTAAAGGGCAGATCGTGTTCGATCATATCACCAAGGAATTAGATGACATTGAAATCGGAATACTGAGTTTGTAACGTTTATATAACTATAATAGATTTAGATTTCTATATACATATAATTTTCGAAAAATGCTAGTAGTTATAACTACTGTTTTTTTCATTATGTTTAAAATTATTACCTATTAATATTTGCTAATCATTTATATGAAATGTATCTCAGTAAACAACGTCGGCATGCAATACTTGTACCCAATGTACATGACTGAAGTACCGGAATCCACTGTATGGGACTTGGTGAACGTTAACGTTGGTGCTACCACACATATGACAAAACTCGTTTTGCCGGGAATGCAAAAGCGGAAACGGGGAGCGATCGTAAACGTGTCATCTAGTGCCGAATTGCAGCCCATGCCACTGTTGGCTGTTTACGCAGCAACCAAGGTAAACAAACCATTTATTTCCTTCATTTTTATTTTATTACCTAGACTCTAGGTCCTAGAGGGTAACTTGATAAATACTCAATAGTTGATACTGGATTGAAAAGTCCTCAAAGAAGTGAAGAATAATGACCGATTTACATTTACAAGGGATGTCACGTAGTTTTTAAAACTTTAAAATTTTTATAAATTGTGTTTTAAGACACGAAAGATTACAAAACAAATTGTGTTGAGAACGGGTGTACTGATTGGAGCTATTTAAAATTTTTTTTTTTATTAGATAAATAACACATGGTATTGCAAAATGTTGACACATTTTTAAATCAATTGAGAAAAGTCCGTATGGGGGGGGGGGGGTGAGGTATTTCCCTAAAATCTTCATATTGTTCTAAAAAATTTACTGAAGAACAAAATAAATAAGAAATTATTACAATTTTAAATTGCTTCACTGTAAAAACAGATTTACAAAATATGCACAGCTAGGTATATTATTAGTATTTATCTAAACTATATATTAGGTACATTTTAACAGTAGGTATAGCCCAATTGATTTTGAATCACATTTTGCAGTATTGTGACGATTTCACTTTATCATCTATTGATTGGACCAACGCGAAATATAAAAAATCTTATTTACCGATTTTAAGACTATATGTTATCATGACTAACTTGTACCTATGCACTCGTTTGTTAATTGTTTCAGTCATACATAAAAAGCTTTACAGAAGCACTTCGCATCGAGTACGAAGAAGACAATATTACTGTACAACATCTTTTCCCGTTGTTCGTCAACACAAAAATGAATGCTTTCAGCTACAGATTACAAGAGACGACTCTATTCGTACCCGATGCAAAGATGTACGCCACAAATGCCGTGAACACGCTGGGTATGGTTAACCACTCAACTGGTTACTGGGCCCACGGTATTCAGGTAAAGCATCGACGTGACGACGTATCGACGTATCGTTAATCAATTTTGAGTTGAAATTCGTTGTTATTCGACCAAGGGTATATCGTTGAGTATAAATTGTGCAATATATACTCAATAGTCAATGGTTTATAGTAATATATTAAGGACAACGAATCTATCGATTATAAAAAAAAACTTAATTTAAAAATCAAAAGTGCATTATAGTACCTACTTAACTACAAAAAAAATTAGGTTCATGGTTATTTGTTAATAAAAATGACAGATTTTTTTATACTGGTCAATGGTTTATATATTATAATTATATGGATACTATAATATTATTTTCCTCATATCATCCGACCAAGAATTAATAAGTTTATGGTGTATAGGTACCAGACGTGCCCAACCTTGTCCAACTTTTCAACATTTTAAATTTATATTTATACTGAGGGCCGTATAGACAAGTTTATTTTACTAAAATATACAATAGATGATTTACATAATATAATATTATCTTTAATCACTAATCGAATATATGACTCTTATCGTGGTGTTAAGTGTTTAAAGTAGGTACTGCATATATTTTCCACGCTAGCCAATAGTTTGTTTTCGTCATTCAAAACTGTAGACTCGCATTTTTTGTTTGCAAAAAGTAATTAATTACATTTTAATTATTAAAATGCTTCAAAAGCTTATTAAAATAAAATTTTTATTTATATTTCTACCTATACAAATTTCTAATTTTATAAAATGGTCACGGGCTTGTGTATATTGTATGTAATAAGTATGTTGGTACCTAACTATACTATTATATTATACGTGTCTATTCACAGATAATTTCTCAATATTTTGTTGTAACAAATTAGTGATCGTTTTTCATAAATAATTAATTATATTTTGTAGTAGGTACTCTGGAAAATTATAATGAAGTTATAAAAGTTTGATGTCTTCTGCATAGTGCATAACACAGTTTGTTCAGTTTTATTTCATGGATATCTATATAGTACTAGATAGCGAACTCCCACCATAAATTGAAGAATCAAGGTCGGGGAGCAATCTTATGGTATTTAATATGGTAAATAAGATTAATTATAATTTATCTAGTATAATACTATACAATAATTGTATTTTATTATTTCTAAACCTGTTTTTAAAAAATTAAAAATATTTTACATAAATTATTTTACATTTACTATTTTATTTTACCATTAAAAATGAAGTTATTCTTAATACATTTTGTATAAAGAATGAAATGTTTTGCCCCCCGAGAAAATGGCTGCCGTCCACAGATGAACTTCACTTGACAACAATGTAAATTATATAGGAGTACCTTATCTAGTTAGTATAGATATCTGTGGTTTTTATTTACTAAGAAATGAGATGCCACAAAAATATTTTGACCGGGCAAGAATTACTCGGGCTATAGGAACAGGCTTAATCAAATAGGCCTATAAAAGGCCTATTAATATTTAATAAGACATTTTATCAAAAAGTTAAATTACTGTTGTATATTTTTATAATGTAAAAAAGTTCATTAATATTTATACTTTATTCTGTTAATATTAAAATTGTGAAATTTTTTATTGTATTGTATTTTTCAGCATTTTTTTATGAGACTGCCACCAGTATGGATAAGAACTTTGGTTGGAGAATTTATGACTCATTCCTTTAGAAGCGATTATTTTTCTAAAAAAGGTTTAAAAGTAGAATAATTTTTTAAACGTTTGTATGTTACAAAATCGTTATTTATAAAAAAGTAAATGTTATATTATAACACTTGTGTATGAATAAATTGTATTATTAATGCCTTACATAATACTACCTTACTACCTTACCTATACTGTCGTATCACTTGTGTATATTGAGTGTCACGCATTAAACCTAAAATCAACGATCGTTTTACCCTCGTATATTGTGAGCTAGAGCTAATAACTCTCCTAAATTAATTGAATTAGCACTATTAGCCTTAATAAGGTTCGATACACTTGTCTGTTATACGTTCGTTCCTTCTAAAGTGGAGTGACTCAATATTTAGTATAGGTACCGAGCAGAACTTCTTGACTCAAAGTACGTACATTCCAGCGCTGTTTTGTTTAAAAAGTAAGAACTTCAAACGATTACAATAAAATTTAAACTCAGTTTTTGGTCTGAAACACTTCTATTAATAGTTAAAATAATTATCATATAAAAACTTAGCCCTTGTACAAAGTCGTCTCTCACTCGTATTACGAGCTAAGGCTACGCTTTTTCCGAGTTTCACGACAACAGCTTACCTAAGCTACCTGCCCATGCACCAGTGTTGAATGTTATTATTTTAGTGTCACCTCAGCCCATATTGCATCGCTGGCCAAGCCTATTTTAATTATTAATGGATAAAAATATATTCCTATATATACTAGGTACTTAATATTTATTACAAATAATATTACCGACTGTCTACAATATACGAAAATACATTGACTTATGAAAATGGATATTAACTCTACTTCTGAAAGCTGATACCTAGTTAGTTTGACCGTAAACTAGCATTTAAAAACAGATTTATTAACACGTCCACTGAAATAACAAAGTTTAAAATTAAAAATAATATTACCTGTATGAAATTTTTAAAAACAGTAAACATAGCAAGTATAATCTACGTTTATAATAAGGGTAACTATAATAATATTAGTTATTTAATAATAGTATATTATAATAGGTAATAATATTATACGGTGAAATAGGGTTATTTTGCGTTGACGATATGTATACTGTATACATGTTCGTATATTTTTCGAGATAAAATTACCTTTATTCCACGCTAATCATTGGTTGGTATAATTTACGTCAATTTATGGATAACGATGTAGATAATACGGTGTGGTTACTTCCTATCTTTGATTAAGGGGGTCGGAGTCAGTGCGTTTTTTGGTACAAAAATATGTCTTTCAGGCAATAATTTGATGTAAGTATTGAGAAAAATTAGTAAAAAAAAATTATTATATTTAATTATTCAGTAATAAATTACCTTTTATTTGTGTCGGAATAAAGCTATGGATGTACCAAATCCGTTTCCACATTGTTGACATTTGATTTTTTTGATTTGCACATGGACGTTATTAAAATGTGCTTTCATTAATTTTCTGTTTTGTAAGATTTTTTACAACTAGTGCGTTTTACCTTTTCAACTTGATCGTGTTTAGTTTTTAAATGGTAAACTAAATCACTTACCTGATAATATTTGAGAACATTTGTATATATTTTTTCTTTTCTTTTTATGTAACTGCATGTGCCTTTTTGCTAACTCTGACAATGATAGTAACTTGTAACAAATGTGGCAATCTACTTTTTTAGTATCGTGTGTTTCAAGGTGTTTCATGAACAATATTTAAATATTTTTAGACATATAGTACATGAATATTGCTGAAAGGGATACATTTTTCTGAGAAATATTAAAGGAGTATAATTAAATTTAACAGAATCAAATGTACGTGATTTTGTGTGCATACCTGCAGGGGTATTCTCATCAATCTCAGCATCTGATTTGCACTTTATAATGTCCCTTTAAGTCTTTATTTGGTGAATCACTGGGAACTAAAAGAAAAAAAAATGATTTAAATTAATTATATGCAGTTAAGTCCCCCCCAGTCCGTCCCACGGGTTTTTGGCCCCCGTGGCCTCTAGAATTTCCTTTATTTCTCTTATGGTTGAATCGCACGATGGAAAAATATAATTTTCTTTATTCACATACTCTAATTTAACCCATTTAGTATAAATCTAATTATAAATTAGAATATGAGATTTTAACCCCATAACCTCGCGTAGTAGGTTTTCCTATTTTTTTTTGAAAAGAGTACCTAGTAAAAAAAATTAAACTCAATACAATATAAATTGTATACAAATAATTCAAAAATAATATAATTACTCTTTTGATAAGAGTTTTTTTCCTTAACCATGAATCAACTGTACGTCTCGCAGTTTTGTTACCGTGTATCCTAAAGATTATATCAAATGGACAAACTCTGAAAAAATAAAACAAATAAAATTTATCTAACTAATCTGATTTTTACCGATAGTAAAATAATTAATATAAACTTACATTGAGTGATGTTTGGTTGAAGAGCTCACTATCATCAAACATATTTGGACTAATAGTTTCCTCTAATACAAATACTAAATCATCCACTTCATTGTTGCCAACAGTTGTAGTAGTAATTTGTCTCAAATTATTCAGGGACGAATCTAATAAATATAGGTACAATTCAATTATAATATAAGCTTTACTAATATAAGAATACTTATCAAAAACTAGTAGGTACCTATATATTTTATTTAATTTTATAAAGAGTCAACAAAATATAAAATGATATGAAACCTTAAAAAACGTTAAGGGGGTCGAATAATATGCATTTGAATAATGCACAATATTTGTTCTTTTTCAAAGGTATATTTTTACCATTATTTAAAGTAAAATAAAAATTCGAGCTTTGATCCGACCTGCAAAAACTTCTCATCTTTCAGATAAAAAAAAGGTGGGTAAGTGGATGTCGCTCTGCTGTACAGTAGGTTATAAGTGGGTCACTGTATAATGGATGCTATTAAATTTGAATTCAATGATACAATATCATTGTATAAGAAAAACGATTCTGAGCGAAGACGGTATGTCAGTCTAGGTATAAGACATATTATATACATATCTATGGTATTAAAAAAAAAATTGACCTATAATAAATTCCAAATTAATCATATCACAATATCCATTAGGTACTTATAACACGTTATACATCAATAACAAACCCTGATACTATCATAGATATATAATATAGTGTACTTTAGAAGTTTCAAGTACCCACGAATAATATTATACAATCACAACGAAATAACTAAAATAGTTCTTTGATGCTTATAAAAAAAAATTGTGCCTATGTATTTTTAATATTTTTCAATTGCTATTGTAACAATATATCAGGAGCCTTGTATTAATTTTTTACACTTTTTGGCCCAACAGATAAAAGTAAAACTTTATTGATATTTATAGAAAAAAAAAAACTAAAAAAATTGAAAACTGAAAATGTCCGTAAACGGCTCAAAAAGAGTCAAAATATTTTCAAAATTGTATGGTGTATAGGAAATGCTAATATAAACATTCAGTGAAATTTTCATGTATCTACAGTAATTCGTTTTTGAATTACAACAAAATAAGGAAATCGCCACATGAGAAATCGAGTGAAATCCAATGTTGTAAAAATTTGAATTTCAAACGCTCATAAAAATTTAATTTGACTTTCTCATAGAATTTTATTTTTTGATAAATGTAGGAAATCTTATAAGGAATCTTGTATTACATTTAATATCTTAGATTTAAAAAGAAAAATTTTTATGAATATCTAACTCGAAATAATTTGCAAATTTTCGTGATTTTTCCATATTTTGTCATTTTTTGAACTTTAAATGCTTAAAAAAAAAACTGTGACTAACGATTTTTAATATTTTTCATCTGTCTTTGAAACAATAAAGTAGGAGCCTTGTATTAAATTTTCAAGTATTTTTACTCAACAAATAAATTTTTATTGATATTCATAAAAAATAAAACTAATAAAATTGGAAACTGAAAATGTCCCTAAATAGTTCAAAATATTTTGAAAATGTTATCGTGTATAGAAAATGCAAATATAAACAACCACCGAAAATTTCATTTGTTTGTCATTTGTTTTAAAGTTACACCAAAAACCAAAATCGATTTTCTCGAAAACAGATTTTGCGTAAAAATTCCCGTTTTTCCTTAATTTTTCTTTTGTTTTTCCCGCGCTTTTGAAAACCTCCCCAATGCACCAACGATATTCACTTTCCAATCGAACAAGATACTGAAGTTGAAAATCGAAGCATTATTTCGACTACTTATCGTGTACACAGACACAAAAAAAAAAAAAAAATAAAAATAAAAATAAAAAAACACACATCATTGTAAAATCAATACATTCATCGTTTCACTCAGAATCCAAAAATGACCATTATCCGACACATAAACGAGGCGTGATGGTTTTTCCTGTAGAAGAATTTAAGTTTATCAAAACAGTGCTTCGATAATAGTCATCGAAGTCAATCACTGAATTGTACATGCGCGTGCGTAAGTATCTTTATCTGTGAGTGTAATTGTAGCTCACTCACACTAATATCGATTTACATACTCACACACATGCACGTTCCGCACGAGACCGATACAACATGTGAATTGAATTGCCTAAATGTTACTCCTTAATAAATGATCGGTACCAACACCTTTAAGACATTTAGAATCGTAATTTGACGACATTTAATTTGGGAATCGTCAGTCAAGAGCTCTAAGAAGGCCGATTCTTTAAATAGTTCTATGTAGCAGTGGCTGATCCAGTGGGAGGAGCATTGGGGGAATGGATCCGCACTGGATCCGCCATATTTTCCCTATGTTTTGCATTGTGTATAGCCAATTTTTGTACCTTTTGAACTTCCCCCCCTATGCCCCCCAAAAAAATTAAGCCCTGGATCCGCCACTGCAATGTAGCGGTATACCCATTAAAACTTTAGGAACGAATGTAGTTTACTTCCCAAGCGATCTTTTGGACTTTTTTATTGATGCCACGCATCAAATTTTCCGATAAGGGACATATAATAGTATTATTATATATGTCTTCTGCATAGTGCATAACACAGTTTGTTCAGTTTTATTTCATGGATATCTATATAGTACTAGATAGCGAACTCCCACCATAAATTGAAGAATCAAGGTCGGGGAGCAATCTTATGGTATTTAATATGGTAAATAAGATTAATTATAATTTATCTAGTATAATACTATACAATAATTGTATTTTATTATTTCTAAACCTGTTTTTAAAAAATTAAAAATATTTTACATAAATTATTTTACATTTACTATTTTATTTTACCATTAAAAATGAAGTTATTCTTAATACATTTTGTATAAAGAATGAAATGTTTTGCCCCCCGAGAAAATGGCTGCCGTCCACAGATGAACTTCACTTGACAACAATGTAAATTATATAGGAGTACCTTATCTAGTTAGTATAGATATCTGTGGTTTTTATTTACTAAGAAATGAGATGCCACAAAAATATTTTGACCGGGCAAGAATTACTCGGGCTATAGGAACAGGCTTAATCAAATAGGCCTATAAAAGGCCTATTAATATTTAATAAGACATTTTATCAAAAAGTTAAATTACTGTTGTATATTTTTATAATGTAAAAAAGTTCATTAATATTTATACTTTATTCTGTTAATATTAAAATTGTGAAATTTTTTATTGTATTGTATTTTTCAGCATTTTTTTATGAGACTGCCACCAGTATGGATAAGAACTTTGGTTGGAGAATTTATGACTCATTCCTTTAGAAGCGATTATTTTTCTAAAAAAGGTTTAAAAGTAGAATAATTTTTTAAACGTTTGTATGTTACAAAATCGTTATTTATAAAAAAGTAAATGTTATATTATAACACTTGTGTATGAATAAATTGTATTATTAATGCCTTACATAATACTACCTTACTACCTTACCTATACTGTCGTATCACTTGTGTATATTGAGTGTCACGCATTAAACCTAAAATCAACGATCGTTTTACCCTCGTATATTGTGAGCTAGAGCTAATAACTCTCCTAAATTAATTGAATTAGCACTATTAGCCTTAATAAGGTTCGATACACTTGTCTGTTATACGTTCGTTCCTTCTAAAGTGGAGTGACTCAATATTTAGTATAGGTACCGAGCAGAACTTCTTGACTCAAAGTACGTACATTCCAGCGCTGTTTTGTTTAAAAAGTAAGAACTTCAAACGATTACAATAAAATTTAAACTCAGTTTTTGGTCTGAAACACTTCTATTAATAGTTAAAATAATTATCATATAAAAACTTAGCCCTTGTACAAAGTCGTCTCTCACTCGTATTACGAGCTAAGGCTACGCTTTTTCCGAGTTTCACGACAACAGCTTACCTAAGCTACCTGCCCATGCACCAGTGTTGAATGTTATTATTTTAGTGTCACCTCAGCCCATATTGCATCGCTGGCCAAGCCTATTTTAATTATTAATGGATAAAAATATATTCCTATATATACTAGGTACTTAATATTTATTACAAATAATATTACCGACTGTCTACAATATACGAAAATACATTGACTTATGAAAATGGATATTAACTCTACTTCTGAAAGCTGATACCTAGTTAGTTTGACCGTAAACTAGCATTTAAAAACAGATTTATTAACACGTCCACTGAAATAACAAAGTTTAAAATTAAAAATAATATTACCTGTATGAAATTTTTAAAAACAGTAAACATAGCAAGTATAATCTACGTTTATAATAAGGGTAACTATAATAATATTAGTTATTTAATAATAGTATATTATAATAGGTAATAATATTATACGGTGAAATAGGGTTATTTTGCGTTGACGATATGTATACTGTATACATGTTCGTATATTTTTCGAGATAAAATTACCTTTATTCCACGCTAATCATTGGTTGGTATAATTTACGTCAATTTATGGATAACGATGTAGATAATACGGTGTGGTTACTTCCTATCTTTGATTAAGGGGGTCGGAGTCAGTGCGTTTTTTGGTACAAAAATATGTCTTTCAGGCAATAATTTGATGTAAGTATTGAGAAAAATTAGTAAAAAAAAAATTATTATATTTTAATTATTCAGTAATAAATTACCTTTTATTTGTGTCGGAATAAAGCTATGGATGTACCAAATCCGTTTCCACATTGTTGACATTTGATTTTTTTGATTTGCACATGGACGTTATTAAAATGTGCTTTCATTAATTTTCTGTTTTGTAAGATTTTTTACAACTAGTGCGTTTTACCTTTTCAACTTGATCGTGTTTAGTTTTTAAATGGTAAACTAAATCACTTACCTGATAATATTTGAGAACATTTGTATATATTTTTTCTTTTCTTTTTATGTAACTGCATGTGCCTTTTTGCTAACTCTGACAATGATAGTAACTTGTAACAAATGTGGCAATCTACTTTTTTAGTATCGTGTGTTTCAAGGTGTTTCATGAACAATATTTAAATATTTTTAGACATATAGTACATGAATATTGCTGAAAGGGATACATTTTTCTGAGAAATATTAAAGGAGTATAATTAAATTTAACAGAATCAAATGTACGTGATTTTGTGTGCATACCTGCAGGGGTATTCTCATCAATCTCAGCATCTGATTTGCACTTTATAATGTCCCTTTAAGTCTTTATTTGGTGAATCACTGGGAACTAAAAGAAAAAAAAATGATTTAAATTAATTATATGCAGTTAAGTCCCCCCCAGTCCGTCCCACGGGTTTTTGGCCCCCGTGGCCTCTAGAATTTCCTTTATTTCTCTTATGGTTGAATCGCACGATGGAAAAATATAATTTTCTTTATTCACATACTCTAATTTAACCCATTTAGTATAAATCTAATTATAAATTAGAATATGAGATTTTAACCCCATAACCTCGCGTAGTAGGTTTTCCTATTTTTTTTTGAAAAGAGTACCTAGTAAAAAAAATTAAACTCAATACAATATAAATTGTATACAAATAATTCAAAAATAATATAATTACTCTTTTGATAAGAGTTTTTTTCCTTAACCATGAATCAACTGTACGTCTCGCAGTTTTGTTACCGTGTATCCTAAAGATTATATCAAATGGACAAACTCTGAAAAAATAAAACAAATAAAATTTATCTAACTAATCTGATTTTTACCGATAGTAAAATAATTAATATAAACTTACATTGAGTGATGTTTGGTTGAAGAGCTCACTATCATCAAACATATTTGGACTAATAGTTTCCTCTAATACAAATACTAAATCATCCACTTCATTGTTGCCAACAGTTGTAGTAGTAATTTGTCTCAAATTATTCAGGGACGAATCTAATAAATATAGGTACAATTCAATTATAATATAAGCTTTACTAATATAAGAATACTTATCAAAAACTAGTAGGTACCTATATATTTTATTTAATTTTATAAAGAGTCAACAAAATATAAAATGATATGAAACCTTAAAAAACGTTAAGGGGGTCGAATAATATGCATTTGAATAATGCACAATATTTGTTCTTTTTCAAAGGTATATTTTTACCATTATTTAAAGTAAAATAAAAATTCGAGCTTTGATCCGACCTGCAAAAACTTCTCATCTTTCAGATAAAAAAAAGGTGGGTAAGTGGATGTCGCTCTGCTGTACAGTAGGTTATAAGTGGGTCACTGTATAATGGATGCTATTAAATTTGAATTCAATGATACAATATCATTGTATAAGAAAAACGATTCTGAGCGAAGACGGTATGTCAGTCTAGGTATAAGACATATTATATACATATCTATGGTATTAAAAAAAAAATTGACCTATAATAAATTCCAAATTAATCATATCACAATATCCATTAGGTACTTATAACACGTTATACATCAATAACAAACCCTGATACTATCATAGATATATAATATAGTGTACTTTAGAAGTTTCAAGTACCCACGAATAATATTATACAATCACAACGAAATAACTAAAATAGTTCTTTGATGCTTATAAAAAAAAATTGTGCCTATGTATTTTTAATATTTTTCAATTGCTATTGTAACAATATATCAGGAGCCTTGTATTAATTTTTTACACTTTTTGGCCCAACAGATAAAAGTAAAACTTTATTGATATTTATAGAAAAAAAAAAACTAAAAAAATTGAAAACTGAAAATGTCCGTAAACGGCTCAAAAAGAGTCAAAATATTTTCAAAATTGTATGGTGTATAGGAAATGCTAATATAAACATTCAGTGAAATTTTCATGTATCTACAGTAATTCGTTTTTGAATTACAACAAAATAAGGAAATCGCCACATGAGAAATCGAGTGAAATCCAATGTTGTAAAAATTTGAATTTCAAACGCTCATAAAAATTTAATTTGACTTTCTCATAGAATTTTATTTTTTGATAAATGTAGGAAATCTTATAAGGAATCTTGTATTACATTTAATATCTTAGATTTAAAAAGAAAAATTTTTATGAATATCTAACTCGAAATAATTTGCAAATTTTCGTGATTTTTCCATATTTTGTCATTTTTTGAACTTTAAATGCTTAAAAAAAAAACTGTGACTAACGATTTTTAATATTTTTCATCTGTCTTTGAAACAATAAAGTAGGAGCCTTGTATTAAATTTTCAAGTATTTTTACTCAACAAATAAATTTTTATTGATATTCATAAAAAATAAAACTAATAAAATTGGAAACTGAAAATGTCCCTAAATAGTTCAAAATATTTTGAAAATGTTATCGTGTATAGAAAATGCAAATATAAACAACCACCGAAAATTTCATTTGTTTGTCATTTGTTTTAAAGTTACACCAAAAACCAAAATCGATTTTCTCGAAAACAGATTTTGCGTAAAAATTCCCGTTTTTCCTTAATTTTTCTTTTGTTTTTCCCGCGCTTTTGAAAACCTCCCCAATGCACCAACGATATTCACTTTCCAATCGAACAAGATACTGAAGTTGAAAATCGAAGCATTATTTCGACTACTTATCGTGTACACAGACACAAAAAAAAAAAAAAAATAAAAATAAAATAAAAAAACACACATCATTGTAAAATCAATACATTCATCGTTTCACTCAGAATCCAAAAATGACCATTATCCGACACATAAACGAGGCGTGATGGTTTTTCCTGTAGAAGAATTTAAGTTTATCAAAACAGTGCTTCGATAATAGTCATCGAAGTCAATCACTGAATTGTACATGCGCGTGCGTAAGTATCTTTATCTGTGAGTGTAATTGTAGCTCACTCACACTAATATCGATTGACATACTCACACACATGCACGTTCCGCACGAGACCGATACAACATGTGAATTGAATTGCCTAAATGTTACTCCTTAATAAATGATCGGTACCAACACCTTTAAGACATTTAGAATCGTAATTTGACGACATTTAATTTGGGAATCGTCAGTCAAGAGCTCTAAGAAGGCCGATTCTTTAAATAGTTCTATGTAGCAGTGGCTGATCCAGTGGGAGGAGCATTGGGGGAATGGATCCGCACTGGATCCGCCATATTTTCCCTATGTTTTGCATTGTGTATAGCCAATTTTTGTACCTTTTGAACTTCCCCCCCTATGCCCCCCAAAAAAATTAAGCCCTGGATACGTAGCGGTATACCCATTAAAACTTTAGGAACGAATGTAGTTTACTTCCCAAGCGATCTTTTGGACTTTTTTATTGATGCCACGCATCAAATTTTCCGATAAGGGACATATAATAGTAGCTAGGCTATCTTAAATGTAGATACGCATTAAAGGACAGTGTGTGGACGTATTTTTGACAGAACCACATGGCATAAGTATCCATATTTTTATACATTATTTAATATTTAAATTATTGATTAAATAATTATAATCGAAAAACAAATTCCGCGTCATCTGGAGCCGACTCGGGGATGACGAAGGCCTAAAAAATCAAAAAAGCTACGGCTGGACGTGTCTATACATAATTATACCAAATTACCTGAACATCGATGTAAGATCAATTAACCATTAATCAACGTTGATTTTAGTGCATACTTACCAACTTTCATGCACGTCCACACATGCATCTAAATATAAATGTATAGGTACAATTTATCATTGTAAGTTGTAACAATAACTTATTAGTACTTACACAATATAATATTTTCCTATAATATAGGCATGTTCTTTTTGTTTAATATAATATAATAATGGTTAATCGAAAATCCCCGGGCACCGGTCCATTGGGTTGATTTAACTTCAGACGGGGGTAAATGCCCACCTTCTCCCCAGCCCCAATGACGCTATTATTTATACCCAAATATTGAAGTAATTTCGACCAATCGGTAACTGATAATTAACGTCGAATAAACATAATTTTAGTACTACAAAAATACGAGTATACATACAATGTGTTCCGAGGGGAAGTGACACAATTTTTCCAAAAATCTAGTATTTTTAAGTTTTTTGACTATAACTTACCTACTAATTATGTTTTATGTGGTTTATTAAAAATAACATAAAAAGTAAGTAAGATGAGTAAAATCTGATTTCACTAACACGTTGAGCATAAAAATACTAAATTTTCCAAAAAAAGTCCAAAAGATCGCTTGGGAAGTAAACTACATTCGTTCCTAAAGTTTTAATGGGTATACCGCTACATTGCAGTGGCGGATCCAGGGCTTAATTTTTTTGGGGGGCATAGGGGGGGAAGTTCAAAAGGTACAAAAATTGGCTATACACAATGCAAAACATAGGGAAAATATGGCGGATCCAGTGCGGATCCATTCCCCCAATGCTCCTCCCACTGGATCAGCCACTGCTACATAGAACTATTTAAAGAATCGGCCTTCTTAGAGCTCTTGACTGACGATTCCCAAATTAAATGTCGTCAAATTACGATTCTAAATGTCTTAAAGGTGTTGGTACCGATCATTTATTAAGGAGTAACATTTAGGCAATTCAATTCACATGTTGTATCGGTCTCGTGCGGAACGTGCATGTGTGTGAGTATGTAAATCGATATTAGTGTGAGTGAGCTACAATTACACTCACAGATAAAGATACTTACGCACGCGCATGTACAATTCAGTGATTGACTTCGATGACTATTATCGAAGCACTGTTTTGATAAACTTAAATTCTTCTACAGGAAAAACCATCACGCCTCGTTTATGTGTCGGATAATGGTCATTTTTGGATTCTGAGTGAAACGATGAATGTATTGATTTTACAATGATGTGTGTTTTTTTATTTTTATTTTTATTTTTTTTTTTTTTTGTGTCTGTGTACACGATAAGTAGTCGAAATAATGCTTCGATTTTCAACTTCAGTATCTTGTTCGATTGGAAAGTGAATATCGTTGGTGCATTGGGGAGGTTTTCAAAAGCGCGGGAAAAACAAAAGAAAAATTAAGGAAAAACGGGAATTTTTACGCAAAATCTGTTTTCGAGAAAATCGATTTTGGTTTTTGGTGTAACTTTAAAACAAATGACAAACAAATGAAATTTTCGGTGGTTGTTTATATTTGCATTTTCTATACACGATAACATTTTCAAAATATTTTGAACTATTTAGGGACATTTTCAGTTTCCAATTTTATTAGTTTTATTTTTTATGAATATCAATAAAAATTTATTTGTTGAGTAAAAATACTTGAAAATTTAATACAAGGCTCCTACTTTATTGTTTCAAAGACAGATGAAAAATATTAAAAATCGTTAGTCACAGTTTTTTTTTTAAGCATTTAAAGTTCAAAAAATGACAAAATATGGAAAAATCACGAAAATTTGCAAATTATTTCGAGTTAGATATTCATAAAAATTTTTCTTTTTAAATCTAAGATATTAAATGTAATACAAGATTCCTTATAAGATTTCCTACATTTATCAAAAAATAAAATTCTATGAGAAAGTCAAATTAAATTTTTATGAGCGTTTGAAATTCAAATTTTTACAACATTGGATTTCACTCGATTTCTCATGTGGCGATTTCCTTATTTTGTTGTAATTCAAAAACGAATTACTGTAGATACATGAAAATTTCACTGAATGTTTATATTAGCATTTCCTATACACCATACAATTTTGAAAATATTTTGACTCTTTTTGAGCCGTTTACGGACATTTTCAGTTTTCAATTTTTTTAGTTTTTTTTTTTCTATAAATATCAATAAAGTTTTACTTTTATCTGTTGGGCCAAAAAGTGTAAAAAATTAATACAAGGCTCCTGATATATTGTTACAATAGCAATTGAAAAATATTAAAAATACATAGGCACAATTTTTTTTTATAAGCATCAAAGAACTATTTTAGTTATTTCGTTGTGATTGTATAATATTATTCGTGGGTACTTGAAACTTCTAAAGTACACTATATTATATATCTATGATAGTATCAGGGTTTGTTATTGATGTATAACGTGTTATAAGTACCTAATGGATATTGTGATATGATTAATTTGGAATTTATTATAGGTCAATTTTTTTTTTAATACCATAGATATGTATATAATATGTCTTATACCTAGACTGACATACCGTCTTCGCTCAGAATCGTTTTTCTTATACAATGATATTGTATCATTGAATTCAAATTTAATAGCATCCATTATACAGTGACCCACTTATAACCTACTGTACAGCAGAGCGACATCCACTTACCCACCTTTTTTTTATCTGAAAGATGAGAAGTTTTTGCAGGTCGGATCAAAGCTCGAATTTTTATTTTACTTTAAATAATGGTAAAAATATACCTTTGAAAAAGAACAAATATTGTGCATTATTCAAATGCATATTATTCGACCCCCTTAACGTTTTTTAAGGTTTCATATCATTTTATATTTTGTTGACTCTTTATAAAATTAAATAAAATATATAGGTACCTACTAGTTTTTGATAAGTATTCTTATATTAGTAAAGCTTATATTATAATTGAATTGTACCTATATTTATTAGATTCGTCCCTGAATAATTTGAGACAAATTACTACTACAACTGTTGGCAACAATGAAGTGGATGATTTAGTATTTGTATTAGAGGAAACTATTAGTCCAAATATGTTTGATGATAGTGAGCTCTTCAACCAAACATCACTCAATGTAAGTTTATATTAATTATTTTACTATCGGTAAAAATCAGATTAGTTAGATAAATTTTATTTGTTTTATTTTTTCAGAGTTTGTCCATTTGATATAATCTTTAGGATACACGGTAACAAAACTGCGAGACGTACAGTTGATTCATGGTTAAGGAAAAAAACTCTTATCAAAAGAGTAATTATATTATTTTTGAATTATTTGTATACAATTTATATTGTATTGAGTTTAATTTTTTTTACTAGGTACTCTTTTCAAAAAAAAATAGGAAAACCTACTACGCGAGGTTATGGGGTTAAAATCTCATATTCTAATTTATAATTAGATTTATACTAAATGGGTTAAATTAGAGTATGTGAATAAAGAAAATTATATTTTTCCATCGTGCGATTCAACCATAAGAGAAATAAAGGAAATTCTAGAGGCCACGGGGGCCAAAAACCCGTGGGACGGACTGGGGGGGACTTAACTGCATATAATTAATTTAAATCATTTTTTTTTCTTTTAGTTCCCAGTGATTCACCAAATAAAGACTTAAAGGGACATTATAAAGTGCAAATCAGATGCTGAGATTGATGAGAATACCCCTGCAGGTATGCACACAAAATCACGTACATTTGATTCTGTTAAATTTAATTATACTCCTTTAATATTTCTCAGAAAAATGTATCCCTTTCAGCAATATTCATGTACTATATGTCTAAAAATATTTAAATATTGTTCATGAAACACCTTGAAACACACGATACTAAAAAAGTAGATTGCCACATTTGTTACAAGTTACTATCATTGTCAGAGTTAGCAAAAAGGCACATGCAGTTACATAAAAAGAAAAGAAAAAATATATACAAATGTTCTCAAATATTATCAGGTAAGTGATTTAGTTTACCATTTAAAAACTAAACACGATCAAGTTGAAAAGGTAAAACGCACTAGTTGTAAAAAATCTTACAAAACAGAAAATTAATGAAAGCACATTTTAATAACGTCCATGTGCAAATCAAAAAAATCAAATGTCAACAATGTGGAAACGGATTTGGTACATCCATAGCTTTATTCCGACACAAATAAAAGGTAATTTATTACTGAATAATTAAAATATAATAATTTTTTTTTTACTAATTTTTCTCAATACTTACATCAAATTATTGCCTGAAAGACATATTTTTGTACCAAAAAACGCACTGACTCCGACCCCCTTAATCAAAGATAGGAAGTAACCACACCGTATTATCTACATCGTTATCCATAAATTGACGTAAATTATACCAACCAATGATTAGCGTGGAATAAAGGTAATTTTATCTCGAAAAATATACGAACATGTATACAGTATACATATCGTCAACGCAAAATAACCCTATTTCACCGTATAATATTATTACCTATTATAATATACTATTATTAAATAACTAATATTATTATAGTTACCCTTATTATAAACGTAGATTATACTTGCTATGTTTACTGTTTTTAAAAATTTCATACAGGTAATATTATTTTTAATTTTAAACTTTGTTATTTCAGTGGACGTGTTAATAAATCTGTTTTTAAATGCTAGTTTACGGTCAAACTAACTAGGTATCAGCTTTCAGAAGTAGAGTTAATATCCATTTTCATAAGTCAATGTATTTTCGTATATTGTAGACAGTCGGTAATATTATTTGTAATAAATATTAAGTACCTAGTATATATAGGAATATATTTTTATCCATTAATAATTAAAATAGGCTTGGCCAGCGATGCAATATGGGCTGAGGTGACACTAAAATAATAACATTCAACACTGGTGCATGGGCAGGTAGCTTAGGTAAGCTGTTGTCGTGAAACTCGGAAAAAGCGTAGCCTTAGCTCGTAATACGAGTGAGAGACGACTTTGTACAAGGGCTAAGTTTTTATATGATAATTATTTTAACTATTAATAGAAGTGTTTCAGACCAAAAACTGAGTTTAAATTTTATTGTAATCGTTTGAAGTTCTTACTTTTTAAACAAAACAGCGCTGGAATGTACGTACTTTGAGTCAAGAAGTTCTGCTCGGTACCTATACTAAATATTGAGTCACTCCACTTTAGAAGGAACGAACGTATAACAGACAAGTGTATCGAACCTTATTAAGGCTAATAGTGCTAATTCAATTAATTTAGGAGAGTTATTAGCTCTAGCTCACAATATACGAGGGTAAAACGATCGTTGATTTTAGGTTTAATGCGTGACACTCAATATACACAAGTGATACGACAGTATAGGTAAGGTAGTAAGGTAGTATTATGTAAGGCATTAATAATACAATTTATTCATACACAAGTGTTATAATATAACATTTACTTTTTTATAAATAACGATTTTGTAACATACAAACGTTTAAAAAATTATTCTACTTTTAAACCTTTTTTAGAAAAATAATCGCTTCTAAAGGAATGAGTCATAAATTCTCCAACCAAAGTTCTTATCCATACTGGTGGCAGTCTCATAAAAAAATGCTGAAAAATACAATACAATAAAAAATTTCACAATTTTAATATTAACAGAATAAAGTATAAATATTAATGAACTTTTTTACATTATAAAAATATACAACAGTAATTTAACTTTTTGATAAAATGTCTTATTAAATATTAATAGGCCTTTTATAGGCCTATTTGATTAAGCCTGTTCCTATAGCCCGAGTAATTCTTGCCCGGTCAAAATATTTTTGTGGCATCTCATTTCTTAGTAAATAAAAACCACAGATATCTATACTAACTAGATAAGGTACTCCTATATAATTTACATTGTTGTCAAGTGAAGTTCATCTGTGGACGGCAGCCATTTTCTCGGGGGGCAAAACATTTCATTCTTTATACAAAATGTATTAAGAATAACTTCATTTTTAATGGTAAAATAAAATAGTAAATGTAAAATAATTTATGTAAAATATTTTTAATTTTTTAAAAACAGGTTTAGAAATAATAAAATACAATTATTGTATAGTATTATACTAGATAAATTATAATTAATCTTATTTACCATATTAAATACCATAAGATTGCTCCCCGACCTTGATTCTTCAATTTATGGTGGGAGTTCGCTATCTAGTACTATATAGATATCCATGAAATAAAACTGAACAAACTGTGTTATGCACTATGCAGAAGACATCAAACTTTTATAACTTCATTATAATTTTCCAGAGTACCTACTACAAAATATAATTAATTATTTATGAAAAACGATCACTAATTTGTTACAACAAAATATTGAGAAATTATCTGTGAATAGACACGTATAATATAATAGTATAGTTAGGTACCAACATACTTATTACATACAATATACACAAGCCCGTGACCATTTTATAAAATTAGAAATTTGTATAGGTAGAAATATAAATAAAAATTTTATTTTAATAAGCTTTTGAAGCATTTTAATAATTAAAATGTAATTAATTACTTTTTGCAAACAAAAAATGCGAGTCTACAGTTTTGAATGACGAAAACAAACTATTGGCTAGCGTGGAAAATATATGCAGTACCTACTTTAAACACTTAACACCACGATAAGAGTCATATATTCGATTAGTGATTAAAGATAATATTATATTATGTAAATCATCTATTGTATATTTTAGTAAAATAAACTTGTCTATACGGCCCTCAGTATAAATATAAATTTAAAATGTTGAAAAGTTGGACAAGGTTGGGCACGTCTGGTACCTATACACCATAAACTTATTAATTCTTGGTCGGATGATATGAGGAAAATAATATTATAGTATCCATATAATTATAATATATAAACCATTGACCAGTATAAAAAAATCTGTCATTTTTATTAACAAATAACCATGAACCTAATTTTTTTTGTAGTTAAGTAGGTACTATAATGCACTTTTGATTTTTAAATTAAGTTTTTTTTTATAATCGATAGATTCGTTGTCCTTAATATATTACTATAAACCATTGACTATTGAGTATATATTGCACAATTTATACTCAACGATATACCCTTGGTCGAATAACAACGAATTTCAACTCAAAATTGATTAACGATACGTCGATACGTCGTCACGTCGATGCTTTACCTGAATACCGTGGGCCCAGTAACCAGTTGAGTGGTTAACCATACCCAGCGTGTTCACGGCATTTGTGGCGTACATCTTTGCATCGGGTACGAATAGAGTCGTCTCTTGTAATCTGTAGCTGAAAGCATTCATTTTTGTGTTGACGAACAACGGGAAAAGATGTTGTACAGTAATATTGTCTTCTTCGTACTCGATGCGAAGTGCTTCTGTAAAGCTTTTTATGTATGACTGAAACAATTAACAAACGAGTGCATAGGTACAAGTTAGTCATGATAACATATAGTCTTAAAATCGGTAAATAAGATTTTTTATATTTCGCGTTGGTCCAATCAATAGATGATAAAGTGAAATCGTCACAATACTGCAAAATGTGATTCAAAATCAATTGGGCTATACCTACTGTTAAAATGTACCTAATATATAGTTTAGATAAATACTAATAATATACCTAGCTGTGCATATTTTGTAAATCTGTTTTTACAGTGAAGCAATTTAAAATTGTAATAATTTCTTATTTATTTTGTTCTTCAGTAAATTTTTTAGAACAATATGAAGATTTTAGGGAAATACCTCACCCCCCCCCCCCCATACGGACTTTTCTCAATTGATTTAAAAAATGTGTCAACATTTTGCAATACCATGTGTTATTTATCTAATAAAAAAAAAAATTTTAAATAGCTCCAATCAGTACACCCGTTCTCAACACAATTTGTTTTGTAATCTTTCGTGTCTTAAAACACAATTTATAAAAATTTTAAAGTTTTAAAAACTACGTGACATCCCTTGTAAATGTAAATCGGTCATTATTCTTCACTTCTTTGAGGACTTTTCAATCCAGTATCAACTATTGAGTATTTATCAAGTTACCCTCTAGGACCTAGAGTCTAGGTAATAAAATAAAAATGAAGGAAATAAATGGTTTGTTTACCTTGGTTGCTGCGTAAACAGCCAACAGTGGCATGGGCTGCAATTCGGCACTAGATGACACGTTTACGATCGCTCCCCGTTTCCGCTTTTGCATTCCCGGCAAAACGAGTTTTGTCATATGTGTGGTAGCACCAACGTTAACGTTCACCAAGTCCCATACAGTGGATTCCGGTACTTCAGTCATGTACATTGGGTACAAGTATTGCATGCCGACGTTGTTTACTGAGATACATTTCATATAAATGATTAGCAAATATTAATAGGTAATAATTTTAAACATAATGAAAAAAACAGTAGTTATAACTACTAGCATTTTTCGAAAATTATATGTATATAGAAATCTAAATCTATTATAGTTATATAAACGTTACAAACTCAGTATTCCGATTTCAATGTCATCTAATTCCTTGGTGATATGATCGAACACGATCTGCCCTTTACTGAAATCGGCTTGTATAACCTTCACTTCAACGTTAAACTCTTGTACTGAAAGACATTAGTAAATATGTATTACTAGTAAAATATTGTATTCTAGTTTTGCCAAAGTTTAAATTTATATACTTGGGTTTTTAAATAATGTAATTTTGTATTTTATTCTATTTTAATCGCTTAATTGGAACTTATAGGTGCTTAATTAAGTTAGTAAATTTAATTTAATTTTAGCTATTGATTAATGTATTGATTTTATAACACAGACTTCTATACTAAGGAACTCCTCTACAATGTAAGTTGTTACAAGTGAAGCTCAGCTGTGGATGGCCGCCATTTAGTCGGTTGGCAAAACATTTCATTCATTATACAAAAAGTATTAGGAATAACATCGTTTTTAATAATATATTAAATGTAAAATGATTTATATAAAATATTTTTTGACATATCTTATGTCTGGGGTCGTTGCGAAAATTGTCTGACATCGAGAACGTTACTATTGTTATCTTAACCCTTTGAGGAACAAGATTTCTCTGGACGAAAATATATTTTTTTTTAAAACTGCATTTTTATATTTTGAAGATATTTTGGTTACAGAATAATCTATTTACTTGGAACCTTGTTTTAAATTTTCAATAGATAGATATAAAAATTGAACATTTTATAAATTTTAAATACAAAATAATTATTTAAATTTGATACATTTTGTCAAAATGGAGCTTTAAATGCTTATAAAAAAATGTTGTACATATGTTTTTAATATTTTTCAGCAATATATCAGGAACCTTGTATTAAATATTCACGTTCTCTTACCCAACAAATAAAATTTTATTGACAATTATTGAAAAAAAAAACTAAAAAAATTTAAAACTGACAATGTCCGTAAACAGCTCAAAAAGAGTCAAAATATTTTCAACATTTTATGGTGTATAGTAAATGAAAATATGAAATATTTTTCAGTGAAATTTTCATATATCTACAGTTATTTGTTTTTGAATTACAACAAAATTACAAAATCGCTACATAGTACATCAGAAATCGAGTGAATATCCAATGTTCTAAAAATATGACATAAGAACGTTGGTAGATATATTGAAAATCACAGTAAGTTATATTTACCTACTTACCTAAATCAATGACACTGACTAAATATTCAAGTCAATGTTAGTATTCATATTTAAGATAGGTGCCTTAACACATAATTAGGACACATTTTTAAATAAATATACTCATTGCCCAACAAATTGACAACGTAGGACTCACACAGAGAGCACCAGTTGATACTTAATGATATTTCGTTTTAAATAAAGCTATTTATGCGGATCACGTTTTTTTCATTAAAATGATCGTGCTTCAAATATTTATTTAGTTTAAAATATCAGTGAATAATTTATTATTCTATGTATAGTGATATTGTAGTAGTTGTACATCAATGTATATAATATGTATCTATATCTTACCTATTTCTGTAGCTACCTTATTCAATTTCTCGATTGTCCTACTAATCAATACGATGTTAAGACCTCTCTTGGCTAATTCCTTGGCGTATTCTTTCCCAATGCCGTCTGTAGAACCAGTGACCACTATAAAAATTTAGGTAAACATAAAATTATTACATTATATTAATTATGATCTCTCATAAAGGTACTATTATCAATAAAAAACGCGCGTGAGGAGTGAAACTACTTAGTTCTTACGCGATTTTATCAAGGAAAAAAGGTGGCTCTACCATACGTCCATACTGTAGAGTGTAGGTACCTACTACCTAGGAGGTTACTATAATACATGCGTTAAATTTTAATTCAATGATATATCATTCCCCAAAATCGATTCTGTGTTGAGTAGGTTTATCAGCCTATATCAAGTATATTTCAAGATATGTTTATTGATATTGCTATTAAAGGTAACTTATTTTATTGCATATTTTAAGATATAAATTAACATTTAATTATTATAATAGTCTATATTATTATCCTACTATGTTATTGTTATTAACTTTTGAGTCAATTTGAGACAACTTTACCGTAAAATTATAAAAACCGTAGATTCGTGATATAAATAGGTAACAGATTAAAATTAATCTAAATATTTTTAAATGCCATTGAGCATATGGTAAACTATATAATTGTATAGGTCCCCCCAAGCATAATGTTTTAGAATTAAGTACAATGAAATAACTAACATCTACATCGTTATTCTTTGTTTAAAAATCTAAATTTCTCGACATATTAGCTTAAAATGTCTATTAAAAAAGCTTTAATAACATATTTTTCCGATATTAAGTATTAACTGTAGGTACTTATTAGTTATAAGAAACCTTGTTTTACATTTTCAATCCTTAGCTATGAAAATTGAACATTTTACAAATTTTGGTGATTTTGATGAATTTTGATGAATTTTTTCTCATAAATAAAATCATGCCTACGTATCTTTAATAGTTTAACATCTTAATGTTACTTTAACTACATAATATATAGTTTTTTATGAAACAACAATTGTTTTATCTACAATAATTTAACAAAAAGGTGGGTAAGTGTGTACTTTGCTGTACCTACATTAGGTGTCGTGTAGATCACTGTATGATGTGTTAAATTTGAATACAATGCCATAAAATTATTATACCTATACGAAAAAGGATGCTGAGCGAAGATGGTCAACCTATATTATTGAGTATATTTTAAGATATTATTGTTATTAAAGTCATTTATTTTACTATTAGACATTAATAATACAGTAGGTTTAATTAATGTTTTCTAAAAACAATTTCATCTGAAAATATCATTGTGTAATATAATATAATATAATATAATAATATACTTTGACAGTTTAATAGTTTCAAGTACCTACCTACCTATCCACGAATAATATTTTAAATTACATCAAAATATCTCAAATTGTTATTCTTAAATACCTAATTACGTCCTAATTTTAACTTAAAATATCTATAAAAAAAACTGTGTTAATACATTTCTTATATTTGTTTAATCCTAAGGTAGCTAAAAAAATTAACATTTTATAATGATATATGTTGAATACAAAATAACTTGCAAATATTTAAGATTTGAATATTGAACATTTTTATGAGAAAAATCATGTCTATGAAATATGTATTTTTAATATTTTTGATATTCTATGAGAACTTATGATAAACCTTGTGTTAAATTTTTATAGAGCAATAAATGTTTTATCAATAGTTAAAGAAAAAAAACAAAAAATATCGAAAATTTCAAATGATTATAAATAACTTGAAATAAGTACTATCACGTATAGAAATATTCCAAAAAAAAACATTTGGTAAAAATGTCAAATTAACTTTTTTTGTTAAAAGTAGAAAAATTTATGAGGAATTAAAGCGTCTTAAATTTTCAAACATTCAAATGTTACCTATGAAAAATAAATTTGTTATGAATTTGTAACTACAAAATAACTTGCAAATTTTTACGATTTTAACAAAGTTGTCAAAATTCTAACTTCAAACAATCATAATCTAACTGTGGATTTACGCTCAACTTTTTAACTAATAATTACACTAATAACAACTTATGAGGAACCTTGTATTCAATTTTCAAGTTTTTGACGAAACAAAAAATTATTGATCGACAATAATTGTTAAAAAAACTTAAGAAAGATGAAAATTCACAAACGTTGAAAATCCATGGTCACAATAATTTTTTATAATCATGTCAAGTTTTTATTTCGACAAAAGGCTTAAAAATCACGAAAATGTGCAGATTATTTTGAGTTAGAAATTACTAAAAACTTTTTTTTTTTTAAATGTAATATTTTACAATGTAATACAAGATTCCTTAAAATGTTATATACCTTTATCAAAAAAAAAAGTCGCTCTGCTGTACAGTAGGTTACAAGTGGGACACTGTATAGTGGATGGTATTAAATTTGAATTCAATAATATAATATCATTGTATAAGATAAACGATTCTGAGTGGAGACGGTATGTCAGTCTAGGTATAAGACATATTATATACTTGTCTATATTATTAAAAAAAAAATTGACCTATAATAAATTCCATAAATTACTTTATTCACAATAATATCATCAAATACGAGTACACTTAGTAATATCAATATATCTTAGGCTGACTGTCTTCGCTCAGAATTGTTTTTCTTATACAATGATATTATATCATTGAATTAAAATTTAACACTACCCATTACAGCGACCCACTTGTAACTTACTGTACAGCAGAGCGACATCCACTTACCCACCTTTTTTTTTGTGGCGAAGAACAGTTTATTACAATTAGGAACTAAGGATAATGAAATCAACTATGAATATGAAACCATAAAAAATTTATTAACTAAAAGTGTATTCCCTAGCTTATACAAACTTCTTCAAGTAGCCATGTCTTTACCTATTGCATCAGCTACATGTGAAAGAAGTTTTTCAGCTATGCGTAAGATAAAGACATGGCTACGCACTTGTATGTTGCAGGACCGCTTCAACAACTCGTCAATCTTGTACATAGAAAAATATGTTAAAATCGATATTGAAAATGTCATTGATGCATTTGCATCTAAAAATAGATACATTATTTTAAAATAAAATAAAATAATTATATTAATATTATAACTGTAGAAATTGTTATTATTTGATTTTAATTATTTCCCATTCATGTATAAGGAAGGAATTACATAGGCATAACATATTAACAGTTTAAGTTTAAACACACCTGCGGGTAATTTTTGTGGAATTATTTTAGCCCCCCCCTAAAAAACATCAATTCTCCGCCTATGTTTCATATAAAATATTTTCTTTGAATTAATTATATTATATTTGAATTAATTTAATTTAATTTAAGTCTTCAAATACAAAAGTTTATTAGCCTACAATGGTTTACATGTCTAGTGGTAACATTTGGCTAGAGGGAATTTGGTTTTTTAATTAATAATTTATACATATAATTTAAATGATAATAGTTATAATGTGGCGTCGTTGATCCATTGTCTTATATGTTTGTTGTGAAGTCAGCCATCTTGATGAAATTTGTTATGGTTTTTTCTTGTCCTGGCCCGAGTGCGTTTTTGAGTGAGGTGGTGTTTATGTTTGCTTTTGTTCTGGCGTTATGGTAAATGGGGCATTCTAGAAATATGTGATTAACAGTGAGTTCACAGTTGCATGTTTCGCACCTGGGTTTGAGCTCCTTGCGCATAAGATATGAGTGTGTGATTCTAGTATGTCCAATACGTACTCTGGTGACCATGGTCTCTTCATGTCGTGTAAGCTTGACTGGTGGGTCCGGCCATTTTTTAGTTGATGGTTTTATTTGTCTGAATTTATTGTTTTGATTGGTTTGTTTTTCCTATTGATTCTGCCAAAGAATATAAAATTTCGTTTTGAGGGCGTGGATTACATCGTCGTATGTTACATGCGGGTATATTTTAGTGTCCGGGGAGCTAGCCGCTTTCATCGCCAGTTCGTCTGCGAGTTCATTACCGGGGATGCCGATGTGTGATGGAACCCACATGAGTTTGATGGATTTGTCGGTTGAGAGGATTACGTTTTGAATGCTTTGGGTGAGATTGCATCTTGTATGTACGTTGGCTATTGAGGTGACTGCGCACATAGAATCACTTATAATGAGCACTTTATCGTGGTTTGAGGAGAGTGCGGTTAATATAGCTTCGAGTATGGCGAAAGTTTCTGCTGTGTGTATGCTGGAGAAAGGGTCTAATTTATGAAGACTGTTTTCATCCCTGTGGGTAATGGCAAAACCAGTTTCATTTGTTGTTTTGGAGGCGTCAGTATAGAAGTGGTAGTAATTTTTGAATTCGTTGTTTATTATTTCGTAGAACGTATTGATGATTATACTATGTGGTGTGTCATTCTTGTTGAATTTGATAAATTCTGTGTTTGAGGATTAATTGGAGCTCCTAAATGAGATTGACGAACTCTCTGAACAGTTCTTTTTAGATATCAGGGACATGGTTATTATGGTCAATTTTTTTTGAAATTTTGTCATTATTGATATCACCAATAACATGAACGCGGCCTCGGCATTTATTTTTAAAACGTACGCATCTCCATATTTTCTTTTGTACTCCATTTTTTTCGAAATGGTACATAAAACCTTCATGAACTAATATATTTGCACCTATTTCACTTTTTATATATTTTATAATTAATATATTATATAGGTAATAGTTAGAAGTAGCACTGTTATATTATGGTGTTGTACCGACTGACAACTGAAAACTGATATACTGTATAATATAGGTACTGAAGTAGTATAGATATATTGAATATAGTCTCATTATCTTTATTGTCTATATTATTTTAGATAGTAATATTAAGTTTCCGATTCTGATATATAGAAATTTAAGAAATCTATACGCTATAAATTGTCATACTATCAAAAGTCGCTCACGATCAATTTACGGGCTATACATTGACCGCTATCTATTTTCGCGCTATCAATTATCCGCTATCTATTGACGGGACACCAATAATACATGTACCTACTACTACATTATTCTGTTGCTATAAAAGAAACCATTTACATAAAATAAATTGTAACAATTACCAAAAGGTTGGTGGTCATATATACAACCAAAAATTGGGTAAATAATGCAATTTGGCCTACTTTGGAATTAGTACCTTTTGTACAAATTTGAGGAATTGGTACGTTTTGCTTCATTTTATTAAAATAACAAACTATTTAACATGGAAAATAACACATTTTGACATAATTTGGAAATAGTTACTTTCGTTTTATTTCTGTAATTGGTAATAGTACTAATAGTGGTAATTCACGAACTTTAGATTGATTTTAACAAAGGAAATAGTACGTTTTGTCATAATTTGATAGCACCATTCGATTCCCCGCCTTAATTTCTATAAGAATCAATACACCTATAACTCAATTTCTTCAATTTTAGCATTAGTATGTTTTGGATTGTCGCCCCTCAATTATATATGATAGAAAAATGGGAACTAGGGGTCATCTAAACTCGTATAAACAGTCCAAATTAAAAATGATGAAAGAAGTAAAACTTTTAAGGACCGTCAACCCGGGTGACTTGGAACTTGGAGGTGACTTGGAACTTGGAGGTGACTTGGAACAATTGCGTTATTTTTTGATAACAGCGGTTAATTTTATGCTAGATAAGGGAAATAAAATTCTGTCTCCACAAAAATATTTTTCGGAAAGTTTTGTAAAAGTTTTGTTATCATCGAAAATGTGTTATCTCTTATCAATAAGCCATGTGATACAACCATAATTTTGTAAAAAAAATCCAAATTTTCAAATCCTAATTTAAGAGCTTTGAAAGTGTAACTTGAGCTTCTAAAATCAAGGTATTGTTATTTTTTAGTGAATTCCTAATGTGTTGTTAGTGTTATTCGCTTAGTAGAATTAGGAAATAATATTATTTACATTTTTCAGGGTTGTTTTTATTTTAGGTAAAAAAAAAGTGGGTCACTTGGAACTATTATAAATGTATACCTGGCAGTCGTACGTACCGAAATTTACGGTATTAAATTTCGGTAATTATACCGAAAAAAAATGGTTTTTAACACTTTTTTTTTTTTAAAAATATTTGTAGCGTTCCAAGTGACCTTCCCACATATGATTAAATGCAATCTGCATTTGAAAAAACGCATGTTCCAAGTCACCAAAAAATCCGGGTGACTTGGAACAAGCACTTTTTATTTTTTTTTTACCTTAATTTACTTAAGACCTTAATTTTTTTTTTGCTCAATCTATTCCTTGGAGGTGTGCGACACTGCATGATTTTTTACAGAATTTAATTATCAATAATGAATGAGTTACAGTAGTTAAAAGGTGAAAATCGTTCCAAGTCACCCGGGTTGACGGGACCTAAAGGAAAAGATGCGAGTATATAATTTGAGTTGTAGACCAACCTATGCCGGCTGAAAAGAAAATTACACATAAATGAAAAGTTTGATACATTGGTAATTATTAAATTATATATTTATTTATAGGTAGAGGGGTACTATAACATGCATTTATTTTTGTAAAGCAAGCGTGACGTGTCCGTCGAATGGTTTTACTCGGTTTATTCGATTCATTCTTGACTATTGGACTCTGATGCTAAGATTCAGATGACCCAAGGCTCTCGTTTGAATCCGTAGAGCTATCACGATGGTTTAGATAGGTGTTGTCGGCAACCTGTTTACTTACACAAAACCTGATAAGATCTTTTAACGTTTCATTGCTAAACATATCGCGGAAAGTCTTCAACATATGTTTTGGACAATTATATTCACTGAGGATCGTTGTGAAATGTTTCAACGCGTACACATAAACGTTTTCAAATAATTGCAACCAGGATGTTTCGCTTAGGCAGCATAGACACTGTTTGACGTGGAAATCCAATAATGACATTCGATCTCGAAGTCTACCGCTAAATGTTGATAAAATGAACAAAATCAAATTATAACCTATAAGCGCATAAAAAGTGTAGGCGTAGGTAATATAAATAGTATATTATTAATTTAATTAGTTAAAGTTCTATAAAATTATTCTACACCTACCTATTCTAAAGGCCCTCTCAATGTTAAATTGTTTTTATAATAAAATTTAAATTTTTTATTCCACGATTTTTTAATAAATAGGTATTAAACCTGCGTTGATATAATATCGAACAATATTTGAGTGTTGTGAAATTTATGAAAAAATACATGATCCACGGAATGAAGAAAAAATTATGAAATTAATAGAAGGTAATGTGTAACATTTATTTTGTAGTTTCTTCTATTGTATATGTCTAATATATAATATACAATAAAACTATATACATTTATAAGCCCTAAAAATTACATTAAATTCTATTGTAAATATGTTTAAACTAGACGAAATATAAAATTGGAAAATTATACAAAAATAATAGATATTTAAAATAGGGATGGCACAATGTCAATTGATCGGTTAGAATGTGTTCAATTGACCACAAAGATTTTGACCGGTTAAAATCCAGTCAAAATAAAAAAAAACTTCCATGGTTATACTAAACATAATTTTTAGACAAATCTGCTGTCCAATATTGTCATTTTGTACTAATAAACGTTATGTTGGTCACACTAATATTTCTGTAATTAATTATCAAAATTATCGTCCATGGTCTTGTATGACCATGTATATATGTATTTTATACTGTTATTAATTAATATTGAAAGTTGAAATTTATGTTTATTCATAGATGTCAATATTTTATTTTCTGTTTATTAACTTACTACTATATTTATTATTTATATAATTTATAAAATATGGTTGTTATTTCAATTTGTTGATTGTTATTACTTAGTACTTACTATTGAAAAATATAACTTATTTTTCTTTAACTAAGTTGTTGTTTTATTTTAAGTTTATCATTACTTATTACTAACTATTAAACTAATAGAAGACTAATTATTTTAATTTATCTATATTGTTATTAATCAGTAATCACTGTTGAATGTTGATTATTATTAAAAGTTGAAATTGATGTTCTGTCAAAGATGTCGACATTTTATTTTCTGTTTATAATGCATTATTTATAAAAAGTAAAGACTGATATTTCATTTATTTGTAAACAAAATTGTATGCATTCATTATTTAATAGGTGTAAAAATGTTTTTTGTTACTATTTCATGGTTTTAACTTTTAATAATTTTTTTCCACTTAAATACAACATTTGAATTAAGGACGGGGAAAAAAAAGATTTTGACCGATTTTGACAATTTTGACGAGTCAAAATCTGGTAAATTGTCATTTAAAGATTTTGACTGGTCAAAAACCCAACATTAATTTAAGATACTTTTTGAATATATTCACTGATTCAAAGAGTGGTAAAAATTTTTTTTAACAATTCTACGTCATTCATTCTAAAACTAAAAGCTTATCATCACATTGGATGATACATTTTGTTTTGTTTTTGGACATTTAATAAAAATGAAATAAAAATATTATACCTCAACACCACGAAAAGTTCCATTAAAACCCATCGATAAAATACTCGTAACTTTATGACATAGCTGGGAGATATTTTTTTCCCGTTGACGTCATCAATTTGACATTCAACACTTTGGAATGGGTTGTCGGTGAATTTATCGATGGCCTCTGGCCGCTCAGCCAACAAATCAAATATCCAATTAAACACGGCTACGATATCTGCATTTTCGGCCAAAGATTCAAAAAATGTTTCGTCTTCATCAGAAGCGTGACCTTCCAAAAACAATCTAGCGTGCCTTAACACGGAATTGTGAACATGTTGAAAAGTCTGTAGTTCGTAAATGTCTTCAATGTGACGAAACATAAACAAAATGTCGTAATCAATCGTGCCATCGTATCCTCTGAAAACAGAAAATAAAACCACAGAATTAGAGCGACACAAAACAGACCTCAAATGATTTGAAATTGGCTTACAGTAAAAAACTAAAAACGGCAAACGCGACCATGGCGACTTCATATGAATGCAGTTCTTTGTTAGCGGCTGCCATTTTATAAGCTTCCATCAGACCGTCCACCACTTTTGTTCCGTCAACAAATTTTAGGCGCCATGTGCGGACCGTTGTCAGTGCGTCCGTAGCGTCTGGTCCCCAATCCTGATGTGGTTCGTTTCCGAAAACATATCTAAAATGTATAACACATTTGTTATCAGGCTAACCAAAATTGAACGTTACTATATGTCTATATATTATTATTATATTTAGGCATTTACCACGACGTCCAATAAAACCTATTTCTATACGGCTATACCGCGGTATTGCACTGAATATGGAAAATCGATGTAACCAATTATTGGCCTTTATGATATCCATTTTTATTTAGAGCAAACAAATGATTTATTTAGTACAACCCAAACAATTAATTATGTTTAACAATGCAACCAACAATCATATTATCAATACGAGAAATGTTACAATTCAAAATCAAGTTAAATTAAATTATAATTTACGGGTAAATGATAAACTTCGTTTTAAAACGGTGCCTATAAAGTATAGGTTATACTACTGCAAATTATTATTGTCTTCAATAAAGTGAATAATACATTTGGGCATCCAGTTTTATATCACAGCGGTATAATAGTTCCTACTTATGTAAGATTCTGAATGAATGGAGTAGGTATAGGCATGTGCACCCATAAGCAAAAATTGTGTTAAAAATATCTCAAAATGAAAGCTAAATAAAGGCATATTATTTCAGCATAATATAATTAATATAAATGCAATGATTATACTATGCATTTATTAGTAATTAAATGTTTTATTGTTATGTAGGTAGGTGTATATAATACTATATATTATAATATGTAAAAAACTAAACGTATTTTAATAAGTACCAGTAAAAAAAAAAAAATATTAAATGAAATATTAATAATCAAATTTAATATTCATTATTCAATATCAGTTTATAATAACTGTATATTGTTCTTTTTATTCTAAACTTAATATAATGTTGGATCCCGGATGTCAATAATATTTAAATCCCTAAGAAAACTATTATTGTACAAGTAAGTACATTCAAAACTAAAAATTGAAAACAATTTCTATAAAACATAATTTCACAAGAACCGTATTATCACGAAAACAATAAATCTCAAATTAATTTTCTTTCTTTGAAAATGTTATTATTAGGTAAGTGTATTATAAATCGATAAATCGATATATAAAAGACTAAAGTACCTAAGTCATATAAAACATACTATACAATATTCACACCATAATATATACATAACTATTATACACCTATAACCTATAAATATAACTATAACTTATAAGTTATAACATTTAAAGACAATTAACTCGTAGTTTTTGCTTTCGTAAAATGGTTTGGTGGGAAAACGGATTCGGGATTTTGGTTTTTATGAAATGATCGTTCGGTAAAATGGAGATTTGGGAAAACGTTTGGGGTACCAGGTCACGCATAGGTAAGCTTGTTGTTTTCTCTTATTAAATCCAACGCTTGGCGGTATCCTATTACTAATAGGTACCTGTTGATCTGATGCAACTTATAATGCCGCACAAAATTGTACAGCTTGTGGTACAGCTGAAGTTTGGGAGGCGTCTGATAATATGGGTCGACTTTTTCCAGGTCTTGTGACATCACGTCGTATATTCTGTCAAACGCGCGGTCCATGAGCCTGTCGTGGTACGTGTCTCCCACGCTGCTAGTCGACGACCAACTGTCGTCCGAGGTGGCGGTCGAGGATATCGTGTCATTGCAGCTGTCACCACCCGTCGAGGTCACGTCGTTGTTTCCAATCCGCTCGAACAAGTCGAACATCAGTTGTCCGCACGTCTTGAGCACCATCACATCTAAAGCCTCGGTCTGGTCCATGTTTTGGTCACCCGAATCGCATAACTCCACCACCTCAACGCACTCCATATTTTATTCGCGCTTTTTGATTTTTATAGTTACGAGTACCTATATAAAGCCGAAGTCCGGTTCGATGACTCGATTATTTATTATTGTACTTACTCGATTGTTATTGACAACAGAATAATTTATTTGTATTATTATCAAACGGCGTGTTTTTCAATTATTCCCAAGTCGTTACTCGGGTAACGCACAGTACATCCACTGATGTACCAGATTAATAATATTTGATGTTATAAACCTGTTCTTTGCTTTAAATTGGTTTGCTTTGGGATACTCATTATTTTCACATAAGGTACTTGGAATATCTGTTCCATCCTATTTTATGTATGTTCAGTTCTATTTTTATCGTATTCTTGTCACCCCATAGATAGGAGTGTCATTGTCTTCTCTCGTTGAACCAAAATAAATGATTAGTCCTCAAGCTAAGTTTTGGTCACGTTAACATGGGCTTGGATTTTTTCTACGGCGTAGTATTGTTTCCCAATTTTATTGAGAAAGAACCGCACCTGGAAACAGATCGCAAAATATTATCCACGCAGAGTGCATCAAACTGGAAAATAATAATTCAGCAGAGAAAAAGAAATGTATTACTGGCATTGAATTTTTATTAAGTATGTCTGTTACAGTTCTGAATGATTATAATTTATAACCAATTCATAAACATTTTTTTTTTTATATAGGAAACTGAATATTAACGTTATTTAACCATTCCACAAATAATAACTATAAAAAAATCAATACAAAATATTAGAATTGCACATTACATTATATTAAATTTTATAAAAAGTTGGGAACTTTTCATAATAATCTGTGATCAGGTGTAAACTACAAACACATACGATAGTAAATTGTGCATCAATATACAATATTAGAGTATTTATATTACTGGATTTGTGGTGCTCTAGAATCCAATATCATATCCTTAGCATCTCTATAATTTTATTTGCGTTTGGCGGTTTTTTATCGTTTACTTTCAGATGTTATATGAATTATACTCAAACAATAAATGAGAATATTAGTATATTAATTGAAGTATTTGATATAATGTCTCAAAATAACCTTCAATTAAGACTAGACAAGTGTTTATTCTTACAAACTAAAATTCAATATTTAGGTTATGAAATTAGCAATAAAGGTATTACACCTAACCCAGATAATGTGAACGCCATACACAATTTTCCTATACCAAAAAATAAAAAAGAAGTTCATAGCTTTTTGGGATTAGCTAGTTACTTCAGGCGATTTGTTAAATATTTCTCTATTATTGCTTATATGATTTATTTAAGACTTTGTTTTTGAGGAAGATCAATTGTTAGCATTTGAAAAAATAAAAGTATTTTTAACATCTTCGCCAGTTCTATGTTTATATTCACCATTATTGGAAACCGAATTGCTTGTGATGCTAGCCAGTTAGGATTTGGTTCAATTTTAGTTCAAAAACAAAAACTAATTTATTAAATTAAAACTAAATAAATAAATAAAATTTATTTTAGTAAACGCACTACAGATTGTGAAACTAGATATCATAGCAAGTATGAGATGAGCAAGTATCTACTACAACGGCCTATATTTTGTCTTATAATGCCCATTCCTGTAAATTATCGTATACAGCTGACAAAAAAAATTTGGATTTAATTTTATAGTTACCCTCTTTTCTCAAATTTTCCCGAGATCCTTTAATTGAAGATCGATTGATTGACATTGATCTTGCACATTGATGGACCAGGGTAAGTTTCATTTTCAAAATTATCTATGTCCTGCATTTCTTCATCTGAACTTGTAAAAGGGTTTGTTCCTAAGAAAATAAAAGTAATAATAAAAACGTTGTTATTAATTCATTATTGTATGTATTTAATATTTTATTATATAAATATCAATATCATACAATTAAAAGTAAAAAATATTGATAATTGTAAATTGTTACTACATTTACTATTGAGAATAAGAATGAAAAAGATAAATCTCAGTCATTCATTTTTATGTCTTATAAAAAACAATTTTACGTACCGGATTCAAATTCTTCGTAAGTTTCGACAACAATTTTTTCTCTTAATTTGGCTTCTTGTTGAACTTGAGCTTTTTTTCTTTTCTGTAAAGCATCTAGTTTTAGATCGAAACCCAGCATACAACCCGGACGACCATGTTGTCTTTGCAGTGTTAAAAATTCTTTATCTTAATTAATTTTTATAATTGACATTGCATCCACATGTGCAATATCAAACAAATCATTTATAGCCCATGAATAAATTCTTGTTTTATCTGTTTGTTTAACTCACTATTTCTACTTTTTTTTTTCAAGTGTTCTCCAGAAATCATATAACTTTTTAAATTTTTTTGAACAATATGAAGGATCGTGTGTAAGAAGTCGAGCTTTCTTCCAATATATTAAACACTCATCAATCACAAGATTTACACCATCGTTTAAATTTAATTTAACAAACCGCATATTGTAACATAAAACATTTAGACAATCCTTTTTAGATGGTAATTTACTGCCCGTTATTTTATTTTTTACCGAATTAATTAAATAAATATTTCGATTCGGCATATTGAAAAATAACGGAAAACACAAAATACGTGAAATCAATAAAAACCGTGATGGTGAACTGTCGACCGTCTGTCGTCAATCATTACGATTACTGAAGTAATATCGTTATTACTTATTACAATCGAGACATATTCGTAAATAATGATATAAGATTTAAGATTAAGAACTTTTCGGGTTTATTTGTACATTCCGAATAATAATATTATAGTTTATTGAGAAAAAAGTAAATTATTTTATTTAATGTCAAAAATAACCAAAAATTGAAAATTACCGAATTACAAAATATTTTTACTTTTATATTTTTTGTAATTGACAGTTATCTAACCAACAAAAATTAGAATACTTTTAAATGAACTATATTGAGTAAAAATGTGTTTATATTAGTCTTTTTGTAATTTTATAAATTCAATTCAAAAAAATTAAAAAATGTAAATTAACTCCATTTGTTCATTTTTCAACCCTTTTGCGGAATGTGAAGGGGTTGACATATCAAGTCCAAGTTTTTATAGAATCATCATTATGTAACTCTTAACAAAATAAGAAAATGCTGTGAGTTATTGATTTCGAAAATTATTTTTTTACCTCTATAAGGTTGGACCACCCTAATATATATATATATAATATATCGATTCATAATATGTGATAAATATCTATAATACGTTTTTAAATTATTTTTTTGAGATTTGGTATTTTTGAGAGGCCCTTTGAATAATTTACCTTCTTTGCTCTTTAGATCCCAGACCGACACTGCTAATTATCCTTCACAATTTTTAGCATTAAGAAAAAATTACCACATCAAGCTTTTAAAACTTTATCAAAAAAGATACTGAAATTTACCAACTATAAAACTGAAGATGAAGCTTACAATCAAATTCATGAAGAATTAATAATAAGTTTTTCAAATAACTGGGAATTTATAAAAGTGTTGATTGTAGATGAGTATGAAATAATGAATTGGGAGCTTGAAAATTACGAGGAGGATTTTGAAGGTGACTCTGAGAAAATAAGTCAAGTTATGTGTAATAGTTGTAGAAACTGTACACTGTATTATTACAAGTTATTGATAAAATATAATTCATTTAGTAACGCTTATCAAGTATTAACAGTTGCTTATAAGTATTTATTTTGTCTTCCTGTTACTCAAGTTGCCTGTGAACAATAATTTTCTTCTTTAAAGTCTGTAAAAAATAAGTTAAGAAGTGAACTTAGTAATGAAAATACAGTAATAGCGTAATATAGTAACTCCTATGCCGTAAACATTGAAATGTCAATACCGAATTAACTAAACAAAGATGTCAGCTTGTCCACAGGAAACATCTGTCACATGTTGAAAGACTGGTCTGTCAGCGACTTGACCGACAGTGACCATAGGGTCATAGGATTCACCATGACGGTTAACCAAGCCTCGAAACCCGTGTCCGATGAAAAGCGTTACATCCTTAAGTCGGCTGATTGGGATCTTTTCAATAACACACTTCTAGGTGAAATTGGTGGTATCTCGTACTTGTCTATAGAATCCTCGGCCATGGGCATAAGCCGAGCTCTGACCGTTGCGGCGGACCGTGCGATCCAACGAAGGAAATCTTGTGGATCCTCCGGAAGAAATATCTGGTGGTCCTCAGTTCTCTCCACGCTCCGTCAAAACCTAGCTCGTAAAAGACGAGATGGCCTTAGGGGCAGTAACAGACGAGAATACAATAAACTACGAAACGAATTCCTAACAGAAATAAGAAATCACAAGCTGTCTGCCTGGAAGTGCTTTGCGGGCGATTTGAATTCCGACCCATGGTGCAAAGCATTCAGATGGGCCAAGGGCAGTTACTCAATGCGCTCCATGAGAAGCTCAATGGCTAAGCCCGATAGGTTCTCTGACCTCTGACTGCAGGGAAACAGCTGAACTATTGCTGGACACGTTTGTCCCCACTGATCCAGCACAATACGATCTAGAGTTCCACGGCCCACTACCGCTAAGGGCCCCGCTCAGCCCAGACGACATAAAAGCCGCTATATGGCGTATGCGGACAACCGGAACCCCCGGTGCAGATGGCATCACCGCAGGCATACTTAGGAAAGCCTGACCGGCGCTCCGTGATACCATCACCCGTCTTTTCGGTAGATGTCTGAAAGATGGAATATTCCCGGATTTCTGGAAAACAGCTAGGCTCGTCATAATTCCTAAACCGAGTAAGACCGACACAGACAGTGTTAAGGCATTTTGGCCAATCAGCCTACTACCAGTTTTAGGAAAGGCCTTAGAAACACTAATAATAAATGACATAGGTAAGGAAACATGCCTGGACTCCTATACCGAACAGCATGGGTTCAAAACAGACCATTAGCGCCATCAGGAGTGCATACGATAAAGTCGATGAGTCCAATTCTAGACACATATTCGGAACTTTCCTGGACATCACTGGTGCTTTCGATAACGTGAAGTGGTCATCGTTGTTATCACAGATGGATATCCTGGGCGCATCACTAGGCACATCCAGAATTGTCAAATCATATCTCCATAATAGATGGGCTGACCTTAGATTAGAAGCAGTGTTAGGACTTATCTAGATAAATTCCATTATCTATTATCTTATCTAGATTAAAATCTACTGGTCATCTATTTTTTTTATCTTAGATTAAAACTTCAGTTATCTATATCAATTTATCTAGATAATTTTTATACATAGGTATTTTTTAATATTTTCGTATACAAGTATACATTTTTGTTCAAAATCAAAAACCATAGAAATATAATGTAACAGAATAGGTAAATAGTACAAATTTAAAGCAGTCACAAAGTATAAAATATATCTTGAATCTAATAGTTAATGGTCGTTGGCTGTTGTGTTATTTCCGTTTATTAATTTAATGTCTCTGCAGGTTATTACTTATTACCTATTAGTTATTTCTGATCGACCGTGGCGATGTCCCCTACTTCCGGGATTACCCGTAAAAACATACGGGTCTGTTTCGTACAAGACCCGCTTGCGTCACGCACTACTGCAGTTATAAATAGAGTCTTATCTAATATATATGATTATATATATATTTAAATATATTATACATTATATATAATATATATTATGATCCACCACCAATAATATCCATCTATAAATTTTATTGTTGGTTGATAATAATATACACAAATACACTACAGTTAATATAATAATATGATTATACCTACTTCGGAGGTTTGATTATCAGAACATTCAGAACGACAAAACACTGTCACAGTTTATTATACAAGTATACAACACGGACAGTAATTGTCGTCAATTGTGATTTTCTTGTGTTCTTGTTGTTTTTACCTATTATTTTTATTTCGGTTTTTGACCAGCTAAATTTAAGTATGAAGCGATTTTTAACTACAACATACATGAATGATTCTAAAAAATCCAGAAGTGTATCAACAACAATTGATTTAGCTGAAGTAACTATAGACGACCCAGATCAATTCGATGACGCTCGTGCACCAACAACAGAAGCGGATGGTTTTGAGGGAATAAAACATTCCTAAATTAATTTGTCTAACCATTACTTATTTGACGGCAAATTTTACGATATTGTGTCAAATATTGGAACAAAATTAATTGCAAAATGTGTACTTTGCCAAAAAACTTTACAATGCCAAAATAATTCTTCTGGAAATTTTCTAAGTCATTTAAAGGTAAGTTCTTGATTTTATTTTAACCATTTTAAGTAGGTACTTTGGGTGGTCATTCTTCATCTTTAAAAATTAATGATGGATAAATTACATTAACTATAAAAAGATTCTGAAAACATTTTTATAAAAAAAAATATTTTATATAATGGGTTGTTGGGTATCAATACAAATAATATACAATTTAAATACCTATCATTAGCTAATTTTGATTGGAATTAACAAAATACTTGGTAACTAATAATATAAAATATCTATAATATTGGTAGGTAAGGTATTATAATATATTTAATGTAAATAATGTAATGTACCTATGTATGTATACAAGAAAAATAATATAATTATAATGTACCTTGACAAATTTTTATTATTTTTTCACTTTACAGCTGTCCTTTAAATTAAAGAAAATATAAAAATTAACTTATTAAAATTTATATATGGTAACCTACTAAACCTATTGAAGTATAATATTAGCGTTAAAATAAATTTTAATTAATATTTCAGCTTAAACATGCATCAATATTATCAAAATTAGAAAAGTATAAAAATGAGAAGAAAAATGCAAAAAAGTCTAACCAGAGTAGACATGTGTCATTAGCATCTATGTTTCAGCCAAAATTACAGTTATCTCCTTCAAAGTCTATATCAAAGTGTCATGTGAGTACTGAGTATACTATAAGTATATAATTAAATTGTTCATTCAATCATATATTTTTATTTACAGATTATCAATTTAGTCTTTGATTATATCGTGCAAGAAATGAGGCCAATAGTTACCTGTGAAAAACCAGCATTCAGGCAATTAATAATGGGTCTCACTGGTATATCAGACACATCATTTCTTCCAGACTCAAAAGTTATCAGCAAAGAATTGAAATTAAGGTACGTGTCCTATGTTACAATGTTGACAAAATGTATTTCAGAGCAATCATTTATTTGTACAATGGCTGATATATGGTCATGTAATAATAAAAGTTATTTAGGCATGACCTGCCATTTCATTTCATTAATGAAAAAGATTTTAATAGACATTCGTATGTATTGGGTTGTAAGCGTATTAAAGGTAGTCACACATATTTGAATATTGCTGTGGTTATAAATAAAATTACTAAAATATTCAACATCAATAGTTCTAAAATTTCTCATTGTGTAACCGATAATGCATCAAATTTTGGTAAAGCCTTTAGAACATTTTCAATTCAGCCACAGTCAAATTCTTCCAACTCAAATAATTTAACAAATAACTGGTTTTGTAGTGATAAAGATGAATCAAGTAATGAAGAAAATAATTTAGAGGTTGATGATACTTATGAAAATATTGATATTACAGAATTGTCAACTATATTTTCAAATCCAGATGTAATTAATTCTTCTGATAATGAAGATGAAATCTGCTTACCAGATCATCTAACATGTTCTGGTCATACTTTGAGTTTAATCGCGACTACCGATGTAAATAAAATTGAAGACCATTCTTATAAACAAATATGAAAAATGTGTTTGAAAAATTATACTCTTTTTGGAATTTAGTCAGTAGGAGTTCTGTTGCATCAGACAAAATTTTTGATATATGTAACTGTACATTTCCGGTGCTCATTATAACAAGGTGGAATTCACTATTTTTTGCAGTTAAAAAAGTCTTAACTCATAAAGATAAACTTTTAAATGCCTTTGAGGAATTAAAACTAAAGAAACTTAAAATATCCGAATGGAAGTTCCTCGAAGAATATTTCTTAGTCATGGAGCCTTTAGCTTTAGCCCTTGACAAGTTACAGGGTGAACAATCTTGTTTCTTAGGATTTGTTGCACCTACAATTATTGCTTTAAGGCTCAAGTTAATTCAGTTTACACATTTAATATATTGTAAAAAATTGGCTCATTTATTAATTGTTAGTCTCGAAAAAAGATTCATTTACTTGTTTGACTTAGAACACCCAAAGAGTAAAGCTTTCATCTTGGCTTCCATCAGTCATCCCAAATTTAAACTTAGTTGGGCACCAGTAAGATACTTAAGTTTGTGTAAAAAATTATTCATTTCTGAATGTGAAATATTAAATTCGATTGAAAGGACGACCTCTGGTTTTAACAATTCTCATGATGAAACTGATGGCAGTGATAATGAATTCTATCAAATCCTTAATGAAAATACATGTTTTGAAGAGTCTACTGAATTTTCGCGTAGTGTAAAAAGTAATAATGTTTCAAGTGCACAGGCTCTTTCTTATTTAGAGTACAAAAAAAAATATTTTGATACATTAAATAATTTTCCTGTTGTAAAAAAAGTATTTTTAAAGTATAATACTACATTGCCTTCGTCTGCTCCTGTTGAACGATTGTTTAGCAGTGGTATACAAATTTTAACTCCCAGGAGAAATAGATTACACGATAAAACATTTGAAATGCTACTCTGTTGTAGGTGTTTGAATTTAAAAGAATAATAGTGTATTATAATTATAGTTATAATTATATTTGTAAAGTATTGTATATTGTATTAAACTTACCTTGTATATAATAATTAATAATAAAAACTTTATTATTAACCATATAAAAAAAAATATTCTAATAATTATTATTTGTTTCATTAATGTTGTTGACTTTGTATAATCCTGTTGAGGTATGTTTTTCATTTTTTTATTATTAACAATGCTATTTTAGATTCTGAGTGGAACGATGAATGTATTGATTTTACAATGATGTGTTTTTATTTTTATTTTTTATTTTTTTATTTTTGTGTCTGTGTACACGATAAGTAGTCGAAATAATGCTTCTATTTTCGACTTCAGTATCTTGTTCGATTGGAAAGTGAATCTAGTTGGTACTTTGGGGGTCAAAAGTATAAATTTCCCAGTAGTTTTCACAAGCGCCGGGAAAAACAACATAAAAATTAAGGAAAAACGGGAATTTTTAAGCAAAATTGGTTTTCCAAAAAATCGATTTTGGTTATTGGTGTAACTCTAAAACAAATGAACGTATATACATGAATTTTTCACTGGTTGTTTATAATTGCATTTTCTATACACGATAACATTTTCAAAATATTTTGATTTATTTTGAACTGTTTAAGGACATTTTCATTTTCCATTTTTTTTTAGTTTTTTTTCTAAAAATATCAATAAAATTTTATTTGTTGGTTGCGAAAGTTTGAAAATTTAATAGAAGGCTCCTAATATGTTGTTTCAAAGGCAGATTAAAAATATTAAAAATCCTTAGTCACAATTTTTTTTTATAAGCATTTAAAGTTCAAAAATTGACAAAATATGGAAAAATCACGAAAATTAGCAAATTATTTTGAGTTAAGAAATCGTAAACATTTTTCTTTTTAAATCTAAGATTTGAAAATGTAATACAAGATTACTCATAAGTTTGTCTACCTTTATCAATAAAGAAATTAAATTTTTATGAGCGTTTGAAATTCAAATTTTTACAACATTGGATGTTCACTCGATTTCTCATGTAGCGATTTCCTTATTTTGTTGTTATTCATAAACGAATAACTATAGATACATGAAAATTTCACTGAATGTTTATATTAGCATTTCCTATATACCATACAATTCTGAAAATATTTTGACTCTTTTTGAGCTGTTTACGGATATTTTCATTTTTCAATTTTTTTAGTTTTTTTTTCTATGAATATCAATAAAGTTTTATCTGTTTTGCCAAAAAGTGTAAACATTTAATACAAGGCTCCTGATATATTGTTACAATATCAGTTGAAAAATAGTAAAAATACATAGGCACAATTTTTTTTTATAAGCATTTAAACATCGAATTTTGACAGAATTTTTCAAAATCTCGAAAATTATTAATCATCGTAATTAATAAATTATAAAATGTTCAGTTTTTATAGCTAAGGATTAAAAATTTAAAACAAGATTCCACGTAAGTAGTTAATTCTCTTACCAGGTTTGAGCAAGAGTTCTAGGCTAGTAAGAGCCAACTCTTATCATTGAAAGGCGGTCGAATTGCTTAGTGCCCGTATCACAATCTCGATCCTCCGGTTAAACCCGGAATTCGGACGGTAAAATTAGTGAGTTAAGGGGATTGGAAGCGGCGATTTTCTGTCTTTGTCTAACACACGTGCAACATAGGATTATAGACGGGTTCTATTTCCAACGTACCGATTAATCTAGTGAAGCGATAAGAATTCTGAAAACAGATTTGAATTTGTCGTCAAGTCTACTTGAGATCGACTTTCCCACATTTTTGATATTTTGATTAAAACTTCTCCAAAAATTGAAATATGGCAATTTTTTAATTATTCTTTTTAATATATCATTTTTATGATTTTTGGGGGATAATATCAAAAATGTGGGAAAGTCGATCTCAAGTAGACTTAACGACAAATTCAAATCTGTTTACAGAATTCTTATCACTTCACTAGATTAATCGGTACGTTGGAAATAGAACAAGTCTATAATCCTATGTTGCACGTGTGTTAGACAAAGACAGAAAATCGCCGCTTCCAATCCCCTTAAGAGGAAGCCACACCTGCATGTGTTGTCTCCGTATTACAAATGTACAACATAGCAAAAACTGTTTTCGGACAAAATTTTGTAGAACTACCAAATTTTCACAAAAATACTTTTACTGTGCAACAACTTCCTTTTTTTTAATAGCATTATCCAATCATTTTTTATAAGCAAAAGAAAATAACAAAAAAAAACGAAATGTTTAGAAGCAAATAACTTTTATCGTAGGTATTTATTTTATCTAATATACGCTGTGGCAGTTAGTTTTCTCTTGCACATAGTTTTCTACCCTATATGTCCGGACGTTTTGGAACCACTACTACAAACACAGAAAGATAAAAGTTGTTACTTGTTCTGCGCATTACAATTTTTGGTATGTTGTACATTTTTAAGGCAGATACAACTGCAAATACGGGTTTTTTTTAAATATTTAAAACAAGGAGCCCCCTTTTGGTACCTATACTCGCAGAAGACAACAGTGTTTAGAAAACGCTGCTACAAGATGTTAGAATTAAATATATAATTATTACAAAGATTACCTGTCTCCTTGAGAAATTTGATCTTCTGCCTTGTTCCTTTAATAAAAAAAAAATAATAAAAATACTAATTATTTGGTAATTTTTGTGTATCAACTTAGATATATTTTTAAGAACATAATTTGTGGTGTTTGTGTACAAGGATGACAAATCCAAATTTATTTCTAACATCTAATATTCTAAAATATTTGTTCTATATAAAAAAATATAAATCCAAGCTTTAGCTTTGAATAATATTTTTGTTATTATATCTAAAATAAAGATGTCTTAATCGCTTTTACCTATGTTTTCAATTGCTTATTAGTGATTATAGATATAATTTAACTATGCTTACCATTTTTTACAGAATGTCCGAAATTTCTTGCTATCAAAAATTTTCTTTTACAGTTTTTATAAAATTTGTTTTCCAAATCAAACAATGATTAAATGAGAAACGTGCCTATCTAAAACGAGTACAACTGGTAATTGGACTTTGGTTTTAATTAACCAGGGATGAAACACATAAGCAACGTACTTAAAAAAGGTCTCACCAGTAATCCACCCTTTATCGCTGACAGCAATGGCCCATTTTTCAGGCATTGATTTTGCAATGCCTTTTGGCATGCGTTAACCAGCAAATACTAACATAGTTGGTGCAATGGCACCATCCGCAGATACATTTAATAATGCTGTTATTTGTTTTAAACCAGTGTTCAATTTGGGTTTGAGTGACTTGGCTCTTAGATTTGGTCACTTTGTCAACAGTTCGCTTGGCCACAGTAGGGTGACGTTTCATAAACAGCTTAAGTCATTTTTTGGATGGATTTAAAATATTAAGCAAATGGTCAATACCCATTTTTTTGGCTATCTTTCCAACAGACACCAATAAATGTCTACTAACAATGGGAAAACCTCTTTTACTCATAGTCTCAATCCAATTAACTAGTAAAATTTCATGGTCCCCTAAAGCAGGAGGTGGTCCAAGTTTCCTATTTTCAATAGTTGTTTTCCCATCAAGACTATTTTTTAGGCTGGACCTGGGAACATTGTATAGTAAACTTGCCTTGTACACAATAAGTTCTTTGTTTTGCACTGCATGCACAGCCTTTTGCATGTCTTGTATATTATATTCAAATTTTGGTTTTGAAGCCATTTTCATAAGTGTGATTTACTAGGTACCTATTGTAGTTAAAATACATTATATTACACCTAGGTACTTAGCAGAGGTAGGTAAATAAAATAACAGAAATTAAATATATAGGTAGTGCCAAAGACTGAATTTCAGTATCATATGTATGGTACAGTGAATGGCAATTTGGTATAATTACTTATATATTAGTTATATTAATAAGCTACCTATAGGTACTTACTTTTAAAACCCGATGCACAGACGACTATCTAAAGAATACCAAATTAAAAAACAATTTTTAAATTTTTAAAAAAAAATCGAAAATATTCTTATTTGTTATGAATGATAATACATTTTTAATGATAATAAGGATCTTATCAAATTAATCAAAATATCAATATTATGAAGTATGTTTATACCATTATGCGTGTAACCAAATAACAGCTTAGAAGTTCTTTGACTACATTGATAATAATATATAATGCTTACTATATAGACACCTTATCTATGACGTGAACAAAAAAATTGCCAAAAACTGGGTTAGTGTCAAACACTGGTGCGTTACCCTAGGTCTTTGCCCAATGCACTTTTTAAAAATACAGTCGAAGTGGTAAAATCAAAGTTGAAGTTAAAAGTTCGAGTTATCCAATTTCGAATGTATTATATTGTATATTTTAACAATTTTCCTTCCCAATTTTACAGGCTTAGGACTGACAACGAAATTAAATTGTTGGCTTGGTTAAAAATTGTTTCTCATACATTTTTTTTTACAATATATCCAAAATAACTCAATACAAATACGAAAACTACGAATTACATTTTATTTAATATTATATGTCCACGTTAGTGTACACTATTAATACATTTTTTTTAAAATTATAATATGTCCAAATAAGTATAAAAAAAAAATTACGAATGACAATTTTATGGCACAAAATTGTGGGCGATTACTTTCAAATATTCTGGTATAGATAATCATTTTGTTTTAATTTTGTCCAAGTTTGCAATATATATTTCAATTTGTTTTCTTGTTCTTTTCGAGGTGTGTTTATTCGATTTTCTTAAATAAGTTTCACTTTGGATGTCTAACGTTATATTAATAACTTAATGAATAGAAGGATGTGAAGCTTAAAACTGTGAGTGTGGAATGATTCTGGCCCATTGGTCGTTCTACATTCCTCTGAAGGTTTATCAGCCCATAAAATTGGTGGAAAACCCCATCTGAGCTTACATGAATGTCAAATATGTAATTGTTATGGCCATATATTTATGACCATCATCTAATAATATACATGGCTTACCTTTTTCAGTCCCAAACTTTTTTAGAATAGATAGATCCATTTTTAACACTTGTTAGTTTCACAATGGCACACTTTACTGAACAAAAATATCAACACGTTTTAAAACAACCAACAGTTAACTGCAATGTCAGCTCAAATGTAAAATCCGCCTTTAGTCTAAAACAGTATCGTCTTGACGCATACCTATCTGATATATTATATACAGTTAAGATAAATAAACAATAAAATATTATCTCGATAATAATTTCGTATATTATACAATATAATAATAATTACTAAAATACCCTGTTATTACCAGGGGCGGACTGGGAAAACTTCAGCCCAGGCGGAGAAGAATATGAGCGGCCCAACTTTTTTTTACATAGTTAATGAAAATGTTTAGTTGTCTTTATAATACCTATTTACTTAGTTTTTATGTTAATAAGTTCTAAAATTCTGAAATAATAGTAATATAAGTAAATCATGTTACAGAAGAAAAAAGTTTATTAGAACATAATGTAATTAAAATTTATGTAAACATATTTAGCATTAAAGTTGATGTACTTTTAAGGTAATTAATAATATCGGATACTTCTACATCTTCTAACATCTGTTTTTCAATTGACATAATCAGTAATGCTTCTAAATTTTCTGAGCTTAAATTAGAACGAAGACGATTTTTTGTTATTTTAAGTTTACTGAATGTCCGTTCACAATTCACTTGTGTTACAGGTAAAGTTAAAAAAAATTCATAAGCTTCACAGAGATAACTATAAGATGAAATATGTAAATTTAATGAATATAATACTTTGTACACACAGTTTAAGCAATTTTTCGGATCATGATCGATACTTAAAGAACACTTCTTCTCCTGGTAGAAATCATTACCTACAACAATTTCAAGTATTACATGCATAAATAATTCATTAATAAAATTTAGGAAAATATTTATCAGTTATTATTAAACATACCAAATAAATCTTCTAATATATCAGAAAATTCATTAATTGATTCTTCATTATTATCATCATCTTCTGAAACATATTGCTCTTGATACATTGTCTGAGTGCGTTCTTTAATTGATGTAGATATTTTTGGAAAAACTACAACAAAACTCTTTAACTCTGAATGAAGTTTATCTTTTGGAATGTTTGACACTTCAGATAAATATGTTAAAGCTATGTTTGGCATACTAGCAACCAAATCAAAATTTTTTGGAATAAAATACTGAATATCAGCTATTAACTGACTGTTGGCAAAAAATCTTTGATTTAAACTACTTATTATTTGGTCTTTTATTTTTACATATGTTCTAACTCTAAACTTATCAATATCAACAGACAAAACTTCGTCTGAACATTGTTCGTCGAAAAATGATTTTTTTTTTTGCTAATTCTTGAAGTTGGAAATGTATTGCTGATATTAATTTCATCAGGAAAATTTAAAGTACACAGTTTTTCATTCATTTGTTTAATGAATTCTTGGGATTCCTTATAAATAGTTTCAAATTTTAATTTATTAATTTCTGATTTAGTCACTTCTACCATATCCCATGCAGTCAACAGATCCATGTTTTTAGTCTGCAAATATCTTGAAGTTGGTCCAATTATTTGAAAAATTTTCATAAAAATATGAGCAGTCAGTATTAATTTAAAACTACACAGTTTTTCAATCAAAGATGATGCCTCAGAACAAGTTTTTGAATTAAAATCTGGAGACTGCATTACAAAATTCAATGCACTAATGACAGTCAAAAATAAACATTGTTTTATCAATTATTTTCACAATTATGTACTTGAAGATGTTATTATTATTGTCTACATTATAATAATACTGTACGGTGACGATAACTGTGAGACAGTCTCATGACGATGAGCCACAAAAAGTGCAAATGTATAGACGCTGTGTTCGTTTGTCATCCAGTCCAGCCGAATTCTTACATTATTTTTTACGTTGATTTATTATACAATTCGAAAACTCGACGCTATTTGATAACAATTTCTTGGACACTCACGTCGAAATTAACCACTTCCGCGTAGATCAGCGGGACGACCGGTCCCCATCCAATTGAATACGACCACAGATACATGCACACGAGTATGATGTGCACGTATTTGTGCTACTCGTTCGATTCGATTGGAGAACTGCAGATGTCTGTGATTGGATAGAATGACTGGTATAGCATCAGCGTCGCCAGACACGTGCCCATACTGATGGCCGACGCAATTAACATGAACTTGCTGCCCAAAAACTCAACTAGCTCGACCGTGGTGAGACACAGCAGGACCTGCGGGAAACCCGGAGGACGCGTTATTGTTACCGACTAATTTTCTCTAATGAGAACCTTTCATATTTGGAGTGGGTTTATCGTCAATCAAGATGTATTTGAAAACACGTTTTTGTCAATTTTACTACGCATTGAAAGGGACAATTAAGATACACTACTTACCTAGCAAGTTTCGGAAATGATTTAGTAATAAACATACTGTCAAACAAGCAACTTAAAAAATATATTTTAAATAAAGATCGTATTTTATTTTCATACGAGGAAATTTAGTTCAAGACATTATTAATCTTACAGATATTCTGGATCAGTGATTCAAGTATAGATATGGAATAGCGCAGTAAAGGGATTCAATTCCCACAAAAACAGGCAAAACTTAATAACACAACTTAATTAACTTGTTGGCCCATGGGACGGCTGATAAATGTATAGAAAAAAAATAGTTACCCCCGGCGTGATTGTCGTCACGTTAATGTTTTTATAACAGTTTTACGTTCCTACCCAGCTATATAATTTATGTAAATATGTAATTTTTTTTTTCCGAAACCGCTCACTTGGACCGCGAACACTATCGTAATGATTTTTTGCGTGTCGCCGTACACGCGTTCGTCGCTGTAGCCAGCGATTTCTGTGGTCAAACCGAATCCGCCGATCACCGATTTGGCGTGAAACATCGTCGCACTCGCGCCGCAAGTCTGCTGCAGCACAACGAGTCTTGCGCCGATGTCGACGATCCTCCGTGTCAGGCGGCTTCTGTTGTCACTTGTCACCGATCATGCACTCGAACACAGATTGCGAATGATGATTACTGACCGAGACCAATACGTCCCCACAACAACTGAACAACCGTATTTACTTTTGGTTATTATTTATTAATAGCACAGTTACTATTATACAGCCGTTGCTCGCTTATCTCTGATAACTCAATATCGCAGGGTTTCCAAACCGGTGTTCCGCGAGGCCCATCTGGGTGTGCCGATAAATTTCACGACTATTAATAAACGTTTATGTACAATTTCGGTAATTGGTTAAAATAGTTTTAACGTTTCTCTTATCGGGGATATTGTTCACTATTATTGTTTCGATATACATTTTACGTTACCAACTCTGTACCAATTCTGTCATGTACTCTTGTATTATTATTTATTTTGTATACAACAGCTGTGAAGTCTTCGACTTATAAAATCAAAAATTATTCCATCATATTATTGCAGTACAAATTATTAATAATCCTATTTTCCTATCGGCCCGTGCGCGCCGGCGACCCGGGCGGACTTTTTCGCCTCTCCGCCCGGGCCAGTCCGCCCCTGGTTATTACTTATTATTTAGTTTATGTCTTATAGGATATCGATCTTGAATTGTATGTCTTTACTGTTTATGTTATACCTGCATAGTCCATAGACATTAGGAAAATACGTTTATGAAAAAAAAAATTCATAATAATGTTTATAATGTCATGTAAATACAGTTGAACTTTGTTAACTCGAAATTTTAACTTCAACTTTGAGTTTACCACTTGCATTTTTAAAAAGTGTATTGGGAAAATACATATATTTCACGAAGCGCAATCGTGCTGCATTTTTTGTAGGTAAAAAGGTAGGACGGGCGCAATCGTGTTACAGCCCTATTTCCTACATTTATAGTATTATTGGTTTTTCACATTTTATCTGTTCTTCGTTGAATTAGCATCTCACAGAGTTACTGTTAAATATTTTATTTCATTGTAAAAAATGGTTAAGATGAATGTATTTCCAAGTTCATATGAACAATTTTTAAAAGCTTAAAAAACTGTGTCTGATGTGTCAGAATCAGAGTTTTATAAAGAGGGCTATTTATCCATTGTTGTACTGTTGGAGTCGTCAATGCAAGTAAGTTTTACCATTTCAATTGAAACACAAATGCAATTAGTAGGTCTTATACTAAGAATATTATAGAAGTATTTAATATACTTAAAAATATTTTATCAGGAGCTACATACATTGGAGTCCAATAGACACAAACCAAAGTATGATGGACGAAAATAAAACGCCGGAGCAAGAAATTGAAACACACATAGAAGAGGTAGGATATGCAGAAATACAATTAGTAAATCATTTTTAAGTTAATTAATATATATTCTAAGAGCAATTTTTAGGTAGCTCAATTAGGGTCATATGCCGATTTTAACACGTGAACCGTAATATAACTGCCTGCAGTTATGTTACATATGTTATATAATACTACATAGTGGTGTCATTAGGGTAGGGGGGGCAACTGGGACATTTGCCCCAGTCTAGTATTTACATCAACCTTAAGTCGGCACATTTTGTTATGCTAATTTATGTTTGTAGTTTTGCTCTATGTTGTAAGATAAATAATGTTACTAAAATGTCATTTATATGTCATTTATTTTTAATATTTTAAATTATAAAATGTATAATGTTAAATGTAAATATATTCAATTAAACAAGTAGATTAACATATGCGGTATTATGTAGTATTCACCTAACACGTCTGTACATGGGCGCTCGCAGGAAATTTATCAGGGAGGGGCATAATGAAACCAAACACAAAAAAATATACGTTAATAAAAGTTTATTCCTTGTAAACTACAAAATGTGTTAGAATTATATGAAATCCAACACCAAAAAGAACATTAAAAAATATATTCCTTACAACCTAAAAAATGTGTTAGAATTACATGTTATTTATTCGTTATTAATTAAAAACTGAAGTCTTCGTGGTTGTTCTCTTGCAAACCTTGTTATTAACTGTTCAATTAATTTATCTTTTCTTATATCAACTCTTTCACGATGGACACTTAACATACATAATCGGTCTTCACCCGTCGTAGATCGAAGCCAAGTTTTAACCCTTCGTAAAGTGCTAAATGACCTTTCGGCTGCACAACTTGTAGCTGGCAAAGACAGAAAAATTTCTAATTCAATTTTAATACCAGTGAAAAATATTTTGCTATGTTCTAGTAAATCTATTATGTCCATACTTTGGCAGTCATTTTTTTGTCATAAGCTATACCAACTTTCACTTTCAGCTAACAGATTTTCAATTTTATAAAAATTATAAATATTAGTTATGCTGTCAGTGTACTCTTGTTTTTTCATTTTTATAAATAATGCTGGATGAAGGTGTTGTAGTGAAAAAGCAACACTATTACTTTTTTCAAATCTTTCTTTAATACACTGAATTATTGAATCTAGATAAGGTAGACAAATTGATACTCGATAATAATCTTTGGGAGATTCATAAGAATAATTGATTCTATGTGATTGTTTTCCAGTTATTCTGGGACATGTAATAGTGATTTCAAAATCATCTGCTATAGATTTGGCATCAGTAAATAATAAATCAAAGATTTCATTTGCATTTGTTCTATTGTCTTCTAACATTTTTAACAATTCCTCTACATGTTAATATTTGTTAAAATATTTGTAACCGGTTCTAAGATAGCGCTGTATTTTACGATTATTTTCATACTAATTATAAATGAAAAATTTAAGGTTGAAGAGTATAGATATAGTGCACGCTGTCTTGCACTCAAAGAAAAGTTCTGTGTAGTATAGACAAGACATCATTGTTATCGATTAATAGTGGTGGTTTTATATGTCCAATATATGTACACCTAACAACAGAATATAGTCTTCCCTATAGTGAAATTGTTAATACGATTAATTGAGTATTATTCATGTATCATGATAAACTAGTCATTAATATAAACCAATACTATAACACTTCATAATATATACTATATACTCATACAATTATACAAATTAAAAATATTGAAACAAACCTATTTTTCGTATCAATATTTAAAATATTTTATGTGTGTAAAAGCATAACTAAATATGTAAATATTAATTATGTATGTAATTAAGTATTTTACAGATTTTTATTAATATTTCTTGCTGGGTATCAATAGATGTACTTATTATTTTAAAAAATGGAGCATAATGAAAGTACTTTAGTCGAACTTACATCATTTAGTAACGAATTATTTGAAAATGATTACTGTGAAAATCCCAATTGCTATAGTGGAAATTTAAGTGTAAGTATAGATTTTAAATATTAAAAAAAAAAATAGATGTAACCAATGTAGTTCGAATAAATTATGGATTAAGTAACTATCATATAATAATATATTTATTATTTTTGCAGGGTTTAATTCCAACGTCGAGTTTACAACATAATTATTTAAATGATGATGACTGATGAGTCTTTAAAACAATTATTAAAAAAGTGGGAATTAGAAATTTTATACCAAACATGTATAGGTAAATATATAGTTTCAATTATATTTACATGATTATATATAATCTGTTATGCTGTTGAAATATTTAGATCAGTTAGTGAATATAAAAGTTTTAAAAATTATGAAATTTGAGCATGCCAATGAATTGTTAAAATCCTATCCAGTAGGAACAAAAGTAATTTTTACTCATGAGTTAGAAAAATGGCAAAAAAAAATCAAGTCTTGCCGTTGGATCTGGATAGTGCAAAGCATCATAAGGAATTGTGTAGCATAGAAATAAATGAACCTATTATACAGAATATTATACAGAAACCATTTAAGAGCTTTGTTTTAACTGAGGTTTTAAATTCTTCTACTCAAGGCACTATGATTATAAATTACTTTAAATCAAATAATAAATTGAATGATTCAATTCGTACAATGCTAGTGGATGTAATAATTAATCATGTCATAACTCTGAAAATATCAATGTCAGTTAGTCTTGCAGAAAGTATTGCTACTCAGATAGAAGCTTTGTTTAATACAGAAGTTAAAGTAAATAAAAATAAAATTTCTGATTTCTATTACTTTCATTTTAATATAATATTCATGCAAAATTATCTTTTAGGATACATATTTCATGAAAGGAGGTATTCATAAAAATCCTAAAGGAAAGTTATATGCAAAATTTTATAACTCGATGAGGCTCCTTAAATCTAGTGGTTTAGTTGATAATAATAAAAGAGGTACAACTGAAAAACAAACAAAAACTTTAAGACGATTTGGTAGGATTTTTAAAATTATGTGATAATGTGAATTTTTCATTAAAATTAACAATATTTTTTTGTATTTTCAGAATGCGAGTCAGATATTCAACATATTTTGGATCAAATATTCTATGATACTGACATCACATTTCCTGATTTACAAAATGTATGGAAAATAACGACTAAATTCAGACTGAATGACATACAGAAATCATCTTCCACTGATGCAATCATAAAAAAATGGACAAACTATAAGGCACCATTAGGATTTAAATTAGTAAGTTATATTTTTATACTTAAATATCTAAGTACATGTTATGTTTTATTGAATACCAGCTAACTAGTTAGTTATTTGTTGATAAATTATTGTAATTATAAATTATGTTAATGATCTTAATTAAACATATGTTTGATTTTAGATTGATATTGATTTCAATACATTATACCCGGACTTCAGCAGTGACTTTATTTCCTCATTTGGTGAAAAATGTCTCAAAATATTTGAAGATAAAATTAAGGATCCTTCAAGCCGGACATTGTTTGAGCAGCTAAAGAATACACCTAATATTAGTGAAAGTAAGAAATTGAAATAAATAAGAAAATTTAATCCTTAACATATTTTATAATAGAATCAGTTGTTAAAAAGAAAAAAAAACAGACAATTTTATATTTGCATTAATTGTTTTCATTCCTACCTATAATAGAAAAACTAAAAGCAGCTCTGTATTATGTGTGACATACAATGTTTGGATTTTTAGCTAACAACTATGATAATTCAAATAAAACAATTTTTTCCATGACATATAGTTTCTCTAAAATTGTTTACTTATACCTACTTATAACTATGATGCATTTTTATGTGGCTTGCATAGTGAGTTTATAATTTATATATATATTTCAGTTAAATAATATATAAAATAATTTATACTCTTTTGTGTCCCTTGATATTAACAAGGTTGATGACCTCTGTAATATAATGTAACAACATACAAATTATTTATGCATACTATCTAAACACCATAAACATTAAACACATTGTGCAATCATATATTCATTATTTCATATTATTGGATATTGTATTAACTATTAACTATATACTGTTATTTTGCAGATGGAAAAAATAGCATCATATTTTGCTTATTCCACGCTGTATTTGTGCCCAGTGGTTGAATGGGGGGGACGCGGGGGGACGGAGTCCCACTTCTATTTTAAAAATATTTTAGCGTACCCCTTCTAATTTCTTTTAATGGGACGCTGGGGACGGGAATCATTTTAAAAATTGTACTATGGAAATTGTAATGGAAATATTTTTATTTTAGATTCTGAGTGAAACGATGAATGTATTGATTTTACAATGATGTGTGTTTTTTTTTTATTTATTTATTTTTTTTTTTTTGTCTGTGTACACGATAAGTAGTCGAAATAATGCTTCGATTTTTAACTTCAGTATCTTGTTCGATTGGAAAATGAATATCGTTGGTGCATTGGGGAGGTTAAAATAGTAGTTTTCAAAAGCGCTGGGAAAAACAAAAGAAAAATTAAGGAAAAACGGGAATTTTTACACAAAATCTGTTTTCGAGAAAATCGATTTTGGTTTTTGGTGTAACTTTAAAACAAATGACCGTAAATACATGAAATTTTCAGTGGTTGTTTATATTTGCATTTTCTATACACGATAACATTTTCAAAATATTTTGATTTATTTTGAACTGTTTAGGGACATTTTCAGTTACCAATTTTATTAGTTTTTTTTTTTATGAATATCAATAAAAATTTATTTGTTGAGTAAAAATACTTGAAAATTTAATACAAGGCTCCTACTATATTGTTACAATGGCATTTGAAAAATATTAAAAATCCAGATCACTATGTAAAAAGTTGGATTAAAACGGGTAAAAGAAGTGCAGAAGAAACAAGATGTCCAAAACGAGACGAACATGACATAGATCATTCATATAAACATTTATGGGCATATTTAAATTTATAAAACAAATAACAATTATTATTATGTATTTTACAATATTTTATTTTTAATTTTTAAATAAAAAGGAATATTTGTTTATTGCTGTATGGTGTAAAATGTCATTGTAGCGGGAGGGGGACATATGCTACCACTTAACAGTAAGACATTTAAATGTTCGGGGACGCACATATATTTTATACTTTTGCATCCCCCTTCTATTTTTTTTCCAATTCAAGCACTGTTTGTGCCAACAAGTAGAAAAGTTACTCGAGATGAAAATGGTACAAAGAGTCAAATCAAATACTCAATCAGGGATTCAATGAATAGTTTTATAGTTTTTAAAAACTCTATTACCGAAGTTGAAGATTATATATTATGTCGTAAAAATGAAAAACAGCCTATTCAACCTTTTATTATTATTATAGGTACTTCAGTTAACCCCAAAGAAATTTTTATATTTTTCGACTGTATTAAATACAAATTATTTTCTATAACATCTGCTGTTGATATATGTTTTAAAATTTTTCATTTGTTTAACTTGGAATATCCAGTGCAATCTTCAATTGTCTGGCTGTTTATTCAAAAATATTTTTATGCTATAACTACTGTATAATATGATAAACCATTCCATGGCTTAGGACAAATTTTAAGTGATTTGCAGGCTCGGACTGGCCCGGACCGCTGATCAGCGATTGCTGACGGGGCCCTCAACTAGTCGGGGGTTCGGGGCCCTTGGCTTGTCGATTTATTATTTATTACATTTTTGTTTTATTAGATCTCATAATAATTTAAGAAATACAAATGCAAAAAGGATCAAAAAATCTTTTTACCATTTTTAAATAATTATAAATAATATTACTATAATATAGTATATTATGTATAATATTATATAGTACCTAGCTGGTAGGTAACATTTTTCGCGGAAGAATGCAAAAGCAGTACCCGCGGCGTCGTCGCCCGTCGGTTTCAAACTGAAAAAAAAGATGCTAACATATTACTATGTAGGTATAATAATATGGTATAAGAGTACACAAAACCAGTATAATTTCGACTTCCTAATTGACAGTATTATTATTTACTATTTAGGTACTATTAATAAATTTGTCATTGGTTGGCCGCCTGCAAGCTGCGATACGGTCAGAATTGAAATAGTATTAGTAGAATAAATGGTTCTATTTCTGGAAATTCTGAACACTTTTATTACAGATAACAAAATAAACGTATTGCTGGTCTACAGTATATTTGGGTGATTAACGCTAAAATTAGCAAAATTGTTGCGTCAAAATATTATTTTGTCAGTATAACGCGATTAGTTGTTAGATGCGTATCATAATTTATAATAATTGAAGCCAGTGTCTACATTTTATTTTAATAAATTGTGATTTTATGTTAATTGTTTATTAATTGTATATATTGTAATTTGTAATGCATAAAAGAAAATATCAGTGTGGTGCTGATAAAAGGAAAGCAAAACAAAAGGAAGAATTAAAAAAATGTGCGAATGACCAACGGCAAAAAAAACTTTGTTTCATTCCACAAACGGAAGGTAAGACCACTTTTAATACTCAGTAATGTGCCCTCTGTGGAGGGATTCTTCGATATTCCTTTTTGTACAAGAAAATGTCTTTGGTTTGCTAAACACCTAAGTCAAAACTCAAAAGTCATAAATTGGAATAAATCTAAGGCACATGCAAATAATGACGGAAATTAATTTTCTCTTGTTCGTTGATTTTAATAGGGAGAGCAACAGTCCCGCTCGAGTCACTACCTAATGATTGTGAGAACTATTCGGAGCCCTCTAATACATCCAGTATTTCTGAAATTAATTTGAACGAATCCAATGACAACAATATAGTGTGTGATGATATTAGTGGTCAACAGTCAAGAGAAAATGTCGTTAACAAACATCAAACAAATCTTAGTTTTAATCTACAAACTGGAGGTAAGTCCATTATTAAATACTACAATAAATTTAAAAATGTTCTCTACCTAATAACAATAAATAGCATACCTAACTAAAAATTAAAATAACATTTTTATTACAATTATAAAACTATCCTTTTAGTATTAACATAAAATATTGAATAATTTATTGTTCATGCTAACACTTTTATTATAATTAATTTTCTCTTTTTCCTTAACTTAACTAGGGAGTGCAATAATTCGGCCCAAGTCTACTGATTATATAAATGATACAGAGCCCTCGAACACATCCAGTATTTCTGAAATTAATTTGAATGAATCCAACGACAACAATATAGTGTGTGATGATATTAGTGGTCAACAGTCAAGAGAAAATGCTGTTAACAAACATCAAACAAATCTTAGTTTTAATCTACAAACTGGAGGTAAGTCCATTCTTAAATACTACAATAAATTTAAAAATGTTCTCTACCTAATAACAATAAATAGCATACCTAACTAAAAATTAAAATAACATTTTTATTACAATTATAAAACTATCCTTTTAGTATTAACATAAAATATTGAATAATTTATTGTTCATGCTAACACTTTTATTATAATTAATTTTCTCTTTTTCCTTAACTTAACTAGGGAGTGCAATAATTCGGCCCAAGTCTACTGATTATATAAATGATACAGAGCCCTCTAACACATCCAGTATGTCTGTAATTAATTTGAACGAATCCAATGACAACAATATAGTGGGAGATGATAAAAGTGTTCAATATGCAAAAGAAAATTGTGCAGACAACAATACTCAACAATCAGCTTCTTTTAATCTAAGTAGCGTAGCATATTTTATTAGACCGCCTTGTAATGAAACAGTAGAAGTCAAATTAGCCTTTTTAAAAAATCACCCTATTCAACCTTTTGTATTAATGAATGATAAACTTTCATTTGACCCCAATAAGGTCTATTATCAAAATATTGAAACTACAAATGATCAAAATAAAGATAAAATTCCACGTAAATGGTTGTCTTATTGTTCTTACACTAAAAAAGTATATTGCACTACTTGTATGGCATTCTGCCCAATACGTGAAAAAATTAGCAATTTAATATCTGGACTAAATGTTACTAATTCTAAAAATGTCTATAATACATTAAAAATACATGAATCATCACAAGCACATCGTGAAGCAGTTTCTGCATTGCTCAGAGCAAATTTAAAAAAAAGCATCGGTAATTGTATTGATTTTAATTTAAAAGAAATACATTCTAAAGAAGTAGAACATTCTCGTTTAGTTATTAAACGGCTAATCGATATAATTTTGTTTATTGGTAGACAAGGAATATCTTTCAGAGGTAAAGATGAAGCGGCTTATAGTTTAGAAGATAAGTCTGTTAACCATGGTAATTTTTTAGAACTTGTGATGTTACTTAAAGATTATGATGTTGTGTTAAATGAACATGTTAAAAAATGTATAGAGTTAAGCAAAAGACGTAAAGAAAAAGAAATGAATAATAAGTTTTCCCAGGTCCATGGTCATGGAAGAGGATCTTTGGTCACATTTTTATCAAAAACATTTATAAATAAACTCATATTAGCAATTGGTCAAATAATGCAAGAAAGCATAGTCAATGAAATTAAAAAAGCCCAAATTTTTAGTATCCTTGTTGATTCAACTCAAGATGTCGCAGTCTTGGATCAACTAGCTATATGTGTAAGATATACTTTAAAAAATAATGTTTATGAAAAACTTTTAAAACTAACTATTGCTCATGATTCTACCGGTATTGGCTTATTTAATTTAATTAAAAGTGAATTTTTTAAACTAAATATTGATATGTCAAAAATTGTTGGTTGCTCTTTTGATGGTGCTGCTAACATGAAAGGTGCCTATAACGGTTTACAGTATCATTTAAAGAGCATTAATCCATTATGTATATATACACACTGTTATGGACATGCTTTAAACTTGGTTATGGTAGATTCAACTGAGTGTTGTCAAAATGCTGAAATGCTTTTTGGTTTAGTACAACAATCTGCCACATTTTTGTCTGATTCACATAAAAGAACAAAAGTTTGGTCTGATTTAACCAAAAAAACACACAAATGTCATGATAAGCTAAGAAAATTAAATTTGATTGGAGCCACTAGATGGTGGAGCAAAGACAAAGCTTTAACTTCTATAATACAATTTAATGAGCCTAATATTGAAAATTCTCGGTTTTTACTATTCATACATTTTTTATTACAAATAATTTCTAAGGATTCAAAATTTGACGCAAAAACTAAATTTACTGCACGCAATCTTTTGAAACTTTGGTCTAAATTTGAAGTTATATTCACTGCGGCCATTTATATTGATATTTTTAGTGTAAGTTCTCCTGTTTCTACATTTTTGCAGTCTCGTTCATTAAATTACCTTACGGCTTTTAACATGACTAAAAACTTATTACATGAAATTAAAAAAAGGAGAGATAATTCTGATCAAAAATTTATTAAGCTTCATTCTGATGTCCATAATTTTATACAAAAAATTAATAATGCATTGGTATCAAATGGTGATGATTTTATGATAAAAGATGATTTTAGTAAAAAATGTTTAGAGAAAGTTAGAGTAGCTAAAAAAAAAAAAATGCCAGGAGAACTAGCAGCTGATGAGAGACCTTCTCTTTCATCAGAAAACCGATTTAAAGTTGAAACATATAACTATATATTAGATGTTATGACATCTAGTATAGAAAAGAGGTTCATCAGTAACTCGGAGTTACTTAAAGATTGTATCTGTCTAGATCCTAAAAATTTTAAATCTATTAAACATGGTTTGCCTGATAATTCCCTAGTTAAACTTGGTGAATTAACTAATATAGAAGTTAATATTTTAGCTTCAGAATTACACCAATTTGCTATTCAATTTGATGCTATAACTAAAACTTTTGAAGAAACAATGTCTGATACTGATGATCAATACCATGACTACGAATCGGATTCTGAAAGAGAACTATCTACTAAAGAAACATTAGATTGTAAAGTTTGTAATAATTGTTTAAGATGTGCTTTTAACATTTTACATGATATGGTTCAACAATCATGTAGTTTCAATAATATTTACTATGCTTATAAATTTGTGTTGACATTGCCATGTACTCAAGTGACATGTGAACGCACATTCTCAAAATTAAAAAATATAAAAACCAAACTAAGATCTTTGATTTCACAAGATATTATGGAAACATTATTACTGATTAATATTGAAAGAGATTTTATAGTTGATAAAGATATGGTTATCAATAATGTTGCTAAAAGTTCAACAGAACTAACTAGAATATTGTTTTAAAATAAGTTTATAATTATAATTAGTAATCCAAAATTGTTTGTATTGAATAATTATTATATTTTGAAATTTTGTTATAACTACTTATGTGATGTAGGTTGGATTTTTTATTAAAAGGAAGTATGACAAAATTTGACTTGTTTTTCTTCAAAATTATATTAAAAAAAGCATTTTTGAATAGCTTCAAAACATTAATTTAATTAAAAGTCCCAAATGGCCAAATATATGTATGCATGTATATATTTATATATATGTACCAGATTAAACTTTTATCTAAAAAAAATGGCTTTTGGGGGCCCTTTATAGAGATTGCTGATGGGGCCTTTTGGAGTCAGTCCGACACTGGTGATTTGCATAATATTTAGAAAATAATGTTTCAATCTCATATATAACTATGTTTGTATAAATCATACCTATGTTACAATTGTTTATTCATAATATATATATACTTATATAATAGCAAATTAGTAGACTTATCTTTTTTATAAATTAAATACCTACCTATCAACCAACAATTTTGAATATTTAGCGGCAACCAAAAAAAAATTACTAATTAGGTAATGAAACTCAAGGCAGTAACTGGAAAGTAATAACGGGAGTATATATTATATATCTATAATGGTAAGTACTAACTTACATTCAAATGTTATAAAATAGGTTGAAAAAGGTAAAAAACAATGAGTCGAATAATTTGTTTTTAATATTTATTTTAATATAAATTAAGTCAATGTTTTAAGCTGTTGATACCACTTTTAATATGGATAAGATGTGTTTTTTATTTGTAATTGAAGTAATTTTTTTTAAAAAGTTAAAAAAAAATTGTTTCATTGTTTGTGTCATAATCATAAATCTTGTACTTATTGAATTGTAAAACACATTGAATTGTTCTAGCATTTTTTATAGTTGAAGTAAATCATACTATTGAACCAACAGTAATTCCAAATGAAACAATAAGTGATTCAGTGGATGTGTTTGATGATTTTAGTGTTGTCTTGGATGATAATGAAGATCTTGCAATGATCAATAAAAATTTAATTTTTATATTTTATCAACTATTAGACAGACAACTCACCAAAGTAACATGATGAGTGATCTGACGCGTGATATGACACGTGATTTTATAGTAACATGTTACTCCCGAAATTTGTTATTGAAATATAGTGATCCGTACACCGATCAAACATGTCAGAATCTGCGTCAGTTTTGAATCATATCTGAAGTTTTGTCCGTGACCAAAGTGCTGCTTGCACTACTTTTGGCATTCGTTATTTACTCGTCACTGAGCCTACATTGTACGTTATTTCAAAAAAAGATATATTTTGTATAGTACTAGGTGTTTTGACTAGGTAAGTACTAAGTAGGTATTATAAGTTAATATCATTATATTATCAAATATTATTATATATATATTATATTATAATATTATCATATTATTTTATTTATTTATTCATGATAATTTACTTTATTTATTACTTATAAATTATATATATATATATATATATATTATTATCTATATTATATATTTATATTATTATATTACTTATAATATAGAAAATATAATTTGTAGAATATAAATCGTTAAAATATACACATTATTTTATAACTTAAATATCAATTATCATAACAACATACAGGCATAATAAAAAAATTCGTGTTATAGAGAATAAATTTGGTTCTGATTTTATTTGGTTCAAAAAAATATTTTGTAAGGTGAAATATGTTATTAAATGTAAGTTTTGTAGGCAATACAATTTATCTATGCCATATTATCTTTAGAACCTCTAGAACCGTATACATTGTTGTATAATATAATTGTAAAATAAGTATTAAAAATGTATAGAAGTATGAAAGACGATCCGGATACCAATGTACAATTTGTACAAACTGTGGAAATGTTTCCTTGTTTGTATCACTACACAACAAAGGAATATTCTAATAGAAATGCACAAGATTAGACGCCAACAGTAAGAAAAAAAAATTATTCATTATTAACTGTTATAAAGTAATGAGATATTTTTTTAAGTAGTTACCTAGTAGAGAACTATATTATGTATAATAATGTAATTTTACAGCATACTGTATAGGTACATGAAAAAAACAATTTTCTGTATTTATAAGTTAAATTAAGTTTAGGTAAGTATAAGTAATTAATTAGATTACAAGGTATTGAAAATTATTAAATTGTATACTTATTTTGCCAAGGCAATGCTGCTTATGGTTTCACAAAATACTGGCAAAGTCTTTCCCTTATTTCCATCGCTGAGTAAGAAGGTCTCGTTCTATTGTTTTCTATATTTCCCTCAGTATCTTCATATAACAAATAGATATTATCTTGCTGAATTCCTTGTGGAATTGAGTACGTACCATCATGCACTAGAATCAAGTTATGCAAAACGCATATAGCTTTTATCACTATTTCAATTTTTTCAGTTTTAAAATTGATGGGTCGTTCCAATATTCTAAATTTAGATGCCATCATTCTAAACGCACACTCCACTGACTTACAACCTCTGGATAATCTAATAATATTAAAATAATATGGAATTTACTAGTATTTTAATCATTAATTTGGTTTTAAAATAATAAATTACCTGTCATTAAAAATTCTTTTTGTATTCGTCAATGAACGTCTTGGATAGGGTCTCATAACGTTGTCGAGTAGGGGAAATGCCTCATCTGCAACGAAGTAATAGGGAAATGTTGGATCGTTTTCTTCGTGTGGCAAACAAGCATTTTCGGGAAGGTTGAGTTTTTTTTAAAATAATAATTGACCAAATGCAGATTCTTTAAGAACTTTTGAGTCGCTGCTCCGACCATATTCTCCTACATCAATAGTGATAAACTTTCCATCAGCGTCTGCTGTAGCCATTAAAACAATTGAGAAATATCCTTTGTAATTGAAAAATGACGATCCTGAATTTACTGGTGCCTTAATTCGTATGTGCTTGCCATCTATACTACCAACACAGTTTGGCAAATTCCATAGCTCATTATATCGATCAGCAATAGTTTTCCACATTATTTGATTAGGTATAGGCATGTATAGAGGCTGTAAAACTTCCCATAGGGCTTTGGATGTAGTTTCTATGATATTACGAACGGTCGTTTCACCTCTCAAAAAATAATATGAAATTGATCTCATTGAAACTTCTCCAGAAAAATACCTATACATAAAGAAAACTCTAGATTCAATATTTCATATTTTATACTAACCTGAAAAATGAAATAGTTTTTGTTGTACACAATATTTAAACATTTTTTTTTTATTATTAATAGTTTTTAGACACTGTAGACACAATATAAGTACATTATAACATTATATATATATATAAAATTTTTATTTTTTTATAAGTATATAGGTAATATTAAAAATTAAAAATGTAATCAAATTTATTTTGGGAAATTTAAAAATAGGCAATTTGTAACCTACCAAACAAAACACAAATAATTATGATGATAAAAACATTTATTTTAGTCGAGTAATTGATTTTTTCACACTTTTAAAATATCAGTGTTTAATGTTTATTGCACAAGTATTCTTTTTATGACACAACCCTGATAAAAATTTTGTAATAATAATATTTTTAGTCAGTCGTTTGCTATCAGGGAAGTATATTTCTTAAATGATTTATTATCCATAATATAATTTCCATAGTTTTTTTGTATGTATCAATTATTATTAGACCTATAATCATTATTTTCTTATTATCTAGTACCTATTTTCAGTTTCAAATTTTTAAAGTTTTTTTTCTATAAATATCAATAAAATGTTATTTGCTGGGACAAAAAGCGTCAAAAATTAATACGAGGCTCCTAATATATTGTTTCAATAGCAGTTGAAAAATATAAAAAATAAAATGTCATAATTTTTTTTTAATAAGCATTTAAATTCGAATTTTATCAAAATTTATCAAATTTAAAATGTAATAATAATTTTGTATTTAAAAATTTATAAAATGTTCAACTTTTATACCAAATGATTGAAAATTAAAAACAAGGTTCTGTTTAATAGTTTATAATATATAAATTACTTTTCACAATATCATCAAATATATTAAAATATTATGTATTTAAATAGTGACTGAATGTAAAGAACGATGAAAAAATTTGAGAGCTTGCTTTACAAGGCATTTAAAAGCCAAACCTCCGTCGGGATCAGCTGCCAAGTTCAAAAAACCATATTATTTAGCAGAATTTTGAAATTTTCTCGAACCTTTTACGAAATCACGAAAACAGTCAGGTTAATAATTTTTTCATAGTATAACAAAAATATTAAATTAATATTAATTGTAAGATAAATTTAAAAAAAATATAAATCTCTTTTTTCATAGGTTATATGCCAGTTGTACAGCCCCCAAATAATGAATGTAGTGAGCAAAACGAAAGTATTGGTAATGTTTCCGAAAGTGAAGAAGACAACATTGACAATAATCCAATTGAAGATAACCCAAATGATTCAAATTCAAGTTTCGCTGAACCAAACACACAACAATGGATCTCTAGTACCAAAAGTTCATCTTTTCAGAAAAAACAACGTTCAGTAAGACTAGAAGAAGTAAACAACGCAGCTTTAGATTTTTTCGCAAAAAAAAAGAAGTCAGATTATCCTGTAGAACAGTGTTTCCCAACCTTTTTACCACCACGGACCACTTCGACAATATTTTATAGGGGACCACCTCAATTTTACGCAAACTAGGAAGACCTTTTTTTTTTTTTTTGCTCATTAACAAGAATACACAAAAATTTATTAAAATTTTTTTATTATTTTACTGTACTATTATATATAATTATTAAACTTTACTAATAATTTACTTAGTGTGATTTTTGTGGCTGCATTTCTTTGACCAATACCAGTTTTTCAATTCTCTGACCTACACACTTATAAAAGTGGAAAATACTTATCGGTCGTCAGCAGAAACAACGATAAGATAACCGTATATTACAAAAAAATAATTTTTAATAGAAAACTAAGAAAGGTACCACCTATGACTGGCCCACGGACCACCGGTTGGGAAACACTGCTGTAGAAGATGTGCATTTATGTTTCTTTAAAAGTTTATTACCGGATATGAAACTTATGAATCCTGAACAAAAAAGGCGTTTTAAAGTTGGAGTGTTAAGTTTAATTGGAAACATACTAGATGAACGTAATATTCTGAACTATTATGAACGTAACGGACTGAGGAAAATATTTACCAAGCTGGATATAATAGAGAATATCAGAACATGGAAAATTATATTATTTACTCTACAACTCCAACAAGTTTATCTTCTCCTTCAATATCAATGCCCATATCGGCTCCACTGGATTTAGTACAGCAGTCTACTAGTCTACAGTTGAATCAAAACAACTCTCAAAATTGGTCGTATAATAAATGAATAATTATTACACAAAATACCAATGAATACTTAAATATTATATGTTATTGTTATTTTAAAACAATATTTTTTATTATTATTTCAAATCAAAAAAAAAGTTTTTTTATTATTATTTACTAATTTAAATGAAGTTGTTTTTATAATTTTGATTTTCTTTCGATTTGTTTTATAATATAAAGTAAAAAAAATTTAGTTTACATACAGATTAATAAAGGTTATAATTTATTGTTATAAACTATTAAGTAGGCGTTCTCGAGGACACACTGAACGCCTATAATTGGTATCCCTTTTTTGAATTTTAGATCCTACAAGTTCAGCCAACATATAAAAGTTTTTTCTCCATTCGATAGAAAGTTTGAAAACTTCAAGATCCACGTCCACGACAGTTTTCACGCCAAAATGGATGAACCCAATAATTTCGATCTCTTTTATGATTTGCGTTTAAAATATTTAATAAGTTCAAAGCACATAACGCGTTTTCTTCGTCTGAACTCATCTTGAGTAGTGAAGTAGTAGTGTAAAAATGCAAAAGGGTCATGCAAGAAAAATATAACGTCAGTTGTATTATCATTTCGATTAGTGCATTTGTGTCACACGTTATGTCACTCGTCACATCACGTGTCTTATCACTAGTAACATTGAAAGTCATGTTACTTTGGTGAGCGCTGCGCCTTAAGTTTACAAACATTGTTGAATCAATGAGATGAGATTTGTAATATATCTTATTGGTTATAGTAAATTAACATTTTCATGTAAACAAATAAACTTTTTGAAATTAAAATTTTAGTTGTTATTGGTGAAAATAACTATTTGGTGACTGACACAGTAGTTGAAAACACTGTATCAAATCAAACATTTAACCAGTTATCTTGTGTACCAGAAGACAGTTTTAAAAATGATTCATTACAACAGCCAAGTACTTCTAATGCAGTTAATCATAAGCCATCTTGGACTCCTATTGATTCTACTAAACTGTTGAAGTCAACTGGAAAGCATCATAAACTCACAAGTATGTAAAAACTTAAAAGTTATGTGTAACTGATATTAAGAACAACATTTTGAATTTTAGGTGGCAATCTAAAACGGAAGAATAATTGTCAGACACTGTTAGTGAGAAGTTTGCATTATTAGCGGACAAAAAATTAGAAGTTGTCGAACTCCAAAAATCAATCTTGACAGAAGAGTTGCTTTTTTTAAAAACAAAGCATGCATTGAATTAAAATCAATTGAATTAGATATATCTGTAAAAATGCAAAAGTTAAGTAATGAAAAAACAAATGAAGAATATCAGTTCTAAATATTGTTGACTGAAATGTAATAACAAAGACTGTAGTTGTATATAAATAATTAAACTATGAAAATTATATCATATTACATTTTTCTAATACTATTATAAGTGTGCAAAATATTCGTCTATTAACTGTTGTCGTGCATTTCCTTCTTCTAATATTTCTTCTACTATATTTACATATTCATTTCCTGGTTAGGTTAGATGAGGTGGATTTAGATCATTGTTTTCAGTTGCTATATTATGTAAAACACAAGAAGAAACTATTACGGCTTGAGTTGTCTCTAACTTTAATCTTAATCCAAAAGATAATGCTGGAAACCTTCGTTTTAAAACTCCATAAGATCTTTCCACAGGATTTCTCGTTCTTATAATTGATTCATTATACAGACTTTCAATCTCATTTCGAGGGTTAATAAATGGTGTGACAACATGATGGGAATTAGTATAACCACTATCAGCAACTATCACACTATTCCCCCATTTGCCATTTATTAATTCAACAAACACTTTTGATTTTTTAAATATTGTCTGGTCATGGCTAAATCCTGGCCAACGAGAAACACGATTTGATCACTTTGTGTAGTACTCAGTGTCAACAAAAGCACAATTAAATCGATATCTTCTCCGATTACGATAACTTTTCGATAATTCTGAGTTTTTTGAATAGCTGTCAGTACAATAAGTGTATCAGCATCGTCCTCAGATTGAATTACACCAACGTCAGAATTTAAAAACTTCTCCGTCAATATCGCTATTAAACGAATTTTGTTTTGGTCGCTGGATAAAAATTTTTCCTGTGACGTTTGCACATCCATAGACTCGTTTATGAATACGTCAGTGCTTTTATTGATGTTTTGTCGCCGATGTCTTTCTGCACTTTTAATATTACTGTTACTATTTGTATATCCATCAAAGATAACTATACAATTAGCCCCCCATAGTGTCTTTTTACATAAGTTAAATAACATTCAAAAATACTCCCGTACTTCACATTTGAAGTAAAAACAACACGGTGCATTAAAAATCCACCATCAACAACAATTGCAATATTTTCATCTAAGATATTGAACGTGTTTGGTAAAGATGGGAAAATATCATATAATATTGATTTTTTTGTTTTTCTCATTTGACCTGTTTCGTCAATCAATGAGAGTGGCATAGGTGCTAGCTCATACTTAAAACATTCTTTAAGGTCTTCATCTGATTTAACTTTCAACATGATTCGTTGAAAGAGTAACAGAGGGTCAATTGGAATAATATCTTCTCTGATAAAAATGCTGGTCTTATTTGAATACTCCAACGAGACTACGCGATTCATTCTTTTCAACTTAACGTCACTTACATTTTCACCTATAATACTGCATACAATTTGCTCACCTACTTGTTGTGCTTTGTAGCAGTTAACTTTTTCATCTCCTACAACACCCGTGGATAGTGACATAAGTTCATTTAATTCAGGAAAAGGATAATGTGTTTTTAACCATGATGTAATTTTATCGGAATGTTCACAATCAATTTTTATCCGGGAATCCAGTTGGTCGACATGTTGTTCTGAAGCATAATTGAAAACGTTGGAAAATTCTTCTATTTGGTTATTGATGGAAGTTGCAATTGGAGTACCTAGGAGCCAGCGATTAAGTACACTAACTTGGAGACCTCGACCACTTATCAAACCACCGGATGCTTTCATAGATCGCATTAAACTTTGTTCTATTGTCATATCAGTCCACGTTCCACACCAAAATTTACTTGACCTTTTTATAGTAAAGTAACCTTCTTTACAAAATGTATGAAATTCTATCAGACACATATGATGTTGTAGCTGATACATATCTTGAAGATAAATATGAGCCGATTTGGCATACTGAAAATGACCAGAAGAATGGAAAAAGTGAATCATAGCCCTTCCATCTTATCAAACAACATCTTCACACTAAATTGGCATTCATTTTCGTTTTCAATAAAATCGCACAAATTGGAAAAAGCATTTGCCAACCGTTAGTCATGCGGTCGCCCCCTTTTTCTATTTTCGATGGATGGAAACTGATTGCAACATTTTCGTTCACATGCCTTATGGTATTTTGCCTCTTCAGCAACTAAACAAATAACACTATTTATCCGCCTAAGTACTTCTTTAGCCCAATCGTCAACTCTTTTATTCTCCACATCCAATATTGATTGTTTGAAATGGAGTGTAGAAACATTAACGACAGTATCACGACGGTCTTTATTTAATTTAATTTCTAACTCTTTTGAACATGGGTGATCGCAAAATGAACCATTTTCTTTAAATTTAGATAAATATTTAGAACGTAACTGACCTTTTACCGGAGTTCCTGGTTCGTTTTGATCGTTAACACGTTTTTGAATGGTTTGAGGTCGTGTGTAGTTTTTGCGACAAACAATATGAACTTTAATACTTTCTAAACCAACTAAAAATTTCCATTTATTATCATGTCGTGCTTTACTTGAGTTTATTAAAGCCATTACACCTTTTTGCTTCACTATGACGCACTCACTTTCGACATTTAACTCGGTATCGCAAATAAAACAAGAATTAGCCATTACAACAATTATATTAGGAAAAACGATTTGCAACTGAAAAATATTAATTCTATAATACACGGTGTTATAACGTAGCTGCACACAACGAACTGTACGACGTGTACATTAATTGGTGGTCACTGGACATGAATAATTCGCATGGACGAAAAACTGAGATTAGATAAAATCAATTATACCGTTCACAAGACTATAAATATCAGATAACTGTATGCTCCTTTCCAGACATTCTAAATTTAGAACTATACCGTTCAAAAACTCTAATCGTATAATACACTAACGTATCATCTTAATCTATTAATTTATTGTCTGATAAAAGTCAATAGTTGTTGAATACGTATAAATTAATGTGTACCAAAATTCAGCTATCGCTGAACTTATTAGACTATATTATTATTTTACAAAAGTGTTAAATATTCTAGAATCGCAAATAACAATAGCACACCGCCACAAATATCAAAAAATGTCGAGACTACGGCAATGTATATAAAAAAAAATAAAAATCAGAATATTATGTAAAATTATTAGGTATTCAATTTTTGTAAAGGTTATTTTGACGTACAAACAGTAGTTTTAGCTAAAAACTAAAAAAACTAAAAAAATTTTTTTTTAATTAAATTTTTTTCAAAAAAATTTTACTTACCGCTATTCCGTTATCATTTAAGTATACAAAATGACATATTTCTATGGACAATTTTACGGCCTTTAATTTTTGTTCTATACTTTTTAGCTGTAAGTCTAAAATTAAACAAGTTATAGTGTAAAATTGAAAAGAGGGTACGCACCCCCTTTTTAAGGGATGGAGAGCTATGCACAAATGGTATGTCTGGGGACTTTTAGTATGTCAATCAGTAAGCTATGGACTGAAAATGTACCAAAATTCAGCTTTCAAGGAATTAGTTCCAATCTTTGAAGGTTTTTTTGTCTAATTTGACTGGACTAATGTTATAGTTTTAAAATTGTACTCCTCATTTAAAGTGACACACTAATTACAGCGACAAAGCTGTATTTATTTATCCATATTTTGTAATGGACATGGCAGTACTTTAATGGAGGAGATACTTATTTAAATTTTATTAGGTCTGGACATTTTTATAAAGAGAGCTGTTATTCAATACTTTTACCAAAGAAACATTACAGTCTAGATTATGTTTAAGTAATAGCTTATTATTTATGTATTTAAAAAATCAATATACTCTGTTTTAATCAAAATAGAGATATACCTATTTTAAAGTTTTTGGATCAAAACAAAAAAATGGCAACATTTCAAAATTATTAACATGGATTGATATGGTCATGACTTTTGAGTTATAAATGTACCTAAAAGGAAAAAAAAATGATACAAAACTGACGCCTAAGGTGATATAAATTAAGGTTACCGGTATTTTTCCCGAATCAAAATTCCCGAATGAACTTTTTCCCGAATGGTATTTGGCCCGAAAATCCGAAAACCCGAAACCTTTTTCCCCGAACGCCTTTTTCCCGAATCGAAATTCCCGAATGAACTTTTTCCCGTATGGTATTTTTTCCGAAAGTCAGTATACCCTAAATCTTTTTTCCCGAACACTTTTTACCCGAATCGAATAATAATATTATAATTTATAATTTATAATAAGTAAGTATAAAGCGGCCAATCGCCTATGTTGTATAATAAAAATAAATACATAATATAAAAAATAAAAGTAACAATAATTTAAAACATGTGTATAGTGATAGTGTGATAATTAAATATTTAAAAATCAATCATATTTTATAATAAGTAAGTATAAAGCGGCCAATCTGCCTATGTTGTACAGTAAAAATAAATACATATAAAAAATAAAATAAACAATATTAATAATTATTACTTACAAAACAATATTATGCGCAATCGACTGCCGATAGCACGCAAATAACGCGAGTAAGCGACTCTACGATTACAATGTAATTATGATATCAGTGTAAAATACAAATCAGTTGAATGTTCATATAACGGCGGTGAAGTGCGATAAAGGCAAGATACCTGTACTTTTTTATAAATATTATCTTTATCTCCACATACGTCGCCCGCGGGCTGCGACAATATGCTATTAATTAAATTTTGAAATTTTTTATTTCGGGAACAATAACCGTCGGGAAAAACGCGTTCGGGAAAAAAGGTTTCGGGTTTTTGGATTTTCGGGCAAAATACCATTCGGGAAAAACTTCATTCGGGAATTTCGATTCGGGAAAAACGACGGGTACCATAAATTAATTATTATGACTAACCTGGGCTTTGTATTTTGACATGGGTGCAATCAATAGCACCAATAACTCTAGGAAATTTAGCTAATTCATAAAACTGACGTTGTATTGTATTTATTTCTCCTTCGGTTTCTGGCATTTTAATGAACTTGGGTCGCAGTCTTGCTATTGCAACACTGACATTTTTTACAATTAATGATGCTGTAGACTTGCTAACTCCAATGAAATCTCCTGCAGTAATCAGAAAATTTCCAGTAGTGTAGTAAGCGAGTTACTACTTAACAAATAAAACAAATTCCACAGGTACATAATTAGTATACTATACTGTAATTCGGCATATATCGGATATTAGAATCGGAAATAGGATTTCCTACTGTTTAACATACGAAGACAGGCTCACTGAATAATATAATTACTCAGGAAGCCCTGTATACGACAATGTTCAAATATAAAATATAAAATAATAGAATGATTATTTTAATTACAACGCTGTACGCAACAATATTCAATATAAAAATATAAAAGAGTAGAATGACTATTTCAACTGGAACATAGATTAGCATTTTACCAATACGCAGAATAATACTGGGAAGTCATAAAATGCGTGGGCTGGAACGATGGTCACACCAGATCACATCCGTGTGCCGAGATACAGTATCTATAGGCAAAGGGTAAGGGGAACTTCATATAAAAGGGAGCCCGAAACGACCTGTATTCAGACGTGTACTACCATCCACTAGTGCAAGCACCTTCACGCCACTCTGTCTAACATTATTTGGACTTAGAAAATTATCAACGTTAAAATAAAATTCACAATAATTAACATCTGTCTTTTATTTATTCATCATCCACGACTACAACATCTAATAAAGTTTCTGCGACCTGCAATCATAATAACTTGGTTGCCACTTATCTACTATTAGTACTACGATAGTAGGTACCAAGCATCCAGGCTTATTACACTGGCGCAGTCGAGTAAAGGAGTTTCAAGGAGCTGAAGACAAGGCGAGCAGTCAAAGCGGCGGAATTAAATTTCCAAAGGTGAGTCGAGCAGTCGAGGCAGCGGATTTCAACTTCAAAGGCGAGTCCAGCAGTCAAGGCGGCTACATTCAACTTCGGAAATCCAGTCCCGACGCAGCGGCTACAGCACGTCAGCAGCTCCACGGAGGTACAGTCGAGGTCTGATCAACCAAGGCGACTCCGGAATCAACGAACAATTCAAGACGGGCCAGCAGACAATCAGGGAAAAATGAACACAGCAGTGGCAACAGCGTTGTTGTGAGTATATTAATTAAGTGAAGATAGATAATTAAATTAAAATTGTATAGCTTGAAGTGCACGTCTCACGTTGATTCATATAAATCAGCGTTTATTTTATACTTGGTGGTGGTGTAAAATATTAGGGAAAAATATTCGAATAAAAAAAATAAAAAAAAAAAAATAGGAAACAAGCTTGGGAAGAACTATATACGTATTTTATAGACAGCTGTAGACTGATCTAGGATTTTTATGGTAAATAGACGGCAAGGTCCGATCTGAGATTTTTTTTGTGATAGGCAGCAGGGACTGACCTAAGAATTTTATGGTATTTTTGTGATAGGCAGCAGGGACTGACCTAAGTATTTTATGATATTTTGTGATAGACAGCGGAGACTGATCTAATAAATTAAAAGTAGACGGCGATAGGCTGATCTAGGAAATTGATGCACGGCCGTAGCATTTTTAAATTATATATGGCAATAATTGATTAAAGTGAAATATTGAATTTTTGAATTGAAATATAGAATGATAGATAATTGTTGAAAGAAATTAAATGATATATATTGAAGAAAATAGATTTTGAATTAAAAGGCAGCAGATGACCTTATTAAAGTAATTGACGTCAAATTTTGAAAAGTTTTGGGAAAAAAAGAATTAATTATAGGGGCCCTAGGATAAGAATTAGTATAACATTACTACGAATAAGCTGATAGAATAATTATTAATGAAAAAAAAATTAATTTTTAGTGTTTAGAAAATTAAATGGTAAAGCGCGTAAATTAAAAAATTAAAGCATTTAGAGAAAAATAAGTAAAAAGAAAAATAAGGGGATAGGAAGTCGAATATTATTAAAGGGATTTACGGCGTAATTAACCGGACATTTTTTATATAATATTCGAGCGTAGTACAAGCGCGTACGTAAAAAACATCGCGGAACATGGCGAGGGAAACGGGTGAGGAACACCGTATCGAAATTTACCACGCGTAGCATAGGCGGTCGAACGTTTTAAGTGTTATTAGATAGGTATAAGTGTTATTAGATAGGTACTCATCCATTTCAACGTACGACGCGCGTTTTACGTAATTTCTTTTTATTATTTTTGCATGATAGTTATATTATAAGTAATAATTTTTACGTATTATTAGTTTTGGTGACGGTAGTTACGTATTAGTAGTTTATAAATTAATAATATTATATATATGTAGGGTAAACACTGTTGGTGATTATTTACGCGGATAGGAAATTAATAATTTAGTAGATATAATTTATTGAAAATTATATATATGTAATGTCTAGATAAATATATGTCAGAATCCGATAGTTCAGATATTGACACTAGTTCTACGGACAGTTCAATAAAAGTTAAAAAATATAAAACTAGGAAAGAAATAAAAGCGGAAATTTTAAAAGACGCTGTAAAGAAAGAATTTTTAGAACAAACTAGGAAACAAGTAATTAAAGCTGAAAAAATTGTTAAGGAAAAATTAGTAAGAACACATAGTTTAACAGAACAAATAGGTACCACACCACGAAAACAAACCGTAGGACGTTTAGGTACTAGGTCAGATTCAAGCGTAGTTCACGTACAGTTAGAATCAGTAGTTAAGAAAAAAATGAGTAAAATGGATTTAGATAAAGCAATTGCTATGATACCTATTTGCACGGGCAAAAAGGACGTAGCCGAATTTATAAATATTTGTGAAATCGCCGTTAAGGAGACAACGGAAGCAGAAATACCGATATTATTGAAAATAATTACTTCTAAGTTAACGGGAAATGCGTTAGAAGTAACAAAATATCGAAATTTAGAAACATGGGGAGCAATAAAAACAATATTAGAGGGGGCATTCGAACAAAAAGTATCGGAGAGGGCCCTATCAATAGCTTTAAACACGGCACGTATGGCCGAGGGAGAAAGTGTGGCAAAATTCGCTAGTAGAATCGAAGAATTATATTATAAACTCTGCGCGGCAAGTACGATAGGTTTATCACAGGCCGAGGCAGACATAGTGAAAAAACAAACAAAGAAACAGGCAATGATCATATTTATGACAGGGTTACCTCATCACCTATATACAGTACTGAAAAGTCGAAATCCCAGTACATTGGAACAATGTTTCAAAATGGCGATCGATGAGATGCTCGAATATGAATCAAAAGTAGAAATGGATAAATTACAAAAACAAATTAGTAATGGGAAACAGGCAGACGTTAATAATGATGAAAAACGACAAAATGGTGGTAATGCTAACAACGCAGTTAATCGCGGAGGACACGGTAATGCAAATCAAAGCAATAGAAATAATAATTTCAACGGGTATAACAACCGATATGTTAATCACAACAACCGCAATAACTATGGGAATAACAATCAGAGCGGATATGGCTCACACATGGTTAATCGCGGCGGTTATCGGGGCGGAAACGGTTATGGACGAAGTTTCAATGCCAATAATGTACAACAGAATAATAATAACCGAGGCACCGGATGCTACACTTGTGGCAGATCTAATCACATAGCACGGGATTGCTGGAGCAATCGACCTAATGCGCAACAAAATACGTATAATAATAATCGTGTAAACGGCACGCGTAATGCGAACAACAACAATAATGTTCGTAGGGACAATAACAATATTCAGGGTGTACTTTGCAGTTACTGCAATAAGATAGGTCATGAAATTTCAAATTGTTATACAAAACAGAAAAACGAAAGAAATACGTCGGGAAACGCCAACGGACTATGACCAGTGGGAGTCAGATTGGTCCAAGAAATAATTCAAGACCCACACACAGGATTTTCCACATCACAGCAAAATTAATAGACAATCACATTATTTTAAAATCACCTAGTTTCAATAAGGATCAAATTAAATTATTAGTCGATACTGGGGCGGATCTAAATATAATTAAAGTTAATGCATTAAAAGGAAACACTGAAATTAACGAAAACGAAAAAATTTATTTGAAAGGCATCAATGAAAAAATAGTTTCTACAATAGGAAAAGCAGAAATAGAATTAATAATTAATAATGAAGTATTCGAAACACAATTTTATGTTGTAAATAATATTTTTCCGATTTTGGCGGACGGAATTATTGGTAATAAGTTTCTAATAGATAATCATGCAGTAATAGACGTTGCTAATAACACGCTAACAATAAATAATAATAAAACAGGAAGCGATAGTGATATCTGTTTTACATTAAAACCGCGCTCAGAAACCATAGTACAGATCGATATACCCGATAAAGAAAAGAATAATAAAAATATTTTAATAAATAAACAAGAATTAATACCGGACGTATATTGCGCGAATATTTACAATACAGTCAAAAATAATAAAATCACTATAAGCATATTAAATATATCTGAAATGACGCAGGAGATAAATGTAGGTCAAGCGCGTAATATTTCATACGACACGGATGTTTCGACAGATAACGTACGGTGTATAAACACGGTTGACACTGAACGCTCGCGTCGGGTCAGGGCGTTGATACGTACTGATCATCTTCAAGTTCACGAATATAATTCGATAGTAAAAATATGTGAACATTACGCGGACATTTTCTATTTAGAAGGGGATAATCTTACGTGTACTACGGCAGCAGAACACGTAATAAAGGTTCCTAAAGATTTGAAACCGATTTATAAAAAACCATACCGTTTACCGTTTTCACAACAACCGGAGATAGAAAAGCAAATAGGTCAAATGATGAAAGACGAAATCATAGAAAGATCAATGAGTCCGTTTAACGCACCATTAATATTAGTCAAAAAGAAGGAAGACGCCTCGGGGAAACAAAAGTTCAGAATAGTTATCGATTTTAGGGCACTTAATGAAGTAACCTTAAATGAGTTTCACCCATTACCAAATATAACGGAGATATTAGATCAATTAGGACAATGTCAACTGTTCAGTTTGATAGATTTGAAATCAGGATATTTCCAAGTACCTTTGGCTAAAGAATCAAAAGAACTTACAGCATTTTCAACAGGACAAGGGGATTATCAATTTAAACGTTTAGTTATGGGTCTAAGTTCAGCTCCGGCGACATTTCAAAAAAATGATGACAAACGTGTTATCAGGGTTGATAGGAATGAAGTGTTTAGTATACCTGGATGACATAATAGTGTATGCTAAAAATTTGCAAGACCACAATGAAAAATTAATAGACGTATTCGAGAGATTACGTATACACAATCTAAAAATAGAACCGGACAAATGTAGTTTTTTACAACGGGAATGTTTATTTTTAGGTCATGTAATTAGTGACGAAGGAATAAAACCGGACCAAGCAAAAGTTAAAGCTGTAAAGGATTTTCCGGTTCCTAAAAATGTTAAACAAATAAAAAGTTTTTTAGGACTTAGTGGGTACTATAGAAAATTCATAGAAAACTATAGTGCTATTGCTAATCCAATAGTGAAATTATTAAGAAAAGACGTAAAATTTAAGTGGGACGAAAATTGTCAAAAAGCTTTCGATAAATTAAAAGAAATATTGTGTTCAGAACCAATTCTACAATATCCAGATTTTACGAAACAATTTATACTTACGACAGACGCTAGCGGTAGGGCGCTAGGTGCAATATTATCTCAAGGCAAAATAGGATCGGATTTACCAATAGCTTACAGTTCTAGAACTTTAAATAGGGCGGAATGTAATTATTCGGCAACGGAACTGGAATGTTTGGCGATTATATTCGGCGTAAAAACATTTCGACCGTATTTATATGGTAGAAAATTTACAATTCTTACGGACCATAGGCCTTTGTCATGGCTATTTAATTTAAAAGACCCATTATCCCGATTGGCAAGGTGGAGGTTACAATTGGAGGAATACGAATATGAAATAGTATACAAAATGGGCAAATTGAACACCAATGTCGACGCGTTATCGCGTATGTATAATATTACGGAAATTAAAGACGAAAGTTATGATAATTTTATGCAAAAATTCGAAACAACATTAATATCTAATAAGGACGTAAAGGAAGTACACGGCGAACTAATAAACAGTCCGTCGGAGTACCACATAGTATCAGAAATCGAGAAATATTATAATTTTCGATCAGGTACTAATTACGAATTAAAAATGCGATTTGGTAGGGACAAACAATTAAAATCTCATAAGGATTTAGGTGACGTCGTAAAATTCAAAAGTGGAGATAGGTACATAATATTTTTAATAACAAAAACGAAAAAGAAGCAATTAGCCACGTACCAAAATTTACACGTTGCTTTACTAAATCTTAAGTATTTTTGCGAAAAGCACAAACTAACCAAATTAGCAATGAACCAATTAGGACGACAAGACGGACTAGATTGGGCAAAAGTCAGATCAATGATAAGATACATTTTTCGTAATACAAATATAGAAATATTAATTTGTACCAAATTAGAATTTAGTGGGGAAGAAAAATTAGTAATTTTTAAACAATTACATAATTCCGTTTTGGGTGGACACCTAGGAGTCAACAAAACCGTAAAGAAAATAAAGAAACAATTTAACTGGCCGAACTTAAAGCAGGACGTAAAAGAATATATAAAGAATTGTACAGCATGTCAAATGAATAAAAATACTAACAAACATATTCAATATCCAATGGTAATTACTACAACTAGTACGAAACAGTTTGGAAAAATATTTTTGGACATTGTAGGGCCTTTGATTACAACCGGGTTAGGTAACAATTATATACTCACAATGCAATGCGATCTAACAAAATTCAGCCTGGGGGTAGCAATACCTTGTCACACCGCTAACGTGGTGGCGAAAGCGTTCGTAATAAATTTTGTCTGTATACATGGGATACCGGATGAAATTTTGAGCGATCAGGGCACCGAATTTATGTCAAATTGTTTCAAGACGTATGTAGATTGTTAAAAATCAATAAGATTAAGACTTCCGGTTATCATCCGATGACCAATGGGGCTCTAGAACGTTCACATAAGACATTGGCAGAATATTTAAGACACTACGTAAGTAAAAGTTTAGACAATTGGGATGAGCTTTTACCTTACGCCATGTTCGTATACAATTCTACGGAACATACGTCCACGAGGTACCAACCATACGCGTTGTTATATGACAAAAATATTAATATACCAGTTAAACTGAAAGCAAAACCGGAACCTAGGTACAATTATGATGATTACGTATACGATCTTAAACAAAAGTTCCAGGAAGCTCACCAAATTGCACGGAATAGATTAATAAAGAATAAAGAAGTAAATAAACGATATTATGATAAGAAAACAAATACGGAAGAGTTAAAAATCAATGATATGATTTTACTTAAAGATCATACTCAAAGAAATAAATTAAGTCCACTTTGGAAGGGACCATACGAAGTACTAGACGTACTAGATTCGGAAAATGTAGTTATATCACGAAATCGCAAGAAAGTGACAGTACACAAAAACGATGTGAAACTATATTACGAAGACAATAATGTGGATAACGAAGAAAAAGAATAAACACATGACGAAAATGTTAATCATAAATAATTAAATAATAATAGGATAGGCGATAACTAAATATCATTAGGAAACATAGTAAAATATATATATATTATATAGCACAGATATAGTATAGGATACGAAATACTTATAGTACACAAATTAATAAAAAAAAAAAAAGAGAAATCAATAAGGCGGATTTTTCACAACAAAAAGGAGGTGGAGACGACCTGCTTAGCGCAACTTAATAAAAGTCTGAACTCTCAATTAAATAACTTAACACCAGAATTCATAAGAAATTATATTTTGCATGGAAATAAGATAAATATAGTGGTATTGTTTGGAGGGTCATACGATAGGAATATCCTAAATAGATTAGGGTTAGGAGATATACAAATACTAAATATTAGATGCTATGATTTAAATTTCGATGGGGACTTTTACATGATATTGGAAAAATTAAGGGGAAAGATTACAGAAAGAATTTTCGAATTTAATGTAGGAAGAATCCAAAAGAATGGTAGGCTATTAAATTTAACGGAAGCACATAGCGGCATATGTACACATAAACACAAAATAACGTATGCTCACGATCCAAAAACCGATGTAAGATTTACAAAGTGCATATTCAACAAAATGGTTAGAGAATATGGGTATCAAAATTTGGTAAAGCAATTCCAACCATTATAGACAATACCACGTACATAGAACCACGTTGTGAAATATAATTTTAACGAATTTTAATTTTTATTATAGCAAAATAACAAATAGCTTAACTAACACACTAAGGTAAATTTAAGAGAAAAAAAAAAAAACAAGATAACGCTAGATACTAATAATGAACTAATGAAAAATAGTAATCTAAAATAAATTAATTTCAGAATAGAACGGGAAAAAAATATACGATTAGAAATCGAGCGGTACATAATAGGGACATATTTAATCTATTATTGTTGGAGATAGATAAATGTTGCACTATTATATACCGAAAGGTTTGACGACTTAAGAAAAATATTGGGATTTGATCGTTTGGTGGTTGGTTCGAAAATCGTGTGTATAACAGATTTTTTAGCGGGATCACCAAAAGACCAAATGGCCTTAATAAATCTCAATAAGAAATTACAAGGACAAGATCTTGTTAGTTTAACCAGTGTCGCGGGAAGATGCTTTGATTTACAGCACACTCTTGCGTCACGGGTTCAATTAGCAAGGTAGAACCATTACGAAAATAGAATAAAATAGAATCGATTTAATACTAGTCTTGATCATGTAATAGAACTTGAATACAATAGTTTATTGCTGATCTGGGCCTGTAGTAAAAAGATATAATCTAAATACAGTAAAGGAATAGTAATATTAACTAGATATAAAATATAATAATATAACGGTTATTGGAAAATATATATATAGTAGCAAACGTAGACGTAGGAAAAAAAAAATAAAAAAAAAAAAAATGGAAAAAAAAGGAATTTTAGGATTAAAATTTTTTATAAAATAACATACAAATACTTAAAGGAACATATTAGCATATATTGGACATAATTAACATGGTGATGGAATAAGAAATATATTAATCTATTTTATTTAAAATATAATTAACATGGTAATGGAAAGATCAAATATAGTACACACCACTATTTTATCATATATATATATTGCACGAAGAAAAAATATATTGTAATAGATTTTAAGAATTCATATTATACTAAGGGAAATATTTACACATATTATATTAACACTAAAATAAGATTATTTTATTATTGTAACACAAAAAAATGGAAAAAAAGAATATATTGTTAATCACATAAGATACTAACCTAGATAATAAGCAAAATATATACTGTAATATTGTGGATTATAATCTGTATTTTGTCAATAATAATTAATATGGTGGAATGTACCATATAGTTATAATGATGTATTTAATGTAAAACATAACATGTAAACATGTAATAATTGAATGTGATGTAATAATTGAATGTAATAATTGATATATGTACAATTTGTAACCATAGGAAAGTGCTTGAACTAATGGAGGAAGTTTGAGTTAATTTTTCTCATTTTAGACGATAAAAATCAACTTTTAAAGGGGGAGATGTAGTAAGCGAGTTACTACTTAACAAATAAAACAAATTCCACAGGTACATAATTAGTATACTATACTGTAATTCGGCATATATCGGATATTAGAATCGGAAATAGGATTTCCTACTGTTTAACATACGAAGACAGGCTCACTGAATAATATAATTACTCAGGAAGCCCTGTATACGACAATGTTCAAATATAAAATATAAAATAATAGAATGATTATTTTAATTACAACGCTGTACGCAACAATATTCAATATAAAAATATAAAAGAGTAGAATGACTATTTCAACTGGAACATAGATTAGCATTTTACCAATACGCAGAATAATACTGGGAAGTCATAAAATGCGTGGGCTGGAACGATGGTCACACCAGATCACATCCGTGTGCCGAGATACAGTATCTATAGGCAAAGGGTAATGTAATGGGATTACGCAATATCATATATTTGCTCATAATAACAACCAGGAATGCGACCACACCCAAAAGTGTTTTCGACTACGAATACCACTTTCATAGTCGTGAGGTCCATATCAAGGACGACTGTACACGCGCCGCTCACTTTCAAAGGACGCCGCCACCATATATATAGGGGACAGCGAGACAGCCAAAGTAGATGTATCCAGAGACGAGAACACCACACGACTCGCTTAGCCGCCCAGCCATCACACACGACTTACGCGGAGATTATCAACTTCGGAACGAGTTACAATTCACTACAATCAACACTATTATTCTGCTTGTTTTGTCTGGTTTAATATAATACATTTGATTACTATACTAATTGACTATTATTATTTATCAAAGTACACCAGCTTTTGGATCCCTGAAGGGCCGCATGTAACACTGGTGCAGTCGACGGTAGGATTCCACAAAGGGAGGCAACCAACAAAGGCTACTGTCAACAACGAAGAATTGATCACTCTTCAGCGAAGACAACTCCAGGAGGAACCAACAAAAAACAAATAAGTCACATTGCAGTACCATCAAATCCATTAGCAGCATCATCAACGGCAACATGTCATCATCAGCCATGAACACAGCATTATTGTGAGTGAATAGTTATTTAAATTTGTTACATAGACGTATGCAACATAATTAAGACATATTAAGATAAATCTAGGTAGTTGATTATAAGTGTAATGGTGTAAACCGTTTTAAATTTTATTGAGGGCATATTTTATTGATTATTATTGAAGTTTATTGAATTATTGAGGGCATATTGATTATTTGAAGTTTTATTATTGAGGGCATATTTTTATTGAAGTTATTATTGATTATTATTTATTGAGGGCATTTTTTGAAGTATTATTGAAGTTTATTGAATTTATTAGAGGGCATATTATTGAAGTTATTATTGTATTTATAGGGCATTATTGAATTTTATTGAGTATTATTATGATTATTAACGTATTAAATAGGTGGTTAAGTTAATTTATGGACAAAGAAGATACATCTCCCTTGAACGTAGCTAATTCATTGTATGACACTAGTGTAGTAGAAGAAGCCCAGTTAGAAGCCCAGTTATTAGCCCAGAGAGAAGCCCAAGCCCAGTTTGAAGCCCAACAGAAAGCCCAGTTAAATACTATAGTAGATACCAAGTTAGTAGGTAGCACAAGTAAAACCCCAAGTCCACAATTAGGAGTAGTCACACGTAGCAAAGTCACAGATAGTTTTGAACATCAGTCGTTAGATTTTATATCTAAATCACGCAATAAAAAAATGGCAGTAACCATAAAATTAGAAGACGCTTTTAAATTAATTCCAGTATGCACAGGGATAGACGATATTTATCAATTCATAAATGCATGCATAGGCGTGCGCAGACCTTGCTGGCAGGGGGGGCAGAATGTAATAATGTACCTATAGGTATATTATATAATATATAGGTAAGTAAATATTATTTTGGTTATTAGTTCAATTAATGTAAGTGATGGAAGTATTTTCATTTTATGTATCATTAAAACTACAAATAACTACAAATTTAATATAGTAATTGAAACTCCAAAGTTTTTTTATATTATATTAATATACATGAACAAAGAAAATTATTACATTCATACAGTGGTGGATCCAGGGGGATGGCAAAGGGGGCATTTGCCCCCCCCCCCCAATAACCGTAGTTTTCCTTTGTTTTACACTGTGTTTAGCCAATTTTGGAACTTTCATATACTTTTGAGCCCCCCATGCCCCTCCCAAAATTAAGCCCTGGATCCGCCACTGCATTCATATATATTTTTATGCCCGATGTGTTGGTGAAATCTGAATTTACTAATTCTACTTACTTTTTATTTACAATTACAAAAAAAGTAAGTAAGATAGGTAAATTATTATTTGCACCAACACGTTGAACATATTATAAATATCAACATTTAAAAAAAAATTTAAATCCTTAGTATTGCATTTACATGATTTTTCCAAAAATAGTACCACTATTATATCATGCATTAATGTATCAATAATATTCTATTCTTTGGTAATATTGAAATTTATACATTATTGTAGGCATGTAACCTATTATTTAAACTGTTTTATAAATTATACTTTATAGGTATTTAATAGTATTAGGTATATAATAAACAATTTGATTTGTAGGTTACAGTATAAATAGAAAATTAATTTCAATATAAAACACCACATTAAAAAAAAAGATAGGTATATTCTGATTTAATCAACACGTTGAGCATAAAAATACTATAATACTAAAAATTCCGAAAATTGCTTCGGAAGTAAAGAGCTATAATATTTGTTCGTATACTGCATACTAATTATTATAATTATTAATTACTAATTATTTAAAGAACCGACCTTCTTAGCGCTTCCGGTGAACGTTTTTCGCATTAAATGCCGTCAAATTACTACTCACTTTCATGTCTCATCACATCTCAATCTACATCATGCTATAATAAGATTATAAGCACTCGTTATCACCGCGGTATCGCTTGTGGTTCGCTTAAAGTTGGACAACATTAAATCATCGTGCACTGTACATCGAGCACTCAATGTTTACATAATATTCATTATATAAAACTGTATTATAATATTTTTTTAAAAACTTTGTTATTTTGTAAGAAAACTTGAGCCCGCAGGAGGGGCAGCTGCCCACCCTGCCCCTCCCGTGCGCACGCCTATGAATGCATGTGATATGGCAGTAGGTTTAGTCGACGCAACTAGCGCACCAATATTAGTAAAATATATTACTACACGATTAACGGGTAGAGCATTAGAAATGATTAAATATAAAAACGTAACAAAATGGCAATTTATAAAAGCGTATTTAACAGACGCATTCGAAGTAACAACCAATGCATCGACGTTACAACTTCAATTAAATTCGATTAGAATGAATCACAATGAGGATGTGAACGATTATTGCCATAGAGTAGAAAAACTATATTATCAGTTATGTACCGTAAGCACATTAAACAAAGAGGCGACAGAAGCAAAAATTATACATGAAAAATTAAGGGACCAAACTCTAGCAGTATTTATTAAAGGATTAGTAGAACCGATTAGAACGATAGTAAAATCTCGTAATGCTAAAACTCTTGAAATCGCGAAACAAATCGCTATGTCAGAACAGGTAGAATTAAGATTAGAACAGGAAAATAGGAATCATTATTCGAGTAGTTATTCGCAAAACAATAACCAACGTAGATCGAATTATGAAAATAGGAACAACAGGAACGTAAGACCAAATAACTTTGTAAGGCCGAATAATTTTGCGCAAAATAATTATCCACGAGCAAACAACTTCTCTCAACCAATTAATAGACCACCAATAAAATGTTATAACTGCAATGGAAATCATTTTGCATCACAATGTAGAAATAATTCGAGACCTAACTACGCGAGCAACGGAAATAACAACCGTCCACCTAATAGAAATAATTTTACGCAACCGCCGACAAATTATAATGCACAACCAATTACGTGTTCGTATTGCAATAAAAACGGTCATAATGTAGATTCATGTTATAAAAAGAGAAACGACGAAAGTAGAAATAATTCGGGAAACGCCAACGTGTCGAACGAGGTACGCGGTACTCGCACGATAAACCAGATTATCGCGGAACAACCGACGAACGAATATTTCACATATTCGCAAAACTAGAAAATAATCATATAACATTCGATTCTAATGCCGCAAAAACAAATCAATTACATTTAATGATAGATACAGGTAGTCAGGTAAATATTCTCAAGATAAATTGCTTACGCGAAGAACTAGAAGTAGACGAAACACAAAAAATAAATCTACGCGGTATAAATGAATGTCTTACAAAAACCATAGGGAAAATATCAATATTAATTAAATTAAATAGCGAAAACATTAAAACAGAATTTCATATCGTAAGTGCACGATTCCCAATACCCAAGGACGGAATATTAGGAAACGATTTCTTGTCGAGAAATAACGCAATAGTCGATGTAGCAAACAACAAATTAATTATTCAAACGACCTCGCATACGCTAACAAATTTCAAGGAGACCGACAAAACCAGTTTTATTAAATTAAATCCGCGGACTGAAACTATTGTAGGAATACAGATAGCTGACCCACTCATAGAAAGCAAAGAAATATTTATACATAAGCAAGAACTAGTAAAAGACGTATATTGCAGTAGTACAGTATCTATCGTTAATAATGGTAGGGCAATAGTTAGCATGTTGAATATCTCGGAAGAAACGAAAAATATATCTGAAATTGATTTAAATAAAATACTCTTTGATACTGAATACGAAATATATAATGTAGAATCGACAAATGATCATAAAGAACGAATAGAACGTTTGAAACAAGTAATAATAACTGACCACATGGACGAAATTGAAAAACAATCTATTTACGAAATATGCGAACGATATAATAACATATTTCATTTGTAAGGGGATGTTTTAACATTTACCAATGTCGGCACACATTCTATTAAGTTAAAAAAAGATCAGCCACCTATCTATCGTAGACCTTATAGATTACCACACGCACAACAGGAGGAAATAAATTCACAAATTCAAAAAATGGAAGAAGATGGAATTATCGAGAAATCGAGAAGTCCATGGAATTCCCCACTATTATTAGTACAAAAGAAAATGGACAATTCAGGCAAACAAAAGTTTAGAGTAGTAGTAGACTTTAGGGCACTTAACGAAGCTACTATAAATGAATTTCACCCTTTACCGAATATTACAGAAATACTAGATCAACTAGGAAATAGTCAATTATTCTCTCTATTAGATTTATCGAGTGGTTTTTACCAAATTTTGATGGAAAAAGACTCACGAGAGTTAACAGCCTTTTCGACTAACCAAGGTCACTGGCATTTCAAACGAATGATACAGGGAATGAAAACGAGTCCCGGAACTTTCCAAAGAGTTATGAATTCAGCTCTGGCAGGTTTAATAGGAATAAAATGCTTAGTATACTTAGACGATATAATAGTATATGGAAAAAATTTATATGATCATAACGAAAAATTAATAGAAGTTTTCGAGCGTTTACGAATAAGCAACTTAAAATTACAACCAGATAAATGCAACTTCTTAAAAAGAGAATGTGTATATCTAGGACACGTCATTACGAAAGACGGAATAAAACCCGACGAACGTAAATTAAAAGCAGTAGTAGAATTTCCAATACCAACAACCGTAAAAAACATTAAATCATTTTTAGGATTAAGTGGTTATTATAGGAAATTCATAAATTCATATAGCGCAATAGCAAAACCACTAACCAATTTATTAAAGAAAGACACGAGTTTCGTATGGAGTAACGAATGTCAAAAGTCATTCGATACCTTGAATTCAGCGTTATGCTCAGAACCAGTTTTAAAATATCCGGATTTCACAAAGACCTTCTTATTAACTACAGACGCGAGTAATAAAGCACTCGGGGCTATTTTATCTCAAGGAGAAATAGGTAAAGATTTGCCAATATGTTATGCGTCGCGCACATTAAATAAAAGCGAAAGCAACTATTCAACAACAGAATTAGAATGTCTTGCAATAATATTCGGAGTTAAACAGTTTCGACCATATTTATACGGTAGGAAGTTTATAATACTTAGTGACCATCGTCCATTAACGTGGCTCTTTAATTTAAAAAATCCATTATCAAAGTTAGCTAGATGGAGAATACAATTAGAGGAGTACGATTACGAAATACGTTACAAACCCGGAGTTTTAAATTCAAATGTAGATGCACTCACACGCATGTACTCTATACAGGAAATAAAAAACGAATCATATGAAAATTTTCTCGAAAAATTAGAAACACAAATTATCACAAATAGTAATGTAAAAGAAACTATAGGCACAGTAATAGATTCACCAAAAGAATATAATATAGTGTCAGAAATTGCCAAGCAATATAATTTCAGAACAGGAACAAATTATCAATTAAAAAAACAATTTGGAAACGGTATAATATTACCGACTAGTAAAGTAATAGGGGACACACCATATTTTAAACATGAAAACCGGTTTATAATATTCTTAGTAACGAAAAACAAGGAACGCCAGAGGGCCACTTACGAAACTATATATATATCGTTAATAAATTTAAAATTATTTTGTAAGGAAAACAATTTGAATAAATTAGCCATGGGCAAGCTAGGCGATCACGATGATTTAGAATGGGAAAAAATAAGGTCAATGTTGCGATACATATTTCGCGAAACAAATATAGAAATAATTATATGTGCAAATGTAGAATATAGTGAAGAAGAAAAAGCAGTCATTTTATCACAATTTCACGACTCAAAACTAGGCGGACATTTAGGTGTGAATAAAACTACTAAACGTATAAAACAACAATTTATATGGAGGGGAATGAAAGAAGATGTAAAAGAATATATAAGGAATTGTACGTCATGTCAGGTTAATAAGGTATCAAATCGACACATAAAACAACCAATGGCTATTACATCCACTTCGTCTAAACCTTTCGAAAAAATATTTATGGATATAGTAGGGCCTTTGCCGATTACACTGTCCAATAATGTATACATTTTAACGATGGAGGACGATTTGACACGTTACACTTTAGGAATTCCACTTCCTGACCAGAAGGCAAATACTGTTGCGGAAGCCTTTGTTACACACTTCGTTTGTGTACACGGCATACCAGAAACAATACTCACGGATCAAGGAACTAATTTCCTCTCGAAAACGTTTGCAAATGTTTGTAAAATATTGAAGATAGAAAAGGTTAACACAAGTCCATTCAGACCGCAGGGTAACCCCGTAGAACGCGCTCATAGGACCTTAGCCGAGTACTTAAGACATTATGTAGATAAGAATTTAAATAATTGGGACCATTTACTACCCTTTGCATTCTTTGTATATAATTCAACGGTACATACTTCTACTAATTTTCAACCATACGCATTAGTCTATGGACGTACGTTGGAGGTACCGATTAGATTAAAAGCCGAACCTGAACCACGTTACAATTATGATGATTATATATTCGATCTAAAAGAAAATATGCAAATTTCGCATAAGATAGCTAGAGATCATTTAATTAAAAATAAAATAAAAAGTAAAGAACGTTATGATAAAAATGAAAATCCACAAGAACTACACGTTAATGATTTAATACTATTAAAAGATAATAATCATAGAACGAAACTCGACCTGATACGGTACGCAACCGACGACCAGTACAAAGTACAGGCGTCGGAGCTACCTATCTGCACTTCACAAACCGCCACCACGGGCTACAAGCGCGACACCGCCAACTCTCCCACCAAGCCGCAAAGGCAAGGCGGGACGGGGAGGCAAGGCGCGTAGGATGAGTACCGGCCGCCGGCTCTCTCTCGTTCTTCGACTACCGTCACGATCTGATCCCGTAGCCACAACCACGCGATCCATCGTATCCGTTTTTTTCTTATTTGTACTTGATATTTGTAAGATACTTGTATTCACCCGACCACGGGTTTTATATTATAATCGTTTACCGTTCTCGTTAAATAAACGCCACCCGGCATTTTACACAACCACCACGTTCGTGTTTTTCCGTTGTTGATTTCGTTTATTTAAACTATTAAGCTGTGCGTTTGTGCCGAGTGCATCAACACGCACCTACAACAACGACCGGCATACCAGCACACCAGTGTAGCCGTGTCAATTGGCTCCCCGCTGAGGATATCTCCCCAAGTCATCACCACCTCAAGACAGCGAAAAGGTAAGAGTTTTCACGCTGACACATACCTCGGTATTATTTGCTTTATTACGTAGTATTAAGATATTTACCCAGGAGTGTGTCTACCGGTAAGCTAGGATTCCCAACATTGCATTACGTAAGAACTATTTTAGTACACAAAGGGGAAAACCGCGCAACCGAGTATAATCGTGATACGGCTGTGGGAAGCAATTACATAACGTACCGCTACCCCGCCGCAACGCCCACCTCTCGCACCGCAAAACTACCGCAGGTGACACACGCAGCGCGCAGACCACAACCTTGAAAACCGGTCACTGCCGCTGCCGTCAACAGCCGCCGCCGTCGGAACGTGACCCAGTTTCGCTATAATTGGAACACACCGGCGACGCCGCCGCCGCCAGCTGATCTCTGTTTACGCGATCGCGATAAAAACAAAACACACCACCAAATATATATTTGAAACTGCGCGCAAAGCACAGCCACCGAACACACAACACCACAACGATCACACCAGAAGTATATTATAATATGAGTGGTAAGACGTTGACGGAGTTGACGTCGGCGGAGCTACGTGCAGAATGCACGGCCCGCGGTCTCAGTATTTCCGGGTCAAAGCCAGATCTAATCATCAGGCTAGAGCAGGAAATACGGGACCAAGGGCTAGAACCCGAAGACGTGGTATTTTACCACGACCGGGAAACTACCGCGGCACCTACGCAGGAAGACTCGGAGGCAGACCGGTCCGACGGTCAACAGCCCAATGAAGGTTTGGAGGTCCCCCAAGGGCAGAAAACACCAGCGGGCAGTAGACCCGGACAGGGCAAGTCCCAGCCGACCATGCAACAGGGCCACACCTCGAACACAATAACAAATGACACTTTTGAAACCGCCGCTGCACAAATACAACAACTCAGACTAACAATGCCGCCAACTAGCGACGCACAAACATATGAGGCACGTTTACGGGCGCTGGAAGCAAGCATGACGCGTTTCTACACAGAAACACGGTCAGCAAGCTCCCAACTACCACATCACAGTACAGCACCGCGGTATCAAAACCACACGTCACCCGTACAGATACCCACGCAGATTCACGGGGGTTATCAGACGGGTATGCCGTATGAGCACAATAACGGTGGAGCATATCGAAACGCCAACCATATTGCCTCAGGGAACAACACAACGTTCTTCACACGCGAAACACAAAATAATAATAATTACACGGGGCATACGAATGGCGCACCACTGTACACACCATACACGCACCCGCACACACAAGAGCGATCGGTACTAATACCGTACGACGACTTGCGCGCCGCAAGGTCCTCATTACCCGAGTACACAGGTACAAGGGCTGAGGACCCCGTCAGGTATATAGCGAATACAGAATCGATACTGGTGCAGGCACGTATACACCCCACGGGTTGGTGTAGGGCAGTCGAGCCACAATTAAAAGGAACGGCGAGTACATGGTACACATCTATCAAGGCGCTCGACCTATCCTGGGAGGAATTTAGGGTAGAATTTTTCGAACATTTCAACAATTCCGAAATTCAATCTCAATTGCGCGCCGACATTGTGTCAACAAGGCAAACGCCAAGACAGTCGCTAACAGAATTTGTGCTGATTAAAAACCAGCTAGCGCGCCGCGTAAATACTGGTCTATCCGAACCGGAATTGGTAGGTATTATCGCCGGCCTAACGCGCGACACGTTCCGTACGCACATACGCCTACACCGACCAGCAACGTTCAGCGAACTGAGACGCATCGCAGGCGTTTTGGACCCGGCCACGGATAAAAACCCCCCTACTCAACAATGGACCCCTAGGCCTAAAAAAGAGACGGAGACCCCACAAAAAGCCCTCCCGGTTAAAAAAAAATTTTTCACCACAACCACAGAAAAAAAACCACCAGGGCCGTGCAAATATTGTGGGGAACCCCATTGGAACAGTAAGTGTCCAAATAAACCGACCACGTCGGGAAACGGCGGGGGAGTCGACGAGGACTAGTCCCCCTCATCGACTCACCAGCAACCCCCCACCCACCACCACCCACTATCGGTAGTACACACGGAAAAAAACACGTAATCAAAAAGCGCGTAGTTCGGTAATTCAACACACAGAAAAACCAATTACGAAAATTTTTTCCGTCTCACCACCAATCGGCACCCATTCACAGACCCCCAACCTACACCACCCCACCACAGAACACACTCACCTCACCGGTGACACGTGCGTTCAACAACAACCGGCTTATGGGGCAGCCACAGGTGTAGGGACAAAGGCAACAGAGACACGGGTGTTCACCTACACAGGTGACGGGGATACAAGCACACACACTACGCTTATCCCCGCATTAGGTCAGTCTGCGCACGTACAGCAAGAGGCGAGCAACGAGGCAACCGACGTTGACAGTATGGTCATGGCGGTTGACACCGACGACCAGACAGTTCCCGTCGCGGTTAAGAACCAATTGTCCCGTTCGACCAATTGCACTACGACTAATAATGATACGCGAACACGCCCAGACAAAATTCCGACCCCCGCGGTCGAGCTCGAATTTCCGTCAGGCTTCGTAACAGCTCTATTAGATTCGCAGGCACAAAAATCGTACGTAAACCCGACAGTAGCCCGTAAATACGGCAAAACACCTCCCCACGGACCAACAAGCACAGTCCGGATGGCGGACGGTCACACTGCAACAACCAGTGGCACCTCCACATTCGAAGCTAGGATAGGTGCACTCGACATTAAATTCGAAGCTACCGTCCTAGACAATTTGTATTGCGACGCGTTACTAGGACACGACTTTCTTGTAAACAATGAAGTCTCTTGGGACTACGCCGCGTGCACAATCCACATGGGTAAGCAAATACGAACGTCAACATGTTGGAAAGGGAAGTCCCAACCACCCGCCACTTGTCCCGACTTGTCACAATTAGAATTCGGGAACGACCCCGAAACTCGCGCGAAACTAACCAAGATTTTAAACAAATACGCGGTAGTATTCAGCGAAAAAGTAGGACGTACCAAACTAATTGAACACGAAATTTTGCTTAAAGACCCGTCCCCGATCGCGCTCAAACCATACCCATATCCGCAACAAAAACAAACCACTATCGACGATATGGTGCGCGATATGGAACTCCAGGGGCTCGTAGAACCTAGCACCTCACCGTGGGCCGCACCAGTAGTGTTGGCAAAGAAAAAAGACGGATCATTCCGCCTCTGTGTCGACTACAGGCGGCTTAACGACGTAACGGAGTCCGACGCGTACCCTATGCCAGATCTCAACAAAATGATTAGACAAATGCGGGGCGCGAAAATTTTCAGTATTTTTGATCTTCGCTCGGGGTACTGGCAAGTACCCTTACACAAAAATGCACGAAAATACACGGCATTTCGAACACGTAGAGGGCTATTTCAGTTTCGAGTACTCCCTTTCGGTCTCAAAAATAGTCCAATGACTTTCGTGAGACTCATGAACGAAGTAATGAGGGGGTACCAGGATGAGTTCGTACAAGTATACCTAGACGATATAGTAGTATTTTCAAGGAACGAGTACGAACATCAGGCCCACTTAGACAAAGTTCTAGAGCGTCTCAAGAGGTTTGGACTAACGTGCAACACAAAAAAATGTAAAATCGGACAACGCGAAATTTCATTTTTGGGGCACATTGTAGACTCGGAAGGCATACAAAAGCAACCGGAAAAATTAGTCTGCATTGACAATTTTCCGGTTCCACGTAACGTTAGGGACGTACGAAAATTTTTAGGGGTATGCAACTGGTACAGCCAGTTCGTAGACAACTACGCGGACACCATAGCACCCCTAACAAATTTATTGAAACAGGGGAATAGGTGGAAATGGACGGATGTCGAACAACGCGCGTTCAAGTCAATAAAAAACGCGTTAGTCACATCGCCGAAATTGTCTCCACCAGATTACAACAAAACATTTTGTCTCCAGACCGATGCAAGCGAGATAGGAGCTGGTGCGGTACTATTCCAACGGGGTGACAGACCGGAGGAAGGACGCATCATATCCTACGCAAGCAAAAAGTTTAGCGAGACACAGACGAGGTACGCCGCGGTAGAACGCGAGTGCCTAGCAGTAATTTGGGCAACGGACAAATTTCGACCATACCTAGAGACCCGACGTTTTGAACTACTAACAGATAACTCGGCACTAACATGGTTATACAGGGCCAAAGACAAAAATTCAAAATTAACACGTTGGTCACTACAACTAGCTAATTTAGATTTCAGTACGGTACACGTCCCGGGAATACAAAACGAAGCACCGGATTTGTTATCCCGCGACCCAGCACCGGGGGCACCCGTAGACGAAGATCAACCTGAGGAAAAATTGGTAGGGGCGCCCGCAACGCCAATAACCAAAGTAGACCTCAAAACCGATCGTATCTTTTCTATGCGCGATAACCAGGTCAGTAACGACACACCGCTCACCGCGACGACTCTCCAAAATGGCAGTCCGAAGACGCCACGATTTGCGACATAGTCGCCGGTCACAGGGGGGACGGCCCTGCGCAGAACACTAGGAGCTCAAAATCGGGAACAAACGCATACGTTTTTTCCGAAGGACTCCTACGTATAAACGTAGGCCCCCACACACCCGTCGTGATACCAAAAACCAAAGCGCAACAGGTAATATGGAGGTGTCACGATCACGTTCTGTCTAACCATCCGGGTTGGAAAGAAACATACAGGGCGGTACGACAACGGTATTATTGGAAAGGGCAAAAGAACGACGTAAGGTTATATGTCGGGGCGTGCCACGTATGCGCGTGCACGAAACCACTAAACTCTCGCCCAACCGACCCAATACAACCAAGAACCCCCCGCCAACCGTGGGAAGTTATCAGTGTCGATCTGATGGGCCCATACCCACGTTCCGGTAAGGGAAAATCGTATATACTGGTAGCAACTGACTGTTTTAGTAGGTGGACCGAGGCTTACCCCCTAGGAACAGCAACCTCGAAAACAATAATCGAAACGCTAGAACGCGAGTTTTTTTCACGTTTCGGTTACCCCCGCGTGTGTCTCAGCGATAACGGCCCACAGTTTGTGTCAAACGAAATGTTAGACGCGTTAGAACGATGGGGGGCACAAGGTTGGACGACACCAGTCTACCACCCGAGGGCCAACCCGGTAGAACGCCACAACCAAGACATAAAAAAAGGCTTGCGCGCAAGGCTGGTCGAGGGCAAACATAAATCATGGGACACAAAACTACCCGAAATTCTATTTGCAATACGTAACAGGTGTAACGAACAAACAGGCTACCCACCCACGGTCCTTGTCTTAGGCAGAGAGTGCAAGCGACCCGGGGATTGGACAGTAGGTAAATCGACACCAACGCACGTCCGCAAAAATCAAGAAGAAAGGGTAGTGCGGGAGCAACGTATTTTAGGCAAAAAGGTAGTGGTAACACCGAGTACGAACACTGGCACACCGGGGAAGTTCGGCAAGGGCGACATAGTCTACTACAAAGCACATCACTTATCGAAGGCACATAAGGACTTCCATGCCGGATTTGCACCAAAATGGTGGGGACCGGTAAGGCTAGCAAAACGGGTCGGAAAAGGAGTTTTCCTTACCGATCAACAACCGCCACGGAAAATACATGTGTCTAAAACGCGCACCCATAGGACAAAAATAAAATAAATTTTTTTTTATTTTAAAATCATTTTTTCTTTGTATTCACTACTAACCACCCCTCTCTAGCACCATGGCAAGACAAGGGGAGGACAGATGGGAACCAGTGGCGGCCCTGATCAGCCAACTTGGGTTGGTCCACACAGACATGCCGACAACAGCCGCGCAGGTACGCCGGATGCCACTACGTCAACTGTTACAGGACCCGGTGAGGGCGGCAATTTACAACCGTGGATGGGACGACCGGACAGCGGACGTGGAGCGGCGGTTGCGTCCACAACAGTCATCCACACCACACGGCAGCCGCACCAACTCCATCACACGGCAACAACGCCCACAACAAACCGGACCCCACACACAAAGGGCCCCCACAGGGGCAACAAGGGCAACCGCCCCAGTACCACCCAGGGAGCCAGCACCGGTACCCGTGGTGGTAGGGGGAAACCCAACCGCAGTAGTCAAGGTAAGGACGGAGGCGCAGCAAGCACGGATCAAAAAAAAGTTCCAAAAGTTGAAGGAGAAAAGGTTGGAACGGGAACGCCAGGCAACGCAAGCACATAGGCTTGCCAAGCGCACCCAACCAACCTCGAATCCCGACACGGCCAGCCGCCCCCCAACCGAACCTACACCTCCGGAAGCCATGGAGGTTGACCAATCCGCGACCAAGGACGAAAAGGCCGAGGAGCGGGGGGGGTCAACCAGCCAAGCTCAACCACAACCAACGTCGGACGAGGAGCAAACCTCCTACGACGCATGGTTGGATGAGCAAGACAGGCGGCTGGAGGGGCTACAGGGGGGGGGAAACGGTGTACCCACAACCCTTCTTCACCCCAGCCACATCCCCGACAAGGGAATAAATGAACACGGGAACGGCAAGCCTACCCCAAGCACTGGCAAGGGGTAGCGCAAGCTACAACACAAGGGACGCCGGCACCGGTGAAATTGTACCCCGTGCGGCGGTTTGGCGGGGGAGTATGATACGGTACGCAACCGACGACCAGTACAAAGTACAGGCGTCGGAGCTACCTATCTGCACTTCACAAACCGCCACCACGGGCTACAAGCGCGACACCGCCAACTCTCCCACCAAGCCGCAAAGGCAAGGCGGGACGGGGAGGCAAGGCGCGTAGGATGAGTACCGGCCGCCGGCTCTCTCTCGTTCTTCGACTACCGTCACGATCTGATCCCGTAGCCACAACCACGCGATCCATCGTATCCGTTTTTTTCTTATTTGTACTTGATATTTGTAAGATACTTGTATTCACCCGACCACGGGTTTTATATTATAATCGTTTACCGTTCTCGTTAAATAAACGCCACCCGGCATTTTACACAACCACCACGTTCGTGTTTTTCCGTTGTTGATTTCGTTTATTTAAACTATTAAGCTGTGCGTTTGTGCCGAGTGCATCAACACGCACCTACAACAACGACCGGCATACCAGCACACCAGTGTAGCCGTGTCAGACCCAATCTGGCTAGGACCGTACGAGGTCACAGCAGTTATAGGGAACGAGAATGTAGCTATACAGCGAGGCCGCAAGGTCATTACTGTACATAGAAATAACGTAAAAAAATATTATAATGACGCACAAGTCGATTAAAAAAAAAAAAAATAGCAATAATAAAAAAAAAAAAAATAATAATAATAATAAGTATATAGCAAATATTAAGTTAGAATAATTATGTTAATTTTAGGAATAGAAACAGAACATTCATTCTGAAACTGGAAGAAGAAATAGTAAATGGAAACCACGATACAACCAATTTAGGCATAGAAAAATTTCCGAAATGTTTTATAGAACACATAACTATAGCTAATAATAAATTAACCGAACCGTACACCGAAGCGGATTTAAATGAGATCACCCGTAACATAAAGGGGTTTCTGTATGTTATGACAGAAAATAGAATGGAAAATCTGGAAAAAATTAATTGTCAGGACCTAATTGAATTTATCGACGTTATACCAGAGCCAGAGGACTTTATTACAAAACTTATTCTCAGAAAATAATTAATAATACAACGTAATAAAACGGATTCAGATAAAGATAAAAAAAAAAAACTGATTTATTAAACAAAAATATACATGATAGTTAAGGTGGAAACAGACTATTGTCACGTCACGTGAGCTCACGTGCTATCACATTATCACATTTAAACCGTGATGTCACGTTTGGAAATACACTACTGTCACATTTTCTATTGTCATGCTTTATCACATCACAGTATTTAGTCGGTTGTCCACCATTATACCCAAGGGTTGCGTGTTTTTAATTAAAATGGATTGTGGAAGTTCAAGTAGTTCATCGGGTTGGGAAGAGGAGTTGGAAGCTGTAGCTGCTTTTGTAGTTCTTGATGAAGAAGAAAATAAAACAAAAACAAGAGAATGGGTCCATGCAATTAATAAAAAAAGAGAAACTTTGGGTGAGTTTCATAGACTTGTTCCGGAATTAAAAAAAGATACGAAACGATATCATATGTATTTCCGGATGACGATGGAAGAGTTTGATTTTTTACATGAACTCATTAAACCAGACATATATAAACAAAATACTCAATTTAGAAGAGCCGTCAGCACAGAAGAAAGATTAGCTGTTTGCTTAAGGTACGTAATAATAATTATAAAATATAACCATAATATTGGTATTAAAATTATAAATATTTTATTTAACCACTACTAGAATAGAATAGAATTTTTAAATTTTTTAAGATACAATTTTTTTTATGTGAAATATTAACTTTTGCTTAATTATAACAAAAAAAGATAAATACTTAATTTATTGGTAGGTAGGTTGGAGGAAGATTTACCATTTCAAGTACGGTCATTCTGTTGTTCGTTTCGGGATTCGGTGAATGTTCACCACTGGAATATACTTGACTTAGAGCTGGCGATGGAGATGAGGCAAATGATTGAGGTTGTATAGAACATGGCGATGGAGATGAGGCAAATGATTGAGGTTGTATAGAACATGGCGATGGAGATGAGACAAATTATTGAGGTTGTATAGAACAGGGATAGGGAGTCGACGAAAATGATTGTTGGTTGCATCTTATTTCTGCAGATAGTACAGAATTACTTAACTCAAGTTTAATTTGGGATTGCTCCACTTTTGGCAACTGCTTCGTCATTCTTGACATGCTTAAAAAAAACAAGTCAGTATCATCAAGTGTATCTACAACACTATCTGACTTAATTGCAGCCTGATGTGCTTTTTTTTCTTCGTGTTGGCGTTTCCTTAAAGCCGAACTTTCCTTTATAAGTTCCACCAATTGTCCTGCTGGAGTTGTATGTTGTTTTTGTTTTTTAAAACGTTTTAACGTTTCTACTGGTTCGTTGCGTTTCTCAAGAATATCAGATTCCTTAAAAGCTGAATGGAAATCTGAAGTTTGGTCGGCTTGAGAATCTTGTTCGTTTTCTCTATTCAGTGGACTAAAAGATGCGAGATCTTCTGCTTCAGACTCTTCTGATAGATTTTCAGGTTCAGCAAATAAGTTAGACTCGTTCAAATTTCCTTGCGTCCTTCAAAAGAAAAATATAGATTATAATATAATATAATATATAAAAACAAAAAAAATTTGTAATGTTGATGCCAATCCCAATATCAATACAGTAAACCCTCCCTTAACGAACACCTCTATATAACGGACAAAATTACGGTGGTCGTGAGTGTCCGGTATTTAGAGGTCTCACTGTACTTACTTTCTACTTTCTAAAAAAGGTATGATGAATGACATTTGCTGTTCAAATTTCCAAGATGATTTCTTTTTGTAAGCTGAACCACTTTTGGTTTAACCCCACGACGTCTGTTTCTTGCATTACAAAAAGATCTCCTTAAGTTTTCCCAGCGTTGTTTTGCTAGATTTCCTGAATAGAAAATATAATATAATTAATAATTATATTATATTATTATATTATTTATTTAACTATTTTAATTTATTTTCAATATTTTTATATTTAGAATCTAAAGTTAAAAAAGGTGGGTGAGTGGATGTCGCTCTGCTGTACAGTAGGTTACAAGTGGGTCACTGTATAATATAATAGTACAAATTACAAGTTTCAAGTGCCCACGAATAAAAACAATACATAAAATCACAAAAAAATACCTAAAATAGTTATTCTAGGTATTTTTTTAGTTTTTTTGGTAACAGAATTAACTACTTATATGGAATCTTGTTTTAAATTTTCAATCCTTAGCTATAAAAACTGAACATTTTATAATTTATTAATTACAATGATTGATAATTTTCGAGATTTAGATAAATTCTGTCAAAATTCGATCTTTAAATGCTTATAAAAAAAAATTGTGTTTTTGACCAACGAATAAAATTTTATTGATATTTCTAGAAAAAAACTAAAAAAAAATGAAAAATGAAAATGTCCCTAAACAGTTCAAAATAAATCAAATTATTTTGAAAATGTTATCGTGTACACAGACACAAAAATAAAAAAAAAATATAAAAACACACATCATTGTAAAATCAATACATTCATCGTTCCACTCAGAATCTAAAATTATTTATATTAATCCTCTTTTTTCAGATTTTTAGCAACAGGAAATAGTTTTAGAAGTATTGGATTCAACTACAGATTGGGATTCAGTACGGTTCGAGAAATTGTAAAAGAAGTCTGTGATGCAATATGGAATAGATTGGGACCAATCGTAATGCCACCACCCACAGAAGAAATGTGGAAAAATGTTGCAGCAAAATACAAAAAAATGTGGCATTTCCTAAATTGCATCGGTGCTATTGATGGCAAGCATATTAATATCCAATGCCCCATTAATGCCGGATCTACTTATTATAACTATAAAGGTAGTCATTCAGTTGTACTTTTAGCACTTGTTGATGCAGACTATAAGTTTATTGCAATTGATGTCGGCTCATATGGACGGAATAGTGATGGTGGAATTTTTTCTCAGTCAGTAATTGGTCAAAAGTTGAATAATAAGACACTCAATGTTCCAGAGCCAGCCCCTTTAACAGAAAACGGAGATCCTCAGCCTTATGTCATTGTTGGAGACGAAGCATTTCCATTAAAGAGTTATTTGCTTCGCCCATACAGTAGAAACTATTTAGGGGATAATGAGCCCAATAAAATATTCAACTACCGATTGTCACGAGCAAGACGCGTTGTCGAGAACGCTTTTGGAATATTGGCCGCTCGTTGGAGGTGTTTCCGTGGGCACTTAGAAGTACAACCAGAATTTGTAGATAAAATTGTGCTTGCATCGTGCTGTCTGCATAACATGTTATGCGCAGACAATGCGTTTGAACCCGATAATGAATCATTACAACTTCCAGAAGCAGCTTTATTGAATTTAGATCCTCTAAGAAGAAATAGCACTCGTGAAGCGTTTCAAGTACGAGAAAAATTTAGAGATTATTTTAATTCAGATGCTGGTAGTGTTGTTTGGCAGGTGGAACGTGTTCGAAAAGGAAGAATTCATTCTTAATTCATAAATATTAAGCTATACGTGTTTTAACATAACTTATTATTATATAGCCATCAGTTAATTTTTTTATTATAAAACAAGACGTAATAAAAGTTAAAATTAAATTCTCATATTCTCGTTGTGCTTATATTGTATTAAATATTGTCATTATCTAAATAAAAATATGTCTATGTAATATTTGATTATTTTTGTATAAACAAAATGTGGATTGAAGAAATATAATATGATTTCGTATAATAATGTATGTATTAAGATTAGATTAGATTAATCTAGTGTATATTATTAGACTTGTTTTCTACACAAAACGCTGGTATACACGTCTGATAAAGTATTTACTTATTTCACTACTAATATTTAATATACAATTGACAAATTACATTATACTAGTTGTTTAAGTAATTAATAAGTCATATACCAAATAATTAACATAATTAATATAATTAACATTTAAAAGTTATATTTATCATACCCGATATTTTTAACTCTTTTCCAATTTCTTCCCATGCGGTTTGACGTTGCTGTTGATCACGATAATCACGTGAACCATGATTATACAGGGCTTCATGATCCCTTACTTTTTCTATTAAAAGCTCGTCCATTTGGAAAACTTAAAATATTTATTTCAGAACTCGGGAAAAAAATTATTGAATATAAACTATATAAACGTGAGGTAACGTGAGTCGAAAATGTGTAAACTTTCAGAAACAAAAACCGTGCTGTCACGCGTGAGGTTGGTAAAGTGACGTGATACGTGTGACGTGACTTCAGTGTGGTTCTGAAGATACTAGTTATATTTAAATACTGTGTATTCTACATAATCTACACATTTTCCGCGTGACGTGAGATACCGTGATAGCACGTGAGCTCACGTGACGTGACAATAGTCTGTTTCCAGCTTTAGCATCATGAAAATAAATTCAATTTAATAAACAAGTTTTTTTTTTATTCGGATTCGTCTTCTTCATCTTCAGATATAAGAATTCTCGAAACGATATGATCCGGCGGAGGGGTAAACCCCTCCGGCCACTCAATTTCCATAATTATGTCCGGCCCTCGAGCTAATAAGGATAATAAAAAAAAAAATAATTAAATAAATTCTTAAGCAAACAAAAAAATATATACTCACGGTTTCGAATGACGTATATCCGAGTACGGGTTTCGTCAGGTTCCATGCTTTCTTGAATAATAAATCTAATCAAAAAATATACAATAAAAATAATAGCAAAAAATAAATACGATAAAAAAAAAAAAATATAAATTTTAATTTTAGGGACAGACAAAGGAAATTCATTGAGGAACTAAAAATGGCAATCGAACAAGAAATACACGAAACATATACTTTAGGACCGGAACACACACCGAGGTGTCTAATAGGACATATTAATACAGCAAATAATTTTATGGAGGAACCATTTGGTACTCTCGAAATAACAAAAATTACGCAAATTTTAACACTAATTATGTACGATTTGTCATCAGATTCGGTAACACCCACAAATACTTTATGTAAACGGTTAATAGATTATATGAAACTCTTACATGATGCTAGAGATATTTTAGATTATGTAAGATGGTATTAATTTAATAAAATTATAATAAGATAGTTAGTTTAATATAAATATACTTTGTACTTTTAGATTGGTGATGGTGACGAGTTTTCTAGTCAATATTGTTGAATCTGACGAAATAAATACATCAGAGTACTTTTCGTATACGCCTTATGGAGTTGGCAGGGGTATACAATATGAAGGGTTGGGGCCAGTTAGATTAATAGGGGCTCAATACAATCTTGTAATGTTTTACTCATTAAAGGAATATAACACGAAATATGAACTATTGGGGGAAAAAATTAAAAATATAACAAATTTATGTACCGACCAAAAACATCAAGATTTATGTGGGAAATATCAATTAGTAATTACAGACTTATATAACGAAATAACTAAACAGAAAGAACGTACATATATGTCGCTAGGAAGTACTATGGAGGACATTAAAAGCAACAGAAAGAAAAGGGGATTAATAAACATAAAAGGTAACACCATGCATACGTTATTTGGCATATGTGATGACAAGTGCACTAAGAAAACACAAGAAGCTATACAAAAAACGGAAGAATCAGGAACTAATATATTACACATAATGGCAGCTCAAACTACTGTAGTAAAATCAACAATAAGAAGTATTGGTAACACAATAAATCAAACCGAACAATAATATATATATTATTATACAATAATATTACGGAAAAGGAACAAAAACTAAACGAAAAAATGTCAAAAATACAAAACAAAACAAATGATATATTAGACTTACTAATGAAAAATGAAATACATAATTTATATACGATAATTATTAATCAATATTCCTACGAAACAGAAATATTGGGGCAAATAGTAACTGCCGCTAGAGAAGGTATGATACATCCAAGTCTTATGACACCGCAAGAACTAGCATCAACATTAAAAGCAATAGAACAAAATATAAAGAAAATATACAGTATTCCGATGGGGACAAGGAGATATGAAATAAATGAATTTCAAAAAATTACAAAAATAAAAATCTACTATTCGAACGACAGATTAGTATTCGATATAGTAATACCACTGATTATTGACACTGAACTTACATTATACAGGTTAACACCAGTAAAAATGCGTCATAACCAAGATAATTCTAGTGGATGGTACATGATGGACATTACTTATAATAATATTGCTGTAACCAAAGGCTATAAAAGGTTTACTACATACACAGATCAACAATTAAACGAATGTAAAGAAACATCAATATACAAAATATGTAATACACCACAACCTATACAGGACAACAATGAACGCCAACCATGCGAAGTACAAAACTTTATAAAAGCTGACACGTATGCTAATCCTGAGTTATGTACAGTAAAGAAAATAAATTTAAAAAGAAGCATATACCAAAAATTAAAAAGAAAAAATACATGGATTCACGCAGGAAAAGAGACTTTAACTGTAAGTTGCGCGAACTTAATAGACCCATTTATAATACAAACAAATGAAGCAGGAGAAATAGCTATAAACGACATTAGTTGTCAAGTATTTGCACGGGACGCAGTATTAACTGCCACGGAAGAAATCCAAATTACAAAATATAAAGACTTTACACCTGTAACTAACATGAGTAATATTTTAGAAAAAATACCTGAACATATACACAAATTCGAAACAGATGAAAAATGGGAAAAGGGACTAGCTATGCAATTCACAGATTTACACGATGCATCCAAATCTTTAGACGAAGTACAACAAATGATTAACCAAGAACTTTCAAGAGAACAAAATCAAAAGCATCAATTTGTACACAGTAATTTACTATATGTAACAATAGTACTGGCAGTAATATCTATTATACTAATAATAGCAATTTACATAATGATAAAATGCAAGTATATCAGGTCCACAGAAGTCATGGAATTTCCCGGCAGAATAGTTAGATATAGGGCACCCAATAGAAATGACTATGTACGAAATTATGAAGAGACACCCTTTACTCCACCCCCTTCACCAAGATAAATAAAATTAATTAATTAATAAAATAAAAATAATAACAATAAATAAATAAAAAAAAAAATAAAATATAAGTTAGGAAAAATAGTAATAATATAGAAATAATAATAATTAAATTAGAGATAAACAATTAATTTAATAAATAAATAAGAGCTAGGTATATGTAAACTATTAAAGAAATACTATATATATAATTATGTTTCAGGAAACAATCAAGAGGGATTTCAAAATAAATATAATAAAATACATAAACATGAGCGAACCCACACCAATGCCTGAGCCTAATGTTTTTTATAAGGAACTAAGGGATAGGTTACTAAATGATACACATGATCAATTGGTACTAAGGAACACAATATATGTACGTTGTTTTAGACAACACGTAATAAACGCAAATAATAATATGCAAGTACCTTTTAATGAAACTGAACTTGAAACCGTTATGGGTCCGTTAACAGCCTTCTTTTGCACTAGATGTAACCGCGAACCAGCCTATAATTCAATGTGTTTAAAAATCGCAGAAATATTAGATCAATATTATATTCAACACCAAATTTACAGTGAAGAACATATTCGATAAATAAATTAAACAAAAAAAAAAAAAAACAAAAAAAATAATAAAATATAATACGTGCATAAGGAAATAATACGTAAAATAATATTCTATAATTAAAATAAAATAATATTACGTGCATAAAAAATATAATAATATATACATATACGTAAATAATATTCTAAATAATACTTATTTAACAAAAACTTTTAACTATTTCAGAAATTAAGAAGAAAACAAAAAAAAATATATATAAAAACAAACGTAAAAAATTTTAAGTACAAAATGGGTGAGAACATACCACCTGTAGCACGAACCGTTCGAATGCAACTACAAACATTTGAGTTTCTCAGAGAATTAAAAAACGAATTAATTGAATCAACCAATCATACACAAATAACGCGAGGGGAAGTAGTCAGATTACATTGCTTCTCGGAACATATAAGAAGGGCGAATAGTAATATGACCATACCTTTCAGGCCGAATGTCTTAGCACGGGTCATGATCCATGTTAAAGATTTTGTACGCACAGTTATCTTAAGACCAAATCATAATCGACCAATGTGTGTAGAGTTGGGTTTACTAATAGAACAACTAATCAGAAGACGCGACATCATTGAAACGATTTTCGAAGAATAACCTCAGGAGACATATATCATATATCAAATATCATATATCATGTATCATATATCATATATCATATACATAGCAATAGATACTAAAAAACCAATTTAAGTTTTTTTTTAAAAAAAAAGAAAAATAATTATTTTATTTTAGCTCACAGGTACGCTTTTTTATAATGGATTTCGAGTTCTTCACCGTCAGTAAGAACGAAACATTACTGGTATCCGGCGCGATATCAAATAGTTTAGAAAAATACCAACCCAAGAAATTGGAGGGGAGTCCTCTTATACTTACAAAGGATGATAAGTTAAGAAGATTCCGCCGATGAGACCTAAAGAAAATAGTGCAGAATATCCAACGAGTATTCCGAGGGAAAAAGGCAAGAGTGATTGAACCATTGCTGGAACAGTTATACAAGAGTGTAAGTCGCCAGGGGGGATCAACCTTGTCTACGGTATACTTGCAAAGATATTTGCATATAAACGATAGGGAGCCGCTAATAGTATTTTGGAACGGAACGTCAGATATCACGATAATTAAGCGTTTAAGATTAACAGGAATTTTAGCATATTTAAACATATCGGCAATTAGCGTTAGGAATAATGACGAATTTGTATTAGAATTATCAAACCTAGAGACTAAGGAAGTTTTATATTCAGGTTATTTAGGTAAATTAAATAAAAATGGTAGAATGTTAGGACTATCAGAAGCTCATGAACTAGCATGCGATATTAATCATAATATTACACATTGTCACGGTCCAGTTGCCGACGTAATTTTAACGAAATGCCTATTCAATTACATAGTAACAAAGATAAAGCCCATTAAATTATATAAATTAGCAAAAAAATATAAAAGGAATTTTAAGGCAAAATAAATAATAATTATTAGTTAATAAATAAATATAACACAAAATAAATTAATGAAAACAAATACATAAATTAACATTTATTATATATTTTAGATTCATTGAGGAGCTAAAAACAATTTTAAAAACAGAAGTACATATTTATAACGTTAAAGAAAATAAGTTACAATCCGTATGCTTTAATTGGCATATATTAAAGGCAAACAAGAAAATAAATAACCACTACAATCATAAAACTTTAAATAAAATAACTAGAAGCCTTGAACTTTTCATAGATGATCATTGTAATGGAGAATGCAAACAATTAGTAAAAATAATAGAAAACACTAGAGATCCAACTTACATGATGAATTACCTTGAATAAAACCATAGTTGCATATGTCTATGACAAATCTAACAATTATTCACGTAGATTAGTATATAGGTGGAAGATAAATATTATTATTATATAAAGGGGAAATATTTAAATTGTATACTTACGTAACGCTTATAATGTTATAATTTCAGGTACCTATATTATTTTATTAAAGATTATTAATCATTTTTATTAACACTATTTGTTTAATTAAATCATGTATTAATTTATTTTACTAACCACAATTAAAATTGTAATATGAAAAAAAAAAAAAAAAAAAACAATAATAATAATAATGATGACATTAAAAATTGTAAAATGCTCACATTATTGTAATCAAATGTAATACTATAATCAAATTGTTAACTGTATACAAAATTTAAATGTCAATGTAAACAATGTAATTCAGCCATTGTAAACTATTAATTAACGATGTTAAAGATTCTTAACCCTTAAAGGTTAACAATCTTTTTTTTGGTAGGGAGGTGTAATGGGATTACGCAATATCATATATTTGCTCATAATAACAACCAGGAATGCGACCACACCCAAAAGTGTTTTCGACTACGAATACCACTTTCATAGTCGTGAGGTCCATATCAAGGACGACTGTACACGCGCCGCTCACTTTCAAAGGACGCCGCCACCATATATATAGGGGACAGCGAGACAGCCAAAGTAGATGTATCCAGAGACGAGAACACCACACGACTCGCTTAGCCGCCCAGCCATCACACACGACTTACGCGGAGATTATCAACTTCGGAACGAGTTACAATTCACTACAATCAACACTATTATTCTGCTTTTTTTGTCTGGTTTAATATAATACATTTGATTACTATACTAATTGACTATTATTATTTATCAAAGTACACCAGCTTTTGGATCCCTGAAGGGCCGCATGTAACAGTAAGGGGAACTTCATATAAAAGGGAGCCCGAAACGACCTGTATTCAGACGTGTACTACCATCCACTAGTGCAAGCACCTTCACGCCACTCTGTCTAACATTATTTGGACTTAGAAAATTATCAACGTTAAAATAAAATTCACAATAATTAACATCTGTCTTTTATTTATTCATCATCCACGACTACAACATCTAATAAAGTGTCTGCGACCTGCAATCATAATAACTTGGTTGCCACTTATCTACTATTAGTACTACGATAGTAGGTACCTACCAAGCATCCAGGCTTATTACAGTAGCATAAAATCTGAGGGTTAATAGAAGTTTGGTAATGGATGTCACAGCAAGATTTCTAAATTAATTTTTACAACCGCCAAAAATTAGTAAAATGTTCTAGAGTAGTACAGTAGTACACCACAACACCTATAATAATAACAAATATTAATAATATTTTGTGGTATTAAGTACCCACCTTTCTGATTGAGAAGATATTTGATCATCTATATAACCCAATACTTGAAGAACTACTCCTTTTGAGATTCTAAATCTCACTCGAAAATCTTCATCGTCCCAAATAGTCATATGATCGATACGCTTACGAACTGTGAACAATCGTCGTTGGTAATTTAAAAACTCGATGACTTCATTATCGTCGTCATCAAATAATTCTAATAGATCCATTATTGTAAATTGTGGAATACAAGTATTTAGAACAACAATATTAAAAAAACTCTAAACTACTTCTAGCTACATTAGTTCAGAATTTGGAAGTAAGTACCAACAACTAATACAAAATTAATAAAAAATGATAAGAAAAAATTTGTTATTGTTTATGTTGTTTTATCAATTTTTGATAGTTATCTGTCAGATAGCCTCTTATTCGGTAGTAAAAGCACCGAATAACTATTCTGCGATTTATTCACAGAATAAGACTTATTATTTCATTGAAAAACCGGATAATTACAATTTTTTCTTATCTGTAGAAGAACACGAGCTATTCGACGAATAAATGTGATTGAAAAACCGGGCCTAAGCCAACTACTAACGGAAGTGGATATCAGGTTATTAGTACAAAACTCGCCACTGTCACCTTCTAGCGCTACCTGTCAGTTCAAGACATTGAGTAATAGCATAGATTAAACATACATAGATAGCCAACGGCTGGGTAGAATTTGGAAACTATGTTTTGGTAATTTGGTTTAGTTATGTGATCACAGATTACGCAGCTAGTCGTTGTGAAAATAATATTATTATTGCCCGGCAGCCGACTGCGTATTCTCATAGATTAAACATACGTTATAATATACGTAGGTATGTTTAATGTATGGTATTCTCAAATTTCAAATTATTATTTATTCTCAATTATGTAATATATTTCTGCGTCTTTACTCCTTTAATATTATTATATCGGTGTCCGATTTGGTCATCTAACGACCGGCATTCGAGCAATAAACAGTAATTACAAGCATCATTTCAACTACTTTTCTTGTATACGTACACAAAATAAATAAAAAAACACATCATTGTATAATCAATACATCCATTCCTTTTTTTTTCCATTCCTCCATTTTTATTTGTTCCATATAACTATTTACAAAACCAGGTGAAAACTTTGAACTACCAATCCATCCTTTAATAGTACTTAAACCAGGTAAATTAATTTTTTGGACATTTCTTAAAAATCTATATGTTCCAGGTGAATTATAAAAAAGGGAAATCGCAAATTGCTTTTCTTCAACTGACCACGGTTGTCTAGATTTATTTGCTCGAAACATTTGCATTTCAGAAAGTACTCTAGAATTAGTACTTCTATAGTTTATTTTATTTTTAAATTTATTGGCAATTTTTAATTTTTTTTTTTACAGTTTAGTTTGTAGTTTGCATACCATTGATGATTTACAATTAATTTTTTTTTTTTAATTTCTATCACATTTCTCATTTTTCTTTTAGTTGGAGTTTCAACAATAATTTTATTAGGATTGTCATTACTTGAGAAACTTATAGGCTGAGCATTTTGGCACTTTTTTGGAGTTGGCATATTTATAATTTCCTGTATAAATAATCTTGAGGAAGGTGATAAATTAGGCGTTTTCGAAGTTTTATTTTGGGCATTTTTTGGAGTTCGAAAGGTAATCTCTTCCTCTTAAGTGTTATTTGAATTTGTTTGAGAAAAATAAAATGTTGGTGTTTCTGGTGATCTATTTAAATATGTGTGTGTCGGTTTTGAAACATTTATATCTATTTCATCATCAGTGTCTAGAGTATTTTCTAATAAAGGATCTGTTCGTGATGGTGTTGATGATGTAGATTGATGCAGTTCATAAGAAGAGTTGTCAATATTATATGTTTGGGGGATGGCTGTCTTTATCAATATGACACGATTACCTGCCTGTCTAATGTCACATTGAGAAAAATGGTGAGCACAAACATATTTTACAGAAAGTTCTTCATGAGTTAAAATAGTTAAGTCCATATTTCCTTGAGAAAAAAAACCAGAACAAATTCAATTAGAAAATAAAAATGTAATTAAATTATATATATATATTATATTCATTAATAAAAATAATTAACTCAAGTTAAGTGAACACAGTGGCACAACTTTACAATAAAGAGTCCAAGTAAATATTTCCAGACTAGGGAAATTCCCCTTATACATATCTCATAGTCAATTAATAATTTAACAAATATAAACATGGATTATTTTTAAATCAACTGAATAATGCAAAGTTTTTTTAACATTGTTTTATACTAATACCTAGTTAATTTTTTAAGTGATTATATAATTACTTTGATTTTATAATGTATGCTATTATAATATATTATTGGAAGTGACTATTTTCACGTCCGAAGTGAAAACATGTATTTTCACGTCCTGCTCTGTGATTGGTTGAATTATTGACAGGAAAAATATTGATAAATAATTGAAAACCGCGTAAATTTGAATTAATTATTATATATATCCTAAGTCTGAAACCTGTTTGATGAATTATTTTTAAAAGCAATATTTATAAATTTTATTACAATCGTAATATTTTATTACCTACCTTTTCATGAAATGCTGTCATTTAAATTGGTTTTACACTTTTACCTTCTACTAAAATGAATATTACATCAGGTAATAATTATATTATATTTATTTTTTTTAAATATATACTAGGTTAAGATACCTACTTTATTGATCTTGGTTTTCTATAAATATAGGAGAAAGAACAATGTGCTTACAAATTTTGAAGACATAGTCTATGCAAATAATGCAATAGAGTACGATGCTTTATATGAAAAACTGAAAAACACAAAAATAGAAAATGTAATTAACTATTTTGAAAAAAACTGGCATCCTTTAAAAAATGAGTGGGTCATCCACTTTCAATCCAAGTTTTTGACATTAGGTAATAGAACCAACAATAGGCCTGAAAGTATCAATCAAAAAATAACGCAGGTAGTAACTAAACATTCGAGACTGGATCAATTATTTCAAGGGTAACACATTTAATACATTATATATATTATATATAAAATGGCTTCTGCCTTACAAGAATTTAAAGCATAAAAGTTAAACTAAATAATTATTGTTTTATAGGCCTAGAAATGTTGATGGTAACTCTAAGAACAGAAAGAGACCATGTGGCCAATGAATGTTTTACTAAAACTCCCAGTTATTTTAACGATTTATCAAATAGTGAAAAAGAAATATATCGTCATCTAACTCCATATGCTTTCAATAAAGTTGTGAAAAAATTCAGACTTATAGCTAATGTGCAGATAATAACAGTTGATGAAAATTCACGAACAGTTACCATTCAATCTAGTGAAGGGATTTTAAATACTTCTAAATGGAAATGTAGTTTCTCATTTGCTACGAGTATGAACTTACCTTGTCATCACATTTTCGAAGTACGACAAATTTTTACAGTACCATTGTACAACACATCTTAGTGCTGAAAGGTGGACAAGACAATTTTACTCTAAAGTATGTAGATTAATGCCTGCAAATCAAACATTAAATAATCTAGATGAGGAATGTACTAATGAAAACCACGGAGTCAGTATTTCAAAGGTAGAAAAGAAAAAAAAGAAAATACCAAATACACATGAGAAATTTAGACAGGCTCATATAGAAGCCAAAAGATAGCTTCATCAGAGTCTACAGGAAACAAATATGAACAACGATTAAATTTATTAAAACATATTGCTCATTTATGGGAAAATGATAAAAATATTACAACCACGCAGATGGGCTTGTTTGTTACAAATTATTTAATTTTATACCAATAACTGATTTTTAGTTAATCAAATCTTAAATAAATAATAATGAGATAATTAATCTCAAATAATAATTTTTTTTTGAAAATATTCTAGTTAGTAGTTTTACTATATATATATTTTTTACTTACTGATTTTTTTATCCTATGACAAATTTATAACCAACTGCAAAATGCTTAAATATGTTAAATTTATAAAATTTAATAAACATTTAAAATATAAAAATAATAAATGTCTTCCTTTATAACATAATATTGTGTTATAGGTATTTATGTTTTAAAATAGAATGGAATTCTAAAATAAGTTGAATGGAACATTCAAATGTGGTGGGCACATTATCATCATTATCTTTATCAGTACATTTACTTATTAATATCACGACCAATCAGAGAACAGGACGTGAAAATACAAGTTTTCACGTCGGACGTGAAAATAGTCACTATTATAAAATCAATGGTAATTCAAAATGAATAACTAACTAGGTAGTTAGGTAAGTTAAAAAGCTTTAAAAAACAATTTTTTACTAGGTATGCCCATCTTTGGTTTCATAATAATTAATATTATATTTAAAATTATTTTATATTTTATAAATTAATGCTTCTGTCTATGTAAAGTTCCTATTGTAAATTTATTTATATACCTAGACTAATTCATCAGTATACTACTGACCTGATTTTTTAACCCATTCTTGTGCACGAATAGGATCATTTTTGGGAAAATGAAACAATGTTTACTATGTTCTTCAACTTTACTTCTAAAGCAGTTGAAGAACACACATTTATTTCTCCGAGCCATTATAATGATATTAATAATTAAACAACAATACGACAAATGACAATGTTTATGCTCAGCTGATCAAGTTCAACACATACAATTATTTGATGATATAGTACATAATTATACGTAATTCTATTTCCGAAAGTAGATAAGTGGATGTGTTTGTTATTCATTATCCTATGACGTATTGGGATTTGGGAAGTCCTATTACGCATACTTATTTTTATATGCTATTAACTAACAGCAATTAATAGGAATTAGGAAGTAGTGCAGCACGCAGTACGCATCGACACGGAGGACGGCGGCCCCGTCGACCACCAGCCGCCGCAGTACCCAATTTAGCTGGTAATAAACTAGCGCTCCTAACGAGTCGGGTACAAACTAAATATTCTCGGGTACATTTCCGATCGAAAGTTATTACCAAACTATCTATGTATGTTTAATCTATGGTAATAGGTAATAATATAACTTATGAGTAATAGCGTTTTCCACCGGTCTGCACTTTTGCACCAAGTGTGCACTGGAATAGTTCACTGATAATCGTACTGGTGCAACACAATGCAAGAGCAGATGAAACATAAATTTTTCTTTATCATTTCGGCTTTATCATAATTCTGATTAATGTTAGGTTAGGAAAATAACAAACATATAAATAAAATATTTGTACCACTGCCTATATTATTTTCTATAGTCAGTTGTCTACTACCAACCTATATAAATATTTATTTTTAATATTTTTGATATTGTGTTTGTGTATGAAATATTTTAATTTATAATTTAAAAATTCTTAATACCTAGTCTGTACTATTGTACATCATTGAATTTAAATCATGGATAGACACAATTTAGTCATAAAAATAGGATCTGAACCTTACTATTTCGTTGTGTATTCACTTTGTTACAAATGCTGTCAATACATTATATATATTTTTTAGGTGAAGATGTAAAAGAAGCGGTCTGTTCTTATGGTATTTGGACAGAAGGCATAACTAAGTTCATGTTAGAACAGTATGGAAAATTGATGAATTATGTAGGACCGATGAAAAAATTCAAAAGGAAAGTTGAAATGTGGAAACACTTAACTGACGAAATTGAAAAAGAGTTCAGTGTTAAGTTTACCTACTTACAAGTAGAAAACAGATATAAAACTGTTTGTAAAAGAAAAAAAATTATTATTGACAACAACCGAAGTACAGGTGCATCTCGTATGGACGATGCTTACGAAAATGAGTGGAATAATATTACTAAACACGATGATAGTATATTGCCTGAAGTTCTCCGCAGTGCAAAAACCTTTGTAATAAACAAAAAGAACAGTCCAGAACCTTTCCCGAAAAAACCTAAAACAGATTCTGCTCAACAAATGCTATTAAATTACCTAAAAGAAAAAGAGATAGCCAAGGAACGGCGCCATAAAGAAAAAATGGATCTTCTCAAAAGTCTTTTCAATAAATAAATTTAATTTCTTTACATTTTTCCATTATAATATCTTTAACCATTTACATTTAAATTTCAAGACTAAGATTATTATTTCTTTAAGTACAGAGTCATTAATTTTATAAATATTTAATTTTGTTAAACTACTTGATAAAGTATTACTCATATACTTAAGTTTCTAATAGCTTTTATATTTTATGTTTTAATCATGTCATTATTAATAAAAATTTTCTACTTAAAAGTTATCTGTCATATTGTTTGTTATAATATATATTATTTTTCTATTTATAATAGCAATTATAACATTTAATTATTTTATATATTTTATACACCATTATAATATAATATACCCGTACCTTTAATAATAGGTACATGCTTTTACTATACATTAATTCCAAAAAAACATCTGTAGTCTTTGTTAAAATTAAATATTTAGTATGTATATTTCATCATTTTATAATATAACAATAAAATCTTTTATTTTAGTTGAACAAATATAATAAAATTATTAAAAATATTGAAGAGAATTTTTAATAGCATCTCTTTTTGATTCTCCATTTTTTCTCTGGTTAAAATCAGAATCAATAAAATCATTTTCTGGATCTGTAGATGGTCCAATTTCATTATCCAGTTCAATTTCATCATTCATATTTATGCACATATTGTGTAGTACACAGCATGAAATTATAAATTTTGTTATTTTATCTACATAGTGTATATCAAGCTGTAATAATTGTCTAAATCTTGACTTGAGAAGACCAAAAGTGTTTTCAATTAGAACTCTAGTGGCACAAAATGTTTTGTTAAAAATAATTTGTGATTCAGTGAAGTTCCCATAATTTTTGTAAGGCACTAATAACCATTCTCGAATACTGTAAGCTCCATCTCCAATGATATGGTATTTTGTTCCATACATTGAAGGCAGCTCTTTGCTGATATCAGAGAGAGCAAATACTCTTGCGTCATGTATTTTTCCAGGTGCACCCGTAAAAACATCAATAAACCTTTTCTTATAATCACATATGGCTTGTAGAGTTATTGAAGGTATATCATGTCTATTGGTATATGTGCTTTTTATTTTATGAGCGGGAGTCCGTATTGGTATTGATGACCCATCAATACAACCTATAACTCCAGGCATCCCAGACACCTAATTGTTATAGATAATGTTAAATATATATGACAAACATTTAAAAAAAAAACATAAAAATACTTTTTGAAACTCTTGTGATAAACCAACGCTTCCCTCATTGAAGTTAATAAATTTAGATGAAATACTAACAAGAAAGTCCATAACTCGGTTGTTTATTCGGAACTGAGTAGTTAATCCAATTCCAAATCTTTCAGAAACATCACGTAAGCTACATTTATTTGCTGAAAACCTGTAACATTATTTTTTAGTTATTTATAAAAAATACAAAAAATAATTCCATATTCCCATCCCTATTGTCTACCCTATTGAGCAAATCCTAAATACGCCACTGTAATGAAGAACAATAAAATATTTTATTTTACCATATAAATGAGAGAATATGATTTTCAGATGTGATGGTAGGATCACTTAAATTGTTTTTTGGAAAAAAAATTGACTCCTCGAACATTTTGACTACGTAGTATGCTGTACACCTCTCCATTCGAAAGCTGCCTTTAAACTATAATATAAAATGAATATATTACATTATAAAATATATGAATATTAATATTTAGATAAGTACCTAGCTAATTAGTGATGAACAACATTTTAAGATGTTTAAATAGATAGGCACATTTTTAACTATTTGAATTTTTCAATTGTAGTCTAATAAATGTGTAAGTAAATTAATATTCAATATTATACAAACCTGTGGATCTGTATACGCATGAACAACATCCGTTATATAATTATTTATCTTCGGAATTATATTTTTTTTTTTTGATAATATGTGTTCAATGATTTCAATATCTTCTTCACTGTCACTTGACGAAAGGTATTCCATAAGAGCTATAATTTTTGGTTCATCCATATTGATGTAACACTGCACTTTATAATTTTTCTTAAGTTATAACTTAAAAAGTAATAATAAAGTTATAACACAGAATAGATTAAATCTAATAATTAATCTATTCTGTGAATTAGAATGAAAAATGAATCTTTTCTGTCTCTGTGGTAGTGTGGTTATAACTTTATGACAGAAAAAACTAAAAAGTAAACTATGATTCATGTGTATGCACATTATAGTGTGTACTGTGTACATCAACTACCAAAATAAACTCGTTAACACGTCTTATCAATTAATATTATCATAAAATAATCTGGTTGATAAGAAACACCGCCTCGAAAGGCTCGTGCGATTATCATTGCACTCGGTGCAAAAAACTGGCGTAGTGCATTGACGTGAAACATAAAATAGTCCACTCGGTGCACATTAATCTTGCCGGTGGAACATAAAAATGTGCACTGGTGCAGTCAGTGCAGACCGGTGGAAAACGCTATCAGTGGCGATCAGGGGGTGTTAACTAGCATATTATAAGAAACTGTGATAGTCGCGTAGACAAAAGTCATACCAACCCATAAACATTATTGTACATATGTCGCATGTACCAGTACTGTAACAAAATAAATACAAATTAGTAAACACATTATGTATAAAAATAAACCTAGTTACCAGCCCAATAGCCAATTATACAAAATTCCATCATTTATCTCTTTTCTATGATTTCCATTATCCCATGGACATTAGTCGTTGTCCATTACGTATTTACTTATATTTTCAATTTCAACCTATCGAGTTTTAACTGTTTGAAGTGTTTTGTATAAGTGTCTATTAGTGTTTTATAGTGTTTTATTACAATATAATATGCCTTCTCCGTTGTGTGTTGTAAACGGTTGCAACAGTAGGAATGGTATATCTAAACACAGGTTTCCTAAAAACGATATTCCACGTTTTCTCATATGGATAAAACGATCGGGAATCGAAAGTTGTTAAGTATGGCTCATGAAAAGGTCTAAGCATCTTACGTCATGTGTGATCTACACTTCGACTCATCCTGTCATAGCCATGGTACAAAACAATTGAATCGTAATTCTATACCTACATTACTATTACCGGAATGTTAGTGAATTTATATAAGCTTTATATTAAACTAAAAGTTAGAAATTGATTAAATATGTAATGTTGTATTTCAATATTTTAACTAATATTGTACAAGCTGGTTGTGAAAATGTTACAATCTTTTAAACACTATTACATAAATATCAATTGTGGCGCAACAACCGGGGTGCAAAGCTGGGCAAGTTAATCACTTTTTTAAATTAGTTAAAGGTAAGTTACTTTAATATAAAAAGTAACTGAGTTAGAAAGTAATGTAACTTGACCAAATAAAAAAAAAAGTAACTTAAAAATAATTTAGTTACAATTTTGATGAGGAATTAGTAGGTAATGTAAGTTAATTACCCAAAATAAGTAACTTCCCCAACTCTGTTAAAATGCGTGATAGGTTTGGTTTTGATAAAAAAAAAATTAACTGCCCATAACTTAAAAAATAACAAAGTTAGACCCACTCTTTAAAGAGCATTTATTCATTATTTTTGGTATACTTTCATATGACATCGGCCGGTCACTTCCCTACGGAACACATTGTAAAAATTAATTATTAAGTAGGTGGGTAGGTAACTAACTTGAATTATTGGTGATGAATGAAAATTTAAATTGAACAACTGTCAACTGATAATTTTATCACCTTAATAACCTTAATTTATTGGAATATCAGTTATTAGAATACAACAAAATAAGAAATTGAAACATTTAATAAATGAAAAAAAACTACTAAATAACTAGTTACTTATTCTTTTTAACGAGTTGGATTAGATTATTTTACACACTGAATTCAACTAGTTAAGTTACAAAGTTAATATGAATTAAAACTAACTTAACTTTAACTTTCCAACTAGTTAGTGCCCAGCTTCGCTGGGGTGGATGGCGATGCTATAGTTTATATTGAATTCAGTATTCAAACGATTCTGAATTTCTGTTATGTAGCTAAGTTATTGGTTTTAAAACAATTATGTTTTATTTGAATTTAGCATCAGATGATATGTGTGGAATTTCTTTCTTGGATCGTTCTGCTAGTACCTCAGAAATTAAAGAAATTAATAATAAAGTCATTCCAGTTGTTTGCACAGATAGTTTAACAGGTAAATATCAAAAATAAATTGATTAAAAATACAAACATTGGTATTAGTTATTAAAATATGTTTTATTTGTATTTAGCATCAGATGATATGTGTGGAATTTCTTTCTTGGATCGTTCTGCTAGTACCTCAGAAATTAAAGAAATTAATAATAAAGTCATTCCAGTTGTTGGCACAGATAGTTTAACAGGTAAATTTCAAAAATAAATTGATTAAAAATACAAACATTGGTATTAGTTATTAAAATATGTTTTATTTGTATTTAGCATCAGATGATATGTGTGGAATTTCTTTCTTGGATCGTTCTGCTAGTACCTCAGAAATTAAAGAAATTAATAATAAAGTCATTCCAGTTGTTTGCACAGATAATTTAACAGGTAAATATCAAAAATAAATTGATTAAAAATTCAAAGATACATATCATTGGTTGCTCAATTTAAGTATTTAAAATATAAATTAACTAATTTGTCAACAGGGAAAAACAAGTATAAAGGAAGTATACTAAAAACGATAAATGTTAGAAAAATAATAGATCTAACACCAAGAAAAGGCCGTTTATATGACGCTCTTAAGGAAGCTAAAAAGAATAATTCTATGTTGATGCATAGAAATATTGCTTTTAAAACCAGAATGATGCATGCTGAGAAATATATGGAAGACAACAAGCAGTATTTGATGAAATTAAATGATATAACTTGCAACTTTATTGAGTCATAAATTAGAACCCAACACAAAAAGGCGCGTGGAAGACGGTTTTCATTAAATGATAAAGTATTTGCGTTATCCTTGTTCAAGGAAAGTGATAAAGCCTACAGATTATTACAAAAAGTATTTACTCTCCCGTCAAGAAGCTCTTTAATGAACCTTTTGAAAAAAATTCCATTTCAACCAGGAATAAATAAAATAATTTTCCAACACCTTAAAATTACAGTGTAAAGAATAAAAAATTCTTTGGATAAATATTGTACGATTTTGTTTGACGAAATATCATTATCTGCTGCTCTACCATATATTCCAACTTTTGATAAAGTTGTAGGTTTTGAAGACCTTGGTGAAGGTAAAAGAAAATCAGTGTTTGCTGACAAGGCATTAACATTCATGGTAAGAGGTATAAGAAAAAAATTGTAAGCAGCCAGTGGCTTTTATGTTCACAAACAGCTCTATGAAAACTCCAAATTTAGTTAATGCTATTAAGGAAGTTGTTGAGGCAGTTCAGTTAACGCTGCTTAAAGTTATTGCTTTTAAATGCGACCAAGCAAGCACTAACGTGGCAGCTATAAATATATTAAAAGCGGAAACTAATGCCAAATACTTAAGAAAATCTCATAAGGAAAAAAGAAATTTAGGATTTGAATTGGGTGGTCAAGAAATTGTGACGTTAATTTGATCCACCTCACCTTTTAAAATGCATGAGGAATAATTTAATCACAAAAAATTTAAAATTTACTGACAATGATGGTAAGAACAGAGTTGCTAAGTGGGATCATATCTTCCAACTATATGAATTGGATAAACATGAATGTGTGATTCATCGGTGATCGTATAAAACCCAAATTGACTGATGCACATGTATATACAGATAGAATGAAGAATATGAAGGTTTCTCATGCTGCCCAGATTTTTAGCCAACGAGTCGGCTCAGTCATAAAAATTTTGGCAACTTGGTCAAGTATGTATTCGATTAAATTTAACATTTTATTTTACTCTTATTAATTTTTATTTAATTTACTTAAGGCAAATCAGAGGACAGTAAATTGGATCCAGCTGCTGAAGATACAGGTGTGCTTTGTCTTTTTATAGACAAACTTTTTGATAGTGTGAATGGCAGCACAATTTTACCACCAGCTGGAAAAAATTTGAGATGTGCAGTGACAAAAACATCTGCACACTGGGACTTCTGGAACCATGCCCTAAGAACACTTGAAACAATGAACTTTGATTGTAAGCACAATTAAGTTGTTTCCATAAAAAAATGGATTGAAACAATCAAAGGGGTCAAATATTTATGCCCTTGGTTAGGAATAAGCCCTGATGGTTTTATTGAAAAATTAAATGACTATTTTCTTATTGAAATAAAATTTCCAATTTCTGGTAAGAAATTTAGTGGATGAGACTTAATCATAAAACTTAAATATATAAAAATCAGTAATGAATGCAGGTTAACATTGAATAAGAATAATTCATACTATGATCAATGTCAATTAGGACTTCTTTCATGTAACTTGAAAATGGCCTATTTAATTATATATGCTTCAGTTAACGATTCAATAATAGTTATATATGAATTTTCAGATATTTGACTAGTATTTGTATCATTTTCAGTCTCATTTGGTAACATAGACAAAACTCTATTTCTATTTATAGGATATATTCCTGTTTTTTCAAATCCAGATAGAATATTTTGAGCTTTTTTATCATAAAGTTTTGATACAGTAGATTTCAGCAATGCTGGAAAACAGTCTTTATGTATTGTAGCAGCCTTCATTCATCTTTTAGTAGTTGATTTCCAATCATCCAATACAGCTCGCCATGAACCTTTTAACGGTCTAAAAAATGCAACATCTAATGGTTGAGTAATATGTGTAGAATTTGGAGGAAGAAAAATAAAATCTATGTTAAATTTTTCACCGAGTTTTATGACTTCAGGAGATAAATGAGAACTCAAATTATCCACTATTACAACTGTTTTCCCATTTAATCTTCTACAATATGGAATAACTAATTAATGTTCCATCAGCTGCAGCTGCAAACATAACTGATGTTGATGATTTGGTCTGATTCATGACCCTTTCAGGGTATTTGATTCCTCTCTTGCATATTATTTTCTTTCTTCCAGGATCGTCACTTAAATTAGTCTCATTATAATTTATGATATTGCTGGGTGGCACATTTTCAAGGGATATTGTTAAATTATCAAAATATTTATTAATATCATCAGGAGTAACGGCTGCTCTGCTTCTTTTGATATTTTGACACATGCGCAGAGAAATAATATGTTAAATAATAATATCTGTTCATAAATGATTTAATCCACTCAACACCAGGACAGTTATTTTTAAATGATTTGACAATACAACCGACTATCGACAAATGATACTTTACAAACAACCTTACTTCAAATTCTGTTATTGGATATCCCCATTCAGAACATTTCACAATATTGCTTACAATAGACATTTCAATATCTTTTGACAACACTGTTTGACCCCCTATTTTTTTAACTTTAAAATCTGGATTTATTTGTTTTTTTCTGTTATACTTTTGAAGAACATTATATGGTATCCCTGTACTTTTTGCAGCAGATCTAATTGAACTTCCTTGTTCAATAATAGTAAGAGCATCTTGTATTTCATTTTGGTCGTGATGTCTATGCCTCTTACTTCTTGGATCAGGAATGTATTTACGTGCCATTTATAGTAAAAACACATAATTGTACCTATTAAAAATTATTTTAAAAGTAGTATGCATGTACAATTGTAATTAGCAAGTTTTTTCATTAGTATATTCTATTAAAGTGTGGAATTTCTCCGTTTGTACAATTAAATATGCACAAATTGTATTGACCCTAATCACCTCATTAAAATTGAAAACATTTTTTTTTCTAGCATAAAAAAATATTGCAAATACGAATTTGAAATTTGTTTAATTACACTATTGATACCTCATATAATAATTATAAAATATATTTGATGTTTTTACTGTTTTAAGTGTAGAGCCACGATGAGTTTTTTGGATTTGGCTTATAGTGAAAAAGTTGATTACAGTTTTGATGTTATCAAATATCAATTAATGACCAGTGTTGCAATATCTTGTGCAATATAAATTGTACAGAAAATGTTCCGGTTTATTAAACGGTCTCAGAACAGTTCTTCCAAAATCTAATATTCCTGATAATATCATGGAAGAACATTGTTGCCAACATAATTTATTAATGACCCTAGACCATATTAACGGTATTGCCAACATGTTTTAAAAATATTAATTAATACTGCATAATGTACTTATTAATGCATTATTTTAATTTATTATAACGATATTGTTTAATATAAGTTATAACCTACAAATTAGAATATCTGTCAGTAAATAGAGACACATGACTTTTACCAAGTTGCTAATTTTCTATCCTTAATCCTTATGAAGAAGCTAGCTGTAAGTAAAGTTGTAAGTATATATTGTTTCCTTTTGTTCTAAGTAGTTAGTTGTTTGTCAAATAATTCGTCAAAAAATAATAATTGTTGGTTGTTAGTCAAATAGTTGTCAAAAAATATGAATTGTTTAAAAATAGTAATTGTTGGTCGTTTGTCAATTAAACCGGTAAAAAATATTAATTTTAAAAAATAATGTAAAATAAATAATAAAAATGTAAAAAAATATAGGATAGAGGCTATGGTGATGGAGGTGGACCGATTTGGCGTCTTAAGTAATCAGCATTGGCTTGACCCATGCTTCTAAGACATCTCAATACGTCATTATCTTCATTGAGCTGTTCAATTGCTCGTCTTATTAGCGTTGTGTTTACAGCACGTTCCCCTCTGGAAGTTTGATCCCGGATCTAAACAGGAAATATAATGATTATATGAATAATATATTCATTATAATGTAATTTAGTTGTTTTCATCTCAATGATTGTCCTAACAGCATACCTACCGTAAGATTTTTTCTGACTTGAAACATCTCCACATAATACTGGTTTTCCAAAATTCTCAGTTTTCATATACAGCGGAAAATAAATTAGCAATAACAATACAATATAATTTGCCAAAGAAATTATGCCTACAAAGTAATTAGTATATAATTTGATGTTGAAAAAAAATGTTCATAAATATATAAAAAAATAATTTATAGATTATTACGTATAAAGTCCCAGATGTTGGGATGCATCCCAAAAAACCTGAGCAATTGATTGTGGAATGATTCCAAGTAATTATTTGTTCTTATTTCGATGGCAAATACAGTTATTAATTCAGGTCCAACTTGAACCAACCAAAAGTTTTGTACGTATCTGTTAATCAAAACATGTCAATTATTATTTTTTTATTTTTATTATTTCACATAGATATGATAAGCTGCTAAGTGTTCAATAAATATATATATATATATTACATACCCGATTAAAAATGTTTCCATGCGTTGGTAAACTTCAATATTTTGATGTGCAAAATCTAAAATTGCCCTAAAACCATCATTTATACAACAATTTGGGCAACTTTCATTTCCTCTGTTGGCTGGTAAATGAGGCAATGCTAAGACCTAAATTACAAACTTATATTTCATATACAATTTATTTTATTTATATAGGTACTATACCTAAGTAGTTCATTACCATTCGCAATACACGGGCAGCTACAGGATTGGTTTTAATGAGGTCTAATACCAGATTATACTTGCGCCGACAATATCTCACAATTGACTAAAAGAAAAGTAATTATAATTTTTTTACAAAACATAAATTATTGTTTTACAAATTGTCTACAGCTTATGTAGCATAAAATAAATAATATTAAAATGCTTAACCTATTACCTGGCAGAAATGGAACCAACAACATTGTAGTCTACTCTCTGGAAACACCTCTTGTACAGCATTCATCAGCCCACGCTCATAATCAGTGATGATTGTAAGACCATCATATTCCAATGGTAACATATTTCTAACTACTCGAAAGAAACTGATATATGCTTGTTCTGTAGCCATGGACAAGAGTGCATATACAATTGGAAATGACTAGTAAGCATTATCAAAATGTTATTTACCTAATTATTATGTTTCAGTAATATACCAAAATAAACTTACAACATTTTTGTATACAATTTGAAAGGTCATTAAAGAACCTCTACGGAACTGTTTTGGTGAACTCGGAGTGGTCTTAAAGGTTCCGTCACAACCTGCATATGTTACAGCGCGTAACTCTTCGCGAAACATAGCTATCATATCCAAATTTGCAAATATTACACCTATTGTAATACCGTCAACAGTTAATGCCTGCTGAAAAAACTCTGACGGTGGTTCACGCAGAGTGGTTCTATAGGTGATATGTTCTGGCATGTTTAAGAGATGTATTAATGCTGGAATTGTCTCTGGTATTTTCGGGCGTCTACAGCTTTTCATTCTCTTGCATCTATGTTGAGCCTGTTGAAATGTATAGCCAAGACTTCCAGCAGGATGACTGGAATGTTTATTAAATTATTATAATAATCAGTATTTAGTTACTATAAAATGTTCTTTACCTAACAATTTCTTCATTGTATATGTGCCGGATAGGCATGGACATAGCACCTAATGTTGTAGCTCTCCTCCCGATAGCTCTTCTCAAGTATGGCATATCAATGTCTTCTTCGACAACTCCATGGTTGTGTCCTCCAGGTTGAAGCTGCATACGATATTCTGGATCATGAATATTTTCAATGATGGCTGTAGCTGGACAGTATTCATTCACTTTTTTATTACGTTGTTTTTCACAAATTAAGTACCTTATTGAAAAATAAAATAATAATTATTATGCATTATATTTGAATATTGTAAGTCAGTTGAATACTAACATTTTATTTCGTAGAACACTTTTTTTGTAATATTTATATTGAAAATTGTCAATATAAATATTAGATTTATCATGTACACCTGGTATACATATGTAGGTCCGATTAAGTTGCATATTTTCTAAAATTAAATTTTTTTTTCCTTGAATAATATTTTTAACATGATTATTTTTAATAAATATTGATTACCGGCATCATAGTTACTACTTGGCTCTATATTTTCATTTTCGTCATCACTATCTTCATTTATAACTAAAAATAAAATATATATTTAATGGCATTTAAATAAGCAATAAAATTAATAAATTATATATTACTTACCATCGTAGTCACTTTCTATATCAGAATTATCCTCAACTAAAGAAATGTAAAAGAAACGTACTTATAGCTTACAATAATATTTTGTATACATTATAATTACAATTTAAATTATCTAAAAATATATGTTCAATATGTTTTTAATATTCTTAACAAACGTGCATAATATCACTTATTGACTTACTTTTTAAAAATCCAAATTAATAATAGGCTGTAGGCTGTATAAAAGGCTGGGCAATTTATCTTATTTTTTTAACTTGTTAAACCAAGGTAATATAGAAAAATGTAAGTTAAGGTTAAAGTTAAATTTTAAATAGTAAATTTTAAATTTTTTATTTTTCAAGCAATGACTAATAATACTTTAGTACCTACAAGCAGCTACAAAGATTGTAGAATTTTATATTTTATTTGTATTCTGCAAGTTTCCTGTATATTTTGATAATCTCTCACTTCAAATTATGGCAGATTTTAATCAAGGTTCATATTATATAAATTAATAATAAATTTCAGTTTATTCTATTTTTCTGTTAAATATTACAATTATAACAAATAACAGTAATTTAATAGAGTTCTCTAATGTGTATTAAAAATAAATTGCTGCAAGTAGGTATTTATATACTTAAATAAATTTACTTCGTAACATGATAAAAAATTAATGCCCAGCCTTGAGTGTATTGTGAACCATTATGAAACTTCATAATTTTTACTTAAAAAAGTACTTACTTGGAGCATGATAATTATGGTCAATTAAATGGTTCTCAATTGTGATTTGACCTTCCAAATATACATAATTATGTTCACTCAAGACATCAATTTGCTCCATAGTTAATATTTGTTAAATTAAAACAATAAAAATGAGAAGTAAAATAATTACTAACAATAATAAAAGATTACAGAAATCTCTTTTGTCAAGAAAGCTCAAAAGACACTTTGACACTATATGCATTGAATCTTCAATAGGTGTAGGTACAATTTTAATTTAATTGGGGAAAAAATGGTTTTTGTTGTTCGGCTTATAAATAGCATAAAATAATATATTATATTGAATTAGGATCATGGTACTCATCATAATTTATAAAATAATACTTACCATTAATATAATTTTATATTTTTTTTTCAATAAATTAAATTATTTTTATTTTTAATTAATAAATTTTTTACTAAGAATTATTTCATAACATTTATTAACTAACCGGAGTACCTACGATTTTTAGTAATCATTGGTGATATTTTAAGGGACTTCCTAAAAGAAAATCTTTGGGAACCTATATTATGGTACATAGTTTATTAACGAATTTAAAATTATTTATATTATTTAGCTTTAATGGATAATTATGAAAATATAATTTATTTTATATTAATATTTAAATTGTAAAATAAATATATTTGAATATATAATATATCAGTGGTTATTGTTAGGTTGGTGTCACCCTTGAAGCGGGTTAGGTGGGATTTTTACTTTTCTAAGTTGGCAACAATGAATTCGAAAATTCCGCTATCATTAAATATGATTTTGGAAGATGTGTACCCATCTCTAAACTGTCTCAGAACAGTTGTTAAGTGTTAATAGTTGAACAACTATTAAACAGTGAAGACTAAAATTGATAAAGATAAATACATAATTTCCTATAACCAATAATACGATAAAAAAAAGTTTTTGACCCGATTCCCCTCAAAGACCTTAATCACCCCGTTTTACGGTACATTTTGACACTGTATTTTGTAAACAAATGTTTATTCACTTGACTGATGTTTACTTTAAGTAAGTATTACCTTATCTTAACCAAAATGTATAATAAAATACACAATTTTATGTTTTAATTAATAAATTGTATTTGCCTAAAATAATTGTACGATTGTTAAATACATTTTAAGAGTAGTACAAGTTGTACATGTTATTTATTGTACCTACTAATAATTAATTGACTGATCATCATTTATTTCTATATTAATACCACTTTTACTGATATTTTTCGAGAAATGTTAACCACCACACAGATAACTGTAGTAATTTTATCAATAGGCAAGTACGACCAAGGTACTTTTTGTTGTAAGATTTAAAAAATTCAATTCTTTGGATTGCTAATTCTATATGCACTCGAGCTCTGGCTATTTCTGTATTTTCAATACTATCTTTTGTACTTAGCTGTTTGTTCGTACCTAAAAATAGTGGTCTAAATAACTTTACACTTCTATCAGTACATTCCTGTTCAATTAAAAAACCTTTATCGACCATGATAGCATCTCCTTCTGTGCATTTGTCCAAAATTCCACTGTTGACAAAAATAAATTTATCACTCGGTCTTCCGCCATACACTGAGCTTAAAAAGTAATCAAGCCATCTCGAGCAATTCCAACCATAATTTTAATTGTATTATTGCCTTTTTAGTGTTAATAAGTTCGTATTCTACAATTTAAACTTTTTGGCTTTTCGATTGTTGTTTTGAAGCAATCAAGTATCACCCTGGTTTCTTTATAATTTGTAAAACAGGAGGTAAATTATTTTCCATTTTACTTTTAGAAAGCCATACAACCATTGATTTAAAAATCAGAAATAAAAGATCGTTTCTATAAAACAATTTTTGCAAGATGTATCAGGTATTCCAAATAACACTGAAAAACTTTTATAGGACATATTTAACTTTAAACTTAAACAAAGTTAAACATATTTCTGTGTCTAAAGAAAATTGTATGCTGTACTGCAGTTTAGCCATTAAGATATTTGATTAATATCTTTTAAAAACTCTATTTTTGAAAGGTTCGTAAAGGAATTAATATCTGAATCTGACTTTATTAAATTCATAAGGGTAATATTTATGGCTGAAAATTCAGCTGGGTCAACTTGAATGCCAATATCTTTTGAAGTGGCATCAACTACAAACTCTGCTGGGCCATCTTGAATGTCAATATCTTTCGAAGTGGTATCAACTGCAGTCACAGATGACTAAGTATTTTGTTCCTCAGCTGTATCATCAAGTGGCAAATGTTCACACAAGCACTCTTCTTCAGTTATTTCTCTATGTTGTACTAGTTTAAGGCCCCTGCAAACCCTATTAATTTTTCATCAAAACGATTTTAGCGACTGACAAAAGTTAAAGTACTTCTAGTGGTTTGATTTAAAAAATGTAAAGATTTTTTAATTGGTCAACAAGTCTACTTTTCATCGGTCGACCATATTTTTTATATTTTTTATATTTTAGTTATTTTTGAATATATTCAATACTAAAAACTTATAAATTTATAAATTGTAAAATCTTTATTCTCATCAAGAATTGGCTAAAATTGAAAAAGTGCTCCGACCGATGCAAAGTAAACTTGTATACTAACACAAACATCTTTACATTTTTTAAATCGAACCACTACAAGTAAACTAATTTTTGTCAGTGCGACGGCTATTTCATGTCCGTAAATTGGTTTTGAATATTTTGATCTAGATTCTAGATAATGACTAGTGCATGTGCGTGCGTGTGACCATAAACCAGATAAGAAATAACAATGTATTGTAAACTGATGCTGTTCACGGGTGATGGTAGGGGAGTATGCCCAAACTAATGATCATTTACTACACACACAAAGACAAGTAATCGCAGGAATTAAATAATTGCCTAAACACAACTCCTTAAAAATTACACATTTGCAGGGGCATTAATATATTTATAATTAAGAAACATAACACTCAACAAGTAAATTTAGTTTCTGTTTTTATACATAGATTAAATTTTTTAGAAAAAAAAATCCATTGTTAATAAATTGTGCTTTAAATTTTACAGTACAACTACAACAATGCATACATAATTTTTGTATGCATTATTATTTATTAAGAGTTGCAAGTGGGGTGAGCAATGATCATGCTCAAAAATCACACTATATATTAATTAGTAACTCGCGAGGGGGTTCTTAAATTATAAGTATTGATTATTCAAAGTTTAAAATGGTGAATTTACCTGGATAAATACATTTTTTGTCGAACTGTTGATGGTGTATTATTTCTTTCAGGTGAAATTTTCGATTCCAAATTATCTTCTTTTCCACTAAAAATGTATGTTACACAAAATTGCACTTATTTTAACATCAAAATTTATAATAATTTACCCTTTAAACATGAGATCTCGACGAGTAGATCTTTCAGCTGTTTGGACCCGTTTAATTTTTAATAGACTTGGAGTTGAAAAAGTCGTTTTGGTAAGTTTTGGGAGGGAATCGCACACAGTTTTAATTTTACACTTCGAAATGGTGAATTAGCTATAGGTAACACAACAAATTATATTATGATTTATGGTCTATGGAATTATTAAAATAATACAAGTTACATCCCTGGTATGTATTCTATGTAATTTGAGTATTAGTACATAATTATAATAATAATTACTTGTTTTAAATTATTAAAAATCATCTTTAATGAAATGATACGCTGTGACTAGAGACCCAGACACCGGGTATCTAATACGTACCCGGACACTGTTTTGCGAATGCACGGGGACTTGTATATTTTCGCCGCGATGTTATCACTGTTATCAGGTAGTTAGGTGTTATCAAATCCCGCGTAAATTTGAATTATTCTATATAATTTTATTCAAATGTTTTAAAATACCGGTTTCAGTGAACTGTTTTGACAATTGCAGTTTATTACCTACCTCTTGATAAAATACTGAAATTTGGATTGGTTACAAATGTAAATATATATTATTTATTTAAAAATAGTCAAAGGCTGTTTGTTTTCTTGTTTTTCTTCATATTTTTGAATTTAACATTGACAGTTTTAACAATGACAGCATTAACAAAGCTGTATAAATTAAAAATTAGTGTTAAATTAAATTAATTAAAGTCATCAAGATGTGCATAGGTGACACATTTGAAAGTTATGCAGAATTTGAAAAAGCCTTAAATAATTTCAAGACATCAAACTTTGTTGACTATTGCATTAAAAACTGCAAGACTATTTTATCTCAAAAACACAGGTACTCAAGATTGGCAAATACGTCTGAAGATTTGAAATACAATTATGTTAAACTTATGTGCATTCATGGAGGGGTCCACAAAAAAAAAAAAAAAAATTCCAAGATCAACGAAATACCTCGTAAGTATTCAAAGTATTTTAGATAGTATATATTATATCATATTTATTTTATTTATACATATATCTACCCTAAACTTTATTCAGAACTATGCTCCAAGGTTGTCAACCTTTTATTTATTTAATAATAAACAGTGAAGGAAATGCATTAGAAATTAGTCGAATGGATAACAACCATAACCCCTTATTATCTAAAACATTATTCAATCATCTTCCAAACCAACGAAAGATTAACCCGCAAAATAAAACTGAAGTTCTTGAGTTAATGGAATTAAGAGCAAACAAAAAATTAATTCAACACACAATGCAACTAAAGACTGGTAAAATTATAACACTGAAGGATCTTTCTAATATAATATATACTACAGGTAAAACAAAAAAAACAAAAATGTATTAGTTATAATATAGTTATAATCTACTCATGTCTTATTATGGTTAATAAAAACAATTATTCAGGAAAAACAAACAGTGACAGCAGTTTAGATGAAATTGTTCAACAGCTACGAAATAAACATAACTGCACTGTAGAAATTTCTGTTGATAGTGGACATAATTTAATTAGAATTTTCCAGAGGTAAAAATTATTTATTCACATCTTTATATTATTCAGCGTCAACAGTTTTTACCAGTTAATGTTTATAAAGCATATTATATATGTATTTTAATTACAGGTTGTATTTGCTGATGCTACCTACAAATTGAATAATCTAAGAATACCATTGTATGTACTGATGGTTGAAGACGGAAATGGAGAAAGCGAAGTTGCAGCTTTAGGGTTGATGACAAATGAGGAGAAGGAAACATTACGATGGTTTTTTGAGACATTCAAAAAATTTAATGGCAGAAGTGAAGATACTAAATTTTTTATGACCGATAAAGATATGACAGAGAGACAAGTAATTAAAAGTAAAAGCAGTAAAAGAGATTCAACTAAGTTCCATTTCGACTGCCATAATCTATATTCAGCTTCTATAATGTCATCATAACCTTTTAAATCATTCTGGTAAAATGTAACTGCTGTTTTAAGATTTAAATATGGCTTATCTACAATCATATTTGGTAAAACGTATTGCAGAGAATTTATTATTTCATGATGTGATAAAAAAACGTTCATGCAATGATAAAATTATATCATCTAAGTGAGGTATAAAAACTGTTCTCCTATAAAATTCTTCAGTATTTTGAAAAGGAACATTTTGGCGGTTTCTTTGAGTAATGCATATTCTTGGCATACTTTCTTCCACATTTATTAAACCTCCTAAACGATTGACTTCTTCATAAATCTTATTAAATTCATCAGTTGCATTATCTCTTAATATTTGAAGTTGGATTGTTACCTGATTTACTCTATCAAGGGCATTTACTAAATCAATATTTTTAGTTTGTAAGTATTCTGATAAATGATAAGTATAACTTAACAATTAAGATGATACGCAGACAGAAACTAAAAATTTAAAATTACAGATGCTATTTAATAAGAAAGTTGTTCTGTTTGATGAATCACATTCTATTTGTTCAAGCGCAGCGACAATAGGTTCTAAAAATTCCTTAAACAGCATTACAGCCTCGTGGAGTAAAACCCACCGAGTTTCGCATAAAGACTTTAATTTGAACGACTGAGCGTTGGGTAGAATCTCTATAATTTTGTTTTTTAAAATTGTCGTTCTCTTTTCTGAGGAATGGAAAAAAAGCACAACAATCAGAAATAATACTAAATGAATTACGAATAGCTTGTGTTTTGGCAGCATCAGATAAACAAAGATTCATGGAATGAGAAACACAGTGAGTGTATAAAGCTTTCGGGTAACTCTTTTTCACAATTGTCTGAACACCACGAAAGTTACCTGAGTAGCAGCCCCATCGTAACCTTGTCCACGCAATTTATCCAAGTCCAAACCAATTTCTTTCAATGTATTTAGTAAAACGGTTGCTAAACCAAGACCAGTTACATCATGAACTGGTACAAAAGTAAGAAAATCTTCGAGAAGAACCACCAACTCTTCTTCAAAATACCGTATACAAATTGAAAATTGTTCTATTTGTGCCATATCTGTCGTTTCATCGGCAAGTACAGAAAAATAATTTGATTTGGAATTTTTTTTAATTATATCTGATTGAATAAGTTCTCCAAAAATGTTAATAATTTCATTTTGGATAAGTGGACTTGTATACATGGCATTGGAACTACAAGTTTCTAAATATTTTTTTAGCGTATTATCTTCATGTTGTGCACGATGTCCCAAAAGCCAACGAAAATTCCCATCATTTTGAATTGGTTCTTTCATTGATATGCGACCAGAATCTTGATGCCCACTTAAACCAAATTGTTGTCTACCGCACAATCGTATAGTCTGAATGATAGGCTCGAGCATATTACGATTTTGTAAAATATCCTCTTTAAGTTGATTATTTAACTGAACCAAAACATTATCTTGTTTATTGTTTAAAATTGCAATAATATTATCAGCATTCAATACAGCAGTGCGGTGATAATTATAACTAGCGTGACATCTAAAGGTTTCCAAAGCTTTTTTTAGATTTGTATAAGATTTAGTAACTAATCCACCTAAAGATTCATGAGAGCCTTTCCCAACTTGATTTTGGTTGAGAAAAAGAACACAGTACTTACAAAAGGCTCCTTCTTTACATTTAGAATATGCTAACCAGTTAAATGTATTAAGCCATTTGATTTGAAATTGTCTTTTAAATTTAGCATAAACTTTGAGTTGGAAAAATGAATTAGGATCAGGTGTCCATACATTATTTAAAATTGAAACCTTTTCTTCATTTGGTAATGAATCAACATGATTTACATAAAGACCAATATCATATTTGGAATTTATCGATTTTGATAAATCTTTCTGTGGTGATTTGTTACTTGTACCTAATAGTAATATAAAATAACATTAATTATATTATGTTGAATTGTAATTATAATTTTTAGTATATTTAAAAACTAATAAGCTTAAATTACTTGGAGAATCTAGTGCAGAAGAAATAGGTTCAGTCACTTCAGATAATACTGCAGTATTGCTCATTTCACAATTGTGGTTAATCTAATCAAATTATGCAAAATTCACCATTACAGCAAATTGAAATAGCATAAGTACACCAAAATAAAAATTAAATTAAACTTTATTTGTGGCATAAAATATTAAAAATAACGGCATTTAGTTAGAAAAAAAATATTATATTAGTTTCAGTAATAAGAAAGTACTATCATAAATTGTGGTTAATGCCAAAGCAATAGTATATTAAAAATAAAAAATAATTATAATATATTTAAATACTTCTTTACATAATATAAATACTGGCTACTAGAATAGTAGTTGAATGTAATAATGTATTTCGATTTGTTAAAATAAGATTTGCAATAAAATATTTAACAGTTCTACAGAATAGTTTATAACATGCAGAATTGGAGATTAACTCTTTGAGGGGCGAAAATTTCCTTTGGAAAAAAAGCCCATGTGGGCAATATGTCTCTTTACCATAACATTTAGTACGTATATCAAAATATTGATAATGATAATAAATGATGAAAAACGCGGGAAATAATATCAGACCAGTGGCAGTGATATTGTTTGATGCATGTATTAGATGATAATAAGGTGGTTGGTATGCTGACTATTATTAAAAAAATATTAAAAATAATTTTAAAAGTGGTTAAAATAGTAACCACCGCACCTGAACGGTAAAAAAAAAAAGTGGTTAGCATACTAACCACGGCTCCCCAAAGAGTTAAAGCAAAAGCAAAAGCTTTAGATTAGTTAAATGTAAGAATCGTTTTTGTTTTTAATACTTACCCAGTAAAAACTATTTATCACTTTATAAGTTTTAATGTTTTACGAATAACATGTTTTTCGTATAATACAATTTTTAATGGATTATGAAAATAAATTTTTGTCTCAAATCTCAATCCTTCACAGACCAATTTAATTTACCTTAGCTAAATTTAAAAATTAAATTAACTATTCCTATAAATTTGAATTTTATTATAAACATAACGTGATTTGTGAATGAGATAATTTGAATTTTTAGAATACTTACGGATTTAAACTCCGTTTTAGATTTTTTGCTGAAGAAGCTATCCAAGTTACCTTGTGCACGTTTTGGTTTTTTATCACTCATTTTTAAAACCATCTGCCAACAATTAATTTTATTTATTTATTAAATAGCAAAACCTTAAATAAATAAAAAGCCAAAAAGGTATGGACAAGGTGTTACAAAAACAAGTGTTACACTTAAGTTATGTTTACACGATGATAGTAAAGTTGCTCTCGCGTTAGTCGTTATCACGATTAAAGATAGTACTATCTTTAATCGTGGTCGTTATTATTTTAAGAATGATAACAATTTGAATATTCAATATGATAATTGATAATATCGATACTGACAGACACGGACTTAAGATATACAGGACTGGACACGAGATGAATATTGTGGTTACGAAATGTATTACAACAGGCGGAGTTCGGGGGTATATTTTCCTTTTAGCATTACTAGCGCTGTCTTAGTGGATATTTATGGAACTAGAAATTTGTATAATGTGTTCTAGTTCTATAAGTATCCACTAAGACGGCGCTAGTAATGCTAAAAGGAAAGTATCCCCCCGAACACCGCCTGTTGTACTACATTTCGTAGTCAACCCCCCACACCCTCCAACCTTGTCGTGTCCAGTCCTGTATATCTTAGTCCGTGCTGACAGACATGACGTTATACACGTTTTGTGTCTTTGTGATATTGCTTGAATATGGAAACAACGTAATACTATGCCGCATTGTCGTATAGTGCCTATGTATTTTATATTATTTTATAAATAATAATTTAAGATTTCCTGACATTTTGGGGGGGGGGGGCTGCAGCCCCCTCAGCCCCCCCCCCCTGGATACGCCACTGTTCTACAGTCTGTCCCGGCACATTATACTCCACCACCACCGCAGTGCGTCGCGAGTTGTGTCCAGTCGTTACGTGTCAACCGTCACTGAGCACCGCTGGCCGAGCCGAGTCAGCCAGTTTCCTACCGACCAACGTATGACAACCACCGGGCAAATCACAGAAGTCCAATGCCGTTCGCCGTCATTTCCAGTCAACCATATTTTCATCAGCATACCGCTGTCCGAGCCGAGTCACTGCTGACACCACTAAGGTGAGCCGTTCACGCCGGTAATAACACTGGTTGCTACACTAGTTTACCGTGGGTCTGATCGCGCCACTGTTTCGTGGGTCTGATCGCGCCACTGTTTCGTGGGTGCACGCTGCCATACGAGCCGAGCCAGCCACCACAAATACCCGAACTATAACGGTGAGTTCTACATTCCCCCCCCCCCCCCATAATTATGTTATCCCCAAATAAACTATTTTAAATGTACACTCGTAAGAGTATAATTTAATCGAGAAAGTAATACTGTACAACAATTATTCAATTTTGTTTGTATGAAAAATAAAACGTATGAATATAAATGTTCAATAAAATCAACACAAAAAACCAAGCGTTGAATTTTCATTACAAATGCGTGCAGCATCCAAGTCGACAATACTGTGTGCAGTATGCAAGTAGACAATAATTCAGATACCTTTGATACATTGTTGATACTGAAGGTAAATATTATTTTAAATAGAGGGAACCAATATCATACAATTATAAAATGATAAAATATGTATTATGTCTATAGCAGATTTAAAGTCCATTAAACTGCCTTCTAAAATAAAGATATCAGGACGTCCCAAGGGAATTTCAAAGACGACAATTGGACTTCTGAAAAAGGAGAAAAGGATTACCTATATGATTCAGAATGCAGAGTACTGAAAAAAAAAACAGAAATTATTATTGAAATGGATTGTTACACATCAAAGTATTGTGACCAAAGTGTTATATAATTAATACATCATTGATGACACAGATATATAATGTCAGCAAGATCAAATACACAGTGGGAATGTGGGATTTTAGAGGAAGACGTTGAGTTAGACATAGTTAAATGTTTTTTCTCCAATCAAGTGTGGAAATCATTATTAAACAGAATAAAAATAAAGCGGAAGGAAGTAGTTTGGATTTGTCCAACTTGCAAAAAAGATATTGGTTTACAACAAGCAATAATATGTGATTGTTGTTTGACTTGGTTTCATATAAAGTGTTGACACGGTACGCAGCGGCAACAAGTACAAAGTACAGGTACCGCAGCGACCGGTCTGCGCTTTTGACAACCACCACCACGGGCTATGAGCGCGACATCGCCAACTCTCCCACCACGCCACAGCGGCAAGGCGGGACGGGAAGGCGAGTCGCGCAAGACGAGTACCGGCCGCCGGCGGCTCGTTCTCTCAACCATAGATAAAGGAAAGATAGATGCCCGACTTATTCTTGATAATATTGGTCTAGTTGGTTTAAGTAACAACAATTGTCACTTGTTGAGCTAGTAGTGTTTTCCTTGGAAACAAAAAAAAAATAAATGATATTTATCCACGATTTAGATTTCCCTCTAAAATTGAAAAAAATATAGTATTTTGATAACATTTATATTATTTGTTTTGGAAAACATTAAAATTGGCACAACTTATTACTTTCCGTTTTTATTATTTTACATATTACATCAATGAGCTTGGGTCGTTTTATGTACTTTTATTTTGTATACCTAGTCCAGAAGTCCCATTGAAATTAAAATTAGTACCTACCTAATGGTTCAATAATCGATTCCTGCATACAAATTCCAACATGCCTTCCGATAAATGTATTGTTTTAAATTGTCCGAGTGGTAGAAATGTTCGTAAACATTATTTTCCGAAAAATGATTTGGAATTTCGTATATGGGTTAAAAGGGCAGGCAATGACAAAATTATTAATCTTTCTAAAGAAGAGATCACTAAAAAATATGCAATATGTACCCTTCACTTCCAAGATTCGTGTAGGAGCATTGGTACTGTTCGATTAAATAAAGGATCACTTCCTACAATGTTTTTACCAAGTATTTATAATAATATGATTATTATTGTTTAGTAGTGTAGGTAGCACTTCTTAATTAATTTTATCTGTATTTGTTCTCTTTCTAACTAATTTATTTTATTAAAACTGTCTAAAGATGGGAATCACATGAGACAAAAAAGATATTTGGTTTTAGCAAATATAAAATATAGAACAATACTAATAGGACAACTGGTACCTACCTAACTACTACTCTAACTTAAATAATTGTAGGCCCGTTAATATATAAATATCTTAATACAGTTTTTGGTACATTTTATGTGTTATAAATTGTCATATTTTTATATGTATATAGGCATAGGCGGACCCAGGGTTTTACATTTGAGTGTGCCTGGCCTTGTTTTCTAGTTGTTTTTTTTATAATACAGAGCTGAGGGTATAGACAAATTAACCCGCAATATGAATTTTTTTTTACATCATAAATGTTTTCTATAGAACGGTGTATAAAATACACTTAAGTTCATAATATATTTTAATTATCCGACCCTTGTTCTCTAACCAATACTATTCCTATTTGTACAGTAACAGATTACTTATTCCTTTTTTCTCATAGGTTTTATAAAAAAATTAACCTACAATTTGTTTAATTTCAATTATCAAATACTTACAATATTTTTTAACAAAACATGCATGATCTCTAATTGTGTAGTTGTATATATTTATTTTTAATAATTGTTGATTTTTAATATTATAATGTGATAGCTTCTGTGACAATCTCAGATTTGAGATTTTATATTTAAATCCTAGTAGAGTAAACTAGTTACTCAGATTGTGGGTGTTACATTGGTATTTTGTATTAAAATGTGAGTACCTGTTGTGAGTTAATTTAATATAATAATACAAATAAATGTTCTTTAATATAAACAAATTAATTTTATTCAGACTTACTGGATTCTGAGGAATCTCAATCCAATATTTATCGCCGTGAAGTCTCTATAGTTGTGGAAAACTCTAGTTTTGAAACATGTAAATATAATTTTGTTCCATTAACACAAATAATTAATTTCAATGAGGTTTTATTTTTTTCCCTAGGACTTGATACATTAGCTATTCCTCTGGATAAATCCCATGAGTTTTCTACTAGTACACCTTGCTCTTCAAATGCATCTTTAGATGGACAAAAATCTATTACAGATAGTGCTTCAGGAATAGTAATTAGAAAACCAAGTATGTTTCAAATAATTTAAATTTTACAAATATTTTACTAAATAACAATTTAAAAAAAATCACTTATAGAATACAAATATACTTATGAGATAAAATAATACAATATCCCTAAGTTACTAAGAACATAATATCTAAGTATGAACGATTTGTTTTTCACAGAAATTAGACAACATTTGTTAAGAGATGAAGGTTTTATTAAGAGTAGCCAACTGACACCTATCAAAAGAAAATTTTATACAGAAGTGGTTAAATTAAAAGCTAAAGTCCAAAGAATGTCCAATAGAAAAGCATCATTAAAAAGTAAATTATAATATCCGAAAATGTACATCTCAATCACTGGAATCAAGCTATAGCAGTTTTTCAAAGTATGGAATTCATAGACAAAAATACTAAAAAGCCGTTAGCAAGACAACCACCGTGCATAAACAATTGGGTTATGACACTTAAGTCTTTTAAATATCTTTGGTATAAACTAAAAAATAATTACAAATTCAAATTTCTGTTAACTAGAAACATAAATCAGGATTCACTGGAAATTTTCTTTGGGAATGTTAGAAGCCATTCCTATAGGAACACAAATCCAGACTGCTATCATTCTGTTTCATCATTTAAGACATTATTAATAAATAATTTTTCTTCAATCAAATTGATTGGAAATTGTGAACTGGATGAATCTGATAATGTTTTAAATAATTTAAAACAATTTATTACTGGTTCACCTTCAGATTATCAGAAATCCAATGCAAATGATGACAGCTTATTTACTTTTCCAATAACAGATGGTTATGAAAAAAAATGTACAATGGTCACTGATATGAATGTTTGATATATTGCAGGCTATATGGCTAGAACAATTTTAAAGTATAATAACAATTGCAAACTATGTAAAGACTTTTTAGTCAGCAAAGAAAAGACTAACCTTCTAATTAAATCCAGAGACTACACATCTAGCTCATTAATTCATCCAAACTCAACATATTTTAAAATTATAAAACAAATGTTTGACCATTCAGATTCTATTTTGCCAACAATAATGGACAATGGAATAGGAAAAAAATGATTTTTATTTTTGAAATGAACATTGATACTTTCAAAATCTGTAACAAACATAATTTAAGTTCAATTTTATTTGAAAAATTTAAAAATTTTTATTTTTTTACTTTGTCTAAAAATGTCAACAGGGTTCTAAAAGGTTCGGATTCCAGAAACTACAAAAACGATTATTTAAAAATGTCTGCTCGTCAATATTATCTGAAACATAAGTTTAAAAAAATATCCTGTAAATACTTTTCAAAAACATACACATGTCAACAACACGTCATACTACCCTTGACATAATATTTTATATTTTATATTTTATTAGTTAACTAAATAATTAATAAACTAAATATGCAATACCTGTACACCATTGTTTTGTAGTATTTGAAACATTTTTTAATATTTTCTTTGTAAAGTATTTCCATGTTATGTAATCGGTCCATTCACTTACATAATAGTTTGGTTTTGGTAATTGGTATTAATATTCAATATTAATTATTTAACTTATTGTATTAGTATTTAACACAGTAACTTAAGGTAACATTATAATATTAAATTAAAGTAAAACATTAGTTAATCTTCTTTATATATAAAAATGGAGACAAAAAATTAGAAATAGCATCAGTTGAGAACGGCTGGGCCGATTTTGCTCAAATTTTTTTTAAATAATAGAGAATGTCGGTGAGCGGGTTTATAGCATAAATTATGGACCTAACTCATGTGAATTAGAGATTTGGAGACAAAAACTGAGTTACACCGGTGGCGCCCTCTAGCAGATAAAAATATAAATATAAATATAATATAAATAATAATACAAATATCGATAATAGCAGGGCTTGAAATCGATTAATATCGATAAAAATCGAAAAAAAAAAAAAAATTAGAGAACAGCTGGTCCGATTTGTCTCAATTTTTTTTTAAGATGTTCGTAATTAATAGGTGAAGGTTTTTACGAAGGAAAATTTTTAAAAAGTCAACTAAATAATTAGAAAAACTGCAATAACTATTTATTGATGTCTGGGATTTGAACTCGATACCGTTGTCTTTATTTATCTATGGTGTATTATATTATATTGGTTGCTATTGGTTATAGGCATGTTTGTTGATTTGTATTATTATTTTTTGTCAATATATATATATATCAAAAAAACTACTTCGGAGAAGTAAAAAAGGCTTTCTGTGCGTAAGTTGAAGAGATTGGGAGAAAATATAGAACTTTGGTGTTAATAAAGATGTGAAATCAATCTCAAAGTTCTGTGCCAAAAAGGGCCACGGTTGAAAAAATAGAATTTGGGGCTTAATAAAGAAGTGAAATCAATACCCAAATTATGTGCCTCAACTTGAAAAAATATCTTATTCAAAAAAATTTCGAGATGTTCAACTGTACAAACATTAAAAAAAAATATTAGCACAGAACGGCGTACAATAATGATGAATTAATAAAATTAGCCATAAATTTTCGACTTGTTTACGAGTTAATCCGTCTGATTCGAATTTTTGTTGACAAACTGTAATTCACGCCGTTCTGTGCTAATATTTTTTTTTTATGTTTGTACAGTTGAACATCTCGAAATTTTTTTGAATAAGATTCAATTTTAGTACGGTTAGGTTAGGTTAGGATTTATAGGTAGGTGGAATTAAGTAAAAACGTCAAACTTGGTATAACTTTGGTACTTTTTGGGTTAAATCATACACTTACGTACAAACAGCACGGGGTCCGCGATCTACCGCAGGTAAATTACCTATCTGATAATGTACTGCTGCAATTCAGAATTTTTATTCCGGGCAACAGAAAAGTTAAGATAAATCTAGAACATCATACACCGAATATTAAATAACGCATTGAACAATGTTTGAGTCATGTAGAGTTGGTACATTTAACGGGAAACGAAGTGCACGGGATCAGCTAGTACCTATATTATATAAATGAATTGCTGTTCGTTTGTCTCGCTAAAACTCGAGAACGGCCGGACCGCTTAGGCTCAAATTTGTTTTAAGATGTTCGTAATTGCCTGAAAAAGATTGGAACGAAAGAAAATTTTAGGAAAATCAACCGGAAAAATAGGAAATCTGGATGAAAAAAATACAACAGTGTAGGTATTATAATTTATATTGGTTGTATTGGTTAATCGGGCATGTTTGTTGATTTGTATTTTGTTTTTGTCAATATATATATAAATAAATTAATGTTTGTGTGTAGATTAGACCTATGGAAAGAAGACAAGCTAATTATTTGAAAATGGTTAAATTTGGTTTTTTTATTCATCTGATATTAGTACGGTTAGGATTTTGTATTAACTGATTATATTAATGCAACATAGGTGGAATACAACAAACTTGGTATAACTTTGATACTTTAGAGTTAAGTCATACACTTAAGTACAAACATCAAGGGGCCGATCAAAGATTGCCGACCTGACAATATACTACTGCGAATCAGAATTATTATTATTATTCCGGGCAACGGAAAAGTTAAGATACATTTTAAACACCATACACTGAATATTAAATAATCAATTGAACAAAGTTTGAGTCATATAGATTTGGTACATTTAACGGGTAACGAAGTACACGGGATCAGCTAGTTATTTATAAAAATTAAAGTCTGATTTTTAATTTTTAAATTTCTATCAGTTTTTACTTATCAGTTTATGTAGTTACAAACAATTGTCGTCAGAGGGAGCCACGTAAGGAGACTAAAATTTATTTCGAGTCGGGCATCTATCTTTCCTTTATCGATGCTCTCAACCACCAACGGTTAACAGGAACGCACGTACGCCGAAACGCGACACGTCGCAAAATCCCAACGCGACCACGTTGCGACCGTTACTTTCGACTTGTTATATTATTGTGTCATCACCGTTTCTTTCCTGTACTCAACAATATACGTCCCTCGAGGACAATTCAGCGACACCTGTGTTCTTTTTATATTCACCATACCTCCGCGCCACTCACAGGCACTACACGACCGGCTCACTGCCAACAACCAGACCACAATCGCCGTAGCCGCGTCAGTGTGATTTAAGTATTAAACCTACACCTAAGAGGTCTGATTGGTTTTGTTCTGAATGTTGTAGAAAAAAATTGTAATGTAATATTTAAATGTTTAATGTGATTTTTTATAAAAATGAATTATTAGAATGATGGTTAAGATTAGGGATCAAAATTTCCTTAAAAAAAGAGGTTTTCCGAAAAATACCTGAAAAAACCGGAAATATTTGTAATATTTAAAATATCCAGAAAAAATGGAAAATAAAATATTTTTTCTCTTAATAATTGATAAGAATAAAGGTTAAAAAAATCATGGAAATCATTGGAAACTATCAAATTAAATTAGAATAAAGATAATTCTCAATTGATAATGCATTAATTCATCACAATGGATGAATTTGAGGATTCTATAGGTACTTTCAGGTTATATTAAAATATTATATCTTTTATTTATTATCATTAGGTAAGTAATACTAAGTTCTAAGTAGTAAGTTATAAGTTATAACTATTTATTCGTAATAAACTAATAACATATTCTCAAAACTTTTGAGTTCAATATAAAAAATGTCCTGAATAAATTAAATTAACAACTTTGTTCATAGTTTGAATAAGTTTTTATTTTTTAAAATAATAACACTCACTTTGCGTAAACTCAGTCTTCAATCTGAAGAGTTAAGTACATAATATAAAATATTAAAACATTTAATAGGTAATAACTAATAACTAATTAACTTATAACAGGAAATAATAACTTAGAAAATTAAAAATTAATAACATAAATATGAAAAATATTTAAACATTTATCAAATTTAATAACTGAAATGACAACCGAATGTCCAAATATAATAAGTAAAAGAAGTTACATTTAGAATTACATTATAAAGGATTAAGATATATAATGGAGTTAAAAGAGAAAATTTAATAGTTTACAATGTTTTAACATTTAAGAACTAGATGCTAGACTATATAGTTTATCAACAGAATCAGTTGATTCACTTGATTCTAATGAACAATCAATTGAATAATCTATGTCTTCTTCGTTTTCATTCTCAACAATTGGAGTTAACATTGACTTATGAATTTTTTTCTTGGTCTGAACTCTCTGACTAATATTCAAATTAGATCTTATGGCTACTATTTTTTCTACACTACCTGATAGAAGTTTGTTTCTCAACTTTGTATGGATCAAACCAAAACTCGACCAATTTCGTTCACAGGCAGCTGATGAACAAGGTACACTTAACAATCTTGATGCAATTGGACAGAGTGGTTCATTTGACGCGATCCCTTGCCACCATATTGCTGGAGGACAAGTCAAGTTAATATTATTAATTAGTCCAAAAAAAACCAGTATTTGTACGGTATTCAGCCAAACAACTCAAAATATTTCCATGGTCAACTTTTAACCAATCTGCAATACAGATAATGACATGCATTGCTTCTGACACTACTACAGCAGTTAAACCAAAAACACAAGATATTGCAGATTTGGTGTACAAATGGATTGTTGTTCCGTTTGAACGTTGTTTTTTGGTAGTGTGAGAGTTTAATTTTAGGGAGTGTACAACAAAACAGTTTTAAAGATTTGTTAAATTTTGTAAAATGATGTTAAATTAAATTACTAAACAGATTTTTATTATAGCGAATAATAAACAATATTATAATATAATGCACTAAAGCAAATACGTATATCGGCAACAAGTCGCATATTTCGACTGCCATAATAAGGACTGTATTATAACAATACTATAGCTAATATTTCGAACTGCCGCATAGACACAATATTGAAAATATGTCACCTCTGCATTTTTGCTTTCGCTTTAATGTATATCTATACTCTTTTGGCAAAAGACACAAAAGTTTGACCAGCCGGGTGTTCGAGCCTCGTTATATATCACGGTGATATAATATGCGGTCGTCGTGACTGGGTAGCTTTACACTTTGCGGTTTAGTTGTTGGTACCCAGACCCAGTTGAGGCAAACAACCAGAGTGCGCGGGTGCTTTTGTACGTCGGCGGCGCCCGCCCGCCGCAGTGTTGCCATAAAGTAAAACCAAAAATAAGTAAATAGGTCATAAAAAAAAATGCTAGATAATGCTAGATAAAAACTCTTCCAAAAAAGCTAGAAATAGCTAGAAAAAATTTTAATATTATTTTAAAATATTTCATTTATATATTATATATATCCTTAAGGTTTAGGGACCCTAACATAACCATTAACCAATTGTAAAATTCATAATAAAATCATTTATTACTTTATAAATATAATAATTGTGTTAAATTGTATTATAGTATTAAAAATAACATTTTAAATTAAAAAAATATAGATAACACTTAGGTATAATATTGTAGTTAGTATTACAGCCTCAAGTCCATCTAAGTTTATGAAAATAGCCTTCCTTGACTAAATAATAAATAATAAAATAACAAAAATAAAGGTAACATTTAGAGTATTATAGGTCGATCTAAATCTATCAAACTAGTTACATCTTTGAGTAGTCTGTCAGTCTCTTCAGTTACTTTAGCAGGATAATAATTTGAGTTGGAAATATTTTTTAATAAATCTTCAGATAGTTCATAATCAGCACAGCACTTTCCATTTCTTTTAAGGCCATACCTTACAGTTAAAATAGAATCCAATAACTTCGGTACCATACGATTCCTTAACTTTGTTTTGACAATATTCATTTGACTGGATAGTCTCTCAACATCTGCATTGGACCAGGGAAGAACAAGAATGCGTTGACTCAGATCACACAGCTCAGAAAATGAATTCATGTCAGAAGCATCTCTGTAATCACTTACTTCTTTCCAAAATTTTGTTGTGTTGGAAGTTTCTAGCCATTTAATATTAGTAATATTTTTCCATTGTTGATTTACTTTATCAACTGTAGATTTTACATACATGAAAAGTTCTGTTAAGGGTGATAATGGATCTTTAATAACGTGTAAAGCATTTTTCACTGAAATAAGTGATACTTTTTCTAAGATATGAATGTTTTTTGGTAATCTTTGTTGAAATTGTTTTAATAAAACTTTTAAAAATTGCAAACATCTACTTTTCAATATATCTTTCTCATTACTATATTTTACTAGATCTTCAAACTCTTGACTAAAATACATTACTGGGACAACATAGCTGTCCAAGTTATTAGTCAGTGGGTCTAACCGACAATGAGGATTGATAAAACGGTTTGCAATTGAACGCACCAACAAAGATAAATCGCTTAGCAATTTACTGGGATCAGCATTGTTAGATTCAAATGATTTATTAACTAACTGAATCTCTAGCAATATCGGGTGTAAAAATATGAGGTATGCATAGTTATTATTGTCATTTTACATTTGATATACAATTTCAGCATTGTAACACTTCTCCTTAGCAATACTAAAAAGTGTTTTTAATTCAACCCATTGGTTTATAATACGACTTACAGCGGTCTCAATAGACAACCATCTGGTATTGCAAGACTTGACAATTTTTAATGGGCTGTGATTGTCGTTGATTGCCTTGTACAAGTTCTTATATTCAGCTTGGCGCAACGTTGAATGAGCAAACCAATTGTAAACAGGGGCGTACTCAGGAATTTTCAATGAGGGGGTTGAACATTTTGTTTTTTATCACGGGGACTTTGTCACCTCCTTTTTACAAATATTAAATATAAACATGGTAATGTACCTACTCTACAGAAAATAAATTTCAAAAATGAAAAATGTTTATTTAAAGAACAATATTCCGATTCCGATTGATTAACGTGTTCATGTTTTCTTTTAAGATTAGTGTAGGGTTCAATGTACTTAGAACTTCCAGGCACACTAGTAAAAAATGTTATTAATTTATTTTTATTTTTTGACTTTAAGCGTTTATGGAAAAAGAATAAATACTTAAATTTTAATACTATCATTAATATTTTTCAAAAGTATATTAAATTACTATACATTTTAATAATTAATCTGTGTGAAATAGTACAAGTAATTTTAGTATATACCTAATTTAGAAAAAACAATTAATAATTTTGATTAAGGGGGCCTTGACAGTTTTACATTAAATTTAGGGAGCCTCACGACAAAAAAAATTGAGAAATACTGTACTAGATTATAGTGTAAAATATCTAAATATAATAAATATAACTAGCTGTCCCGGTAAAAGATCATGTTTTTAATGTTACATTTCAATTTGAAAACTACATATACATTTTTCACTGTTTATTTTTCTAACATAATTTATATTTATTGAAGAAATATATAAACAAATTTTTTGACAAAGGTTGGTTGCTTAATACACAGTCAAATACTAACCAAATATATCATAACGCATTATGTCAAAACAAGAATGATATTCACTTACAAAAGAAAAAAATGAGCAAGGTGCTAAAAACAAGAAAACACCAAAAAAACTAAACAATTTTTCAAAATTAGTTTGAAGTTTATAAGATAACTATTATTGAATAATATTATAATATAAATAATATACCTAATCAAAAAATAAAATATGCAAAATATTTTAAACATGTTTTTAGTTTTTTATGAGCACTAGAAAATAATACTCCACTCTACCAGACTACTATTAGAATTAGGAGTAGAATCATAATAGTTTTAATTTAATTTAAAGATTTTAAGAAGGATGCAAATATCCAAAGAAGTGACTAAATTATACATAATATTTTTTTCTAATTGATGTCTACTCGATAAAAATATTGCCAATGAATAAAATGCAAATGTAATGTATAATTACAGGCTCCAAATTTATTATGCCAACTCAATTAAAAAAAAAACTTTTTATGATTCAATGTTTTTGTAAATACTGACTTCAATTTTAAAAAATATTAGCATTTTAATTCTGAAGTTTTAAAACATTTTGCATTTAACAGAATGAATATACAGGCCTTCGTAGGACAAGAAGCGCGCTCTGGTGACTATAGAACTGTGGTAATATTTTCAATCAAGAGTGTATACGTAGGGGTCCAGAGTGACGACAACTTATCAATACACCTTGTAGGTTTGATTTAAATTTTATCTGGTTATCATAATACAGTTCTTAACAGATAATGCTTGTAATCGTTGTATAATGCATGTTGATATAAAATTGAAAATAAATATATTTGTTTATTTTTTCTCTTCTTAAAAATTTTTTTTAGAAAATTGCTCCTGTGAATTATATTATGTATAAACAAGAACGCACAAAAGTGCATCGGTTAGTAAGGTCATGGGAGGGGTTCAAACCCCACGACCCCCCCCCCCCTTGAGTACGCCACTGATTGTAAGTTTCCTTTATGAGGTATTCAATATTTCTGGGAAGGGTGTCATTAGCTGCTGCTGAAACAGCTAGCTGAAGTGAATGACATACACAAGGTATGTGTATTAATGTAGGAACTTCAGTTAATATTTTTTATATACACCATTATTGAAGCCCACCATAACTGTCTCCCTCTGTACTTTGATTTTTATCAAATTCATAGAATTGAATTATATGTTTCCACGATGCTTTTTTCTGTTTATTTTCATATGTGAAATTTAAGTCTTTAGTTATAAGATTATTTCTAAGACCTTTCAGCAAATGTGGGACATCAAAAAGTGGAATTATTTCTTGACCACCAATTACAAATCCAAATACATCATTTTTTTCCCCTTCCTTAAGATTAGTATTATCTTTAGTTTCTTTTATTAACCGATTGTTAGCAGCAACATTGGATGGGGCTTGATCACAAACCGTAGATATTACAGTAAGGCCTGTTGATTGCACTGCATTAATAACATCTTTCAGAATAGTTGATAGATAGTTCATGTTACTATTGGTCAGATAGAAAGCAACCGGTTGTTTGAACTTTTTTCTGAGTCCTCTCACCATAAACACAAGTGCTTTATCCGAAAACTTTGGTGAACAATTATCGTCACCTAGGTCTTCAAATCCAATTACTTTTCCATTTTTTTTCTGTAAACTGCAATGATGAAGAAATTGATACTTCATCAAAAATTATTGAACAATAACGATCTAGCTTATTTTTCAATTTCTTAACTGCAGATTTTAAATGATCGAATATCCTTTTATTAATTCCTGTATCGAACGGTATTTTATTCAATAAATCCATGATTGATTTCCGGGAAGGAAGAGCGAAGACTTTTGAAAGTGTTTTATACGCTTTTCCACTTTGCTTGAACAGAGACAGTACAAACACTTTATCATCTACAGTAAAACGTCTTCCACGCGGCTTCTGCTGTTGCATTCGAATTTGAGATTCAATAAATTGTCTAGTGAACTGGTTTAGTCCACATAACGACTTCTTATTAGTATTTATAAATTTATCAGCCATTTTTAGTCGAGTTCTAGTTTCTGTGTATCGTTTGTGAACAACTAAATTTTTTTGTCTATAGATTTTGACAGCATCATATAGAAGACTTTTCCTTGGAGTCAATTGTGATTTTCTACACATATTCATCTCTGCTAACACACCTTTAACTTTGTTTTTTTTCTGCTTTGATTAGGTTGACAAAATGAAATACCTTCACTGAAAACTAAAATCAAAATTTAATTAATAATAAAACAACATTTATCACATTTATAGTTACCTTCATTTCTTAGTTCATCAGACACACTTGGGTTTGAATGCATTACACTTTCACTTGTTCCTACTAGACTAATATCCATGGCACAAGAATCTTCAGGATCTCCAGATGCAGGCATAGTTACACCTAAAATAATAATAATAATTGTGTTAACAAATTTTACTAAAAATAATAATTAAAAAAAAAAAAAATCATTACTTTTAGCAATACTGATGTTCATTGCCATAGAATCTTCAAGATTGTCTTCTATATGAATGGATGAAGAGTTGAATGTATCCATTATGTTCTCTTCAATTATACATTAAATTAATTATGTGCTGCAATATATATAAAAAAAATAGCATGCATTTTTACAACATCAACAACAAACTTTAATAGTTAAATAATATCATGCACAACATTTATATTTTAAATAATTAACTCATGCTCATGCACTAGTTACTAAAGGTAATACACAAGCAGTACTCATTATAAATGCCATTATATAACATGTAAACAAACTAATAATAGCATGCAATATTCCAAAACATTTTAAAATAAAGGTAAAGAAAAATGAAAAACAAATCATCTAGTGTTAATAATATTTACACATAATTGTACCATAATACAATTGACTGTGTTTATACATGACAAAAAATGCACCTGCGTAGGTACAAAAAGAGTTAAATTGTTTTATGGTTGGATAATTGTTCTTAGATTTGATAAATTGTCAAACCATAGGAATGTAATTTAACTTTCTGATACAACCAATACTTGATTTCAACAATTTGGTTAAAACTGATGTCAAGTATTGGCTGTATACACCCAATACGTAGATATCTTTAGTTTAGTTATAAGTGTATAACTAAGGACATTTAGGCTGACCTAAAACATACCACTATAGAACATATAAAAAAAAAAAAATATTACAAATAATATTAAAACAACATAATATTATATAAAATTAAAATAATATATTTACCAGGTAAATTCAGAGTTGGCAATGAATTGGTAATCAACTTTTTGAATCCAGGACTTTTACATGTTTCTTCGAAATGTTTTCACACATAACAAAAGATTTATAAACCATGTCAATTGGTTTATTTAATAATTTGTTGTTTCCTGATCTCTTCACCTAAGCGTTAAATGTGGTTTTTTCTTTTGGAAACCGATGACGAAGAACATTTTTGTCAGAGTATTTGGTGTCACAACCAATCACAACACAACTATTTGATGGCATGGTGAAACAGTAACAATTCTTCACCGAAAACTAAACTATTAATTTAACACTTTAGCAAATAAAAACAAAGGAAAATCGTTATTCGGCACAGTTTCGTAAAATAGTAAAACGGACAAACGGTTATGCTTATGGCGTTTGGCATAATGACATTGGGATTTGGGGTTATGTTGATGTAAACAAAATAACGGCCAGAACGGTAAAAACAGAGTGACCAGTCATGCAAATATTTATAACTGTACGTGACATATATTACGTTGGTACTTCGTGTGTCTTAAAATTATATATCAGACGGGATGGGGACAGTTGGGTCCCCGTGATAAGAGTTAGGTCCCTTGATAAGAAATTATAGCTGATAATCTTAATCAAGAGTTCGAACTCTAACCTCAAATAAAAAAATTGCAAATTAATACCAACCATCAGGCATTGTAAATAGTTCCAGTACGATTTTTGAGTTTATGAATTTCCCACCCTTGTCCAAGACGGAGATACATTATGTATCTGTCATTTATCCGTCTGTCGAATTTTTTGAATGACCGTTATTTAACGGTATTCGGTAAACAGTTGCTAATTTTACGTTTGCTTTGCCGCTGCTGGTTGTACGTTGGTGCTTGCCGCTTGGTTCAGCATTCTAATTTATTACCGTAAGTAAAACTTGTACTTTTTAATTTTTACCTTAATAATAGTTCTTCGATAAATTATTCGTAATGTACCTATTTGAATGTTCATATTTATTCATAGAAGGTTCACACCTAATTAATAATTATTCAATTAGTAAGTACTACATTTGAGTTTTTACCCATTGGCGCAACTATAGACGTACATAAATTACAAATTTTGTAACACAACTTCAACAATTTTATTCATTCATATTTTGTATATTAACTAGGTAATCATATATTGTTATAAAAGAAAAGCTTATATAAAATATGGGTAGGTATGTTAATTTTAACTTGTAACGTATTATATTATAATTATAGGTACTTTAGAAGTTACAATTAACATACTTACATTTTATATTAGCTTTTCTTTTTTTTGTGCTGTACTTAGCTAACACTGATTCTGTTTTTATGTTATTTTCAACATCCTTCTCAATATCTAAAACAAACATTCAACCAATTTTTTAATGTATTGCATACTTTAAAAACTACATGCACATGTTGCAGTACTTATTTAAATTGTAACTATCTCTAACAATTTGAACTAACTTGTTTAAGTTAGGAAAAGCCACTTTTTTAATAAAACCGTTGGATAAAAAACATGAATAAATGATTTTATAACAATAACATTTTTGTAATAGCTATTTAACGGAAAAAGTTTTATTTTAAATCAGTAATTTGTTAAATGCTTTGAAAAAATTTAAAGAATAAATGTGTTGGACAACGTTCACAAACCTAGAAGTATACAATTAGTGATTTAAAAACCAAATTGTAAGAATAAAATTGTTAACAAAGTCCTATTAATTATTGTCGTTTAGTGATTTTAACTGTTAATAAAATAATAAATTATTCATTAATAATCACACACTTGCAAACAACTAATTTGTTGTTTTTTTTAAATGCCCTAGGGCTTTAACAATTAAAGGACCCAAAATTCTTTATAAATATGTAACAATTATATATATTTTACATACTAGATATAATTAATTAATAACTAATCACAATTTATTTGAATAGACACTTTTTCATAGAAGTATAATTATATTAATAATGTATTATTGTACCTATTAAATTCAGGTATTCTATCATTGAGTTACTTATATACCACCGGTCATTGAAGTTTCTCTTTTGCTCCCTAGTCCGACCTATTTTAGAATATGGATCTGTTATTTTGGACCCTTAATTATCTGTAGATGCTTTAATGGTAGAGAGAGTCCTAACCTAACCGTCTTATGCGGATTGCTAATGAAGACCCCAGCTTCAATTATCCTTAAAATTACTGTTCAACAGGGTATAGCCAATATTATTGTAAATATTATTACTTTCAATTATTATTGATTAATTGTTAATTTTATTATATTTAATACTATTTATCATTTAATTTATTGTAATACCTATTATATTATTCTCATTGGTTTTGGGGCCATGGCCTGTATCTTAATAAAAATAAAATAAAATAATATTATATCTAATTGACTAAATTTTGTTAAAAAAAACAATTAGATATTTAAAGTTATTATTTAAATGGTAAAATTTACAGTTAAATTAAATATTTATTATTATTATATTGAACATTTTATTAAAAGAAATTTCAACCTTTATTAATTTGTAATATGGCGCTCGTTACAAGTGTCATGAATAAGCAAGAATCAACAAACTATTGTAATAATATGATACAAAACGTGTACTTGTATTTTAAGTTTTCTATTAAATGATTTAATACTGAAAGTAACTATATACTAATTTAGGTTTTATATTACTGTAGTGAGAAAGCAATCGACAGTGACATTGTAATCGTTTAACTTTGTGGTTTGGTAAATAATTACCAGTGACATTTAAAAACTTACTTTTTTGTGGATGGTGGGTGTTGTAAAAGTGAAATAATTTTATAAATCAGTTCAAAATGCTTATATTCTCGCATATTATATCTCACTTGTTTTATTAGAAGTTCATAGTTTTATACAAAAACAAATTAATGAAATTGAACAAATACATCAATTGAATGTTAAAATAAGTTTTTTTCATTTTGATTTACAAAATAAACCCACTTAAATTATTATATTATTGTTGGGATCTTTAAACATTCTCTGGAAGGAGGGTGCTTTCATAAACAAGCCACTATGATGATTACAAAGCATTAAATATTAATATAACTAGGTCTTTATTAAATATTAAGTGTAAATTAATAATGATGTCAGTGGTATTATAAAGTCATATTGACACTTAGTTCACTACCTTCAACAGAATTATCCAGATTGATTGTAACAAGGTATAACATTTTAAAATTGTTCATAATTGCAGATTTGAAAATACTGAATGCTGCTCTCAAAAATCTTCCAAATGTATTTCAAAAACCATGGACCTTGTTGTGATAGTCATTGGTTGGTGATGGCTGTTTTGATGACACTCCTGCAATACCTAACCATAACTTTAGTATTACACGGTTATACATATTTTGATATGTTGTTCAATCCTACTCATAGTGGAAAAAATGGGATTGTTATAGAAAGACTATAGTGTGAAATAGTCACTATTTTCTGATCATTAGTGATTTTTTTAGGCCTTTATTTTAAGTTTATTTTATGATATGTTCTCAGTTATGAATGGTAAATAATTGATCAATTCTTAATAATGTCTTACTAATCTATTAAAACAGTATTCAAAGCCACTCATAATATTATGTCTTAAAACCACTTTTTACTTTTTTTTAAATAATATGTTTACATATTTTGAATAGACTTTCATTGATTTAAGTTATAAATAGTATTGTACAAGACAATTATTTGGATAAAAGTGTTTGTATATGTTAACAACCTATACAGTCATGTTTGGTAAAGTTGAGTTTTCGTTCACTATTTTTAACTTTACTATGTGTGAACTCCTCAATTCAATATATTTTTCAAATAAATTTTTAATAGTATAAAAATTTAACTACAGTTATGATAGGAATTATTTTTTTGGCCTGTTTGGAAGAATCAATGATATTGATATTGCCTGTGTTTTGATGTTGTATCAAATAACTATGGAAAACACCAAAAATAATTTTAGTAATTGAATTTATTTTGATTGCCAACCTTAATGATGTATGTTTTTAACTGAATCGACTTCAGTTTATGTAAAGTGAATAATTATGTTATAAATCGTTAATATAACGAATGTAATATGTAAATGTAACCAAAAACCTAATTATATTGATTAGTTATTTTATGATATATGTGATACTATAGATCCTGATATAATTTTCAATATTTTATATAGATCTGTCTATCTGCAATTTGCCTGCAATAGTTACACCTGCGATTTACCTGCGAGTACAAGAAAAAAAAGAAAAACGGTTTTTTTTAAGGCCAACCATTTATATTTATACTATTCATTTATATTTCTTTTTGTTACTTTGTTTAATATTTTTTAAGTTTTTTTAAGTTTTTTTCAGCATAGGTACACCTCCATAATGGCGCTGAGGGATCACAATTACGTCATCCCAGCCAATCATGAAGAAGAAGAAGAAGTTGGTGCTAAAAACATCTACCTGCAAAATCATACCTACGCCCAACAGTTGCCTGCAGTTCAGATTCAGGCCCAGCCAGAAGAAGATAGAGAAGCATTAGAAGATGGACCAGCACCTGATGAAGAAGAAGAAGAAGATGAAGCAGTAGAACAAGAAGAAGATGGAGCAGTAGAACAAGAAGATGGAGCAGTAGAACAAGAAGATGGAGCAGTAGAACTTGTTATGCATGCTGAACCAAGAACATATAGAATAATCCCCGGCATTAGACTCAACTCAAAATTTTATGTGGACAATTTGGGATTCAAATATTATCGTAAGAAGTTACTGGTCAATACGATAAATCTAATTTGTGAGCTACGAAAAAATCCCAGAGGTGATTTTATGTGCCATGGTTCAGCATCAATCAGTATTAATGAGAGAGACAACCGGCTTCGTATTGTAACTGATCACAATCATGATCCAGAAGCAATTAACTTGGATGTTCCATTCTTGAGGAATGCACTTGGTGAAAGAGCTGTTGACCGCACAGTTACAACCCCATCAGTTCGCGGTCTTTATAACAGTGAAATAATTAAGTAAGTTAGTTAACTTAATTGTTGTGATGAAATACATAAATTATGCTAAATATGTATTAATTTGTTATACTGTTTTAGACATCCTCAAGCTGCCATAAGCTATACATTCCTCCAGGCACAATCCAGAGCAAAAAGAATGAGACAATCAAGGCGCCCACAGTTGCCTCAGAACATCCATGAACTCTCAGAAATGCTGAGCGACCCCCGAAATTCAAATTACGCTTCTACATTCCAAATTCCTTCCTCAGCATTTTTCAATCAAGAATTGATTGTAAATGGAGTAAGTGTAGGTGTAATTTTTGCAAACATTTCTGCAATTGAAAAATACCGTCAAGAGTTGGCTACAGTAGAGATGGTTGGAATAGATGGTACATATAAGACAGTTCCTCAAGTGCCAGGGGACTTGCGATGTTTTCTGACATTTCAAGTACTCTACAAAAGTGTAGTAAGCAATTTATTATGTTGATATTCGTTATTACTTATTACTGTTGTCATAATTGTCTAATATACTGTTATTTACAATTTAGGCATTCCCAATGGTCTATGTCCTTTTGGGGAGTGAGACGGAAGAAACATACTCTGCATTATTCACTGTCATACGCAATATTCTACCACTGAATTATGACAGAATCCGTTTTGTAACTGATTATGAGCGTGCTCTTATGAATGCTGTCCAGCGAATATTTCCAAACAGTGAATTGCTCTGCTGCTGGTTCCATTTTTCACAGGTACCTAATATAAAACATTTTGTTATGATCATACCTGCCGGGTAAACCTAATAATATTTATTTAAAATTTATATGAATGTCACAGTCAGTTGTTCGATATTGTCACCGAAAAGTTAATGGTGTCTTAAATTTGGTGAAGAGGCATGAAGTGGCAGCTCATATTTTCAGAATGGTAATTTTGAGTTTTATTTACAAGTAAACATTGTTGTATTTCAATTGTATTTTATATTTCAGGTATTAGCATTGCCTCACCTACCGGCTGAAAGGGGTAATCCCGGGTGCCCTAATTTTTGTATGGAAGATGGGTTTCATACAATTGTCGCGTACACCTTACAGTTTCCTGACATCAGTGAGGTTATGAGTCGTTTTCTGAGGGACTATGTATTTGATTATTGGTTTGTGCAAATTGGTCCACGGCGCCTAAGTGTTTTTGGTCAAGATCACCGGACCAACAATTACTTGGAATCTTTCCATTCAACGTTGCTCACACAAATTGGACGCCACCCTAATATTTGGGATTTTCTTCGTGAGTCGTCATAGTTGCACTTGACCATACTGTGATCTCTATGTTGCATTATCCTATACATGTTTGTGTTATATGTTATATGTGTTATGTGTTTTATGTTTGTGTTGTTAGGTACATGTTTAACATAATCAACAGTGTAAGAACAATTCTTAAGAATAAAATTAGTAAGTTCTATCAATATTTGTTTTTAATTTTTAACATAGTATATAGTTTGTTTGCTATTTGCTCTAATTGTTTATTGTTGTCTTGACAAGCTTAACCTGGTGTTGTAAAATCTATTTAATTCCCTTAGTTTTGAATCATTGATACAAATAATTTTAATTTTGAGAAATTTAAATAATTATTACTTAAAATACTTGCTTGTGTGTAAATGTAGCATTATAAATATTAGTTGTGTGGTGAACATTAATTGTGCTTTATAAATGTATCACTTTTATTAGTATATGTAGCATGAAAACAAAATATTGTTTACAATTATTTTTACTGTCAACAATATTATATTATCAATAATTAATATAAATATATTTTTTTTTTTCTAAACAGAAAGACTGATTATTGTTGAAAATCAGTTCTATGTAGAATTTCAACAGCGCACAAATAACCTCACGGTAATAATTATATTTTTTTGAATAAACATGATTTGTTGTATTGATTGTGGTTGAATTATGTCAATTATATTTATTTTTTTACATTAGAGACGGTACTTCCAGATCTCTAAGAGAAAACGCTACGCGGATCATAAGAGAGTCGGTACAACAACTCAACAGAGACAGTGACCTATTAATGTTTTTGAGGAGGACTGGTCACCGAAATGATGGGTATGTTCAAGAACAGATTGGACCTTATCCCTGAGTATGTTGTAAATACTAAACACTGTAAATATTTGAGTTTAAATTACATTTTCTGCTTGTCCACTTATAAAAATATTTTACTTAACATTGTCGGGGGTATGTTATTGTTAAATGTTTTATTATTAAATAATGTAATTTATTAAGTTTATTGTTATTGAATTATTGTGTTTATAAAATGTGTTATTATTCAACTGTGTTATTTTATACGTTTGTTATAATTAGTAAAAAATTGTAAAATTAATAAACTACTAACTAGTATACACTGCATATTACATTGTTTTTAAAATATGATTTAAAAAGAAAAGTTATTTTTATTAATATTGAACTTTAGAGGTCTAGAGGTGACAAATTTAATTTGAAGCATATAATTTTAAGAAATTTATATTGAACGTTTTCTATATTTTTAATATGATTGGTAATTGGTATAACTTAGTGACCAGACAGAAGACTGACCCAAACACAAGTCTAGATCTAACCAAGAAAAAGTGTATAATATACTTTATATTATATTATTCATATGGGCCCTTTTCACAAAACATGCTTAGCAAAACCTAATTTCATAGATAAATATTTCTATTTCACAAATGTACAATTGCATTATATAATTAATATATATTTAATTTATGTCTATAAAACTACTAGGTACCTATATTTATAAAATACTTAATAAAAACTTAGTATTTCATTAATTTGAATTCAAATGTTCATAATAAGTTTTAATTTCATTAACAGTATACTTATTTACAATAAATATCCTGATTGAGCGTGAGTTAATTAAAATACAAATAAAATAAAATATCAACAAAAAGTTAATATAAAAAACAAAAACTATTTTATCAAGTACATTTATTTTTTTTGCTTTACTTGAAGCCAACTCTCTTAGTACTTAATTTAAGTCTAATTATTTTAACACATAACTCTCAGAATATAAAATCATTTGTATGTCTAAATTTTCTTATGTCTGACTGTTTCTAAACTTATTTTTTATTCTAATTAATTTAGATAAAGCTCTCTTCGCAGAACAATTTGCTACAGGAATATTATGAAATATATTTTTAAAAAAGTAAATATACAACTATACAAGGAAATACCTCTAGGTATTACCTCTAAATATAGTGTTTTTTTAAATGTATCAGCTTAAAATTGTTTGGCCCCTTTTCACAGTGGTACTTGAGAAGACCCCAGGGCTCCACCCCGGGCCCCGGCTAGATTGAATCATAGAACAAGATTAAATCTACCCACTAAAACGTTCAAACATCTAAAACCTGAACCGCAGTTATAGTGATTAATGATTCGTTATCATAATTTATAATCTATGATTATTGATAAAGCGATTTTTGTATGATTTTTTTGATTTTTTGATGGTTTTTTGGAGCTATCTATTTAACTACTGGAAAATTCGTTACACCGACTATTCAAATGGAATCTCCATAAAATTCTCTATCGATAAACATAAGGTTTGACCATTTATCGTTCTCCTATGTGGGATTAATCTCATCCACAAACAGACGACCACAAAAGTTCTGAATAGATACTAGATAGTACATACCTAATATTATAATATACATCTGTCATTTACTAATTAACTATACGTTTATACCTATTGTCCAGCGTCAGTAGATTTAAAGACATGTCATATTATAATATTATAACAAAATACATTTAGTTATAATCATTTTCGAGACGTATAGGTACACATCATAAACTTTGATGATTGAAATTTAAAGTTCGTCAATTATATAAACAATTGTTCATGGTTAACACTCTTAATTAGATTTACTATCGATGTGATTATATGAATAGGTAACTACCTACTTCTAGGAAAACTACTGGCATAGAAAGTTGTATGTTGCTGGCGTAATTACCAAATGCGAACTAACGTATGAATATGTAATAGTTTTAAAGTCAAATAAATCATTTATAGGTTGTAGATGACGTTCACATAAGATAATATTATATTTTTATGTTCCCAAACGTTTCGGTTTAGGCCCTTCTAAAACGTACTGCCGGAGCCGGGGGTCCTCGAACACCCCCCCTAGGTGTATTTTTGAAAAGGTTTATTTTTTGTATGACGTTTCTGAAACTCGAGATCTGTATAGTTTGGAGGTCGGTGATCAAATTCGGCGTCTTGTGTCGAGACCATAGGGGCCGTTTTTCTCCGTCTTTTGGGGCTTCGAAAGTTCAAAATTTGGGTTTTTCGGAGTTTTCGTTACTGACACTTAGATTTTGGGCGTTCCGAGACGTTTTTGTAGTCGGGCTTTATAGAGCACTTTAGGCCTGAACGATTGGCACCGATATCGAGGTGATCCGACTTTTAGTTCGGGAGTTATGATTTTTAAAGTGTTTTTTGTACTTAGAAAATTACGTATTTACGTGTTTTTTAGATTTTTTTTTTTCGTTTGATCACTACAAAATTCTAGAACCTGATCATTCGGCGTACGAGGATTCAAAAAACCTCTATGGTCAAAATACGTACGACCATTATTTCGCCCGCAATCGTAGTAGCAAAAAGTTAGAAAACAAATTATGCTATTTTTCGTATTATCAAGGCGTCTCCTTGTATAATACGTCTGTGTAACGTATCAAGTAATAATTATTTTGAACTTTTTTTCACACTTATTTTAGTAGGCGTGTAGCTCATTATTCATTAATGTAAATCGATAGGTATATAAGAATAAAATATTAAAACCTATAAAATAATAGGTCAATTCACTCTAATATATGTATTTGAGCTAACAACACAAAATTGGATGTATATTTTGAACTACTAGCTCCTTCAAAATAAGTCGTATCGTTATAAAACCTTCAAGGAACGAAGCAGTCAACCCTCGAGATCAAATGCATGGTCTCAAAAAAGCCGCGACTCGATTTTAAGTTCGAGAAATTGGCAAAAGAAAATTTCCCGCCAATTTTTTTTTTGAATAATTTAAATTTTTACCTCAACATTTACCCCCTTAATATTTGAGTTAATGAACTTTTATAAACTCGCAAATGATCTAGGGACGCTTCTGCTTCGATCCTCGAAGGTTTCATAACGATAAGACTTATATTGAATGATTTAGGTTTTCGAAATATTACGAATTTTAAAAACCTATACAAAACCTAAATCCTTCAATAAAAATCATATCTGTATAAAACCTTCTAGGATCGAAGCAGAAGCGTCTCTAGACCAGTTTCCACTTTTTAAAAGTATTGAAACTCAAATATTAAGGGGGTAAATGTTGAGGTAAAAATTTAAATTATTCAAAAAAAAAATTGGCGGGAAATTTTCTTTTGCCAATTTCTCGAACTTAAAATCGAGTCGCGGCTTTTTTGAGACCATGCATTTGATCTCGAGGGTTGACTGCTTCGTTCCTTGAAGGTTTTATAACGATACGACTTATTTTGAAGGAGCTAGTAGTTCAAAATATACATCCAATTTTGTGTTGTTAGCTCAAATACATATATTAGAGTGAATTGACCTATTATTTTATAGGTTTTAATATTTTATTCTTATATACCTATCGATTTACATTAATGAATAATGAGCTACACGCCTACTAAAATAAGTGTGAAAAAAAGTTCAAAATAATTATTACTTGATACGTTACACAGACGTATTATACAAGGAGACGCCTTGATAATACGAAAAATAGCATAATTTGTTTTCTAACTTTTTGCTACTACGATTGCGGGCGAAATAATGGTCGTACGTATTTTGACCATAGAGGTTTTTTGAATCCTCGTACGCCGAATGATCAGGTTCTAGAATTTTGTAGTGATCAAACGAAAAAAAAAAATCTAAAAAACACGTAAATACGTAATTTTCTAAGTACAAAAAACACTTTAAAAATCATAACTCCCGAACTAAAAGTCGGATCACCTCGATATCGGTGCCAATCGTTCAGGCCTAAAGTGCTCTATAAAGCCCGACTACAAAAACGTCTCGGAACGCCCAAAATCTAAGTGTCAGTAACGAAAACTCCGAAAAACCCAAATTTTGAACTTTCGAAGCCCCAAAAGACGGAGAAAAACGGCCCCTATGGTCTCGACACAAGACGCCGAATTTGATCACCGACCTCCAAACTATACAGATCTCGAGTTTCAGAAACGTCATACAAAAACTAAACCTTTTCAAAAATACACCTAGGGGGGGTGTTCGAGGACCCCCGGCTCCGGCAGTACGTTTTAGAAGGGCCTAAACCGAAACGTTTGGGAACATAAAAATATAATATTATCTTATTTGAACGTCATCTACAACTAATGATTTGTTGAACTTTAAAAACAATTACAGGTACCTAGGTACATATTTATAGAACATTCTGTGCCAGTAGTTTATTACTTTACTAAGTAACTTGTTTAAGTAGTTACCTATTCTTATAATCACATCCATAATAAATCTATTAGTGGTTTAAATATGAACAATTGTTTATATGTATAATTATTAACTGATGAACTTAGGATTTCAATCATCAACATCTCGAAAATGATTAAAATTAAATGCAATTTGTTGTGCATGTATAATACTATAATATGACATGTCTCAAAATCTACTAATAGGACAATAGGTATAGTCAATAAGTAAATGATAGATGATGTATATTCTATAAAATAGTATTGTAGTATTAGTATATTAGTTGAATATACAAAATAAGTATCTACTCTTTTCAGAACTATTGTGGTCGTCTATTTGTGGATGAGATTAATCCCAGATAGGAGAACGATAAATGGTCAAACCGTATGTTTATCGATAGGGAATTTTATGAAGATTCCATTTAAATGATCGGCTTAACGGATTTTTTTGAAGTTAAATAGATAGCTTCAAAAAACCATTAAAAAATCAAAAAAATCTTACAAAACACGCTTTATCAAAAATCATAGATTATAAGTTATGATAACGGATCATTAATCACTATAACCACGGTTCAGGTTTTATATGGTTACCGTTTCAATTGACAACAATATTGAGGTTATGTTCGTATCTTATATCAATCATAGATAATAAAGATCTTTATTATCTTTATTATCTATGATATCAATAATATTATTGTACGTTAATATTTGAACTCAGTTTTTAATTTTTATTCAATTTATAAAATTTAAAATGTATTAACTATTAATTACTTTTTACTATTTTAAGTAGGTTTTATATAATTAATTATTAATACGTTCACTACCTGTCCTTGTGCTGTATACAAATCACAAATCTAAACAGGTCACCTTTGAAGTGATTTTTGTAAGTCATACATAGTTTTTGGCTACTAACCTTTTTGTGTATTTTATTTTAAACTACAGTGTAAATATTTCTAGGTAAAATGTATCGACAAAGCATTAAAACCATTGCAAAAAACAAGTTATGCTATCTACAAGCTACAACAATCACATTCAAACCATCATAACTCAAATCATGTAACTATGTAAGTTCTGTAAAGTGTTACAATCCCTATAATGTATTTAGTGGAGGCGTGAATAGCTGTTTACGAGGCAGCTGTCTCATGCAAAAGTGAAGGTGGGTACCCCAATGACTCCAGTCTCAAACACCTAGTTGGCTAGACTAGTTTATAATTTATACTCGCATGGTCTCTTAGGGCCTGCGTTTAAAGTCTGGGAAAAAATAAGTGTAAAATGTGAATAATACTGGTGTGTGGTATAGGTACTTATTTAAGGCAGTTGCTTCATAGGAAAAACAGTTTACGCCTCCACTGAATGTATTAGGTACTTATTGGCTATGATACATCTGTAATAACTTAACAAATACACTACAACGACGATTATTTATCTTACACAGTTGCAGTCAGGTGTGGATTGAACACCTGAGGTTTTGTAACTGTTTACTGTTACATTTTAATACATTTTAAAGTCCTGGTAAATGGTGATAGAGTTACTAATTATTAATAACATTAAAAGTTCACATGTGTATATTGTTATTTAATATTTTTCTACTAAAGGCATAGATAATCATAAATAAGTATACGCAATAGGTTCACATCTATAACTCAAGGATGTTTGCTATATTGTATTAGAAAAAACTATGTGTTGAAACTATTGATAATGTTGATTGGTTACTATTTTACTACATTGATTTTTAATATGATATTGAGGTATTAAATTAATACAATTTTAAAAATAATTTAATTTATATTAATTCTTTGTTTTTTTTTTTGAATTTTAGTCAGCAAGATGCAGTAACTGATGTATGCAAGCCATTTAGGAGATTATTCTGTTTGGAAAAACTTCTTCTGAGAAAACTGTTTCCACTAACGGTTTCACTTGGTGTTTATGTTGATAGTGTATGACCGACGACCGTATAACAAGATCTATAGTGTATGGTAGAGAATAGTAAAGCAATAAACTCATAATTGTAGAATATTGCAAGGTTCATCAATGTCATTGGCCATTTAACATATTTCCACCAATGTAAATTTTTTAACCCTTAAGAGGACGTCTCACCCGCATGTGTTGTCTCCGTCTTACACACGTACGACATAGTCAATTTTCGTTCGCTAGATTCAATAGGGTATTGTCAGTTTTGATATTAGAGTGAATTTACCTATTATCCAACTTTTAGATAACAGCATTATCTGTGTTCTCTCGTTGGATTTTTACGATATTTTAATTTTTAAGTGAGTTATGAGCATTTCCAATTATTAATATTTTACATACTCATAACTCACTTAAAAATTGAAATATCGTAAAAAACCAACGAGAGAACACAGATAATGCTGTTATCTAAAAGTTGGATAATAGGTAAATTCACTTTAATATCAAAACTGACAATACCCTATTGAATCTAGCGAACGAAAATTGACTTTGTCGTATGTGTGTAAGACAGAGACAACACATGCGAGTGAGACGTCCTCTTAACCCACCACAGACTATCACACATAATAAAAATGTATGCATATTTTTTAAAAAAAATAACAATTATAATAAATAGGAAAATAATTAACTATACTCATATTTATTTATATAAATATTCATAATAGTCTTTAACTGTTTTTTGTAAGATATATGGTACCAACAAAGTTATGGATTTATTACATTTTAATAAACCAAGTACATACCTATGCAAATATTTTTTTTTTTTTGGAAATATTCATCTACAATTTAGATAGAGATGTCTTTTTCACAACAATTCACTTCAGCTACTTTGACACTTGATACAAAAACTTACTATTTTATAAAAAAGTAAATTACAATTAATAAAACATTTTAAAAAAACAAACAAACAAACAAATTTTATATTTTTGAAGTTAATATTTTTACCATAATTGAACTCTACTTTAGGGAATTGAAATTTGTCTTATTAATAGATGCAATAAAAAAAAAATAAGAAATGGTTAAAATGCAATTTAAGAAATTAATTTATATTTTCAATATGCTAAAATAAAATTTCCCTGGCTGATTGCATTTATGTTTAAATATTTACTGGACTAAAAGATTAAAATATCATATCATATCACTGTTCAACCAGTTTTCAATATTGATAAATATCTCACCTTTGATTACTAAACATGGTAAACATACACATGCTTTGTTTAAAATAAATAAAAATTTAATTAAATAGATACACCTACTTGGTGTGTAGATAATTGAGATTAATATTAATTATTATTACTTTTTACTTAATTCCAAAATGTAATATTCATAATATTCATAATTATAAAATGTAGATGATTTTTATGTACTGTCTTTATAATGGGTCGACAAACTAATATTTTTACATTATTTAAATTCAAATTTGATCTATAAAAACCATAAAATAGATATAGAAACTTCTTGTTACACTGGTTAATTAATTTTGTAGAATTGATTAATGATTCAATTAAATTATCTTGTCTGTGGTGGTCACAAACAAATAAATAAGTTAAATTATGATACACTGAACAGTCTGCTCCAGTTCATTTAATTGAAAAATGAATCACTAAATTAGTTAATTAAAGTTAACATGTCCCATCTCTACTACTCAACAATGTTCATACTTCTTAAAGTTATATTTTGTCTAGCTATATAATTATTTTTAATAAATATATAAAATTTTATTTTTATAATTTATACATTACTAATGTCTTACTTATTATTAATGTTATTACTAAGTAATAACTGTAATTGGTATATAAAGTAGTACAAATGGATACATTTTGTCAATAGTTAATCAAGAATAATCATAATTATTATGAGTTATTTGTTACACAGATTTCCCAACGGTGTCACTAAAATACTATTTTTGGGCATTCAGGTTTTAAATGTTTGAACGTTTAGGTGGGTAGCTTCAATATCTACCCTTATGGATAAAATGTTTGTGAACCCACTTGGCTTTTATAAAATATTTATATTGATATAATGTACCTATGATGTATACATTTAATGTTAGCCAAGTACACAAGTGTAGTTTCACACAATTTTAATATATTATATGAATCTAGTGTCGAATAACTCGTTGTTTTAAATCAGTTAACAATTAAATTTATTTGTCGTTTATAAGTTTATTTATTAAATAAACTGGTATTTGTATAAAATTTGCACAAATGTTTATTTTTAGAGATCATTATATTATTCATCATAGGTATAACTCACATCATTTACAGAATAATGACTTGTCACCTCAAAAAATTTGGCTATTAACATGTAATGTAGTAGATAATGTTTGCTGGAATATCATCTCCAGCGATATGTAATTTAATTTTTCCAAAAAGTTGTTATTTCAGTTTTTGAAAATCCCAAGACCATGTTTTAAAAATCTTTAATACATTAATACAATAATACCATGATTTTGAATTGTACTAGAATTATTGTACGTACAATAATTGTACAATAATATTTGAATCTGAAAATACATAATTTTGGGATAAAAATTGAAATGGATTGGGAATGTTAGTATTTCTAAGTTGGTACTCCTACATTTTAGTTGGTCCCCAATTTAGGCGTTTATTCCATGAGATTAAACTGATAAATAATGCTGATGATAACGGCTGTTATCTCGGGGACCCAACTGCCCGATGCCCATATCAGACCCCCCCTGATATGAGTACAGTCTAGTGATGGACACTATCGAATAATGACTATCGAATTATTCGATAGTTCGGACTATTTGAACTATTCGATAGTATTTCAAATATTCGATAGTTCTGAATTATTCGAATATTTGATAGTTATATTTTACGATTTTATCGTCTATCACAAATTTATTATATGTGTGATAACACAAAATTTACAACTGCAAGACGCAAGTACTAGAGGAAATTAGTTCACCAATCGTTAAGTAAGTATTTATTTGAAACCTAGAGATGGCATCACTTTAATACTTTTAAATTGTAATACTTTAAATTTTAATATGTAACAGTTATAATTGTATTCTATAAATTGGTGTATTTACTACTTTGAATTTTGATAATTTGCAGGTTAGGCTTTGGATTACAGTTTTTTGTAAGTCTGTACGAACATTATATACATTTATACTTTGATTGCTAAAATGTAGGTAATTATTAGATCAATAAAAACAATAATAAAACATTTCATAGCACTTATATATATCAATTAACATTACCTATATTAAATTATAATAAATCAGTAACATCAAAAATTTAAAATCACAATAAAATAAACAATATATAAATAAAAAAAAATATAACTGATTAATAAAATAAAAACATAAATTCTTTTCTGTTGTAAAAAATGTCAAAATTTAAAAAATAAAATAATCATGGATTCAAACTTAAAATAGTAGGTATTATTTAAACATTTTATGTAATAGTTATAATAAATTTCAATTACATTTCTAAATTTTTATTTAAAAATATTAAAATATCAACATTTTTAGGAAAGAGACGGTCTTCTTTGACTTACAATTTGTCCAGCTTTTGAAAAAATCCTCTCTGATGGCACAGAAGTGGCAGGAATACAGGCATATTTTAATGCTACTTCAGTTAAAGGATCTAACACCGAAGAATGATTTTTCCAGAATGGGATGGTGTTTTCATTGACATTTAAATATGGAAGATCCATGTACTGCCTGATTAATGTCACTGCTGTACTTGTGTCAGTTGTTTTTGACCTGATTGTTGAAACCTTAGCTTGAAAATAATCAAGTAAGTTTTCATCGTTTGTATTAGTTGCTGAAACTCCAGACACAGATTGTGTGTATCATGTATGTTTGTTTTCCTGAAGATACAACTTCTACACGATCACTATCAGAGACTAGCGCTGAAATTAAAAAAAAAAATTATTAAAAATAAAGAAATAAAAAACTGATATTCTTAAGTATTAATGAAAAATAGGTAGTAAGAAATAGAATTATATCTTTTAAAGTTTCATAAATAACAATAAAGTAAAAAAGTGATTTATTTTGAATAATATGTGTATGTAGAACACTACTTTGTTTATTGGAGTTCTTTTAAATAGTTTATTTTAATAACTAAATTATCAAGATTATTATTTTTTTTTATTTATTTACTTCTATTTCTCAATAACTCTGCAACTTCATATTGAACCTTGTTGGGCTGTATCTGCATTTGCATTAGATATAAAAACTGCTTTTTTGTACTGTGGATCCAATAAAGTTGCTTTAGCATAAAAATGTGTCGGGTTCATCTGCTCAACTGAACTGTATGCCAATAAAATATTTTCAAGAAGTGACTTTTTTAAAAATGTTCCACATGATGTTCTGGGTATTTTTTTTCAATTGAAAGTTGAAGACCTGGAATGAAATAAATAATATAACTAAATATTATGTATCAGAAATATATAAAAAATTTCTAATTACCTCTGATTAATGGAATTACTTTTCCTAGGGTTGGTTTTTTTTCATATGACAGCTCAACAGTCAAAGTTTCAAATGGCTTTAACAGCATCACCAGATCGTCTACGACAGTCCATTGATCATTTGTTGGCATCGTTGGACATCGTTTAAGCGACAAGGAAACAACAGTTAATGGTTCTTTGACCTCTAGAAGTCGCTCAAGCATAGTTAAGGTGCTATTCCACCTTGTTGAAACATCTTGTTTCAATTTCAAAACAGCAAGACCCATCTGTTGCTGCTTCTCTGCCAATTGCCTTGTGTCAACTTCACTATGTTTGAAATGACCTACAATTGAGCGACACAACTTTGTCAAGGTAATAATTTGAACCTGATCATCAGGTATTAACGGATCATCAGAATCTAATTTAAATGACTTTTTTTACAATGTTGTTTAGCTTATGGGCTGTACAAGGAATGTGTTCAATGTTCATCAAACGTACAGCTGCCTTAATATTTGCCCCAGAATCAGTAACGATAGCACACACCTTTTGTCAAATATTCCAACTATGAAAAATTCCATGCAAAACTTCAGACAAATATTCCGCAGTATGATTGGAAGTCAGCTTTTCAGTGCTCAATACAAAAGTTCTCAACTCTAAATCCACACCAAAGAAATGAACAGTTGCCGTTAAAAATGACTCTGTATTCATTGATGTCCATACATCCGAAGTAATTGCCACATGTTTTGCATTAGAAACTAATCCAAAAACCTTGGACTTTGTGGCTTCGTAATAATTTGGGATGAGAGTTCTCCCAATTGTTCTACGGCTAGGTAGTGTATAGCGAGAATCCAGAAGTTTTAATAACTTCTGAAAACCACGGTTCTCAACAATGGAAAATGGCTGCATATCTTCTGCAATCATTTCCACTACAGCTTTATTGAACTGATCAACTCCTCGTTCAGTCGGAGCTTGAAATCTATAAGTAAAACAATTATTTTTTTTTTTTTTTTTTAATGATATTTTTCATGCTCTTATATATTGTATAAACTAGTTAATAAATTACCTTGAGAACAATGTCATTTGTTTTAATCTTTTAACTGACACTTGACTGGTTTCAGATGTTTCAGTATAACAACTTTCACTCATTACTCTGGCAGGTATTTGAGCAACAAAACTATCCAACGTTCGTTTAGAACCTGCAGTAGAGATACCTAAAAAAAAAATGTTAGTACAAACTATAGATATCACATTTTACATAAAATTAAAATGTTGTATTCATATTGAAAAATCAAATTCGTAGTTTCTGTAAAAGTATTTTAATATCTTTCAAGTTTCAATCTATTTAAGTGTAATTTAAAAGTATTTAAACTTAAAATATCTATGAAAAAAACCAATTGTATATACATAATATATGTATTTTGGTTACAGTATCAGCTACTTATATGATCTATGAGAAACCTGGTATTAATTCTTCAAAGTTAGTTTCAAGGTTAGTTTTTTTAAAAATTTTAAGCTACCTAGTCAAAATGTATAATCAACATTTGAAGAATAATAAAACTATAGAAATTCAAAAATTCCATAATTTATATAGCTTAATAAGAGTTAAAATATTTTACAAATTATAAAATGTATAGAAAACTGCAGATAGCACAAGTACGTTGTAAAGAGCAAGACAACTAGACAAGCTAGAATTAATCCAAGCTATACAGTGGTGAATCTAAAAATTGAAAATTAAAATTCATATTTTGTAAATTTTAGAGAAAGAGTGCATATTTTTTGATTTTTCATAAGCATTTATGCATATTATTTTTTTTTTTTTAAATAACTTCTTCTTTACTTTCTTTACCAGTATATTTTAAATACAATTTAATGCAAAACTCAATATTAATTTAATAGTTTATGTAGGTATTTATCGTTCTCATCGAAATTTGTATTTTTTAACTATTTTTTCTGTTCAATAAAATGTCAAAATGACAAGTTTTCCACCGTATAACTCGATTAAATATCATAAATTTATTTTTCCATACTTTAAATTTGCTTTGGCATAGTATCAGAAATATTTTTTTTTAATTTGGATTAATTTTAATGCATATTTATTAAATTTTTTGCATATATAATATTTTGAATCGTGGATATTCCCCCCCCTCCCTGAATATTGTCGGTGTAGTTAGATATTTTTCCCTCGATATATTTTTGATGCGGACATTTTCCGCCCTTTTTTTAAAGTTTATCATTTAATAACATAATAATAATATAATTATTTAATATGAATATATTTATGACTATTGTCTAATATTTTCAAATATAATAAATTATAGATGTATATTTTTGATCAACTGAACTAGGTACTTAAATTAAATTCACGAGCAATTATTAAATTGTTAAATATTCAAACTGGTACAGTTTTAACAAAACATAAATATGAACAATGGCTACAAAATATAAGTTAAGAAATAACAAAAGAATCAGAATTCAAATGTTTTTTACAAAATGTATCATTTTTATGTCGGAATTATTAACCATTTTTATTCATTATTAATTATATTTCACTTTATACCTATTTATTAATTTTTTTAATTTTTATTGTTTCAAGTAAGTAGTTCAGTTGATCAAACATATATATTATTTATGAAAATAAAAACAATTTTATATTTTATTTAAAAAAAAAAATTCATATTAAATAATAAATAATACCTATTATATTATTAAATTCAATATTACTAGGCAATAATTAACTTTAAAAAAATGGGGGGAAATATCCAAATCAAAAATATATTGGGGGAGAAATGTCCTACTAGACCGAAAACAGACCCCCCTGGAAATTTCCATTTGCCTAATATTTTTTCGTGCATTTTATTTTAATTTTTTAAGCTCCTATAACTTTCAAATCATAGTGTTGACAGAAAAAAATAAATCACCTTTTTAAAATCAATACATTCATTACTTCACTCAAAATCTTGAGTTAATGGAAACGAAAATCGAACTTTTTCAGTTTTTATAAAAACGAAATTATTTTTTTTTTCAAATGAACAGTAATTAGGTAGAATACAATTTAATTAAATATACTCTTACCAGTGGAAGTTGATGGCTGATCATTTATTGGAACGTTTGGAACATCGTCAAATTGTTCCAGTTCATTGACCAATTTTTCAGCCTCTAGCACAGTTGAATGTTTTCTTTTCACGTGATCCCATAAATTTGACGTGTTACCAGAATATTTAAAAAAAGATTGACATATTCTACATTTAACTTGACCCGGTGAATTTGGGTCCTTTAAATAATATTCCCAAACATTAGAATGGTTTTTTTTTGGAAACATTTTAAAGCTTACAAAAATCACCAATATGAATCAAAATACAACAGCACTAATATAGATACCTACACACAAAATTAGTATTACTCAGTTCAATAACCAAGTGAGGAGTGAGGACTGAGTAATGACTTGTGAACCTTTTTCATGGCGACTTTTTTACCATCCCTAGTCATTAGTCATCGAACAGGATGAATAAAATGTATACTAGGTACAAAGTCTAAGACCCAAATATTATGCTACCTTTTAGTAAGTTTGTAGTTAATGACTAAAAAGGTATCTTATTTCTCAGAAACCCATGCAACAGTTTAGTATTTACAAAATTGTAAATACAAATCGGACTGTTAAAATGTGAGTAGATATGTGATTAAATTTGGAAGTTTTACATTTAAAAACCGGTAGTCAGAGAAAGAAAAAAATCGGGGAAGTCGCTCACATAGTACGTTTTGACTTCAGATTGTACCCGTCATTAAAAGAATATCAGACTAACATTTGGTTTCTTTCTATAGCCCATTCACAACGTAGACAAAACGTATTCCCTCAAATTCATAAAATACAATTTTAGGTGTATACGTTTTTTCCATATGTTGTGCGGAAGATGAACATGAGAATTGATATCTTCTAAGTGAATCGAGGTAAAAAATGTCCGAGGAATAAAAAGAGGCCGCAGTAGAAAAGTCCTAGGTAAGAAAGTCCGGTATATATATATATAAATATATATATATTAACCTATTATTTATTAATTTCGTCAGCTAAAATCATTTAGTTACAACTTACCTACAATTTATATTTATACTAAATATATATAAACATATTTTTCCTTTTACCTAATTAGTAGATAATTATATGTACAGACATTTTTCACCACGGACGTTTTGGTAGTATACCCTTCTAAGTAGATCAGTAAGATAGATGTGATTTATTTTATTTTAATGTAAAAAAAAACACACTGCGTGTAAGATCAAAATAAATATCTATATTACTTTGAATTATAAATACAAATATTATAATATTATATAAGTATAAAATTAGACAAAAAAAAGTTTAATATTCAGCATCTTCTTCAGCAGCTTGTATATTTGGATGAGTTGTGGAATTTTTTTTTGTGCTGTTAATTATGTTCCCATCAATTTCATGAGATAGTTCACTAGATTAATTTGAAAAACTACCTAGGTTAAATTATAATATAAATTAGTGAAGCTTCAACAGTTTCGCGACTTAGTCCACGTACCTACCGTAGGAGCTGTTCACGAGGGAAAAAACTCTTTCAACAGCTGCATTATAAGTTAAGACACGGAAACTGGAAAGGCAAAACAAAACTTCACTATAATAGGTACTTTAAAAAAATAAGAATAATTAAATATAGAATCTAAGGGACATAATATTTGAATATTTATGCATGAAAAACTGGAACAAATGATATTTACCAACCCCCTCACGATTTTCCAACTTTATTTTCAAACGACTTGTTTTTTAAGCTTAAAACGATGGTGTACATTTTTTTTATCGGAAACTATTATTTAAGAAGTTATAGACGTTATAGCCTTCCAAAGTTTACGATTTTACGCGCAACGCTACTTGACTGCCACGCGCAGTGCTATTAGTTATTACAAATAAGATTATTTTTTTTTGCGTTTTTTAACAAAAAAAATGGAAAATATCCCCCGATTTGCTGTGTAAAACCACCTTGGGTAGGCCTCGGAATTAAACAAAGTTGTTAAAAAGCTGTATATTTCAACTAATAAATGACCTGATTTATAATTTTATTCACCCAAAATATTACTGTCCCACAACGTTAAAATACGTAAAAAAAAAAATTTAAATTTGTAATAGGAGCAGCGCGTGGCGCATAAACGTGAAATCGCAAACTTTGGGAGGCTATAACTTCTAAAATAATGTACACTATCGTTTAAGCATAAAAATAAGTCGTTTGAAAAAAAAAATTGAAAATCCTGAGGGGGTTGTTAAAATGCACTTTAACCAAAATTATTTGACATAAGAAACATTCATTATATTATCATCTAGTTTTTATTCGGAATATTCGAATAGTTTTTATTTGGTATATTCGAATAGTTTTTATTCGGAATATTATTCGAATAGTTTTTATTCGGTCTATTCGAATAGTTTTAAAATTAAAAACTATTCGGTCATATAAAAAAACATTCGATAGTGCCCATCACTAGTACAGTCCAAACCGTACGTCTGGCAACGCGCCGGCCCGTCTTTGGAGCGCTAGTGGTGATCGGCGCCAATAGCAGCTGCCTACTTTGACGAACACTGCCGAACACCATCGACCAATTACAGACCGCCGGTCTCCTACTCTGGGGTCTGAGTGTTCCGGCGGCTCAGTAGTCAGTATGCAATATGAAGCGCTCAAATGAGTCTACTTTCGTGGAATAGAGTATAAAAACATGGAATGAATAAGACGACACCAGGCGGCCACGGTTAAAATGAGAGAGCTCTTAATCTGAATGGACTATAGATATGTAATTAATCTACAGTTTGACAATACTACTTAATACTTATTGTATACAATCTACAGCAGTGATGTCCAACCCTCACTCCAATTTAAAAACCATTAATTAATTGTATGGTATAATATATAAATTATTACTAATATTACGAGAAAAAATGTATTTTAGTAATATAAAACTACAAAATATAAACATTAAATAAAGCTAATATTTATTGGCTCCGATAGCAATATCCCTTGTCATTAATCAACAAATAAAAATAAAATACCTTTATAGAATTATTGCTATGCTTATGTAATCTAGTACAGATATACAGTTATGCGCGCGTGATGGTCAGACGTTCACGTTTTGTTCTCAGTGGTGTTAGTGCTCAAGATTATTATTTATCTAATATTGATTTTATAATTTGTATAATAAACTAAATAACTTATAAATAAATATATTTTTCCATGTAAGAATAATTAAATATTAATACTTGTAAAAATATTTCTGATTAGTATTCGCTATAGTACAATTAGAAATATATGATATACAGGGTAATAACTAAATTATAATTTAATAGGTATTTCAACAATAGTTTTGTAAATTTAATACTCTTTGCAAATCCATATTTTACTAGGTATAATGAATATTATTATTATATTTCATTATATTAAGAATAATTAATCCAAAACACAATATAACACAACATATTGTAGTAATTACTAATTTTAATTATTTTTAAATAACAAAGCTTAATAATAGTTCGTTAGCTTAATAATATTAAAGTCAATAAAATCAAGTGAGCCATAGGTAATAAAAATTGTGAGAAAAAGTAAGAAAGGCCAGTGACTAGAAAATCTGAATTCAATATGTTATACTTTGAGTTAAATTGTTCTTTAAAAATTTAAATAATGGGTCACAAAAGTAATATACCATCTATATTGTACAAACAGTTTTGTTCAATATTCTGTAAAACAATAATTGTAGAATCATTAAAGCCATCACATAATTCATGTTCTTTATCTGATGGTTCCGATAATATAGGCTTAATTTTCGAAAAATCTAATCACCAAGAAACTCTGCCATCTTGATCGTAACTACTGTTGGATAGGTACATTTTTTAGAAATTGAGCTACACAAACAAGTTTAAAATAACTCTTAAACTGTAAATGATTTGGAATAGGTTTGTCTTGAGAAAATCATCCAGTAAAGAGAAACTTATAAGACTTTTCACTGAGAAAAATATTTTATAAACCAATAATACTTTTTGTTGCTAATAAAACATCAGCTTGACATGGTTTCCATGTTTCCTAAGACCTGATTTTTATTTTTTGATAAAATCATATAAAAACTTTATGGTTTCATTATACTTTTTTATGTTGAACTTACTAAAAGCTCCAACGGGATTTCTATAAGTCATAAAATTAAACCACTTAGCCACTTGTTGTAGGAACCATGCTGTGGTTTTGAAAGAAGAATGATAATTTTCATGGTCAACCAAAAATTATTGTAAGCTTGCACTTATATCAGTACTCACAATGTTAGCAACTTTTGAAACTTTCATTTTGTCAAAATGATTAGGTTTTTGTAAGTCTTCTGCATTAAGATTCCGAACTAATTCAAGATCATTTTGATGGTTTGCTAGTTGTTCAATATAATATTATTAATAATAATAATTATAATAAATAATTAATATTGCCAGTTAAAATATTGTACAGGTGAAAAATATACTAAAATATAAAATAAAACCAGCATTGCAGTTCACTGAGGTGGAACCCTCTTATCGAAGAGCAAGAGTATTTATAACTAAACTTGGAGAGAGACAAAATAATAAAATATATTATGATTATTAATCAAATTCTATAGTAAATTACTAATACTAAAGAAAAATATAGTTAACAAGAAAACAAATTCTAAAAAAAGAAAAACGAAGAGGGTACATTTTTTAAATAGAATTAAATTTAAGGAATCCTTCTAATTTTCGGGTATTGGTTCAAAAAGTGTTTTTTTTTTAACTTAAGAAAGATATTGGTTGTACATTTTCATTATTTAAAGTTTTTGTCTCTGAACCAGTGTTATTAAAACCAAATTCAAATATCTATAACAATAAATATACTTGTAAATTAATTAGATTACCTACCTACAATATATACAGGGTGTCCCGTGAGGATTTACCTATTAGCCGTCGCCCGGACAAAAACCGGTTTTACTTATTAATTAAAAAAATTATTAAAAATCAGGAAATTAATGAAATTAAAATGTTGAAACGTCAATATTTTCAGAAAAATGAACTCTACAAAAATGGTATTCTTCAATATTTTTTTAAATAATTAATTAAAAAAATAATTTTTTTAACTTTTTTACCAAAACAAAAAAAAAAATAAAAAATAAGTTATTTGTAATTCTTACCTCTGCGAGTCTTAATAAGAAAACAGAATTACGATATCTCTATTATTTCAGGAGATATCGCAATGAGTAAATCCTCACGGGACACCCTGTATATATATATAGATAAGTAGCTTAATTGTCCTTACTTAATAATAAAATATAACAACTAACAATTTATTTTAGTTTGCATACCTTTTTCTTAGATGGAACTGGTTTTCCTTGGAAGTTCATCATTTGATATATACTTGATTACTTGTTCCCACGTTAAGCATAGAAATTTGTCGTGTTGAACCAAAATATAACAATACCTATTAAATAAAATGCCCTTATATATTCTTCTGGATTGTTTATCATAATATGTAAATTGAATGTGTTCATAAGGAAAGTTTTAAAAGTTTCCTATTTCTTATCTTCAAAATTGATGTTAAAGTCATTAAACTGTTATAATTTATAAATTATAATAATTATAAATGCATAATATGCAGATCTTATTACACTGTTTCAAATACCCTTTTTCTATAACCTAGTCTATACCAAACGCGAAGCACAAAGCAAATATGTAATCACGGCAAATGTAAAGCTCTATATAGGGGATATATGCAAATATAACAATCACATTAAAATGCTAGAAAATTACATTTTTTTATAGCTCTTACAATATTGCGTACATTATCGCTCACAACTGCTGTGATTTTATTTTGGATGTTCCACTCTTGAAAAGTATTCTTCAAATATGTAGCCAAGTTATTTATTGTATGCTTGTCATCAAACATCTCACATCCTAGACAAACGGGCTGAAGTAAAGCATCTTCATTAATGAAATGTGCAGTTATGCCCATGAAACTTTCACTTTTGACTGACGTCCAACCATCAGTTGTCAAGCACACGGCAAAAGATTTCGTTTTGTCGTTTTACGTTCATTGGGTGCACGATTTTCAGTGGTGAACGATGTAGTTCACCTTTTAGTGAACTAAGTCCAATTGTTCACTTGTGTGAATTGAAGTAGTTCGTTCGCGAACTATCAATCTCTATGGTGCAGTATAGTTTTCTTGCACTCGTCTATGGCTTAAATATACTATAATGTGTGTATTACCATGCACTCGCCGATGAGTTGTTTACTCGTATGATTCGTACATACAATTAATGGATATATGGTAACATCACGACCCGTCCCACGTAAGCACACCGTGCGCCAATCGTGTTTAGTCCAACGCGACTTCGTCCCCCGGAGCTGTTCGTATATTCAGTTTAGAGTCTTCGTTATAGAAATGTATGAGGTGTTTATTGTCCATGTAATTTTCACCATCGATGAAATTATGTTTGAAAAACATATTTCTAGTTGATTTTAGCAAATGCGGTGGGTCAAACATATAAATAACCTTTTGTTCATTGACATAAAAATAAGGTCGTGATGAACTGACAAACACCTTTTTGCTGAAATTCAGGAAATTGGAGCCTTGGTCAGTTATAAATGCTTTGACATTCAAAGAAATATTTTGAAGTTTAGCAATAGTAGACATAATAATGTTATGTAAGTCATTTCCAGTACAACTGCCAGATAGGTACCAAAAAATATGCCATAGGTTGTTTCTATTGAACATTAATTCCACAAATCATCAACACAAATGCAAATTTAGCCGGATCATAAGTTTTTGTTGAATTTGTTTGATGGAATCCGATAATTTAATCCTTCCTAAATGAATAAAATTAATGTGTTTTAAGTGCCATTTCATCAGCGCATAGAGTGCAATGAAGTGCTTCTGGTTTAAAATTTAAAACTTTATACTTTAAAACTTCAAATAAAAAGTCATTCAGTCCAGGATTCAACTCATATTTACTCATAACTCTTCTTAAAGTTCTTGGTACTGGAAGTAATAGAGTAGGTCTCAAGAAACGGTATACAGCTGGTCCTAAAAGTATATCATCAGTGCAAATTGTTTCAATTCATCTGAGTACCTGTAACCATTTGGACGTTTTTTCTGACAACGAATATGTGATTTAACAATGGTTAACAACCTTGGAGATAAGAATTTTAAATTTTGACTTCCCCAATGCACCAACGATATTCAATTTCCAATCGAACAAGATACTGAAGTCGAAAATCGAAGCATTATTTCGACTACTTATCGTGTACACAGACACAAAAAAAAAAATTAAAAAAAAAACACACATCATTGTAAAATCAATACATTCGTCGTTTTACTCAGAATCTAAAATTGAAATATTATAACTTGTACAGTAGACATATTATATATATTTGTACTATTAAACTTTACAAAAAATATTTATATCATTATATTTATATTATATCATAGAAAAACATCATTATTTATAGTTATTAATGTACAACATGAATAATAATAAAAACACAAATTAACATGATTAACTACTAATTTAACAAAAAGATACAATATATAAACATAATTAAAGGAATAATATACAACATTTAACTATAAGGCATAGAAAAATAAATAATTTAATTATTGATGTGAAAATAATATTTGTTTAGTTAGTGTATGACGCTTGCTATGTGAATTTAAGATAGTAGAAGAAAACATTTTTCCATAAGATTTGAGACGGATACTTAAAAATCTGTTAGCAATTAAAGTAATAAGTACAATTTTGTGTGGTCTATCTAATATGGAAGTATTTTCACAATTTAAGTCCTGAAAAATGTTGCGATCAGAAGAAAATTTATTAATGATTTGACGTAGTATTATAATATTTAAGTTGGGAAAATTTAATCTTTTTAAATTGTGAGTATAATATAAAAATAATTTTTCAGTTTCTACAATAGTTTTAAATGCATCTTTAGACCCTGATATTAAACCCCCTTTGTTTTTTAAATTTAGAAATTGAGAAACAGATGAATTACAACTCAAATTATTTACAATTCCCCTGATGATATATCCTAGTATATAATATATAATATTATTTTTGGCTTCTGCTAATGACGTATTTAAAGTATTTAGTAGTACTAATCTGTTACAAATGTCCTCATCCAATTCTTCATTACACGTTATCGCATCAATATTTTATTGCCTTCTGTACCATTTAAACTCAAAAATTCCTCCTGAAATATCGTCATCAAATATGTTACAGTTTCCATTAGACTTACACTTAATATAGTTTTTAAATAAAATTTGTTTTATAGCTGTCTTAAATTGTACCACATTAGGGTTATTTGATCAATAGCGTTGTCTAATTTGGGCAAAGAATATCTCAAGATGGTCCTGAGAAAATTTATAAGTTAAAATATAATTCATATATAATGATGAATAATGTTCTGAAAATATTGTTTCTGCTATACTGAAAACTGATTTAACAGCAATAGCAAATCCAATTATAAAAGTTTTTTTTGTTTGATTTATGTAAGGGGTATTATTAAATTTTAAAGAATACAGATATTTAATTAAGGGGATTATAATAGTTTTAAAAGAGCTAATATTATTAATAAAAATTAGAGATTTTAAAACCTTTTGAAAATTAACTTTTCGAATTAAGAAAATCAAAAACTCTGTCAACAACTCGACAGTACTCAACAGTTGCTTCAACATCAGCAAAACCAGTTAAATTAATTTTGTTGAAATATTCTAAAGCATCAGTTGTAGAATAACTTAACGTTTGAGCAGCGTATTTTACCTTCATCTTATTACTATAATAATGAACATGAGCTGCACTAATTTTATTGCTAAATTTAAAAGTTATGTAATTTTGTACACTATTTAAATATAAAATATGTGCCCATTTCAAATTTCCTTTATTCGATTCAATGAATTTACAATTTCCTAATGTATTCCTCGCTAATTTTAAATTATGACAGGCATCTGGTATATAGTATACTTTTTGATTATTTACTGGGTGAGAAAACCAGCATTTTAATTCTTCGTAACCACCATCCACCACACATCCTAAATTTTTCATTGTTGATATATTGGTATATGCTCCATCACAAACTACACCAAAAACTTTAAGACCGGCATTATGTGTTAGAGTTATGGTTGTTTTAACTAATTCAGCTTGACTAATAGCAGATATTTTATTTTGAAAAAAATAACCAATACGTAATTTCCATTTGCTATTAATACTAATAGCCATAAACACTAACACTAACACTAACACTAAACACTAACACTTCTGTAGCTGGAGTTTCATTACCTTCAATATCTAAATTGTTTCCGAAGTCGCAATATCCTAAAAACTTGTTATTTTTATCATTCCAAATGATTTGTTTTCTGATAGACATGGCATCAAATGCAATAGTACAATGCTTATCATTTTCATTCAATGTTTGTAGAGAATTCAGTACTTCTTGTAAAAAATCCATGTTCGCCATTTAATGAAGATGTCCAGTTTCTAATAGATTTTGCATGAGGGAGTATTATTGATATGAGTATTGAGTATATTGACCTGTAAATATTATAAATATCTTAATTATCAGTATTATTTAGTAAATACTGTAGTAAATGCATTAGGAAAAGAACTAATAAGAACTAGTTAAACCGTGCATACTCATAAGCTTTAGGAGAGTAGTAATTTAATGTAAGCGAAAATGAATTTATAGTCTTACTATAACGTCTACCATTTTGGTCGATAAATTGATTTTTCTGAATGTTAGACGAATTTGGCGGACTCTCAACAATTATTTTCCATAAGTTCTTCAGATTTTCGTCCAACAGCTTTTATCCACTTAGCATTGCGCTCAGGATTTCGTAATGGAAATCTGTAAAAGAGCAATTGTCTGTGATTAATAGTTGCAACAACGTAATTTATTTTAATATAAGAAGTACTTACGTAAAAAAATGATTTTTAGTGCCTTTTGTTTATCTGTTTACACAGCCATGTGCAGAACACGATGCTACCATATTTGAATAAATATAAAAAGTAGGTATTAAAGTTTATTAAAATATTTATAACTCATAAAGCCATAACATTACAAATTCATGCGTACCGAAAATTACGGTTTCACAAAAACAAGACAACGAGTAAAAGCATATGAAATTTTGAAATGTTTGTGCCATTTGTGGTTATTATGAATTATGCTATATTATTATGATAAGGTGTATAATGTAAACATTGCCAGCCTCGCATATGGCGGATTTGCTTCAATATTAAGATCGAGTCGGCTATCTAGTAGTTTTATATATCTACTATGGTTTAAAAACCACGATTTAAGGTGGGTTCACACTTACACCGTGTCGTGTAGTATCGTGTTGTATCTAGTTTTTATGATCGTGTGATCACATTTATCACGTTCATCATCGTTTCGTGGGTTTTATACCAAAATGCAATACCAACGATACCAAAATTATTATCAATTCCAGTGATAACGTTTTAAATTTAAAAATAAATTCAAAATAATTATCACATCAATATTATACATATTGAATATTCATATTAGTCACGGTTGTTATATATTATATTATTTAGAAGTCTACGTAAATTCTTAACTTCAGTTTCAGTGCCATGATAACGTCGCTGGTACTTAACGAAAATTGTACAACTATAATGTTCATGAATATAATAAAGAAATGCACAAAAGAAAAGTTTGCATTAATTCATTATTTATGAATATTGTTGAAGAAAATTTATATGAAATAGATAAAAAGTAATTAGAAATTTTTAGGTGTACTTAAGAATTTGAATAAATATATTATAAAAGGAAAATGGGGTGATCATTCTAAAAATACCCTGAATACAATGTACTCACCATAATTTTTTTGTAGATGGTATGTCAGGCCTTTGCTACGAGAACGTATTGACCATAGTCATTTTAACACTATGATTAATTAACATAGGCTATCAAATTCAGACCTATTTTTTAATTTTAGCAGAATGTCACCAACTAAATATGAAGAACTGGTTATTTTAATGGCCCCATATCTACAAAGAATTCACTCAAGACCTGATATTCTATCAGTTGGAGAAATTTTAGCAGCTACGTTAAGGTTAGTTTTTGTACAATATTTATGTAAATATCTGATATCAAATAATTCATTAAATAGATACTTAGCTGCTAGTGAAAGCATGACTGACAGAATGTTTAATTTTCGAATTGGCAAATCCACTGTTTCAAAAATAATTTTAGAATGCTGCAATTGTTTGTGGGATGTAAGCTTTGATTATAGTAATAAATAAACATAGGCAAGTACCTAAATAAATTTTGTACTAAACTATTTATATTTTTAGGTATTATTTACACCCACTGAAAAAATTGAAAGAGTTTTTTGATAAATGGCAAATGCCCAATTGTGTAGGAGCGTTAGACGGAAAACACGTTGTACATCAAGTATGCATGTATGCATGTACAGCTGGTACTGTCGCGTCTGGAGACAAGGAAAAAAGCGTAGTGCCTATTGAAAATAAATTGCGCTGTTGGAATTGTCAAAAGACAGGGCACAGCCGACGTGATTGTCCTTCGCCTCGACGCAATGGTGATAAGTGCGCCTCATGTCACTGGTTCGGCGGTAAACACCACAAATCCTGTACGGTAAAAGATAAAGAAGAGGGAAAGTCAAACGCGGACAACAGCACAATGTGTACGTCAATAGGACCTGATCGACGCAGTGGTGGCACCTTGCATGAAAAACAAGTATATTTAAATGGTGTGCACGCCATGACCGGTCTTATTGATTCTGGTTCATCGGTATGCATTTTACGAGAAAGTGCTGGACGCCGATGCGGTTTAATTTGGGAGCCTGACAACACGACAATTGTGGGATTTGGCGCGAACGCTCAGACCACTACGATCGGAAAAACTGTAGTCAGCCTGAGCATCGACGAAGCAACTCTCGCGGCAGCCGTTATATATATAGTACCTGACACCAGCCACCAACTTGATCTATTGATCGGTCGACCGTGGTGTGAAGCGCCAGAGATTTCTTACATTAAACATGGAGACTCACTTACCTATTATAATACCATTTCATTTCCATTCACTCAGGCGGCTTCAAACGAAAGCTGCTCAGCTGAGGGTGCGTTGGTTGTATGCGACACCAAACGCATAGAAGCCAATTGCGTGGATGTAGTGACAGCAATGGTGAATGAGGTCCAGATACAGGTACCTGTGAAAAACGACTCCGAACACGCTGTGGAAGTGCAAGCTAATGACATACTCGCCAGACGGGCAGTAGTAGCACAATTTCCGCAGGTGAAAGCGGAGCCGCTTAACCGCCCACTTACGTACGACGACATCCGGAAACCGGAGTGTTTGAACACAGAGCAACAAACCGAGTTACTCAACCTCGTAAACGAGTACAGGAGCTGCTTTGCATTAAATATGAGCGAATTAGGGTGCACTGACCTAGGCACCATGGATATCACCATCAAACCAGGGAGCGAACCGTTTGCCGCCAAGCCATACCGTGTATCTAGGAACGAGAGGGAAGAAATCCAACGTCACGTCCAGGTATGGAAAGATCACGGTATTGTCGAAGATTCGACTTCAGCCTATGCTGCGCCGGTACTTCTAGTGCGTAAGAAGTCAGGGGAGTCGAGGTTAGTCGTGGACTATCGACGGTTAAACGATCAAACAGTGAAACAGGTCTACCCCCTACCAAACATTGATGACTTATTGGAACAAATGGCAGGTTACCGAATGTTTACCGTATTAGACCTGGCCCACGCCTACTTGCAAATTCCATTGACTGACGCTGCGAAACCATTGACTAGCTTCATCACACCAGATGGAACAGGTCAATTTACTCGCATGGTATTCGGGTTGAAAAATGCCCCGTTTGAATTTACCAAGGTGATGGACCGAGCTATAGGACGATTGAAGAATCGAATAGTCATAAATTACTTCGATGACTACTTCATTCCTGCCAGGGACTGGGAGGAAATGAAGGAACGCCTACGTCAAGTTCTAGAAGCACTCGTTGCCGCGAAGCTAACATTACGGCCAACCAAATGTATATTTGCTGCGAAAAGTATAGAATGTCTGGGCTTCGAATTATCAGCTGATGGAGTACGTCCCGGAGTAGTGAAACTGAGGGCAATTGAAGAGTTCCCAAAACCCAAAAACGAACATGAAGTTCGTCGCTTCATGGGTCTAGCTAGTTTCTTTCGACGCTTCGTACCGAAATTTGCAGAAAAGGCACGACCAATTACTGAACTGACAAGGAAAGAAACAAAGTTCAAATGGGGACCAGAACAACAGAGTGCATTTGAACAGATTAAGTTAGATTTACTTAGTGAACCAGTACTGCAATTGTTTGATGCTACCAGGCCGACTGAGTTACATACAGATGCATCTTGTAACGGACTGGCAGGCATGCTGTTGCAGAGAGACGAGTCTGGAGAGCTACGTCTAGTGCACTGCTACAGTAAAAAAACCAGTGAGACGGAACGTCGCTACCACTCAAGTAAGCTGGAGCTCATGGCGATCGTGTGGACCCTTGACAGGATGCGCTCTTGGCTAATTGGGGTACACGTCATTATCATTACTGATTGTCAAGCACTTGTCTACATGAATAGTCTTAAGTCGACCAACTCTCAGATAACTCGTTGGTTTGACCTGATCCAAGAATTTGACGTGGAGGTGAGACATCGTGCCGGGACAGCTATGTCACATGTGGACGCTCTCAGTCGAGCCCCTACTGAAGACAGCTCAGATACATTGGACGACCTGATCACTGAACGATTGGAAGTATGTGTAGCTGTAACTGAAGAAGAGTATGTCAAAGGGATGCAGTACAGTGATCCAGAACTACGAGAGATCATTGAATCTCTAAAACAGGCGACAGCTAGTAAAATAACAACCCAAAATTATAAATTAATTAATGGTTTATTGTATAGATTGGTGCAGTCAGCAACAGGACCCCGAAAGCTCTGGATGGTTCCTAAGAGAATGAGGAAAAGTCTAGTGGTCAAATTCCACGACCTCAGCGGGCACTTTGCCGTCGAACGCACTGTCTCCAGGATGATGGAGCGCTATTATTTTCCACGTATGAGAAGATACGTAAAAGCTCATATCAATATGTGTCCAGAGTGTGCAATATATAAGAAGTTGCGAGGGAGACAAGCGGGCATGCTACACCCTATAACTCCTGGTAATCGCCCTTTTGAAACAGTCAACATAGATCACCTGGGACCATTTCCAGTAAGTTCTAAGGGAAATGCTTATATTTTAGTGCTGGTAGACAACTTAACAAAGTTTGTTAAGTTGTATCCATCAAAAACAATACAATCAAGAGTAGTAGTAGGACAGCTGAAAACATTTGCGTTGACCTATGGACTACCTAAGCGGATCGTAACAGACCGAGGAACAGCTTTCCAGTCAGAATGTTTCAACCAGTATTGTGAAACCAATGGTATAGAACACCATGCGGTATCAGTACGCCACCCCCGTGCAAATGGTCAGGTAGAGCGGGTTAATTCTACACTATTAGGAGCAATTACCACCCAAATGGGCGATGAAGCCACCTGGGATAAAAACCTTAGTGAGTTAGAATTGAACTTGAACACCGCACCGAACCAAACCACTGGAGTAAGTCCATTCTTTGCTGTATATGGTTATGATGCACTTAAAACAGATGGGCTACTCGATACACTGACAAACACAACTCCTGTATACCAGCAACCAGCAGCTACACAGCAGAAGTTGCGCGAGGACATTGCAGAAAAACAGGCAACATGGAAATTGAGACATGACCAGCACCGTAAACATATGTCACTGGAACTGGGAGAAATAGTGTACCTTAGAAGACCACCAGTGTCGACTGGAAGCTCAACAAAACTACAACCAAAGTTCAGAGGACCGATGGTCGTGACAGCAGTGAACGCTGGAGATACATACAAACTGGCAGACCTGCACCACACAGGAGGGCATTTGTACGCTACAACTGCTCATGTTAGTGCCTTGAAGCGTTTTTCTGAAAAGGATGAACAATCAGAGGAGAGTGACGCTGAACAGGATGGGACAGTGAGTACTGACCAAGAAGTTGAACAGGACACAGAGGTGCAACATCTAGGAACCCAGACTCCAACCCCTGATGAAGAAACACCAACGCGACCAAAGCGAGTCCGCAAGAGACCAGCTCATCTAAGGGATTATATTTAGTTAATTAAACCTACTTAACAAATATATCCTGTATATTTTTTTTTTTTTTTTATTATTAAAAACATGTTCTTTTTTTTTATATATATCTTATGTTAATATGTTAAACTAATATTTTAAACTATGTTAAATAATTAGTGATAGCTAACGAAAGTTGGGCCGGGGCGTCCAACAAAGTCGGATGGCCGAATGTTATAAATTATGTAGAGGGTGGACACACTGATTTCCCCCCAATAAATCCAAGTGGGTACTCTCACAACAATTGTAGTAGTAGTAGCCAACGGGCAGTGTAAGACGCAGTACGTCTGTGTAGGTTAAAAACTGTTGTAATTAATAGTGAACTGTTGTTTTTTAATGTACTGTTACTCAAAAAGTCAATGATAAATAAAGTGTTTAAACAAACGTATTAAACGTGTTGTGTTCGTTCTTTTCAATCCGACAGTGATCTTTAACAGGTAATTTATTTAGTAAAAATTAAATAATAATTACTAGAGGTTGACTGAATACAAAATGTCTATTAACAAATAATAGGGATAATTTAAACTATTTTTTTTTTATATTTGCAGATTGGGCCGAGCAAGAAGATGCATAGAAAATTGCTTTGGAATATTTTTATCAAGGTGGCGTATATACAGAAGAGTAATTATTGCTTCTGAGCCAACTGTGATGAGTATCATCAAAGCAACAGTGGTTCTTCATAATTTAATTAAAAAAATAGAACTGAGTCAGGTAATACAATATTTTCGATTGTCTAATGTATACCAAAATTGTATACATGGTTACCCTTTACATGCGCTTCATTTCTTTTTATAATGAAAATCATTTTTATTTTATAGGTTTATACACATATTACTCCCCTACATGTTTTGGTGAAACTGGAAAAATTGCAAACCGAAATTCTGCCGGTTTAGTTCCTGTGGGTCCAATGGGAACAAATTTTTACGACCGAAATTCAAAAGAAATTAGGTCAAAATTAACAGATTACTTTGCCGCAGAAGGTAGTGTTCCATTTCAGTATGACAATATATAATTCAATTTTGTTAAAAGTAATAACTATTGATCACAAGTAAATATATGTCATTACAATAATAAAAAAAACAATGCTTACTTATTAACATAATATTAATAAAATTAAATAATAAAATAAAAAAGTTTCCTTTTCACAGAACTTTAGAATAATAAAAAATAAAAATTGTGAGTATCAAACAATTAGTTATCGATTTGATCAATGACAATAGCAATCAATTGTCCTCGAAGAATTCTTTTTTTCTTTTTTGGTAAGTCTGACATCAAGGTTGCCAAATATGAACTGAACTTGGTGTCATCATTGGACTCTGGCTCAATTAATACAGGCTCCAATGGGTTAATAGGTCTACTCTGCTTTAGTTCTTCCATAATCATTCCCATTTGACTTTCCATAACAGACCCTGTTGAAAATAAACATACATTTTGTAGTGATTAAAAATAAATATTGTAGTGTATAGAAATACATATTTCGATTAACATAATATCATAAATAACAATAATATGTAACGGTTTTATACGGTGAGAAGAAATATTAATATATCGCACACTTGACATACGACATTCTATAAAAAAATATATAATAATAATATAAGCAGCCTTATAAAAAATATTATCAATATTTGTGTTCAACGTTTTGAAGTGTGTTAAATAGAATGCTTCAGTCATAACTCGTAAGTGTAACGTACAATAATTTATTATGGTCTACTATACAAGCAGCTATGGTGTATACCTTATATCAATAACCTACATACTATTATAATATTGCACGTAAGTATATTATCTCATACGAGAAGCACGTACAAGCTACGTGTTACTACTACAACACCAATTATGTCACAAAGACAATAATATAATATTCGACTATAATAGCTGTGTGTCGTTATTTTAAATATTTCCGTCGTATCACGAGAATAAAAGCTATTTATTATATTATTAATATCATATTAAAGAGGACACTTGCATTTGTTGTCAAGCGTACAACATAGGTATAACCAATTTTCGTACAGCAGATAGAATTTTATAGCGGTGACTTGAATATTGTAAAAAAAAGCAGTTACTGAAACTTAGAGGTAAGAATAGATCTATATCCATGTATTTGCTTTTGTTTTTACTTTTTTACGATATTTCAAATATCAAGCCAGAATTTCGCTTTTTGAACCAATAATTGTTAAAATCAAAAAACAAAAAAGGTGCTCTGCTGTACAGTAGGTTACAAGTAGGTCACTGTATAATGGATGATATTAAATTTGAATTCAATGATATAATATCATTATATAAGAAAAACGATTCTGAGCGGAGATGGTATGTGAGTCTAGGTAGGTATAAGGCATATTATATACTTATCTATGGTATTAAAAAAATTGACCTATTATAGGTACCTATAGGCTATAATAAATTCCAAATTAATCATATCACAATAACCATTGGGTACTTATAACGCGTTATACATCAACAACAAACCCTGATACTATCATAGATATTTACTATTGTACTTTAGAAATTTCAAGTACCTACGAATAATATTATACTATCACAACGAAATAACTAAAATATTGTTATTCTAGGTTTTTTTTATGTAATTTCATCCAAATTTGAACTTAAAATGACTATAAAAATGAATGTATTTTTTAGATTTTTTGGTAACAGAATAACTACTTAAGTGGAATCTTGTTTTAAATTTTCAATCCTTAGATATAAAAGTTGAACATTTTATAAATTTTTAACCGCAAAATAATTATTCAATTTTAAATTTGATAAATTTTGTCAAAATTCGATCTTTAAAGTTTAAATGCTTTAAAAAAAATTGTGCTTATGTATTTTAAAAATTTTCAACTGATATTGTAACAATATATCAGGAGCCTTGTATTAAATTTTTACACTTTTTGGCCCAACAGATAAGACTTAATTGATATTTATAGAAAAAAAAACTAAAATAATTGAAAACTGAAAATGTCCGTAAACAGCTCAAAAAGAGTCAAAATATTTTTTAAATTTTATGTTGTATAGAAATGCTAATTTAAACATTCAGTGAAATTTTCATGTATCTACAGTCATTCGTTTTTGAATTACAACAAAATAAGGAAGAAATGAGAAAACATGAGAAATCGAGTGAATATCCAATATTTTAAGAATTTGAATTTCAAACGCTCATAAAAATGTAATTTGACTTTCTTGTAGACATTTATTTCTTGACAAAGGTAGATAATCATATAAGGAATCTTGTATCACATTTTAAAATCTTAGATTTAAAAAGAAAAATGTTTACGAATTCTTAACTCAAAATAATTTTCTAATTTTCGTGATTTTTCCATATTTTGTCAATTTTTGGACTTTAAATGCTTATAAAAAAAAACTGTGATTAAGGAATTTTAATATTTTTTACCTGCCTTTGAAACAATATACTAGATGCCCTCTATTAAATGTTCAAGCTTTTTTAACCAACTAATAAATTTTAATTGATATTCATAAAAAAAAAACTAATAAAATTGGAAACTGAAAATGTCCCTAAACAGTTCAAAATAAATTAAAATACTTTGAAACTTGAATTCAATAATATAATATAATTTACTTATGAATAGGCGCCCATATATATATATATACAATTATAATTATTAATTTATGACTTTTTGCAAGAACATTAATGAGGCTATGAGAGCAAGAGTGGCCTAACCCATTAGCTTGCGTAATTGAGTTAAATGCGTTTTATTTTTACGTGTATTTTGAATGATTTTTTTTTCATAAAATTATGGTATTGTTTCGAAGTGTGATTAACAGTTAACAACTATAATTAGTTTTTTTTGTATTCAGACACTTAACGAGCAAATTTTTGAAAAATAAAGATAGAAAATGTTGGTTAGGCCACTCTTGCAGTATAGCATCGGTGGACTGGCTGATTGTTATGTCGTAATATGACGTAGGTAATTAGGTTAATATTAGGTTGAATATTAACTCACAACTAATAAATAAAGAAGTAAAAAAATTTTAAAAAAAAGTTATTAAAATACCCAAGTTGAAATTTAAAAGAAAACTTTACTTTGAAAAAAATAAAATGTTTAAAAATACATAAATCACAGTCTCGTGGTAGGTATATTATAAGTAAAATAAAATTATAATGAAAACTTCAATGAAAAACCTACGTTAACATTTACAATAAATCTTTTCTTTAAAAACAATACAAATTTTTAAAATATAAATAATATAAAGTAAAATAAAATTATAATGAAAACTTCAATGAAAAACCTACGTCAAAATTTAAAATAAATCTTTTCTTTAAAAACAATACAAATTTTTAAAATATAAATAATATAAAGTAAAATAAAATTATAATGAAAACTTCAATGAAAACCCTACGTTAAAATTTAAAATAAATCTTTTCTTTAAAAACAATATAAATTTTTTAAATATAATAAGTATAAAGTAAAATAAAATTATAATGAAAACTCCTACACATAATTTTTTAAATATATTCAAAAAATTAAAAAATTAAATAACAGTTTAAAATTTTAGGAACTTTGTAAAAAGTCTAAATGAAAGAAATTTTTCTCACTCGTTTTCTTCTTGAGTACGTATAAAAACTTCATTTGTTACCTCATGCGAAGTTTTGAGGCTTTCAAAAAAGTCATGGTGTACAGGAGGGACGTAAGCCATAAGGTCTAGAAGGTCCTTTTTCTTCTCTACACTTATGCAATTACCGGTTGGGTGTAAAAGTTCTAAGTTGTTTATTAAATGAGACGTTCTTTTTTTTAAGTCTAGCTCGTCAAAGTCTATCTCCTCTTGGTTTGTATATTTATATTTCAAACTGAACGGCTGAGAGCTCTCAAATCTAAGCCACTGAATTTTAAGCCATTCGACTTTATCTTTAGCTTTAGACATTTTCCTCCTTGTTATATTATTTTCCAAAATTTTAGATGAAAAAAAATCATGTGTATTCATTTCAACAACTTTAAATGGTTTTTTCTTTCGTGCACTTGTTATTACGTTTTTCCAGTCATCAGGAACGTAAATGTTTGGATAGAATTTTTTTGCTTTTTCGATCAATCCAAAGTCTTGGTCACATGGGAGGTAGGAATGTCCACTACATAAAAATGTATGGTCAATTTGTGATACTTTGAATTCTGGACTTGTTGTTATATAGTTGCACATTAATGAAAGCTTAATGTTTCTATTTTGCCCACCACACTGGTCCGAGTACATGATAAGATTTTCAGTTTCAACAAAATTTTTTATATAGTGCATTAGGCATGAACCGACTTCCTGTGAGCCTCTAGATGCGATCGACTTGTTCCAAACATACATCGCTGCCTCCTGTGTCGCGAGGTTGTGTATCCCAAAGCAGTAAGTCCACAGTTGACGCTTGTAATAGCACACTCCTGTGGACAAAACTGGTGTCGGGAGGGTTTTCTTTAAATCAAACGCAATAACTGTTAAGTTCGAGTTATCGTTTTTGGCCAGTTCTGCATCCTCACGCATTTTTTGTCTGGCACTTTCAGCCTTCCTCTGATGCAATTCTCTCGCTGTTTCAATCTCTCGTTTTTCTATGTCGTTAGTGCAGGCCATAATGTTAACTTTAAAAGCATCACACTTTCTACAGGAGTCCGAAATTGGAGCATGAAAATGTAAATTGAAATTTTCATTGAAAATTTTCCTAAACATATTGAGTGAAACAGCGTCATTTACTTTCTCATCCTTGTACAGATTATACATAATTCCTACACTGAGATCTGGCGAAAGGTACAGCCTATTTAGACTTTTATGCCTCGCATAATGACTCTCATATTTAGGAAATCGATGTATAAAATCTTTTACTCCGTTTACTTTAATAACTGACGTTTTGTTTTTAGAAGTTTTGCGACCCCTTTTATCTTTTGGAGGAGTTTCTCCTTTAGGCTTGTTTACTAAAGCTCTTGATATCCTACCATCCGATACACTAAGGGTATTTTTAAAAAATATTTTACAAACTTGTTTCTGATTTCCCGAAATGTCAGGAAGATGATAATACCTTGACTTATTTCTTCGAGACTCAATACTTGTAGAGTAACATTTTTTTTGTCACTAACACTAATAAGTTCGCATAAATATGAAGTTTGTAAATCAAAATTACCTATTTTATAATAACCATCAAAAATCTTTTTTTGTTGATCCTCGCTAAATTTTTGGTAGCAAAGATCATGGCAGCATTTGTCAATGAGTTGATGGGTTTTTTTATTGACCAACACGTTTTTTGAATTTAAATAAACCAGTCCTATATTTCGATTTTTTTTTCTGACATTACGTGCCCAGTTCTCCTCATGACGTACCGTTTTTCTGCATTTTAATGAAACGGAGGTTGTTGAAACCTCTGCAGAATTTTCTGCTTCTAAAACTTCAAATCCGTCCATAAACTCAGCATTTACATCAATAGCCACGTCCACATTCGAACCCCCTTCAAAAGCTATTGGATTAAAGTCCGAATCACTGCCTGAACCAAAATCCCCATCAATATCTGAATCACTTCCCAAAATGTCTAAAACATTAATATTGTGTTCTAATTTTTAGGTAACATTTAAAAAAAGAATTTTTTATTAATAAAATATAATATTACATTTTACACGTTGTAAATAATTTACTTGATAGTAAAACCGAAGTTGTTGTATATCTTTGATTTTTTTTCAAATAGGTACATGACTATATGTATAAATTTAACACTTCGTCAATCACCTTATTAATTTGAACTATTTTAGTCACCCGGGGTAATAATTTAATATACCACACAAAATATAATATGTTATGTATAATTTTATTTACTAAATTAATTTTTAAAATGAATAACTTATGGATTATATGATTTTTTGTCGAATACTTGAATGTACGTATAGTTATTATTTCATAGTTTGGCAAAAAGCTCGAATACCTACTAGAGAAGTTCGTAATTGTGTACCACTGTTGGAAGACTTGTACAATACATGGCGAAGTTTGCAGAAAAATTCAAGTCGGCTTACAAATACTCAAATTAAAAATGAAAATGAGTTTGTACAATGTTTTGACGAACTTTTCGACATTGCCCATGCAGATGCATTAGATATAACGACTACTGACATAGACAAACCGTTTTTAATAAGTCAGAGACAAAAAGGTCGTCCAGGAGCATTGATGGGCGTCGATTGGATAAGTCAAAAAAGAGAATTTAAACGCTCAAAACAATTAGAAGAATCTGAAAAAAAAATAAAATTGAATGAAAACAAAATAAAATCTATCTGTAAGTATTTCGTATTTCGTACTTTGTGTTTTTATAATTTGTCGTATATTAGTTAATATAATTTATTAAGTATATTTATCACTTTTAGTTGAAACTGTGGAATTATATTCTTCAAGTGATACAGAAGAAAGTTTGCCTGAATATTGTGAGTTAGGCCAAAACATCCAAGGTACCAATAACTCTATTATTATGGAAAGCTGTGAAGAATCTTATGAAGTCGGCCCTTCGACTAATAAACGCGGAAGAACAGTATTCATCAACGAAAAACTTGTAACTGTTTTAGATAGATGCAAGGTAAGTGACAGAGATGCAACTCATATATTAATTGCCACGGCTCAGGCATTAGGACATAATGTTGATAATTTAGTAATAAATCGTTCATCGATTCACCGAGTTCGTGAAAAAGTACGAAAACTGCGAGCAGAACAACTACGCTTAAGTTTTAATAAAGATTTATTTAAAGAATCCGTTGTACATTGGGATGAAAAAATGTTACCTTCATTAACCGGTAAAGATTTAGTGGAAAGACTACCAGTACTAATTTCATGTGAAGGGCGTGAACAACTTTTAGGGGTTCCCCAGTTATCAGCTGGAACAGGAGAAGAGCAAGCTGAAAACGTTTTTCAGTTATTAATAGATTGGGGGATTACTGACTCGGTTGTTGCAGTTTGTTGTGACACTACAGCATCCAATACTGGTCGTTTGAAGGGTGCATGTGTCTTATTAGAGCAGCGTCTCGAAAAATATGTCTTATATCTTATGTGCCGTCATCATATCTATGAATTGGTATTAAGGTGTGTCTTTGAAGAAAAATTTGGCTTAACGTCAGGGCCCAATATTCCACTTTTTAAAAAATTCCAAGAATACTGGAGTAAAATAAATACTAGTAATTATAATGCGGGTATTGAAGATAATAATATTTGTACGGTTTTATCACACACAAAAAATGATGTGCTTCAGTTTGCTCTCGATCATTCAAAAAAAGAGCAATTTCGTGAAGACTACAGGGAACTTCTAGAACTTACGATCATTTTTCTCGGAGGAACTCACAACACATCGTGGAATATCATTTCGTATTCCAGGTGCTTCCCATCATGCTAGGTGGATGGCCAAGGCAATATATTGCCTAAAAATATTCATTTTTCGTAATCAATTCAAAATGTCACCACGTCAACAAAAGGCATGCCAAGATACATGCATTTTTATTGTTTCTATTTACGTAAAAAGTTGGTTTCGAGCGCATATAGCAATTAAAGCACCATACCAAGATCTTATATTTGTTCAAAAATTACTAGAGTATGAAATTATAGATCAAAAAGTTGCATTAGTATCATTAAAAAAAATTTGTGGACATCTTTGGTACCTAAGTCCTGAAACAGCAGCACTTGCTTTTTTTGATATAAACGTTCCATTATCAGAAAAGAAAAAAATGGTAGAAGCACTAAATACAATTGACACCTGTGAATATACTGTTAATCGTTTCACCATTGATATTAAAAACTTTAACCTATTCAAATATAAATGTATAAGTGATTTTATCAACAGCTCATCAGTTAAACTATTTCATAGGTTTAACATTAAAACAGATTTTTTAAATGAAGCTCCTGTGTTATGGAAAAACAATCAGCATTACTTACAAGGACTTGATAAATTGTTACATGCGGCCCTTCAGGGATCCAAAAGCTTGTTGCACTTTTACAATAAAATGTAGTCAATTTTAAATATAAATCAATTGTAATTTATTAAAACCAATAATAATTAATATAGTCGTGGTGAATTGCAGCGTCGTGAGTTGACTCGTTGTAGTAGTCGATAATCTCCATGTAAGTCGTGTGTAATGGCTGGTGGCTAAACGGCTCGCTCGGTCTTGGCGGCTCTGGTACATCTACTTTGGCTGTCTCGCTGTCCCCTATATATATGGAGGCGGCGTCCTTTGAAGTGAGCGGCGCGTGTACAGTCGTCCTTGATATGGACCTCACGACTATGAAAGTGGTATTCTTAGTCGAAAACACTTTTGGGTGTGGTCGCATTCCTGGTTGTTTTTATGAGAAAATATATGATATTGCGTAATCCCTATCCTGGTTGTTATTATGAGCAAATACATGATATTGCGTAATCCCATTACAAAATTTACAAATTTAAAAGTTGTTAATGACGCAGCAGAACGTGGAGTAAAATTAATTAGTGATTACAATAATTTAATCACTAAAAACGAAGACCAAAAGCAATTTTTAGTACAGACCATATATGATTACATGAAAAAATATCCCAACACTAAAAAACATACACTAACAAATGATATTTAATTATGTAATTTATGTATAGTATTATTTGTATTTAATTTTAATTACATATGTATAAAATGTTATGGCATGTTAAGAGTGGACTATTTAATAGCTGATGGAAAGTTGTTTATGTAGTTATGTTGTTAATTTTCTTGGTACAAAATATATTAAGTACAAACTGAACATGTAAAATATAAAAAAAATTGAGTTTTTTTTATTTTGTGATTGAATGAGTAGTTACATGAAAAAAGTACAAATAACATTTCTTATGGCATATTTAATCTAAAAAATATTTGGCTCTTATACTTTTTTGCCTATCTTAAATATTTAACTCTAAAATTACAAAAATCGGAAAACCACCCTTCATTGAACTTCAACCCTTTCGAGGCACGCCTTAGGGTTGAACAATTACTACGAAACTTTCCACAGTTCATTTTTTTACGGTTTTAAACAAATTCCATGGGTAGCCCGATCAAAATTTAAAAAAAAAATAATAAGGACCACCCTAATACACTTATATACATGCAGTCAAGAGTTGTTACAGTCTTTAAACAGGTATGTAATAACTAATAAATTAAATTGACATGAAAAAACACACATCATTGTAAAATCAATACAATCATCGCTCTACTTACTCAAAACATGAAGCGTGACGGTCAATAATTATAATATTACAATAAATTAAAATATAGGAGTTATATAAATAATATTATTATGTGCAGGTACCTGTAATTCACTTAATAGAATAATTAAAAATCTTAGTCAATAATACATATTTTAAACAACCAAAAACGTCAAAACAATTATTACAATAAATTAAAATATAGGAGTTATATAAATAATATTATTATGTGCAGGTACCTGTAATTCACTTAATACTTTTATATTTTGGTGATCAATGTGCACTTTTATGTTAGATGGACAAACATGACCAGTCTTAACTGATCCACTCTTTGAAGATTTATACCCCTGTTTTATTATTTTATGATATTATTCTCAGAGATATTATTAACTATTTAAATTATTAAATTTACTTTGTTCATGATTCTTGGAGCAAATGACCTATGACAATAATAATAAATGTATTTTTTATCTTCATTTGTTTGGGATGATGTTGACTTTACATACTGACACAATTCTTTTTTTTCAATATCTTTTTTCCAACAATTCAAAAAAATCTGTCATATATTTAAAAATCAGTAAATTAGTTTGCACATGTGCTTATTAAAGTTTAAAATAAACATTATTATTTAATATTTATCTTCGATGTTTTTAAAATTTAGAAATGTTGACTCAATATTCACATTATGTACAGATTTTAAATGGGAAATCAATCCGTTCATCTTATGAAAAGACTTACTACATGTAGCAAATGAACATGACATATTATTGTCGGTGATATTTATGTGACCTTTGACGTGTTTAATTAACAATGACTTAAGATTAAATGATTCATCACAATCATTACAGAAGTACACATTTTTTTTCAAAAGTTTGTGCTTTTTAAAACCCTCATGTTTTGTCCTTAAATGCTTATTTAAACCTGTAATGGACATAAACTCAGCTTGGCAAACCTCGCAGGAAAACATATTAAAAAACAATATGTTAATTTATAAAAACAATTATACGTCAAAATAAAACTAAAAATTTGGAAACTGCGGAAAATCTACTAGTCGGCAGTGACTGAATAAAGAAAGTTCACTGTGGTTGTGATGACACACGGAGTACACGATCTACTAAATTGACAATTTTCCAATAATCCTGAAGTCGAAAAGCATAAAATATATTCAGTATAGTATAATAGTATTATAAATATACACGTTTATCCCCAATTAATTTTTGAGTGTCCAAATTTTACTTTTATGACCCAATATTATGATAAGATAAAATGCAATGAATAGGTAAATAACATGGTGTCTATGGTGATGTACCATGTGTCCATGTATGGCTAATTTTATTTAGTACATTGTATTTTTCCGATTCTATCTAATTCTGTCTAACACACCAGCGTTATACGATTTTAGTCGGTTTTTTTGCCAAAAATATAAACTGATCCGGGCTTGGTCGATTTGTTCTTCGAGGAATACTACCTACTCTAGAAACCGTTTCCAAAAAGTTATTATTTAAAATATTATATTATATTATATTATTTTATATTATTTTATTTTATTATATTTATTTTTATTTATTTGAATTTAAAAATACATAAATTTGAATTACGTTTGAATTTGAGGGAAATGCATGGGAATTTTTGTATTTCAGTGTTGGTTGGTACACATTATTTCCGTGATAAGTGATAAGAATTAATCATAACCGATAACGTGGTTATTACCCACGATTATAAAGAACAGGTTAAGCGACGTGGGCTGGATCGTCGGTCAGAACTCGTTACGGCGTAGTTCCATTAACTGCCGAGCGCTGCTAGTCAGACGTGTCAGATTTTTATTATTTGATATTGCGTGTGTCGTGTACACGATTATAAAGAACTTAAAAAGTTCTAAAGTTCTTTATAATCGTGGTCGTGTATGGCCTATCACTCACTATGGCTATCACTTTATCACGATTTGGAAATAATTTTTGGAAAAGTTAAAGTATAATATATTTTTTTAGGAACTTAATTATTTTAATGAGTGTATGCATTAATGCGGATAATCGAGAATTTTAGGTGATAACGTATTTGTAACTAATGATTTGCGAAAATTTTTTTGCAATCTACATTTTAAAAATTTCAATTTACTTAATTTTCAAATAATATCATCATAATATGTTCTATAACTTCTATTGCAGTACAATTATACCATAGTTAGTATCATATACTATTTGACATTTGTTTGTATTCTTATTTGTTTTTATTTAAATAATCTGTCTAGAAAAATAACAAATACCTTAATTGGTACAGGGGTGGCAAAAACTTTTTTTTTCCTATAAAGTAATTTCCTTAAATTACCACACCAATTTTTTTACACATTGTAAACACAGGTTATATATGACTATACAAGTATAAATTATAAACTAGTATAGTTATCTAGGTCTTGGAGACTGGAGTTTACTGAAAATAAAATAAATGTTCTGTAGAGTATAAGTTTTCCAGGAAACAACATGCCAAGAGGGGTGCTATAGCACTCTAGCACCCCTCTCTGGATCCAATTTTGAGTCCTAAAAAAAATTTGAAACCTAACCTAAATAATTAAAAAAACAATTAAAAATAAAGTCAACGTTAAGTAAACTAATGAGCTGAAAAGCAAAAAGCAAAAATGCGTAAGCTTCAATTTTTTGAAAAATAAAAACAAGATAATTTTAAATATTTATTAGCAAAAAATGAAGAGGATATTGCACATATTCTTACTAAATTATAAAAGCTAATAGTTAAATATGTAATAATTTGGCCATTTTCCTTTTTTTTTGGGGATAGATTTTCTTTCCTATTATCTTGTACTGCAAAATGACGCATGCGCATGATTAGGTAATTAGTGATGATAGACATAAGATGATTAATAAACTAATTATTTTTTTTTTAGAAATTATGACGATAAATATTTATTTGAAAATGAAGATATCACTAAGTCATCCGTTGAATGTATTTCTACATATCCTGTTGAGATATCAAATTGTAATATTGATGTTTTATTTATTGGAAATGAAAATAATTTTGATTTCAAAAGTATATCAATCTTAATAAAGTACCTAAGTGTTGCTTATTTAACACTACAATTATGTAATAGTTTTATTTTTTTTTTTTTGTTATGTCATGTTAATTTACATACATTTATTTGGTTCAATATGTATACAATATACATACATTATTGATAATAATTAAATCGTATATTTTACAGTGCTAATGATGATTATGTATTTGAAAATAAGGAAAGTATTGAGGATCTACTGAATTTTTGCGATCCTCCATTTTCACCTACTCGTGTTACAATTTTTAACCATCATGAAAAACAGAAGAATATTGTTGTCAGTCCCACTACATATTGGTTAAAGTATGTACTTTAGATAAATATTTTGCAATTGTTTTTATTTATTGTTTTAATTACAATTTAGGTATAATAATGATAATATATTTTGTAATACTATTTTTTTTTTAGTTCAGTCGACAACACTTATTATGATATTGTGGCTAATGACTTAAATGCATTAAACAATATTTCTCCATCAGCAGTTATTTACACTAACCATGATAGTAATTATTTTCCCACTAAAAACACAGAAACTAGTCACGGTGAACAAAATAGACCTGCTTGTAAAAAGTTTGTACTATATTAAATATTATTTAGTAATTCTATAATAATGTATTCTTAAAAATATTATTTCTAATCACGGTTTTTTTTTTTGACTATGTTATTTACCCAGTTTTACAGAAAGGGAAAACGAGGAGAACTCAAAAAAGTCGTCATTGAACCAGAGCAGTGGATCACGATTGGGGTTTTATGATGCCTAGGCCTCATGGTGGATTTTTATTTTTAAGGGGTGGGGGGTTGGATTGTTGGGTAAATTTGTGTTATTATTAATAGTTATACAATAATGTCATAACTACAAATAATACATAAAATTAGGAAGAAAATAAAAATAAAAATTTTGCATAACGACATACTACAAAATAACTCGTAACTAAACATCAATCTTTGAATCAATAGTGTCATAAGTTAAAAAACTTAAACTAACTCCTAATTTTAAAATAACAAAACATTTTGAGGTAAGAATAAAGCATGAATATAGTATGTTATAACACTCTACTTCAATTAAAATAAGTTTCTAATATGAACATTCAATATGATTTTATCGTCATATAATTGCAAATAAAATTTTCAAATGCGTTTTGTGTGAACCACGATGTCTGTGTATGGTCGTTGTTGTAGCAAACAAGCGACGTGTATATCAAAAATGTTCTTGATATACATTTAGATTATTCGGACTCGGGACTATGTTCACTGCATGCTGAGTAATTTGTTTTTTTTCTTATAATCCTGCAGAGAACAACATATTTTACGAAATTACAAGAGCCTATTTATTATAATTTATTTGATTTTAATAAAATAGGATATGAATATATCATAATATATCACCTCGATAGCTTTCATTAATGGTATGACAGATATCCCAGCTTTTTTATATTTAGTTATCATATTTTTGGTGTGGGTCATAAACTCCTCGTCCTGTTGTTTCCAAAGTTTTAATTGTGCATTATATTTTTCAACATCTACCCGTTTGTTAGCTCTAGTAGCTGCTCTATTGTTATCCTATATGAAAAAATAACATTAAATAATTAATTTAGCATAAAATATTAGTTAACATTTCACGTATTTACACATTGTAAATTGAGATTCTTTCGAAAACAGTTAGTTTCTCTGGTCTTTGCCTGTTTACTTGACTCTTCGAGTAAGCATAACATCTCAGTCTCTCTTAGGCGCCTTTCCAGTTCCCACTGATGACTCAGTGTCAAACGTTCTTTTTCCTTTCTATTTTCTTCATCCAAGATCTTCTTACTGGCCTCGAAATCTTCTTCTCTATTTTTTATCAAACCCTTATTTTTAAGTTCTTCTCTTTGATACCTAAACAAGAATTTATCTAACTTGTAAAAAAAATAGTAGAATAAACCTAAGAATGTACGAACTTCCGCTCTTTTTCTTCGACTGCGTTTTGAAATGAAACCTCTTCTTTATCCTGACCCGTGTTTGCAGTTTCAACCATTTTTTCTAATAATTTTTGTTTTTCTTTTAAAATCTACAAACGAATTTGATATTAATTCTTATAAACAAAACATGTAACATACATGTTGCATATTATACAGCATTTATGCATTCTAACGTAGTATAAGTATTACCAAAATAATATACATATATATTATATAATAATATGTACTTATAGGTTATTTCAATAGTACGCCCACCATATAATTTTATCACGTTAAGAAATTATTATAGTAACAAAGTAACGTAAGGGACAAGCCTTTAACTGATCCAACCTGTATTTTAAGCCATGGTACCTTAGATCATATACTATACCTATTACCTAGTACCTACACTTGTTTATGATCTAAGTTCCTTACGCTGTCATTTTATTTTGTTTGATAACAATAATATAGGCTATGTGCAATAATCTTGTATATTTAGGAAATCATGAGTACCTATCAGATTACGGTCAGTGGGGACTGTCCTGTGTCCATCGGTCATTATTGAGTAAACAATTTCAATGCATACATCATTGAAATTTATACTGTTAACAATAAAGTTGACTATACAATTCGTTTGTATTATTATTCATATTACTATATTAGTATTCCATGACAGTACATATTAACTTAAACATTTACCTATATAATAATTAATATTATTAGGTGAGTTGGTACATACTTCTATTTCTTTCAGTTTTCTTGTTTTAGCTATTTTCTTCTTTGCCTCAGCCATTATTGATACTACTAAATTTTCCTCTTGATCTTCTAACTGACGCAGCTTAATGTTTTCAGCCACAATTTTTCTATTTTCATTTAAGTGATTTATTAAATTCTCTCTCGTTGCTAGAGCCTTAAACATAATGTAGGTAATTACAATGATATACGTATGAATGTATGATGTAACAAATTAACACAATATAATATATTATATTACTTTAGCTTTTTTTTTCTCTCTATCTTCCTCGATTTCATTTGCAATTCTCTGCAATTCAGCTTTACCTTCTTCTCTTAATTTAATATCATTGTCACGCTTTATATTCTCTCGTTCTTTCAATCTTGTAACACCATAATAATATATTAATATCATATTTATAGTATATATTATATTATATAGATTTTTTTTTATTGTTCTTAAGCCAGGAAACTATGATCATGAGCTGATTGTAGAGGGGGAGGGGATAAGGATAGATTAGAACACATGTGTGTATGTGTGGCAAGGATTTGTTACTATACTTCGGCCCACGAGAGAACATTATCTTTTCGCACGAATGTAGGCTGATAGCACTGACCAGTCCGAGCTACAATTCCCCCACTTTGTGCCGCGACGGTATAGGTTGCATAAATATATATTATAGCGTAGAGCGATGGTTGCCGATCGTACTGAACGTTAACGACCAGTAATATTGTCGTTGAGTGAGAGACGCGCGGGATCGGAAGCATTTTGTTCGGGACACGGTCTTTCGTGGGCCAGTGTATAAAAGCCCGGGTGGTGACCCATCCGGGAACTAGTGACACCGACTAGTACTTGCACTCAGAACATGATTTGTGAATGAATGTAACCAGCAACACACAATATATAGAACATATTATATGTTAATACTAGGTACCAAATAATAATTTATATTTTACATTTATATTGGTTTACAACATATATTACTATATTATATTAATGATATTTTTTAAATCAGTTAAGTTAAGGTCATTATTAATTTTTCAATTAAATTATAAATGAAGTTAATATACATTTTTAATACATCAATTAAGTTTAAAATTAAGTTGACAAAGACCATTAGCTTAACTTAGATTCAATTAGTAAGTTAAAAAAAAAAGTCAGTCTGACATTAAGTTTCAATTGGGTCACTCTATAATGGAAGGTATTAAATTTGAATTCAATGATACAATATCATTGTATAAGAAAAACGATTCTGAGTGAAAACGATCAGTCATGATATTACTAAGTATATTTGATAATATTAAGGTGAATAAAGTAATTTATAATATATAACCTATTTACGTGGAATCTTGTTTTAAATTCTCAATCCTTATCTATAAAAGTTGAACATTTTATAAATTTTTTAACTACCCAATATCACTTAGGGCCTTTCTTACAATGTCCGGTACATTGGCGGTTTACGCAAACCGACTGATAACTGATTTTATTACCGCCAGAATTCTTTAACGAGACAATGTTGATTTAACTTTATCAGTCCCACTTAGTTATTTTGGTTAATAAAATATGTACCATACCGTATACGTATACAATATACACTATAGATAGGTAGTAGGTACATTACCCGTTTTGAATCTTACATTCTTACCCATAACATACCTATATTTGTAATTATTGAGATCATGGTATTATTTATATATTGCTTTGGGTGTTCGTAACAATACTTTACTAATTATATTGTTGGTCGGCACACAAAATAAACCTTTTTAAAAAGCAGATGAAAAAAAATTAAAAATCCATAGTCACAATTTTTTTTTATAAACATTTGAAGTTCAAATATTGAAAAAGGTGCTCTGCTGTACCTACAGTAGGTTATAATTGGGTCACTGTATAATGGATGGTATTAAATTTGAATTCAATGATATAATATCATTGTATAAGAAAAACGATTCTGAGCGGAGATGGTATGTCAGTCTAGGTATAAGGCATACTATATACTTATCTATGGTATTAAAAAAAATTGACCTATAATAGGTACCTATGATAAATTCCAAATTAATCATATCGCAATATCCATTAGGTACTTATAACGCATTATACATCAACAACAAACCCTGATACTATCATAGATATATAATAGTGTACTTTAGAAGTTTCAAGTACCCACGAATAATATTATACAATCACAACAAAATAACTAAAATAGTTATTCTAGGTTTTTTTATTATATAATTTCGTCCAAATTTGAACTTAAAATGGCTATAAAAATAAAAGGTGCTTACGCATTTTTATATTTTTTGGTAACAGAATTAACTACTTACGTGGAATGTGGAATCTTGTTTTAAACTTTCAACCCTTAGATATAAAAGTTGAACATTTTTAACAATTTTTAACTACAAAATACTTATACCAATTTTAAATTTGATAAATTTTGTCAAAATTCGATCTTTAAAGTTTAAATGCTTTTAAAAAAATTGTGCTTATGTATTTTAAAAATTTTCAACTGATATTGTAACAATATATTAGGAACCTTGTATTACATTTTTACACTTTTTGGCCCAACAGATAAAACTTAATTGATATTTATAAAAAAAAAATACTAAAAAAATTGAAAACTGAAAATGTCCGTAAACAGCTCAAAAAGAGTCAAAATATTTTATTTAATTAAATATTAAAAATTTTATGGTGTATAGGAAATGCTAATATAAACATTCAGTAAAAATTTCATGTATCTACTGTTATTAGTTTTTGAATTACAACAAAATAAGGAAATCGCCACATGAGAATCGAATGAATATCCAATGTTGTAAAACTTTGAATTTCAAACGGTCATAAAGATTTAATTTGACTTTCTTACAGACATTTTTTTTTGATATATGTAGAAAATCTTATAATGAATCTTGTATTACATTTTAAATCTTAGATTTAAAAGAAAATTTTTTACGAATTCTTAACTCAAAATAATTTGCTAATTTTCGGGATTTTCCATATTTGTCAATTTTTGAACTTTAAATGCTTGTAAAAAAAAACTATGACTAAGGATTTTTAATATTTTTCGTCTGCCTTTGAAACAATATACTAGGAGCCTTCTATTAAATGTTCAAGCTTTATTAACCAACAAATACATTTTTATTGATATTTTTAAAAAAAAAAACTAAAAAAAAAAAGGAAAATGAAAATGTGCCTAAACAGTTCAAAGTAAATCAAATATTTGAATTTATCGTGTATAGAAAATGCAAATATAAACAACCAGTGAAAATTTCATGTATCTACGGTCATTTTTTTTAAAGTTACACTAAAAACCAAATTCAATTTGTGAAATGATTTTAAATTTTGACCTCCCAATGCATCAACGATATTCACTTTCCAATCGAACAAGATACTGAAGTTGAAAATCGAAGCGTTATTTCGACTACTTATCGTGTACACAGACACAAATAAAAAAATAAATAAATAAAAAAAAAAACACACATCGTTGTAAAATCAATACATTCATCGTATACCTAACTATGATTTATTTAATATAGATATAATATAATGTTTTAACTAATGTCTAATACGATTTACGAATACGAATTAAATCACTTAAAATGTTTTATCTCACTCTTTTAGGAAAAAAGCAGCATTAGCTTTTTTCGTTTCAGCTTGTTTCAATTTCTGTTCCCATTGATCCGTCTTATATCGTTCAGCATCTAAATTTTGTTCCATCTTTAATAAACGATCTGCTTCCAATTCCTTCGCTTTCTGAACCTCATTGAATTTAATTTGAATAGATCTCTCTCTAAGCACCTATAATAATAATATCCGACCATCATAACATACTACATAAATTTGATTATATAATAATCATGTGAAAAATGATTACTAGGTAACGTAAGTTAAACAACCTGAGACAAATTATAAAATAACTATTTACTAGTATAATATAGGTAGGTAGGTACTCTATTTCAAATGAGAAAGCACCAGGCGGCGAATGAAAAGTGATAAGTGATAAGAATTAATCATAACCGATAACGTGGTTATTACCATGGTCGTTTATTATATTGATAATGAAATGGATCGTACAAAAAATTTTTCCTGCGAATAACCGTTCGTACATTATCTGGTTAGGCCAAGTGCTACTATCTAGCGAAATATTTGGTAACTAGGTTCAGGAATTCATCAAACACCACTAGAGTAAAATATATAAAATGAAAAAATCAATATTCACGTTTTTAAAATTTGGTGGGTTAGGCCACTCTTGCTCTCATAGCCTCATTTGTTTAGGTACCTATAGGTATATTACCTACTGAATCTTTCAATAGCCAAATAAATTACATGGCAATTCGTTCTCAATCGCATTCTTTTATTTGTTTATTTTGGGTCAGCTGTAAGTTCTTTGTTAATTTTAAGTGTTCTTAATCGGTGGATAGCCTAAAATAGAAATCCATTTTTTATGATCTTTTGAAATTTGATTTTTTTTTGATATTTGATATTCACCTATTAATTATAACGATCATGAGTCATGGAATGATTTTCTTATTATGTTGTAATTCAAAAACGAATAACTATAAATATCACAATATTTGTATTGGTACAGCATAGTATGATATATCTAAGTAGTAGTTATCTATTCAAATAAGAACAGAGGTCCACCGGGAATTTTCTCAGCTTAGTGGCGGCCCAGTCCTCCACTGTAACTACCTACCATTTCATTTTTATTTATCTACATAGTGGACGAGATCATGTAATATAATGATATGGTTAGTTAGCGCATGTACATTTTATATAGGTACCTATTAATTATTATGTTGACCAAGTTTTCATGTTTTAATATAAATTTTTTAGATTTGTAAATTGTATTATTCTGTAACTATACCAACCTATGTGTTTTAAGTCAAATACTTACGAAGAACGTATTTTATTATGAAATACTAAATAATTATTGAAAGAAAGTGTTTCTCATAGTATTTAAATCAGTTCTTCGCTTTTCTCTTGTATAGCAGGCATGATCATCAATTGCCTGACTTTGTATCGTCTTTGGCCTATATTATTGTATTGTAGGAGTTGTGAATGTTTTGCATTTTAATGTATGCATGTCTAGTTGTTCATAAATGGCTTATTTCATCTTTAATAATTCATCATATATGCAGTTCATGGTAGTTATTTCAGTAGTAATTGGTGATTCCAGGGATACATTTTGAACATTTTTCTATAAATTATTATTATTTACTACTGTTGGTTTTTAAATTATGTTTTGTATATTGGTACATAAAAATATTATTTATTATCATATTTTTATGATAACATTTTAATTAATTAAAAATGTGGATACTGAATATGTGAGCTACATCGGCGTATAATGTGGGGGAGGGGCTATGGGGGAATTTTGCTTACCCTACCACCAGTAAATAATTTTTTAGTTAAATGTTTATAATTTATTTTGTGTATCCGAAACATTATTTGTTTCAATTATTATATAATTATATAATAATACTCAAAATTATTTGTAACAACCCCCCCCCCCCTTTTATAAATTTATCACGTTACGAGTATAACAAAACAATATTATAAATACCGTAATTCTTTCTTGGTCCATATCCAAATAATGTCGTATTTTATTAATGTTTTCAAGAACATTTGCTAATAATTTATTTCGACGAGTATTTGATTTTAATAAGTCAGTTACTGAATTCCGTTGTGAACTAATTTTATTCTGAAATAAAACAATTTATAAAATACTACCAACTTAAAATGTATCTTAAACGGCTATTCTTTAATATTATATAATACTTCTAATATTTTTATTTCTAGAATAAAACGTTCCTTTGAATCTTTTGCTTCAGACTTAGATTTAATAATCATGTAATCAATGATGGTCATTTCCATTTGGTCTAAAGAATTCCAATTCGTTACAGTTTTAAATTTCTTTATCATTTCATCTTTAATGGCTATATTAATATTTCTCAAATCCTTCTCCATTTTGGCTATTTCAATGCGATCCTTTTTTGCACATAACTTTTCTTTTTGTAAAATGTTTATTATCTCTTTTTCCTCTTTTTTTTTAATTCCGCTGCTCTATTTGATATATCTTGTATAATATTTCCATATAATAAGATACTACTTTTCAATGATTTAGCTTTAGTAATTTGAGATTTATGAAGTACAATCGTGGTATAAACATCATTTAGTTTCATTTGTTTTTTTATCTATAATTTTAATAATCATAAAAATCTATAAGTCCACCATTATAGGTATCTAATTAAATAAATAAAATTATATTTTTAATAATCATCAAAAATATAACATGTATACTAACATAGGTTCATAGATACTTGAGTATACTACAAGTATACTCATGTACTTACCTACAGTGTACAAATCAGTTTAACTTCTATTCGCATTTTATTCAATTTAAACAGATTGTCATCAAACATTTTGATTTTCTTTAACATTGTTTCATGCAAATGCATATGTCTGGATTTTATCAATTCTCATTTGTCGCATAATGATTTCTTCATGAGTAGACTCTTCATAAAAATATGCATTTTTATTCAAAAGGCTTAGGTAATTCAGGATTAAAAATCAAATCCATCCAATCACAGTGATAAATCGGTTCAAACGAATCAATTAAGTTAGGCTGAAATACAATTATAGAAAAAATAAGCAATTATAGATAGATATGTACGTATTTCCTGTAGGTATCTGAGGACTTATATGTGCGTGCTACAAATACAATATTATGTAGTAGGTACTAAAGTATTTAAACCACTATAACATCATACGATTATTATTTATTTTTGGGGGTTGAGGCTTCAACTACTGAGGTTATTAGCCTGTGGAACTGTAGGGGATGGAACACTTGTGTGTTTGGCAGATTTTTTAGTGGGCATCCGTAGGTATCTGATATGCCCGGGTGGGGGATGGCGGCACTTCTTCTCCGGACACCGTGACTTGCCCGAAGAAAAATTCCGCCCGCGGTCGGGGCTCGAACCGGCATCGGCTGCGTCGAAACCGACGCATTAGACCGCTCGGCCACTCTATCCCCCATTATTAATAGTATATCATTGTAACATTTCATCGAGTATTTTCCACTGGACCTCCCAATTTTACCTCTATATAATATCAGTGGTAGCATAAAATCGATTTTTAAATTTTATAGGTTTTATAATTAATATTAATTTTTAAAACTATATATATATTTTTAAAATTCGAAATTGTTCAGGACACAACTTATGTACGCCTCTTTTATTATGGGACACAACTATTTAACTGCATACTGAGTATTAGAAGCATAAAGAAACTTTGATACTTAAGATGGATCATGGATGGTAACTATAGAATTTATACTTTATAACCTAACCATGGTTATAGCTAAGAGGAGGACTCTATAAAAATTAAAAAGTAATAATGCAAAAATTTTATAATAATAATATTTTACTACAGCTTTATGGAGTATATTAATTCTTATCAATAGATTCATCCATTAGGACTTCAGGGAAATCTGATGGCGTTATTATTTCTGGATCATTTAACTTCTTTTGTATCATACTAATATCAAACTTGAATTGTTTGTATTCGTGTATTAATCTTATTTTTTGTGTTCTGAGATCGGAAACTTTTTCATTAAAAGTTTTTTCATAATGTGTATCTATAATAGACTATAAATTATAAAAATCTATTTATAAATATTTTAAATAATGGAAAATTAACCTTATCTTTAACTTCCTTGTAATTTTCAAACGAATCTTCCATTTTAATTATTAAATTTTCAGTCACTTTAAAATGTGATCCTGATTTCAAGTTCAAATAACCAATAGAATCCATAGTATTTTCTAGTAATGCCTCTTCTTCGATTATTATCTTCACCTGGCTTATTTTTATACATGTCTTGAATTTCAAGAATTTGCTGATTTTCAAAATCTTTTCTTGCAGCAAACTTATCAAAGGCAAACTGAATTTTCTTTGGTAAAGACGAATACTTTTCTCGTACATTTCGAAGAAATATATCTGTTTCAGAAACCCCAAGTATGAGATTGGGAGTAGGTTTGCTTACAACTGTCATTTCCCGTTTTCTACATAAACATAATAATAGGTAGTACTAATTAATTTAAATATAGTTAAGATTATTTGCTATTTTTACTGACACGCTAAACTAAAAATTGTAAAGACCTTGCAAAGTCTGGGACTATTATTTCCTTTATAGACTTAGCTGTAGCGTTAGTCAAGAAAATACTATTTTGTGTTTAATTATTGAAAAGAAAATTATGATCACATATCTAAGCCAATTAAATGTTAAATGTGTACAACGGATAAAAATATATTACAACTTCAGAATTCTTTGGAGATCATAAAAAAAAAAAATTTTAAAAAGTCTGCATCCGAAATACCATCTCTTAGGACTTAGAGGGTCCCGCCGTGAACCACTTTTTTTGCACTTTCCTAAAAAAAAAGAGGGGGTACTGTAAGATTTGAACATGTGTGTGTTTGTTTTGACAGAATTTTTAAGTGGGCACCCGTAGGTATCTGCCAAGCCCGGGCGAGGCCACCAAGCATCTCTTTCCAGACACCGCAACTGCCTGAAGAAAAATGCCACCCGTGGCCGAGTTTGAACCGGCGATGGTGCACGTCGCAACAAACGCCTTAGTCCACTTGGCCACTCCGTCCCCAATATAATATATTGTATATTGAAATTGTAATATAGTGCTCCCGAAATGTCAAAATAAAACCCACCAAATTTTAAAATAATATTATTTATTTGAAATACTATGTAAAAATGTAAAAATACATTCACTTGATTATCCTAAACTACAATAGTTGTATTTAATATTTATTATTCACATTTCACAGGGTCACTTTCTACAATATTTATATATTTTATTGTAATGTAACAAAAGCCCGTTCCTTCAGTGGAATAATAAGTTATTTGGTTATTTTATTCGGACATATCCCTTTAAGAGATGGCATGCAATTCGAATAGATCCCTCCAAGAGACGGCATGAATATGGACATTCCAATTTATATTAATTTTTTTGGCATGCAATTTGGATGCACCAAAAAATAAAAAAATAGATAACAATATAATATAAATTGTTAACTACCTACTTACCGTCGTTTCGGATGTTTCTTAGATATAAACTCATTTACTAAACTTTTAAATATATTATTAGGTTGCGTTTCGTGGTATATTGATTTGACTCCTACATCTGTCCTGTAAATACCAAAGTTAAAATATAGGTATAAAAAATAATAAAATATAAAAAAATCCGTTAAAAGAAATTCCATACAAAATTGCTTTAACTTCAAAGTTGTGGGTTAAAATGTTAGCAACGAAATAATTTTTGACTTTTTGAAAACCTATTAAGCTCTTTTCATAATCGAATGCTAGTTTTAACTTTAATTCATCCATTTTCGATCGTTCTTCTTCAATAATTGAATTATGGATTCGTTCATCTAATTGAAAATAGTCATCAGAAAATTGCAATTGTTCTGGTAGTAACTTGTTGCTTGCTAAAACTTGTTCCAACTCTTCTCTTAACCCTCAAAATATTTTGACTTTTGTTTTAGCTATTTATAGACATTCGAAATTTTCAATTGATTTTTGTTTGTTTTTTCATAGATGCCGAAAAGTTAAAGCTATTGGTCAAAATACATAAAAATGTAATATATTGCTCATAAGTTCTTAATAATGGAATTAAAAAAAACTTGACTGTAAATCCACGATAGTTATATTTGAGCGTTTGAATTAAAATCAACAAAATCATGAATATTTGTATATAATTGTTAGTATACTTACCTTAAGTTTCATAATTTAATATAAGGTACCATGTAAGGTTTTCTCAAAAAAATTTCAAAGAAAGCTTTATCGTACTCATATTCAGTACAGTGACTTACATAATGTCGAGGTACACTAGACTCCAACTGTACAGCAGAGCTGTTACCTATAGTTACCCACTTCTATTGTGCTTATGTATAATATTATCATGTTATAATAATACATATTATTATTATTATATGCAGTTTATGTAATAATAAAATATGAACAGATACGAGAAGAAGGATAAGTCCAAAATGAAAAATAAGTTTCAAGGTTAACTATGCGTACCTAACATGTATTGGCCAAAAAAAAAAAGACTGCTAAAAATATTATAATAATGTCATTCCGGTCCGTCTTCGGGCCAATGGGAATCGAATTCGGTAACCTAAATACGGTGTACGGTCGTCGGTCTTATGCCACAGACGTGGTATATATAGAGGTATCTATTATTATTACGGAAAAACACATATTGTTACGATTCAACCAAAATCGCCTCGGATGAAATATGTGGAAGCTAAAGGACTTTTCGATAGGAACCTGGAATGTAAGATCATTGTATAAGGTAGGACATCTGACGACAGTTATATCGAGTCTTGAACGATATCAACTGAATATAGCTACGATTCAAGAAACTAGATGGCAAGGGCAAGGAAACCTAAAAATAAATAATTGGACCTACTTCTATAGTGGTGGACTGGATCATCAAGCAGGGGTTGGCTTTGTGGTAAACGACAATTTGTTACCTAACGTAAAACGTTTTGAAGCAATTAATGATAGAATATGCTATCTTGAACTAAAATGTAAATGGTATAACTTAATTATAATCAACGGCTATGCACCTACTGAAGATAAGAATGAAGCAAATGAATGAAGAATGAATTTTACGAAAGACTGGACACAGTGTGGGACTTACTACCAAATAGTAAAGTGAAAATATTACTTGGTGATTTTAACGCTAAAATAGGTCAGGAACCAATCTTCAGCCCGACAATAGGGAGTAATAGCCTACATTTGAACTCCAATGACAATGGGACGAGACTTATAAACTTTGCTATGGCTCGAGATATGGTAGTAAGTACTAAGCACTACCTTTCCCCATAAAAATATACACAAACAGACATGGGTATCGCCAGATGGGCGAACGAGAAACCAGATAGATCACGTAGTAGTAGATGGTAGATTTAAAAGATGTATAATGGATGTGCATAGCATGAGAGACAGTAGCGGAATATCAGACCATTTCATGGTGAAAACCAAAGTCAGATTAAGACTATCAATAAAATGGAAAGAGCGAAGAGCACCTGTCAAAAAGATAAACATTGAACCACTGAAGTACTCTCAGACGACAGAACAGTACAAAAATAGGTTAAATGATATACTGCGGCCAACGGAAAATGCGAGCAGTATAGATGAGATGTGGGAAAAAACCGAGAAGTCGATCAAGAAAATAGGAGAGGAAGTTCTGGGATATCAAGGAAAACGAGCAATAAATAAATGGTTTAACGAAGAATGCAAGACTGCCATTTTAGAAAGAGACGATGCAAGAACAACAATGTTAAGGAATCCAAGTGAAACCAATAAACGAGAATTAGCCTTAAAACAGAAAAGAGCGAAGCAGATAATCAGAAAAAAACAAAAGAATGTGGGAGAAAACTAGAATAGAAACTATCGAAAATAGCTACAAAAGTAACACAAAACTATTCTTTGAAATGAGGTTAAGAACGGATTTAAACCAAGATCAACGATAATGAAAGATGACCAAGGAACATTAAAAACTGATAAGGAAGAAGTAACAAGAGAATTCAAAAAGGTCTTCGCACAAATGTTGAATATATCAACCGAAACAGAAGCGGAAGACAATAATATTATCACAGTAGAGCAATATTTAGAAGAACCCACGTTGAAGAGGTTAAAATGGCGGTCGAAATGCTAAAGGGAGGGAAGGCACCAGGAGAAGGTACAATAATAGCGGAACTTTTAAAGAAAGGAGGAATTACTCTTATGATAAACTTAAAACAGCTGATAAATAAAATATGGAGAGAAGAAACAATACCGAAAGCATGGCAGGTTTCCATACTATGCCCAATATATAAAAAAGGAGATGTAATGAACTGTCAAAACTATAGAGGTATATCCCTGCTTAACACAACTTATAAAGTTCTCTCGAACATAATTTTAAATAGGCTAAAACCGTATGCTTAAGTGATAGTAGGAGAATTTATACCAAGCAGGTTTTACAACTGGAAAATCCACGACTGACCAAATACATGTCATCAAACAAATAAGCGAAAAGAGTCATGAATTTGATAAAGATGTTGACGCGGACTTCTATTGTGCCGCTTGGTGTGGTGAGGTGATGGTGGTGACCGACGGAGAGTCGGGTCGGAACAACAAACGGGATAATAAAAAAGATTATTAAAACACAACGAACAAACGAACGACGCAATGAGGTGTCACTTAAGTCTTTATTGTTACAAAACACAAAAGATTATTCAGTACATACGTTGGGAACCGGTAGCGAAATACGCGGAACGTGGGTGTGGGTTCGGGTGTGTACCGGACGGTGTCGGGAAGACGAGAGAGCGCGCCTTGACAATCCGGTTCGCTGGACGGCCGGCCGACGGTTCCAGGCGCGCGTGTCGCGCGCCGGCGTCGTCCGTCGTCGATTGGCGGTTTGATTGAGAAGCCGCGGCGCGGCTTCCGCGTCAATGTGTAATTGTTTTTTTGTAGATTTTAAACAAGCCTATGATTCGATAGCTAGGAGTAGGTTATGGAATGAAATGGTGCAACTTGGAATACCAGCTAAACTCGTTAGGATGGTGAAAGCGTGTATGGAAAACTCAAGATGCAAAGTTAAGTTCAACTCGGTATTATCGAAGGAATTTACAGTGACCACAGTGGTAAGACAGAGTGATGCCCTATCTCCGATCCTATTTAACAACACGTTGGAATCGGTAGTTCAATAAGTATTACAAAACGAGCCACAAGGTTTGAATATAGGGCAAGGAAAACAAGTGGTACGCAGATAATATAGCTGTTATAGCAGAGACAGAGGATAGTCTCAAGAGAACAACCGACATTTTAATTGATGCAGCGAAAAAGATTGGACTTATCATTAATGAGAACAAAACCAAATTCATGATTTTATCAAGGAGAGAACATCCACAAAATGCTTTAACAGTAAAATATTTGTCATTTGAAAGAGTTCGAAATTTTTAGTACTTAGGAGTAGATATAAACTCGCAGGGAGATAACCACGAAGAAATCCACAGAAGAATCGCAGCTGGAAACAGATGCTATTTTTCACTAGTCCAATTATTTAAGTCTAAAATATTATCAAGAAAAACAAAAATCCGATTATATAAGACCCTTGTTAAACCAATTGTACTGTATGCCTGTGGGGCATGGGCGTCTACTAAGTCTGACGAAAACAAATTAATGATTTTCGAAAGGAAAGTTCTGCGAAGAATATTTGGGCCGAAAAGAAATGACGAAGGTAGCTACGAGATAAGGTCAAATAGAGAACTCTATGCTCTATATAACGAGTCTAATATAGTTTCCACACTCAAGAGCCAGAGAATAAGATGGGTCGGTCACGTCTGGAGAGCAGAGGGCCAACTTATATCGATCATCACGAAATGGAAGCCAGATAAAAGTCGACAGAGAGGAAGGCCTAGACAACGATGGGAGGACCGAGTTAAGGAAGACCTCAGAATTCTAGGAGTATGGAATGGAGAAGAACAGGCAGCACACAGAGAAGCATGGAAGGAGATAGCGGAAGCGGCAATGGGCCTAAATGGCCTGGATTAAGCCTTATAATAAATTCCGTGATTGCTCCGGTGGTGATTTAATATTCTCGACGAACAACATTCGAATGTGCTTGCCATTTTTTGTGCGCCTGTCGCCAGAACGAGCGTGGCGGAAAACAAACGAGTTGTTCGCAATGTATTCGTGAATTTAATCTAGATAATAATATTATAATATAATCGCGGCCAAAGGTCAATTTCGGTTGACCATTGCACAAACCCGTTTGGCCGATTCGTTTTTGGGCCGATCTTCAATTATTGTATACTGGGTGATTCTTTTATCAAACAACACTCATTATTTCAAAAAGTGTACATTTTTTTACATAGTTTCAAGTCGCTTATAAAACAACGTTTTTATTAAAAAATTATATTTTTAAATATTTTTTATCCTTATAATTTTTTAAGTTTTTTACTTTTTTGAATAACAACATAGGGTTTTAATTTTATATTCCAAAGCAGAATATTTTTCTTAGTATTTTGATACATGAAAATCGAATTTGGGTTGAGTAGTTTATGAGTTATAAGTATTTAAAGTTTAGCCGAGAGAAGTGGAGTGGTTCGGGGTTACCCCGCGAAATGTTTGTCCACTTCACCGCTCGTCTAAACTTTAAATACTTATAACTCATAAACTACTCGACCCAAATTCAATTTTCATGTATCAAAATACTAAGAAAAATATTCTACTTTAGAATATAAAATTAAAACCCTATGTTGTCATTCAAAAAAGTAAAAAACTTAAAAATTATAAGGATAAAAAATAATTGAAACTATGTAAAAAAATATCTTCAAAAAAAGTTACACTTTTTGAAATAATGAGTGTTGTTTGATAAAAGAATCACCCAGTATTTTATGACAATAAGACGTATCCATCAAACCACCGTTATGCAAGTGACGCGGGCTACGGCGGTGCTGTGTGTCGCAGTAGTCCGTCTCGGGTGGTTTGGAGTTGAGTGTGTATATATGATATTCACTAACGTAATATAAAAAAAAAATGCAACGCGTCTTAAGTGGATGTTAGTTAAGAATTTCTCATTGTTAGTCAATTAAATAATACTATTATTATATTTTAAAACTGTTACCTAGCCAAATATTTTTATTCTTTATTGATCACTTCTAAAATTTTCTCAGCACTGATGCTTAAGTGTTGGACGTTGGTGGTTAACATATACATCATACATATATAGTGCTTACCTGTATCTATTATGTGTGTATAATACCTGAGACACAAACATATAGCTTTGGTTAGAGTTAAACATGGATTTTATCGTGCAACATTTAGAAACAACAACATAATATACAAGCTTCATCAATGTATAACTTTTCTCTCCTTTTCTATAAAAGAAAAAAAAATCATAAATTACTTAGGTTTTGTTAGTCCCTTAAATAAATAATACTAATATAGTATTAAATACTATAAAACAATTCGCTACACCAAACAAATTATCTAAAAAAATATTAAATTATACTTAGAAACTCCCAAACTTTGGGATGAGGCTTTATCAGCCTCAGCAGCGATGCATGGTAGCTTTCTACATAGTAATTTGTCCTAATGTCCTGGTTGAATACTGTTACAGCTGCTGGTCCCATTGTTATAAACCAATATCCCCAGATGTAATTAAACATAAATTGGTTTAATTGCAATGCCAAATATGGGAATTGGTTTACATACTCAACAATGCTATTAAAACCATCCTCTATTGAAGGTAAAACATCACCAATTTGTGTAGCTGGTAAGTATGGTAATGCTAAAATCTGAATGTTAAAACAAAATAAAAATATATTAATTAGTTACTGTAATTTGTGTATTGATAATGTGGTTAGGGTAAGGTCTAAAGATTAAATTAAAAATAATGAATGATATATAAAACTATAGTTTATTCTATAGACAAATTTTAGTTATTATACATTATAATAATTTTTATTAATTTTTACAAATTACTATTTGAAGCACACGAGCAGCATTATTGTCAGCTTTGAATAATTGAAATCAGTTGCTCCTCTTGTTTCTGGCATATCTTATTACTGCCTGACATAAATTATTAATTATTAATTACATACTATTAATTTTAATAGGTTCAGTGGAAGGTGTTTACTATTTACTTGACAGTAATGAAAGTAACACCCTTGGTGTTTACTTTCTGGAAAAACTAAATTTACTGCATTGGTATTAGCCCTTGCTCAAAATCAGTAATAATTGTGAGCTGATCATAACATAATGGAAGCACATTTCTTATGTAATGAAGTAATTCAACATAAATTTGTTGAGTTTTTCTAATTAGAAGGGCATGAACTAAAGGGAAACTCTGGAACAAGATAATGTATTGCATTATTCTATAGAATATATTATGTCATTGTAAGTATTTACAATATTCTATTTCCATAAAATAATTGTCGTTAAATACATTAGTATTTGTTGAATTAACAGGATATACTATAACGTTTTAACAATGAGTAGTGGAATAAAATATTAATTTAAATAATATGGATATTATTATTATTATTACTTAATATGAGTCATACTAAATTATTATGCTAGTCATAATAAATTAATATACTACCTAGTACACTACACAGATATATTGAAACTTACAACATCCTTGAATACAACTTGAAAAGAAAATAACTGATAGGTGTCATTTTCTAAAAATGTTAGTAGTCTTAAATGTGCCATCGCATCCTGCTACTTGGACCTAAAAATCCATAATAATAATTCATTAAATAACATTCATATAGGTACATTATTGATTTACTGTGACCGACATTTCTCAAATCTGGTGCAATTGCATTTATATTGGCTACATTACAAAAAATGACTCCACTCACTGTTCCCTCTACCAGCAATGGACCTTGATAAAAAATATTAAAATGGTTTGTTTTAATTCTTTTCTTATGTTTTTTGTTTAATAAATGAAATAATGAATATTGAATAGCCGTCAACAAATCGTGCAAGTTTGCCATGTTTCGTGGTGTCTGAGGGAAAAACGTAGGGGAACCCGGGGCAAGATGAGTACATGAGGTACGAACACGGACAAATCGCCGTCGCCGTTTAGCCGTCGCCGTTTCGCCGTCGCCACTTCGCCGTAAAACCATTTCGCCGTCGCCGTGAGGCCACTTCGCCGTTAAAAAAATTAACAAATTACACAAAATACACATTTTTCAATATTAATTTTTCGTCAATAGTATTTAATAATAATAATAATAATAATACATAAATAAAAATAATTTTAAGCATTATAAGATACCTGCATAACATACGTCAATATTTAATTATAATAAAAAGATCATTTCAAAGATATATTCTGAGAAATTCCTCGCAAAAATGATGTTAAACTAAGGTTATTGAAGTTACTCACAATTTTAATCAATCTTTTATCGACGTCTAAATATTTTTTAAATTTTTTTGGTGGACTTCTTCCCGCTTCCAATTGTGCGTAGTATGTATCGCGGCCAGATTGGATTTTACGCAGACTTGAAATAAACGACCACAATGTTGGATGGTTGACACCCATTTCAGTATTTAATCTAAAGAGTACTATGATTAAAAATATATTTTTGTGATTGTAATTAATTGTTAATTATTTTTAATTACCTCCGGTTGGCAGCTTCGGCATAATTATTTGTTCGGTCTTGACCAACGATAACTCGATCGTGTACATTCCATAACGACGGGGGGAAAAGTGCTGGTTTACGTCCATTTTTTGATCTATTTTTGCGGCCAATGTAGTTATCCTCAAACCAATCCAAAAGATCTTGTAACTCGTCTGGTAAATACTCTGCTAGCTCATCTACGGCTTTATCAATGTCTTCAATTTTCACAAAAGCTAATGCAGTTATCATTTTAACGGAGAGAGCAAAATCTGCATTATTATTGTAATTTGAAATCAAACCTAAACTGCACATTTTTAATCGGAAATTTTTCGTCAGATGATACAGACATCCATTGATTTGAGCGTTTGGAAAAGCATCTTTCATAGATATTATAGCAGCATTTTCAAAATCACACGATATAAAATCAGGACATAAATCGGGTTTTAATTGTTTTAATCTATGAAAAAGTTGCTGGTATGTTTTAGCTTGTTTATTTGGTAAAAGTGCATAGATAAGAGGATGTACGCCTCCAATATCTTTAGCCAGTATTACGTAAACTTGCGCAAAAAGAGGAGGCGCAATCTTAAATGTTCCGTCACAAAACCATATTTTTGATCGTTCTAAAATATCTAAACTGCTTAATCTACCAAAAATTAAAATTCTATCTAGACCTGGCCCACTATCATCGAGTAAAAATTTCTCATTCACACCTTCAGATGGTGAATAAATTGTGTACGCTTCTGGAATTATCAGAGAAATTAAATCTTTAGGTGCAGAGGGAGCTTTTACAATTTGTTGACGTATACGCCTAATTTTTTTTTTTAATGCACAGGTTGACGTTAGCGTACCCTAAAAAATATTATAATTATATAATTATTTTTTTATTGGCGCAAAAATATTGTATAACTTACTTTAGCTGCTTGTGAAAGTCCAGTCGTACATTCGCTCAATACTATTGATGTAGATTCTAACGTTTGCTGGGATCGAATTTTAATTTTAGTCACTGCAACTTCTGCTTCAACTGCCGCGGCATCTGAGTCATGAGAGTGCTCATTGATTCGTTTTAACACTATCAAATCGTCTACATTTGTGTGAACTCGAGATTTACAGATGTTTCTTTTCCTACATCGCCAAAAACGTTTTTTCCCGTCAGCACTAAACGCATCGAATACAAACATAAAACCATTATCTACAAAAACGTTACGCCGACGAATAGTTTCTACGCCTGCCATTTTGGTACTGGCGAGCAAATATAAATTCCATAATACACACTACATAGTCCACTAAGAAATATCTGTTGGATGTTATTTTATTACTATCTTAATTCTACCTATTTTCGTTTATCGCTAAACGCGATTATAAGCTATGATAAACCTCATACACACAAACTCTGCAGCACATCTAAACCTTCAGATATCGGAACATGATAAACTATTTAGGGCCCATATTACAATAGTCGATTACACTTCGATTATGTATATAACTATTGTAATACGGCACTTAGACGTCGATAAAAGATTATTATTATTATATATTATTGACGAAAAATAAAAATATTTTTTATTATTATTGAATATTGGAATGTGTATAATGAGAAAATGTGTATAATAAATAATAATAAGTAAAATACTCCAAATTTTTTTTAACGCCGAAGTGGCCTCACGTCGAAACGGAGACGGCGAAATGATTTTACGGCGAAGTGGCCACGGCGAAATGGCAGCGGCGAAACGGCGACGGCGATTTGTCCTAGATCGCATGAGGTAAGATGGGACAGCGTTATTCCTCCATAACTATAAATAATAATATGTTTGAAACCTCTTTGGAATATCTTATGGAGGCATATCAGATAATGTTGATAATATTTTTATGATAACTGTTTGATATGACATAATATCAGCGTTTTTCTATTTTCGTCAAAAATTGGCTAATATTAACAAAAGTTCAACGCAATTTTAAGGTAAGAATAGTTTATTAATACTTAACGAATACTATTCTAATATATTTATATATTTCTGTAGATTAGTTTTATGTATTGTTTAATATTTATTAAGTGTTAACTACCTAGTTTTGTTCGATACAACATAATTAGTCTATTTGGGGCATAATGAGACAGGCCATGTGGGGTATGACGGAACTGTCCCATTTTGCCCCTTGTACATTTACTTTGATCGTTTATTTTTAAAAGTATTTTATAAAATATAGTACCTACCTACTTAGTAAAATTTACTGATTTTTCAATTAAATTAGTTACTTACACAAAAATGGTTAGAAGTTATGTACGTAAAAGTCAACGACAATCATGGTCTTTAATATCCATGAACAAAGCTGTCGATGAAGTAATTGAGAAGACTATGACTTACAGAGAAGCTGAAAATGCCTATGAAGTTCGCAGGAGTACACTGTTAAGAATGGTAGGTATCTAATTATAATTATAATATTATAGATTATTTTATAAATAGATAAATTAGTAATTACCCATGTTACTTTTTATATAAAAAAATATTATATTATATATTATTATTATTATTATTTTAATGTTAATTGGTTAAGTTAAGTAAAAATTATTTTTAAAGGTAAAAAAGAAAAAAGAAAATACAGAGGTATTAAAAGCAAAGATGGGTCCTTTAACTACAGTATTTTCTGTTAATGAAGAAAAAGAGTTAGTTGCTTACCTCAAATTAATGGAAGGAAGACTTTTTGGTCTAAGTTCAGGGGATTTTAGAAAACTGGCTTACCAACTTGCAATAAAAAATAATAAAAATCATAATTTTAATAATGATAAAAAAGAAGCTGGTTATGACTGGCTCAAAGGATTTTTAAAGAGGCATCCAGACTTATCACTTCGAGTACCAGAAAAAACATCAGCAGCCAGAGCTATGGGTTTCAACAAACCAGTGGTTACAACATTTTTTCGTTTGTTGGGTGAAGTGCTTGATAAATACAAATTTCAATCAGATAGAATTTTCAACTGCGATGAAACTGGAATTAGTAATGTGCCAAAATCAAAATCCAAAATCTTAGCCTCAAAAGGTCGTAAACAAGTTGGATCTCTAACATCAGCAGAACGAGGACAAACAGTAACTGTCGAACTCTGTGTAAGTGCTTCAGGCATCTATATGCCCCCCCATGATGATATTTCCCAGAGTACGTACAAATTTGGAATATCTGCGCAATTGTCCACCAGGGCTGAATTCCATCCATCAGGTTGGATGCAAACTGATATATTTTATAGATGGCTAGAAAAATTTATTCAGTTTACTCATGCTTCTAAGAATAATCCAGTTCTGTTGTTATTAGATGGTCATGCAACACATACAAAAAATATAAATTTGATAGATTTAGCTAGAGAAAATGGTGTTGTGATGTTATGTTTTCCTCCTCATTGCACTCACCGCCTACAACCTTTGGATGTTGGAGTGATGAAACCAATATCTACTTATTACGACACAGAAGTCACCAATTGGTTAAGATCGAATACACCAAAAGTAGTAACCCTAAAAGACATTGGAGAAATATTTGGAAAGGCATTTATGAAAGCAGCAACAATGTCAACAGCAATTAATTCCTTTAAGAAAACAGGTATTTTTCCATTTAATGATAATGTTTTTGAAGATTCTGATTTTATGCCAGCTGAAACCACACATATACCAATAACTGAAATGTCTCCTGATTCCCTGAACTCTCCAACCATTATACCATTCAACAGTGATCCTAAAAATACTGACCCTTTGGTAGAATTGTTAGACAATTTACCAGACACATTAGAGGACATTAGTAATATTAATTTTGATATTAATAACGTGCAGCCTAGTTGTTCAAACACTCCTCAAATGAAAGTATCAGATGGTACAGTATTTGAACATGTATCACCCAAGGATGTCATGCCTATTCCACATAGGTCAAATGAAGAAAACTCAATTCCAAAAAGAAAAAGTTTAAACAGAGGAAAAACAGTTGTTCTTACATCATCACCATACAAAAATGAGCTGGAAAAAAAAACAAAAATGAGTGAACCTGAGGTAAAAAGGAAATTGTTTAAAAAAAACCAATTAAATCAACCACGAATAAGAACAAGAAAAAGAGGGTCAAATTATCCACAAATAATGATGATATCTATACAGAATTCTTGTATTGTGGACATACATATTCTGAATCCAATGAAGGCTATATTTGTTGTCAAATATGTGAGAAGTGGGCTCATTTGTCATGTTCTGGGAAGGACGATGAAGAAAACACCACATTCGCTTGCGAAAATTGTTTGTAATATCAAACAATTCTTATATGAGAAAAGTAAACAGTTGTGATAAAATAAATTTATTGTTTTTTGTTTATAAATACTTTTAGATTGTACTGTTATTTACTTCACAATTTATATAAAAAAAATAACTAGGTAAGTATTAATTGTCTTGAGTAATTTTTTAAAACCAAAGACTAGCCTTATATTGTAACATAAAGACTAATCAAAATGCAATGTTTTTAGTTTTAATAATACATTTAAATTGTACTGTTATTAATTTCACAAAAAAATTTTACCAATTAAAAATTTAGCTACTTATTTATAAGTCTTAAGTAGGTGATTTTATTCAACTAAAGACTGATGTTTTAGATATTGTAACATTAAAAGACTAAATAAAGCTAGGTACTAAGTATTTTTAATTTTTTAAGTTTCTAATTCTATTGTTATTTTTTGATCAATTTTACATTAAAAACTGTTGTTGCTCATAATTTTAAGTATCAAAATGTTTGTTCAAGTATTGCCAAAGTTAGGCTAAAAATAAAATATGTTTGTGCAATATTTATGTCTTTTTTTTTGTAAAATTCTTATAAATAAGTTCCTATGTAGATATATTTGAAAAATATATCTGGCGTGCAATTTATCTGTCTCATCTTACCCCATCGTGTGGGCAAGATGGGACAAAGTCCGTTTTTTTTTTACTCAAGTTTTTTGATTTCAATAATATTTTTAAATATTTTAAAGTGAACAATTTTTTAAGTAATGAACGTTGACTAATAAATGGTACATAAATTGAGAATTTTTCTTAAAAATTCAACATACAACAGCAAGTTAAGCACTAAGTGTCTCGTCTTGCCCCGAGTTCCCCTACGTCTTAAACGCCGCATCGTCTCTACACTCTGTACAAATGTATAGTTCTCTGCAGCCTCTAGAAAGCTAATTCATACATCGTATCAAAAACAAGTAAATAAGGATATCAAAACTAACCATCACCTATCCATAGTTGCATACCTTTTGTAAAAACTGTACAAAAAAAAACTTACAAAATAAGCAAAAACTAGTTTATAGGTAGGTACTAACTTTGCAATTGCTTGCATATAAATTCCACGTGGAGTATATGAGTTTATTGTTTTTTCTAAAGCTCTCTCAGTTATCTCCTGCAGTGGAACATTGAGATTGAACTCTCTGACACCATGACAATGGCGCTTTGACAGTATCATCGTTGCGGTCCGGAGATATATGAGCAGTTGCATGGCACTGTCCTTCCAATTTTTTTTCGTAACATGACAAGTTACTAAAATGTATGTTTATAATTTAATATACTTTTGTTTAATAATAAATTTTATAGTTAATACTCACATTTTAGTATCTGTTACTTTATTCTTATAATACATGAACCCAAGATTATCTCTTATAATTTCTGTGCCTATTTGAATGCCTAGAACTACAGTGTAGCAGTGGCGCCGAACCCATGTATTAGGTGTGGCAGCCGCCACACCTATTTTAAGGGGTGGGTATACAACCAAAATTGGTGGATAATCGTAATCCTAAGTGTAAAAAGATATTGTACAAATATAAGAAAGATGACTTCCTAGTGTGTCACAGCGTGCAGGTGTACTGTGTGATAACATTAGAAATAGCCAATAACTAATAATTTTATTAATAGTTTTACCATTAAAACATAAATTCTTGTATTTATAATCAATAGTATTATGTAAAAAGTCAAAATCTCTGATAATACAGTACAATGAGTACATTTACTTTTTTATTTTACAAGTGATAAAACAATTAGTACCTACATATCAACTGAAATAGCTTGGGTTATGGCCCTCCGGCACATATGAACAATTTTATTTTACAACGATTTGTGTTTTTATATTTTATTTTTATTTTATGTCTGCAATCACCTATTATGTCAGTAAAAATGGTTCACATTTCTACTTCAGCATCTTTTCTGATAGGAAAGTGAAGCAATTTGATACTTTGTTGAGTCAAAAATCAAAAGTAAAAAAGTTCCCAGTAATTTTCAAAAGCGTCGTGAAAAACAAAAAAAAATTAACAAATATAAAAGTAATTTTTACACAAAACCAGTTGTCGACAAAATCGATTGTGTTTTTCTGTTGCAACTCAAAAATGAATAACCGTAAAAACTTTATATTTTGACAACATTTTTATATAATATATAAGAATTTTCCTGAAAGATATTTCCTACAAGATATTCAAAATATATAGACTCTTTTTGAGCATTAAACATTTTTATTTTAATTATCATCGATAAATAATTTCCTCTCTCGGTCAAGTTGAACATAGATCCACAATATATTATTTTCAATATGGGTCCTAAAGTTGAAACTTAAACAAAATTCATTTAAAATTGAGAAAATTAAAAAATTTTCGACTGTCTACCAAAGAAAAATTAAAAGAAAACCTTACCAGAAAGTCACATTAATTTGTGTTAAGACTTAACTAGATAAATGTATGTATAAAATGTATGCTGTATGATGTCAAAAAATCATTGGGGGTAAAATAAATGTTACCCCCTCTCGAATAAGTAATTGGGGCAACACTGAAAACTATATACCACGGTCCTTACAAAACATAAACTTTAGGTTATCTACATCGTGGGCAACATCTTATATTCATATTATAACCTCCCTGCATGACGAGCAAACATCGTAGAATAGTCTAGTTGTTGCATAGAATATCCCTGCATAGTGCATTACCTTTGCCGACTTGTCGCTGAAATTGATCACTTCCAGCCCTTGCCACACAATAAACTATTGTATATACCTACAAGTAATACCTGAAGTATCTTCAATGACGTTATATTCCTACCTATTATTATTATTTTTTTATTAATTAACCCGCGGCAACTATTAGGCCATTGAGTGGTTTTTACTGTGGGGGAGGGTACTGTAAGTTTTAAACACGTGTGTTTTTTTTCTTTTGGCAGATTTTTTAGTGGGCAGCCGTAGGTATCTGCCATGCCCGGATGGGGGATGGTGGCACTTTTCTCCGGACACCGTGACTTGCCCGAAGTAAAATGCCACCCGCGGCCGGCATCGAACCGGCGCCAGTGTGCGTCGCAACCGAGGCTTTAATCCGCTCGGCCACTCCGTCCCTCATTATTATTATTATGATATTATTATGACGTATAAACAGTAAACACTACGTCACATATAACATTGATATTATGCCATGTTGGCTAGTATTGATATTTGTTGACGACGATTGTGCCTATACACTGTTTAATCGAATAGAATTAGTTTATTTATAATATTGTGATACTTTGACAGTGAAATTGTTTCCAAGAAGCATTTAACTTTTTTTAAGTTTGGTATTTATATAATATAGTGTTTGAATTAAAGTAAAGCAAAGTAATGTTTTCAATTAATTTAATTATTTTTCTTCGTCTTAAAATAGCTGCCAACACAGTACTTAGAGTGCTAAGTTTCACGCGTGAAGTGATATTCCGTCAACCAATTAAGATGTGACTGCAGGTCGTAGTTTAGATTGCATTAATTAAAATTAATTATACAATTATAGGTGTACTTATAGGATAGATTTGATAAGCTAGATTTATTCAAAAACAGCTTTTAGTTAAATAATTTATCAGCGAAAGGCCCATCAGCCATGGGCTCGTTATATTATATGTTTATAATGTATACGAGCATAGGCGGAAATGGGGGGGGGCTTGGGGGGACTTCTAGTTCTTAGCTATAAAAATTGAACATTATATACATTTTTAAATACAAAATAATTTGATAATGTTCGCGATTATGATGGATTTCGGCAAAATTTGAATTTAAAATGCTCATAAAAAAATGTGTGCCTTTAATTTGTATATGTTTATTACCTACTTTTGAACTTCTAATATGAAATGACTTATGGTCTATGGGTAAATTTTCAAGTTTTTTTATTCAGCAATCCTTTCATTATCCTTTTTTAATACATTATATATTTTTTAATTATTATAATAGGTACCTAGGTACATACTATTTGTATACCTTTATCAAATTTCTAATAGATCTATATATATTTTAGGTTTTTTAAAATGTTGAGCAATGAATAAATACCTAATAACCGGTACACATTTGATCCCTAACGATTATTAGGTAATAATTGAACATAAATGGACATATTTAATTTTCCTTTTTTTTTTTCATATATACTGTCATACTCTGTATAGTAGATACGTTATAAGAATATACATATATATATACAATTATTAATTCGAATGTTTACATTAAAATTGTATTTGACTATGATCCATTGATCCTATACCTAGTTTATTATTTCTATGATTAATTAATAGTTAGGTTAACTGTTTAAGTCTTGCTAATACCAAATAACATAACGTACCTAGTCTAATATATTTTAACTATATTTCCGAAACCTTAATTTTCTAAAATATACAAGTATCTATATTAGAGCCTTTCAAAATCACCTTTTAAATATGACTGTCAAGTAATTTTAATATTTGATTTTATCGATGTGGCAACGATCAACAAATTATTAAATTTACAGTAATCTGTATATACCATTATATATTTTACTACTCAGTACTATTGCTATATTAAGGATTGTAATATTGTATACAATTTGTTTATATGTCAAATGTTATATAATATAATACATTTGCAAGAATTTAAACTGGTAAATATAATATAAACATATAATAATAATAATATACAATTTAACGTGGATGGTATTAGAGTTCATTGAATGGTGACCTGGTGAATTGCGGTGATTGGACGCAGTCACTAACATAATGTGTGCGGAGGTCGAGCAGGCTCCCAGATGGGTGACCACCAGGCACCAGGGTTCTTTGCGACGATCTATCTGTCTCACATAAAAAACGCGTACCAACCGTAGTCGCCACACAAACCGAATGGAGTGTCAAAAAAACGAAGTTCATTTTATGATTTATTTTTGAGCTTCTCGCATGACATAGTGAATTGCAAGTTAAAAATAATGGTGTGGAATATTGTCCACAGTAAAAACTAGCTAATAACAATGTAGTTTGAAGTCTTAAAAACATTGATACTTTAACCTCCTATAGTTATTTACCCAAGGACTTCTCAATTGGCTGCGATGAAAATAGTGTTTGCATCTTTTTATCTGCTAGTCAACAATTTCAAAAAAAATAAAACACTATATGTTTCTTTAAATTTAAATAGTATTCGTTATAAATGTAGTAAAATGTATAATAGTATAATAATTTGAGATTAATTGATATTTTTTTCTCAAATTAAATCTAAATTGACAATAGCAATGAACACATATTTAAATTATTAAAAAAATAACAGTCTAGTTTAAGTCGTGATAAAATGTATTTGTTGTAATTTGTAATATGATTTAAATACCATAGATATGTATATAATATGCCTTATACATAGACTGACATACCATCACCGCTCAGAATTGTTTTTCTTATACAATGATATTATATCATTGAATTCAAATTTAATACCATCCATTATACAGTGACCCACTTGTAACCTACTGTACAGCAGAGCGACACCCACTTGCCCACCTTTTTTCCTTTGTATTTACCTAACTACCTATCTGTATGCCAAATTTGAAATTTCTAGGTCATCTGGAACTGGGTTAGAATTTTGATCTATAGGTAAGTCAGTGATAAAAATGATGATTTTCGGACGTTAATATATAAATAACGGTTTGAAGTGTGTTTATGAAATTTAGAGCACATATGTATCTCGTTAGTCTCAATATATGAGCCAAATTTGACATGTTTATGTGGAATAGTTTTTGAGTTACGAGGGGGTCAAAAGTGGCTCCAAATGGTTCGTGTAATATTACACACGGTGCTGCTCGCCAGTTCTGTTAGCTAGAACTTGGCTTGACACGCTTCCGCGTGTCTAGAACGAATAACTATAGATACATGAAAATTTCACTGAATGTTTATATTAGCATTTCCTATACACCATACAATTTTGAAAATATTTCGGCTCTTTTTGAGCTGTTTACGGATATTTTCATTTTTCAATTTTTTTAGTTTTTTTTTCTATGAATATCAATAAAGTTTTATCTATTTGGCCAAAAAGTGTAAAAATTTAATACAAGGCTCCTGATATATTGTTACAATATCAGTTGAAAAATATTAAAAATACATAGGCACAATTTTTTTTTATAAGCATTTTAACATCGAATTTTGATAGAATTTTTCAAAATCTCGAAAATTATTAATCATCGTAATTAATAAATTAAAAAATGTTCAGTTTTTATAGCTAAGGATTGCAAATTTAAAACAAAGGTTCTCATAAATAGTTCATACTGTAACCAAAAAATCTAAAAAATATATCAACACAGTTATTTTTTACAGACATTTTAAATTCAAATTTGGACGAAATTACATATTAAAAAACCTAGAATAACTATTTTACTTATATGTTGTGAATGTATAATATTATTCGTGGGTACTTGAAACTTCTAAAGTGTACTATTACATATATCTATGATAGTATCACGGTTTTTGTTGATGTATAACGCGTTATAAGTACCTAATGGATATTGTGATATGATTAATTTGGAATTTATTATAGGTCAATTTTTTGTTTAATACCATAGATATGTATATAATATGTCGTATACATAGACTGATAGACTGACATACCGTCTCCGCTCAGAATCGTTTTTCTTATACAATGATATTATATCGTTGAATCCAAATTTAATATCATCCATTATACAGTGACCCACTTGTAACCTACTGTACAGCAGAGCGACACCCACTTGCCCACCTTTTTTTATATTATTATTAATTATTCCGATATCGTAATAATTAGGTTTTTTATCATACCCAAATAGTTCGATAATTCAAGTAATACGGCTTATTGAATCGGTTTACAGCAAAACTACCTATTATAAAAATTGTAGAGACGAATTTTTTTTAACAATCTTAAGAAGCCCGTTTTTCGATATTTCTATTAATTAGTTGAATAATTAATGGATAAAAAGTTAAAAACCGTGTTAGTTTACCATGTGATATTGGACGATTAGAATACGATATCAAAAAACGGATTTCTTACGATTGTTAAAAAAATTGTCCTCTACAATTTTTATAATAGGTAGTTTTGTTGTAAGTCGCTTCAATACGCCGTATTACTTGAACAACAAAAGTATAGTTTTTATTAGTATAAAATTCGGATACGAATATAAAATATAAAACCGAACCAAATTAAATAATATTTGTCACAAATATAATAATCATTTTCTTATCTGGTTATTTATAAACTATGTACAGACTACAGGCGCACGGCTGCGATAGCAAACCTGTTTTGACCATGGTGCGGCACTGCCGTTACGCGCGCGGGGTGGTGGTATGAACACCTAGTATCGAGCGCTGCCGCTGGCTGTAACGGGCGCAGCACATGACGGGCGTAATTAAACGTTTTTTTTACCGAAAAACATGGTTTCGTACTTCCAGGAATACGGCTTATTGAACCGTTTTACAGTATAAATACCTATTACAAAAATTGTAGAGGAGAATTTTTTCTAGAAACGTAAGAAGCCCGATTTTTGATATCTTGTTCCAATCGTCCAATATCGCATGGTAAATAAACACGTTTTTTTTAACTTTTTATCAATTAATTATTTAACTAATTAATAAAAATATCGAAAATCGGACTTCTTACGTTGCTAGAAAAAATTCTCCTCTACAATTTTTGTAATAGGTATTTATACCGTAAAACGCTTCAATAAGCCGTATTCCTGGAAGTACGAAACCATGTTTTTATGCCATATTTTGTCTACTGTGACATCCTCTTAAGTCGTGATAAAATGTATTTGTTGTAATTTGTAGGATGATTTAAATCGGTGGTGGGTTGTTGGTGGTTGTTGGTTGACATCCCACCGCTTGATGCCCGATGCCAATTCTATTACTATTATACAGACAGTATCCATTATAATATAAATATTAATATACTTCAGAGTTTAAATTTTAGGATCAGATTATCTAAACAAAATACAAACGAGTCAACGCGACTAGTAACTGTCCTTGTAATTCTCTTGTATTCTTGTAACCTTACCAATATTTGTCTTATAATATATTTTAATTTATTACTGGATAACATTTTAAGATATTTTATTTTAAAAATCTTTATCTAGATATTATTTTAGTGATCTATTCCCAACACTGGAATCATTTCGCTTAAGCATTTGATATTAATTTTTTACGATGGATATTCAACAGTTAGTTAATAATTTCTCCTTAAACGATTTTTGATATTTTGTTGTAATTCAAAAATCAACTATAAATAGATACTTCAATTTTTCACCAAATGATTATGATAAAATATTAAAACTGTCTAAAGGTCTAACCTACATGATGAAATGTTCAAAATATTTCTACTTTTTTTTGACCTATTTAGAGACGGGTCAAAAAGCTTAAACAATTAATACAAGGTTCCTCATAAGTTGTCATAATAGCAATTTTTAAATAATGAAGATACATTATGTACGATTATTTTTTTTTTTTTGTAAGCATTTTTAGTACAGATTTTTACAAAATTAGTCAATATACCGCGAACATTTGCAAATGTTATTTTGGTTAAAAATTTATAAAATGTTCAATTTTTATAGCTAAAGATCAGAAATTTAAAACGAGATTTCTCTTGAGTGGGTAATACTGTTACCAAAAAATCTAAAAAATATATAAGCACAGTTTTTTTTATAGTAATTTTAAGTTGAAACTTGGACGAAATTAGACGTTTTATAATGCAATATTTTACTATTAGTAAAATGAGTTACTTAAATAGCTGTAAATTGTAATATAGGTAAATATAACTTTATAATATCATCTAGATAGCTATATTTACCAATATTATACTATTATTTGTAGTGTTTGAAGTATGAGAAATATTTCACAAAAACGTGAAACATTGAAATTTTTTTAACACAAATAAAAACACAATTTATTTATTTTTTTTAACACAATGTTCAGTGTTCCAAATTCTTATGTCAGAATTCAGTAAGTATACAATATACATGTATAATATTGTATACCTACTTGTATCATTTAAACATTTTGAATACCAATTTAAATGTAGGTATAATACCAAAGGTTAGGTATACATACAGGTACCATATAGTGATGAAGGTAATTTATGACAATTATATGTAAATATAAAACTTATTTAAAAATAAAACAAAATATATTAAAATACTGAAATATTTCACATATTTTGAAATATTTCATGATATATTTCACGAAATATTTCATTTTTTAAATTTCATGACATTTTCAAACACTAATTACCTAGGTAAATTCACTAATTTCATGATTTATCATTTAATTCAAATTTAACACACATTACTATGACTTACTCAATGACGAGGTACATTCGATACTTACGGTACAGCAGAGCGGGTTTTTTATACCTATTATACAAATATTAAACGCAATGTAATATGCTTTTAATCTGCTAACTTTTAATTATATCTTTCCATTTTTTCTGACTTTCCTGACTGATTAAAATGTCACACTAAATTAAATGTGAATTAAATTCCTATAGGCGATACCTAGTGGCGACATATATATCATAAAATATACTTAGTATTTTAGTAATATAGGCAAACAGACTTCTCTGAGAATCGTATGTAATGATTTATCATTTAATTCAAATTTAACACACATTACTATGACTTACTCAATGACGAGGTACATTCGATACTTACGGTACAGCAGAGCGGGTTTTTTATACCTATTATACAAATATTAAACGCAATGTAATATGCTTTTAATCTGCTAACTTTTAATTATATCTTTCCATTTTTCTGACTTTCCTACTGATTAAAATGTCACACTAAATTAAATGTGAATTAAATTCCTATAGGCGATACCTAGTGGCGACATATATATCATAAAATATACTTAGTATTTTAGTAATATAGGCAAACAGACTTCTCTGAGAATCGTATGTAATGATTTATCATTGAATTCAAATTTAACAAACATTACTATGACTTACTCAATGACAAGGTACACTCGATACTATTCACTAATTCATAATATATTTGCACGGCATACGGGTGATTGCACGGCGATCGGGCACACTCCAGCCGTCCGCTACTGGACAACGAGATTTTAAAGTGTTATACACAAAACTCGCAGATCACTTCCCAGCCCTAAACCACCTTAAATAATGGTTTACAATGAGCAGAAAAAATTTCAAAATTATCACAGCATCGAACTCTATACGATGATAAGTTTGAAATGTATGAAATCTTTGGAGAACTTTAGTAATTATTGAAATAAATATTGTACTGATGAATCTTGTTTTTTACCGTCGATCGCACAATTATTCGATTTTTAATTTATTTAAAATCACATCAAATTTAAATAGTTGATTACATTTTGTTCATAGTTCCGTATTTTTCGCCGCAAGTATTGTGAATTTTTATGTGCGGGTATAGCTTTTAATGGTTTAAACTTGCCATTCGGGAATTGTGTGGTAAATGGTCGTAAATCGCTTCTCTCGTATAAGTATGGTCTATCGCCGTGTTCTCCTGGAAATTTTACATAAATATCATGACCATTCACCAAGTCAATTATTCCTGCATAGTACGGCACACCTCTTTTCGTTGCGTTCACCGCCATTTCTTTGGTTATTCGGTTTATTCGCTAAGCATATAATACATTATTGAACACCTACCATTGTACAAGTTTTTTGATAATAACTTACCCATTCACATATTGTTTCACTAGTAGATGGTTCACGCTCCCTAAAACAGGCGGCTCCTGGACTGTCTGATCTTGTACACACTATATTATTATCATATCCAGATGTTGTTTCTTCTTGATATAGAGGCACCTGCCGACGAGATACAGTTGATGGGCGCTTAACTTTTTTAGGCACATAAGTAGGTGTTTCACGCTCCCTAGAACAGCCAGCTCCTTCATTCTCTGACGTTGTACACACGTGTGATCTGGGCTCAGGACTAGGGTCAGCTACGAATTAACTTTCCTAGGAAAATAATATATTAATTATGATAATATAGTTTGTTGGACAAAATTACCGTGTTGTCACCGTACAGACGTGTCTATAAATATTGTTGCAATACATATTATGGTACCTACAATGATACATATGGCACAATACATATTAATGCTTAGTATAGGTGCCATAGTGCTTTTAAAATACCGTTCATAAGAATGTATAAATGTATTCGTTTTTATAGTGTTCTAAAATAATATTATAGAATAATACTATAATTTTTCAAAATAAATATGATAGCTGCTATCACTTTTAGGTACCTATACCTACACGTGAATACGTAGTATAAAGCTGGGGCTTGGGTCAAAAAGGGCCAATATCACTTTTCATCACTTTGTAGTAATCATGAATAAAAGCTCTTTTTTTTTTTTGAAAATGCATAGCTTTTTTTTTTATTGTTCATGTTTTTGTTTTTGTGATGGATGTAAATATAGTTTACCTTACATTTTAGAATATGATGTGAATATTTTAGTTACATATTGAAGGTTTTCTATTCATATTGGCCCTATAAAATCATAATTTTTTTTAAATTGTAAAAGGGCCAATGTTCACATATGCCCCATAGATTTTGTAATTTTCATGACATTGGTCTTCTCAAATCTCGAACTAGTGATTAATTAGTTTAGTATTTTACCACTAGAAAACGCGTATAAAGTTTTATAAGATTGGCCAATGGCCATATTACTCATTTTCGTCAAAAAGTGAGATTTTAAATTTTTGATCCAGAAAGAATAATTAAACTAAATTGCTTATTTTAATTGAAATTAATAATCAAGATTCGTTGAAATGTATTGAAAAAATAATATATCCCAGTTTCTTTTTGTTACATACTTACATAATATATTATATTCTATATTAAAATGCTAATAATGTTATAGGCATAGGCGTTCGCAGACTTTGTCCGCAGGGGGCGGGTGCCTTAGAAATGTCTGAACCAAAGATTCTTGTACTAATGACTACCTACCGTAAAAAGGGGTGTGTTCGGGCCGTACGGCAATTGTAATTTGTTGCACAATCGAACGCACGGTAATTTGAACGATTTTTTAATATTATTACTATTATATATTATTATAACTTCGAGGAAGATTCCTGGTCTATAGGTTTCAAGTCGAAAATTGCTTTTGTATGATTTTTTACTAAAATTCGTTTATTATTATAACGCGCCTTTACGCACTCCCACGCTGTTGAATAATTTTTTGCCGATGTTTCGAAACTTTGAATTACTTTTGCTGCTTCTCCTTTTAGTGCTAATTTTAGGTGGAAAAATCGTTGAATGTCCATTATGTCTTCGTTTGAGTGCACTAGAGCTACAAACATATCGTGAAACGTGGCCCACTCCTTGTAGTCGCCACTGAATTCTGGTACATTTAAGGCGGCCAACTTCACCATGGACGCGCCCCTTATTCCACTTCTTACAGACGTGTTTTCGGTTTGCTGAATCGGCTCTTGATTTAATGCATCTTCGTTTTCATCTCTTTTTTTTACGTTTGACATTTTCCTTTTTTCAATCAGCGTTTCGCAGCTAGCAACCACGTCGAAGTACAATTCTTCGAACTCTATTCTATAATCTTCTTCACTCTCTGCATCTTCGTTTTGTTCTATTTCTTGCTGAATTTGTTGGAACTCGACCCAGAACTCCTGTGCCTTTTCTTTTCTTATTTTTAATTGATTTATATCACCATCCGCAGTTGCGAAGTTTTTTGCGTAGCTGCCTAATCTGGTTAATTGGCCTTTTATAACACCGCGTTGCCTTATCGTACATTATTTCTACCTGTTTTGTACGTAACAATTTTACAATATTATTACCTGAACTATATTATCGTTCTCGGGACTTATTATTTGCCGCTGACCTTGATGGCTTATCGACTGTATACCGTGGTTACGCTATTTTAGGCATGTTTAGGGGGAATACTATACGTTGGTATTATAGGATTTAACATAAGGAATATTACGTATGCTCTCTTACCTTATACCTCGTGGTTTGCTAGTTCTCCGCCTTTGAATTGTATCAATGAAATTAGCCCCAATTTGAATGGCGGGTTACTTGTTTTTAATTTGTTCGCGCACTACCCAGTCCGCGATCCGGTTCGAAGGACCAAAATGTTCGGGCCGTACGGCAATTGTAATTTGTTGCACAATCGAACGCACGGTAATTTGAACGATTTTTTAATATTATTATTTATGTTTTGAAAAATAAATATAAATCAAACTATGTTAAATTTTGAATTATTTATTAAACGTACAATTTGAAATATATTTTTTACAATTGGTTCTGACTTGTCGCACTTAGAAACCTTGGCGATTGACACTGTACTCGGTCGCCGCTGTCGGCAGACTAAAATTAATAATGTGCCCTTTAATCAACGCAGCGCGTCCAGCGCTTGATTAGCGCTTTTATCTGTCTTTTGTGGCGACCGATTACATTGTCGCCAAGACTGAACAGGGTGACTTCAGACATGTGTGGTGAATTCGGACAACACAATGTTTTTTAGTTATCTTATAACTTTAGAATACACGTTTAATAAAAGTTGAAAACTTATACTCCAGAGTCCACTTTAATATCTAATATTCATTGATGACATAATAGTACATGTTAAAGAGGTAAATACAAAATATTATATTTTTGTATTTTTAAATTTCAGAACTACACTGATTACTGTAGCACAACAATAAATAGAAATATTTGATTGCTGTTTTCGGTAACCTATACTCGTTAATTTGTCTGTCGATTAATGTATGCACACATAGAAAAGTGTTGTTGTTTTAACACACTAAGGTGTTAATGTAGTACACATTTGCACGCTGTTTTTCGCTCAGAGCTAAATTGCAGTTGATTTAACTACAATGTATGGTTAAGACATTGAACTTATTGTAAATGCTTGATTTGTACGCTCAAGCTCTATTAAGGGGTAGATACAACAACAACAGTATTTAAAACAAGTATGTAGTTCATTATTACTAAACTCTATTAAGTGGTAGATACAACAACAACAGTATTTGTAGTTAATTTTTGGGTTAATATATGAAACTTAGGTTTATGATTACTTCCAGATAATACTAAATAAAGTATATTATGTTCAGCCACTATTTGATTCAATAAATGAGATCATTCAGATTGAATTGTTCTTGCACAGCATATTTCAAAAATTTTTCGTAAACCTATATACAATTTCCAAACAGTGGTTTCAATAGGAACTAGTTCCCCAAAAATTGATCCAAAATACCTAACAAGACAGAGCATTTCAGAAGATGACATAGTTATGTATTCTTTATTTAAATGATTCGTGCATAAAATCGCATACACTATTAGTTATTACATGATAATTAGGAATAGTATTAAATTCACAAAGTTAATTTACACCTGTTTCAGATGGATTAGCCTGAAGGACATCTAATTTATAGTTACCTTCATTTCTAAGGGATTCTGGACATTCTAAAAGCATCTTTTGTAGGCTAGTTTTATGGGACCGACAAATTCTACAACAATAATTGGCTGAACAACTTGTCACAAAGCCTAATATAGAATTAAGGCCCAAATTGTCACCCAAGACTAGTCCAAGAATAAAATACACCTGAATAATATTTGAATTAACTGTAATAGTTATTCCATTTTCTTGTAAGTCAATTAAATCATTAATCAGAAAAGCGAAAACAGTTTTATTATTGAATTTTGAATATCCTAGATCTGAAGAGTGAAATAAGAATGCAGGAAATAGGTATATTATCTAATGTTGATAAATATTCTGGAGGGAAATCAGGAATCGTATAGTACACACAGCCCATCTTATGAACACAAGAGTGCGATCCCAACGGGTTTCCTATTTCAACATCATCGTAATTAATGAATATAGGAAAAACAATTTTATTACTAAATTTATGTTTGATTGACTTCCAAGTAGTACCATTTAGAAATGATGACTTTATTTGATTTTGATCAGTAAAAGCTTCAGTATACTGAAAGGCTGTTTCGTAAGCCCCAGGAAATTCAAACGATAATTTAAGATTTTGTTTAATTGTAGCAAATGTCCTTGATCTGGTACCATTATTTGCCGATCATAATTTTTTTTTTTTTCAATTGTGTGACCTATCACTATTGTCTTTTGTTTAAAAAACAAATTATTAGCCTCAAAATATTTAAATCTCTGATATTCAGTTTTGAAATTGAAAAAAGGATTAGCCAAAGTATCAAATAAATAATCTATTTCATTTTTTTCAGAAATACTGCACCCTTCTAAATGTTGCATTATCATATTTTTTAAAAAGGATACTATACCACTAGAGAATAAATCTGATACTCCTTCTACTATTTCCTGCATTTAAGTCTCAGTTACGGTAGGTTTTTTATATAAATTGGTGATAAATTGTAATACGCTTTTAGTAATAATGTTTTTATAAGATGTATTTGAATTATTTAAGATAATTGCAGAACTGTTTGTTTGATTATGCTCTGCATGGTGAGATAAATGATAATCAATTGTATCAGATGATTCTAATACTGAAGTACCTAAATTATTTACTTCAACACTATAGGTGATAGTTACTGAAGAAGTATGAAATTTCGTTAAATGTTTTCTAAATTTATCAGACCCTCGAACATCCGTCACACAACTGTCTTGCTTACATGTATATTGGCTACCGCCTACCATAATGATGATATATTTTGAAATGAAAAATAAGTTGATTAATTGTAAGACATTTTAATGAACAGATGGAACATAAGTACATGATGAAGTTTACTTAAATATACTAAAATAAATAAAATAATGGTACTTATAAAATAATATAAGTCATATTATACTAATTGTTATATCTGTTTAAGTCTCGTGAAATTGAGATAAATAATAAAATAAATTAAGAATTCCCCATTCTTAAAAAAAAAAAATGTAAATATAAAATAATAGTACTTATATAATAATATACATATTATACTAATAATTGTTTGTAGCTGTTTAAGTCTCGTGAAATTGAGATAAACTATATTATAATAAATTAAGAAATCCCCATTCTTAAAAAAAAAAAAAAAATGAAAATAAAAATAAAAATAAAAATGAAATGATTATGAATATAAGTTAGCTGTAACAGAAGTTGTAATAGAAGTTGTATTATCATATTTTGTAAGCAATTTAAATAACTGTTGTTGAATTACAAGCCAAGAATCGTAACATTCGTTAGGGTATGCACAATTAAATACAAAATATGACTTAAAACAAATTTCAAGAGCCGTCAAAACACCATAACTTTTTATTTACCCTAATGTAACAAGAATCAATGGAAACTTGTTTCCCAACTAAGATAATAAAGGCTGAATCGTAGCTCCATATTGACCATATCTTGAACGTCTCTTATTAATATCTTCTTGGAGACCAATCAGATTCCATTTAAATTAAACATCAATATAAATATAAATGTATTCATAAACTTATTTTAAATCAGAAACTTACAGTACAAAAATAGGTGAATGCAGAAGAAGATTCTAATAAGGAAGGCTTCCAACATTTACTTTTTCCATTAGGCAAAAGATTTTTCATCAAAGTTTTAGTTGGAATCAAATAAGGAATTAAAAGTAATTAAAACATTTACTGTTTTCAAATCTAAAATAATAATAATAGTACAATAACAATTTAAAATATAATAATATTATGCAACAATATTAACAATAATAATACCATGATACAAAATCATAATATTTTACTACATATTTATATTTATCTTCTACTAATAAAGTAAAATAAATAATGGCCATTTCAAAAATATTTTATAATATAAATATTATTTTATTCTGACTATTTATGTAGGTACACTAAATTGATGTACCAATAAATGTGGATATAACATACTGGATAATATATTACCTACTCAATAATATTTGATAATGCACATCTATAAATGAAATTAATTTTCTAGTTACTGAGATTTTTACTAACAAAGTAAAATTATGTCTAAAAATTAATATAGGTTTTTCCTCTTCAACGTTTACAAAAAAAAAGCAACTTTTAACTTTCAACATTTTTAGTAGTAAACTTATTAAGTCTAAATTATAATTTTTGATAGTGAGCATTATAAAATTGTATACCTCTACAATGCACCAAGGATACCTATTCACTTTGCTACCAAAAACCACCCCTGAAGTTGAAAATTTAAGCATTGTTTTGGACAAGTTATAATGTACACTGTACACAGGCACAGAAATAAAATCCAAAAAAGCACACATCATTGTTGTATGTATTGATTTATACAATCACTCCGTTCAGAATCTAAAACTATTTGGACTTGGTGATTATAGGACATTACAGATTTTTATTCAATATTGTATATTTGTATACACAATGACAATACGAATCCCGTAATACAAATTTGAATTTAATTGTCTTTTGTGTGAACAGGGGGCACTTTATTAAATTACCTAACTTAATGAGTTAAAAATGAGTTAGCTTTCCAAAGATTACTACGAAAATAATTATTTTTAATAAAATATTGTACTCACTTCCATTCAATTCAGCTGAATCCAAATTATACAATAGATTAGAAGCATATTTATCCTTAACACTGCTTCTTCTTATTTTTAATAGTTTAGTTGAGAACACTTCCCAACTGTTTACAAAACAATTAAAATCCATGAATAAATCATGTGCTTCAGGATACCCAACACGAAAGTCTTCAACAATCTATCCAAAATAATAACAATATACATTTATTATTACAACATATGTATTATTTAATAATAAACATATTTAGATAGCAATAAACAATTATATTGTTAATTGTTAATTTTAGGGGGGCATTAATGTTAGTAGACCATTTAATTTAATCGGTTGTGTTAAATATAGCTTTTAAATTGAAAAAATATCCTATAGTATTTCTTATATGTGACTAACTTAATAGTAACATTGAAAAGTTTGTTTAGAAAACATGTTTATGTCTTTTTCAATAGAATTTATTATTAAAACTGATAAAAAAACATACCAATTTATAACCAGTTGGACCTGAAGTATTCAGGCCAAGATTCAAAAAAGTCTGATGATTGATAATAATAAATCATTTGGTCGATGATAACTAATTAATTAATAACATTATTACATTTATTCACAGGTATCTATACTATGATATTAAAACTGGCTTCAATTTTTTCATGTAAAATTTAAAAATGTTCGCTATTTCGTATACCATAGATATCTATGTATTTTAAAGAAAAACCCAGTGGCCGCAGGACCCCCCCCCCCCCGTGAGCACGCCTATGGTTATAGATAATAATGTATTTTTTTTTAATACATTTTTTTCCTTTATTGGTTAAGCATAAACTACACAGGTTATTAGCTTTAATATTATTATTATTAAAAATTTAAATAGACAAATCATAGACGAACAATTTCAAACAAGAGATAAAAAAAAAAATAAAAAATTAATAAAATGATACAATTTGTATGTACTACCTATATTATTTACAAATAAAAATTACAAATATAAGAATGAATAATAATATATTAATATGAATGTATTACCTACTATCATTTCACCATTCCATGTGACCAGTAACTTAACTACCTGTCTATTTAGTTTTATTTTTATAAAATTAAATAAAAATTCCCATATTTCAAAAAATTAGAAATTATTTTTCAGGGCCCAGAACGACGTTGAACGTATTTACAATAAATTCAAGATTATTAGAAACTAACTAACTAACCTTGTTTAAAAATTACATGATATTATGATAAAAGAAAAATTGATAATAGGCGCAAGCCGACCGCCATGTTATGCGTATCAAATATATTGCTGACGGGTACGGGGTAGTTGTCAGAAAATTGATAAGGATAGAGATACAATAATTTTGGAATTTAAAGTGTGGCCAACGTAAAAAAAAATAACGTGCTTGTCCCATAATTTAATGCTTCATGCTTGTAAACCTTGTATAATACATATAAAATTATGTAGTCATATATTCCACGTTTTTTTAAAAAAATATTTATAAAATTTAAAAGAATATATTTTTCTGTTAATGCTAGTTGTCATAATACATTTTAGATTCTGAATGTATTGATTTTAACAATGATGTGTTCTTATTTTTTATTTTAGATTCTGTGTGGAACGATGAATGTATTGATTATACAATGATGTGTGTTTTTATATTTTATTTTTATATGTCTGTGTACACGATAAGTAGTCGAAATAATGCTTCGATTTTCAACTACAGTATCTTGTTCGATTGGAAAGTGAATATCTTTGGTGCATTGGGGAGGTCAAAATTCCCAGTAGTTTTCAAAAGTGTCGTGAAAAACAAAAGAAAAATTAAGGAAAAACCGGAATTTTTACGCAAAATCGAATTTAGTCTTTGGTGTAACTTTAAAACAAATGACCGTAGATACATGCAATTTTTACTGGTTGTTTATATATGCCTTTTCTATACACAATAACGTTTTCAAAATATTTTGATTTTTTTTTCAAATCAAATCTTATAATATCTTGTTGTGAATTATTAAAATAACTTTTATTTCAAACCAAAATTGTACTTACATTATTTCGAGAAAACTAACATCATCAAAGCTCTTATTTCAAATTTAATCATCGTTCAAGTCAAGCAACATCAACCAGGTAAGAAATTATAATAGTACTTACTCACACAATTCCAACAATAAAATCATCATCAACGATAAGTTAATAAAGACACGCAGAGTCGCAGACTCAGGTGCTTCATAAATAATCATAAATCATCATAACCTAATTGTAATATTAGTATAAATTGTGGTATATATTGTAAATGTTTGTACCAATATATGTATGTGGATTATGTTAATTTGGTTTTGTACTTAAATACTTTACAACACTGTCAATTGGTTAGTTTTTAATTACAGTCACAGTAATTTAATGCTAGATTAAATTAGCACAAGTCATATTTAAAAATGATAGTTATAAATAATAATGAATAATTTGACTTAAAATAATGATAAATTTATATAAAAAGATAATAATTGTTTTGATAAAAAATATTAAATATTAATTTCAGCAGCTTCTTCTAGTAGCAGTTCTTGTTCACCTAAAAATTGTAATTGCTAATCATTAATGAACAAACCTACTGTCATTCATCATTTAAATATTGTTTATTTACTAGGATATGGGCCAATTTGTTGAGTAATATATCCATCAATTCTATGGCCTGTTCTGCGTAAAAATGTTTGAACTTTATCATGTTCATTGTCAATAGACAATAACTTATTGTTGGATGAAATTTTTAATTGCTAGAGTATTCAATTCTCTAGCTTTAGAAGGAACACCAGAACGAATCTAAAAAGGTATTTTATTTCAATAGCTAGTGTACTTATTACCAAATTTAGAAGGTTTTTTTATATATTATAAGCGAGGTATAAGCATTTTAAAATATATACCTACCTTCATATTGTTTGAGACTTGATGGAATTCGATAACGTGCTGGTTTTCTAAAAACCGTATCTGATCTACATAAAAAAATAACCATTAAGTTCATGTATATTTTATGACTAAATATTGACTTACATTTAGGTAGATATAATGAAAACCAATTTTCTAAAATTCACAGGCAGTTTTAAATAACATTAGATCCCAAAGTAATGCCATATCTACTCAAAAACTGTTATTTTTCCAAACCTATAACATACAATTATTTAACAGATAAACACAAACACAGTTTCACGACACATATAACTATATTAATGAACTCCCATATTTTGGGATGATGTTTGATTAGTTTTAGAAGAGCAGCATGGAAGCTCTCCAAATTATTATTTGTACGTATATCTCTATTATACCTACACTGTACATTTTTCAGGACACATTCTAACAAACCAGAATCCAAAAACATAGTCATACAAAAAACTATGGAATATATTTGCTACTTCTTGATGTTGAACCGTGTACATTATAATAGCATTGAATCCATCCAACATACTTGGAATACTGCTATTTTGGTCGGACGGGAGATAAGGTAAAGCAAGTATCTGTTAAAATTATTATTATATCAGTACAAAAATGTTTGAATCTCATTAATAAGTACTATTTTATAAGTTAAATTACCATCCTAAAAATTCGAGCTGCTATAGGATTCACCTTTACTAGGTTATAAATTTGTATTTGTTTATTCCTCATATGTCTTAAAATGGACTATTCATAAAACACAAAAATAAAAAATAAATCTAATCGAATAATTCTAATTAATAATAATTGTAATTTTATTCATATACAATATGTTGATATTTTCATGTTGTAAGTTATATCAATTCTACCAAAAAGAGATGTTAATTTACTATCATTGTATGCTGATTATAATATGAACTATATGCCAACTAATTTAATAATTTTTACCTGGCAATAATGAAAATAGCAACCTTGATGGGTACTTTCCGGAAATACTAATGCAATACTATTTATCTGGCTAATCTCATAATCCGTAATTATTGTCAGTTTATCATATTGCAAGGGTAAAACATGACGAATATATTGAAACAGCTCCTTGTAAATAACTTCTGTTTTACCAGTTAGTAAAGCGTGTACACCATCGGGAAACTCTGTCAACAATTAGGAAATATTAAATTAGTCAACTAAATAAACCATTTACAGTATACACTATACAGGGAGTTTTAATGGTGATATTAGTATATTACTAGTTAGTACTTACAATATTTTTTATATATTATATGAAAAGTAAAAAGTTGATAACAATCCCCATCAATAGTTTTTGGGACCGTTTTAAAAGTACCGTCCCAGCCGGCTATTCTTACCTACAAAAAAAAAAAGACAAACAAGAAAGTTAATTACACTGAATACCTCATATAAATAAATTGAAATCATTCTCAATGTATCAACTTACATTTTTTAATTAATTTTTTATGTTTTCAATATATTTAATATTGCAAAACAATATACCGGCAATTGTGCCATCAACCATCACAGTGGTCCTTGATATAATCTTAAAAAAAGATTATAAAATTAATATTCAGATAGAAATAATGTGCATGATAACTAAAAAACTAACAAACTTTCCGGTGTTGGAAATGTCATAGTGAAATGTCTATTATTTTCTAATAGTAACAAATCATTTAAGCGGTTCAAGTTTTTAGGTGTAGGTGGAAAAACAGATTTCCGAATTTTTTTCATCCTCTCCGCAGATTGTAGAAAAGTATAATTAGTAGCACCTTCTGGGTGACTAGTACAATAATAAAATATAAAATCAGGGTAGTAAGATTTATTTCTTACTAAAATATTTACATTAAATATTAATATAATTAGTATAATTACCTAACAATACTTTCAACATATAAAGTGCGAGCTGAATATGAGCGGGCAGAGTGTTGTACACATTTGTTACCAAGTACATTTCTAAGTTCCCTCACTTTAATGTCTGATTTTCGAACTTGATGATTATGCAATCTTTTGAGGGAAAAACTATTGTCCTCAATAATCGAAGAAATAAAAGCAGTTGCTGGGCATCCATTGGTTGAAGTTTCTTTACATTTTAAATATCTGATATATAAAGTAATTAAATTATATATCAAGAAAAAATAATAAAATTGAACAAATATTAGTAGAATAATAATTTCCAAATTGTACTTACAATAACTTATATGGACACAATATCTATCATATTATACTCACTATTTTCATTATATAATGCACTGTTATGTCTTACAAATTGTGTCGTTTCTTATTTATGGGCTTTTGCTCATTTTGTATACATACAATAAAATAAAATAATAATATAATTAAAGAACAAAACAGAAATAACTTACACTTTTTTTCTGTCAATTTACTTCTAAAGTAAAGAAACCCTAAATTATCCTCGATAACCTCTTCATTTCGATGTACACCTGGAATTAGCTTGTATGTTTTTGGTCGATCTCCAACTGGCCAAAACTGAATTATATTGTCTATAACAGAATAATGACTTAAATATTTATTATTGATTAATTGTATATTTCCCAAGATATAAACTATTAATATGATTTGTTTGAATGTATGTATTCTAATAAATATATCAATGTACAATGCATACCGTCAGCAACAACATTCGCTGCTTCAGCTACATCTTGAACTGAAAAAATTAATGCATTTTCCATTAAAAAAAGAAAGAGAGGAAAATGTTATTTCTTAAATATTAATACTTATAAATTCTTTATATATTAAATAACTTTATAAATTCTTACTTGGTAAGATGTAGTAATCGTGATCAATCAAATGCTCCATTAATTTATTAAGTAAAATAAATAAACTAATTAAAATAAAGTGGATCCTTAACAGTTTTTTCTAATGTTTTTTCGACGTACCAAAAGATGAATACATAAATATATTAATGATACGTTTTATTTTTTGATAATGATAATGTCTGTACAAACATTTTGTTATCAAACGTTGGCAATACTTCAAACTGAATCAGATAAAATCTCTTATCAATTTTCTGACAACTGCCCAACTCCCATAATTGCTGACATACTTTTTTTTTTGTCATGATTGTTATCAATTACACATTAAGATTATGGCATGAAAGGCTAAGTCATAAAAATATTATGTATGTTAGTAATATATTTATACATTAGGAAAACTTAATATTAAAAATTAACAGATAACAAAAATCAATTTTTCTGTGATTCATGAGTAATCGGTAAACATTTAAGTCTAGTACAACGAACACAACAGTTGTAGGAGAGGTAAAAGATGCTGATTTATGTGGAACAATGGAAAGGGAATCCATTGGTTGGTCGAAATATTTTTTATTATTTAAAGACGATTATTCACATTATAGAATAGTACATTTTATGAAACTTAAAAGCGAAGTAAAGAATTTAATCGAAACGGTAATACATAAAATAAAAACTGATAGGTACCTACAGATTTTGAAGTACGATGTAATGTAAAATATTAATTTGTCAACTATTTATAGAAGTTTAATGCCGGGTTGCATGAAAAATGTATTATAAGTTAATGGATCAATAAAATTTAATGGACCAATCATTATGGGCCACTAAATCATTTTTAAGGAACAACTAGCACACTATTGATTTAATAAATGTTTAGTGTGGGACGAGGTGGCCGAGCGGTCCAACGCGTCGGCTGAGGCGCAGCCAATCTGGGTTTGATCCTTGGTCACCGGGCGGCATTTTTCTTCGGGCAAGTCACGGTGTCCGGATAACAAGTGCCACCATCCCCCACCCGGGCATGGCAGATACCTACGGGTGCCCACTAAAAAATCTGCCAAAACTACACACACGTGTTTACAAACCAACAGTACCCTCCCCTAAAAACTAACAAAACAGCTAATGGCCATAGTTGCCGGGCTTAATGATCAATGAAAAAAAAAAAAAAAAAAAAAAAAAAATGTTTAGTGATTGTTCGTACAGGCCGACATTAGTGCGTATTATGTAAATAAAAGTTAAAACTATACCTGAATGTTTTAGGTTCTTGTTAAAAATACGCAAATTCACTTTTGTAAATTAGGTAGGTACACTATGCTGAATGCTAGAATGACTATTGATAAAACAAAAAACGTTCCTCGTCATGTACCGTAGAAAAATTGTCAAATATGGATGACAACCATAGGTCATACAAAAATATACCCGTCGATGTCATTCTTATCTCCTTATGGGTACATGGAAAACTATTTAAATTAAAGTTCAAAGCAAGGCGTATTATGTACACCCACAGATATATAATATTTTATACTGTGTGTACACCTTGGTTCAAAGTGTGGATTGGTTTGACACGGTTCGTACACTCAACGGAAACACTCTGAGTGTACGTATCGGCCGTTGTTGCTAGCTCCCGGGTGGTCACCCATCCGGGATTTTTTGCAAGCCACACATATACAAAACGTGTTCCGACCACAACCCACCCTCCCCCCACAAATAAAAACAGCCAATGACCATAGTTCCTGGACTTCACTCAATAAAGAAAAAAAAAGTTCTAAGTCATAACACTGAATAGGTATCTATAGAAGAACCACAAGCGAATATTGTTATCAAGGACACATGAAAGCACCCATGAAAGGCTAAGTCATAAAAATATAAAGTAAGTTAATAATATATAGATATATTAGAAAAACATGATATTAAATTAACAGATAACGAAAATCTGTGATTCATGCTTAATCGGTAAACAACATTAACAAACATATAAGTCTAGTACAAGTGTATAACGAATACAACAGTTTAAGGTAGGAGAGGTAATAAATGCTGATTTATGTGAACCAATGGAAAGGGAATTTATTGTTATTAAAAATACTTTTTATTTTTTAATAAAAAGCTTATTCGCATTATAGAATAGTACATTTTTATAAAACATAAAAGCGAAGTCAAGAATTTAATCAAAACGGCGTAATACATAAAATAAAAGTGATGCAGGTTTTAAGGTCAGAGTATTACGAACTGTAGGTAGATTGAAGTAATTTTTCATTATATAAACATACCCATTTAAAGTAATTTATGGTTTCTTTTAATAAAGGAATTTTAATATGCAATTTGTCTTTGAAAAATTTATTCCTCGATTTACAAAAATATCACGGGCTTGATTACATTATTAACTCGAAAATTGAATAAAGACGTTTTGGAACATCTATTTAGTTTTTTTAAAAGGGATGAGCGGAAGTGCAAGTGGTAGCATAACAGCACTAGACTTTAAATACTGGTATTAAATTTCGATAACTTAGAACATTAATGGTTATAATGTAATTTATGTATAGCTAATAAAAATTAAACATAATTCTTTAGTCTAAGGTGGTATACAGGGTGATTTTTTTATCGTGAACCAGTTAATATCTCGGGAAGTATTAGTAATTTTAAAATAATTTTTTTTTTAAACTTTCTAGGTTTTACTATTTTACACTGTGTTACAATTTTGAAAATTTTAACTTCCTCCCTTATTTGATAAAACACTATCAACTTTCGATTTTCAAATGGCAATACCTATTTTCGATAACGAAAATCTATAAACATACTGAAAAAAAAAATTTTAACGTTTACAGAATTTAATTTGAGTAAGCCGTTTACGACTTATTAATGCTGAAATATTCGTTAAATTTACTGCTACTGGGCAATTTAACAACCCAATTGTAAAAACCAGAAGTCAAAACGAAATTTTATCTCAATTTAACAATACCCATAACGGTAATAATCAACAACAACAAGATAGATAAACAATACTATAAGAAAAAAAAAAGTGTTCCATCATCACTCCCACCAGAATACCGAGTGTCAGTGAACGAGTGAACGACTATTATAGCCATAAGCCATCCGCGGCCTGCAGCAGCTAGGCTTTATCAGCTATAAAGTATAAAAACCATAGATATAAAATACTAGATAGCTAACATGGCATCGAACATTGAAGTTATCCGCCATATGCGTGTAGGTCAATGTTTACATAATTGTCTTATCAATACGACATGATAACAATCTGATGGTCAAAATACTTTAATATCTGACGATGAAAAAATTGAATAAGGATAATATTATGTGTTTTCATTAAAAACAATTGCAATAGAAGTATATATTTTTTATATTTTTTTAATATTTTATAAAAAAAATTTATTCTGTGCGAATAATATCATGTTATCATACAGTATTGATAAGATAGTTATGTAAACATTGACCCACACGCATATGGTGGCTGACTTCAACATCGATTACCCTAATTTAGACAAGTTAGCTATCTAGTATTTTATATCTGTGATAAAAACATTTTAAATTTATCATAATGGTTACATAATATAGCACTGGTTACTGATCCCTGGTATACGGTCTTATCACGTATTTGTAGATAAACGATAATAAATGCTGGTAAACTGTTTCTGAAAACATGTGGTTATTGAGTTTCCCATTATCAAATATTAAATATTAATTTTTAATTAATTATTATTCTTTGAACCTAACCACAGAATACGCTTTAAGTAAATTCTTAATTATGTGTATTATTTAAAATATAAATTTAAAGTTTAGGTAAGCCAATTATTCCAATGCATACCTATTATATTTTTTGATAGTGTTTTAATGTTGTATTTTGGTTAACAAATTTGTATTTAATTAAAAATATACTTCTATCCAATCAGAAATATTATTATGTATATGGGAATCAGATTTCATACTTAGCCGACAACTTTATTTGTATAATTTATTGGTAAGTTCAATCTAAAATTAATATATTAGAATTTTATTTTTTTATTAAATGATTTATACATACATATTATTGACAAATAATAACCAGGGTTAAAATATTTTAATTTTATTTCAGTGGCAATTAGTAGAGTTTACATAATTCATCAAAAAATACAGTGAACTATATGACTAGACAACTAAATTTGCTCAGAAATTAATGCAAATTCATATTGCTTTCTACTGGTACCTATCTGATGACTATAAATTAATATGGAATAAAGGAATACAATATACATACATATTTCTATATTATATTATAATCTTTCAACAAACTAAACAATCAATTATGTAAGTATGAATTGTTTTTTAATAAATAATAACCAGGGTTAAAATATTTTAATTTTATTTCAGTGGTAATTAGTAGAGTTTATATAATTAATCAAAAAATACAGTGAACTATATGACTAGACAGGTCAATTTGACCAGCAATTAATGCAAATTTACATTGCTTGCTACTGGTACCTATCTGATGACTATAAATTAATATGGAACAAAAGAATAAAATATCCATATTTTTTTTACATATTATACTTATTTTAATCTTTATACAAACTAAGCAATTTATTATGTAAGTATGAATTTTTATATAAAATAAATAATTTGATGTTTATCATAATTTTTGCTTATTTTTTAGATAATTAATTTTGTTTTCTTTCAAATTTCAATTGCAATTAGTAGTACTAACTTTTAATTCAAATATCTATAACAAGATTGGATGAACAAATACAAAATGTTATTTTGGTTAGTTACAGCATAATACAACTCACCTGATAACTTAATAAGTATGAATAAATAATTATTTTTTTCTATAGAATAAATCATTTCTATAAATAATTTAATGTTTTTTTTTAGTTGCATTCAGATAAAAAAAAACAGTGCAGAATCAAAACCAATAACTACTTCTACATTTATAAAATGTATTGATGGTCACATTAACAGTTAATTGTATGTTTAAATAATTAGGTTAAGTTATTGATTTACTAATTTCCATAATTAGGGCTATGGAGTTTTTATTAAACTGAATTGGTAAATTGGAAATTTTTTTTTATATGATACCTAGTGTCATTTTTATGCAATATTAAAAGATTTTTATATCATAAAATTGTAATTAAAAAATAACATAATTTCAAAAATAAGTGGAAAAGTGAATAATTTTTTAAGACATCCATAGCCCTAAAAATATGCTGTAATCTAGAGTAGATAATATAAGATAATATAAAGTATGTTCAATGTTCATTTAATTTTTATTAATTTATCTAGGGTAGTGGACATGTTAAGTGTTAATATTTTTTATTAGTTATGACCTTACCCAAATCCTGCAAAAATTTGCACTACGGAAATTTGTTTATACTCTAGTAAAATTATTGATAACTAATGTGTTTATTGCCATTGATAATTTAGTATTGAATTAATGTCCATTATTTGGTCTATTCACACACAAGATAGTTTGATATAAAATGCAAATTATACATTATACAAAAATCCCAGAATACCTAATATTTATAAATGGAGAGTCAGGTAGGCACTATGAACAACGGGTTCTCGGCCTATAGCCCCACATCAGATTGACAATACAGGACTCAATTCCTTGATGCACAAAACATTGTAATATCAGTTTAATGTTGGTTATTTGTTGTGTCACTTTATTTGTAATCAAAATAACTTACATATTCTATTTTTTTTTTTTTAGTATACTTGGATTGATTTGTAATTATTTATTTTTAATGAAATGAAAACCTTAAATGATAGGGGCGTTGTAAAAATGTATAACTAAAAAAAAAAGGAATGTGTGAATAGACCTTTAACTACTTTAGTCTGGCTCTAAATTCTGAATCCAAGTACATAAATTATACATTTGTATCTGTGTATTTATGAATTATTTTTCTAAATACATGGAAATTGTTGATTTACTTTGTTTTAAAATGAATAAATGTTATCTGTTTAATATAATCATTTACTATAGTAAATTAAGATACACCATATTATTGTTTTAAAAAAATATTTATTTTGTAATTTACTAGTTATAACACATCAATCTGATATAAAAATATAAATTATATTAAATAAATACTTCTGTATTATGTATAATTAACAAATAATAAACTTAAATAAATTATACTACATATTATCATAATATCATCTATTTATAATTTATTCCATATTTTGATAATGGGAAACTAACATTAACGATTAACCAATAACCACAATATGTTTTCAGAAACAGTTTACCGGCATTTATTATCGTTTATACGTGATAAGACCGTATACAAGGGATCATTAACTAGCAGAGGCGTGCTGAATAGTAATTTTTTGAGGAAATTGCTTCAGGGAAAATTCGGGTAGGTGGGTGGGTGTGTTTGTATAGATGTGCAGCTTATACCTAAAAAAACTTAATAATATTTATTATTTTGAATAATAAAAAAAAAATAGTGAAAAAACTGTTGGTGGTGGGGAGGGGGATCAAATTGTTTGCCTCAGGTCTGCTTGTCAGTTCGGCACGCCACTGGTAACCAGTACTATATTATGTAACCAATAACCATGATGGTAAATTTATAAAATACGGTTTGAGCATGACAAAATAGATAGGTATGTCGGCAACTTTTTGATACGCATCGGGTTCGTCGACCACTCCACACCCCTTTGATAAGCTGGTTTGCCAAATGAAATGAGACAAACTACGACTATGGCTGAGAAGGGTGGGATGCGCTAACCGGACTGCGTCTCGTATTGTTGCTGACATAGGTACCTATCTATTTATTTTGTCATGTTATTCCATAGATAATAAAGATATTATCAATGTGTTATTCAGTATTCACCACGATTTAAGGTATATCTTAAATCGTGGTATTCACTATTTCACTGGACAATCGGATGTGTTCGGCTGGGAGGGGTGATAAGATATTAAGGTCCAATTCGTGTGACCTTTGTACTATTGTACTTATTTGTTATTATCGTTTATAACCGATTATTATCAATTATTATGGGTATTGTTAAATTGAGATAAAATTTCGTTTTGACTTCTGGTTTTTACAGTTGGGTTGTTAAATTGCCCAGAAGCAGTAAATTTAACGAATATTTCAGCATTAATAAGTCGTAACCGGCTTACTCAAATTAAATTCTGTAAACGTTAAAATTTTTTTTTTCAGTATGTTTATAGATTTTCGTTATCGAAAATAGGTATTGCCATTTGAAAATCGAAAGTTGATAGAGTTTTATCAAATAAGGGAGGAAGTTAAAATTTTCAAAATTGTAACACAGTGTAAAATAGTAAAACCTAGAAAGTTTAAAAAAAAAATTATTTTAAAATTACTAATACTTCCTGAGATATTAACTGGTTCACGATAAAAAAATCACCCTGTATACTTGGTAAATTAAACATTCCGATGTTATATTTACCAATAACACCAATGTAGAAGAAAGTTTAGAATCTAATTTACTAGAATTAGATGATTGCCAAACCCTCACACAGGAGATGATACAAAGTTCTATATTGAATGAAGACACACAAGATACAGCTAAAATTCAATACAGCAAAGGTGTATTAGATATGGTAGTTCCACAACCGCTTCATGATCTTCTACAACAGTTTGAGGTAAATATAAATAAAAACATATTAAACGTTGTAATGCATATTTTAAAAAGTAAGAATTTTAAAAATACCTACTGATTATTATTTCAGATGGAAGTTGAAGAGCCATTTGACCAGATAGAAGCAGAGATCGCACAGTATGTTGTAGCTGGATATGTTGCAAGTCGATTTTCTACCAGGTATCCCGAATTAGTTGGGAGTCCTAAGTCACCGAAAAATCCAAATTGGATAGACTTTGTTAGTAAAGGCAATCTTAAGACTCCATCCGATAATCTTTTCCAAGCAGTACAAATAATGGAAAAATATTTCAAAAACTTGCATGGAGACGGTCTGTCAAATGAAAAACAAATATTTAAAAATCTTACCAATACACTGACACCACACATTGAACATCTTAATATCCCAACAGAGGTTGTTCAGTGTTTAGTCCGAACTCGTACATACTTTCGCCTCAACAATTTAAATAGACAAATCATAGACCAACAATTTCAAACAAGAGATAGAAAAAAAATTAAAAAATTAATAAAATGATACAATTTGTATGTATACCTATATTATTTACAAATAAAAATTACAAATATAAGAACGAATAATAATATATTAATATGAATGTATTACCTACTATCATTTCACCATTCCATGTGACCAGTAACTTAACTACCTGTCTATTTAGTTTTATTTTTACAAAACAAATATATTAAATTAAATAAAAATTCCCATATTTCAAAAAATCAGAAATAATTTTTCAGGGCTCAGAACGACGTCGAACGTATTTACAATAAATTCAAGATTATTAGAAACTAACTAACTAACCTTGTTTAAAAATTACATGATATTATGATAAGAGAAAAATTGATAATAGGCGCTAGCCGACCGCCATGTTATGCGTATCAAATATATTGCTGACATACCTTTTTTTTTGTCATGGTCAAAATCTATAATGATAAAGCTTCTGGTTCCAAATAAACCGTTATCACGGTTCATTCCATATGAATTGCCCGTTCATTTTTTTTGATTCATTTGGTTTTTTAATCCTTTTAAATTGTTTTTTTATTTTTTAAACTGATCTTAAAGTTTTGTATGCATAAGAAACTCGAAATCTTTTAATTATGGTTAACTGCTGGGCACCCCAGTGTTCACACAATTCTGTCAGAGAATCGTGTTCTTTTTTTCGTTTTCCAACAGATGTGACACTACGAAATTCTTGGGAGATTGCCTAGATAATATTTTTACCTTCTGACGAGTACATCCACTTGCTTGACGCAATCGCTACTGAAGGAGACGCGGCCAACATTGGTCTCTTGACCATTCTCTCAGCTACTCGTGTTGGATGCCCACGCATGATGCATTCAATCGTGAATTGCTATAGGAGCAGGACTATGACCGAGAGGAGCTGGCTGAATGAGTCGAACAAATGTGCTGAAAAAAAGAGCCAAACACCATCTTCCACTTTTGTTGAACATAATCATTAATCACAAATCAGTGGAAGCTGGTGTTTGGCTCTTTTCATCATAGTTAAAACATACTGCAAAAAGTAAAATTTGGTGCTTCTAACTCAGTACCAAGGACTGTATGAACAGGATAAGCTTCATCTAAATATTTTCTACCTACCAACATAATATATTTTTAAAAAATAAGAAAATTAAATATAAAAATATTATATAGTTACAATTGTTATTTTACTTCAAGGCGAACATTTTTAATTTGTGAGGGGCATTTAACGGTAAAGTGCTTTTTAGCCTTGAAGTTAAATAACAATTGTAACTATAAAGGGATATTATTTTTTAAGGACAACGAAGTGCACCGAGTTAGCTAGTAATAATAATATAGTTGTTAATAATTCAAATTAATTAATAATTTAGAACCAAAACAGTAAGATGTAATATAGAAGAACAATGTGATAATACTGCTGCAAGTGATCCAATTATTAATGAAGAAACTGGTAATACTGAAAGTGCTGATTTCATTTGGGAAAAAAATACAATTGTGGAGAAAAATGTTGAATGTTACTTTTTGAAAAAGGAAAACGAAGACTTGAAAAAAGAAATTGAGGTCTTAAAAAGACATCCATTTGGTCATCATTCAATTTCAAAAAATGATATTATGTTTCAATATTACACTGGATTAAGTGAAGATATGTTTGAAATAATCCACACACTGTGTTCAAATGTTACATTTAATTATTACTTAGGTTGGAACATCACTTGATTTTCATTAAAAGATCAAATACTTATGACTCTAATGAAATTAAAATTAAACTTAGGTCATGAAGACATTGCTTTTAGATTTAATACCAGTTCATCAACTTTATCTAATGTCACTTTAACTTTTATAATTTTATTACATGATATATTCAAGTCACTCATGGACAATGTTCCATCTCAACTTATAAATCAACTTTGTTTACCTTATTGTTTTCAAAGTTTCCAAAATTGCCGTATGATTATTGACTGTACTGAGATATCTTGTGATATACCTAAACAATTAGATCAACAAAAGTTGACTTACAGTAATTACAAACATAGAAATACTCTCAAAGAATTAATTGGTATAGCACCCAATGGGGTCATAACTTTTGTGAGTAAACTATATCCGGGATCCATTTCAGATAAAAAAATTGTAGCTGATTGTGTAGTTTTAATTTATATTTCAACCAGGTGATCTAATTCTTGCAGATAAAGGCTTTCTTATTTCTGATCTTCTTCCTAGTGGAGTTAACTTAAATATTCCACCATTTTTAGTTTCACCTCAATTTACTCCGAGTGAAGTTGTAAAAACCAAAAATATTGCAAGAGCTCGGATTCATGTGGAACGTGCAATACAAAGGTACCACAAGAGTACCATATTTTGTGCCATATTCCTAAATGTTTGTATGTAAAAGCTTCAATTGTTTTTCAATTATGTGCAGCATTGGTTAATTTTAGAAATCCTTTGATGAAAGAAGTAGACAAATTATATATTTCTGAAGATTAATTTATTTTATAATGTAATAATTAAAGTAGGTATGTATAACGAAAAAAAAATTGACAACTTAGTTTAGTATGATTAAAATTACAATAGTATATTAAGTAAGAAGTAAAATTTATATATATTGTATTATTAGATTAAAATATAATAATTTAATAATACAAATGTTTAATGTTTAATTTGTATTTGTATTGTTTTTTAATAACCATTGAATGTATACTGAAAAATAAAAATCAATTAAAATTGTTAATATTTGTAACCCAGTTAACATTTTTTTCGATTTCCACAGCTACAATACTTTTATAGTGGTCCAAATGATTATAATACAACCTTCAGATTTAGTTAAATATATTTGATCAAAATATTCATGTTTTATATTTAATTTATAATTATTTATATCTGTATCAAAGTTTATTATATAATCTGAGTTTTCTGACAAACACTGTTTTAAATCTTGATTGCGATATTTAAATGGACATTTGATTTCAACACAATATTTTTTTATTATTTATAGAAGCAACTCCATCAGGACTTCTACCTATTACTCCTGCTTCATGAATCCAAATACCAGTAGATAAAACATCAATTTTATATTTGTTTTTAACCTTTAGTGACGCTCGTGGTATCAGACCATATAGTTGCGCGCGTGGGGTAATTATTTTCCGTTAATATAAAAACACTTTTTTCTTTACATTATTCAGTTATTATTGACTATTTATTGCAGATTTTAAATTACAATTTATAAAATAACTTTCTTATTAAATTAATTAAGTATATATTAATTAATTTACATGCGTGTTTTACAAATTTTAATAAAAAAAAAAATATTTAATAATCTTTGTTTACAAATACATAATTTTTATTTCCTTAAAATTTAAAATTATTAAAACTATGAAGCCTCGAAGCAGTCAGGGCAAGTCTCTATTATATGGTCTCTGCAAATGAGCCTTGCGCAATTAGTACATCCTTTTGTAGCCTTACGATCTTTTGAGCGGTCACAAAAAGTACATCTTCCAGAAGCTCGTACACGTTGTATTTCCCCCACGTTAGGTCTTGTTATGTTGCAGTATTCATTTAGTCTTAATTTTATTTGTTTTGGCAAACAATCCAGTGTCAAACGATATTCCATTTGTTCTTGCATTATTTGACGAGCTAATGTCTTCAAAAATACAAGTCTTGTTTTTCTTATTGAAGTATTTTCTTGGAAAATAATTTGTGCGTTTAGTCCACCGATGTTTAGCATTGAATAAAAAACTACTAATAGACAACGTATACACCGCCGTGCAACAGTGTAATTCTCGGTTTTCTTATCCATTGTATCCACAGAGCCTTTCGTTGCATTATACATCGTTATCATGTTTGGTTTTTTTCCGCTCCTGTACTACTGTCGATTGAATTATCATTGTGCATTGTGGATAATAGTAATACTATTTTGTTATTTTTAGGTTTGTATGAAACTAGAACTTTTTTTCCACTAAATCCAAAATAAGAACTAAATACAGGGCGATTTTTCGTGATTTTAAATTCCTGTGGTATTTGAGTTTTATTTTTCCTAAGGGTACCAAGTAAGGTGAGTTTTTGATTCAGTAATTCATCTGCGAGCGGAACACTAGTAAACCAGTTATTGATTGTCACGTTTCTTCCTGTATTCCTAATAGGTTGTATCAAACGATGAACAACATTATTCGGACTGTTATCAATACTAAATGGACCATCAGGTTGTTTTCCGGCATAAATTTCCATATTACTGGTGAAATATGAAATGTTATCTACCATAGCAAAAATTTTTATACCATATTTAGCAGGTTTGGACGGAATGTACTGCCTAAAAGAACATCGACCACGAAAGGCTTGGAGTTTTTCGTCTATAGTGACAAACTCGGATAAACTATATGACTGTTTACACTGTAGTATAAAACTTTCAAATAACCATCGCACATGGGTTATTTTATCAAACTTTTTTCTTTCTTCGAGTCCTCTTATGTCATCAAAACGTATATATCGCAATAAAAATTCAAACCGTTTTTCTGACATAACACATGATACAATATCTACACCTACTCCATCTAATTTCCACAAATCCCGAGCATTTCTATGACCACATTTTATTGCACCTAATAACAGAAATATGATAAAAAAATAAATAAACAACTACCTATATATTATATATTATGTATATAATATAACATAACAAAATACAACGATAAGAACGACGACGAGTGACGAAAATAATTACACAATAAAATTCTATATAATAATAATATTATATTATATAGCAATAAAAAAATGAAAAATACGAAACTGAATTTTACTCAAAACTTATATATTGGTTTTTACGGAACTTTTCTTAGCAGGGCAGTATCATATAATAATTTATTACAATATGTGTAACGTATACAAATTTATAATTATTATAACTATAAAACTATAATATAAATTATTATTACTTAGGTACCGATCATGTACAAGCAACCAAGTAAACCTTTTATTTCCCGTGTGGTTGTATGAGCTACATCTCTTTCTCTGGTAAAATTTGACTTAATTTTATCGATATATATATTTGTACAGAACACTATATTATGTTCAATCATAGGACCCGTAAAAAAAATATACCACGCGTCAATTTCAGTTTTTGCATTTTTTGCCAAATTAGTCACACCTGGTTTTTCAGTTATCTTATTGTAACTTGGATTTTTGGTTCTCAGATTTGGCTTACGACGATTCCATTTTGTCCCATCTTTTCCATAAAAACACTCTACACGCATACTTAGTGGAATTTCATCGTCAGATTCATGATAAGATTCGCAATCTGCTGATACCTAGTGTTTGTTGAATATCATTGTGAATCTCATCATCGGTCGATTCTCCTGATTGTTCGGTGTTCGAAGTTTCTAATACATCAAAATGTTCATCGGGTGAACATTCGTCAGTGGAAGATGTACCACCCCACAATTCCTCGTCACTTATGTCATCCAATAGGCATGCAATACGACGGCGTTCTAATTCGTCCATACTTACAAAAAACGACTATAATTTAATAGAAATAAGCGCGCGCGGGGTAAATTTTTACCGAACTACAAACACAACCAATTTAGTCAACGATTACTCACGTACTGATTGTAATTAAATCCAGATTGTTACGTTTTTATGATTGTATGATAGTGACTATACGATAGCATGACCCGCATGAGTGTGGAAAAACCAACGAATATTTGATAGCATTTTAAAAATAGACTGTGGTAAATAATTACCCCAATAAAGGTTAAATTCCTTTAATGCCACTTCTTCATGATTTTTACCCCATTGAATAGATCGTACTGAATTTAGATTGTAATTGCCTAAAAGTGTTTTAAATAATGATGGTGGAAATTTGTTTCGATTAATGCACTTCAGAACTTTGTGGAAATTACTTGCAGTAATTCTATACTGTTTATAAAGGGACCATTTTATATTTACCGAGTGGCCAGTTGTGTATGTAGCTATTTTTTCTATTTTATTCTGGTTTAATTTAAATAAATTAGAAATAAATTCTTTTTTATCAATTACACATTCAAATTCTTTTGAAAATAGTATAGACTCTAATGGTGGTAAATTTACAATATCATTTGAATGGTTAATAGGTTCAGGTTTCAGTAACCAAGAAAATCCTACTATATGGTTACCATATATTCAATGGGAAATTGTAGTATATTGCTGATATTGACTGGTAATTAGCATGGGAACCTAATGGGTTGTTAATTTCCAGATCGTCAATATACATAAAAAAAGGAAATGTAAGTTTTTGATTGTTTTGAGATATTTTATTTTTCCATAAATCACATTGAATAAAATTGGAAATAGTGTTGGAATTACTTTGGTTTAAAGCTATAGTTTTTTCATACATATTTTTAAAATTGTCACCGTGTTCAAAAAACTTTCGAAATTGAAATCTCAATGGTAATAACACCCCCTTTGTAATTGCTTCATCATAAGTCACTATACCATCATGTTGGACCACACGAACCTCGTTGTTAATAGTTAATTGTTTCAAATTATCTAAATAATCATTTTGCATCAACCACTTATTCAAATTATATTCATTACTGCAGTGAATAAACGGATCTGATAAAAGTTCAGAAAAAGAATGAAATTTACCTTTTATTATTGGTTCTTGAATATTAATTTGAACGTAGTGGCTATTTTAAGTTATACCTAACCTAACACTAAAGTAAATCACGTTAAACACTTACGGTGGTAACGCACGTTAACAATTAACATTAAACACTTGAAAAAATCACGATATTATAAAATTATTTGGCTGCTAATTTACAAATAGTACAAAACCACTGTTTTGATTTCACATTTACTCTTGCGCATATAAAATGAGACCATTCCAAACAGCGGTTGCAGCAAATGGATTTTGTGGAAGCATCTTCTGAACAAACCGGACAAACCCAAGTTGCACGTTGTTTTTTGGCATTAATAATTTGTTGGACAGCAGTCCATCCATCTGTTGTAAAAAAATGTTTAATTTCTCCTACAGCTATAGTTTCGTCAATTATTGCACATTGTACTCTTTTTGGTATGCATTCAACATCACTTTCACTGATCAATTTGTTCGTATTGATTGCAAGCATTGCCAACTCTTCGTCTACTAACCATTTTAACATTTCAGATTGTTTTATTTTTAATGGCAGTTTTTGAAAACAAACCAACCCAACTGAATCCACTTTTCTTTTTTTTGGAATGCCAATTGCTGTCTTGTCATTACCTACATAATATTATATTGTGGTTTAAGTAAGTGAAATAATAAACCTTAATTAAAAACTTAGAATTACCTTTTGGACAGCCCCTTTTTGGAATCCTAGGTGGTAGTATTGGTAACTCATTTAGCACCAACTGTTGAGGCTCATTTAGCGGGAAATATTGTTATATTATCATATTATATCTTTATCAGTTATCATGGTCTAGTGACACTTATCAATTACGGTAATTGATATCAGATGTACTATCAGTATTAATATTACGTCCAATCAGGTGACAGGACGTGAAAATACATAGTTTCACGTATGACGTGAAAATAGCCACTACGTAATTTGAATTATTTCACTAAGCAAAAGGGTCATTGGTTAGTATTTTTCTTTTAGTTCACTTTGAATTATAATAATGTCTTTAAAATTAAAATTGTTGTTGTTGTGTAAACCCATTACAAAATCAATAGCTAGTTTATAAATATTATTAATAGATTCATTATAATTAAAATAATTTTCTATTATTTTTTGTTCAGAATTATTTTCTATACCTACAGTGTCCATAGGGTATTCATTATCATTATTACTGGTAGACTGTTTCAATAAGCATTGAGAACTTGATGAGGGATTAGTACTAACAATTTTATTTTGTTTTTCATGCTTATTATTAACATGTCTTTTAAATTTTGCTAATGATGAAAAAATATGTGAACAAGAACTTTCACAGCATACATAAGTACTATAAGGAGTTAATGAATGAAACACTTTAAAATGTACAACAAGAGAGGAGAGATTTTTGACATTAATTTTACAAATAAAACAAATCATTTTCCTTGTAGATAAATGTATATTTATTAGCGTTTTATTATATAAGATTGTATATACCTGGTAATTAGTAAAAAAAAAAAAAAAATATTATTGTGGTATAAAATTGTTTTACCATATATTATTATTATTTTAATTTGTATAGCAATTAAGTTAAAGAAAAATTAGTTTTGTATTTTTAATTTTATGTAATTGAAAACTATTATACTATATATTGGCTGAAAACTAAATAAAATAAAATAAAAATACTTACAAAATTAAGTCACTATTACCTATTTTTCTAAAAATAAAATAATAAGTTACTTACCTAGTGGCTAGTAAGTTGAAGCGTTGAAATAATGTATATTTAATTTTAATTTTAAAACAAATAATATAATCTATTAACTGAAAAAAACTGTCAAATAACTGAAGAAAAAAACAGCTCGAGCCCTCGAAAATTCGAATTTGCGAGTTGTGAGTTGTGACAAATGTCAGAGACAAAATATTGTTAGTAGGTATTAAACTATTAAGTAATAATTATTGCTAATAATTTTTTTTGTGCTCGCAGTACGATATACTGCTTTTATAAGAAAATTTAAAAATACGAAAATCGTATTAGATTCTTTGAAATTCAAATATAAGACTAATGATTAGAGGTATACACACGTGTTAATATGTTGCGTATATACAGGTGGATCATCGTGTTTCCTTATTTTTCTGTACAGCTATTATTCAAAAACTGGAAAACACGATGATCCACTCAGCACTCTGTATAATTACTAAATGTAATCAGTGTCGCGGAAACCAGCCGTTGAAATACGCGAAATTTGGACATTCTAAGATTTTTAGTATAAAATATTATGTCAATTTTACAAACAATTTATTCGTTCAATAAACAAATTTATCAAATTACTGAAAACAAAATTATCATTTTAATAAATCAGATTTATAAAATCAACAAAACGTATATATTTCTCTATTTATTAATTTAATACAATTTCTATTGACATAATATTTTTTTTCATTACCTTGACAATTTATTTTTTCTTATTAATAAAGACGTTTTATTGAAGATTGATAAATATCATTTAATAAAATTGATGGTTATTTTTCGTTGAGTGTATATACAACATAATAGTAGGTCGATTTATTAGGTAAAATTACATGTATTCAAAATAAAATGTATATTAATTTAACCTCAACTTAGAAAAATTAATTTTCTTGCTTTTAAAGATGTAAAATCTTTGACGAGATCATCAATGTCCAAGTCGTCAGCGATATCATGTTCAATTGAAATTGTTGCTAGTCCTACCAAACGGTCTTGTGAAAATGTTGAACGTAAATAGTTCTTATTAATTTTCAATTTAGAAAAGCTTCTTTCTACCGAAGCTGCAGTTACTAGGTATAGTTAGCAAAAGTCTCAATGCCACGTAAACATTAGGAAATATTTCTATTAATTTATTTTTGTACAAATGTTAATATTAGCATTTTCTATACACTCAAAGAAATACGATTGGTAATTTTGACAATACACAATTTTCGATGCTTAACACTATAAAGTTTTTCACTATGAAAATGTTTTGTTTATTCTACAAGGTTAATATTGGGGATAATAATATTGTTTTATTGATATAAACATGGTGTATTGTTAATTATAATATTTCAAAAAATAAACTGTTATTTTATTGACAATACAATTTGTAAACTTGATAATTTAGTACCGTTGATTCCACAAATATATTATCAATGTGATAAAATTATTTATAAGTATAAACATGAGTACCGTGGCGTTGGAGGGACAGGATTAGAGACCCGAGTCATGAGCGGGTCGAGGGAGGTGCAATAATGCAATAATTCTACAATAATATTATCAGTAGGACAAAAATATTGTCAATGTGATAATTGACTACACGGCAACCGGCTACACGTATATTTTGTTCTTTGTTGTTCTCCGTTCTCCTTGCAGACGTGAACTCATCTTTTCTGGCTTTCTACAGATTTTATAGTGTTACAGTGTGTATTACTTATACAGTAATACTAATACTACAAGTATTACTTACAAGTGTTTTCCAGTGTATTCGCACAGACAGGTAAGCAATAAAATGATTTGTTTTATTTGTAAAGCAGTTGTCAATAATTTGCATGCTTTGGTGGCTCACTTTAAAATAATTCATCTCTTAAAACCGCATAGCACCTATACGGCTATACTTGTTGTGAAGCATTCTGCTCTCAATCATTTAACTGTCTGTCTTCTTTCAAAAGACATATGCTAAAAAAACATGTTACTCAAAATTCTAATAATACAATATTAACACCTAATAAACAGCAAAATAATATACTTAACAATGCAATTTCAAATGAAAATAAAAATAATTTTTCTAATGAGAATAATGACAATCAATGTGTTGATAATATAGTTATTAGTACGTTTGATTTTGAAAATGCAGTTGAACTCTTATATCAGTCCACCGTTAAATTTATTTTAACTTTACATAATAGTAATAACTTTAATTTTAGTGATATAACGTTCATTCAATTTGAAATGAAAGCAAATGTTTTGAAACCCATTGCCTCAGTTTTTAAAAAATTAGTTGAAAAAGAGATTAATGAACCTTTACAACTTTAGTATAACATAAATAAATAATAGGTAGAAACCACCTGTGTTCTTTACTAAAGTTTTGTTAAATTTTAATATAGTACAATAATGATATGTAATATTATTTTGACATCCATACCTAACATTTTTAAATTCATAAACATTTTTTTAAAAAAATATGATCAATATATGAAAAAGACTGACTGGATGTTATTTCTGGTGGTTTCATTTATACAAGATTTAAATCCATAAGAGCTTAAGATATTTTGATAATTATAAGTACACTATAAAATTTTCAAAATATTTTGACTCGTATTGAGCTGTTTACGGACATTTTCAATTTCCAAATTCGAATTTTGACAAAATGTATCAAATTTAAAATTTAAAAATTTATAAAATGGTCAACCTTTATAGCAAAGGATTGAAAATTTAAAACCAAATAGTTCCACGTAAATAGGGTAAATAAATTACTTTATAGTTTATTCACAATAATATCATCAATTATACTATAAAATATTAAAATATTAAAATATCATAGTCTTCACTCAGAATTATTTTTCGTATGCCATGAAACTGAAAAATCAATATTGGCCATCCATACAATCTACCATAGTATAAGGAATAAGAAGTATGCTCAATGATAAGACTGTTCATATTTTTTTTTATTACCATTGGTATGTATATAATATGTCTTAAACCTAGACCACCGTCTCCGCTCAGAATCGTTTTTCTTATACAATGATATTATATCATTGAATTCAAATTTAACACCATTCATTACAGTGACCAACTTGTACAGCAGATTGACACCCACTTTCCCACCTTTTTCCTCTTGTAACAATTAAAATGTATTCTGTAAATAAATAAATTTAAAAAATAAAGCAGAACCCTTAAAAATCCCTCATTCACAAAATGCAAAATAGGTTTTCAATTTCACTCCCCAACATGAGATCATTCTAGCTTATTCAGGAACCTTTGAAACAGCCTGTACAATATAAAATATAAAATTAATATACATATATGTATATATACAACACTGTTTGGAATCGTATACGCTAAAAGTTTATGTCCATTAAAAGTAATTAAAGCTGTAATATCATCCGTGAACAAGAGTCACGAAAAGTACCCGTCCCATATATAATTACGTTGATAACGAAATGGTAATAAGAAAGAGAAAAGAAAAATCTCATTTCGAAGAAACTATTTGCTGCGGTAACGTATAGGTACCTACATATAAATATATAATGTATTTTTATAGGCATTATATATTATAGCCAGGTCCGTAAAAAAAGGTTCTCTGCTGTACAGTAGGTTACAAGTGGTTCACTGTTTAATGGATGGTATTAATTTGAATTCAATGATATAATATCATTGTATAAGAAAAACGATTCTGAGCGGAAACGGTATGTCAGTCCAGGTATAAGACATATTATATACTTATCTATGGTATTAAAAAAAAATGACCTATAATAGATAAATTTAACCTCTTCGTGCATGTAGGTATCATATGATACCGCAACTAATTTAATTTTAGCTGTTAAATATTTTTGATCCATTTGTGCATAAAGGTATCTGTTACGGCGCGAACACCGTAATATACTTATATATAATATCGATGTAATGTTTATATGAAATCGTTATCTGTAAGATTATCATTGTGGGCTTGTGCCGTACTATGTCCTCACGTATTATTTAGTTGCCGTCGGACCAGTCAAGTGGTACGACACACGCAAAACGAAATATACAGTCCACTTATTATATAATAAAAGTTTCTAGTTTTTTATTTTGGTTTTGTTCAATAAAAACAATCTATTTAGAAACAAACATTTTGGTCCAATCGAACCGGATTGACTAGCAATACATTTTGCGTAAATACGTCCCGCGAATTCGTTCATCGTTGTCGTTCAGTGGACATATTGTCTAGTTCAAACTTTGAAGTGTATGTTGTTCTTTAGTTCGTTTTGAATACATATAAATAAATATAACGTCCCCGCGGACACAGTAACCGTGCAGTGGCATTATTATAGTCAAATCGAACAATCAAAAAAGAAGAAAAAATTGTCAAAGTGGTCCTGTTTTTCAATGCTCTAGTGTGCAGTGGCTGAACATTCATCGGTCGACATACAACCAGGTGAGTGAGCTAAAAATATTAGAAAATAAGGGCACAAGTTTCCATTCATTTTCCTTTAGGCACATTCTATAAAAAAAAAAAAAATTAAAAACGTATATATACAAATAAAGTTTTCATAAGGTTGAAAATATAAATTAAGGGAAAAACCAAAAACGTAATAATGCAGGGTGGTCAGTCAAATGAATTGGCCGTCTATGTATTGAGGCGAGGTCAATTAAAGGCGCAGCTGACAAAATTCCAAACATATATCAATAATGTAGATGTGGATAACAATATCATGCAGATAAAGATAAGTCTAGATAAAATAAAAGAACTTTGGACTGAGTTTGATGTAGTTCAGAATAATATCGAGGCATTAGATACCAGTAATGAGCAATTGGACTACAGAGATACGTTTGTAAATTTATATTTTGATATAGTTGCAAAAGCAGAGACTATGGTACAAGGTTCAAATGTAGTTAGTGGCATAAACAGGTTGAGTATACCGGGCAATCTTGCGCAAGGAGGTGACCCGGCGATAAAAATGAAGCCGTTAGAATTACCGTCGTTTTCGGGAAAATTTGAAGAGTGGTCCACATTTAAAGATTTATTTTTGACCATGGTACATTTAAATCCAACAATAGCAGGTGTACAAAAATTTGTATATTTAAGAATGTATTTGTGTGGGGACGCATTGGCTCTGATACAAAATTTAGCGACCACAGGTGACAATTACTCGATTGCATGGAACACTGTCGTAGAACGATATGTCAATAAGCGTATTCTCATACAATCTTATACGAGAAATATATATGAATTAGAACCTATGCAAAAGGAGTCGAGTGTGTGTTTAAGGAAGTTTACTGCTGATTTAAACATGAATATGCAAGCTTTAAAGGCGTTAGGTCATGATCCAGATGCCTGGGGTGCGCTATTATTGCATGTGATTCTAGTCAAATTAGATTATAATACAATACGAAATTGGGAATCTGTGGCGACCAAAGATATATTACCCTCTATATCGGAGTTGACAACATTTTTAAATGAACGGTGTAAAATATTAGAGGCGATTGATACCTCAAAAAATTTATCGAATAAATTAAATACGTCGCATTATACACAGTCTAAGCAAAATTATCGCAATCCAAATGATAAAAACGTCCAATTTAAAAATAATAAAAAAGTAAATGCATTTGTTGCTACCAATCGTTTAGCATGTTATTTATGTAAACAGTCACATCCTATTTACAAGTGTCAAAAATTTATCGCACTCAATGCGAATGAAAGAGCACTAAAGGTTGATGAACTAAACCTATGTCGCAATTGCCTGGGTACGGGACACACGGATGTACAGGTGTGCAGGTCGAAAAGGGTATGCTCCAAATGTGATAAAGCGCATAATACGTTGCTGCATGGTGATGTACCACAAGTTGTACAAAATCCGTCTACGTCAAATGTGTCTAATTCGGAAGTGGTGGTGAGTCACGCCGCCCGTGGTCAAACGCGCGCACAAGTACTATTAGCGACTGCAGAGGTACATATATTAAATGCATGCGGCGAACTAGTTGTATGCAGGGCATTACTAGATAACGGCTCACAGATAAATATTTTGACCGAAGCAATGGCACAGCGATTAGGGCTTGCAAGAACAAAAATAAATAAATCAATAACAGGTATAAATGAGGTAGTGAGTCGTGCCGCGTATCAGGTAACCGCGTCTATTAAGTCACGTATAAATAATTATTCTGCCACCTTAGACATGCTGGTATTGCCAAAAATTACCGGAAAACTGCCGACCAACAATATCGATACTAACAAATGGTCTATACCCGCGGATATTATGTTGGCAGATTCTAGGTGTTTTAAGCCGGAAAAAATTGATTTATTGATTGGTGCCGACACCTATTGGGAAATAATGTGCTCGGGAAATTTCAAACTGCACACAATGGGTCCGTACTTGCAGCAAACAATGTTCGGCTGGATTATTGTAGGACCAGTGAATGAAATTTCATCAAAAAATAATTCAATGGCTTGCTTTGTAATAAGTGAAGATAATTATTCAAATTTGGAAAAGGATATTGAAGAATTTTGGAAAATCGAAGAATTTTCCAATGCAAATATGGACGAAACGTCGGAAGATAGTATTTGTAGAAAACATTTTGAAGATCACGTATCAGTAGATTTCACGGGAAAATTTGTAGTAAAATTGCCGTTTCGAGATAACGTAGACATGTTAGGCGAGTCATATAACATAGCGTTAAAAAGGTTTTTATCGTTAGAGCGTCGTCTCGGGAAAAATCCCGAGCGATATAGTCAATATAAAGGGTTCATGGAAGAATATGAGCATTTGGGACATATGGAGAAAGTTAATGAGGACAATGACCTATCAGTGAAAACGTATTACATGCCACACTCTTACGTTCTTAATGATAGTAGCCGATCAACTAAATTACGAGTGGTATTTGACGGCTCATGCAAATCAGAATCTGGATTATCGCTAAACGATGTATTGTTAAAAGGTCCTATATTACCGGTGTGTACTAGTTGCGGTCATAATCAAAAATGACATACTAGTTGCGGTCACCCCTCAAAAAGGTTACATACTAGTTGCGGTCACCCAACAAAAAGGTTACATACTAGTATAGTTACATATTTTTACTCAAATAATAATAACTAAGTAAACTAAATAATATAATATAATATAGTTTATATAATAATTAAATATGAAATTAATATTTGGTTTATTTATTTAATTTAGAAAAATTTACTAATCAACATTTTCCTTCCCATTTATATCGAAAAAATAACAGACTTAGGACTGTCTACACTATTATTTATTGTGTAGGTTAAAAGGTTAAAAATGTAGATACTTATGTGTAAACTTGTGTCAAAGTATAATATAATATAATATGTATAATAATGTCAAATAATTATTATTATATAAATTGTGTAAATTTTAAAATTTTGTTGGTATAAATTTAAAGGAAATCGACTTTAGAAATTCAAGCCGATTTATTTCGCCTTCTTATCGTATAATATACATTTCGCCTGGAATTGGAGTATAATAAAGCTATGACCGCAACTAAGATATTACCTAAATTGGCGTGACCGCAACTGTTATATCCGTTTATCTCAAAAATCGTCATGACCGCAACTAGTATGCAGCCTATATTACAAGATGACCTCACATTAATTGTTACGAGATTTCGTACACATAAATATGCATTTTCAGCTGATATTAAAAAAATGTATAGGCAGGTATGGGTTGATAATGCAGATAGAGATTATCAGCGCATATTGTGGCGCGGTGATCCTAATGAGCCTATTAAGAAATATAGATTGTGTACAGTAACCTACGGAACGGTACCTGCAAGTTTCTTATCGGTTGCGTGTCTTCATAAATCGGCGGATGTAAATAAAATACGTCCGGAGATAGCTCAGATAATAAAGCATGATTTTTGTGTTGACGATTGTTTAACGGGCGCCTCAACATTATCGGAGGCTTTAAATTTGCGTAATGAATTAATTAAATGTTTAAGTAACAATGGATTTGAATTAAGCAAGTGGACAGCTAATCATGCCGATTTATTAAAATATATACCAATTCCTAATGAAAATTCACTATACTCGTTAAATATGGAAACTGAAGCAATAAAAACATTAGGTTTGTATTGGGATTCAAACTCGGATAGTTTCATTTATAAAGTGTCTTTACCAATACCTGAACATAAGATAACCAAACGAAGTATTTTATCTAATATAGCACGTCTATTTGACCCGCTCGGATTGCTCGGACCGGTTATCGTGATAGCTAAAATATTAATGCAACAATTATGGAAATTAAAAATAAATTGGGATGATGAATTATCAACAGAAATTCAAGTAAAATGGAAAAAATATTTAAAGGATTTAAATCAATGCAATAATCTAAGTGTCCCGCGCTGGTTGCAGTGTGACGACACAGAAAAAATATATATACACGGATTTGCCGATGCATCGTGCAAAGCGTACGGGGCTTGTTTATATGTAGTATGCACGCGCGCGGACGGTAGTCGCCACTCACAACTAATATGCGCAAAATCAAGAATTGCGCCGATAAGTATAATAACAATACCGCGATTAGAGTTATGCGCTGCCTTACTATTATCAAAATTAATAAAAAAAATAGTTCCAGCGTTACGAATTAATGTTACGAATATTTATTGCTGGAGTGATTCTAAGGTGGTACTAGCGTGGATCGCATCGGATGCAATGCGTTGGAAACCGTTCGTTGCAAATCGTGTGAGTAAGGTTCATAATTTAACATCACAGTATTCATGGTCGTATATTAATACGAAGGAGAACCCGGCTGACATTTTATCCAGGGGATGTGATGTTCAAGATATACAAAAATGTACATTGTGGTGGAACGGACCCGCATGGTTGACGGACGAGCACGCGAGATGTGAAGAACTCTGTCAAGTACACGAAGATGAGGAGACACTATGTGAAGAGCGAAAGCAGTCGAACACAGTAGTAATGGTCGCTGAAGTAAAGGCAAATTATTTTATACAACTGTGTGAAAAATATTCAAAATTAAATCGGTTTCAGCGTGTGTTTGCCTATACATTGAGGTATGTGCATAATATTTCAAGTAAATTAAGAGCAAAAGAAAGATACTCGGGTCCTCTCAGCAATGACGAGATCCAAAAATCGGTAAAAATATTCATTAGGCTCTTACAAAATCAATTTTTTGGGGAAGCGCTTCAAAATAAAAAATTGCAGTCATTAAATCCTTTCTTCGACAACGACAGTATATTGCGTGTGGGTGGCCGACTTGGAAACGCGACAGATTTAACTTATGACCAACGGCATCCAATTATCATACCATATTCGTGTCATTTTGATACACTAATTTTTAGAAACGAGCACGAAATGTCATTACATGCTGGGCCCCAAGCCATGTTGGCAAATGTACGATTAACATATTGGCCGATAAACGGTCGTCGAACCGCTCGAAAAGTCGCCCATAAATGTATTGCGTGTTTTAAAAATAAACCTAATATTGTAGAACCAATTATGGGTATTCTACCAAAACCAAGAGTGAACCGACCATTAAGATGTTTCGAAACTACGGGTGTTGATTATGCGGGACCAATATTAATGAAGTCGCACGCACGTAGAAACGCACAGCTACAGAAGGCATATATATGCATTTTTTTATGTTTTGCAAGTAAGGCTGTACACATAGAGCTAGTATGTGATCTCAGCACGGATGCCTTTATAGCTGCCTTGCACCGGTTTATATCAAGAAGAGGTAAATGCCATACCATATATTCCGATAATGGTACTAATTTCGTGGGTGCTAACAAAAAGTTAAGTGATTTGTCCACACTTCTTCTTTCCGAACAGCACAAAATTCGCGTTCAAGACACGTTAACACTACACGAAATTACGTGGAGGTTCATACCGCCTCGGTCCCCCCATTTTGGTGGTTTGTGGGAGGCTGCAGTCAAGGCCGTAAAAAAACACTTGAATCGAACGATTGCAAATTCACGGTTAACTTATGACGAACTATATACGGTACTAACACAGATAGAATGTTGCTTAAACTCCCGTCCTTTAATCCCTATATCCGAAGACCCTACGGATTTGAATGTCCTTACTCCCGCCCACTTTCTAATAGGTAGCTCACTACGCGCACTGCCTGAGCCTGACGTGAGAGATATATCTATTAATAGATTGTCTCGATGGCAAAGAGTGCAGCAACTTGTCCAACACGTTTGGGCACGATGGAGCAAGGAGTATTTGGGGCAACTACAGGGACGAAACAAGTGGTCCAAATGCAGAGGACCATCCATTCAACCTGGGACGATGGTGTTAATAAAGGAGAATAACTTACCTCCTTTAAAGTGGTTATTAGGCAGAGTCACAAATGTTCACCCAGGACCTGATGGTGTCATAAGGGTAGCTACGGTGCATACGAATTTGGGATCAAAAAAGCGAGCTGTTCGGTTATTATGTCCATTACCCATAGACACATGAATCACACAGGTTACGTGTTAATTAATTCTGTTTATATAATTGTTTACTATCCATATTTACCTCATTAAACGTGTACAACTGTAGCACACTATTTATAAATATTATATAGGTCAGCTAATATCAACTATTAAGTATCCATATTGATGCATAAGCATATATATATATTTATTATTTAATGACCGACCATTGTTATCTTCATTGTAGCGATAGTCAATAATATTGTGTATTATTTTTTGATCTTTGTTCACCTATTTAGTGAACATTAGTTCTACCACCTAATTATTCGATTACATTTATTATTATTATTTTTATTAGTTATTGTAAAATCATATGAAACCTGTTTGTAATAATTTATATTTAATAAGTCATTTATATTGTTTAATTATTCTTTTTTATAATATGTATTATATTTTGAAACCGTGTTTCAAGGTGGGCCCATGTTACGGCGCGAACACCGTAATATACTTATATAATATAATATCGATGTAATGTTTATATGAAATCGTTATCTGTAAGATTATCATTGTGGGCTTGTGCCGTACTATGTCCTCACGTATTATTTAGTTGCCGTCGGACCAGTCAAGTGGTACGACACACGCAAAACGAAATATACAGTCCACTTATTATATAATAAAAGTTTCTAGTTTTTTATTTTGGTTTTGTTCAATAAAAACAATCTATTTAGAAACAAACAGTATCATATGATACACTTGATAACAACCGTCTCATAATATTCGTTCCTATGTTCAGACTATATGAGAATTTTTAGTCACATGTGTGATAACCTACTGTATTGATAATACGCAAAATATGAAAATCTAAAAATTCGTGCATGAAGAGGATAATAAATTCCAAATTAACTATGTCACAATATCCATTAAGTAATTATAACGCGTTATACATCAATAAAAAACAATGATACTATTATAGATATATAGTAGTATACTATTATACTTTAATAAACTTAGATACTTTAATACTTTAATACTTTAGTTTATACTTTAATAAACTTTAATAAACTAAGTTTCAAGTACCCACGAATAATATTATACAATCACAACGAAATAACGAAAATAGTTATTCTAGGTTTTTTATTATGTAATTTCGACCAAATTTGAACTTAAAATGACTATAAAAATAAACTGTCATTCTGTATTTTTTAGATTTTTTGGTGACAGAATTAAATACTTAAGTGGAATCTTGTTTTAAATTTTCAATTCTTAGATATAAAATTCGAATATTTCATGTACAACTATTTACCTGTTCTAGATCGTGAGTAATACGGACTTCGGCCTGGTTAGATTCATTTTCAGTAACATTATAAAAGATTAGATTGGAGGCTCGAGCAATTTTATTAATTATAAAATCATTGTCAAATGATGTGGTCGTATCAGTTGGCTGGAGTTTAACTTTCCAGTCTTCAACATCAGTGATAAGCTTTTTTATAAGTTGTTTTAGATCGGGCAATTATTTCAAACCTTGATCACATGAAATACAAATTATATACATAATTATATACATATTTTAACATTTTTAAAATACAGATTCGAATACTGTAAATAGTAATTTGTGATATTATGCATTTTGACATAAAATATATATGCACAAACTAGATTTACTTTTCCTCAGGAAAAGTTTTCAAAAGCGCCTAGAAAAACAAAAAAAAATTTATGTTTTTTATAAAAACAAATTATGCAAAAATGTATATACATTTTATTTTACCTAAAATAGTACAAACTATCAAAGGTTTTATTTTTTCTAGGTGACCGTACAAAGTGTCCAACAACCCCCTTTATTATGTACCTAATGAAATCTAATAGTTAGTGAGATATATAATAAATCCTAATGTAGAATAATAGTGCGTTTAATTTATTTCAATATGATAAAATAGTTAACAGAACATAAATATATATTATGCATAGGCGTAACTAGGGGAGGGGGGCTTGGGGGGGGGGCTAAGCCCCCCCTGTCAAAATGCCTAGTCCCACCAACGGTAGCTACATTTTTCAACTTTAATTTTAAATATCGTTTTTTTTTTTTTATTAATATCTTGGAAAAATATTTATTTATTTTTTGGTTATTAAATTGTTATGTAATGTCCCACACGGCCAGACGTAATACGTATCATGTCGAGTAGTATTAACTACATAAATACTACTTAGAAGTTGTCAACAAACTAAACACAAAAATAGTCGTAAAAGACGTACGATTATTCGTTATTAGTGAATGGTTAGGTTAGAATTATGAAACTGACTTAAAATCCGAAATTTTGGTTGCGAAAAATTGTTATGATACTCAATTGGAAAAGATTAACAATCGTCAGGAACATTTAAATCAGCTAAAAGGTATCGTGGAAAAATCTGTTTTCCCAAATTTATACAAAATGCTACATTTAGCGCTTTCAATTCCTACAAGTTCTGCATCTTGTGAAAGAATGTTCTCAGCAATGCGTCGAATAAACACTTATATAAGGTCAACCATGCTACCAAATCGATTTTCAAAGTTATCTATCTCCACTTTTTTATTATTTGTTTTATACATGCCATACACACTACACCCACTGTGCAATGAATTGTTGTATCAATGTTTCAGCGATGTTTTATTGGAACGTGTAGCATCGCAATGCGAGTTGCATACGTGTATGAAAAACATTGCTGCAACACTTAATGCCCTGTTTTTGCTGACATTCAGGAAACAGTGTAAGCACATCTTTTGAAACATAGATGCATTATTTCACGGCAATGTAAATCTAATGTGTTCAAGTAATGTGTATGTAACATCAAAAATGTACTTGGTACATAAACTCTAAGATTTATTAAATCAGTTGAAATTTGTTCTCTGGAAGTCTCATTTAGTCGTACATTTTTTTTGCCTTTAACCCAAAATTCAACTAACCTTTTAGTGACACCAATACATACATTGTGCATATAATCTAAGCATACCACATCAATTATATTTATAGGTAATAACTCTAATGGACTATCTCCTTTATGGTATTCTTCATTTACTTTATTCCTAAATGACTCATTAGTTCTGACAGGGGAGTTAATTTCCAAGAACACTACACGCCTTTCTTTATAGGAGCCTTCCTGTGCACAAGTAGTGCAACCAAAATATGCGTTATGGTCTTTTACATTTAGGATAAACGATTTAGCGGGTGCATCATTGGTCATATGCCCTATTTCAAATCTGAGTATATTACCATTTATTTCAAAACCATTATCTAATAATGATTTTAGGTCTATAATAAATTCATGCAAATATTGTTGAATGCATGGAGGTTTTTTCATTCCATGATAAATTCCAATGGGAAACACCAGATTATTAAATATTTTACAATTAATTATCGAAACAAGAATTGGCCATACCTGGCTCTTAGAACTTTTAGCAAGAGGTAGGCCATCTATATTAATACCCAGTTTTAAGGTGATTGTAAAATCAATAGCATTAACAAATTTATTTAAAACCGGAAGTATCATTTTTTCAAACCCGAAATGAATATAAGTACCTTCAGAACCCATGGAACTGATTTCATGACTTTTAGAAGTCTGCATCAATGTTCGTACATCTTGAGGTACGTTTAACCCTTCTGATTTCATTATATTCAAAATACAATTAACGCTGTTATGAGAAACCTTATACTTTAATACCCATGATTGTAACTTATTTTTTAGTCCTAAGTTATTAGGCAATTCTTCATTAGATAAATTATTTGTTGCAGTTAAATTTAACAGTTGAGAATGATTATCATTGCTGGATAAATTTAAATTATGATATTGGACTTCTTCATCATACATATTTACATATGGAATTACTGGAAGGTCTGATGTATTATTTGATGGTAAACTGTCTATATACAATGTTGAATTAATATTACTTAATTTAGAAATATTTTTAGATTTATCAATCAGGTCATTATGACCTAACTGTTTTACTGTCTTATATCTATTTTGTTTAAGGTCAATAATTTTTTTAAAGTGACGTGATGTTATATTTCCAATACATTTTTTCTTTCTTTCTATTATCTAAAACAATTAAAAACAAAACCAATAATAATAATTTTACTTTATTATTTAAGTATACATTAGTATAGGAACTGCATTATAATAGGTAGATAAAAATAACAACTGCTTTTAAAATAATTAATAATACTTTTAACTTTGTAGTAATGATAAAAAAAACATTTGAACCTGTGACTTAGAATTTTAAATTATTGTTATTAGGTAGTGAAATAATTATTTCAATCTATTTATCCTGGTATTGGCATATCTGAACCAGTCGGATACACATTTTTCAAATTCTGCATCAGTTAATAATTTATTTGCACAGTCCTTAATAACTTCTGAAAGAAAAATATGAGTTAATCTTAATCTTAAAGGAAATGGAAAAAAAAAATTATTATTTTGAAGGAGTTTTTTTTACTTTTTATAGTTTTTATTATTTCTGTGTTGCCAATTTTTGTATTTACATCTTTACCACGACCTGTCCATGTACAGTGTGTAGCATACTCGTTAGTAAATAATTTAGAAAATGTTCTTTTTACATGATCTTTGGGATCACACCCTCCAATGGACTTAATAAAAAATTCCTAGAAATATTAAACGTGTTTAAGGATATTATGACTTTAAATTATAAGACTTGGCAAGTTCTTTCGTACCAGTTTTTCTAAAAAAATGGAGTCATTTATAGCTTTATTTTCAACCATAGTGAACATATCTGCATCATTTAATGGAAAATGTGTGAAAAAATCTTCATCTAATTTAACGGACACATTGTAACGTACCTAAATTACTTCTCTCTTTTAAAGCCTGCGCAATGTAATCCATCTTCGATAGCAGGCGCTCAATCTTTAAGCTTTGTATACTTTGTTCATTGCATACAGCTTCTAACTTATCCATTATATTTTTATTTGAAGGATTTAATCCTAAAATTAATATGTTATGTACTTAATGTTAATTATTAGGTACTCACAAAAAGTATTTAGTTAATATAAAATTTGCAAAAATTTAATTACTGAAATTAGGTGTTGTATGGCTTGAATCTAAATCTTCCAAACTGGTATTTTCATATCCTAATGAATTATTGTAGGATATATTGTTGCCATAAACTGAACTCTGTTTGTTGAATTTTAGAAAGTTATAGAAATATAGTTATTAGATAGTATAATAATAATTATTAAAATAAAGTATGCTTTTTAAGTTTTTTTTAAGCCAACTTTTCATTATAACTACTTATATACTTATACACCTTTTAACTTTTAAGGCTTATATATATATATTGTTTTTTTTTGAACCTATGTAGGTAGTAGATCAAATAAAAATATTACTTTAGTTAAAATATATAATTTCCTAATAATTAAATGTTAATATTTACTTATGTTATTTAATATTTTAGAAATTTTTAACCTTTTACGATTGTGCAAGTAGTCAACACTTTATTTATTATACACTTATAACTTATACATAAATTGGTAATGATTAAAGTAGTTACATTCATTCCCCCACAAAAAAAAATCCAGTAAATCAGAAGTAGAAAATAACTAATCTAAATGGTAAATTTGATTAGATTAGGTCATTATTTTTTTTTCATATAGTTTTTATTAGAAATACCAAATACCTATTATATTGCAGATGAACACTTAAAATTTAGCATCAATTATTTATTAAGTACTGTACTTAATTAGTAAAGTTATTATTATTTTAATAATTATCATTGTAATTACCATTCGTGGAACTTGAGAAAGTTCATGGAGGGAGCTTGTGGAGGGAGCTTGTTGAACAGTATTTTCCACTAGACTATTATTTTGAATATATATCCTGTCACACTGATTTAAACCATCTTCCACGGTTTGTGAAACTTCCAATGTTCTATTAGATTGGCTAATCAATGTCTGACTGGAATTCTTTGGAATAATATAAAAATATACAAAATAAAGTATGGTTTAGGTATTGAGTTAAAGTTTGACATTATGTATTTATAATTCTAAATGGTTAAGATAAAGTTAAGTTAAACTTAATTAAATCATAATAGGTATAAAAAACACTTTAAACCCTAAATTAAAATATAGAAACTGAGAGAAACCATGTGAATATTTAAAAATGAAGTGGGTATATAGATAGCTATTATAATTTACCATTTGCTGATTGGAATTGGCAGTAGATAATATACTGTTTGTATTTTTCTCTGTACTCTGCAGATCCAATATATTATATCCTAAAAAAATATAATTGTTAATTTAAACAGTCATTATAAATATTTCATGTTGTATACCCCATACCTACATTATGTAGGCTACATACCTTAGGGTTTAGAGTAAAATAGGTCAAAATAATAGAAAATAAAGATTTTAATATATAATATATATAGGTATATACTTTACCTTCTTCTTCTTCTTCTTCTTCTGAATTTGACTCCATATCAAAATTGGATTTTTGTTGAAATAGTTTTTTTATTATTTGACTCGTCAACTTCAGTCGTGGATGAATCTGAGCTCAAAACAAATTTATGGTGCCATGCTTTCTTAAAATTACCTATTATTGAGATTTTTAATCATTAAAGTTAGGAATTTGTAGGTAGGTAGATTCAAAATAACATTTGGTATTATATTAGACTTGTAGTTATGTAAATTATATGGATAGGTAACAGTTATACTTACTAAATTCTTTACCATTATTTGCGAACCGAATTTTATAACTTGGCCAATCATTCTCCGGTTCAATTGCTGAGTTAATGATGTCACTAGAAACTATAGTTGGAGGTGGTGGCCATTTACAGTAAATAATAGTACGGCCATCTGGACATGCTGTTTTAGTTAACCAATTTTTTGGTACAACACTGTATTCGTTAGTCTCTGCAAAACTTCCTATCATCCATTTTTTGGTTATTGGGACCTAAATTGTATTAAAATAGTAGAATAAATAATGCATATTTTTAATAGGCTTCAAGACAATAAAGTGATTATTTTACTTATTTTAGGACATTAAGATATAATGGTACAGTGGCGGATTTATACACTGATATATATAATTGATTAATTAATTTTTTTAAATAAATATAATACATTTGAATTACATATTATATTTTAGGAACCCTCCCCCCAATAAAAATTTTGAAAATCCGCCACTGAATGGGTCATGTACTATGTACATAGGCGCAATTAGGTGGGGGCTAGGGGGGGGCTTAGCCCCCCAATTATTTTTTTAGCCCCTCCCAAATAAAGCCATGACATACGTACTTTCTATTCGTCATAGAAATTGGAAAATTTTTTTTTTTAATTAAAAAAAACCTGAAATTATTATTATTTAAGTTATTATCCAGGTTGTACATTTCATAAGATGTAGATTAAAAACTTGGCAGAGGACTACAATGACACAAGAGCGATTTTCAAATTTATCAATAATTAATATTGAAAGGGATCTAACAAATAGTTTAGAGACAAAAACAATTATTGATAAATTTGGAGCAGCTCATAGAAAATTAGTATTCTATTGAATAATAACTTAATTAAAAATTAAAATATTGTAATATCATATGAATTTATTTATTTGTCAGTAGCCATCCGGACATCCGGTTTATAAGGTTATGGGGGTGCGGGGGCGAAGCCCCTGCGTGTTAGTGTGACTTAAACAATTCTAGCCCCCCCAAAAAATTGATCCTAGTTGCGCCTATGACTATGTACTAATGTACTAAACACAATACCTATAGGCTAGTACCTACTAACACGAGTTTATAAAAGCACACCACCAAATAATAATATAATATTAATATCAAGCTAGGTATTTAGTATTTTTTATAAATTAATGTGACTTACCATTCTACTAGAAGTTTGAATATTCATCATGTACCTATTACGTAGGTAATTAAGTGTTTTTTATGTACTTAATAATATTTAACAGGATGCACGCCAACAGTGAAATTATATGAGATGACTGAGATGTGTCTGAGTGAATGTGAGCAGTTTTAAACCGTTAGAACACGCCGAACACGAATAACACAATAATTCCAAATTTAAAAATTACAACAAATACTGAAATACCTAATTAAAATCTATTTAGTTGATTAAATGTACACCTGCAGTAGGTACTGTGACACATAATTATGTGGGTTGTTAACTACGCTTATCGAAGGGCTGCTATCGCACGATCCACGAAATAAGTAATAGACACCTAACGAGTGTTGAGTGTTGACACGTCTTGGCAGGACTTTTGGAAACAAAGTCAGTTAAACCGTTTATCTATTTACTGGCTTATATTATTATTTTATATTACTTAATAAAAGTATGGCAATAATATAATATACATTTTGCTGGTACTTACAGAGTCATTTGAGGGCGGCTTAGGTGTGCATAGCACCCAGAATTTTGAATTTAGCACCCCCAAATTTGTTCATGTTAATTTAAATTTTAAGCTGATTTCCATAACATAAAAAACATTTAAAATCGTAACATATATTATAACTTTTTTTAGTAATTTTTAATACATCTATTGATTTATAATCCATATACAAATATCTATAATAAATGCAAAACTAACTGTTACGTTTTTACGGCTAAACCACTTAACAGATTTTGATGACATTAGGTACCTACAGAGATACAGGAGCGTAATTAAGGGGGGTGAGGGGGATAGATTTTACTAACATTGTTAGGGGTGGGGGTTAGGTTACTGTATGAAACTTACAGATTTTGCTAAAAACTTATAATCCCCTCCCCCCTCAAAACCAAATTCCTAATTACGCCACTGCAGAGATATTATAGCTATTGGACCCTGAGAAGCGCATAGGCTACCTACCCTTTTTTTAATCAACCGATAAGAGGTGCAACTAAATAATCACTATAATTTGATTGCAAGTAGTTGACTTGCTTGATTGAAGTAAAATAAAAAACAATAATTAGATTACTAAGTAACTTACTCATCATAACAAAACTACCTGCCGATATGAGCGAAACCTCGGGTCATATTAAGCACTTTTTATATAAGACAACTAACATTACTAACAATCCATAATTAACTCCACACGAGTATTGTAAATATTGTCCCACTTTCTTTGTTTTTTTTTTTGTTAAACTCTGCAGGTTCTCTGGTGAATTATAATAAATAGCAACGCGCAATCAATACAAAAGTCATTGGATAGGCACACAAATTTAGTTTAGCTCTATGTCACCTATTAGACATGATACACCATTGCCCCTAATGGGAGAACTTAGGGAGGACTTAGTACTTAGATCAAAACAATGTAGGTTATTTTCACCTACATGGATATAGCACCAAGCGAAAATTGAAAACAACTTAGTATAATATGCATACTGACATAATGATTACAGACTGATTTTTTTATGGAACGTAGACGTGTATTAAACACACAATTTCTGAATAATATGTAGGTAGTCACTAGCCTGTACTAAAAAATAAAATCGGGGAGGCACACGTGCCCTCGCCCTTGGTGCCACTCCTAACTAACAGTCATCACAACTATATAATGCAATTATTTTAAATCTGTAGGATACAACTTTATGATATCGTATACATGTTTCATTGTAATATCGTGTCATTGATAAATCATAAACATGTATAGAATATTAGTTGTTGACATATAAACATTATTTTTGTGGAACAATTATATAATATCGCATACATGTTTTTTTGTAATATCGTGTCAATGATGAACCATAAACGTTTATAGAATATTATTTATTAACAAGAAAAACATTATTTTATAAAACAGTTATAGAATATCGTGCTGATGTTAATTGGGAATGTTTTTTTGAAACCTAAATTCAACATAGCATCGATGTTATGTAACTTCCATTACACAGTGGGCAAAATGTATAGTAATAAAATAATATTATAATTTAATAATGAATTATATTTGAGGAACGTGTATGGGGGGTGTGGGGGGCGGAGCCCCCCACATTTGTTATTCATATTAAATATGTTAGGGCTGGAGCCCCCCCCCCCTAACTTTAAGGTCTAGTTACGCCTATGATATTATGTACATTAAACATCATATATGTAAAAATTAGTAAGTAATGTTTTAAATACTGAAAAATATATTTAATTGTAGGTAGGTACTGTTATAGTTATATGCGTAAATAAAACACGAAACTAAAACAAACATTATAAGTAGGTAGGTACTATATAAATAAAATTGTATTATAAAAAAAAGTCTTAGGATCTTAACTTACCCCCTACCCAAATGTGTAGACTTTTTAAGCCATATATGAGAACTATATGAATGAAAGGCATCCCTCAATGTATTATGAGCCACTTTGACCACTGTAGGTAGGTTATAACTAATAAACTAACTATAGTGTAACTTATAGTGTATTTAAATGGTATATACAGTATATAAATATTAAGGCAATTTCAAACAGTTGTTTATTAACGATACATTTATTAAAGCTTATTTTACATTAAATTTCATACACGATGAATATTTTAAGATATAATAATATTAATTACATAACTTAGTCTTCCAAAGAGTAATACTTAATATACAATGATACAATGTAGCCTTATTATAATATGTACACATGTAAAATTTTATTTATGACAACGTATTTTAAGTTGAAACAACAAAATTACATAGCCTGTAAAATTATTTTGATTTATTTAAAGATAACATTTAAATGAATATAAATTCGAGATCAAAAAGAAAAAAAATATCTACATCTAAACACGATTCTTGGCGAATACCTAATGAAATACCATAAAAACTGTTGCGCGAACTAATGATACACATGTCACACAAACACAGGAAATAAAATAATCATTAAACATTTTAAAAACTTGGTTCTCCTGAAACAAAATAATTGAAAATATAGGTATCAAAGTTAAAACACATCAATAAAATGAAACTATTCTGTAATAGGTAAATGACTAGAACATCACAAATAATTAATAACAAATATAAAATTACAATGCTCTCACCCAGTCAGTATGTTTGTTATAGCCCTTGGTAGGTTAAAAGAACATTTTTGATTTGTACTTCGTAATACATTATTTAGTAAATGATAATGTATTTTTAATATCTGTGCGGTGTTTCTCCCAGCCATGAATCTGGACTTGGTGGGAAATCTGCAAAACCATGTGTGCTACTGTTGTCGCTTAGTTCTGATGGCGCAGAATGCGCAGGACCTAATGAAAATAATATGATATTAACCATTTATCGTTAGTAACTATAAAATTTAAAATATATTTCAAACAGGATTATATATTAACAGTGATGTAAAATTCCAATAACTGACATCTAGGAAATGTCGTGCCCTCTAAAAATAATACCAACTCATGCTTAAACGAGTTACTTTTCCCATCTGAAGAAATAGTGTTCACTACTACATTTGAATGACATATAAATAAATAAAAATTACATTGATTTTATAATGATGTGTGTTTTTTTTATTTTTTATTGTTGTGTCTGTTATTACCGTTTGGAGCAGTAAAACAAGAATCTTGTTCAATGGGAAAGTGAATTTAGTTGAAACATTCGTGAGGTCACAACATTTTAATTTTTATGTCTATGAATGTCAATAACATTTTATTTATTGGCTAACATTTTATGGAGATTTTAGGGGGAGGGGTGCTAAGTTACACCCTTTTACCCTATTCGCACCAATTAATCATTAATGTCACATGGGTAGTGGGTACTAATCAAAGGCTACACACCTACTCCTAAACTTCACTATTTCCGTATTCCATTTAAACCATGTGATTAACCCGTCACCAAAATGGCAAAATATACCAAATTGTTGAAAATATTATAATATATAATGACTAGTGAAATCGTCTTATATAAACAGTTTAATTTAATTTGGTGAATAATATGAAAATTCTGAACACGGACCACGTGGTTGAACTGTGACGTGGAATATGGTGAATGTAGTAGTTACCTACCTTTTATAATTTAGAGTACTTATAGTACCTTAAATATCTAGAGTGACTTCGCGTCCTGGGCATTGACATTTAACATTAGGTAGGTTAGGATAGGTACCTATCGGCTATCACTGATCCCACACCACATAGTCAGGCAATGAGTACCTAACAGATTATTTAATAAAGAGTACCTAACTATTTCCTAAACAACGATGCTAATAAAATATGAAACAGATAGGTAATTTCCGTATTTACGTACATTATACGAGTAATACGAACACTATGAACAGTTTAACAACTATCAGCGGAACACGAATTATCGATATTATTTTGATTATCGAGATTCACCAAAGTTACCAAAAAGTCCCAAAATATACCTACGTATTACTAGGTACATGTCATTAAAATTATTATTTATATTAAAATCTGATCATTAATATTTATTTTTATGTTCAAATATTTTTAAATTTTAGACATCTTTTAACATATTAATTAAAAATGAAATGCAATAAGTTTGGGATTTTAATTTAAAATATATAACACTAAAGTAGGTAGGTATAAAGAAAAATTATTTGAATTACCTAGGTACCGGAAGTCATAAAACATAGACAAGTCAGCAGTATATACTGATTTTTAAAGCTTGATTATCATATTAGCATGTAAAGTTGTTAAATTATTAGAATCTTTTTGTTTGTAATAAATTACTTTATCTTTAATATAGTGTGAACATTTTTTTTTAATCTAAAAAATCTTAGTTATTTACTACAGGATTTTCCAGTTCAGCTCGATAAATCGATTCTTGTCGTCAGTTTTGGTTGTTGACGCTGTGACCGAAAAGTGGCTTTTCGTATTGATCATACCAAAATAAGGTGCAGTATAAGTTTTATTACGATAGATAGTGACGGACCCAATAGCATGACACTCGGAAAGCGCCAATATTATTATTTTTTTCTATAAAAGTTGAACTGTTAAAAAATATCGGTGTACTGTTCTAACTATAGGTTATTAAGCGATACCAAAAAAATAACGACCAATCGGAATGCGTTTTGAACGACACGAACACGACATTATGTTTTTTACGTTATTTGGCAAATATATGCAATATTAACAATATAGGTACCACTATATAGATAATAGATATTATTACTAGATTAGGCCAAATTATATCAAAAGTCCTCCACCCAAAAAATTATTTTTTTTTTTCAATCGTCCCAAGACCAAAGTCCGAATATATATTAAACAGTAGGTTTTACCTACTCATAATAAATGGAAAAGTGTACCTTACGTTACCTTACAGACATTCATTTTTTTTTTTTAAATTAAAATACCAACTTTTTTATTTTATTTTTGTCTCTCATTTCTATATTTTTACTTAGGAAAATCTACCTACTCAGAATTAGGTGAGAATTGGTCTGACTAGCCTGACCATTAGTTTTATCTATGGTTAAAACTTAAAACCATAACCCATTATACATTTTATAGATGGTAAAATGACGTGTTCTTACATATTATAGAAAATACACACTTCATCTAAGTTGTATTATTAATGTGTAAGGAACCTACCATTATTGGGTCCCTGAAGAGCAAGAGAATAAGTTGGGCTGGATATGTGTGGAGGGAATGATTGGATGAATAACTAAATGGCAACCCGACACCAAGAGGCCTCGAGGACGCCCCAGACAAAGATGGGCGGATAGAGTACAAGTAGACTTGAAACTTCTGGGTAAGAAATGCAGAAGAAGGTGCAAATGATAGAGAGGAATGGAAACAATATGTTGTTGCGGCGATGGGCCTTAAAGGCCTATAAAAGCCCAGAAGAAGAAGAAGAAGAAGAACATATTAAATAGCAGTTAGGTATCCTCTGTATCAATAGGTATAATGGACAATATTTATTATGATAAAAACATTATGTAATAAATCCAGTATATTAGATTAAAAACAGATTTTATCATTATAAAATCTAATATTTATACATAGACCTTATACTAGTAGACGGACCATATAAGGACGGCGGGGTTGGGTAGTGCATCCTTGGAAATTTGCGTTATGGTTATATATTATATATTATATTATAGACAGTTATAATACACAGTTTATTGTATTATCTAGTGCGCATGCGACTTGTAATTCGCCGTCGGACCGTTTGTGACCGTCGGAACTACTTACATAGGTATACTCCGTCTACTAGTATAAGGTCAATGTATCTATATGGTATTGTGGTAACCGTGATCGTTTATATGATAGTAGGTAAGTATTTTAGTCTGTCATTAATTATGAAACATGGATGGTTAATCGACACATTGATAAAAAAAAAACTGGCAGAAAATTAATGGTATTCACTAGGTAGTTTACAATATTTATCAAGTTGCCATAATTTACTTAAAATAATTATATAATTAGATTATTTACTTTAATAGTCTTTTAGTCATTTTAGATTAAGTATATGTTTATGTACTGATAAATGCATATGTGTGAATGCGTTATTTTAAAAGTTGTACAATTTATTATGGTTTAGGGTTCAAAATATTTCATATTATATGTATTTTTCAAAAAACGATAAAAAAAAACTTAATTATTAACTATACTACAAAGGTTGGCAACGGATGTTCAGCCTGTAACCGTTTAATCTGTGACATTTTTTGGCCCTGATTGAAAGAGGGTGGCCATCCGTGTTTGGTTTTCTCATAAAAAAATAAATTTATTATTTTGTCATGCTTATTCTTGTAATCTAATCTAGCCTGTATACTTAACGACCAATGCCAATTGCCATACATAATTATAACGTATCTCGTATTAACTATCAAAACTAATAAAAAGTACCTACTGTAATACAATTAAATGAACTATTAATAACCTACATAACTTTTCATGTTTTAATGATTTCTTGTTGTTTTTTTAGATACAATCATTATCTATTGTCTATTTAAAACAACTTCGAATTTTAACTTCACTTAAATCCTTGTTCTGTAATTGATTCGTTTAAATATAATTTTTCATTAATAGCCTTTTCTTACATGAGAGTTTAAGTGTGTGCCTTCCAACCGTGTCTATTGGAATAAATATAAATGCATATATGGACATTTTCGGGTACCTTACAGTGAAAATATATGTATTTTATAACTTGCCTACTGTGATGTAACCATTATCTGCTGTAAACGTGGTAACGTGTTGTGTGGGTGATGACATGTATTGATGTGATGATGGTGAAGAATTTCCGGGCAAAAACTTATGGTGATGACTCCCAGGTAATGGAGAGCTGTGTTCTTGGTCAATAGTTAACGTGCTTGTACCATAACTGTCATTGCTTTCTAAGTCTAAACAAAGGAGGACAAATAATTTATAAATAATTTAATTTGAAATTTATTTTCTATAAATTTACCGTGTGAATGACTGAAGTTCGAATCAAGGTCAACCTTAAGGTCGTCTTTGTCGTTTCGAGGCGAAATTGAACCTTTCATTGTTCTGAAATATTGGCTCCAGCGTGATCTTCCAGCGTCTTTTTTAAGCCTTTTTTCTTTTGCACGTCTAAAATGTAGTAATAACAATTTGTCAAAATACAATATATGAAATTTAAAAAAATATTCATAAAAATATGTTCCGACATTTCTTTATTTTTAAAATTAATACTTAATTATGATTTTAATTTTATCAACTCAGTTTTTATCACTATTTTTTACAATAAAATTAAGCTATTACACGCATTGTTAAAAAAATAATCCGATAATTCTTTAGGCTTGCCTACTTATCTACCTACCTACTTATTGAAAATAAAAAAGATAACTGTACAAAAATAGGCTGTTAAATGCCTCTGCATGTAACATTATTCTGAAAAAAAGCAATGTTAAATATTTAGTTATAAAACTTTTAACTAGGTAGGTAGGCAGGTACCTTTCAACTTAAATATTAAACAAATATTACATTTCCAATAGTATGTCCATTATCCGTACTTGTTTTAAATGTTCATTTTACGGATTATAGAATACATCAAATGTTTTTACATTGTTAAAAGATATTCGGAAGGTAGGTACTTTTAAAAAATGTACAGTTTATTAAAGTTTAAATTATACTGTATCCTGTTAAGTTTATAACTGTTAATTAGTTAATAGATAGGTATGCTTGTAGCATGTTACTATGTTTTGTTCAATTAATTAAGCACATAATAAGATAATTGTAACAAACGAGTGCCGATACGATTTGATACATTCAGATAATGTCAATTTTTAAGTGAAAATAATTTAGAGCTAATAACTAGTGATGAGGAACCCGATGTCTTATTTCAGTTGTACCAATTAATAATAAATATTAAATTTATTTAGAATTGAAACTTGATAATAATATCTTCTTAGAAATGCTATACTTGATTGAAAAATTGCTTTCTTTCTAAAGTTAAAATTATAAGAATGGTTTGTTTTTAATTTTCAAGTAGTGAAGGCTTACGTTCTTCAATTTCTATTTTAGAAATTATTTTATTATAACACGTAGGTTTCTAACAACATATTTTAAATTTATAGGAGTAGAAATGTGAAATACAATAAGATATTAGAATATATGTATAATATATTATGTGTATATAAGAAGTTTTAAAATAAAATGATCATGAAATAATAATGTACCAATGTTTAATAAAATTAATCTTTTGGTATAAATGCAACAAACTGAAATAATATATTTTTGGTATCATTATTCATTATTCACCTGTTTTGAAACCAAACTTGGACTACCCTCATGTCTAATCCAGTATCTTGACTTAGTTGCTCTCTAACATGTCTAGCTGGTTTTGGACTGTTGTTATACGCCATTTTTAATGTCTCCAACTGCTTGGCTGTAATAGTTGTTCTTGGACGTTTATTTGGTTGATCGCCATCCAGGCATCCGCCCTCTAAACATATAATTTACTATTAAAGCTTATCAAACATAATGAATAAACCACACGTTTATGTTAAATATTTTGGAACATCTTAAAAATGCTAGAAATCGTATGAAGTTTAAACAGACCTTTGGTTTTCGCTGCTTCGTAATCAGGTTTGCACACTAATTTACGATCCTCCATAAGATAAAATTCATCACCAGTATTCAATGTACGACCACACATAACACATGCAAAACATTGTAAATGGTAGACGAGATCTTGTGCCCTCCGAACTATTTGCGTGGGCGGGATTCCCAAATCGCAACCGGCGCATTTTGTCCCGTACCTTCTGGCAAACACCAAAAATTAGTCTCTAACCAAATTTTTTTTAAATATTTCTTTTAAAAAAAATTGTATTTAGTAGTACAAGTTTTTATGAATAATAGGTGATGACTAGAGCCCGCCCGGAACTTGATGCATTTGCATCTTTTTTTCTAATGCTAACATTCGAGGCTTGTCTTCATAGAAATTTGACTACTATGTCGAGCAGAATCAATAGTACAAATTTAATTTTTAGTTTTTTCGGTATTTCTTGGTTGAAATATAATTTTTTTTATGAATTGTGTTGCAATTTATGCATTTTTAAACTTTTTGTGGGTTCTTATATTTACATTTTTGTGTAAATAATTTTTTTTAATAATTTTTCGATGGTATTGATGCATTTTAACTATTTTGATAAATAAAATAAAACATTTTAACTAATTTTTTTAGATAATTTTTAAACAGGTATTTATGTATTTTTTTCGTACTTTTTTTTCAAGGTTTTTAGGTAATCAAGTCCCGGGCTCTAAGCCCCTAATGATAACTGATAACTATTTTTCTCCTAAAAATTAGAGAAAACTTTATAATCATTATGATTATGATTTATTATTGTAAGCATCAGTTAATCCTTTCACTTTTAACGAAAAAAATGGATAGCAACTGTATTGTGCTGATCAGTTTTTGTAAATTGATTTAAAATGTTTAACCACTCTGCTTAATACTCACAGGATTAAAAAAAAAATCGAAAAAAAAAATTGAATCGTAGTTTGGTTGCAACTAACATAATAAATATAATTTTTTTTTTTAGTTAAGGCTTCGAGAACTGAGGTCAGTCTGGAGGTTATTTTTAGTCGGTTCTTACTGTGGGGAGGGTATGGTTAGTATATTGTAATTAATCAATGTTGTGAGAAATTATTATATTATACACTACTATAAGTTTCTTATCTATATAGGCACGTTATTTTTCAGGGATATAATATCCAACCAATTATATTTAATTCCTTTGTAATATTTTTCAAAATTTAGTAAATTTATAATATTCTACAATGCAACAGTCAAACAATCTTAACGAACTGAAAAATCAAAGGAAAATGTTCGCACTTCATTCAGTATGTGTGAAAAACATATTGACAATGGTCTATATGTGTAATAATATAAAATAAAGTTCGATTGTTTAATAATTAATTTCATTGTTGTGTAAATATTTCTCTTTTTAATACTTAGATACTTAAGTTATTTAATACTAATAATTGTATCACTTATGTAAACTGTACTCACTTAAAGAAGTCGTCTTTACAAAACAGCATACCGTTTCTAGCAAAACACTTGTCGGCTAGTGTAGCTCCACACTCGTTACACTTTAAACAGCGAGCGTGCCAAGTACGTTCCAATACTTTTAATATAAATCTGTCTAGTATTAATTCTTGACAGCCACCACACTTTGGTATACTAGCTGTAAAATAATAAAAATAAATAGATAACTTACGTTTACACACATTCTACAATCCACAAGTAATACACATTTAATATATTTGTAAATTAATAAAAAGTTGTATATATTATAAATAATGTCATGAACTTATAAATCATATACAATCATTTAGATTTTTGATGAATAGTTCTATACAATTAATTTTACTAACAAATAATGTTTTATTAAATTCTAGATTGAAATATATTTTATTGTTGACTAAAATATTGGACTTGTTCATAGGTGATGTCTCTATATGATACCTCATACTAGGGCTGGTGATATTTCAAATTTTGATACTGGTATCCGGTATTTGTTTATTACCGGTTATTCGGTATTTTCGGTAATTAAATACCGTACCTCGGAAAAATTGTTAGTGTTTCTAAGTTTCCAACCTAGGATAGGGCTATTATATTATGTCATTGCGATTATATAAAAATAATAAATAATACAGTATTTTCGGTAATTACCGTGGCATGGTATTTTCGGTATCAACGGGATATAACCGATTCAGGGTATACTGGTATTATAAAATACCGAAAATACCGGATATCCGGTTTTTGAAAACCTATAATCTCTAACCGGTATACCGAAAATACCACCAGCCCTCCCTCATACCTAACATTATTACATTTCAAATTATGTAAAATTTTCAGATGAATATATTCGGTATTTTTTATGTAATGCGCGCTACCACTTCAGCTAGCTATTTATAATTTAACTATTTAAGAAACCAGGGGAGTACCTTTGATGTTTAGTAGGTGTCTTTTTTATTCAGAATGTCTATGTTATATTTGAATTCAATGGTGGATTATGGCATGCGAAAACGACTGAGCGGAGAATGACACACCGTCTCCACTCAGAATCGATATTTTAGTATTTATTTATGTTTAATTATTACCTATTAGTACCTAACTAATTTATTTTTCTAATAGTATGCAGGTTGGATTAATTTTTTCAAAAAACCATAGAACATATTTAATAATAATTGTTATGTTAATATATCATATTAGGTAGGTTATTATTAACTTATACCTAAGTCAAGTCAATACCCAGGAGCGGACTGGCTAGTACTAGTTCCTTGTAGGAACTACTAAGTCGGGGCCCTTCATTAATAAGCACCAATTATATATAATACATTATTCTCAACTGTAATTTCTAAATTTGATAATATAGAATACTAGTTTATACTCATCATTTATTATGCCTTCGGAAAAATATGTCTTAGAAAATGTTAATGTTTAATGTCCTTAACACTCTCAAACATTCAACGTTATTTTATAAATTACTGTCTATAATTAATAAATTACTATAATTATTGTAGATCAGTGGGCTTTTATACATGTTCAGTACGCCTCCGTAAATACCTACGTACCTACTTTATAACGGCATAAATAGATCAATAGTATAAAATACATAGCTTATACAATTAGTCTAAATATTTTGAAATCATCATTGCTTATAGTTATTGCAGGTTACAAGTATTTCAAGTATTAGTATAAGGTTACTTGCAATTACAAGTATTTCTAAGAATAATAATTTTTGAATCACCTACATCCAATTGACTAAAACCGTTATTTTTTAAAAGTTTAAATTTGAACTTAAAATGTGTAAAAAAACCGGCGACTATGTTTTTTTCTATATTTCAAATATTGTTAAAAGTACAACTTATGAGGTATACTTACCTTTTATTATATTTTTAATCTTTTTTACAGAGCAAATTTGTTTTTACCAATATTTATAGAAAATAAAAGCTTTAATTATTAATATTTTAAAATTTCATTGTCTACTGGAAGTTATATATTTTAAGTAAAAGTGGAATCTTTCAAGTTTCTACCATCAATGTTTATTGTACCTATTAAAACAAAATATCAAACATCTATTGAGGAGAAACATATTTACATTTGCAAATTGTTTGAAACATGAGAAGGCATATTATTGCAAATGACGTAATTTTAATATTTTTGAATAAACATCATTTCAAAATGAATCGTAAAAGAAACATTAAAAAATTGTATTATTTGTACCTACTCTTAAAATTTAGCCACAGCGAAGAGATCTGATATTGAAAGAATTTCATCATACTATTTGAAACATTCTAGCTACATGAGAATAGTTCTACACAAAGAGGCAGCAGTCCCATCAAGAACTCCAAGCTTCGTCTGCTTACGAAAGAAAGAGCTAATTTATATGGATGGGCAGTAAACCATTAAACATAATTCAATGCATAAATAATTAAACTAAATTAATATATTGGATGGAAATAAATTATTTTGGTGGCCAAGAGTCTAAAGCCTTAAAATATAATATAATATACATAGTAATTATTCTTGACGGCCTTAGTTAGTAAAATAAAAATTATTAAAAACATTCTTAGAATAATTGATACAACTATTAAAAAACTGTATTGTAGTAAATAAAAGTCTAATAAGTTATTTTGCAGTTCAATTTGTTTAGCAATTTTAAAATGAATAACATAAATAATATGAATCATTTTCCCGATCAGAGTCCAAATTGTGGGGTACGAATGGTTTATTAATATGGTAAAATAGAGATCATAACATCGTTGATTATATCAGCTTTATTGTGACATCATGAACTTTCCAAACAGTGCGTGAGACAGTGTGTAGTAAAATTATATATTTAACATTTTATCAATTTTATAGCTGATAAAACATTGTAATATAATTGCGCCCAAATAATTCTAGGTAGGTTACATATTATACATAACCTGTCCCATGTTACATAGTTTTCCTTAAAGACATCATAATTTATTAAAATTTATAAAAATACTGAAAAACACGGTGTCCCACCTTGTATTCAGATGGTTAGTACGACACTTTTAACTTTCGATAAGAATGACATTTATTTTCATTAATACCGATGTACGTAGACAGATAAAGTTACTCATTACCCATATAAGCGCCAGAGGGCAACGTTAAATGTCAATAATAATCAACCCTTTTTACACACAGACGACAGACGGTGTTATAATTTTGTGTCCCCACAGGCCACAACAAATCTCATATTGCATTTATCATTTTTGGTATTTGCAGGTTTAAGTTTATTTAAAACATTTTACGAAAAATATCTTCATATATACCAAATTGAATTTTACAAGAAAACCCCATATAAAAATATTCTTTGCATGGATAATTTAAACTGCATTTTAAAATTCAAAACTTCAATCAACATTATGCATTATGTACCGAATTGATAAAATAGATTCGTGCAAATAATGTACCTACCAACTTATAAAATATCAATATTATAATAATATATTTATATGAATACGGTCACGAATTACGTTTAAAATCGATTCAACGCCCACACGGTCACACATAATAATTACCTATATAAACAGGCAAAGAAAATCATTACTTCATTAATTAAGTAAGTTAAAGTTCTTACCCGTCGGCCTTTGAAATAAAATAATACTTTTTTCTTGATCTATTTTATATTTAGTATTTATATTTAGCCACATACATGTAATTGCCTCAAGAATACTGTGTGTGATGCACGCATTAATAGATGCGTTAAAACAAATGATAAGTTATTTTAATTAAAATTGATAAGTACACAAACATTATGGATGTGAACATATGGTAATTAAAAATAAAATAACTAATTTTAAAGTTAATATTTTTAGTTATTAACTTTCAACTTCTTGAGTTAAATATGCAGTTATTTGTTAACTATATTAATTTATAATTATTTTACGTTAACATAACTCAAGTTAATATTTTCGATTAACTAGCCCGCCTTATTTGTTACATTGTAATACCTACTATAATTAATGACATAATAAAATATGTAGGTAAGTATATATACAACATCTAACTATATGCAATTACATACATACCTAAGAGTTTCACCGGTATATTGTTCAGATCCTGTTGAAAGAATCTCAAAAACGAGTTGGGCAGCCAATCAGCCGTGTCCGATTCCTCATTGCTCACGTGCAAAGACGAATCTATCATTTTCGGCCGTTAAGACAAACATACTACGAGTCATCGGAACATCGCGTGAAGTTGGCAGAAATAGGCAGTACGTATATTATAATCACGGCAGCGGGCAGTGGAAATAATATTATAATTGTGTTGTGAGGACGAACAAAATTACAGAGAGTAAAAACTACTGAAAACCGAAACTTTTTTCGGCAGATTGACAATATTATAGTAATAATAATAACGACGATGCCGACACAGACGACAACGACATCGACAAACGTCGCGTACAATGGATTCGTGAATACTGACGAAGTGCCGCCGCCGCCCCAACGAGAAAGACCGCCGGTTGTTGGGGGGCGGCAATCAAAAGAGAGGGTGCGCGTGTGCCTTTGTGTGAAAATATCGGTCGGGGGTGAGGGAGGAAAACCTGCGGCGGCGGTCGGGGGATCGATAAGCGCCGGCGACGGGGCCCGGCCAGGCGGCGAGCGCTCCCATTCGCGACTGCCGGCCACACCCAGTGACACACCGGAGGGCGACGGGCACCGCCCCGAACTTCCCCATAGACAGCCGACACGTAACCACCATCCCCGCTTCCACCGTCCCAGCGCGAAGAGTTTTCCCGTCGGGGCCTGGTAGCAGTGACAGGTAATCCGCGAAAAGTCTACAGAGGACAGGCGGGCAAGTGTATACGTACCTGCACCGCACCGCAAGAACGTAGAGTTGCGACTTGTAAGGCGATTTTAAGGAGTGTAAAAAAAAAAAAAGAAAAATGGAAAAAAAGGGGAAATGAAAAAACAAGAGGAACGCGATAGGATCGAGAAGTACGCGAGAGCTGTGCCACAGGAACGAGAGGGAACAAAATTATATCCACCCAAAGTCTGGTACACAGCGTAGGTATATATGTATTATATACCTACCTACGTACAAGCACGATAAACGGACTTATTCTGCTATAAAGCCGAAGGATAAAGCGCGTGTGCGAGGTAACGCTAACGTGTATACTGTAAGTATAAAGGTATAGCGAAAAAGCCGAAGTTCGGCGAGGGGGCTTTCGTTTTCCGCCTCACCACCCGTAGTACAGTCGTGGTGTGGAGGTGTACCTATACCAACACCATAATAATATAGTGATGCGTATAACACACCGCAGTCAGTCGTGGGTGACTGGGTTCCTATAATTTGACGTATAAACTTCACAGCCGTGACTGCTGAAATTCTATATATGACGTATGTACCTATGTTTAGGTGGGTAGGTTACTATGTGTATTGTGTATTCGCAAGCAAACCGAAAAGCCACTATAGTACAAAATTAAATTATTTTTATTATTATTATTTTCTATCGAAACGGTTTCCTGTCAATTATATTGTAATATAATAACATGATACATAACTGCAGTCAATATTTTGGTCTTATTTTTCAAAACAAACAATATATTATTAGCAAACATGGGACATTTAAAATTTTTTTTTTACTTACGTTTAAGAACATATTAATATCTTATAGGTACATGTTAAAATTACTAAATACCTAAACTTAAATATTGAATCTGTTTTTAAATTCTACTGATTTAATGTTTAATAATACCTATGTTTTTGATGGATATAATATCTGGTTAGGTAGGAATATAAATTGTATATAATTTTTTTTTTTTTTTAACTGGATAACCCGTGGCAACAGATCATTGGGTGTGGGGAGGGAACTGTGGAGTTTTTAGGTTGGGTAGGTTAGTACACGTGTGTGTTGTGTTTTGGCAGAATTTCTAGTGGGGCACCCGTAGGTTTCTGCCATGTCTGCTCCGGGTGAGGGATGGCGGCACTTGTTCTCCGGACACTGTGACTTGCCCGAAGAAAATTGCCGCCCGCGGCCGAGGTATTGAACCAGCGACGGCTGCGTGGCAGCAGACGCCTTAGTCCGCACGGCCAATCCACCCCCTGTATATAATATTTATATTTATATCCATAAAGTTACCTAATTGAAAATTATATATTGTTTATCATTTGCATTACATTAATTATTTGATTTCCATCCAACGTCCTCTTATCATTCAAATAAAAACTTAATTACATATAATATATATAAATATAAATTATAATTAACTGTTTCTTAAAATTGTTGTAAAAAATATAACCTATTTACCAATAGAATTAAAGATTGACAAACTTAAATTGATTAATAGTAATAAATGTTAAAACTTTTCTAGAACTTTGTGGGGAGTTTTAGCTTTTTAATACCTACTTGAAAGTACCTACCTAGCAATAAAAAAGATTATATTTATTGCTATATTTTCTTATAGGTAAATTTATTTATTTTAAACTTTTAAGCTGATACATTTTACTATAATTAAATTGCATATTAACGTATTATTTTATTTTATGTTAATTTTATTTTGTAGTCAAAGAAAAACAAACTGATGTTAAATGATATCATTGAAATATAAACTATATTAATAAAAAAAAATGTGGGTAAGTGGATGTCGCTCTGCTGTTCAGTAGGTTACAAGTGGGTCACTGTAATGGATGGTGTTAAATATGAATTCAATGATATAATATCACTGTATAAGAAAAACGATTCTGAGCGAAAACGGTCAGTCAGCCTACTATGTTATTGATGTGACTAAAGTAATTTATATAGGTATAACCTATTTACGTGGAACCTTGTTTTAAATTTTAAACCCTTAGCTATAAAAGTTTAACATTTTATAAATTTTTAACTACAAAATAATTATTTAATTTGTCAAAATTCGAAATTTAAATGCTTATAAAAAAAGATTATGTCTATGTATTTTCAATATTTTTCAACTGTTATTGTAACAACATATCAGGAGCCTTGCATTAAATTTTCACGCTTTTTTACCCAAGATATAAAATTTTATTGATATCTATAGAAAAAAAAATCTAAAAAAAATGTAAACTGACCATGTCCATAAACAGCTCAAAAAGAGACAAAATATTTTCAAAATTGTATATTGTATTTAAAATGAAAATATTAAGATTCCGTAAAATGTTCATGTATCTAGCTTTTCGTTTTTGAATAACAATAAAATAAAAAAACCACTACATGAGATATCGAGTGAATATCGAATATTGTAAAAATATGAATTTCAAACGATTTAATTTGATTTGCTTCTAGAATTTTTTTTTTGATAAAGATAGTCAAACTTATGAGAAATCTTGTATTACATTTTCAAATCTTAAATTTAAAAAGGAAAATTTTTATGAATTCTCAACTCAGAATAATTTGCTAATTTTAGTGATTTTTCCGTATTTTGTCAAGATTTGAACTTTAAATGCTTATAAATAAAAACTGTGACTAAGGATTTTTAATATTTTGCAAATGTTAGTTTAACAATATAGTAGGAGCCTTGTTTTAAATTTTCAAGCTTTTTTACCCAACAAATAAAGTTTTATTGACATTCATAGAAAAAAAGACTAATAAAATTGGAAACAGAAAAGCTTCCTAAACAGTTCAAAACAAATCAAAATATTTTGATATTATATGGTGTATAGAAAATTCAAATATAAACGACTAGTGAAAATTACATGTATATACCTTCATTTGTTTTAAATTACACAAAAAACTAAAATCGATTTGTAGAAAACTGATTTTGAGTACAAATTCCCGTTTTTCTTTAATTTTATGTTTTTTCGGCGCTTTCGAAAACTATTGGGAATTTTAAACTTTTACCTCCCCAAAGCACCAACAATATTCATTTTCCCATCGAACGAGATACTGAAGTTGAAAATCGAAGCATTATTTCGACTACTTATCGTGTACACACACACACAAAAAAAACACATCATTGTAAAATCAATACATTCACTCAGAATCTACGAGTAGATAGGACAAAATATAGATCATTTATAAATTATTTTATGACATGTGTTGTACGTTGTAACCAGGGCTTGAGACTTCTAGCATTTGCATATTTGTTTGTAGTTCTTTAAAATAATAAACTATCTATTCTGTTAAATACTTATAGGAATTAAATTTCAAAAGTTTTTAATGCAACACCGCTAGCCTTAAATTGTCCATAGATAAAAATACTCCAGTAATATGCCTTAATTTAAGTTGATATTGTATTTATTAATGTAATGTAACATTGTATCACGTATCCTAATTAATTATTATATGGATTCACCAAAAATACCTACAGGCTGAAGATCCTGAATGTATTGTGCAGCCTAATCTAAGAGTATAATGGATTAATTTAGTTTGGGTCGAATTGTGATTGTGAGTGGCGACAGTATGTACTTGCAGTGGCGTTACCAAGGGGAGGGAGCAGAAGAACCATGCCCCATCGGCCTTTTTTTTTTTTTTTTTTATTGATTTTATATCTGTACGTCTATACTTCATTAAACATATTTACCTTATATATTTTTTTCACTGTTCCCAATAGATAAAAATCAACATTTAAAATACTAGTTATTTAGCATTTGGTCCGGATACTTATTTATGTGTTTTATCGATAATTTTTTTGAAAATATTTTGATACCTAAGTTAATTGTGAAAAAAAGGTTCTATGCAATACAATAACACAACATTGAATGACTGAAAATAACTTATTATAATCATCTAACCTAAGGCCGTAAATATGTGACAAACACATATTATATCGATTTTATTATAAAATGAATCTTTTTATGTTTGAAATATTAATTATATTATTTGTTTCAATGTATATTAACTAACGACCATACTTCATCTGCAATTAGTTACATTTATGACATGGTAGAATAATGCATTTTAATAAAATTTATTTAGTATAATATATTTTTACTAAAAAACATTCAATCAATTATTAATTATTATATGTTAATGTTCGCCTAAGGGTTAATCATTAGTGATTTATCGAAAGATTATGTCGACTATAATGCGGAGTAGAAGTTAATTTTTTTTTAATTAACTCTTAAAAGCATTAAGAAAATGTATGTATTGGGTATCTAAGCTTTTTAGTTTACGGTTCCTTTAGTTAATTAATTTTTATGTAAGTAATTTCATAGTTAAAAACTTTTATAAATATTATAAAATTATCAAGATTAACCTGCCTAAAGATGCTAAAATATTATTTTCTTAATACTTATAACATAATTTGTTATAAACTATAATAACTTATGACAATTTACCTTAGGTATAACATACAATATGAAATATGTATGATATATTGATATTAATGTATATTATTCTGAAAAATATACTGGTATTAAAATTACTAATAATCATGTGGCATGTGGTAGGTATTTAAGAAAATAGAAACTTTTATTTAAATTTAAAAAACGTACGTAAATTATTTTATAACAGTAATGTAGTTACATCCCAAAAAAAAAATTATTATTTCAAGATAAATAACTTTTTTGTAATGTTAAATTATAAATTAGTGATAAAACTTCAGCGTAAAATTAAACCAGACTTACTCAGTATAAATAGTGAATAATGTATTTTGTATGTATACATAATCATAAATTTATTTTTTCTCCTCTAAACTCCACAAAATATTGTAAAAATATACAGAGTCAGAGTGTTAATACAATTTGATGTTATTCTTTTTAAGTTTTAAGCAATCATGAAATACCTAAAAACTTTTTAAATTTTGCTAATTTCATTATAATGATAATGTCATAAACGTACAATGTATGATAAAATTTATAGTCAAATTTCATGTTTTAAAACTGAAATAAAATATTTCGTTGTAAAAAACTTCATTCAAAATAATATCAGTTTGAGAATTTTAAATCTATTTTGACGATTCTCATAATTTAAGAAGAGTAAAATATTGCCAATGTCAAATGCTATTCGGTGTGTTGGGATATTTATGATACACTGCAAATGTCGATAGACAACTAGAAATATGAATATAATTATTAATGGATTTTTGAATATTGTACTTATTTACAATTGTATTTAACATTTGGCTGTAAAAAATATATTACTTATTATATAATTCATAAAAGATTTAAATATAATGGGGTTATTTTAAGTTACTCATGATGAAATTATAAATTACAGTTTATTTGAAATCTAGTCAGTTTTAATAATAATTAGTCTAATATTTCCCGATATTAAAATATTTGTTTTATTTTGTTCTATTTTTTTTTTTTTGCTTACTTTAATGCAGGTATTATTTTATCCGAGAGATGGTGGTTCAAAATATATTATTCTTCCATAGAAATTAGAAATGTTAGATTAATAAAGTAAGTTTGAGGCTCCGTTGATAAAATAATAAATATGTTGTTTTGGTTTGTTAATTTTAATAGCTTAGTTACAAGTTACAATTTATAATACATTTTTAACTATACCTCTATGTGTAATGTGTATAAATAAATGTTTGAAAAATGCTGGGATTTTATATTTATTGAGATGAGAAAAATGAATGAATTGATTAATATCTTAAGATAAAAAAAATATCAACTTATTGGTTTTTTTATTTGTACCTAGTCATATATATGTGACAACATTTTTTTTGTCACTAGAATGGGAAAAATATGGTGTGCTGTGCAGAAAAAAGTAGGATACTATAATATTGTTATACATCACTTATTGGAAATTGGCATTCTTATATCCAATACTTTATTAATAAAGAAATCTTGTTTATGCATTATACATTATTATAATATGAACAATACTAAAAAAACGTTACCCACGTAAAAATGGAAAACTCCTCATCGGAGCCTCTTATATTAAAAAATCGTCACTCTCATCAAGTAGGTAAATGCACAATTCTATGCTTGGAACTGAAATTGGCATTCCTACGAACAGATGTCTCTTGAAGCCCGCGGGGATACGGTATTACATTTTATAGGTGGGTACGTTACTGCAATTTCTACATAGTATAACGCAAGCGGCCCCGTCTTCAATTTACGTAAAATATGCACTGGGGCGAATTATTTTTTTTTCTCCCTTTTCACTCGGCAGTATACGCCAGTCGAGCCTTGAGATGGTTTAATGGTTTAATTTAAAAAAAAATAATAAATTAATACAATTATGTTTTGCCGAGTCTGCCGCGTAGTCTACACGCAGATAATTTACATACGGGTTAAATTTGAATTAGCCATTGAACCATCTACACTACATTTATAAGTAAATATTCGGGTTTTAGAACAAAATTACACTGTATAAAGTCTGAAGAATTTATAACACTATATTTTTATATTAAAAATATTATTTTATCATGTGTTTTTACTTTTAGGTTTTAACGACCCATATTTTTAATCAGAAGCAGAATACTTTTTATAAATATGTTGATGTATAAATACTAAATAAATAGTTTCATTACGTAGGTAGGTATTTAAAATTAACATGATTAAGCATTATTAATGAACTATAGATTTTGCTGTGCAACTCTTTGCTATTTTTTTCTAATTCAAACATTAATGTACATTAATAAAAAAATTATTATTATTTAGCATTTACTATTTTATGATTGCAAATAAATAGAATTATGTATTTGCTACTAACAATAAATTTAAAACAAAAGCCGTTTAGTTCTTTATTAAATAAATTATAACAACTACCTATATGATAACAATTTTTATTTCGTTGGTGTAAAAATATAGTTCAGTATAAATATTTCAGACCATATATAAATATTGTTTTCAAAACCACAGCAATTGAGTAAGAAAGTTTGCCATTAACGCCATTTACATAAATGTATCACTCTGGATATTTTAAAACGCTGAATGCAGGACGGACCCCGGCTCGGGTGTAAATGCGTTTGGTAACTGATAGTTTTTAACAATATTGTCGTGTTAGAGGTACATAATATTATACACTGTGCGTCGACGCCGCTATTGTCGGGAGCATTAGAGGAATTATATTTTATATTTTATTATTATCGTGGCACGACGACAAAAGGGATATGCGCACACAACGGGCAGTGTATAATATAGCTACTGCTGCTGCAGTATGGAACCTATTATTGCGACCGACCGATACGACAGATGGCCGCCCGAAAGTCACATTATTTATATTATAGAAACTGCCTTTTTATAATAGGTACGTGTTTTTATGACGATTGTCCGAATGCGCTCGATGACGACCGCGGCGGCGATGACTTATGTTTTTATTTATTTGACTATTATTATTGTTATTTCAATTTTTTTCCCCGTTATAATATCACTATTGTTATATTATTTATCGAAATTATTACATTAATGGTCTAGGTTTGCGTATACGGTGGCACGTACTCAACGCGCCACCTGTTCGTTTTGTATTTTGTCGACCGAATCGAAATCATGCTGAAGTTTGTAACGCGTATAAGCTACAATGCATTGCTATAATGTTTAATTGCCACAAATCACAATATTATTATGTAGGATAATTTATAAAATAATTGGTGCTTTTTTTTAACGTTGTTATATTAACATTGTTAAGTATAAATAATCTATATAGGTGCAGGAAACGCCCTCGTTATAGATGTTAACCTATATAATAATTTATTATCACCTAATACTATTTTGCACGAAATACGTTCATTAGGAAAAACATTTTTTTACATCATCGATAGCCAGTTAGTTAACTAAATAATGTTACATAAAATTAAATCGTTTAGCAGGTTAAATATATTATATACCAACATAATATATGTTATGACTTATGATGTATATTGTACTTTTTAAGATTTAAAATATAATAGAGAATACATTTCATGTTTCATCAGTCATCTGATTGTTAATTAATACAATTTACTTATTATTGTTTATGTATATTCTAGTAAAATCATAGGTACCTACTTAGGTAAGTATTTATTAAATGATCGACTATTATTATTATATAAAATAACGCAAATAAACTATTGTTTGTATTAAACACTTAAAAGGTAAAAAAAATGCAAATATATTAATAATGAGTATTTACGATTTCAATATTATTTCAACATAACCATTATGGTATATAAATTGGTTCGTTTAAAAATTCCCCTGAAGTTACATTAGTATTATAGTGTATCTTGGTTACAGAATAAGCTGTGTGTACAATTTGCAATTTAATCAAATTTAACAACGTTTCGATGATAAATATTACTCCTGTCTATTTACCTATACAGAGTAGTTAGTTATATATTGTTCTTCTCATTCGTTTCCGTATATTTTTAGATTCAATATTCAGTGTTTGGAAAGAACGCCGTTCATGAACACTCGTTCATATTTAGTGAACGACGTTTATATATTTAATGAATTTGAACTATTTTTAAGACGTTTATTTATTATTTAATAAATATTGATTGATAATACTATTATGATATATTGATATATAATATATTACGAATTATAAAAATAAAATTCCCACCCAGTGACGCCTGGATATAAAACAACAATAATATTATGATTTCCACGATTTTGTATTCGTATTTAAACGATACATAAAAATAAAATAAAATCAATTAAATGAACGACGAAATTAACGCAATCATATTTTCAAAGAACGTGAACTTGAACTTGCTCATATGAAAAAAAGGTGGGCAAGTGGGTGTCGCTCTGCTGTACAGTAGGTTACAAGTGGGTCACTGTATAATGTATGATATTAAATTTGAATTCAACGATATAATATCATTGTATAAGAAAAACGATTCTGAGCGGAGACGGTATGTCAGTCTAGGTATAAGACATATTATATATATATCTATGGTACTAAACAAAAAATTGACCTATAATAGGTACCTATAATAAATTTCAAATTAATCATATCACAATATCCATTAGGTACTTATAACGCGTTATACATCAACAAAAACCGTGATACTATCATAGATATATAATAGTATACTTTAGAAGTTTCAAGTACCCACGAATAATATTATTCAATCACAAAAAAATAACTAAAATAGTTATTCTAGGTTTGTTAATATGTAATTTCGTCCAAATTTGAATTTAAAATGTCTGTAAAAAATAACTGTGTTCATATATTTTTTTAGATTTTTTGGTTACAGTATGAACTATTTATGAGAACTTTTGTTTTAAATTTGCAATCATTAGCTAAAAAAACTGAACATTTTATAATTTATTAATTACAATGATTGATAATTTTCGAGATTTTGATAAATTTTGTCAAAATTCGATCTTTAAATGCTTATAAAAAAAAATTGTGCCTATGTATTTTTTATATTTTTCAACTGATATTGTAACAATATATCAGGAGCCTTGTTTTACATTTTTACACTTTTTGGCCCAACAGATAAAACTTAATTGATGTTTATAGAAAAAAAAACTAAAAAAATTTAAAACTGAAAATGTCCGTAAATAGCTCAAAAAGAGTCAAAATATTTTCAAAACTGTATGGTGTATAGGAAATGCTAATATAAACATTCAGTGAAATTTTCATGTATCTACAGTCATTCGTTTTTGAATTACAACAAAATAAGGAAATCGCTACATGAGAAATCGAGTGAATATCCCATGTTGTAAAAATTTGACTTTCAAACGCTCATAAAAATTTAATTTGACTTTCATATAGACATTAATTTTTTGATAAAGGTATATAATCTTATAAGGAATCTTGTATTACATTTTCTTAGATTTAAAAAGAAAAATTTTTACGAATTCTTAACTCAAAATAATTTGCTAATTTTCGTGATTTTTCCATATTTGGACAATTTTTGAACTTGAAATGCTTGTAAAAAAAAACTGTGACTAAGGATTTTCAATATTTTTACTCAACAAATACATTTTTATTAATATTCATAAAAAAAAAACTAATAAAAGTGGAAACTGAAAATGTCCCTAAACAGTTCAAAATAAATCAAAATATTTTGAAAATGTTATCGTGTATAGAAAATGCAAATATAAACAACCAGTGAAAATTTCATGTATATACGTTCATTTGTTTTAGAGTTACACCAAAAACCAAAATCGATTTTTTGGAAAACCAATTTTGCGTAAAAATTCCCGTTTTTCCTTAATTTTTATGTTGTTTTTTCCCGGCGCTTGTGAAAACTACTAAGATATTTTTACTTTTGACCCCCCAAAGTACCAACTAGATTCACTTTCCTATCAGATAAGCTACTGTTGAAGAAAATCCAAGCACTTTTACTGTCCTAAAACGTGATGACAGACACAAAAAAAAAAAATAATAAAATAAAAAAAAAACACACATTGTAAAATCAATACATTCATCGTTTCACCCAGAATCAAGCCAGGATTAAGACATTTTGAGGCCCAGGGGCCAAAGTTTAAATGAGGCCCCTGTACGAAAAAAAAATAATGTATATTAATATATAGGTACCTGTTATAATAAATATATATAGGTATTAGGTACATAGCAATAAATCAAGAATTAAGTATCATTTTATTTATAAATTATAATTTACAAGCTTTTTTCCTCGCTAAATAATCATCGATTTTTTTAAAGTGATTTATGAGGTGTTATAGCCTATAATGGACTAATCTGAGGCCCCTAAATAAATGGAGGCCCGGGGGCCATGGCCCCCCCTGGACCCCCCCTTAATCCGGGCTTGCCCAGAATCTAAAACCTAGAATAACTATTTTAGTTTCTTTGTTGTGATTGAATAATATTGTTCGTGGGTAATTGAAACTTCTAAAGTGTATTATTATGTGTTTATGATAGTATCACGGTTTTTGTTGATGTATAACCCGTTATAAGTACCTAATGGATATTGTGATATGATTAATTTGGAATTTATTAGAGGTACCTATAATAGGTCAATTTTTTGTTTAATATCATAGATATGTATATAATATGTATATATATAAATTTTTTTTTTTGACCCCCCAAAGTACCAACTAGATTCACTTTCCTATCAGAAAAGATACTGTTGAAGAAAATCCAAGTACTTTTACTGTCCTAAAAAGTGATGACAGACACAAAAAAAAAAAAAACACACATCATTGTAATATCAATACATTCAACGTTTCACTCAGAATCTAAAATATGAATTTAAACGTGAACGAATTCATTTTTTTAGTGAATGTTCCTAACACTGTCAATACTTTGAAATGATAACATTATAATAACATTATAATCACGAATAATATTATTATAATGTTATAATAATATTTTTAGTCAATCATTTGCTGCCTGTGATATAATATACCAAATAAGTTATTATTTTATAACGTGCACTAAGTATGTACCTACCTAATAAGTATTTTTTTGGTTATTTTGTAGATAATTTGAATTATTTGAATAATAACCCTAGAAAGTCATGACAAGTTCAACGATTATTATTATTAGTAATTTTCACTAAAATATAAAAATGAAAGTTATCTTCTGAACAGAAATATCTTCTATCAAACATTTTCAGTCTCGTCTATGAAACCTCACAAATCCCCTTACCCTTGCACCACAAAAATATACCTGACAATAGCGCAATACTCCAAGAATGCTTAGCAGATAATTAGTCTATAATTATCAAAAACCCGTATATTCTTATATAAACGATCAGTAGCCAGTAGGTTGTAGGTAGGTCGTAGATGCACTCATGTCAGTTTCAACTATATATCAAGTTTTAACTTTATATTTTACTCACGCCAGAGTGCATATCACATAGGTATTAAACAAGTTGGGATCGAAAAATAACTGTCCACAACTTTCTTTGTTTATTATTAAAGGCTTAGTTTATACTATGAATTTAATCGATTATTTGGAATTGTAAATCAGTCTTATTATTAAGACAATTAAATTAGGTTAAAGTAAACAATAAAAACATTTCGGACATGATTCCACACAGCTTATTATGACAAATCAATTCGTGAGTTTCTTGATTGATAAATAAATGTCAGTGGTATATCATCTGAACTTAGGTCATGTGACTTTTTTTGTTCTTAAAAAGTTAAAAATTATAAATAATAAATGTTTAAAATAATATATAAGTTCCTAAATAGTATAATGTATATATATCGTTGAAAATTATTGTAGACAATAATATTCTAGAGATAATCTAACATTATAGAGTCATAGATTGAGATATTTTTGATTTAGTTATAAACATTTTTAATATAATTCTAGTCTTCGGCTAAAATATGGAGCGGGTTTTTATATTCTCCGTCGGAGAAAAAGAGACAGTAAAAGTTAATGCCACTGTAACGGCATAACGCCCTACTAATATTGTTCGTATAATATAATGCGGTAAACTTTTTATGCGGAAAGGACGGTTCGTACAATGGTCATCTAGGTCAACGAAAATGTAATCATAAGCTGGTCGGCCGTTTCAGAGGGTCCTCGACAACAATAATACCAGCGGGAAGTCTTACACAAAGTGAATTAGTGTATACCTATAAAAGAAGAGATCGAAAATAAGTTGAACTAGAAAAAATGAAAAAGAAAATGATGCATAATGATAAAAGATTATAATGCGGATATAAACCGTTGGATAATTTCACAGTCTAATCCCCAAGAGAAAAGCGCGGTGGAATTGTCGGTGGTGTGCGGGAACCGGGACAGGTCGCGTGCGTGGTTAAACCCCAAGAGTGCCCGATGGCTGATATCCATCAAACCTAATTATTATTTGCGCTTAGGATCGGTTTGGCACGTGATTCGAAAACAGTTATTCTTCATTCTTTCTCTTTCTCTTGTTTTTTCCATCCCCTGGTTTGCTTTTCTACGGCTGTGGCCACGGCAGCACTCGTCCGCCTTGGGCGGGTGTACCAAATTGAATTATCGAACGTGGTTCGTAACACAAACCAGGGAAAGAGTAATGGGAAGCACACGCGCAAAATCGTTTTGCGACATCAAAGCGGTTGTTGTTGAGCACAAACTGAATATAATATAATATAATTTTAGATAAAATATTATCTCTACACTTTCAATGTTCCACTGTTTATTTATCTAAACATTATTTACATGTTCTCTGCTACTCTACCTGCATTATACTTATACATTGAGATCTTTTGTTCAGTTTAAATATTATATTATTTAATATAGAAATTATATGGGAATATGTAAAGTTTTTTTTCATTTTGTTGGATGATTATCAATTATGTAATTTCTTATATTTATTTATGAAGGTTACTGAAAAAGTTTTTAATTTGTTATTGACGATTTAGGTACTCATATTTATAAACCGTAATAATAGTATAGCATAGATAGGTACGATTTTTCCCTATTGAAAATCTTAAAGTGAGTTTAATTTTTATATTTGCAATAAACTCCTTTACACGTGACTAAAATCAGTACTTTATAAATAAACAGTACAGAGTATATAATGTTCACGTGCAAAAGTTATCTCGTATATTAAAAATATGTAAAATTAAAATGTTCTTTGATATTAATTTATTAATTAAAATTTAAAACCTATACAAATATATAAGTTACCAAAGTTAAAATAATTTCTGTAATAGGTACCTCAGACTTCTCCTCCACGTACTAAGGCCAAAATGATATTCACCAGGTGTATAGTAGTAACTAAAGTACCTAAGTAAATAAAAGTATTAGTAATACTAATATAGAATACGACTATACGAAATACGAGTATGCACCTACAATAAACTTTAAGCATAATTTTAATTAAAAATAGATTATTTCAGAAAACATAATATATTTCAATCTATAATATTTATTTAAACTATGTAGGTATATTTAAACCAAGGAAATCCATAATGTTCATTATTTCTTTTAATGTTTTATTTCCTGGAAAATAGTCTAATCGAAATATAGTTCAACAAATAATTTAAGGGGAGGGGGGAATAAACGAGCACCCAAAAAAACCACGATGACAGATGATTCAGTAATAAAAATAAAGTATCAACACATACAGCGAATGTCACAGGCTATTGAATTCTATTGATTCATTTCAGTTTGTTAAATTGACTAACAAATAACATTTATGCGTTTGGTGAACAATACGCTAAAATGCACTTATATGCATTGGAGCTAATAATTTAGTATCAGGATTTTTGTATATTTAAATAGGTAGTTGTTACATTATTATAAAAGTAGGTACCTATATACTCACTGAATAATTTAGTATTTAATTCCTACTAATTATTTATTATTTAATCTATACATTTTATGAATTATCACCATTACAGAAAATAAAGATAGTTTAATATTTAACATAAAGCTATAATGGCCCTTGTAGCTGAATCTCTATTATGTTCAATAAAAAAACCAAAAATAAAGTTATAATCAAATTCCATAAATTGTTATTATCTATAGTTTATTAAATAAATTTCTATCATAATAATATGTATTTTATATTTATATTACCTACCTATAAGCTACAACATATAGAAATTATGGTTGTCCTCTTAGAAACAGTTTTATTTTACCAATTTTATTTTAAGACATTATGAAAGTTAATATGAATAATATATTTGTCTACAAGACTACAACATATTAATATTTATTACCGGAATTTAGTGAATTAAGACTGCACGATCGACGTTTTACTGTTTCTTTGTTAGTAAGGAGTACCTATATATAATACAATACCTATTATAAAAATAAAAACATAAGTCCATAACGTGGACCAGTTATTGTGAAAATACGTTGCGGTTTTTTTTTTTCACGAGTGGGTTGAAAAGTCTTGGAACGTTCTGCGGAATCAATATCTATTGTGGGTAAAGGGGAGAGGGGGCAAAAAACTGGCGATGCGATGACCTAATAAAACACGACGTACAATAATGCACGGCCATACAAACGCGGTGAGTATAGACGCTAAGCATGTCCAATGTCCATTACGAAATTAATGTACACAAAAACGACGGCACGTATACCATATATTATTATAGTGGAGCAAGGCCACCTACAACATACGTGCGTACATATTTTTTTCCCTTCCGTTTCACCCTTATCGGATGTGTATTATTTTTGGGCGGCGGGTCGTTGGAAAACGTTTACCGCCGTAATATTATAATGTGAGGTTTTTATTCTGTGTTTTATTTTTCTCATTCCTCGCCGACGTGTTCCGCAGAACGCGTGCGGTTCACGTGCTGCCCTTAACAATAGCGTTCCGCCGGTAAACGTCGGCCGACGGACTCCCACCGTTATCGAAATTCACCCCAGCCTACTACTGTTACTATATTAATATTTCGTTTTTTTATTATTATTATTTTGTTATTATTATTATCATCGTCGTCTGATATAATTACACGATCGAAAGTCGAGAGGGTGCAAATCTGGGAACGCTGGGTGATGCTCTAGAGAGCCGGAGTATCGACTATACCGCTGCATGATAATATTGTTATAGCCGAAGGCGGTTGTGTCGCTGCAAATTGTTGTCGGAACAGGAGGAGGAATTTTTTGACGTTTACCGCCACGCCTGCAGTACAGTACCATCGCGAAACGTGACAACGGTCATAACCGGGAAATTGTACATTTTCGTAAAGTATAAAAACAATGTGGGCGTTTGTTCTTTATGGCATGCCAGTAAAAAAAAATCGTTGATTCTCAGAATATTACTAAAAGACAAACCCCCCCCCCTCCGATTTGGCAGCAAAAATATTACACACTTTTTGTATTATGTAATCTAATCAACTTTCTTCGAACGATCCAAAATCATATACAATTGTTATAATATAGACTATAGAGTGCAAGACATATATTTAAACTTAAAATATAAATATAACTTATACATTAAATGCATTTTTAGCTTAAAGTACACAAAACTGGTGTTCACTTTTGTGTTCATTGAAACCCCTGGTTTTAATGAAGATTTTATGAAATAAATTTTATGTTGAGAGCAGTGTAGGAAGTAGGTATATTATGATTGTTGATTAGGAAATATGACTATTATATAACTAAATATATTAAAGCATTCAATTTATTTTAAATAAAACAACTTCTTAAATTAATTTATTTCATCGCGTTGTAATTTCCCATTAGTAATAAAGGTATTAATATTAATAATTCCTACTTTATTATTAACATAGGTTTAATATTTTGATTACTGTGGTCTGTGATTAAATTGTTTGAAATCTATCTCACTTATAATTTTTTTTTTAAATTGACCATACGAAAATGTTTGAAAGACATCAGCATTACATTATAGACATAATATAATGTATATTAATATATTATGTATTATAATATAGGTACCTACACGTTATTTTGGCAATAATATTACAAATACAAATTTCGCATATCAAGCGAATACTCGAAAAGCATAAATAAGAGAATATTGATAGGGTTAAATTACAATGTGTATTTATGACGGGTGTTTATAGTATCCCCTAATGTTTTTTTCCTAAATCCACCGCTGATTCTCATGACTGATACACAAAAGACTCGAGTGATTTTTTTTATAGAGCCATTATCAAAGGGATCTTTTGTTTCTAACAATAACAGTTTATGTATAACCACTTGTGACCTTAGAATTTTTAAATGCATTGTATAAATATATGCGTTTGTACTTATATAATATTATAGTTTATATTAATGTTTTATTGAGTAAAATAAATGTTGCGATCAGTTATTTTTTTATACACATAATTAATTTTTTTTTCTAAACATTTATAATAAAACTATACAATGTTTCATGATAATCGTAGATAGGTACTACCTACTATAATAACGTACTGTGCAAGTGCAATAATGCGAAATCAATCAAATCCTTATAAAATAAAACTTAAGTTTTTAATTTTTAAATTAGCTCTAATAAATGGGTATCCATACTACCTACCAATAAATAACAAACAGAAAACAATTAAATATTTAAAAAAAATCAAGAACACGGTTTATTTAAAAGTAGTAAAACAATAAAATTGAGTTTCCCCCTTTTTCCGAATGGCAAATGGATGTAGTATATAATATTCTTTAAATTACCTCCCCCAAGTGTAAATTCTCTATATTGATATTCATCACTTTTTCGGCACTATATCATGACTAAAGCCATTCAAATAACGGCAGTCATACACAATGGTCCAATTCTCAGTAACCCTATACTGGACCCGCCTAGCTTTATAACAGATGGCCTTGTATTTAGAATACCATTTCAATTGTTTAAGTGTTCCATAAATGAATGTCAAATTCACCTCTTTATGTGATTGTACACAGAGCCATTATTTAAAATATAAAAAAATGTTTTTCAAAACATCGCAGGTTGATTTGATATATGACATATATCCACCAAAAACGATGTGTGTAAATAAAAAAACTCGACGATCTACTGTGTAGTTGTCAAGTGTACCTTGTCATTGAGTAGACCAAGGATGTGTTGAATTTTAATTCAATCATTATTTATTGAACACAAAAAACGATTCAGAGCAATGACGGTCTGTCACCCTAGATTTCTAAGGATATTTCGTTGTTTATTTATATTCCTATTAGTATTTTTTTCTATAGTTCCAAATATTTCTATTACCTGGTAATACGGTAGGTTGAACTAATTTTTGTCAATAACAAATAACATAATATGATAGTTATAGTATGGTTTTATATAATATTACTAGATGTTATTAACTTATTTAAATACCAATGAATTAATCTATTAAAAATAACTGTGCGCAGTATACTTTTGTATCTTATGATGGATTTTTTGAGTTAGCGTAATGGCAAAATATTATACGGGATCTTGTCTTAAGTTTGTAAACTTTTTGACTGAGTCTCCAATTTTGTATTAACACAAAAAGGTGGGCAAGTGGGTGTCGCTCTGCTGTACAATAGATTACAAGTGGGGCACTGTAATGGATGGTGTTAAATTTGAATTCAATATTATGATATCAAATATCAATGTGTAGGTACGAAAAACGATTCTGAGTCAGTCAGTCTATGATATTACTAAGTATATTTGATGATATTATTGTGAATAAATAAATAAATTCCAAGAAATCTAAGATCATATAAAAACATTAGCAAAAAATTTCCACTGCTCTCTTCCAAACTCATCAGGAGCAATTCACTATAACATCCTAACTCACAAAACTCATCGTCGATTTAAACGAGGTCGTCCCCACGACCTCCTACACTAAGCCACTTCTCAACATCCAGATCTCCACTCTACACACGCGCTTCCTCCAGATAACTCTACGACCTCTCTGCTACTTATAGTTATTAAATTATTGTAAATATGTAAATACTAGAATAATATTATTGTAATCACATTGTAACATCTGTAAATATCTTACAATCACCAATTGTAAATTATCCTTAGTACTTATAAATATTTAATTATCATGTTAATACCTGTTAAAACATAAGTATATTGTCAAATATCCCTAGACATAGATAGCCTTAGCCCTTAGGCTAGGAATGTCTTAGTTTAAAATTAAAAAAAAAAATAAATAAATTCACCTATTTACGTGGAAATTTTTTTTAAATTTTTAATCATTAGCTATAAAAGTTGAACATATTATACATTTTTAATCACATAATCATTTTTAAATTTTAAATTCGATACATTTTGTCAAAATATGAACTTTAAATGTTTATAAAAAAAAAATGTGTGCCAATGTATTTTTAATATTTTTTAATTGCTATAGTAACAGTATATCAGGAGCTTTATATTAAACTTTACACGCTTTTTGACCCAACAAACAAAATTGTATTGACATTTTTGAAAAAAAAAAAAAAAACTAAAAAAATTGAAAATTTATAATTTCCGTAAACAGTTCAAAACAAGTAAAAATATTTTGAAAATGTTATCAAGTAAAGAAATTGATCAAATAAAATAAACACAAGGTGTAAATTTCAAGTAGGTATCTATGGTTATTCTTTTCTGAATTACAATCATATAAGAAAATCGCTATATGAGAAATCGAGTAAATATTCAAAGTTATAAAAATTTGAACTTCAAACGCACATACAAATGTAATTTGACTTTCCGGTAGACATTTTTTTTTTGATTATTATTGATGATTAAGGTAGTCAAACTTATGAGGAATCTCATATTATATTTTAAAATCTTTAGTTTTAAAAAGAAAATTTTTATGAATTTCTAACTTAAAATAATTTGCACATTTTCTTGATTTTTACGCTTTTTGTCAAAATTAGAACTTTAAATGCTTGTAAAACAAAATTGTGACTGTATTTTTAATATTTTTCAAATGTCATTATAAAATATCCTAGGAGCTTTGTATTACATTTTGCTTTATTTAAAAAATGTTTGACCTAAACGAATAACATTTCATTGACATTTATAGAAAAAAGTACTAAAAAATTAGAAGTTGAAAATGTCCGTAAACCGCTCAAATCATGTCAAAATACTTTGAAAATTTTATTGTGTACAGAAAATTCTAATATAAAAATTAAGTGAAAATTACATGTAGGTATCTACAGTCATTTGTTTTTGAGTTACACTAAAAACCAAAATCGATTTTGTCAAAAACATATTTTGCGTAAAATTTCCCGTTTTCCCGTAATTTTTATTTCGTTTTTTACTGCGCTTTTGAAAACTATTGGGAATTTTGTTCTTCCAAATGCACCAACTAGATTCACTTTCCCATTGAAAAAGATACTGTTGAAGAAAATCGAAGTAGTTTTACCGGCCCAAACAGTAATGATGGACACAAAAAAAAAGTTTTAAAAAAACACACATTGTAAAATCAATTTATTCATCGCTCCGCTCAGAAACTAAAAACTAAAAATCATCAGAATTTAAAATTCCTAAAATTGATCTAAAATTAGTTTAAATTTTTTGAATGCTGAACAGTATATAGAAAATGTTAAATTGATGACAGTGTATTATTGTAAGTTTCAAAGATTATTATTTTTTGAATAATAATAAAATAACAAATATCTAATCGTAATTATACGTTTGAGTATTCAAAAATACAAACTCATAATCCCTTAATAGCATCTATATGGGTTTCTGCGAAAACAATTTTTTTAATTTCCAGTTAACAAATGTATGAGAAAGTATTCTAGTATTCTAGTACTCAACTTTCGATCCTAAGATGTAAAAATTAAAAATGTTTTACATTTTTAACTAGGTACAAAATAATGTGTACATTTTCTTGATTTTGACAAATTTTGTTTAAATTTGAATTTTAAATGATTAAAAGTTATTATGTGTTGATTATAGATTATCCTCGCTATTTTTTTATTTTGGTAAGAACAGATTATGAGAAATCTTGTATTAAAAAAATAATAAAACCAATGCATCACTCAGAATCTAAAAAAAAAAAACAACACATTATTAACATTAACCGCTCCTCTCCCTACCAGGTTAGGTTATTATATATTTTAGTTTTTGCCCAAAACTTATCAAAAATATCACTCAACGCTTAACACAGTTTTTTTTGTAATAATTAATAGAATAAATATTTATTTTTCTGTTTTTTTTTCCTATACAAATTATCATTATACATAGGTACAGCAGTTAGTGAAATTCCACAAACAATTTAAATTAGTATCCGATAAATCACCTTAAAATGTTTATAATTATTAAAAAATATTATCATTTATAGAAAACAATAAAATATACATTTTTAATAAGCAAGAAATCGTTTTAGATTAGAATGAGTTCTGAGTTTGATAAGCTGAAGGTTCTTTCTGAACCTATATTTCTCATTTTCCTAATTTCCTATACTATATTGTCAGGCATTTTCCAATGCAAACTTTTTAAATAATAAATAAATACCAATTAGGTTTCAATTTATAATATATTTGTTTATTATTAACTTTTGAAAAGAAATATTCATATTCTGAAAACTAATATAATACGGTGGTACAATAAAAAAAAATATAAAAACGTGTCACTTTAATAGTTTAATATGTATGTTTATATTATAATAGAATCTAAAACGAATGTGGTGTAAATATATGTGGAAAAACACGAGGCCGAATACATTTACTTAGTGAACATAACATATTATAACATTCAATTTCTGTTTAAGTTACTATATAGTGAAAAAACTCCAGTATGACAACTTATTTTTGGTGTTTTTATAGGTAGGCATATAGTTTTATTGTAAACAGTAATAATATTTTTTGTGGTTTTTCTATTAGTACTTAAACTTGAAGTTTAAATTGAAATCTAGAAAACGTAGGTGACGAAATATTTGCCGGAATTAATTTATTTTCTTCTATTTGTTTAAAATAATTAAAATGGGCTTACATTATTATAAGCTGTAACCAGGAAAATTATTGGTCTTCCGATGTTTTTTATTTCTTTTTTTTCAGTGAAAGTACTCTAAAAATATTTATTTTTAAACCAACGTACCTGCAGTATAATAAAATTGGTTAATATTTATAAACAAGCAGGATGAAGGTTACATAAAATGTGTATACATTTTTTAAGATTTCAATTTAATCATTTTTTTTATGTGCACCAAGTCTAACTCATATTTAAAATTGTTAATCAAAAATATAATATATATATGAAATAATGTTTATCGTAATTCATAATATTATGCCTAATATTTTTTGTTGTATGATAGGATCTACCTATTATGTTTTTAAATTCTTTATGATGAAGAGATTTTTGAAGTTATTTAATTTAAATGTTAATTAAAACTTAACAAAATATGACTATTAAGTTCATTGCAGAACATTTGATATGATGCCTTCATATATACCTTTTCATAAATTATATTAGGTACTTTAAGTTAGGTATCTATTAAAAAAAATATAATATGAAATAGCCACTATTCAATAGTGACTATTTATTTGAAAAATATTTTCCCAAACCTGAAGAAGAAATCAATTGGATGTCAAATTCTTTTCATAAAGAATTCTTTCAAACAGTTATATCATTATCAATCGAAGAAATAGAAAACTCGATTGAACTTTCATGTGACACAACTTAAAAAATGAGTTAAAAAGAAAATAACTTATTAATTTTTGGTTATGAATGAATATGAGAGACCCTCTGCCAGAGTTTCTATGGCGATTTACTAGTACGGAGCTGGTCGAAATAGTGTTTTCTTCGTACATCTGTATCAAAAATAAGTTGAATGCAGCTCCAGATTTAAGGTTAATACTTGCAAGTTTGCAACATTTGAACCTAAACTATGATAACTAAACAAAACAAGGTCATGTATTTTCTTCTGTATTTGTATTATCCAAATAATATTATAAAAACACTACGACACAGATAAAGTGTTCCCAATGCGTTGTGGAATTTTGGCAATTCTACTATAAATACGCAGAAGGAGGAAAACAGTTTAATTTGCATTTGCAGTTGTGCATTTGTAAGACGGAGACCACTCATGCGGGTGTGACGTTCTCTTAATACAAAATATGAAGTACGTTGTATTTATCTAATTACATTATTACATTATATTATATTATTGTTATTTTTTATTTCTACATTTTAAGAATAGTTATGTGAAAAAAGTGTAAAATGTATAATGATGGGTACAATCTAGCTAAATATTAAGCTTAGAGGGTGCGGAAGAAAAATAAGGCTGAGAACCGCTGAAATATAGTAAGATGCTGTGTGACCTGTCCTAGTATGCGTCCTAGTAAATGTATTAGGTAAATACCGTCATAATAAGTAATCATCATGACATTTTTTAAAATTATAATATTATTTTATTTAAAACCTAAATAACAATGACTTGTGTAATTAATGCCCTAATATATAATATATATATATATATTTTTAATGTAAACATAAATGTTTTCGTCGAGGTAGAGGTAATTATGAGTAGTAACTGCAAAATTTAATTTAATTTAGATTTTATTTCAGTATAAAAATTTTAATTGTTCCAAATTGTTTTATAGTGTAAGTATATAATGGTTATACATTCTATCGACCCAAGAAAAATATAATATACACTGTAGTAGGAACGGAATGAAAAATATAATTAACCTGTTATACTCTATGTTTTAAATAGTATTAGGTACAAGACCAAAAAGCTATACAAAATATTATGTTATGAGTGTTATGACTTATGAACCTTACAACAAGCTAAACATTTTTTAAATATTTACTGATTGAAAATCTAGTCCACTAATTACCGGATCAACTTCCAAGTTTTGCAGCATAGTTAATTGACTACTAACCAAGCAAATACAACAACTATTTTCTATTTAAATTTTCAATTAAGTAATAATTATGATTTAAAATTAAGTACCAAAACTTCCATGCGGGTGTTTGATGTACCTAACTTTTAAATAGAGTTAAGTCGATGAGTGTGGTTGCTATACACAGCAATGAATAATGCCATAGGGATACGGTGATTTAACCCACAACATTTATTTATGTGGAAACTTATTATCAATATACAAAAATTCTATATGCAAGCTGCTATACTGCAACAGATGAATCTATAGAGAGAAAAAAATTTAAATCTCCATAATATGTGCAAGAATATAGATACTTATATAGTTATTATATATATACAGCGAACTTCTCTCTTTGTAGGATGGCATCAAAAGTAACAACAGTTCGAAACACAAACAATGTTTTACTGTGCTAGTTTTTTTTTCTCGAAAAGAGTGCTCGTTTAAGTGGTGTAATTATCATCTCTGCAGTCGTCGGAACAGAATCGGATTTGGGAAACGCGTCACCGCGGTCTGAACGAGGGGTGGGTATCATTCGCGTCCGTTTATCGATTCGATAAACGCCATACGTACGTGTACTTACGCACAATATGTATATGTATCGGAAACTCTTACTCACTCTCACTCTGCCTGTATACACATGAGCGGCGGCATCGGTTTGGAGTAGGGTGCGTGCACTGACTCCAGGTGGTGGTAATTGAGGGTAGCAGGGTAGCAGATTATGTGCGAGTATATATGCGTGCCAGATGGTTAAGACGGGTTAGACCAGTAAAGCCACAACGGGGTCTCCCTCGCCGTATAATAATAATATATAAGTGTGCGCGTAGCAGTTGTAGTAGTAGTAGTACGCTATAATATATTATAATACCATGTATATATGTATATGTGTTATATGTGTGTGTGTACGTCGTGTATATTTCAATCAACAAATTAAACGGGCCGACGTGCTCCTCCCACTGTTCACCGAAAAACCGTCCGTCAAACATGATTTATAATAATTATTATTATTTCCTATAAACACGAAGCGATGGATCGCTTGAAAGGCCAAATATATATTTAATATATACGTGTTTATATACCTACGACGGGTGGTATAGTATACACTGCTGATTTTTTCGACCGCTCCCGACGAACAAACTATTTTCGGTGTGTAATAACTAATAATTATAAAAATATATATATAATCATTATACGATAATCCATACATAAAGATAATACCACTATGGATCTGGATTAAGGTTTTTTTTTTCATTTTCTATTGTTATTATTTTTTTTTTGTAAAAGTAATTTTCGATGCCGGATCGTTTGTGCGTTGCAATTCCGCCGCCGCTGCAAACCAACTTTGGTAGCAGCAAATCGAACAATACCCAGAAGTCTTTGTGTGATATTAGTGAAAACCGAAAAGGCTTTCAAATCGATTCGAAAAATATTGTAAAAGACGATGAAAACCTAAACATTTCGAAGGCTTCTAAGCCTGTACCCTGACGTATATGTATAGATGAGACGTACCATCATTATATAGCTCTTTGGGTCTTTATTCTGATTAATACTCATTGTATACTTTTTTCGTATATATAACTCATCCCTCTCCCTTTCACTCTTTGTATACATTTTTACTTAACCACGTAAACTTTTTTCAGGGGATTTTCTATGCCAACTTATATTGTCGTTATACTCAATTTGTTATGCTATGTGAAAAGTTTAACTGCTTATATACCGTGTGTTCAATTTTAAAGGTAACAGGAAATATTTCGATCGTGTGACATTGAATTTGAATCGGGGTTTTTATACTGCATTTAGGACTTATAAATACATATTTTTTTAATGAATTCAAATTTTTAATTTTTTTTTATCAGCGCATGCGCAGTAAAATAAAAATTTCTTAAATAGCAACCACTATTTTGGAGACCGGATTTCGATTTCTTTATTTTTTCTGAACAACTTTGATCTTTACAGTTTGTTGATATCTTCAAAATTGCCATGTTTATGACGGTTGGAAGTTTTAAAATAGTTAATTCGTAAATAATTGTGTGGTGGATGATATCTCTCGGGATATTGTTCAGCATAAAGTGCCGCTGCGTTACGCGAATTTTGATGACATTCTCCAAAAATTAATACCATATCGGTTTTTTCGGAATAGTTTGCCATTGTACAGAAAATAATGTGTCACGCGCGACTTACGAAAAACGTTTGACTATTCACAATCAATTTTAGAATGCTATCAAAATATCTTATTCACACAGGTTAATAGTATAACTTTCATTATAATACTATTAAAAACAAATTAAGATAATAGTAGTAGATAATTTAGTAGTTTTAATAAAAATAAATTGTTATAATAATACCTATAAATACCTATAAATTAAGATAGACCGTTGAAAAATGCAATATTTACAAATTAACTATTTTAAAACTTCCGACAGTCATAAACATGGCAATTTTGAAGATATCAACAAACTGTAAAGATCAAAGTTGTTCAGAAAAAATAAAGAAATCGAAATCTGGTCTCCAAAATAGTGGTTGCTATTTAAGAAATTTTTATTTTACTGCGCATGCGCTGATAAAAAAAAATTTAAAATTTGAATTCATTAAAAAAATATGCATTTATAAGTCCTAAATGCAGTATAAAAACCCCGATTCAAATTTAATGTCACACGATCGAAATATTTCCTGTTACCTTTAAAATTGAACACACGGTATATATATATATTTTTTTTTTTTGTTCTACGATCGTTTACGCTATACGAGTTTACTGTGTTTCATTACTTAGGACATAACATTTATTAATTTGGTTTATTATTTAATAATGTAGGTATAAACATAATCAGTAAGTCAATTTTATGTTTTTATAAATAACCTTAACTCGTCATCTTTTTTACAATGTTTAAATAGTTTTTAACACGGTAGATTATAGTCTACAGTGGTTTTTAAACAATATTGTGAAATGTGATTATGCGTTTTTCCTCAACACTTTTTCTTTTATGTGTACAGTTATTTATATATTTGAACGTAAAATCGTTTTGAAAAATACACAATGTGTTACACACTAATTAAATAGGTTTCTTTAAATTATAATTTTGTCGTTTATATTATAATTGCAGTTCATCATTTTTTACAGTGGTTGATTTTGCATTCAGATTTATTTGAGTTTTGAAAATCCTAATATTTACACTACAAATAAAATTAATATAATAAAGAAAATACGGGGGAGTGATAATATAATGGTAAAGGAAAGTTAAGGGTTGGCCAATACGCACAGTTGTTATAAAAAACAAATAAACTTGATAAAAAAATATGATTCCCGAAGGATGGACACTGAAAAGCAAATACTAAAAGTAGAATAAAAAAATAAACGCTGCAGGATCATAAAAACTAGCCCCTATGTTTATTTGCGGTGAGTATGAATATGAGTACCATGAGCCGATGGGCAAATACAGTTATGCATGGAATTATTTACGGTTCACAAACAGACACTTGCTTTAAAGATATACAAATAATTCTGAGTGTTGTAAATAGGGTTGAGGAATTATATTATTTGCAATTTGTTTTTGCGTGTACGATTTATAACTAATAAAGATACACTTACAGTATCATGACCTATATTATAATATATTTGTTTGGTACAGAATTTGCATATTTCTATGGCATTTAATTAGAAGTGTGTACTTTAAAAGTTATATCTACTTATATTTGTAATATACTTAATTTATTAATTTATTATTTTTTTTTTATATTTCTACAAACCTCAAACCAAGTAGGTACTGCTGAATCCCGGGATAGTAATCAGTGAAGTATAGGTACAAATTATTATATTATAAATTATATATTTTTTTATCTATTATATATATATTTATTTGAACAAATATTAAAGATCTATAGGTAATATTTGTTTGATATTTCCCGTAAATTAAACTTATATTTTAACTCCAATATACCCAACTGATAAATTTAGTAAGGTAGATATAAATACATATATATACAAATGTACTGTAAAAGGTCAGCAAATTATTTTTAAAACTTTTTTTTATCCAACTCAGTGGTTTCATACAATTTATAATATTTATTTTAATTCAGAAAATGTATGATATTAATACAAACCCAAAAAAGGTTTACTTAAAATAAAACATTGCTTAGTAAGTAGTATTTTAAGTATTAAACATCATAAATATGTAGTATTTATTTAAAATGTTAAGAAATATTAAACCAACGTGTAATAGATTTCACATTTTTTCCTCGCCGATGAATTAAATTTTAATTTACAACAGTCTGAGAACTAATTCAATATCTATTCAAGCAAAAATGAAATATCTAAATGCTATTTCCAAAACACAATTTTATGTTTACGGGTACTCGGTGTAAGCGTCTTAAATTTTGAATGTGAATTTCGTTGTTTTTAAATTAAAACTTATAAAGGTACATGTCTATGATATTATGAAGCAATACAACTTTATGATCTGTGAATATAATTATCCGAACAAGTTTAAAAAATATATTCTATTCACACGGACTCAGCTTTCAAGACATTGAATACGTTTTATATAAAAATTCTTTGTGTTGTCATCGCCCATTAGTGTTTCTATTTCTATTTGGTTGCTTTGTGTTCGCTTCGTTTACATTATTGATGATTCTACCAAGACCGTTGGACAATTTGTCATACATGGGGATCGAGGAGACACGTGTGTTGTTATTGTTTTGCGTTTTAAAGGCGTGAAAGCATGGAAAATATTGGGAGAAAAAAAAATAAGCTCACTCAGTCATTTAGAAACACATTAGGGAAACATTTACAATGCAAGAGATTTGTACGGGTTGCATTATTGTGAAGGTCTGATGCGTGTGCAGTATTATATTGTGAAGTCTCGTGCGGCACAACAATGGCAGTCGCGAACAATGACAACGTAAGTCACGTGCCATCTTTTGGGTGATATAGAACACACGGGCGTGGTGTTCTACATGAAAATCAAACAGCATTTTTTTATTTTTCAGCGCATTTGTTTTATATAATATAGTACAAAACAAAAACAATTTGTGAACACGACGTAGTAGCGTTGTAGTAAGTAACCCAGGTTAAAAAAAAAAGGTTTGTGACTGGGTTAATATAATATAAAACAACTATACTCAAAACTGTTTATCACCAAATACTATGCTTAAATAATATAATATTCTGACGCCGTAAAGAGCTTAAAAGGACTACGCTACCCATACATTTATTGTCTCCGTCTTGTACAAGCACGACATAGCAAATTGTCGTTAACTAGTTTCAATAGCATGCTGTTAGTTTTGATACTAGAGTGAATTATAACATATTTACTATTTAGATAATAACATTATCTGTGCTTAAGCGTTGACTTTAAATTCGATATTTTAATTTTCTATCGAGATATGAGCATTTTCAATTTTTGATATTTCACATACACATATCTTACTTAAAAACGAAAATATTGAAAAATCGCCAACGCTTAAGCACAGATAATATTCTTACCTAAAAGTATGATAATAGGTCAATTCACTCTAATATTAAAACTAACAACACACTATTTAAACTAGCGAATGGAAATTTGCTATGTCGTACGTGTGTAAGAAGGAGACAACAAATGCATGGGTAGCGGCCTATTAAGCATTTGAAAGACAGCACATCGTGTAATAAATTATTTTCAAGAGAAATCTCTAGCATCGGAAGTTTCTGTGCATCGTAAATATGTTGGTATTTATCATCAGATATTGGATTGTAACCAGTTACATAGGTAAGTATATATTTTTATAATTTCTAATGTATTTATATATATATGTGCGAATGTAAAATATATTTATTTTTGGATATACATCACTATTCACTATGCCATCAGATGTGCATATAATTAATTAAAGCAAAGCTGTGATATCTGTGACAAAATTAAAAAAATAATATAAATAATTAATATAAAATAAGTATTGCCTTAATAATTACTTTTACTTAGCTATGTCTAACAAGTATGAAATACTTCCCGTTCAATATACTGTATTGTTTAGATGTAACTGATGAAATCATTTGTAATAATAATAAAAACAACCTTTGCAGTTAAAGCTGTAACATGAATAAAAAAAAAATACAATAATCTTTGACAAGAAAATAAATTTCAAAAATATACATTAACGGTAAATAAATTTGAATTTAAAATATGTATTGTGGTACCTATTTATACTATTTATAGTTTAATAGTTTATTTATTTTCGTGTTATTAGGTACAATTTTACTCAGACGTGTAGATATATTATGGTTATCATACTTATAATATGTATACATATTGAATTTAAGATTTACTTAGTTATTAAAATAATTTAAATATTGTTTGTCTATAATTCTATAATTTAATTATTAATTAGTACATATTATTATGCTATTAGAATATAATAATAGGTAGTAGCGTACCCGGTACCTACATATTTGGTTACGAAATAAACTCATGTGAAATGATAAACATAGTTTTGCCCCATATTTGCATAGTTTGGTTTCAGTTAATCATTCTAAAAGCAGCGGTGTGGCCTTTGAGAGATTTGTCAACCCCATTACGAAATTTAGTTGTACCTAATTCCTAAATTTCTCTTTATGTGTACATCGGCGTTTTATGATAATCCACACCCTCTAAGTGTTCAAAACGAACAGTATGTGTGTACATGTCCCCTTTCACGGTGTTGATCCTTAGCACGCCGATCGTCGTTTGTGACTTATCCTATGGGGAAAGGTTTAGTGATAATCAATGGTAATCCCTCGACCGATTTTAACTGCTGGCCGTTTTGTAGAGGGTAAAATGGCATTTGGACTAAGTGAAACATTTGGACGTATTTCATCGGTTGATTAGTTTTCATCCTCATTTTTTTCCTCTGCACGCTCCTAATAGTCACCCGCTGTTTGTCACCGATGAGTCGAGCAGAACACTAAGACTTTGTGTAATATGAGAATACAAGGAATACGTTTTACTTGAAAATGTGACTTTATTATTCTTTTCTAAAATGGACTTTTAATACTTAAGCTTAATCACATTACAGCCACTGCTTACAATTATTATAATGTTTTTTTATTGTATCAGAAATATTTTTAGCCTAGAAAATGTTTATTAATTAACCTTTTTACAATACTAATTGATTGGTCAAGAATTGCTGTAAGTATATTTTAATTATAACTCACATGATACATTTTTCTCGTGGATCCCTCATACAAATAAATATTTATTAATATCAGTATTTTCTTAAAGAAATTAATAACTTGTAACTTTAAATGTAACTAATCGTAAACTAACTTACTGTAACTTCAAGTTGTAAACAATTTCAAATTTGAAAAGTATCTTGCATCTTGTTACTAGATACACGATGTTAAATGTTAATGTAACTTTTAACAATGTAACTAGTTACAACTAATCAAGTAACTTGCCCATTCCTGGATACAGACTGGGTGCTGAAAATTAAACCACAGTATTGCTTTGGAATGTTGTGACTTTTGATATTTAATTTGAAAGTAACGATCATAATTGAAAAAAAACTATTTTGATCGGAAATAATGGTGAAAACATGCTGATATTTCTTATAAAATGCACGAAAGTTTTCTATGGTTTTTTTAAAGACTATATTGAACTAATGAGAAAATCAAGAACGGTCTAAAAACAGTATTACAGTAATACATTATATATATAAGCTTTTTATACCCTCATTCTAACCGAAAATTGATCAGTAAAAAAATCATAAAAAAAATAATAATAACAAAAAAATATAATTTTAAAACTAATATATACATCTTGATCTAAAAGTTTATTTGAAAACATAAGTTTTTATAGTAAACAATTATTTTAAAGACATTTTTAGACTGTCAAGTCCCAAATGCTATGTGTATATTATAATAAAAAAATATGACATTTGTAATTTCCACGAAAATAAAATACAAGATATATTTATCAACATTTCTTTTTTCCTTTTTTTTTTTTTATTGAAATCATATTTTTATGTACATTGGAACCTAGTGTATATCATAATATATATTATAATTATAATTGTATACACAAACAAGTTAAATAAACTACAAGTTGAATTGTTTAAGTTTGACTTATATTTGCATGTGGTAGGTATACAGTTATATAACCTTGTAGGCATAACATGATATTCACCATAGTCCACAAAAACATTAATGAAATGTGACTTTTGTGCTTTTTTAAATATTTTTTTTCGTTTACTTTACAAAAAACAATCTTAAACACGCAAAAATAAATAATACCAAAATCCTGACATTTTCATATAGTATACAATCTTATTTTATTTTATTTTGCCCCGCTCCTTAAATTATAACATTAATAAATCAATAAACTATATTTCGTATACATTATAAAAAAAACTAAAATTAATGCAACGATTGAACAATAACATACGTTCATCACACTAATTTTTTGTCATAAAGCAAACACCAATTACAAATTTATAGGTACCTATTATTATATTATTTTTTGTATAAGTATCTAGAATTTATTTTGTGTATATTTTTGTTCAGTATTAAATGTTTTTATGCGAGTTTGTATTGCAGGTACTTAATGCACAAAAAATAAATTATATATAAATACATTATTTTTAGAAATCATAACCATAAAATCAAATTAAAAAGACGTTCGTTCAATAATAACATTTTGCGTTATTTTCTAGATATAAATTACATTTCTTGCTTTTTTTTTTAATTTTATTTATAGCGAAACTTTCATACCATTATGGAACAATGTAGGTAATATTCAAGTTTTTTTTATAATATAAAAAGAAAGAAAAAAGAAATCTCGAGGAAACTAAGAAAAAATGAAAAAAGAAAAATTAATCACATGCTAAAAGGAAGCCTCAGGTGCAAAGAGGTCTTTGTAAGTTTTAATCAACACCAGTGAACAGCAGTAACATTCATTACTTAACGGTTGGTGCAAGTGTTTAACCTTTCCGAACGCCTTTAATTGCAGGTCGAACCTGGGGAGCCCTCCAGCTTTTAAGTAGAACATATTAAAGCGCCGGAATGACTCGATAAAATGAAACTTGCATCGTATACCTTTGGCCCTTTTTTATGGTTTCGAGTAAACAAGATTACAGCAGTATTTTTACTAAAGTCAGTGAAAATAACAAGTTTTTTTACACTTTTCAAATAATAACCATTGGATGATCATTTTTCAAAGTGCCCTCCAGACCAGACCAGACTAGAAAAAATACGTTTTCTTAGTAAGATATTTTAGATAATTGTAAAATAATTTGTTTTCGTCGGAATCCTTAGAAGAAACCGTATAATAAAATAGATGACCATTGAAACCTTATTATTTATCTCTAAAATTATTTTTAGAAAACAGCAATAGGTTTTGCTCTGTATTTTATGACTAATGAAAATAAGATGAACTATATTATGATTGGAAGCATTTCAATCCGTCTATCACTATATAGAAAACGATTGTGTTGTTTAAACTGCTCGTGTGGAACAAAATATACTTATATTATTTTGCACACATAAGAGAAACATTGTGTCAGACAAACAGATAATTTATCGAGTTACAGTGCCGGTCGACTGATTTATAATATTTATTTAAAACTGATTTGTGGCACTTACTATTCGATTGTACATTTGTATATTATCATTAAAATATTGAAACGGGCAGCTTTTCAAAGTCTTCCAAGTCGACGTTCGTTTTTATATGTCACTCTTTCGTTGTTTGTCCCAAGAGAAAAGACATCGGCCGACTGACCCCTTTCACGTATGACCCTTTTGTCCATGTTTAGTGATTACATTTCCTAAAAATCCAAGTGGTTGTTGTAATTGGCCGTTTATATATATTTTTTTAACGTTCGTCTCGAAAACCATTTGCGTAATGCGTGCACTTCACTAGGTCTGCTTATAGTAATAATAATAATAATAATAATCGGTCGTTTACATGCAACTAGTATACACATGCATACACGATAACGATGACTAATAAGGGGCATCGCCGTGGAGGGTAGCCCATCATTCATGCGACTAATCATAGTAATATCCATATTGAACAGGTGGTCCTGTGTCCTTTATTATTTTGACTAGTCGAACGGTCATTTTTCCGAGTGACGCCGAGTGCTGCCGTATGTTACTGCCGATAGTTATCTTTTGCTCTGTCGGCGTGTCCCTTTTTTATTATTATTATTTATTATGTTTCGAGGATGATCACGCAAAATACCGTGAGGGGAAGGAGCCAGGACCCGTATAATACATTTTGTCGGTACTTAGAATCCATTAAACCGTAACTAACGCATTTACAAAACAGTACGGGCACAGTGCTTGTAGGTATAGGTGCCTATATTTAATTTTGCAGCAAACGTTCGTCAAACACTATCGAATACCTTGTTCGTTCATGTTCGCTAAAAGAGTGGAACATCTAAGAAATTGTATTAATAATGTGGACAAAATTTGGTCTGATTTAGTTGTCAAAGAACGTTTTATACGATTCGACGTACGGTACGGTACGAAACGTAATTTTATTTTTTAGTTAGTTTTTTTTGTGGGATTTTAAATTGTTTAATATTTCAATAATCATTCAACTTTATCAAGACCGCACCATAATAAAGGATCTACAACATCAAAAATTCAAGTTTACAAAACTAAAATCTGATTCTAGGACGGATGTATCTAATGAAATTAACTTAGACATAAATTAAGTAAAAAAATAACACAACTGTCCGTTAGTACACACGACACAAGTAAACACAGTTTGATTATAGGTGTGAATAAACACATTGTGCTCTGATATCCTCTTAAAAACAATTATTTTTATATGGGTAATAAAATAATAAACTTAAATAATAATAAAAGGTAGTAAAGCAGTAAAAATATGCCTTATTAGTTAGGTATTATATATAGCAATGAACAATTGTATTTTAAGTAAGTATAACTAATACTATACTGATATATTATACCAATGATATACCTATATTTGTTTTGTATAGTAAACAATATTATGATAATGAAAACAATTTTAAATTCAGAAGTCCTAAAAATAACTGTTTTCAATTTAACAATTCAAAAATGAATAATTTTAAAATAAATTAGAATTGCATTTTAGAAAACTAGAATATATTTATAAATATTCTAGTCAAGTAGTACCTACCTGCACTTAACATTTTTCTTATAACTTTTTTTCTGAGCTAAAGCCTTGTTAAAAAAATTGATGTCTGTGAAATTCTGAAGCGTTTAGTTAATAAAAATGGTTTTTGGAGTATTTACATGATTATAAGGTACATACCAAAAATCAAGTTTTTACTAAGGCCCAACTCCTTCTTTATAGGCAATGCAGGGAAAGTTGTTAATGAAAATAATAATAATAAAAGCCGGTAAGTGGATAACACTCCGCTGTACCTACATTTGGGGTCTAGAGAAGTCACTGTAATGGATGTGTTAAATTTGAATTCAATAATATAAAATCTTGAACGGTGCCATGAAGATGAATATTATAAAAGTTTATATTCTATCTTAGTTAAAACAAATTACAGACGAGATAATTAACGAGATATTATAGTACTTATGTATTTAAAATTCTTATTGTCTTCAATAATTTGTACTTCGTTCAACACATTTTTATTGCTTATAATATATCTTTCTTCGGGCAGTCATGGTGTCCGGAGAGAAAGGCCGCCACCCGAGCATGGCAGATACTCAAAAAAAATTAAAAAAATATCTTTCAACCTTGATTGCTGTGTGTTGTGATCATTTCTGTTATATACTACTGTTATATTATATTAATTTTTATAACCGACATTATAATATATTAATTCATTAACTAACAAAAAAAAAAAATCATTGTATACGATAAAAGATTCTGAGCGGAGACCGTCTTCCAGCCTATAATATTACTAGGTATGTATAATTTATGATATTATTGTGATGAAGTAATTAATTTTACTATTAGGCATTAGTACTTCAGTAAGTTAAATTAATTTTCGACAAAAAAATTATATTTGAAAATGTGTATAAAATATAATAATATACTTTGAAAGTATTCAAGAATAATATTTTTAAATTACAACAAAATGATTAAAATCGTTTAAATATCAAATACCGTCAAAAATTGAACTTAAAATGTCTATTAAAAATAAACTGTGTTTATACATTTTTTAGATTTTTCGGTTACAGTAGGTATGAAGTATTTATGATAATCCTTAGTAATATTTTTAATTACCTACATACAAAATAATTTGTAAATTTTCGAGATTTTGGTCAAAATTTTAACTTTAAATACTCATAAACAAAAATCCTGCCTTTGGATCTATAATATCTTTAAAAACTGCTATTTAAAAACTTATGAGAAACCTTGTATTCAATTTTCAAGCATTTCGACAACATAAAATAAAAAATGTATTATCATTTATAGAAACAAACTAAAAATATTGAAAATGTCTATGAAGAGTTCAAAACAAGTCAAAGTGTTTTGAAAATGTTATCATGTATAGAAAATGATAAAAATAAACATTTGATGACAGTTTCAAGTATCTACAGTTAATTTTTTTTTAATTACAATGAAATAAAAATAAAATGTTCTATTAAAATTTCTTAATTTACGGGTGAATATCCTTTGTAACATAAACATAAACATATACATAACATATATATATCTAAACGCTCATAAAAAATTATTTTACTCTCAGGTAAATTTTTTAGTGTAGGAAAACTTATCACGTACTATTTTGTATGAAACTATCAAATCTTAGATATACCTACATAGAAAAATATAATAATGATGGTACGGATATTCCGATTTTTTTAATTCCAGTAAATCTACGTTAATCTACGTAGTTGAATTTTAGGGATTTGACAGTTAATTTGAATTTACATTATCAGCTATTTACAATTAAGATACTAAGTTTTATTATTAACTGTGAAAAAGATTAATTCTTACAATTATCAAGATGACACAATGTACTGGAATGCATTTGATACAATTCAAAGTGACTGGGTTAAGACTAATAGTATTTGTGAGGGATTTAACAATGGATTTGATCGTTTACTTCTAGCATGACATATATCTATACATTATTTCGAAGTGGCTTAGAATGACAGAAATACTTAACTGAAATAAGTTAAGTTAATGGCAACAAACATTTTCACAATAGAAAAAGAGTAAAACAATAAATTAGATTACTTAACAGAACCAAATAATCATATTACCTACCTACAATAAAAAAAGTACTTTTTCAAGGAATAATTGCAACCAATATTTACTAAATAAATAATTTTTTATTGAACATTAGTTTTTCATTATTTGTATTTATAAATAATGTCATTGCGTTATTCATAAATCATAATAGAATTACATGGTAAATATTTGGCCGCGGTTGTGCTCTACCTACAAGTGACCTATGTACAGGTGACATGTTTTTGTTATAAAATTTGACATATCTAGTTTTTTATGCCAGTCATTTGTACATTGATTATTTATTATTATTACTATTACTATTATTAATCATTCATTATTACAATACTAGTATTTTGTATTAGTGCCCCCTTTAATACAATATTATTAATTATTATTATTATTGTTATTATCCTGAAAACATTTTATGATGATATAAACGAAGCTTACATTTTTCTTAACAAACATTTCTATGGATTTTTTTATGAATGTTGAGCTGGAATAAAGTTTAAAAAACTGTATATTTTCATACCTAGTAATTCAATATTTTTAACTTAAGATCTGAAATGTAAAAAAAAACTATTTAAATAATAATATAATTATGAAAGTATGCAAAATGACTTTAACTATGTTGCAAATTATATTGAAAATACAGAATATAGACTAAGCCATAGAGAAGTATTGTGAAATCGATCATTTTCTGAAAAGTCATTTCTAGTGTCTTTACAATGGAAACTATCATATAACCAATATTTTTATCATCGTTTATTATAACGATATAATACATTATAATATGTAACCTTAAATGCACATATGGAGAATAAATGTCAATATTGTAATGCTATTCAATAGAGCACTTCTAATAATTGGTTTTTGTATCATCTTCCATCTTTTATGTGCACTTTCTATATTGTTTGACAATTTAACTATCATAGTTTAGAAACTTAATAAATATCCGCATTAGTATGTCTAATAACGTCTTAAAGTCTCAAGGTTTACCATAAAAGCATAACGCCTATCCCTAATGTAATTTGATATAGTTCAGAATCAGAAAAAATTAAGTAAAATTAATAATCTTTATAAAATACCTATAAATTAACTCAAATAATACCTACGTAATAGCTTAAACCGTAGTATGTTAAAAGTTGCTGGAATAGTGACACATTCAACACATATCAACACATTTAAGATACTCTGTAGAAGTTAAGGAAGCCCGGGAGTGGACAATTATGTCCTAATGAAATCAAAGAACACTCATTTGCTAAATGTACTTTCGAATATTTCACTGATTGACAATAATATTGTTTATAACTGGACAAATTATTGATTGATGGAGCAATAGCTGATTACATTATCAGTAACATTGGTTTAGTAATTTTTATACAGTTGATATTGCATGGCAATTGAACTTTCAAATGAAGATGACGATCTAAGAAATATTTCAATCCATAGTCCAAAGAAGTTGAGAAGAGCCGTGAAGCATTTAATGCAATATTTGAGTATAGCTAGGTTAGCTATTTTAGTAGGTAATCATGACTTTAAAAATGTGTCCTATACTCGTACTCCGTAATTTTACAATTTATGTAATGTTATTGATAAGTATTTAAAGTAGACATCAAAACGTTGATATACGTAATATAATAATCGTTGAATACAAATAGTAGGTATTCCAAAAAAAAGATAAGGGGAGGCTTACACCCTTCCAGCTACCATGCTATTTGCGTCTATGAACACGGGTTATAACTTTTACTGTTATAGTAGTGGTAGGTACATGAACTATAATTGTGTGTTAGAGATTAGAGTCCACTATGTGCTGAGGTATAAAATAGCTAGAGCCAGAGGTGCCAATCTATATTTCATGTTATGGGGAAAAATGATGGTGTTAGACCCACCTACTTAAAAAAAAACATTTAGCTACTCTCGAATGGTGCATTATAATCACGATATACTACCTTTTAATAATAACGTTTGAGTAATAATTAAGTACTATTATTTATGTGTGGTGTATAAAATATAAATATTTATTAGAATATCGCTTATTTTATTCTGGCTTGTAGTTCATGATAGTAAAAATGAAAGTTTGATTTTTGTATTTCATAATTATTTAGTTGTTTTTATATAACGTTAATTTTGTTTTATATTATATATTATAATAAACACAGGTATTTTTTTGAAAAATAGATTTTGAAAATTATGTAGATATACACAGAGCCTGATTTATAATTGCTGAGACCCGGGACGAAAGCAAAAAAAAGGGCCTATTTTATAAATTGTAAGTTAAATTATAATTAGTAAATTCAACAATATTCGATTGTAGGGCTAAATAATTTTTAAATTATTCTTCCTTTTTTTATTTTTATTTTCTTTTAGCTGAGCCACTGAAGTATTTTTAGGTAACATTTTTTAAATGAAAAATATAACAATGTACTAACAAATAAAATAAATTACTGGGTAACTTTTTTTATGTTATTCTAATTTAAGGATTAATTAAAATTAAACGAATTAAATTCAGGAAGTGGGCCCTTGATTCGCATGGGCCCTGGACAAATAAGGTACCCATAATGTAGTTGCATAAATAACAAGGCCCTGGATATACGTTTACTTCGTGTTGATGTATAGGAATCAATATTAAAATCAGATGGTTTATGTTAGAAATTTGACTGAAAAGTGAAATATGTATTTGAATATTTTATGATGTACGTAGACGAATTTTATTTTTATGAACATATAAAGATAATTTATCCTTATGGGAAATATATATCATATACTAACTCTGTCTCTTTCCGCATTCCTTTCCACTCAATGAGAAATTCTCTTTTTCCATTCAGACCCATCTCACCTCTTACGGACATATCATCAACCACTCACCAAAATGTTACGTTGCATTTAATCTAACCAAGTCTTGGGCCTCAGAATGTATCTGTTATTGGTTATAAAATTATGCATGAACTCAAAGCCTAACAAAGCGTTTAATTATTATCAAATTAAATTTTTAAAAATGTACATTGTTTGAAAATGCTAGGTTTAAAAATCAGAATTGGTATCAGATATCAGATATTTGTCCACTGGTGGTATGAGTGTGAAACCGTAGTGATAGGTAATAATTGTATTAATTGTACATAGTATAATGGAAAAATAGTGTGTGATAACTCTGAACGTGCAGATTAATGAACGTATACACAATCTATTATCTTGTGTTTATTATCTATATTTAGTGTATATTTAGATTTTTAAAATTGATTTCAATGGGTATAATGTAAAAAGGAGATTTGTATAAATCTATATAAAGGATACATTATGTTGTATATTGCATTATTTATTCGATTATTCTAAATGCATGTGATGACTCATTTAACAGTAAGTAAAGACAGAAAGACTCTATTCCACATGTGTATAAATTAAGATAAAGCAGGCGTCACTGGTTTCCTCCGAAATCGATCTTCCCGTTTACCACCAGTATAATATAGTAAATATTAAAATATATTTCCATATTCCACCACAAAAATTCAGTTTTTAGATTTTGGCAACCTTGTAAGAATTGATATATTATATTATTATTATAGACTAAGAAGAAAATAATATTTCCACAACATATACCATTCTCCATTATTAGGAAAGATACAAAAAATTACGTAAATATGACTTGATAAAGTGATTTAATTAGTAGCAAATAAGTGTTGTAATGATTATAATATTAATTGAAACCGTAGTATTTTATTATCTCATAAACTTCCACTTGCATAACTTATATGATAAAATGTTTTCTGTGTGAATAAAACTAAAATTAGTTATTTGTTTCGAATATTTGTGTAGTATTATTTTGTAATAACTAATAATATATTTAAAATACATAGTATTTATTAAAATTGTAAGTATTACTTGAATTGTTATTTTTTAAAATGTTTATTAATAATAACCAATTAAGTATTTTTAATTATTTATTTTAGCTTAATATTTTTAAATTATTGCCAGTTATCAATAACTCCACATTTTTTTTTTTATAGTAAGTGGTTACTAAATTCTAATACTGTATTTTTTGTTTTAGATAGGTAATGGAATTATATATTATTTGATACGGGGGTAACGGACTTGTTTAAGGAAAACAAAAGGTCAATTTTGGAGGAAAAGTGGAACATTCAGAAAAAGTAGGTGAGCGTAGGCAATTTTGACGTAACTATCTATAAAATATATTATACCTAAAATATCTAAAACAAACTACAAAGTCACTTCATGCTGGGCCACAAAGAACTTATTCCAACAACAATCGAATTTTCACTCATAAAACAACATATTGCAATAATTTTTACATACATTTGAATTATAATAACAATCAAAATACTCAAATATTTGCATAATATTACGATACGTCATACTTGATAATACTTTTTGATTTTATGAACTATATCGTCAATGTCCTTATTTTCATACTAGATTTTTAAATAGCATTAGTTGAATTTCCTCTATAAATGCCATTACCTATTAATAAATATATTTAGTTTTCTTATCATTTTTAATGCATTCAAAAATATAAATATTGATTATTTACATATTTATATAACAAATTACATAACTTTTATCCCTTATCCCTTTATATACCTATAGGAACAAGTGTATTTACAATCAAGATAATAATGTAAATGTAAAATTATTACCATTCAATCCGTTTTGAATAAATAATTCTATTATCGAGTATCTAATTAATATATAAATTGACATAAATATAAGATAATATCAGCCAAAATGATATATTTTACTATTTCAATGAGAAAATATTATAACGTGAATATTGTTAAATTATAATTTTGTGTAATAAGTACTTGAAATAAACTATAAAGTATAAAGCATGTAATATGCGTATGTATAGATACCTACCTACCAATCATAAATATTTAATCAATTAAGGCTTAACCGTTAAGGTATACTCAGAAATAATATTTTAAGGAAAATACATCCTTATTATTAATTGAATTAAATTAAAAATATTAATAATAAAACAATACATCGTAATTATTGTAGTAATACAAATATCCAGTTTTAAGGCTTATATTTGCATGAAGGTACACATGGACTATTTATAGAAATAATATGAACATTACCTAAACATTTATCACTGAATAAATCCATATATATACTCAATTGTATCCTATAGGTAGGCTAAATCCATAATAACATAATATTATAAGTTTGTAACGCACCTAGGACTATTTACCATTTCGTGAACTTAGGTCTATCAGTAATGCGATTTCACGTTCAAGTTTAATAGTCAATAGACACACATTTTATGTGTTCCATTAAGTGGAAAAACGTACGGTAGTTTTTGGGGACTTTTTGTGAAATGGATAACTATCTTGAAAAGTTCATAGTCAAGTTATTATTTTCATTTTTGGGATAGGTTATATAAGAACATATTTAAATATCGTTTCAATACAACAAACTTTATGTAGTAGTGAGTAGTATACGCATTTTCATTTGGTATGAAATTTGATAGGTATATTTTCTGAATTTATGATAGGTTTAAACATTCACCACGTAGACAAAAACTAAAAATAATTGGTAATATTATAGTAGCTAGGTACTTTAAAAAATAGAATATTTAAACTATACTTTCTGTCTGTTTATTTTCCAAACGTATCACTTATGCGGTAAATATATAATGAAAATTAACTAACTTTTCACTAAACTTGTATTTCTGGTGGACATATCTAATAGACATGGTATAGACATGACAAGTTGTTTCCTAAAAGGTGAATGTCAAAATAGATGGTGTATAATATACTTGCACCAAATGTTTGGCTATCTATAGTTTAAACATATGTACTTTTTAAAATTTAAATGATAATAATAGCTATCATTATAATTCCCGTGGAATTAACTCATTTTATTTCGAATGAAAACTATTACACAATGTTATTTATTTAAATATTATTCTCCACGGCGCATTATACATATTATGCATTTTATAATATACCAAATACATAATCGGTGTAACATACCAATTTCTATGCCACGAACTTTAATAAAATAAATAAATAAATATTATACTTAAATATATATTTATGTAAGGATTATTACATGAACCTAAAAAGAAAATTACCTTACACCAGTGATACGGTCAAAGGTATTTTATTACAGACAAAGAACTTGATTATAAAATAAATATGTATATTCAATTTATCTACTGGAATCACTTTTAAATTAAGTATAACTCTCGAGAAAAAAATTATTCCATTTGCAGGTTTTTTTTAGTAAGATAAATATAATGTTATACTAAGTTTATACTTTTATAAAAACGTGAAACTTCGAGTTTTTCCTAGATGATTGATTAGTATGTCGGTTTCTACTGTTTCGTGTACCTACCAAGGTATATATTTTACGAATCTAAAAATAAACGTTTGCAAATCAACTATTTAAGAAACTCTGCTGCGGGAAGTAATTTTGTAGGTATAAAAAATGCTATAAAAAGAAATGGACCGATCTCGATCGCTTATGACATAATATGCCTTATGTTGTTCGAACAACGCTAACTCGTCCTGCAAATTTAAATCCCCGGATAATTATACTACTTATGTGACATTTTGTTCAATCGATACACGAGCATCCCATTAGAGACAGGATCTCGTCATCGCTTATATACGACATTATCATAATAAGATATAATCATCCTGACCTAACCACTCGAGGTTATCGAAGCCGAATACCGCAATAGCGAGACTTACCTTCCAGAGCCTTGTTTCGGGCTAGCAGTGCGAGCAGCACATCCGGGTTGTGGGCTGCAGCCTGTAGTTCAGCGGTCGGCCTATGGTGCAAATGATGGCCGTGGTGGCCGTGAGGGTGCAAGTGCGGCAGCAGCGACGATTGTGGTGCTCCTCCGGACGGCGGTTGTTGCAGCACCGTGGACATACCGCCCGCGATGTACGCTGACCCGCCGGTTGTCGTCAACCGCCGGCTGCAGTGGTTGTGGCGGCGGCGGTGGTGTCGTCGGCTGCGGTGGCGGTGCGAATGGATGCACCAGAGGCCGTCATCAAAAGCGACGACGACGGTGTTACTAACTGCGACCCGGTTCCACCAAGTGGCTGGCGTACGTTGACGGTGCAAATGTCTCGAGAGGCGGCGGAAGCGGCGCGGTTATCGCGTGTGGGTGCGTGCGTGTGCGTGACCACGCGTGGCGGCCACAGCGGCGACGTGTGCGTGCGCGTGGGTCGCGACAGCGGTGGTGGAAGTGGTGCGATACTGGAAGATTGTACGTAGTTGTACACAAGGACTGTAACGCGAGCTTTTATCATCGGGCGGCGGCGGCCGAACTTTCGCCGGCTGGTGGTGGTGGCGACGGCAGCGGCGGTGGCGATGAGGGACGGTGGTGGTTTTGTGCGGCGGCGGTGGTGGAGGCTTGGCCTCTGTGTTATGCGATTGCGGCGGCGGAAAGCGTGGAAAACCGAATGGGTACCTCGCCCGGATGTGGTGGCGGGTGAGGGTGCTGCGATACGCGCGCGCGCTCTCGCCCTAACACTCTTCGCCCCGCTTTCCACATCGCGTTTTCCCGCCACTGTGGCCCGAGGGGTTTAATTTCGCTAAGTGTCGGCGCGCATATACATGTACACACGCACCGACCGCCGCCCTTCCACCCTCATTTGTGCTCGGCGTCCGTCCCTCGTGGAATTACCGCCATTGCGCGCGTTCCAGCGGCGGCGCGTGCGCGGTAAAAATCCAGTCGCCACGGTGGTGGTTTTTGCCGGGTTTTCTTTTCGCCCCCATTCTCCTCCCCTATAAATCCACCCCTCACCACCATGTCACTCCACCGTGTAACTTCAGACCGTTTGCACGCCGAGTGCGCATCCTATGTCGCCGGAGGACGCGCTGGCAAAAAAAAAGGAATTGAAAAAAAGAAAACGACGGGGTTCCGTGAGCTTGTGTATACTTACAGGGGGTGAAAACGGTAGGGTGTGTTAGGTGGTGGTGAAGAGGATATGAAAATGTACACGGTCACCGGTACACCGCGCATCCAATAGTATATAGGTGTGCTTGCGAATGTGTGTGTGAGTGCGAATGAGTGTGTGTGTGAGCATACGTAATAATGCTTTTTCCCCAGTTTCTCTCTCCTTCCAGTCACATCCCAAAAGCCAAACTAACGCAGTGCAGTGGTATACGGAACCGAGGGAATCGAGAGGAGAGAGAATAAACGTCGCCGTCGCCGCCACCGTCGTCGTCGTCATCGGTAAAAGAAGCGCAGGACTCGTCGAATAAATAATAATATCGATGTAAATGAAAAAGCTTAGTGCGAGGGGGAAAAAAATACATACCAAAACAAACGACCTCAAACCCTTCAGTTTATGCTGTTATACGATAGAACTCCTAAAGCTGAGCTCGATGTTTGATATTCCTCGTACAAGGGATTGTTCCTTTAAGTTTTTATTTTATTTTATTAATATTATTTATTCTTAAAATAATTATCTCGATGTGACTAAAAGCTGTAGTACAAATCAGAAAATGATTGTACTACCTATGCAGTCGTTCGGTCGTAACCAGTGTTAAATAAAAACGATAGTTAATATGCACGAAATTAGTTAATATTGAGGTTTACACTGAATCGGATTATTTAAAATATATTCAACATTTCAAAACTATATGATATTATATTATTGTAATACAATTATGCTGAATCACTTTTTTAAATAGCGTATTTTTATGAACCTGAACGACGCACTTTTACGTAGACGAAATGAACAAAGTATATGATATTAATAAATCGAACAATGGTTATCAAAGTAGCTTTTGTGCAATGTAACAAAACTACCGCCGATGGCTACATTCAGACGTGCTGCACTAGTATTATGCTGGATTATCGGGATTTCACTTTACTATAATACGATCCATTTATAGAGCTACATACATTTCTTTAACGTATTAAATACTAGAGTAAATTTGTAATATTGTATATGACTAACTTAATATTAAATTATGAGCGGAGCAATGAATGTTTTGGTATTACAATGATGTGTTTTTTTTTTTTATTTTTTTTTTTTTGTGTCTGTGTTTAACACAATCCATTACAGTGACCCACTTGTAACCTACTGTACAGCAGACCAACACCCACTTGCCCACCTTTTTTAAATGTAACTAATGATCTAAAATCTAAAAAAATCGTTTTTAAATAGTAAAACATTTATCTATATCAAGTAGCTTATTTTTCAGAATTTTTAAAAATCAATATTTTTTTTAACTAAATTAATTTAGTACTTAAAATTTTTCAAAATATGATTTTTGGGAATTTCCTAACATTAATATATTTCTTAAATTATTTATTCAAAATATAATTTTCATTTTTTTTTCATACTTTTAAGTAGCATCAATATTTTTTTTTTCAGGTCTTCCTTTTACACCCTGTTTAATATATTATATTGAAATGATTAATAAAAAATAAAACTGTTTCAAGTCACCTAGATTGACGCTATATTCCATATTTATACTGATTTATAACGTAAAAAATTATAAATTCATTGAAAACAAAATTTATTAAAGATATTGATGAAATTGATCCACTTAAATCTTCTGAAAATATCATTAATTTTATTTAACTTTAATATTTTAAGGAATATCAACATTTGATTTTTCAGTTTTAATATAAATATTATACCTATACCTACTTACCCAATATAATATTGTGCGTTAAAACCTAATCTGTGGTAGATAGTAGGTAAATGGTAGGTTGTAGTAAATGTATGAAACATTTTTCGTATATTTTAGATTACGATTGAAGCAAGCAATGTATTGGTTTGTCAATGAACGATGATGTGTGTTTTTAGTTTTCTATTAATATATAGTGGTTATCACTGTATTGGGTAGGTAGTAAAAATCTCACAAGCACATAACATAAATTAAGACGTTAAACAATTTCGAAAATTGTTGGGGTTTTATTTTAAGTTAGAATTACAAATATTGTTTATTTAGGTAGTTAGTTTAGAAATTCAGACTAATGATTTTTTGATTAACATTTTATCTAAGTGTTAAAATAATTTATTTTTGGAGAAAATGATTTTATTTTAGATTAAAGTGTGTATACAACCATTTTTGGTTTTAAGGCTTAAAAATGTATTATTACATTAATAATAACACACAAATTATATTATATTCATTAAAATATAATTTAACTACTTATAAAGAATTATTAATATATAGTATATATTGTATCCCTTCTACATCAAATTACCGAAATTCAATCAAATTTATATAGACACATAATTAAAAATATCTTATGAAACACGGGAATAGGTACTACATTCAATGCGTCAAATGAAATGTTATAATTTTTGTTGTACTTACTAATATCTAATTTTCTAATTTTATTTGTTTCTATTGAATAAAACAATTTCTTACTGAAAGAGATTTTGTATTAATACAATTTAATGAACCTGGTTGTCACTACATAATACCTGATTATAATATAGAAAAATAAAAGTAAGTATTCCGTTTTAATTACAAAAATCCATGAAATAATAATTAAGTGAAATTATGTACAATAAATTAATGCTATATATACATTATACAAGCCCTTGTAAGCATTTGAATGGATATATATGCCATCCAATGAAACATTTAAGGGATGGTTCATGGAAAATATACAATAATAATTTAGAATAATAAACATCTTGAGTAAAATTATTTTATTGGATAGTGGATAGAGTTCGTGAAGGGTGTAGCGATAATGACCCATAAGTTGGGGGGATTTTTAAAAGGGGGTGAAAGTAAAGTAAACTTAATATACCCAGTATTTTCATTTTACTATTTAATATTCTTAGTATTGATTAAATTCTAACAATATTTCTTGGAACTTGATTTTTTTTAAAGTATCTACCTATATAATATTACAATATTTATACACTAATTAGTAATTACTAAACCTAGGTAATAAAGTTGTTTGTATAGTTAATTATAATAAAAATAAATGTAAAATTAAAATTCTAATCAATTAATATAAATTCTGTTTGTCATAATTTGTCGTTACATTGTAAATAATAATGAAAGTAAGACAGGATACGAATCCAGACCACCCGGTATTAGTCACTCGTCTCACTTCGCTGACTTCGGTTCAGCAAGGACAATGGTGTATATAAGTGAACTAATATTATTTTAATGAAATTCGGTATACTATACTAATATAGTTATAGTGTAAATATAGGATGTTCTCAACTAAATTAAAACCAATAATAATATAGTCTTAGAGCTTAAAAATTCGCCGTAATTCAAACTTTATAACCTATGAAAATTAATCCGAAAACGGGTGAAAAGTTTTGAAATTTTTTTCACGTCTATATGATAATGAAAAACAATAACTTTTAAATATAGCAACTCTCGGCGATTATTATTAATCCTAGTCTTATAAAATATACTGTGATGAAAATTAGTGGCGGTTCTAGGGTTTTATTTTTTGAAGGGGGGGGGGGCATAAGCATCACACAATTTTTTTTGGATATTAGATAATAAGTACGTATAATATCCAAATACATTCAAATGCTTCAAAACAGTAAAATAATATTATATAACCCACATGGCAACATTGACCATTGTCCGTTAATCGTATTAACCACTCAACTGTGACAATAATTGTAAAAATATATGTACGTATTAAAAATGATTTATTTTAGAGCATTTATCATATAAACTTTATTTTTATTAAACATAAAAATGTTTTAATTTTAAAATTAATATATAAGATTGTACAAAATAGTACAAAAGTCAAAAGATAAAAAATCTCAAAATATGAATAAGTACCTAAATTCAGTGGCGTTTTCAGAAATTTTCTATGGGGTGGGTTCTGAAAATAGTACAAAAATGGATCCAATATGGTTCAAAATAAAATCTGAAAAAGATCACGATTTATTAGTAGGTAGTACATAACTTTATGTGTACAGAATACGGGACACAACTGAATATTATAAATGCATCCAAAATTGTATGTGGTATTTTGAAGATTAAGACTGATGTAGTAGGTATTATCGAAGAACCACCATCACCCAACACACGGAGTTGAATTAGCTAATCGTGGTTTTCGAAATAAATTGAAAGTTCCTAAATAAGAAATAAAAATATATTTATAAATTACCATTTAGTTGACAATTTGACATACGATTTCCCGTTTTTATTAATAAAAATGCAGTAGTACAAATTATAGAATATAAAAATATAAATGTACATTTCAAAGGATATTTGTACATGTTCGTGAAGTTGGCACCCACGGCTTTGAGATATCGACTTCAAACCAGTGCCAATCTAATTATGTTATATTCCTAACTAGTCCAGAATAAAATTTTGTTGCAAACATTATTTTCATTATGGAAAAATTAATTGTTTTATTTCACACTTTATTTAATCTAATTTGTAAATGCCATGGTATTTCTCAATCCGATTCTTGCTGAGAAGATATCGATAATATATATTTTGGGTCTGATTGGAGCGCGGTCCGTAAGCTGGAACCCCTTTTCTATAACTTATCAATTTGACGATTTCTGCTAAATATTTGATTATGTTACAAGGTGTATCAAACTGCTCTGATATACAATCGTTTTCGAGTGTAGCTGCTTTACTAGCAGTCAGTTGCGTCACTAGGAGTAATTGTAGAGGGAATTGTTGTAAACTAGAGTGGGGAAAGGTTGAAATTTAATAAATATATTTTACCTATTGTGTCTAAAAATATAGTAGGTAGAGATTTTCCCCACATATTATTTACCAATAATAAATGTATATTGTATACATATAAATATTATATAGCAGTCTTGAAGTTTTGTATAGGACTGTAAAATACTTGAAAATATATTAAGTTAGTACTACCCAAATTATAATACGCAAAACTTTAAGTGTACCTATTGCAATTGAAATATTTTAATCACAAATTAGTAATCACAGAAAACGCACACAAAAAAATAATATATTCCATGCTTTGAACAAAAAAAAAATGTGTTGTAATATTCAATAAATTAAACCTATAATAAAAATATAGTTAAAATATATTTTAATTTATCTTTAATTGCCCAATGTTCAGCCCATTAAAATCATTGATGAGGCGTTATCTTAAAAATAATATTATAAACGATAAAATATGTATTTGTTTTTTAAATTATCATTTTGGTGCGGGTTGCTCGGATTTTCCATACAGATAATAATATAGCATATTATACCATAGTGGTCTTCATCCGGTGGGTCGTATCCCAATTTCGGGTCGCGTGAGCTTCACAATTAAGACACGATAAACTTTTAATAATTAAAAAGGTAAATATAAAAAATGTATTTCGTTGAGTTATACGAAGCAAATACAATAAAGTATTAACACGATAATAATAATACTAAATTAATTCAAATTTGATCCATTTTTACACATAGGTACCTATAAAACAATAATTAATTATCAATGGATTACAAAAAATAAATAATAACTAAAATGGGTTGTGAGTAGGTAGGTACAATCAATAATGTTGAAACCATTGGTCTATCCAATATAAATGTAGTACTACACTACATTCAGAACTATATTGTAATTTGAGATAATCATTATTCGCTTGAAAATTGCGCAGGGGTAAGGGTGAAAATGTATAAAGTAATTCGATTACCGTGAACTAAAACCTCGTTGACGGCATCTAAACAAATTAACTTTTTTTTAATACTATTATATCTGTTATCTCTGTGGATTTAGCCAAAGTGCAACGATTAAAGAAAATGGCACTTAACAAAAGGGTCTTTTCCAGGTGATGCTAGGGAAAAGGCTTTTAATTTCCCATTTTATAGTTAACAGTAAAAATTAACGATATTATGACGAACACTTTTGAGTTTAATGTTAGTTAAATAATGTATTACCCAACGTGTATAGGTACTGTATTTATGTTTTTCGTGATTGCCAGTAACTATATTTTTTAAGATAAAGATTTATTTTTATATCTAACTATAATTAATATTATAATATATAAATAGTAGGAAGTGACGGTTTGGGAAGATAGAGTTCAGGAGAACCATTGGAGAACATTTGGAGTGTCCAAACATTTTATATCCACTGTATTTGTTACGGTTAACTTGTGAATTTCATTTTATTAATAATTATACCTTAAATGGACAGTATAGATGAATTGTGTGTTTTACCCTTCTCCCGCTACAAAAAAAGATAAATAATCAGGTATGAGGATATCAGCGCAATATCTGTTTTCTCTCTCAGACCCACTCGCAAATAGATAAAACGCTTTCACCTAAAATCGTTTTTTCATGATTTTTGAGTAATCTTTGAGTAAAATCACCCATTACAAAAACGATAGAGAATAATATTTTTGAGGGTATGACATATCGATTTGTCTAAATATTGTCTCAAAACAATTTAAACATCATTTAAACGTACATTATTTTGTTGATTTTTTGTTTTCAAATAACTATAAATATTACTTTATAAATATAAAATCGATATGTCATACCCTTAACAATATTATCCTCTATTATTTTAGATTCTGAGCGGAGCGATGAATGTATTGGTTTTACAATGATGTGTGTTTTTTTTTATATTTTTTTTGTGTCTGTCATCACGTTTTAGGACAGTACAAGTGCTTGGATTTTCTTCAACAGTAGCTTTTCTGATAGGAAAGTGAATCTAGTTGGTACTTTGGGGGGTCAAAAGTAAACGTTTTCCAGTAGTTTTCACAAGCGCCGGAAAAAACAACATAAAAATTAAGGAAAAACGGGAATTTTTACGCAAAATTGGTTTTCCAAAAAATCGATTTTGGTTTTTGGTGTAACTCTAAAACAAATGAACGTATATACATGAAATTTTCACTGGTGGTTTATATTTGCATTTTCTATACACGATAACATTTTCAAAATATTTTGATTTATTTTGAACTGTTTAGGGACATTTTCATTTTCCATTTTTTTTTAGTTTTTTTTATAAAAATATCAATACAATTTTATTTGTTGGCTGCGAAAGCTTGAAAATTTAATAGAAGGCTCCTAATATATTGTTTCAAAGGCAGATGAAAAATATTAAAAATCTTTTAACAATTTTTTTTTATAAGCATTTAAAGTTCAAAAATTGTAAAAATATGGAAAAATCACGAAAATTAGCGAATTATTTTGAGTTAAGAATTCGTAAATTTTTCTTTTTAAATCTAAGATTTGAAAATGTAATACAAGATTACTCATAAGTTTGTCTACCTTTATCAATAAAAAAATCTCTACCGGAATGTCAAATTAAATTTTTATGAGCGTTTGAAATTCAAATTTTTACAACATTGGATGTTCACTCGATTTCTCATGTAGCGATTTCCTTATTTTGTTGTAATTCAATAACGAATAACTGTAGATACATGAAAATTTCACTGAATGTTTAAATTAGCGTTTCCTATACACCATACAGTTTTGAAAATATTTTGACTCTTTTTGAGCTATTTACGGACATTTACAGTTTTCAATTGTTTTTAGTTTTTTTTTCTATAAATATCAATAAAGTTTAATCTGTTGGGCCAAAAAGTGTAAAAATTTAATACAAGGCTCCTGATATATTGTTACAATATCAGTTGAAAAATATTAAAAATACATAGGCACAGTTTTTTTGTATAAGCATTTAAAGATCAAATTTTGACAAAATTTATCAAAATCTCGAAAATTATCAATCATTGTAATTAATAAATTATAAAATGTTCAGTTTTTATAGCTAAGGATTGCAAATTCAACACAAAGGTTCTCGTAAATAGTTCATACTGTAACCAAAAAATCTAAAAATATATTCAATTATGAACACAGTTATTTTTACAGACATTTTAAATTCAAATTTGGACGAAATTACATATTAAAAAACCTAGAACAACTATTTTAGTTATTTTGTTGTGATTGAATAATATTATTCGTGGATACTTGAACCTTCTAAAGTGTACTATTATATACCTATGATAGTATCACGGTTTTTGTTGATGTATAACGCGTTATAAGTACCTAATGGATATTTTGATATGATTAATTTTGGAATTATTATAGTACCTACCTATAGGTCAAATTTTGGCTTAGTACCATAGATATGTATAATGTATATAATATGTCTTATACCTAGATTGACATACTGTCTCCGCTCAGAATCGTTTTTCTTATACAATGATATTATATCGTTGAATTCAAATTTAATATCATCCATTATACTGTGACCCACTTGTATCCTACTGTACAGCAGAGCGACACCCACTTGCCCACCTTTTTTTAGTTTATTTTACTCAAAAATTACTTAAAAATCACGAAAAAAGGATTTTGGGTGAAAGCGTTTTATCTATTTGTGAGTGGGTCTGAGAGAAAATAAATATTGAGCTGACATCATCTTAAAGGAGAACATTATACACTTCAAATCTTTTTAGTTTATACACTATAAAATACCAAAACATGTCTTCAAAAATGTCAAAACAATATAATAATTTAATAATATAATTTAATTATATTTTGTAATAATATTTAGTGTGTTTTTATTTATTTCATTTTTATTACGATTTTAATATTTAAAGGATATACTATACATTCCTATACAATCTTTATATATAAAATGGAGACAAAAATTTGAAATAGCATCAGTTGAGAACGGCTTGGCCGATTTTGCTCAAATTTTTTTTAAATGATAGAGAATGTCGGTGAGCGGGTTTATAGCATAAATTACGGACCTAATTCATGTTAGTTAGAGATTTAGAGACAAAAACTTAGTTACACCGGTGGCGCCCTCTAGCGGATAAAAATATAAATATAAATAATATAACTAATATAAAAATCGAAAAAAAAAAATATATTTTTATATTCTGGTTGATATACATTTTTATATAGACACTTATAACTTTAGAGTAAACAATATAATAGTGGCACATTATTCATTTTACTTTGAAACATTACGTTTTAGTTTTCTAGAACTTTTTCAATCAAAACGACTATTGTTTTTTTGGAGAGAATTTTATGCTTGATCATGCCTCCTATGAGAAGAACAAACATTGGACGGCGTACACGTAATGCAAGACACATTAATAGTCACATTTTAAAATAATATAATATCTTCTTATTTATTTTATCCAATTAAATAGATAACAATACAACTAAATAACAAACTTTGAATATAAACAAATGAATAACAATCTTAAAAAACAATATTTTTTTATTAAAATTAAAAAAAAAAGAAAAACTTATGTACCTAATTTTATTGAATCAGTCTTTGATTTACAAATTATAAGCATATGATATGTGTTTACATAAGAGGATGAATAATGTACAACAAAACTATTTTTGTCAAAAATGTAACTTGGATCCTTTTCAACAAATCACCATTCAAATATACGTCATTGAGATAGCACATCTATATATATAAAACTTAAATCAAGCAAAGAGGAAATCTTTTTTACGGTTGGCTTCGAAACTTCTTATCCAATTGTTCATGCATTTTTTTTACTGAAAGAGGATATCACGAGGCAGGTTTAGGCATAATAAAGTCCGATAATGTTAGTCAATAATTAGTTATCTATATATATAAAGATGGAGAGTGAAAAATGGTCGTTACCTCATCAATCGAGAACGGCTGGTCCGATTTGGCTCAATTTTTTTTTAAGATGTCTGTAATTACCAGGAGAGGTTTTTACGAAAGAAAATTTTAAGAAAATCCATCGGAAAATTAGGAAATCTGGATGTAAAGAATACAACAGTAGAGCAAAACAGTGTATATATATTAGGTTGCTATATGGTTAATCGGGCATGTTTGTTGATTTGTATTATTTTTTATAAATTATATACATCTAAATGAATGTTTATGTATAGAATAAACCTGGGGAAGAAGACAGGCTATTTTTAAAATGGTTAAATTTGGTTTTTTTTATTCATCTGATATTAGTACGGTTAGGTTAGGTTAGGATTTTGTATTAATAGATTATATTAATCCATTATAGGTGGAACACGACAAATTTGCTATAACTTTAATACATAAGAGTTAAATCATACAGTTACGTACAAACAGCACGGGGTCCGCGATCTACCGCAGGTAGATTGCCCACCTGATAATATACTGCTGCAAATTAGAATTTTTATTCCGGCCAACGAAAAAGTTAAGATACATTTTGAACACCATACACCGAATATTATAAATAACGAATTGAACACAGTTTTAGGCATATAGAGTTGGTACATTGAACGGGAAACGAAGTGCACGGGATCAGCTAGTGAATTTATAAAATATGAGTAAAATATCATACCATTAAGGAGATATAGAATTATACCAATGGTATGTTAAAATGTATTACAAAAGGATAATTTTACAACATCTAATCTAATAATTATTTAGGTATGTTTAATAACAATAATAAACAACTAATGCATCATAATATTATAATAATATTTTGTGGCATAATTTGAGAATTGAGTTCATAGGTTCATATTTAGTACTCATATGCAGGTATTTTTTAATGAAAATAGGCTTAGGTACGCAAAAAAGTGATGTGTGTTTTTACTTTAAACACTGGTACACCTATTGTACTATAAGACTAATCAGTGGCGTGAATCATAAGAAAAATTGGTGTTGCTCAAATAATTTTAGGTGACCTACCCCTTATAATACTGTTATACCGACCTATACAATTTTCTATTTTTCGTCTATCAATACCCACCCACCCATATTTTAAGGTGTTGCCTGAGCAACACTTGGTCCCTATGTTACACGCCACTGAGACTAATTCGATTAAAAGTAGTTATAAGCATGTGTGGCCCAAAGCTAAATCCCCGTTCAGTCCGTTCAAGGTATTTACATACATGTATTGACGTATTGTACATTATTATATTTATTATTTATGTTATAGTTAGCCAATTGAAACATGATGGAGATGTATCAACAAAGCGGATACCTTTTTTTACGAATCAATTTTTTTGAGTAGACCACACGCTAGACAGCGGACAGCCATAAATTAATTTAGAAAAACAAAATTAGTAAAATAGTGAATTTATTCTACCACGATGGGGAATAAAATATAGTGAAAATATACTGTAAACATAATACTCTTGAGGGTGCAATTATCACAGCTCTGCTATATATGTACAAAAAAAAAAAATGATTTGTTTTGTTTTGTACGTCGAACACCCGGCTAAAAAAAACACCGTGTGCAATCGACCGTACTAGATACAATTTTGTGCTTTCGTAACGGGGTCGAAACATCAACGTCCCATAATAGCTGTGAAGATTTATTGCATTTACACCATTGTATTTTAAATGGCTCCATATGTTTTGATTCGATTAAAAAAAAAATAATAATAATAAAATAGAGTCTACTGTGTTACAGTATATTATGACGTTATATTTACACCGAAGCGATTTAGTTGTTAACACTCGACTCTATGTCACTTTAATGGACCTATACATATTTGTCAATGATATCTTATTAACTATAACGAAATCAGTTGGCATTTTGGCAATCTTTTCCTATAAGTAGCTTCATTATAAATTTAATTGATATTACTATTAATTGTACTATTACAATGTAGGCAGTGTCGCAATTACAATTTTGAGGCCCCGGATCAATATTTTGGAGGCCCTTTTAGTTTTTATCGTAGCATTGGCGGAAATAGGGGGGGCTTAGCCACCAAATATACAATTAGCCCCTCCCCAAAAAAAAACTTATTTTAATTGTGTGTAAACCAAGCCCTTAGCTCACATTGATGTATAAAATGTTAGCCCCCCTCCCCTGAAATTAAACTGTAGACATAAACAGTGGCAAACAGGATACAGGCATTGTGAGAGTTCATGTATCCAACAAAAGTGTTCTACCCCCTTGTCATTTTTCTTTGGTAATTGCAACTTATGTAATAAACAAATGTCTAACTAGTAACTACACTTGACTATAACAATAATTATAGCGTAATAACTATAACATTCAAATAATACATCATTATAAATTATAATATTAGATCTTAAATATTTGATTAAAAAAATAGTAAATAATAATAACAAAATAAATCCACTTATTATAGCTACATTTATTACATTTATTCATATACATACATCTTTTTTACTTTTTATCTTAGAAATTAAATATTTAAATCAGTCAGTAAATTCCATGACAGATAAAGTTGGTAAAATTGGAGATAGGTAAATACAAATGAATGAATCCTTGAAGTACATTCAAATAGAAAAAACCACTGAATAATTAGAAAAAATATAAACGTACTTTGCACTTATACCTAATCATTATATTAACAAAACTTTGTATTAATACAGATATATATATACATATATATATATATATAATTAAATTAAGAAATTATGTTTTCTTGCTTTTTTATTGGTAAAATCGTCCATTAATTTACTAACAGCTAATTCTTTTGTACGATTTCTTTCAATATTTAAAATACTGATGTTTGTAAGACGATCCTGTGATATTGAATTTCTTAAATAGTTCTTAATAATTTTTAACTTCGAAAATGAACGCTCAGCAGTGGCCACAGTAACTGGTAATGTTATGAAAATGATACATGCAGACAGTATATCATAATAAGTAGGTAGAAGCTACCATTGTATTTATATTATTGTCCAAAATACACTGCAATAGTTCTTTAATATCATGTTTTGTTTTTAGAGTATCCTTAAACATATTTTTTATGCATAATATTTGTCTTGTTATGTCACTACTTATGTCATCTTTGTAAAATAATTGAAAGTTATATGATGCTTTAATAATATCGTTTTCAGTAAACATTACAATGTTTTGAGGTACATAACAAAAAGTTAAACCTATTGGTTACTTCATATAAACTGTTGAATCTTTCTATAAGTTGAACAATTGCTGTATCAATTATAGGTAAAAAAACTAATACTCTGAAGTTTTCACTAGTAATGTCAAGTCTTCTATCACTGTTGAAATATACAATTAATATTAGTATTCAGACCATGTAAACACACGTGCGTGTACAATGTCGTTTTCTAATAGATACTTATGCAGTTACGATATAGCTGTGCAACACCTTTACTATCGCTTTCTATATTATATACGAATACGGGATGGCATCGATTGTTGAATTTCATTTTATTAATTATTTTAGGACGAAAAAGAAAATAGAACAAAAAAGTAAATATGATTCAAATATTTAACATCATATCTAATTGCTGTTTAACGTTTAAATTATTTTTCAGTATTAGTCATTAGTCATCAAAACTAACTACAGACCTCTGTAACCTTACTTATTAAAAATAAAAATTAGAGATTCCTATTGTAAAATATTCTATTTGTATTTAAAAATAAACAAACTTAATATTTTAAATTATATATAAATCTTTACATGTTTTAAGATTAAATAATTGGTTTTAACAACTATGATTTTATATTGATGTCGTTATTTATAAATTGTAATGAAATTTGCATTGTATTCCTTCAAGATTTTAGTATAAAATATTAAGTAGTCTACCTAATGAAACTGTACCTATAATTTGTCGTACTTACTTTTTTGTTTTGTTTTTTCTGGAACCATGTTATATTCAGTTAACGTTTTTTTATTATTTAACATTTTATGAATAAATAAGCTAATTTTTAAAGTTGAGTCTATACCTATATATAAAAACCACGATTGCGCTTAATAAAATTAAAATACGTCTAAATACTTGTTTGCTCCTAATTACATTACAAATCAAAAAAATTGGCAACAACGCGTGGTTAAAAAATTTATGATATCAAATTTTAGCCAACAATTTTTATTTTTGAACTTTCAACATTTAATAATTCATTGATTTTATAACAATTTTATATAAGGTACCTCTCTCGTATTTTGTTTATTACCTTCAAATAGTGGTGAGGTCTGTGAATATGTTCTCGAAAATATTAAGCGTTTATTTTCAAATCCAAACTTTGAGTTTTCACCTGTTAAAATATATTCTGATTTTTAAAAACTATGGGCATATAAATTTAAGTTTTACTGCGTGAAACTGGGTAAAAAGAGTATTTTAACGTTATTTAATTGTATTAAGCGCAATCGAGGTTTTTGTATTTAGGAGCAAACACGGCCCTCCCACAATGTGTACGTTATACTAACATGTATATTCTGTTTTATATATCAAAATGACACACAAAATTATTAATAATAAATATAAAATATTAACAAACACACAATTTAAAGCTATTCACCAGTAGTTTACTAATGTACAATATTACTATGGTGTTAATAAACTAAAAAGTAAAAGTCTAATATTAATAAAAATATTAGACAGTGTGCCATGGGCCATGGCTAAATATATGTTGGAATTAGTGTGCCGTAAGGTCAAAAAGTATTGGTTTGGACTATACTAACATAGGTAATATAATATTATGTATAATATACGAGTTACGTATTAAATAGCAATATAGCATAAATGTTTAAAAAAATAAATATTTTTCATTGTTTGACTTTTGAAGCTATAGGTACCTAGCTGAGTTTTAGTTTTGAAACTCTGATCTGGTAGTAAATACATAGTATTATAGTAAATATATATATAGTAAATACATTAGGTATACATTTTATTTATACTTTATCAAGTAGGTATCCGAACCGGTATAATAAAGTTGTACTTTAATAAGAACTCTTTGACTATAGTTTATGTATTCATTTCTACACGAAAAACACTTTGTTTTAACAATCGGTTGTTATTATAGTTACATATTTAGGTACACTAAATATACAATAAAACGAATTGCTCGGGGCAATCAATCTTTGATCACTTTGAGTGGTAAGTACACTCTACACACAGAAACCATAGGTATATAATATGTATTATTATATTATTATATTATTATATGTACCTATAAAAAATTATGTGACCGAACGCGATGTAATTTTGACATTTTGTATGTACTGTAGGTATATAATATTAATACATTTAATAATAAAAATAATTATCTGCTTGCAAAAAAAAACCACTCAAAGGACTAATAATAACACAGTGTATGTATATAGTCTTATACACCTCATACATTTTATTAGCATATATGTATTAAATGTTTTGCTATTATATATTTTTCAATAATTATTATTTTTCATTATAATATAATATAACAATACACTTAAATTAGTTGTTAATTGTTATCCATGCAGACAGTCTTAAAACAAACTATTTTCTGGACGTTTTCAAAACGGATTATAGGTACTTAAAAAAATTACACAGTTGTCGTAGAAGTCAGTTGCCAGATCAATCCGTGTGACATAAAATAGGAATTATTCTTGTTTTTTAAATAATTTTTCCCAAAAATATATGTAATATATAGCTCATACAATTAAGAATTTATAGTTAATAGAAATGCGGATGTTTATACTTCATAGATATTTTTTTATTGAAATCGTGTAAATAATTTAATGAAGCAATCGGGTACCCATCACTATAAGCGCGAAAAGACCCGGCCAGGGGGGTTCGGACGTCGCTCCGCGATCAATTTGGATACGGTGTGCTCTTATTAGTCTTATTTGGTACAGATTATCTGACTATTGTATCACTTTTATTATATTACGTGTAAAATCACCGGCACAAGGTGTAGACTGCATTTTAAAAATTCAAAACATAAAATAATGGTGTAGTAGAAGCGGGAAACTGTTGTAGTTTATTCTAATTTATAATCCAATTAATGTAACCAGGAATTTAATACTATTAAATTCATCATCATTATTCAGAGATCACTTTGAGATAAATACCAAAAGTACAAATGTAAATTAAATTAAGAATAATTAAAAAACATTTTGTGAAAGGACTACTGCTAATATTAAAGTGTTAATTATTAGTAACAAATAAATACAAATAATAAATCTAATATCGATATTTAAATAGCTTTTAACTATTAATATTCAGTGTAAATAGTTTCTGATCGACTTATATGTAAGTTACTTCTATAAAATAATTATTCATATAAAAAAATCCTAACAATTTAATGCAAGGATTCTCATAAATTGATCTTACAGCAGCCTTAAAACAATGAAAATACATTTGTACATCATTTATGCATTACACCTTCCAAATTAAAATTTTTACAACATTTTAGTTCCCTATTGTGGTGTAGGTATACTTATACTAATACAAACAATAAATTATTATTCGAAAACACAATTTCGTATACCTATTATTATTTACTAAATACCTACAACGAAACTAAAAATAGACATATGATTACATACTGAGTGCCTATAATATAATATTATATATGAAAATTGAATTTTATTAGGTACTTATCGTTTACACAGACCACAAGAAAAATAATTAAAAAAATTAAAGATCACAATCATTGTAAAATCAATACAGTCATCGATTCGCTCAAAATCTAAAATATATTCGACACATTTAAAATTAACATATTAAATCATTATTATTAATTTTGTAGTCAGCAGTATTCGGGGAAAATGATAGACTTGGAATTTTACAAATCTAGTCGGTACTGTAAATTTGATGCATCTACTGTATAAATGATTCATAAAATACAAAATGCTCTTATAAAATATGCTTGTACTTCTAATTATAAACTATTTTGGTTGTTGTCATATCAAATTTCAATGAACAAATTGTTCCTTAATACGGAACTCTTTGATATAAAAAGATTCATTATATTATATTCGTGGATTCATCATATTGACGTACCCTACCTAGTATAATATCTATCATTTATTTTCTATGGAAAATCTCAAAGTCGTTAAGCAAAGCAGATATGAGCAAGAAACTTACTGCGTTCCGTACAATTTTATTTTTCATAAATCACAATATTTTAAGTTCTGTATTCTGGAAGGTTTCCTCATCATCGTCTCAGTGAACACACGTCACGGATTTCGCCGAAAGAGTCGATGTTTAAAGTAAATCTGTTTTCACATTCTTTTGGGGCTTTAATTTACGTTTAAGACTTAAAATAAATATTTAATGACACGAGAAAAGTGCTATCCAAGTGTTGTATAAGGCACATATTTTGTTCCGAGCTAGAAATGTATAGAATACGCGAGATACAAACGTCGTCGTCGTTTTTCCAGTCGCTGGTCGTAGAATAATTATAAGTAATAGGTGCATATATAAATAGGGTAGTTGAAATAGACATATATATGTTTTGGTTTAATTTATAGAAATACATGTTATAACTGATAATAGTCATAAGACACAATTTTAAATTATAACTGGTATTTTTTTTTTCTGTTCTAGTCAAAACATTTGTCATTTGCCTGTTGGGGCCCCCTTTTTCCAAATCACGGACTTGGCCTTTTCGAGCCAGTCCGACACTACTATAGTGTATCACTTGTAAGTTGTTTTTGTGTTATAGGGTGTTACAGGGTCTTCCAAATGTCGTGTAACAAAAATGGAGAGGATCGCGTAAGAAACTATACTATACATATATCAAACGTTTTTCACATGAAATTTAAAAGGCTCTGTATACCTATACTCTATATGTATTGCATTATTGGGGATAAAATAAAATACATGTTACTTACCTGAGTCTAATCTAGCTACTTATTCCAGCCCATCTAAAATTTATGTTAGGTATAGTAAACTTATTTATTTACCGACTACCGAGTATAGGTAAACCATTCACCCACATAAATAGGTATGAACATTATACTGTCACACTAACCTATGTGTAATGGTGTATGCACTGAAGCAATAAAGTTTTTAAAATTAGGTGCAGCAGGCATGAATGCATTTATTTTTTTTGCTAATAGATATATAAAATTCTAGAAAAAAAAAACTTATTTTACATAAAAACTGTAACCACGTCCTACATGTCTAATTCGCCGTCAAACATTCTAATGTTAGCTGGTAATTTTGTTGAAAATATTGATTTTTTTAATACATCTTTGACAGAATTTTCTGTTCAAATATTAAGATATATAAAATAAAAAATTATAAAGATTTTTGTTTTTATTTTTTATTATTTATTTAAGTTTTTCATGTATTACTTTGTATTCTGTGTATACCTTTTGATAAATTTTAAAATTGTTGTAAATTATTTTTGTAAATTATAAATTCATACCTAAACTAATAAACTCATAGATATAAACATTTTGTATTATATTATATATATATAAAAAATGTAATTTGGAATTAAATTTCCGTTAATAAAGATTATTATTATTATTTTATTTGATTCATTGTAATAACTGTTAGTTATAAATAAAATGTTTTCTAAAGGTGTACACCTAATAACATTACATTTATTATCTAGGTACGTGGGGAAAGAGTCATGACGCTTGTGTCACGTATTAAACACAGGATTATAGGAATTCTTTATAAAATATATTTATGTATTTTAAAATTTGGATTAAATAGGAATGCGAATCTAACCCTGTTAGCATTTAGATCTAATGCACTCGTGGACTTTGAACAAGAATCTTCCCTGATATCTCAGTGAATAGTATTACTAAATAATATTACTCAAAACTCAATATTATTGTTAAAAGTAAAATCTTGCTCTTTATATATAAATTATAAATGTATTTAAGATTAAATACAACGGATGTTGCTCGTTTCGGAAAGACTATGTTATATCCACACTCTCAACTCATCCATTATTGTTCCTAATCGACGGATACAGACTTTATCTACCTAATTCTACTCACTATATACAAACATTTCAGGCACCGAGAGTTGCAGTCCCGACCAATTTTTCCTGTCGTGTCCCCTTCACCAACGATGAAAACGTCACATCTTACCGACCTTAACGCTGGTTACCAGACCCCAGAAACCCACCCCGTCGTCAAAAGCCTGAATGTAATACGTGCGAGTCGTTGTGTGTGTGTTTTTTTTTCTTCAATAAGTTGGCGCCTCCGCTACTGGAAACCAAACCGATGCAGTTCCTCCGGGACTTACCCCGGCGACATCAATATGGTCAAGGCTCCGGGGAATACCACACTGTGTAATTTGTTGGGGTGGTGGGTGAGGGCAGGGAAGCATACGAACATCGCGCAAACTGCAACGACACGTTTGGGAAAAAATTATTATGACGACAGCCCAAAACGTTCCTGGCCCGCCGTTCGTTCGCCACCGTTACATTTCAGTATCATACGGCAATGCTTTTCCGCCCCGCCCCGTCCCGACCCGTCGCACTCACCGTATAATAATTATGCATGGAGTGATCGATTATTTTTTTTATTGTGTCGCAACCCAAAACAGTATAGGCACCAACATATGAAAACTTTTAATTTTTAATTTTTATTTATTCTTCAAGAAAAACACATTTATGTAGGTATATAAAATTATACGGCAAGAATCGTATGGTATTGATGGTATAAAATTAACTTCTAATGATCTTCATATTTTATTTTTTAAGAATCGTTTAATTATCCTTAACTGTGCTACGCCAGTGTTTCCATAGGGTGTTTTTAGAATAGAAATAACAATTATAAAAAATTTGATATATTTAGCCCTATACATACCTAATAAAAATAATAAAAAAGTTATTATCTGTTCTTTAACAGATAGTAAATCTGAAGTATCTTAAACAGAAGTATTGTTTTAGGTTGGTGATCTACCATTGTATTTACTAGTACCTACATTGATATATCAGAACGGTCTGAAAAATACATTTTTATATCTAAGTTTATTTAAGACTCTGAGCTTATCGATGAATGTATTGTACTTACAATAATGTTTTAATTATTTCTGTCATAAACATTTGGGGTAATTCAAATGATCTGATTATCGACATCAGCATCTTTATTGATAGAAAAGTGAATTACAGATGTTGTATTGGGTCAAAATGGAAGGAAAAATGTGAATTTATACGTAAAATCAATTTTTTAAAAAAATCGTTTGATGTAACTTATAAACTAATAACTATAAACACTTGACATTTTCACAAAATATTTAAATTACAATTTTCCATATTTTCTAACGTTTTTGAAATATTTTTAATATTTTCGAGCTATTTATAGCCTTGAGAATTTTTTCTAATTTTCTTAATTTTCTTAAAATTACTGTCGATAAAATCATTTTCACTTTTTCACAAAAGCTTGAAAACGTAATGCAAGGTTACTTATAAGTTTTTTTAACAATAGTTCAAAAAATATTAAAGATACATGGGGGTGTTTATTTTTCATATGCACATTTTGACAAGATTCATCAAAATCTCGAATATTTGGGAATTATTTTACTGTTAGGAATTCAAAAAAGTTTTTCTTTTCATAGCTAGCGTTAGACATTTTAATAAAAGATCCAACCCACATTTCTACCTTAAAGAAAAAAAAAAATTACCAGAAAGTTATGCTATTTATGACAATGAGATTTTTATGATTTTTATTAATTTTTTTTTTTTAATTATTAAATTTGATTATTTATAGGAGAATGTCTTCGCTCAGAATCGTTTTTCGTATGCAATGATTTATCATTGAATTCAATTAATATCTTATATCATAGAATATTACTGATATATTTATGATAAAAGCCAGAAATGCTATAACATGAAATAAGTAACTAGGTACTCATTGCACTGAATATTATTTATAGCAATGGGTTACTCATTTTAACTTTAAGGTAGGTAATTGAAAAAAAAAAAAAACAATTTTAGAAGCTTAGATGCCTGATACCACGATATTTCAGCTCAATATTTTCGTTAAATTATTTTTTAAAAATACATAGCAAAATCACAAATGTAGAGAAGTAAGGTAGAAAGTGTTATGAAGAGAGAAATCGAGCTCATTTTCAGTTAAAGTGTGTAAACGACTACGTATTTATTTCCTTGAATCCTTTTGTGGGAGAAATGATATTGTTTAGGTATTTATTATTTTATGTCACTAATAAATTGCAATAGATATTAGAAATGTGTCTGCATTATATGATGACGTTTAAACTTAGTCCATTATTTTGAGTTATGACTCAGGATTGAATTCATTTATATTACATCAATATGTCCGTCTATGGCTCTATAAAACTTTCTTCTTTGAATATACATTAAATCATGCTTAAAATGAACACCCTTAAAATATCGTTGTGAAATAAAATATTATTATTAAATTACTAGGTACTTAATAATTAACATATCAAATAGTATTTATTGCAATAATCATAATAATAATTAATAAAAAATAATAATATTACTACTTTAGGTTCAAATTTACAACAATACTAAATACGATATAAATTTATACACAACAAATAAATCTCAACAGGATGTCTGCGGATTATTTATTATCTCTCTCTCACCTGTGTGCACTACCTATAGAAAATTTGCATTCATCAGAATCTACCTCGTGTTGTTAATACCTTTAGTATTAGAGTGAATTGTCCTATTACTTACATTTAAGAAAACTATTTTAAAGTGAGATATGAGTATTAATAAATTGTAACATTTAACATACCTTACATGCTATTGCTTGAAATAAATTGAGAAAAAACAATGTATAAGAAAACCGTAATTGTTCTGAATTTTAAGTTGTATAATATGTCAATCCACTACACCTATTGCCAATGCTAACAAAACAAAGTTGATAATGCTGAACGCAAATTCGTTATGTTGCTTGGGGATCGATCATGGAAAGGCAATAAAGGTTAATTAAAAGGGTGTGTGGGTCATGGAAGATATATTTCGCTTATACTTTTAACCACGTACTTATTAAAAAAAAAAAAACAAATGGCTAAAGAGAACAATGTAATAAGACTGGGTCCATCTTTAAAAATCGAATTTTTAATTACCTATGTTTTCTGATCTTCAAGAACACAAAGATGATTTTTTTTAAATTATTGTCGAATGTCCATCACTTTTGGCGAACTATTAAATATTCTGTATGTAGACTAGAACATAATTTAAAAAGTTTAGACTACCAATATCTAAAGCAAAGTAGTGCCGATACACGCGTAATCGCTGCAACTTTGATATGCCATAACTTGTGAGAACAGTGAGTTTCCGGAAATTTTTGTAACTGGGAAACGGTGTAGCTGGTGGTACGCAAATTTAAAAAGTTTGAGAACCGCTGGTCTAAAGCCCTGTTCACACGATCAAATAATTTGATCGTGTGAACGGGGCTTAAAGAAACTAAAAATTATACAATACAAACTATTACAAATAATACATTTCTATGTATCAAAATTAGAAAATTCTGAATTTTACATATATTTATATTTTTTTTAATTCTATGTTAACGTTATTATTTGATAAGCCAGCCAAATGCCTTACTGCGGGGAAGCGCTCGTATATAGAGGTCTTAACACAAATAGATTTATATATAATTATTGTATATAATTTATGATAAGACCTCTGCCAGAATGAGATACAATCATAAAATGTCTTTCTCTCTTCCCCATTCCGGCACACGAACCTCTATTTTATTAATGTAGCCATGGCCTATCCATTCTTTAATATCTATGGTGGTTACAGCTCCACTATATTATTATTAGATAATATTATTATCTATGGTGGTGATAAGCTATAGAAACGATAGGCCATAATTAATTGTGCTTATCATACGGGAACGAACAAGAAATATTTTGAGGTCATACCTATTTACCTATATAATGTTATTTATATTCTATGATTATTGTAAAATGTGGTCCATAATTTACACAGACTTCTATACTACAGTAGATAACTTCTACATTATATTATGTACGTCATAGTACATTGTAAAAATGAAGCTGACAAACCTTGGTCGGATAGCAAAACATTTCATTGATTATACAAAATCCATATCCATTATACGTATACCATAAAATATTAGAATACTATATAATATTCTATGTTATACCATAGAGCATAGACCTATAAACTAATGGACAGCGCATAGAGTGAGAAATCATCAGAGGGGATTGTTGAGAGACCAAAAACAGGTTTTGGGCACATTATACGATTACAACAAAATAACTAAAATCGTAATTCTTGGTTTAAATATGAAATTTTGTCTAAATTTGAAATTAAAATGTCTGTAAAAAATAAGTGTGTTTATATATTTTTTAGATTTTTTGGTTACAGTATGAATTATTTAGGAGAACCTTTGTGTTGAATTTGCAATCCTTAGCTATAAAAACTGAACATTTTATAATTTATTAATTACAATGATTGATAATTTTCGAGATTTTGATAAATTTTGTCAAAATTTGATCTTTAAATGCTTATAAAAAAAAACTGTGCCTATATATTTTTAATATTTTTCAACTGATATTGTAACAATATATCAGGAGCCTTGTATTAAATTTTTACACTTTTTGGCCCAACAGATTAAACTTTATTGATATTTATAGAAAAAAAAACTAAAAACAATTGAAAACTGTAAATGTCCGTAAATAGCTCAAAAAGAGTCAAAATATTTTCAAAACTGTATGGTGTATAGGAAATGCTAATTTAAACATTCAGTGAAATGTTCATGTATCTACAGTCATTCGTTATTGAATTACAACAAAATAAGGAAATCGCTACATGAGAAATCGAGTGAACATCCAATGTTGTAAAAATTTGAATTTCAAACGCTCATAAAAATTTACTTTGACTTTCCGGTAGAGATTTTTTTATTGATAAAGGTAGACAAACTTATGAGTAATCTTGTATTACATTTTCAAATCTTAGATTTAAAAAGAAAAATTTTTACGAATTCTTAACTCAAAATAATTCGCTAATTTTCGTGATTTTTCCATATTTTTACAATTTTTGAACTTTAAATGCTTATAAAAAAAAATTGTGACTAAGGATTTTTAATATTTTTCATGTGCCTTTGAAACAATATATTAGGAGCCTTCTATTAAATTTTCAAGCTTTCGCAGCCAAAAAATAAAATTGTATTGATATTTTTATAAAAAAAACTAAAAAAAAATGGAAAATGAAAATGTCCCTAAACAGTTCAAAATAAATCAAAATATTTTGAAAATGTTATCGTGTATAGAAAATGCAAATATAAACCACCAGTGAAAATTTCATGTATATACGTTCATTTGTTTTAGAGTTACACCAAAAACCAAAATCGATTTTTTGGAAAACCAATTTTGCGTAAAAATTCCCGTTTTTCCTTAATTTTTATGTTGTTTTTCGCGGCGCTTGTGAAAACTACTGGGATATTTTTACTTTTGACCCCCCAAAGTACCAACTAGATTCACTTTCCTATCAGAAAAGGTACTGTTGAAGAAAATCCAAGCACTTTTACTGTCCTAAAACGTGATGACAGACACAAAAAAAAATAAAAAATAAAAAATATAAAAAAAAACACACATCATTGTAAAACCAATACATTCATCGCTCCGCTCAGAATCTAAAATTGAAAATACTTTATTGGACTTAACTAGATCCAAATACTGAAAATAGTGTATCGTTATATCACTATAAAATTAGGTATATAATATTATACATTTATACGTAGGAATCTATTATCTACCTAATTGCATTCTACAATAATTCTTAATAATTTAATATCATTTTGATGAACTTCTAGTGAACCTTAGCGATACTTAGATCTTAGATTCACCAGAACATATTCATGTTTTAATAACTATAATTAGATATTAACTCTTAAGTTAAAAGTAATATATAAATATGAACCATTAGCTCTTTTGTTTTCAACGAATGTACACGTTACTCACATACCGTACAAAATATATGAATAACCAACGTGCCGTAATAAATATTAATAATATTTTGACGTCGTTACTTGAATAAGAGGAATAAGAAGAAAATATGTTAGAATCTTTAATACGGAAGAAGGAAAGAAAATCCACAAAACCCATATTTTTAATGAGGAAACAGGGAGGGTTTTTTAAAAGCTAATTAAAGGGCATTTAGTGAAAAATTAAAAAAATTTTAGATTAAATTTAAAACAGTTTCATTTTGGTTTGTCACTTTTGAAAAATGATATCTCAGCTGAGCCATACAATCGAGTAGGTACAACAGCCGATTATACCTGAAGAAAAATTAGCATAAACGTTGAGTATTATAAATAAATGATAACTAATTTATTTGATTTATAATTCATTGAAAAAACAATTTATTTTAAAATCGGACAAAGTAATTAAACTGTAATTATATAAAATACGACATTTAAAAACTTGATAAAAATCGAATAATTATAATTATGTGTAATAGTTAGAATATAAAAAAAATTTAATGTATGAAACCAAATATTATTTTACTCTTTACTTACGATTTATAAATTGTATTATCATATGGAGCAAAATTTGAAAATAACAATTAGTTTAATAATATAATTTATAATCTGATATAAATAATACACCATGTAGCAGAAGAACCTGAAAAATGAAATAAATAGGAACTTGTTAAAATCTAAATATACTTTTAAAAAGATTTATTTTCAAAAAATTAAGTGTTTAAAAAAAAAATTAGACATTTAAAATAATTATAAAAAATAAACCACTTAACAATTAAAATATTTTAATAATCAATAGTTTTATAAAGCCCAGATTTACAAATTGGACATTTTTAATTTAAAAAAAATATTATTTAATTGTATTTTAAATTGTATAATTTAAGATTAAACAATAAAAATAAAAATAAAAATGTTATATTAGTATTAGTAGCGCAAGAGTCAATAAATCATAATTTAAAAAATTTGATTAGAATAAAAGCTTTTCTGTATAATATGTACAGATACTTATATTAGTTTAACTTATTATTGAATATAATTTAGTGAATGATTGTAAAAAAAGACGGAGAAATATAAGACACATACATGAAAAGTAAAAAAAACTAGGTACAGGATCTGAAGGTGCGATAAAAAAAACATTGGCCTTTAGCGCAAAGTGTTGGGTTCCTGGATAAAGTCGAGTTTGAACGAAGGTGGGTACATTACTTTTAAATTATACTTAAAGCATAATAGTATAGTAAAGTAATACTTTATTTATATAATTAAACCCAAAATGTGTTTTTATTAACTGAATTTAATTTTAATTTTAGTTCTATTTAATGAATTTTGTCAAAATTTGAAGTTGAAATGCATATAAAAATAACCTTGCATATGTATCTTTAATATTTTTGAACTTATATTAACGAAACTTATAAGGAACCTTCAAGCTCTTTTACTAAGGGAAACATTTTTTATTAAGAATAATATAAAAAAAATTTACAAAATTCGACAAATTCGACAAGTTATAACTATAGCTTCTATACTAATTTGAGCATACCTGTATTTAAACATTTTTTAAAAGATTTCCAATGATTTCCGATGATTTTCAAAGAATTTTGAACAAAGATTTCCAATAGTGATTTACGCCTATTGAGTATTGCTGCTTTATATTTATTAGCTAATAATTAAACACTTAAAACATTTTGAACTTCAAATGCTTATAAAAAAATATTGTGACTATGTATTTTCGATTTTTTTTTTGTTTGTATATAAACAACTTCTAAGTATCCTTGTATTAATTTTTCAAACTTTTCGAATACTTTTGTGTACTAACTAGTGAATATTTTTTTTATCGACATTTTTGTAGACAAATATAAAAAAAATATCAAATATCAGAAAACTTCAAAATAATTTAAATATTTTATCATGTACAGAAAATCATAAACCAAACATTTGGTGAGATTTTTAGTACTTTCCTAAGTTTTTCCGAAATTTTACACCTCTCATAAACCAAATCCATTTCATTATGATTTAATAATATTTAATCACCTCACAGTATCTGCTCATAGATTTATTTTACACGCCCCATACACAGTAGGTAGGTAATAAAGATAATAATAAAAAATAATAGTTGTGTTACTATTGCAGATGTCCATTGGCAGCGGGTGAACAAATTAGTGTATATAAAGCAGCTGGCATCAATGAGAAAAAACAAAAGAAAATTATTCCCGTAATAATATTGTATGGTATCTGATTTTGCAGCTGCATTGATGATGACTAATGAAAACCTTTAAAAATCAGACCTAATTGGAAGCCATAATTAACGACCCCTAGCATAGTTTACTAAGCCGTCCGTTTCCGAAAGCAAAACAAAAATACCAAAACAAGAGACAATGTTGACTATATAGGTAGGTACCTAACATAAAGAATTTTATTGAACGTTTGTTTAAATGTGAACTTTGTCTTCAAAGGGCACACAAATATAAAACTTGTTAATCTATGTTCATTGTACCATGAAAAGGTGTTTCATACCTACCGAAAAGTTATTTGTTGTAATTAAAAAAAACATTTATACAAACATTTTAGATTCTGAGTGGAACGATGAATGTATTGATTATACAATGATGTGTGTATTTTTTTTTTTGGGTCTGTCATAATTTTCAGTAAAACTGCTTCGATTTTCTTCAACAGTATCTTGTACGATGGGAAAATTTAGTTTTCATTATCTAGTTGGTGCATTCGGGAGTTCAAATTTTCGGTTTTTAAAAGCTCAAGGGAAAATTACATATAAATTAGCGAAAAACGAGAATTTTTAAATAAAATCAGTTTTTGACATTTTCAATTTGTTTAGTTTTTTTTTTCTATAAATATCAATAAAATGTTGTTTGTTGGGTAAAAAAGCATGAAAACTTAATGCAAGGCTCCTGATATATTGTTACAATAGCACTTGAAAAATATTAAATTACATACACAATTTTTTTTATAAGTATTTAAAGTTCGAATTTCGAATTTCGACAAAATTTATCAAATTTAAAATTCAATAATTATTTTATAGTTAAAATTAAAATATCATCAAATATACTTAGTAATATCATAGGCTGACTGAATCGTTTTTCTTATACAATGATATTATATCATTGAATTCAAATTTAACTCCATCCATTACAGTGACCCACCTGTAACCTACTGTACAGCAGAGCGATATCCACTTGCCCACCTTTTTTTTAAAACAGATTCGAAATCTTTCAAACAAATGTTTTGTATCTGATTGGCTGATCGTCTTTATTTACCTTATATGATTGTGTCAAGAAATACATATGATATGAAATCTAATTTCAATTTTTTAATATTTTGGCTATTTAGTATTTACACTCGGAAAGTAGGAAACTTAAGTAGGTGGGGCTGGAGAGGTACTAACAAACTGTGAAGAATGTTGAGACTAAAATATATATTAGGTATATTATTATGTATCCACTACTTACTTAAAGGACTATAATCAATGTATCTAATAGGTAATATTATCTGTCAAACATTAATTAATGCATCAATCTTTCCTTTTCTACTATAAAATGTCCATAATCCTTTATTTATTAGATTTGTTTTATTATCATATAAGGTATAACATTTCTAACTATTTATAATCTTGATAATTGTTAAAAACTGTGGAAACTGATTTACTATTAAATTAATTGAAAAAATATTTACCCTACAATATAATCTTTTATAAAAAACACAATATTTAGAGATATTTATCTATATAAATAAAATAAAATAGTACAATATAATAGGTAAAATTAAATAAAATGCAATAAGTTTTCAATTCTCGTTTTAAAATACCGACCTATCTACCTATAATCTATATCTTTGCGTAATACAATACTTCAATACAACAATATTTTATTGTTGGTCATAGACTATTAGACATCCGTTTTTCAAACATTCAACTATTTAGTACACTCTAAGTAATTAAATAATTAATTTAATTATTGAGCTGAATAGCATTTCATAAAATAGACAAATTTTACCTAAACTCATTTTGTTTCACTTTATGATATCCATTAAATTTAGGACAATTGTTATATAAAGTTAGAGATCATGACGTTTTAATGAAGTGTATGGCATTTCAAACTTTAGAAGAGTCAGAAGAGAAGTAATATGCACACACAGAAACAGTATAGCCGTATAGGTATTGAACCCGATAGTAATTTATTTTATAGTTTACTTTAATACAAGTAAACACGACTACTAAGGTTCAATTCCCGGGAGTATCACATAATACACCAATAATCAATATATATATATAAGAATATTAGGTATACAACGATTTTATAACCAACTTACTATAACTTCTGGTGTTAATTAAAAATAATTTTAAATTACTTCAATTTTTTGTCTGCTTATAAAAAAAATATCTAGTAACGTAAATATTAAGTTACTAAAAATGTAATATGATTTACTGAATATTTTGAAATTTGATATTAAGTACCTATAGAAAATACCTAATGGCTAATACTATAACGGAGAATAGTTTCAACTCTCTATGATTAATATTTGTTGAGTTATAATAAAATAACTAAAATGGTTAGGAAATGTTTTTCATTTAAATATCAAAGGTCATCAAAATTCAAACATATAATTAAGACTATTTATTATGTATTTTCGATATTAGTTTGTAAAACTTTTTAAACAAACATTTTACTAACCCAAATTTAAAAAAAAAATAGTAAATACTTGAAAATTGCAAATGTCTTTTCTTACTATACTGAAATAGTTAAAAAATTAACAACATTTTTTAAAATCTGGTCATGCCTAAAAATAATAATTTAAATAGTTGGAGAAAATATCTATAGTTTTGTTTTCACCAATTATTACGAAAAGTACTAAGATATCCAATTTTTATCTCCCATGGGAGAAATATTCATGTCAGACTTCTATTGTATGGTTGTTCGTTCAAACTTTGTCAGATTTAAACAATAAATAATTGTTCTTAGTAGGTATCTTATTGAAATACATTGTTATAACTTTTTATCGAAATGTTATTTTTCTATTATTATTTACTTAATGGCGAACTTGAATATTAACTATTAATTATAGTTAACTTGAATATTATTGTGTAAAAATTGAATGTAATGCTCTTTTAATAGACCATATAAAATTGCAAACCACCCACTAATTTAAATTAGCTACCTAAACCACTGCAAATTTATTGTCCCAAAATGTTAAGTAATTTTATAAAAAGCTTTGCAACTTTACCTTAATAACGCGCTCACAATCTGAATGTAAAGCGTATTGAGCCAGTAGGAGAAAACAAATGCTAATGAAATCGATTACCGTTATCTGTGGCTGGTAAAGATAAAAGTTGAACTAATATGGTCCAAACTTAGGTTAAGTTCATAATAAATTTGAATACCAACCTCGTACATAATTTTTATCTAAAATTTAGTTATATACTATTGATGGCAATCATAGGCGTGCGCACGGGGTGGGCCAGGAGGGGCAGTGGCCCTAACTGCGAGCTGTTACATACTTATTATATAGATGGAAACGTAAATCATATACATAGTTGTATTGCCTTATTCTATGGTATAAGCATTCTGATTTTTGATTTTTTTATATCAACAAAATTAACAAGATTCTCTTGAATCTATAAAATATGCAAACAAAAAATGGTTCTATTTAATCGAGGGCTAGGTAAATCGTGGAGATATATAACAACCTATCAATTTGGACTTAAGGTAAATAATATGGAAATGCATATAAATCCTAGCCCTACTTATGAATAATAATATATATATTATACCTTAAAATTTAAACACTAGGTGATGACCGCCGGGTAAATTAATGCAATTTTATAGATAACAGTGTATGCGCACGCCTATTATGGCAATGAAGATCTTTTGACCACACAAACCAACAAACCTACAGTTTATAAATCATAAACCCTCTACGTCCAAAGAACTTCAAGATCTTTTTAATCGATAAATTATTTTACCGCCAATGACAGGACAGCAGCAGCTTTTTGATTATATTATTATTAATTATACTCCGAAATCGCAGTTAACGAAGAAGGAATCGACATAGTAGTAGAAGTAAGAGACGGCCGTTCCAAGAGATTTTTTTTTTGTTGACCCCAAAGCCTTGACCCGTTATCGCCACATACGCTATGATACATACAACGTGCGTGATAAATAATACACCAGACCGGTGTCGGCGGCCGCTGCGGGTTGATCGATATACGACCATCAAGTCTTGGCGCTGTGGTGCTCGCGTAGTCGCGTGGGTGTTGCACCCCCTCCCCCCCACACACACACACACACCACTAACTGTGCACACACACATCGTCACCCTCTCGCTTAACCGGACGGCCGCCCGCCCAGTCCGCGGGGTGCGAGCGTTTTTATTCTGTCCATTATTTTCAATTGTGTCAATTTAAAACCCAGGAGGCGCTGTCGTCCTATTAATCGAATTACGGTCTCCGCGTGAAACTTCCGTTCCGAGATTATATCGCACTGCCGCCGCCGGTGTTGTTTTTATTTGTTTGTTATTTTATATATTATGTGTGTGTGTGTGTAACGTACACGGTTTTTTATTTTTCCGTTTCGCTTCTAATCGTGTTATCGCGATTCACACCGCCTCCGCCACCGACCGAGACGACGCGCCATGCGAGCGCAATACTACAGCACTGGGTTAGTGTCAGCAGGGAACGAACCACGCCTCAGGGATGACGCCGACGCGCCAGTCGCACGTAAAGCGCTACAAGGGTTGTATCGTCGTAAAGTATATGATGTTTAGAATATGTGTAAGTCCACACAGATGCGCAAGTCCTTCTCGTTCCGGTTTTGTACGTGGTATTTTTGCGTCAGTGTATTTGTCATTTTTTTTTTATATCCCCAATGAGCACCTAATATTTGCATTTGTAAAGCGTATCACCTACACCAGTACCGGACGATCTGTACTGTAATTTTGTTATGTTAAGTATGTGACCCTTTGGCAGGGTTGAGCTGTACCATTAAACAATTAATGGTATAGGTACCTGTATAAAAACTAAAAACGCAAGATGCATTCAAATGTATACACAAGAAAAATTAATAATTAAAACCAATTTCTTATGATTATGATCAATTACAACTACAGCATAATTGATTTTATAGTAGGTATTTCGATAGTACCAACACCATTTTAAATTTTTAAATAAATTCCCATTTGGAACTATAAAATAATAACTTTTGAAAACTGCAACTTATTGTAAACAACATATTATTTACTTAAGTCGATGATTCAAAGATTTCAATCTAAAACCAAATTTAAACACCTAGAAACTCAAAGTGTACTACTTTGTTCTGTATCTTCCGGAATTATGCCTTTACCCACTGTAGCTAACAATATAGCAGAATTTTAATTTTTTTCAGTATTTTCCCAATTCATTTGCTTTTATGTTTTACTCTTAATCTTTTAATAATAGGTATGTGCCTAAATATTAATTATTTTCTGAATAAACTGAAACACCTATAATAGTCAATAGTATTTTATCTGCAGTACTAAAATAGTAAGAATAAAATATAATAAGTTCGTAAGAAATAATGGTAAAATAATGTTTTTTGTAAATCTAATAATATTATTAAGTACGAGTAGTTTATACTCGTTACATAATGATTGTATTGTTAATTATTTAACGTATTCAAATTGTAGAAAATATGAATAGTTACTTTAAATATAAATATTAATATTATGCAAATAAAAATAACTTTGTACACACCAAAACAATTTGAAATGGATAATTGATTAATGGAATACCTTCTAATTAACTAGATCTATAAGTTTATTAATTATAATTAAAGTATGTGGATAATGGATATAGGATATGTACCTATATTTTCATTTGTCTATGAATCAATGTGGGCGGTTTGTTAGCTTAAGTTGAGGGTTATTGAACAAGTGGTTTAAAACCGCGAAAACGTTTGACATTTTACAGAAAATAACGTAAGTACAACTTCACAATATTTAATGTGAAAATCAATAAAAAAAATAGTGATATTTAGGTTGTCTAAAAAAATATTCAATCTATGACATACAGTTATTACTTAATTCTAATTCGGTATTTATGTGTGTACTTACATTAAAAAATAACAAATTAGTAATATACGATTACCTAGGTAAGTAAATAAGTAAGTAGGTATATGATACAATTTAAGAAAAATTAACGTACCTATAAGGTTCGACTTAAGATAGGTATATTTAATAATGTAAATTACTCAGGTAAAATACATAAAAACACGTTTTTAGACGAATAATAAATGTTACGTATTATACCTATGTTTTTTATAAATATATTTTAAGATAATATACTTTGATGTGATATATTTAAATAAAGATTGATTAAAATAAAATAAAACACAGTTAAATGAATAACTTTCTCATATTAGGGTAGGCGGAAGTACATATTTATATTTATAATTTAATTTTACGTAATATAACAGGTTGTGTAACAACACATAAAGTTAACAGGTTATTTATGATATTTTGATAAATTGAGATAAAAAGTCAATATGTGGCACAAAAAAAAATTTAAAACTTAATTACCCACTTGTATGTTAAGGGAATATCTTTTTTTTTTAAATCAACAACAAATAACAATAGACTATAAAAATTTAATAATATTATGTCAGTTATACCTGATTGTTTATTAAAAGCTTCCTCATAAGTTGTCTTATAGAATCTTTAAAAATCAAAAATACATAGCTAACATTTTTTTAAAAGCGTTTGAAGTTCAAATTTTGAAACAAAAATAAACAAATTGTTGTTATATTATTATAACGGACTTGATACTTTTCACCATTACGTATACATCTATAATATATATTATTAATTATATGTTCTAAATACAATTAAATTTTCAAAATATTTAAATTAATTTTAAGCTATTTATACCTACCACAAACATAATTCTACGTACATCGTATATCGCGGTTGGTTTTAACCTATATGTTAATGCAATTTAATAATAATTACATTAATTATGACATATTATTGTTATTAAAAAATAATATATTTTGTTTTTTCCAAAAATGTATTTAACCTAAGTTGAGATAAATTAATAAAGTAATATTTTACTGCATTAACATTGAAATAAATGTAATGATATTTGGAATAGTTTTATTATATTTTTAATTTTATATTATCACCTAATGGAATATGACTGATCCGTAATACGCATCATTTTTAAGTAACAAGATAGGTACTTGAAAAAATGTGATAACGTCTTCTGTATAGGGATAAATAAAACGGAAACTTGAATTCAAATTACCTGTTATATGATAACTTATCATAATTTATCATTGATAAGTGATAAACTAAATATCAATTACAAATGAAAAGAATATTAGTCCATGAATCAAATCGGGTCCTACTGCAGGTAGAGATACCTACTGTGAATTCGAAACCATTTTTTAATTCAAATATAGCACGCAGGTGCCGGAATGAATGTACTACGAACTATTTTAATACAAATTAGTTTTTTTTTTTTTCACATGTATCATTATAATAGTATATCAATTATCAGTGTATATTGTATACATTTAATAAACCAACAAATGAGAAAAAATAACAATTATAAGTGTGAGGTTGTCCACCAATACTTTTGAAATCACTGGCCCGTCAGTTTTGATGGCAGCTCGGTATGATTGTTGTTTTGAAGTTCGCACTAATGAAAAAGTCATTGGGGCGTAGGATGACTATTGAATTGTCTGGGGGGTAAACAAAAAAATCATAGTTTTTTCCTCGATGACAGCCGTTCGTCATCGGCACACAGTCCGTGTGTACACGCACGTACACGTTTGTGTATTTGACTTGGAAATAATAATAGTAATAATAATAACTAAAGCGTAAACGAACGAGAGAGACCGAATCGGACGGGAAAAATGAATGAAAATAAATATGGGGTTCTTTTTCGATCCACCCCGCCGGCATTGTGATGAAAACAAATCCCGCTGAGAAAGCTATTGTTCAGCGCCAGGTATTTATGGATACACCACATCTGTTTGAAATAATATGACTACAGTACAGCACGTAATTATATCGTGTACAGATCGAGAATCAAAACGTGAACGTATATTTTTTAGATGTAACATATTCTAAAAAACCTCAAAGTTTGTCTGAGATAAGTATTATAGTGGCTTTGAAAAAGAATCAACGCTTTTTATGTTAGTCGACTTGGTTCTAATGAACGATTACTTTTGCTTTGGACTACCAGCTATGACATGCATTATTTCACTGATGCAAATAAAATATAGTTTTGTGGTTGAAATTGTTCTCTAAGTCCTCCTGAACATGATGGGGGTGTCACAAATGGGTGACTTCCCCCCTCCCGCTAATCGTCAACATCCCATTTACTTATTGTAATATATATTGTAATTATTACAGATTGAAAATAAAATTTTATTCAATAAGAAAAAAAAAGTCCTGAACATTTTTCACGTGTTCTTGTTTATTGTTGATTAAAAATTGTTTAGGTAATTTATAGAAAAAAACTTATTTATTTTAAATCATTTTTTTATCGTACTTTTTAACAACAATTAAATTCATGTCTAGAAATCATATTACCGGCCCAACGCCCTCTTCCAGTTAAATCCTTTACTGTAAAATTTTTTGTTAAATTATAATTAACGACGTAATATAAATGTATACAGAATATCTATGCTAATTAATTTTGCATGTAAAAGTAAGTAGATTTATCAAAACTACATAATTTGTAATTAGTTACAAAATGTTTATATTATATACATTTTGTTCGTACCTATACTTACATTTGTTTGCACGTCACAACTACAAGTGTCCTTAAATATAGTACATAAAAACGTAATCAGAGTAAATTCAATTGTACATAAAAACATTAGTAAATTCATAATTACATATTACGTAAATTATGTTTACAAATTCGTCTGTATACATTTTAATTTCTGATATCAATGCTACGAATGAGTGCAATTTGGGGAAGGCCGGCTTAGACCCCTAAATACTCCTTAGCCCCCCCCCCCCCCAACAGAGTTTATTAGGTATAAATTTGTCCAGTCAATTCAAAGTAAAAAAGGTGCTCTGCTGTACACTAGGTTACAAGTAGGTCACTGTATAATGGATGATATTAAAGTTGAATTCAATGACATAATATCATTGTATAAGAAAAACGATTCTGAGCGGAGACGGTATGTCAGTCTATGTATAAGATATATTATATACTTATCTATCGTATTAAAAAAAATTGACCAATTATAGGTACCTATAATAAATTCCAAATTAATCATATCACAATATTCATTAGGTACTTATAACTTGTTATACATCAACAACAAACCCTGATACTATCATATATATATAATAGTGTACTTTAGAAGTTTCAAGTACCCACGAATAATATTATACAATCACAACAAAATAACTAAAATAGTTATTATAGGTTTTTTATTATGTAATTTCGTAAAAATTTGAACTTAAAATGACATAAAAATAAACTGTGCTTATGTATTTTTTAGATTTTTTGGTAACAGAATTAACTACTTACGTGGAATCTTGTTTTCAATTTTCAATCCTTATATATAAAAGTTTAACCTTTATTAAATTTTTAACTACAAAATAATTATTCAATTTTAAATTTGATAAATTTTGTCAAGATTCGATCTTTAAATGCTTATAAAAAAAAACATGAATATGTATTTTTGATATTTTTCAAATGATATTGTAACAATATATCAGGAGCCTTGTATTAAATTTTTACACTTTTAGGCCCAACCGATAAAACTTTATTGATATTTATTGAAATAAAACTAAAATAATTGAAAACTGAAAATGTCCGTAAATAGCTCAAAAAGAGTCAAAATATTTTCAATAATTGTACAGTGTATAGGAAATGCTAATATGAACATTCAGTGAAATTTTCATGTATCTACAGTTATTCGTTTTTGAATTACAACAAAATAAATAAATCGCTACATGAGAAATCGAGTGAATATCTAAAAAAATTAAAAAAATTAAAAAAACAACACACATCATTGTAAAATCAATACATTCATCGTTTCACTCAGAATCTAAAATTTAAATTGTGCCTGTGAATGAACAGCAGCTTTCAGCGATAGCCGATAGTATATAGATAGTTATGTATGTCAGGTATTCCACCGACTGTTAGTCTAATAAATAGTGATCAATGCTAATATACTATATAGTTCGTTTAATATAAAATATTAAGTACATAGGTCAAAATTCAAAAAATAAATAAAAACTAACCTTTTGCACTAAAATATATCAACAGGTACCTATGTAAACCTACATAAAAAAAAGGTGGGTAAGTGGGTGTCACTCTGCTGTACAGTAGGTTACAAGTGGATCACTGTATAATGGATGATATTAAATTTAAATTCAACGATATATTATCATTGTATAAGAAAAACGATTCTGAGAGGAGACGGTATGTCAGTCTAGGTATTAGACATATTATATTCAAATCTATGGTATTAAGCAAAAAATTGACCTATTATAGGTACCTATAATAAATTCCAAATTAATCATATCACAATATCCATTAGGTACTTATAACGGGTTATACATCAACAAAAACCGTGATACTATCATAGATATATAATAATACACTTTAGAAGTTTCAAGTACCCACGAACAATATTATTCAATCACAACAAAGAAACTAAAATAGTTATTATAGGTTTTAGATTCTGGGTGAAACGATGAATGTATTGATTTTACAATGTGTGTTTTTTTTTTTATTTTATTATTTTTTTTTTTTGTGTCTGTCATCACGTTTTAGGACAGTAAAAGTGCTTGGATTTTCTTCAACAGTAGCTTATCTGATAGGAAAGTGAATCCAGTTGGTACTTTGGGGGGTCAAAAGTAAAAATATCCTAGTAGTTTTCACAAGCGCCGGGAAAAACAACATAAAAATTAAGGAAAAACGGGAATTTTTACGCAAAATTGGTTTTCCAAAAAATCGATTTTGGTTTTTAGTGTAACTCTAAAACAAATCGTATATACATGAAATTTTCACTGGTTGTTTATATTTGCATTTTCTATACACGATAACATTTTCAAAATATTTTGAACTGTTTAGGGACATTTTCATTTTCCATTTTTTTTTAGTTTTTTTTCTAAAAATATCAATAAATTTTTATTTGTTGGTTGCGAAAGCTTGAAAATTTAATAGAAGGCTCCTAATATATTGTTTCAAAGGCAGATAAAAATATTAAAAATCCTTAGTCACAATTTTTTTTATAAGTATTTAAAGTTCAAAAATTGTAAAAATATGGAAAAATCATGAAAATTAGCGAATTATTTTGAGTTAAGAATTCGTAAAAATTTTTCTTTTTAAATCTAAGATTTGAAAATGTAATACAAGATTACTCATAAGTTTGTCTACCTTTATCAATAAAAAAAATCTCTACCGGAAAGTCAAAGTAAATTTTTATGAGCGTTTGAAATTCAAATTTTTACAACATTGGATGTTCACTCGATTTCTCATGTAGCGATTTCCTTATTTTGTTGTAATTCAAAAACGAATGACTGTAGATACATGAAAATTTCACTGAATGTTTAAATTAGCATTTCCTATACACCATACAGTTTTGAAAATATTTTGACTCTTTTTGAGCTGTTTATGGACATTTACAGCTTTCAATTATTTTAAGTTTTTTTTTCTATAAATATCAATAAAGTTTTATCTGTTGGGCCAAAAAGTGTAAAAATTGAATACAAGGCTCCTGATATATTGTTACAATATCAGTTGAAAAATATTAAAAATACATAGTCACAGTTTTAGATTAATGAATTTTAATTTATTTTGGTACATATTGGAATAGGTAACTGAACCGATTTACAATAGCCAGATTATTATAAGTAAATCACGTTTTTCTTCTATGCATTACAAAAATTAATCTCGTGTTTACTGCCAAATGTTTATATATAAATTATATAATAACAATCTGCAATCAAAACCCGTAATAAAATATAAATTATTATTATACAAAATATTCACAGTTATAAGTAATCAGTAATCACTTTACAGCTGCTCTGCACTAGTTCGATAGTACCTACCTATTGCTTGTTTATTTTAATTGTTAAATAGGTACTTAATAGTACCTACCCAAATATTAAATAATACTAACTTTTTTAAATTTAATCAATTCAATGAATCCAATGAACGAGGCCGAGGACGAAGAAGTCCCATGTATTGGTACGTAATACGTTTTATGTAATTTTAAACTCTATTATTTTTATTTGTTTTATTACCTGGGAATTGTAGCTTTAAAAATCACACATTCATTTTTTATCTTTATGTAAATAATAAAAATATCAATATCAATTTTACATTATTTAATAAAGACCAAAGAGCTATTTTAAAATAAAACAATTATAAATACTTAAATAGGAACCATATAACATAATATTATATTATGTTATCGGCTAACCAAATACAGTATTAAGTATTAAGTTTAACTATAGTTTAGCCATCTACAATAACAGATAACTAAAAAATTAATTATTTTTACACATATTATATTAGATAGTCCATCATTTTATTAAATTATTTATATTCTTTATGTATCTATGTACAATATTTATTTAGAAGTTAACGTTTCTTACTATTTTTTAATACAGACAGTGCTAATACATTAATTTTTATTTCCTACAACTTATTTTAGTCAATAACTTCTATGGGGAAGTACATCAGAAAAACAAATTGCCAAAGTTGGTCTGAAGAAGCAATGAAACTTGCGATAATGTCCGTCATAGAGAAAGTTATGGGGTATAAAAAAGCATCATTAGCTTATGGTGTGCCTCAAACAACTCTTGAAAATAGAGTGAAAAAGTATAAAAAAAATGATTTAAAATTGAAAAAGCTGTTGAAAAAAGTAAGTTACATTAAATGTACACTATTTAAAATATTTTATTGAATTACATCTTTTTTAATACCTAGCTTTGGGGAGCATTAAACCGGTATTTACTGTGGAGCAAGAAGAGGAACTGGTGAACCATGTTTTGAAAATGAAAGAAATACTATATGGGTTAACTATCAGAGATATACGTTCCTTAGCATTTCAACTGGCTGAAACTAATAAGTTACCAAACAACTTCAATAAAGTCAACCAATTAGCAGGAAAATCATGGGTATATGGTTTTTTTAAAACACATCCCATATTATCTCTTAGTACACCCGAAAAAACATCAGCTAGTCGTGCTCAAGGATTCAACAAGATAACTGTTGGTAAATTTTTTAATCTATTAAATAGTTTGTATGAAAAATACCAGTTTTCACCTGATAAAATATTTAACGTTGATGAAACGGGTCCAAAAAAAACGTCAAAAATTGTTGGTCAATGTGGTAAAAAACAGATCGGTGGTACATCAGGTGAACGTGGTGTATTAACAATTATTATTATGTGCATGAACGCAGCTGGAAATTATATGCCACCACATTTTATTATACCTCGACAAAGATCAGTGCCTGCTATTTTGGATGATGCTCCACCTGGATCTACAGTTTCCTTTCACCCTTCAGGGTGGATTCAAACTTCTATATTTAATGACTGGTTTGGTGAGTTTTTATTATTTTCAAAACCATCATTAAATAAGCCTGTGCTATTGTTATTGGATGGACATGCCACTCATGTCAAGAATATTGATTTAATAATAAAAGCAAGAGAAAATTATGTCCATTTGTTATGTTTCCCTCCCCATACTACACACCGCCTTCAACCACTTGATGTATCTTTAATATACCCGCTTAGTACATATTATTCAGAGGAAGTGCGAAAGTGGCATGTAAATCATCCTGGTAGAGTGGTTACTATACATCAAATTCCTAAGCTATTCAAACCATCATTTTTGAAAGCATGTACTATGCAAACAGCAGTAAATGGATTTAAAAAAACAGGAATTTCCCCAATTAATCCAGATATATTTCCAGAGTACATGTTTGCTCCAGCAGAAACTACGGACATTCCCAATGAACCTGATAATCCTAATGCTGATGCTTTTGCTAATGCTAATACTGACTGTGTTAATTTGACTGGTGAATTTCAGAATAATCATTGTGAGCAACTGGTTGTGAATTCTGAAGACTTAAATGAAAACAACTGTACAATTTCTATTGGGGAAAATCCTGGAACGAGTGGGACTCAAAAAAATGTATCAGTTAATGTTCTATCGACGATCCTGACTGGCGGTTGTCGCCTGACACACAGTCCTCGGGATTGTAGGGTAGGGCAAATATTTAAGAATAACAAAATTTCGTATAAAGAGCATAACATATGATTGCATGTATCAACCTTTACAGTTTACATGCACACATAGGCGGAAATCGGGGGGGCTAGAGGGGACTAAGCCCCCTCAGAATTTTAAAGTACAGGTCTTAGCCCCCCCTGGCCCTCACAATTTTAATGTGACTAAATATATAAAAATATATAATAATTAGTATAATTAAAAAATGCATTTTTAATATCTGAATTCCAAAATCAGATACTGATATAGTTAATGCTTTTTCTAATAAAAACCGATATATTGTGCTGAAATAAATCTATAAGTGCACTTATTATGTTATATACTTGGCTTCTTTGTTTTAACATCTTATATTAAATTGGTTATAATTCAATTAATTTAATAACTTAATAATAAAATAAATGTAATGCTATTTTTGTTTAGAATAAAATGTTCAAGGTACCTATGGCACATTATTGTTTTTGTACTTTATTAAGGTTAAATTGTTTAGTATGTCAAACTTTGTAAATAATTGTCTTGTTGAAATAAATAATTGCGAGCGACTTTAGTACATTTTATAGTGCCTATATAGGTACAATGAGAAATATAATGCTCAGCCCCCCCCCAGTAATTTCACCAAATTTCCGCCTATGCATGCACAACAATGGTGTTCATACTGCTGGCGTCAGCATTTCCGTCATTACATCTAAACTGTGACAACGTACAGCACGCACAATGGGTAACTCTTTTCTCTCAGCTCTTCACCGTCTCTTCCTAGAAGAGTGTATTACACACACGATCCATTCTATACAAACGTATTTCTAATGTCTTTGCTAAATTAATGTAAACACCGCCATAGTTTTTATATTGTTTATTTTCTTTTTACGTTGTGTCAACAAAACCAAAAAAGAGTTCGTGATTTATAATACTGTATTACTATTGTGGTGTGTGTACTGGCGACGCTCGCTATTAAAGCATCTCCCAATTTTCGTTCGTATTAATTTGTATTTACGCGTTCTATTTTTTTGTCATTGTCGTCATCAGTAAGATGACACAATAATCATTGTAACTTTCTCTGGTTTCGCGGATATAGAATCTGCAGACCATTTATACAACGGGTATTAACAAATCATAATATATCGTTCACAATCGGTGAGTACTTACCTATTTATTTGGTTCCATTTATAATACCTACCTCTCTGTTAGATAGTCCGGACTGACTATAGTCAACCAGAATTGAGCGTACGGTGATCATTACAATATCATCTGCATCATTGTTGGCATCACTCATCATTAGCGTAAGTCCACCAGCAACCATTGTGCGTTGTGTGAGTGGCCGCCCATTGATGCAATACGCTGTATAATGGCCAATCATATACCTCCACCTCAGTCATTGATGCGTGGACATTCTGGATCTTTCAATGGATATCGTGACAACTGGATACACTTCCGTAGCCTAAGTTAGTTGTAAGATTATCTCCAATTGTTGTGAGCTCTGTGGTCATTGCACCAGACCGATCCGATCACAGAGAGACCCCCCTCATATACTCAAACTGCATACTCCTAGTTCCCATTGTATAACTTTTATCCTTCACATCCTCGCGTTTTTGGTTCCTTGTTGTCCACCGTCGCGTCATTGCCACCCACCGTCATATCATTGAGCTGTTTGTTGAATTGCCTATATCTTGGAAGTAGGCGTTGTCATATTGTCACTTCTGAAACGTTAATCGTGCATGCAACTATGGTTGCCTATCCTTGACGCCGTCAATCTGTTCGGTAGATACAATCATTACAAGTACAATCTATCGAACTGGTCCTTCAAATCATCGAATACTCTACATATTTTGGTCCTTCGAACCGGATTCGCAAGACTAACCTAGACCTTATACATTATTCTACGGGTATATCTTGTCATATCGCATAGGAGTCAATTTCTCTAAACGTTTCAACATGGTTAACGAAGGGGAAATACTGTACTTCCAAGCAAAGTCGCGAATAATTCGAGCATTGGCCCGAGTCACTTATTTATCCAAAACCGCAAATGAGTAAGTTGGTGAAGTAAATAGTACCAGCAAAAGAGCAAAGGTGGAAACCATGCTTATGGATTTAAAGGACATACGTACAGAGGTCAATAACGAAATACACATCATGGAGCACGCAGTAAGTTCAAAAACAGCACCTGAGGATGTCACGGACAATGCCTGTACAATTTCGTTTGTTGATTCTTTTGATTCAATGTATTATTACATTATGGCAAGGGCGAGCCTTCACAAGATGGTACTATCTCCACAATCTGATCCTTCACAGGGACATAATACGACTCAGTTTGGTGGAACTCAACATTTATCAATCTACCAATTACCAAAACGGTCATTCCCGACTTTTTCCGGTGATATAACTGAATATCAAGGGTTTGAAGATCTTTTCTTGTCAATACTTTCACATACCCCGGACATGTCTGACGTTGAAAAATTGGGAGCATACTACTTGCGTGCGAAATTATTATCAGTAGGTGAGTGGCGTCCCTCAAAAAAGGGTTCAAAAAGGTCATAGCCGATTTGCTTCCCAGTACACCTTTTTTTATGACCTAATTGCGTCCCAAAAATATCGATATAATCGATATAAAAATGTAAAAAAAAAAACTGTGAAAAAAACTATTCTAAGCGACAACGGTCAGTCAGCCTATGATATTACTAAGTATATTTCAATCCTTAGCAATAGTCATAATATAAAAATGCATGTTATAATAAATTATCAGTTCAATTCAATTGCAATAATAATAATAATAATATAAAAATTCATGTTTTACATTTTGTCATGATAATCAAAATAATAATTGAAATAGTCATAATTCAAATATAGTAGGTATAATATATGCCATGTCATGATATACGTTATATTGGTTGAAATTTTTTCCATAGCTTAAAAAATTTTATTTTTATTTTATAAAGATATGAAAAAAATAACAATTTGGTAAGACAACTGCTCTGCCCAAAATAAGAATTGGTGCTTACTGCTTCTTTACATTTTTAATTTTTATTATTAATTCTCAAGAACTTGAAACTACGGTGATCGATATTTTCTATTTTTAACCAGGCCTTAGCTTTATGCCTGCAGATTCATTCCATCATCAAGTTGAACTTTCCATGAAACATATGGGTAAAATCTATGATTTGTATGATTATGAAAAATTAATCAAAAATTCACATAAAGACCATGTGGATGTTAAGGTATTAGATTGCAAAGATTTTTTTGATTGGAAGTCAGAATGCTCTATATATAAATTAAACAAACAAGCTACTCGCAAAATGTTGAATAGCATAGTTCATATAAGAGCAGAAAGAGGTCTAAAATATTTATTGTATTCATATACATATGATGAATATACTCCATATAGAATGCTTGATTTCTTAAAACCTTCATGTTTAAAAAGATTTTGAAAACCACAGCAAAAAACTGAATTAAGGGGCATTCAACCGAAAAAAAAACAAAGTATTATAAAAACATGATGCGGACCTGTGGGGTGCCGCGTGGATGGTGGATGAAGGTGACCAAAAGAAAAGACAGGTTAAAAAAAAGAAGAATACAACAAAACGACGCACTGGTGTAGTTTAGGTTTTTATTAGTGGTGAAGTCAACCAATAAATTGCGAAACGGTATCGGTAGTGGTGTTAGACTCGCGGGGACATGGGTGACGGGTGTCGAGGTTCGTGTCCGGGTCGCAGAGAAAAACAAGTGACTTCAACAAGCCGGTTCGCCGAACGGCCGGCCGACGGTTCACGGCGCGGGTGTGGCGCGCCGGCGTCGTCCGTCGTCGATTGGCGGTTTGTTTGAGAAGCCACAGCGCGGTTTCCGCGTAAAGGCTGTTTGAATTCAAACACTACGCCTAAGAGCAGACATCAATTTTGGTTTTATTTTCCTACATCAGATACAGTAAATGATTTATATGAAGAAACTGAAAATTAGAAACTGTTAGTATCGATATTGTGTGTAAGGAAAATAACGTGTTGGTATTTATTCAATTTATTATTTCACGTTTATTTCACATACGTAATAATTCGTTATACAGATACAATTTGGTGATGTGTAATACAGTATTTCTTTTGAATTATTATATATTATACTCTTGCGAGTGTACATAAAAAATATTTTAATTACGGGATTTACATAAAATATTGGGGGGGGGAACAGCATGAACATTTAACTCACGGTTTGTAGAATGGTATGTGGCGGGACGATGGTGGCAATGAGCATCCACGTACAGTGGCGCGATCACGGCGGCACGGTAATAATTGATTATTACCGGCGTGAACGGCTCGACTCTCGGTAAACAACAGTGACTCAGCTCTGCGTGGCGGTATGTTGGTTTTTTCGACTGGTGGTGTGTAGGACAAATTCAACTCTACCGGTAAGAGGTAGGTCAATGACCGGACAGCGGCGGCTATGGCTCGACGTTCTCGACAGACGGTGAGTAGATGGTTGGACGGCGGCAGCTACGGCTCGACGTTCACAACTTCGTACAGGTCGGCAGACACGTGGTTTGGACGGCGGCAGCTTCGGCTCGGCGTTCTCAAATAGACGGTGGCGACGAGTTACGGGTACAGCACAGTGGTCGGAAGGCGGCACAGGAGTCGGTTGACCTTCTCTGACGGGCGGCGACGAACAACTGATCGGACGACGGCGGCGACGGCTCGGCGTTCTCGACACGTGATGGTCGGTAGCGTAGGGAGTGCCGGGAAAGACTGTACAATGTCCGTTATCGGCGGTCAAAAAAGACCGTCCGGCTCATTGAGTCTAGTGGGCAGGAATTGCTGTAATAGAGTTTCGAAATTAGCATCCGTTCTCGGCGGTAACAAATACCGTCCGGCTTGCTATTCTCGCTTCTCTCAGCTGGAGAACTGTGTGTGTACGGCGGCCAGCGGCCTGTATTTATGCCATTCGAGGCTCGCTGGTCCCGTCTCGAATGTTATCTGACACCTTGCGTGATTCGAAACTGCAGGTTATTGTTCAGAGTGTTTGGAGATTACCAGATTATGGTGAAAATAACGCTGATTTTGAATATGTTCGTAACGTTTTGATAGCTCTATTGGTTCCCACGGAAAACTCAGGTTTTCCGTGGGCGGCATGCGTTGTTTAATCATTGCGCGGCGGAGCGCTATCTGTGGTTTGCGGTTTGCGGTTGGGCGGTCGATGTTTCTACGCGGCGGGCGATGTTTGACCGTGGGTAATGATCACAACGAGAGTGCGCCACGTTGATGGCCACACCGTTTTGTCTCATTACATTGTCCCCTTTTTTATTTATTATTTTTTTTTTTTTTTTGAAGATTTTGGAGTGAGAAAAAAAAAAAAAAATAAAAATAAAAACTTTAAAATTTTGACGCTGTGTGTTTGTGGTGTAGTGAATTATTAGTTTGCTGTTGTTATGGTTGATATTGTTGTTTCATACCCTTTATCCTTTGATTCTTCTCCTTGTAGATCAGTCTTCGCAGGCGAGTCTTGGAAACATTTTCAAAGTCCTTCAAGTAGGCTCCGACCTTTAGTATACTCTTTCTGATCTCTACCGGGGATTCTGGATGGCGGTCGATTAAGTGCTTTATCGTCATGATGATAACCTCTGATTCGGTTTCACTTAAATTACTGGACCGGGGCGACTGTTCTTTTTCTTCATGTGCAGTGGTCGGTGCTGCTTCCTGTGGTTGAGCTAGGGTGTGACATGGTGCTGGTCTTTGCTCCCAATGTGCGATAAAATCATCCCACGTCATCCCGGTGGCAGATGGTCTTCGGGTGGCTTGCATGGTAGGTGGAAGGCTCCATGAGGGTTCCGGGTTGTATCTAGTTCTCTTTGCCTCCTCCTGACGGTAGAACATGGCTATTTTGCGTCTTTCTTCGATGGTTAGCAGTGCGTCGATGTGGGTTACCTCCATTTTGTGCAAGACCTTTCTGCTTTTTATTTTGGTCAATGGAATCTGTACGAACATCTTTCTGGTTCCTACATAGTGGGGGGGTATTTGTGTTACATAAGAATTTAAAAGTTTATTACATGGATTCACAAGCAAGTTATTTTGGGCGACATATATATTGTTTTTTTTTTTTTTTTTTTTTTTTTTTTTTGTTTAATTATTTGTTTGAGATACTCCGCTCACGGGTTTGTAGTATCTCTTGATGTTTTTGAAGTTGATGGTTCGATGACTTCCATTGATTTGGATAGTTACCGTGTTATTATTATGTACTGCTTGTATTTGGTATGGTCCGTGGTAGATCAGGAATAACTTATGGGTCTCCTTATCCTCAGCGGAGGATAACCTATGTTCTTTGATCAGGATCTGATCGCCCACGTTATACTGAGGGAATCGTTTATCTCTGTCTTTGTATGCGTTTCGCAGATCAGCTTGCTTTTTTGACCGTTTCATTACAATCTGTATAATGTCGGGGGGTTTCTTCAGGTCCTCGTGTTTAGGAAAAACTACCAATTTGCTTATTGATAACTTGGTTTTCTCCCCAAACATTATATAGTTCGGTGTATAACCAGTGGTTGTATGGGTAGTGTGGTTGATCCAGTACTCTACATTATCTAACCATTTTAACCAATTTGTATGTTGCTTATGACAGTAGGTTCTTAGTAGGCGGCCAATTTCCCGATTTGCCCTTTCTACTGGATTACTCTCCGGATGATAAATCGTTGTGTGCAGGTTGGTGATTTTCAATCCTTGCATGACTTTTTCCCATTTAGTACTGGTGAACTGCGTTCCGTTGTCGGTTAGGATCTTCTTGAACAAACCAATGGTGGGTATGTATTCACTCACTAGTCGTTTTATTATGGTGTCGGTAGTGGCTCTTTTTAACGGATATAGTTTGATATATTTGGAGAACACATCCAATATTGCCAAGATGTATCTACATCCTCCCTGTCCCCTGGGTAGCGGGCCCATTAGGTCGGCAGATACCATTTCCCTTGGTTCGGTGGGTAGGAGGCTTAACGTTGGTCCCCTAGCCGTTATATTGCTTATTTTCGCCTTCTGGCACAGATCACATGTTTTGATTATTTGCTTAATCGTCCGATACATGTTTTTAAATTGGTGGTCCTGCTGCAACAGTTTATATGTCTTATACGTCCCGCAATGGCCATATATTTTGTGTGTTTCTTCCACCAGCTGTTTTACTGCTATCTCTGGCACCATGATCTGATAGTCACCCGAGGGCGCTTGACGAAATAGTAGGTTCTGATGTATCATGAGATTATGATTGGTCCTTTGCGTGACCCTTTGTTTAAGTTTCTGAATGTGTTCATCTTGCTGTTGTAACACCTCGAAGTCTTTGAATTGTTCTTTTAATTCCTTGCTGTATTCTAATAGCGATAATTTGTTGATAATGATTATCTTGTTGCTGGCTGTTGCGTCGTCGGTGTGTGACTGCGGATACCGTGTTAATGTGTCGGCACCGACATTCTCTTTCCCTGGAATGTGTGTTATTTCCAACTGAAACTCCTGGAGAAATGTAGCCCATCTGACCAGTCGAGCATTGAGTAGTTGACACGTATTGAGGAATGTAAGTGCATGATGGTCGGTTAATATTTTGGTCTTATGTCCAAGTAAATAATTTCTAAATTTTTTACATGCGAAAACTATTGCAAGCAATTCAAGCTCCGTGGTGTTGTAGTTTTGCTCAGCTGCTTTTAATGTCCTACTGGCAAAACTGAGGGTTTGGTGTTGTCCTTCTTCCGTAATTTGATAGAGTTCAGCCCCAAGGTGAGTTGTTGAGGCATCGGTGTTCAGATGAAATTCTCTCTTGAAATCTGGGAATTGAATTATTATATCCTCGAGGAATTTTTGTTTTATGTTGTCAAAAGCTTGCTGCTGTATGGTTCCCCACATCCATTTTGCATCTTTTTTGGTTAATTTACTAAGTTGTCCGGTGTCTTGAGATAGATCCCTGATGAATTTTCTGTAAAAATTTATGAAACCAATGAATGCTTGTACCTGTTTTTTCGTCTTGGGCGGCTGGAAGTTCATCACGGCTTGTATTTTATCTGGGTCCATAGATATCCCTTTTTCACTTATTATGTGACCCAGAAAAATCACTTGTTTTTTCAAAAATTGTGACTTTTTTCTGTTGATTGTGATGTGGTGTTGTGCAAATTTTTCAAAGATTTGTTCTAAGTGACAAATATGTTCTTGAAAACTCGTGGAAGTGATGTGTATGTCATCGACATATATGGCGGCAAATTGTAGAATTTCCGGTCCTAATACTTGATCTAAGATTTTTTTGAACTCGGCAACTGAATTGATTAATCCAAAAGGTAATACCTTAAACTGGTAATTACGGCCTTTGTGCAAAAATGCTGTAATTTCCCGACATTCGGCTTTTAGTGGACACTGCCAATAACCTGCCGTCAAGTCAATCGAGCTTAGGTATTTCGTTCCCTGGAACTTGATGAGAGTGTCGTCCATATTTGTTGGACATTCTCGATCCGGTATTATGACTGTGTTAATTTTTCTGGCATCTAGGCATAATCGAATCTCTCCATTTTTCTTCTCAATACAGACTATGGGTGATGACCATGGTGATGTTGATTTTTCTATGACTTGTAAATCCAGCATCCTCTGTATCTCGGCATCCACCTTAGGTATCCTCGATATTGGTATTGGATAGGGTCGCTGGTAAATTGGGTCCCCTGGTTTGACACGTATTTGACATTGAAACTCGGTAATCTTTCCAGGTTGTTCAGAAAAAATGTGTTCGTACTTGTTTAACAATGATACAAACATTTGACTTTCTTGATCGTTTAGACTGACGTGGTCATTATCCAAGTTGTCATTAATTTCTACGTTAAGCAGATGATCCTTGGTTATCCTTGGTTCTCTGTTGGCGAATGGTACAGTGATTGGTATATTATTGACGTTGAATTGTACTGTCTGTTTGTTGAATTTAATTTGTGCTGAATATTTGTTCAATATGTCTGCTCCAATAATTCCTTTTTCATTTAGGCCTTCTACCTGAATGAAATTAGTCTGTAGGTAAATGTCCCCTATCTTGCATTCACAAAATATTTGTTTAGACACTTTGCATATCTTCTTTCCTACGGCGTTGCTGATTTGTATGCCCGTGACTGGGAACTGTGGTATTCTAGAATTTCTCTGCGTGACCACATCAACTACTTCCTTGGTGAGCACACTTACTGTGGCTCCGGTGTCGACCAACAATAGCATTTCCTCCCCTTCAATCTCACACTTTAAATACGGGCTTATCGATGCGTTTGTAGCATTTAATGAGTTTACTGCATAAGTTTCACTGTCACTTGGTCCAGCTTGTGGGTCGGCACTTACTGACACTTGTTTGATTTGTTCAGTCTGTGGTGTGCTTTTTTGTTGCGCTTCTCCACCTTTGTTGTTATCGTTTGGCCGGTATGGTTGGTTGTTGTTCCATCGATTGTTTCGCGGCTGAAAACTGTTCCATCCATTATTCCGTTGATTGTTCCAATTATTGCTTTTTTGTTTATTGTTATTGCGGTCCGTTGCTGTCTGTTCTGGTTTTTCGTTTGTGTTTTCTTCTTCTCCCAGAATTTTCATGGCAGCTACTATTGTCCTCTCAGGTAGTGATACAAGTATTGCTCTTAAGTACCCAGGATAATGTTTGGCAATGTGTTTTACGATTTCTGGTTCTGATAGTCTTGGTACCTCCAGGTGTCGCAATTTTGTGGCCCAGGTCGCAAAATGTTCTCGGTAATTTGCTGTTACCTGACTCACATTTAAGCATTGGCTCCAGACTTGAATTTGAATTTCCCTGGACCAATACTCATCGATAAATGCTCTCTTGAAGTCTTCATAATTGCATAATTGAAAACGCACCGTTGAAAACCAACTATACGCGTTCGATTTTAGGCAATCTCCCACGACAATGATTTTTTCTCCCACGTACGTTTGTTTAATGGCGAAATATTCCTCGAGTCGACTTAAGAAATCTCGTGGATGTATGTCTCGTCCGTTTCCAAAAAATGTAGGTCGTGCAATATCTGTGTGATGCAAATTATTATTATTTATACAGTTATGCGCTGGTGGTGGTGATGCTCGTTGTTCCCGAAGTTCATATTTTTGTTCAATTTCTACTAATTTTCTTGCCCAATTTTCTTCAATGTTTTCTATTTTACTGACGTAGTCTTCTTTGAGGCTTTCAATTTTCTGTAACAATTGATTTACTAAATATTGACTGTTTCGTTCTACTTCCTCCCTGAACGCGTTAAATGCTTCTTCTGTGACATTCTTCTTTGGAGCCATGTTCACGATGTAGTTTTTCTTCAACAAAATTGTCTTCTTTTTTAAATCTCGTGGGTCGATGTAGAATTATTTTCTTACTCGAGCACTGCCGTTGGGCGCCAAATGTAAGGAAAATAACGTGTTGGTATTTATTCAATTTATTATTTCACGTTTATTTCACATACGTAATAATTCGTTATACAGATACAATTTGGTGATGTGTAATACAGTATTTCTTTTGAATTATTATATATTATACTCTTGCGAGTGTACATAAAAAATATTTTAATTACGGGATTTACATAAAATATTGGGGGGGGGAACAGCATGAACATTTAACTCACGGTTTGTAGAATGGTATGTGGCGGGACGATGGTGGCAATGAGCATCCACGTACAGTGGCGCGATCACGGCGGCACGGTAATAATTGATTATTACCGGCGTGAACGGCTCGACTCTCGGTAAACAACAGTGACTCAGCTCTGCGTGGCGGTATGTTGGTTTTTTCGACTGGTGGTGTGTAGGACAAATTCAACTCTACCGGTAAGAGGTAGGTCAATGACCGGACAGCGGCGGCTATGGCTCGACGTTCTCGACAGACGGTGAGTAGATGGTTGGACGGCGGCAGCTACGGCTCGACGTTCACAACTTCGTACAGGTCGGCAGACACGTGGTTTGGACGGCGGCAGCTTCGGCTCGGCGTTCTCAAATAGACGGTGGCGACGAGTTACGGGTACAGCACAGTGGTCGGAAGGCGGCACAGGAGTCGGTTGACCTTCTCTGACGGGCGGCGACGAACAACTGATCGGACGACGGCGGCGACGGCTCGGCGTTCTCGACACGTGATGGTCGGTAGCGTAGGGAGTGCCGGGAAAGACTGTACAATGTCCGTTATCGGCGGTCAAAAAAGACCGTCCGGCTCATTGAGTCTAGTGGGCAGGAATTGCTGTAATAGAGTTTCGAAATTAGCATCCGTTCTCGGCGGTAACAAATACCGTCCGGCTTGCTATTCTCGCTTCTCTCAGCTGGAGAACTGTGTGTGTACGGCGGCCAGCGGCCTGTATTTATGCCATTCGAGGCTCGCTGGTCCCGTCTCGAATGTTATCTGACACCTTGCGTGATTCGAAACTGCAGGTTATTGTTCAGAGTGTTTGGAGATTACCAGATTATGGTGAAAATAACGCTGATTTTGAATATGTTCGTAACGTTTTGATAGCTCTATTGGTTCCCACGGAAAACTCAGGTTTTCCGTGGGCGGCATGCGTTGTTTAATCATTGCGCGGCGGAGCGCTATCTGTGGTTTGCGGTTTGCGGTTGGGCGGTCGATGTTTCTACGCGGCGGGCGATGTTTGACCGTGGGTAATGATCACAACGAGAGTGCGCCACGTTGATGGCCACACCGTTTTGTCTCATTACATGTGATAGGAACCAATGTTGTGTTACCATAAATTTAAATTTTGTTTTGTTTTATTTTTATCAGTTTATACTAATTACTAGATTCTGGCGTTTGTCATCCCGCCTGCGGCGGAAAGACTGTGTGGGCGGTGGTGCATCTTTGTCGTAGCTGCCCGTGTGCCTCGATTCCGGGCGTTGGGGAAGCCGCCTCTGGCGCCTTCGAGGTGGTCGAGTGAAATTCGAAAAGTAATTAAACCGTACCGAAAACTGTGACTGAGTGTCTAGCGGTCTCTCCTCGTCTGGTGTAATACCGTGCCCTGGTGTATGCCCGGTTCTGTTTTGTTGACTGTATAAGAAATTAGAAATTTCGAATAATTGTAATCGAATGTCTAGCTATCAATCATCGTTGTATGCAAATCCATGAGTTATAGGGCATCTGTGTATGGCAGACTGGATACATGACCCGTCGCATGCCCTGTTCTTTTGTGCGTGCAAAAAGGATAAATGCATAAAGAAAACGGTAATTGTGTGTCTAGCTTTCAGTCCTCAACCAGTACAAATTTGTGCGTTTACTGGGCATACCTCCTAACGTCAATAGTCTGATATCGTATTATTGTAGGAGAAAATGTTAAAGCCAAATGTCAATTGAATAAAAAGGTTAAGTAGTCGATTTAAAGGCAATCATACTTAACAGGTATATTGGTGTCTGGTTGCGAACGACCTGTGCATATCAAATGAAATTAAAACATTCCATAAAGCTAATTAAATGCTCTAAATTAATTATATGTCTATAAAATTAATGTAGGTGTGGCGTACCTATCATAACGTTATTAAGTATTTGGTACAGTTAAATGAATATATGTGTAGCCTATAAAACATCGGTTAAATGTATCATGTTGTATATATGTGTGTTGTGCACATGCTTATAGTTTTTGGTTTTTAAAAGTGTTTTTAATACTATCTATCACAATCTTTTACAATTTTAGGTTTAATATAAGTAAGTAGTAATGTATAATAATAATAAAGATAATAAATGACCATGGATTATTTGTTTATTAGTTATATTTTTTATATTACAAATAATATATAATCAATTAGGTAATACTAATCAGTATTTGCATAATATTTTTACAATGAAAATTATTTGCGGTTGCAAAATATCTAATCATACCTCATTATGTTGATTACATACAAAAGAAATTGCTAAGAAATACAAATTCAAACATACAATATAGTGTAGTTTAATGATGTTTAAAAAAATTAAATTGATTCGTGCGTCGACTGCAATACGTAGAAATCAAACATATTATACATGCAACAAAATTGAAAATCTCTTACAAACCTATTGGTCATAGTAGAATAGATATATGCTTTTGAAATTATAATAATTTGTGTATGCAACTTACTATTAATCAATTTAAAAGTATTTTAAAGTATACACACACACATATATATATATATATATATATATATATATGCATGTGCTACATTGGTTACAAATCTACAATGAATAATAATTAAGTGTTAGGTGTAGGAACTCTTATGATTAACGGAGTGTGGTTTAGTTACAAATTAGTAATCATTATTGATACAATGATGATTCTTTTTGTTGTGTTTCTGTTACACCTGCATTGATGAAGTCTTTTCTAGTATAATGTTTCTGAAATAATACAAATGCATACAAATATCTGCTGATATATTGTTAGAGTATATAAATAATAATTCTAAATAATTTACCACATAATGTGTGAGTCGCAGCCAGTTTAAATGCATGTTCGACATCAGTTACGTATTCATTACAAAATCCGCATCCAGAGAGAACCACGTGGAGGTTGTCGAACTTTCTCTCCTCCTCGAGTCGTACTTACGACTGCTTATGAACCATGTGTCACACAGACTTGGATCACACAGATTGGATTCGATGTTCATTAAGTTCTTGTAGACTTCATTGTACAGTTATATCGCTTGTAGAACTTCTCTGTACACAATGTTCTTAGTGACAAATCTACCACGGTCATCACTGTACATACCTACTCTAATGGATTGAGAGTCCCTCACTCGGGAAAAAGCTACATACAGTTGTCCGTGCGTGAACACCGGTGATGGCAGGAGCAATCCAACTCTATCAAACGTTTGTCCCTGTGACTTGTTAATGGTCATAGCAAACGACAAACGTACTGGAAATTGCACTCGTCGCATTATAATGGGCAGGTCGTCTTCGCCACTTGACGTGAGCGGTACCGCAGGTATGACTATATCTTCCTGTGCACCACCAGACAACATCCTCGCTTTGAAGTTGTATCGACGCAGTTCAGTAACAACCAACCGTGTACCATTGCAAAGACGTCTCTTAGAATCTAGGTTCCTAAGCAACATGACAATAGAACCGACCTTTAGCGTCAAGTTGTACGGCGGCAGTCCGTCCGGTTGCAGAGTGTTGAGAAACTCTGTCGGATAATTGGATACTTCGTCGGGGTCGTCGACCACCACAGTGTCTATGGCCGTGTAGGTTCGGTGAACTCCGTCAATGCGTTGTAACACAGTATTATTGACATGCCTGCGTCGGTAGAAACGATCGCGATCAAGTGGGTTGACAACGTACATTCGAGCCAACGTCTTATACGTCATCTGTCTTTGACGTCGTATCCACGTTCTTCTAGACGCGTTCCAAGTGTAATGTACCGGTATCTCCTAGTAGAGGTACTGTCTAGCGTCTTCGTCTATCGCGTTGAGGTCGAAGAATTCCGTGAGTTTGGTTCAAGCCAGAGCCGCGTTCTGCACCCGCTCTAGTACCTGTCCAGGTCCAAAGTACACGTTGTGATAGTCTTCCAGGTGGACAGGTAGTCTATTGATCGTATGACTCTTGTTATGCATTTCATACGAAAATAACCTCCAAACAGCTTCTGGTGGACTGACGTACCGTGAGTTTATGTAACTGAAATCAACATCAACGTATATCATAAGCAATCAGGAATAAAATAATATATATATGTATACATCTAAAAATCATAGTAATGAGATTACCTCACAATGAATATTTGCTTTCGATTACAATAAATAATATTAAGTTGACGTTGCATACAAATATATCTAATACGTGTAGAGTGTAGTTAATTATTATTGTATTAAAGTGGTATGCAATGTTATTGTAGTTAACAAAATGTTGTTATTATTATTATTATTACTCAACTATGTGTCCAAGGAAAATATTAAAACAAATAATAGTTATTAAAATTGAATCATTTTAAATTGAGCAGCATTATTGGTTCATAAGTCACAAAATGAAATGAAATGTAATATTATTATATTGTATAATATGAATATTAATGAAAATAAAATTTACCAACAACATCTATCACATATACAGAATAACACTTAAGGTAACATTACTGAGATTGATGCAGCTTTAAAATGATTTCGGTTGACTGTTGGACAATGTTAATACCATTTTTATCATCATAATAATAATCCAACACAATAATGATAGATGGAATGTAATTTAGAAGTCAACAATGGCAACCCTAAGTTTAATTCAATTACTTTCAATTTCATTCCATTCCAAATTTCCAAGGTAGCTGCGTCATGGCCCTTGTAGACGTATTTATACAAATACATTACGCTCTTCACGGTAGAGCACACCTCAACGTTTATGTGTGCATCATACTTGACCAGCAAGTATGGGTTGTATGGGACAACAAACTCATTGCCGACAGGATGACCTTTGACGTTGACCACAAGTCCATTGTTCGGTCTACGATAAGTCGGGTAACCACCATCAGAAATGTATACAGTCTCCTCGCTGTATTCTTTGGGATAATTCTTCGTACAACCGTTGTCCACCATACACGGACTGTTGCGATTGAGTGGTCCACACGGACCATGAATCATGTGCTATTTCACACTGTCGAGTAGGCGCCTTTCGGATGCAGGGTCAGGCAAGTAGGCACACACAACATTGTCGACGTCGTCGGCAGTAAGTAACTTGCTGTCCTCATCCAAGATGATGAGTATATGTGCGTGTGGAAGACCACGTTTCTGAAACTCAATGGTGTAAACATAAGCATCTACATTACCAAACACCTTATTGACCGTGATGTCACGCATTAGCTCCTTCAGTTTTGCGTGAAAAACCCTCGCCACCAAATCAGGTCTGTCGGTTGCCGTCAACCAACGCGGAATGTTATCTACCATCTCTGGCTACCTAGGGTTACACGTAAATGTTATGAATAAGTCAGGCTTTCCGTACTTACGCACAATGGACATTGCGTCGTGGTAACATTGTTTCATGTACCGAGGGCCGCCTAGGAACGTCGAAGGCAGAATTATCCTGGGGCCGGCCGGATCGATTTCGTCTAGGTCAGTGTTTCCCAGCCTTTTTACCACCACGGACCACTTTGACAATATTTTATAGGTCGCGGACCACCTCAATTTTACGCAAGAATACACAAAAATTTATTGGAAAATTTTTATTATCTTACTGTACTATTATATATAATTATTAAACTTTACTAATAATTTACTTAGTGTGATTTTTGTATACGATAAGATAACCGTATATTACGGTAAAATAAAATATTTTTCGCTGTTTAAAAAAAAAATAATAATTTTTAATAGAAAACTAAGAAAGGTACCGCGGACCACCTATGACTGGCCGGCGGACCACCGGTTGGGAAACACTGTTCTAGGTGGAGCTGTTGGTTAATATGGTCCAGAAGGCCTTGATAGGCGTCAGCAAAAAGTGCTCTCTGGTTGTCTCGGATGTAACGTAGATTGTTCGCTTCCATGCAAACGTATTTATCACATGTGTACTGCTGTAACAAAAAACCAGCTGCGTGTAATAAAATAAACGTATGGCCTTCATTCTCATTGCTATTAGTTCCGGTGTATCTGATGGCCAGGCGATAAGAATCAAACTCTCTGATAGAGCTCCGAACACGCACTGCGTTCCGGCGGCCCTCTTGTTGCAGGTTGTAATGCCAGCCGGTTTCTCCATGTGGAAGAGCAATGGATACAGCATTGGATCTGCATGAGGTGAGCCAGCTAATATGCTTTGCATCCGGTGATTTGGGTAAACTGGGTTCAAGTCATAGATGACCAAATCGAGGTTTCCTGGTGGTAGACCATCTTCTCCAACAAAGACAACTGCTACCTCGTTCACATGAGCAGCTGGTTGATTGTATCGACATGGGTCATTGTTCGGGTCGGCGACGATGTGCATGGTCACCCTTTCCGGTTGCAACATTGGATTGGCCGCAGCAGCATCTTGTTCCCTTTGCCATACTTGTCGCATGTTTCTGTAAGAAAATAATATTGTGTTATTATTAAAGCCACATGATATATCCACATTTGTGTACAGTAGATGGATAAAGAATAAATGTTATCCATAGGCAAGTGCAACTTGATAAATAAATATTACAGCACACAGTATATTTTATGTAATTCGGAAATGTAACATATTACTAAGCACACATACTGGAAACTATGATATACAATTTTGCATAGAAGTATTAAGTAAAAATGTCGCTTGGGTACAATACACACTGTAATGGAAATGTACACAGAAAAAGTAAAATCAATATATATATGTATATTGTTATATACATGTGCCATATATATAATATAGTTAATATGAAATTGCAAGGAGCTGTTGGAGTTTAATTGTATCGTTTAAACCTAAAATAGGTTTTTTAATGAGTAAGTAGTAATTATAATGTAAAGTATAATTTTTTAAACAAAAATGTTGCACTACTGTCTACACGAATGTGTATTCAATACAATAACCATAGTCATTAGTTGTATCATATAGTAATACGTAAAAGTGCAATATCTATACAAATGTAATGTGTGTTCAACACACTACAACTTGAAGTAATATTTTTATTTGATTATGTATATGTTAATAATTTAAAGTAATATATATTACTCAAAAGCCACCGCAAATGGATTGATTCGCCGTAACATTGTGTCCAAGTCTGCAAGCAAGTTCTCCAATAGTGGTCGTTCACGTGGCTGTTGTGCCATGCGAATCTGATTTGCTGCCCCGGATTCAATAAAATACAACTCACAATACCTTGGTTGCATTAGTTCATTTCTGACAACATCATTACTAATCCTACGATATACTTGCCCGTGAACGGAGAATACTCTTGGTCCCTGACCAGGCAAACGTCTTGGCTCAGATCAGTGGAGAAAGCCGCAAATGCCAGAGTGTTGTTGTACCTGCGGATTTCTTTTCGAAAGTGTTTTCCTACCTGTGAATCATCAACCAACAAACGAATTAATAACTCTGGCGGTGGACCCAAAACACGGTCTCCTGTAACAGCCATTTGACCGTTATTGCAACACGTAGAAAAATGACCCGTTGAAGTACGCTCGCAGGAGAAATGGCGGGCACCACAGTGCCGGCAGACAACATTCAACGGTCCTAGGTCATGCCGATCTGGAAGTTCGTGTTGAATGCCAGCCGGACGGTCTCTGAAGGCACGTGCTCTCGGTACAACAGGAGGAATCGGTATGATCTGCAATTAAAATGCACTGTTATTAAGAATGTAATGTTATAAATGTTTATTTTAATTTTAATAAGATGTATTTACTAACCTCTTCATTGACGTCTGGTAATAAAACGTCAATTGCATCCCTGAATTCAAATTCTGCCTCTGCGTCAGCAGGAAGTAAATCTACATACTCGATGTCATCTTGTACCACTTCCTCTCGTAGCATTTCTTCTTCAGCTAGGTCCATCATTACATCTTCCACTTGGACTTCGACAACTTCTATCTCCATGCCGTTGTTACCGGGGATTGCCACTTCCGCTTCCAGTTGTCCACCTGGTGCCGCAATGTCAAGGAGTGGTTGAACTACCTACAGTATCATACAAAGTCCGTTGTAATGTGTGTACAAAAACAATCTCAAATATTATCAGCTTAAATATTCAACGTATGTGTTGCATGCGTTATTATTAAGATGATATTTAACTGCATATCAATGACATGGGAATTAATAAGCATATAAAAATCAGCTCACCAATAGGGAATGTAATAAGTACAACACATTTATAATTAAATAAATTAAAAACAGTGCATAGAGATGATGGTACAATCAATTAGTTAGTAAAATTTAAGGTCCATGTAATAGTGAATTACACCGAAGAATGAATAAAGTTGAATAGTAGCATCTCAAATGTTATAAGCATTCAACATATTATGTGATATTATAATGTTTTATTACTACACACATACCAATGACATGCGACTTAATATAAGCATATAAAAATCAGCTCACCGATAGGGAATGTAATAAGTACAGTACATTTTGAATAAATAAAAAACAGTGTGGAGAGCATATTGTAATCGATTAGTTAGTAACATTTAAACTACACGTTATAGTGAATTGCACTGCAGACCGAATAAAGGTCAATAGCAGCAATTGTTGAATGATTATAGCTGTAATAATGTAAGTAATTATTGTACATAAATAAAATGAATTGTAGCCTAGAGAATGTATCCCCTCTGATAATAACGAAAACAATACATTTAAGATACACATAGAGGTGGTATAGAAATGGAAGTGTAAAAAGAACAAAAGTATTATTGTAATTAGTTCAATTAAAATTATTAGAAAAAATACTTTATTACATTTGAATAGTAATAATATGAATTGAACAATTGGTATTTCAATGTAAAGTAATTTAATGAATTGTGTCTATATAAGCATGATATTATATGTTAATAAATAAATGACACCGTATGACATTATGTAATAATAATTATTAACTTAATGCAATTGCTACAATCTAAGTTGTGTTTGTGTATGGTTTGGTGTAGTATTGTAACAGTGTCATTGGAATACCTAATGAAAATAGTCATGACTCATGATACACTCACTAAAGATGGCACCGCTCTTGAGAACAGACGACGACGATGTTGTGTTTCTCCATTATAATCACGACCTAGTACGAAATGCCTCGAGCACACTTTTGAGTTGGCCAAAATCTGTTGTGCATTTATACCACAGTTCTCGACAAACAGCACCCACTGACGTCTCCGGCCAGCATTCGCTGGAAACCTAATTTAAACATTACATGATGAGTAGTTGTAGTATGAGTCTAGTATGAGTTGTTAATAAATTCATTGTAACCTGTGCAACGAAACTCCATCAACATCGTCGACGTTTCCGCAGATCACACACAATCGAACCATGGTTATGTGCCTTGACTTTGACATTTTAAAGAAAATAATATATAATAGCATCATATTGTAAACGTAGTGAATAACTTATATTATATGTTAAATAACATCTGTATTTTTATTAGTAAAAATATGTACAGTATAAATAGTGAATAATAAGTGTAATATAATATATGTATCTTTTACGCATACACGACACTGGGCGTCGTTATATCGTTATTATGCAATATTGACTGTTGTTATCACTTATCAGTGCCCGATGATACGGCAACACGGGAATTCCAAGAGTTTTGTATTATATTTAGAAAAGTGTGTATACGGTACGCATAATATACACAGAAAACAATGTTTAAGAAATTTTCCAGAATTACAAAACAAAAGCGTAAGAAGAGAATTCAAAAAAAAGTCGCGGTGAAAAAGCGCGACGTACGTAACGGGAATGTATTTCAACAACTACCGACCGATGATCTCGGGAAGGAATATAGAAATGACATCACACATTGAAATGCAAATAAAAAAACGCGACACCTTCGAGACACCAAGTTTGGATTTTGAGGGAGCACGCTCGGGAAACAATGCATGTCGCTTTTTAAATCAGGCGTAACGTCTTAATAATTGGGTGACTGTAATGGTGTATAAGTACACGGGGTGAACAATTAAGCTTTTAAATAATAAAAAAAATAGCACTCACCAGTCTACAAAACGCCAAACGTAGTAAAAAAAAAAATAGGTAGCAAAAAAAATGTAAGAAAAAAAAAAAGTGCAAATTTGTGTATTAGTATACGCAATAACGAAAAAACGAACGTTTAGCACAGACGCTCGTCGAAGAAAGTTGCCCGATGTCGGATCGGAGAGCCGACCCAGGTCCACTGCGCTTTTCGCCCTCTACTCCGCCACCACGTGACAACAGTAATACCAAAAGTTGCCAATCTAATTTAATTTATTTTCAATAAGCTGGTCAACGATTTTGACAGACCCGCGGTGTTGGTAATGACATCGGTAAATACGTAAAATGCAAGGCAAAACTAAACGGTGGAATCAATTCTATATTTATTTGCCATCGACCATCCGACCCGTCGAAGTGAGTACACGTTACTTTATTATATTTTTCACTTTTTTTTTTTTTTTTTTTTTTTGACAACTTTACTAATGTTAATTTTTTGTTGTAGAATGTTCAAATTCACGAATTGCCAGGTGACGGTGGCTTCAAGCCCCGTCACCAACCGAAAACCAAAGGGTGGCACTGTAGCACCCAAAAGTATGTATAAATATTGTCAATTGTCATTACGTATACACAACGATAAACATAGTAATGTTGTCCGCTTTTCTTTTTCAGGGTGCTACAATTGCCGCAAAATAGGCCACCTGGCCCGCCATTGTAAGTGTATTTTTTGTATATTATATATGTGATCGTAAGCAATGCATCTAAAATATTATTTACTATGCAGGCAGGAAGAAAAACACCAAAAGGGACTCGTCCCCCCGCCGGCGGTGAGACCGGTCCCCCATCCGTCGGCGTGGTAGATCTCCCATCCGGCGGCGTGACCGGTCCCCCATCCGGTGGCATGGCCGGTCCCCCCCAGTGGCGAGTCCTGCCCGTGAGCAGGCCCCACGCCCTAGGCCCGAGTGCTGTGTCGTCGGTGGTCTGTAGTCTGGCCACGATGAGGATGGAAGTGAGTAATATTAAAAATATTTATATATATATACTATGTAATATACATGTTAGTTATAAATGTTGTTAAATACATTGTTTATAGAATAATGGCTTTATAGTTCTTTTTATTTTCTAATTCTAATTTGTTTTTGTATATATTTTCAGAATGCAAAATAAATTATTATTTACAACAATTATTTATAAGTGTTTTTTTTTTGTATACATAACCTAACCTAAGTTATCATAATTATATAAGTTTGCACAACTCTCCTTTAAAATGGAATGCATAGGCCCGAACAAATTACTGCTGGTACTATTGGTTAATGAATAACACTAAAGACAACATTAATTGTTAACCAATGTCTTATTGTAGGTAAGGGTAGCCTAAATGTGTATAGGGCAATAAAATAAGTAAGAAATAAATGAAACTTTTCAAATGTAGTTACTAATTAAACATGGGTATCAATTAATGTTAGTATATATTTATCTTAATATATAACACATTAAACTCAATACAATTAAAATTATAATAATAATAAATAAAATAAAAATTATATAAAGTAGTATATAAATGATATGTATACTAAATTTTTGCATGCCAACCACCTAAAAATGATGACAAATAATACAATATTTAAGGATAGTTACACCATTTGAGGATATCACATGTACCGTCAAACCGGGTTACTTGGGACATGTGGATAACTTGAATACCAATTATATAGTATTATCAATGATAAGATTTGAGCGCTAGAAATGTTGTTATCACTACCGTATAATCACACATTTGTTTATTATCACTTTCACAACGACCGTCGTGCTATCCGGACGTGCTCTCAAGATAAGTACTCTATTAAAAAATATTAAAGTTCATTTAGGTTTTATTGTGATATAAAAGCATGTAAAAGTATGGTTTGCATATGACATACTGTTTGCTGAATGTAAATGTGAGTTTGAACACAGGATGTAATAACAGGTCATGATTAATAACAATATTTCAAAGTTATCATTTTTATGTGGGATTTGTTGGTTATCACAAATTTGAGAGGGAAAATTTTTTTTATGCTTACTTGGGACAATGTCTCAAGTTAGATGTAGTGTCCCAAGTTAGTTTTAATATCACTCATTCAAACTTTTTTCGGTCTTATCTCTAGGTAGGTATTTATAATTAAGATTCGAAATGGCAAAATATGTAAAAAAAAGTTGGTGGAAGACCGTATCAAAATTATTCGGAAGAAACTTTAAAAAAAGCCGTAATGGAATTAAAGACAAAAAAAATAACTTTTCGGGATGCAGAAAAAAAGTATAGGATATCAAAGTCTACTCTGCAAAGAAAAGTAAATAATAAAAATACGATGAAAGTGGGCAGACCAAATACATTGTCGGAAAAAGATGAGGAAAATCTAGTTAAGGGAATATGTTTGTCTAGTAAATGGGGATTTCCTTTTACATCTATGGATATCCGGTTATTGGTACAACAATTCCTGAATAAAAATGGTTTTAAGGAAAAACGGTTTACAAACAATTTACCCGGATATGAATGGTTCAAACATTTTTTAGATAGACATAAATCTATATTAAGTGAGCGATTAGCCAAAAATATAAAGAGATCAAGAGCGGAAATCAACCATGAATCTATAAAAAAATATTTTGAACACTTAAAAAACTCGTTAGCCGGAGTTTCTGCAAATTTAATTATTAATTATGACGAAACCAATATTACTGACGACCCTGGGAAAGCCAAGATAATAACAAGGAGAGGTTGCAAACATCCAGAACGAATTTTAGACTCGTCTAAATCTAGTGTATCCGTAATGTTTGCTGGAACAGCCTCCGGGTATTTATTACCACCCTATGTGGTATACAAAGCGGAAAACTTATATGATAGTTGGACAGAGGGTGGGCCTAAAGGAACTAGGTATAATCGTTCCAAGTCTGGATGGTTCGATGGTGTTTTAATATGTTTTATTTGATTTCATATTAACAAGTATGTTATTTTGGTTTTGTTATTGTATTAAAAGTTTTTTAATACATACACTTATTTAAGTCAACATTCACATTTTTTTTAAAAACAATTACTAAGTCCCAAGTTAAATAGTATCAAAGTTAACTTGAATTTTACATAGAAATATATGGGTGTCCCAAGTTACCCAAAAATCAAGGTAACTTGGGACAAGCATATTTTTTTTAAAAAAAACGGGAAGGGGGGAGGAATCAAAAAAAAAAACATATGGGTCTCATAGTCTAAGTCAAGACCAGCATTTTTGTTCATTACCATTATTAATATATTTTGAAAACTTTTCGATCAGTATTCATCCGAAGTTCAAAAGTGTCCCAAGTAACCCGGTTTGACGGTATATGTAGTTTTCATGTTTTCTTGCCAACGTGAAGGTTAGTATATTATATAAAAAAATATAAGGTGTGAATTGCAGTAATTAAACTTGGTAATACATATATATATATCTTATATAATATAACGTTATATGTATGTTTTAAGAAATTGACATTGTCTTAACAATCGACACACCAAGCTCCTACTAAAACTCTTAGCTTTCAAATGTCTATCAAACTACTTATGTATATATATATATATTTAATATTATTGATATACATATTTTAACTAATAATGAAAGTATGTGCATTTTCATAACAGTCTGATGTACCTATATTTATTGTACATTACTTTTGCTTAGGTAGGTAAATTTTTAAATTATTAAATTAAATAATAATTACATTGAAAAGGATATCTATAGATATGCATATAATAATATGGTAGTATAATGCAAAGAAAAAATTTTGAAAAAAGAAAGGAAAAAAATCATTTTTTGAATATTTGAATCTCAAGCACTTGAACCATTTCTGAGTTTTGCGTTTCCATATGGGTTATTGAATAATACTGAAGGCAACATGTATGGTCGTACTAAAGTAAAAAAAAAAAAATGTAATTTTCCAAATGTACTTATTAATTACTGCATTTTTACTACATACATTTTAAACACAATAAAGTTTAAATTTTAATATACATAACGTTAAACACAATAGTAAATAATTATATATATATATATAATTAAGTTTAAAAAAGTAGAATGTAAATGATACTTATGTATTTATTAATACAATAATATGTATAAATCATGTATAATACATTTTTGCATACCAACGACATAATAAAAATATTACAATATTTTAAGCATTGGAGGAATTTAAATTCAATTTATTATAATGTTATAACACATAATAATGTATATATTATGTAGTTTTCTTGTTTTGAAATTTGTTTGAAATATTGCAAAAAATTAATGTGTGTAACCCAATGTAAAGGTTAGTACAGGTATAAGGTATGAATTGAAGGAATTAAACTTGGTAATGTACCTATATTTATTGTACATTACATTTGCTTAGGTAGGTTAATTTTTAAATTATCAAATTAAATAATTATTACAATGCAAAGGATATCTATAGATATGCATATAATAATTTAATATAATAATATGATGGTATAATGCAAAGAAAAAATTTTGAAAAAAGAAATGCAAAAAACATTTTTTGAATATTTGAATCTCAAGCACTTGAACCATTTCTGAATTTTGCGTTTCACATATGGGTTATTGAATAATACTGAAGGCAACATGTATGGTCGTACTAAAGTAAAAAAAAAAATTACTTATTAGTTACCTACTACATTTTTTACTACATACATTTTAAACACAATAAAGTTTAAATTTTAATATACATAACATTAAACACAATCATAAATAAATATATATATAATAAAGTTTAAAAAAGTAGAATATAAATTATACTTATGTATTTATTAATATAAATCATGTATAATACATTTTTGCATACCAACGACATAATAAAAATATTACAATATTTTAAGCATTGGAGGAATTTAAATTAAATTTATTATAATTTTAAAACATATATATAATATGTATTATGTATATGTAGTTTTCTTGTTTTGAAATTTGTTTGAAATATACTGCAATACTCATGAAAAATCCATGCATTCAAACTACTTATATATTTTTAATATATTATTGATTGCGGCTTCCACCACAACGACCGGAATCGACTTAATTTACATAGTAGGTACGATATACAGCTTTTAAAACCAGCTAAAAGGTATGCTAATGTTTTATTTTGTTTTTTAAATATTTAATTAGTATTAAAATAAGAGGCTTATTATTTTGTAATAATTTTTTAATAGTAAAAGGAGTTTAAAATTATTTAGTTGATAAAACTGGAGTTACATGTTTTTTTTTACATACAAATAATGTTGTATGACCATAGACTAAAACAAGTTATCTCCAAAAAAGTCTAAGCAATAATCCGGTAAGTCAATTACTATGGAGTTATCAATTGTTCGCTTAGTACTCCGATATTTGATTTTATGATAAGTCCATTTTCTCCTTAAAATATTTAAAAAAGTTGAAATTAAAAGTGTTCAACCAATTCTAAATGTAAAATTAGATATATCGGCACAAGTTGTAATACAATTTTGTATAAACGCTATTTTTAGGCTTGATTTACTATTAAAAACGTTATTTGTTGTTTCTCAATAATTATGTTGACTGGAGTTATCCTGTTTTCGCTTAGCACGGCAGTATGGCCCCAAATCAGTAAATCAGTAAATCAGCAGATCAGTAAATTAGATCGACCCGTACCTATATTTATTGTAATACAGTAATATATGAAAACATATTTATTAAAATGTAGGAAACGGTTGGTTGGTTTACTACAATATCGATTCTAGAAAATTTTTGAAGTTTACAACAATCATCTGCATATGAGCCCAAAACAAAAAAGGTGGCCAAAACAGCCATACAGAACGTACCCACGCAAGATTAGTGTTAATTATTACACCAGTAAACACTAACGTATTCTCAATACTAGTGTAAAACAAACAAAACAACGATCAAAATACATCTCGTCTATTCACAAATCCATTATAAAGTAGAAATCATACAATAGTATAGTTTGCTTAACTGCATGTTAACATTTTATAATTTTTAATTTTTCTGCGTAAAACATTTACAACAAAAAATACTGTATAGGGAAAAGTAGACACGGGAAATGTAACAGTTTGGCTACACTGCTTGGCCGGCTGTTCTGCCTTATAGGTTATATTTTGTATTATATTAAATTAATTATGTTACTAAGAAATGTTGTAAAAGCACATTTACTTATTGTTCGGTTCTCTATGTAATAAAGTACTAAAGTGTCATTACTCAGGTGTCATGTGTGTAATTATTATTTGGTTACCTCTTTAATATTGTACATTGGCGACGAAGGCAAAATGGTAAACTTTTTATTATAAAGTACGTTAATAGTGGACATCGAAGTAATGGCTCCAGACAAGTTCCACGTGTTTGGTAGTATTGGTACCGTTTCGGAGTTTGAAGCGACGGATGATTGGAAATTGTACCAGGAAAGGCTGGAACAATATTTCCTCGCTAATGCCATTGAAGAAGGAAGGAAGGTTCCTGTATTACTGTCAGTAGTTGGATTAAATACTTACAAAATAATTAAGGATTTGAGTGATCCGGTTTTACCTAAAGATAGACCGTATACAGAAATTTGTGATTTGTTAAATGGTCATTTTTCTCCAGCAGTTTCGGTATTTCGAAAACGTATAGAGTTTTATAATCTTCGACAAGGTGAAGTTGAAACTTGTGGAAATTGGTATGCAAAACTGAAAAATGCAGCCATCGAGTGTAAATTTGGTGCAAAACTAAATGATGTACTCAAGGATAAGTTTGTATCTGGATTAAGAGCAGGAAAAGTGTTGGACCGGCTCTGTGAAGAGGATCCTGAAACAAAAACGTTAAAAACTATGGTCGAACTGGCGCTGAAGTATGAATCAACGGTTGTTAATTCAGTCAGAGACATTAACGTTGTGAATACTTACAAAGGCAAAAATTACAGACACTATGTTGACAAGAAGGCACCTAAGAACTATAAGAACATGGGCAATGAAAAAGCGACGACAGCTACAACAGGAGCAGCGAAGCTGGGACCGTCTACTACAAGTAAAGCAGCCTGTTTTGCATGCGGTAAGAGCAACCATACATTTTCTGAATGCAGGTACAAGGAGTTTATTTGCAATGTATGTAAGACCAAAGGTCATTTAGCAAAAGTATGTAGGAGTAGGAAAAACAGCTATAAGGTTAAGTCTAATAATTATGTTAACTCTGAGGAAACTCAGAAATTGGATAGCTTGGGTATGGATTTTATTAATATGTTTAGTTTAAATGAAGTTAATTTCTGTAAACCTTTTATAATTAAAATGTTAGTTAATGGGGTACAGTTAGAAATGGAACTAGACACTGGTGCAGGAGTGTCAGTTTTACCAGAAAATATTTTAAAAGGAAAATTAAGAATGTATGAAATTAAACCTACCTTTGTGAAACTCAAGGCTTATGATGGAGCAATAATTGAACCGATTGGTGAAGTGGAAATGTGTGTCGATTATAAATCAATAAAAAAAAAGTGTAAGTTTTTGGTTGTTTCAAGTGATAATAAACCGTTGGTTGGTCGAGATATCATGGCAGAGTTTGGCATTGGAGTTAACAACCTGATTAATGTTAACAGTAGGAAGTTAAATTTGGATAAGTTGTTACATGAATTTAAGGATATTTTTAGTGAAGAGATTGGTACTTACAATTTTGAAAAAATTAATTTGAAGCTTAAGCCAGATTCAAGTCCAGTATTTGTCAAACCAAGAACGGTTCCTTTTGCGTTTAAAGTTAAAGTAGAAGAGGAGTTAAGTAGATTAGAGAAGGAAGGTGTCATTACCTTAGTGGATAATAATGATTGGGGAACACCCTTAGTGCCTGTGCTAAAAAATAATGGAGAAATAAGAATTTGTGGTGATTATAAAACTACAGTGAATAAGTTTTTAGAGGATGTTAAGCACCCTCTGCCCAAGGTAGAAGAGTTATTTGTAGCTTTACAAGGTGGAAAAACTTTTTCAAAAATTGATTTTAGAAATGCGTATAATCAATTGGTGTTAGATGAAGAGACAAGTAGACTTCTGGCTTGGAGCACACATAAAGGAATTTATTTGGTAAATAGGTTGCCATATGGAACCAAGCCAGCATGTGCAGTTTTCCAGAAAATAGTTGAAAAAGTTTTGCTTGGTTTAAAGAATACAATGAATTTTTTGGATGATGTAATAGTAACTGGTGCTACGGATGAAGAGCATACTGATAATTTAAAAGCAGTTTTTAGTAGGCTAAAAGAAGCAGGTTTCCGTGTGAACTTGAGTAAATGCAGTTTTTTCAAGAAGAGATTCATTACTTAGGTCATATAATATGTGCTAAAGGTCTTAAGAAAGATAAGTCTAAGATGGAGGCGATTAGGTTAGCCCCTAGACCACAAAATGTGCATGAAGTAAGAGCTTTCGCAGGCATGGTAAATTACTATGGTAAATTTATTAAAAACTTATCAGGTTTAATGGAACCCATTTATCAATTATTAAAAAAAGGACAACAGTTTATTTGGTCTGATAAATGTGAGAAGGTTTTTTGTAAAGCGAAAGAGTTAATGTGTTCGGATGACATTTTGGTGCATTATGACCCTTCTTTGGAACTAGTATTGAGTTGTGATGCTTCTCAAAAAGGCATAGGTGCAGTGTTATCTTGTATTTTACCTGGTGGCATAGAAAAACCTGTTACATACATATCAAGAGTTTTAAATGAAACGGAACAAAAGTACTCAGTTATTATCAAGGAGGCGTTGGCAATTTTTTGGGCGGTTCGAAAACTAAATCAGTATTTGCTAGGAAAAAAATTTATTTTGAGGACAGATCATAAGCCATTGTTGGCAATATTTGGAGAAAAGAAAGGTATACCAGTTATGGCAGCGGGCAAGTTACAACGTTGGGCTATGTTTTTAGCTGGTTTTGATTATAATATTGTTTATATTAAGGGAAGCGAAAATGGTGCGGCTGACGGATTGTCTAGACTTCCTTTAAAAGTGAAAGAGGAGGACTTAGGTGAAGATTATTTGAAATTTGTCGAAAGGTCCTGTCCTATTGATGCTTGCATGATTAGAGTTGAAACAAAAAAAGATAGGATTCTAAGTGCAGTTTTATCAGTTATTAATGGCGATTCGGTGTTAGAAGAAATCTCAGCAGAAATGAAAACCTTTATTAATAAAAAAGATGAGTTGTACGTTGAAGAAGGAATTATTATGTGGGGTTATAGAGTTGTCATACCAAAAGTTTTACAGGAAGGATTACTTAATGAGTTACATGGTGCACACATGGGTGCAGCTAAAATGAAGAATCTGGCTAGAACTTATTTTTGGTGGCCAAATTTAGATAAAGATATTGAAAAGTTTGTTAGTAGTTGTATTTTATGTGTTGAGGCAAGACCAAACCCACCATTAGCCAAGTTAATTAAGTGGCCAGATAGTGTTGGTGTCTTCGACAGAGTACACATTGATTTTTTGGGTCCAGTCTCTGGAAAAATGTTTTTTATTTTAACTGATGCTTTTTCTAAGTGGCCTGAAATTTATGAAATGCCTAGGACAGATGCAAAATTCATGATAGACAAACTCAAAGATATTTTTGCAAGGTATGGTTTGCCAAATAAGATTGTGTCTGATAATGGTCCACAGTTTGTTTCGGCAGAATATAGAGAATTTTGTCATCGTAATGGTATTAGAGTGATAACTTCACCACCGTTTCATCCATCTACAAACGGGGCAGCCGAGAATGCTGTTAAAACTTTCAAAGCTTGTTTGTTGAAGTTTATTAAGGACAGTAGTAAAGGCATGTCAGTTAGTTCTGTGATTAGTAGGTATTTATTTAACTATAGGAACACACCGCATTGGGTGACTGGAGAATGCCCTTCAATGTTAATGTTTGGCAGAAAAGTGCGTACTAGATTGGATTTATTAAGGGAGTTCGGAGGTAGAAAGGATGATCAGTTTAAAAATTTCAAAGGAAAAAGAGAAGTAGAATTCGAGGAAGGTGAAATGTGTTTTGCCAGGGATTACAAAAATCCTAATAAGAGATCTTGGAAAAAGGGAGTAGTTGAAGAGGTTCTTGGAAAAAGAATTTATTTAGTTAGGATACTAGAGAGTAATGTGGTATGGAAAAGACACTTAGATCAAATGATCAAGTCTGGTGACTTCTATAGGAACCCAAGTGAGAACATAGATTATGAAAATGAACTAAATAGTGATGTGGGTAAACAATTAGATGATGAATTAGAGAAGGAAATAGTAAAAGAAAAGTTGGACTTAGTACTAGGTGAAGCTTCAGTTGAGACTCCTAAGAGTGTTGAAATTGGTAGATGTGAGAGGCGACCTGGACTAAGGGGAAATATAAAAAAAATAATTAAGTTAGATCTATAAGATTTTAAATGTGTATTATGATTAATATTATTATGTTATTTTTTTTATTGTATTAATTATATTATGTTGATTATATCTGTGTTATGATTATGTTATTACTAAGTACAAATCTTAGGGCAGAGATATGTAACAGTTTGGCTACACTGCTTGGCCGGCTGTTCTGCCTTATAGGTTATATTTTGTATTATATTAAATTAATTATGTTACTAAGAAATGTTGTAAAAGCACATTTACTTATTGTTCGGTTCTCTATGTAATAAAGTACTAAAGTGTCATTACTCAGGTGTCATGTGTGTAATTATTATTTGGTTACCTCTTTAATATTGTACAGGAAAAAAGTATTACACTAGAATACTAGAATGAGCATCACGATCATAAAATAAGTAAGGATAACGACCTGTCACTCTGCCAGTGGACAAAAAGAATAGGTATGGTTATGGGGAACGGACGAAATGGAACGTTTCATAGTAGACGCGCCAACGACACTATCGCCGAGAGCGGTTTAAAGTGCAGACAATATGGGAAATTTCATGCGTTGATTTCATTGGAAACCGTTAGAAACTAACGCCATTTATTTGTGGTATACTTTTAAAATACTACATGTTTAATTATACATGCAGCATAGGAACTTTAATATTCTATTGGATGTTACCTTTATAATAATAATTAATATCTTTGATTTAGTTTAATACAACAAGACTTTTATTTAATAATTACATCATAAAATATTAATTATGTGTTGAGCATATGCTCGGCTAACACAGTGATACATACAACATAATTGAATAATGAATTACAGAGAGAGAGAGAGAGAGAGTGAGAGGGTGTGAGAGAGAGATTTAGGTTATGTACAAAGAACGTAATAATACGAGCTTAGACTAGTAGGTCTGGCGACTAGTGAACTTATAATGTGCCTTTATTGTCCAGGATCCCGTCATGTGGCGCGCTCTATTTGTGAAACTTGGTAGTCGAAATTTAAGCCACTGCAATATAATATTAATATATTAACCATTATTAGGCATATAAATTAATTATATTAATATATAATTATATTTTTATTTATATGTCTATGATATTAACACATACTATACCTACATGATATAGTATTTGATATTAATCAAGATTCTAGACAATTAATTGAGCTGTGCAATTTTTATACGTTCATAATTATTTTTTTAACTGTGATCTTAAACTTATAAGTTGTAACAATGCCAAAACGATGTTCATTTTGCAATTGTTCTACTTTGAATGTACCTACATTTCTTGTCACTAAAAAGAGCATTGAAAGTTGGTCATCAAAAACAAACAAAAATGTATTTATTGGTGATAGAGTATGTCAATCCCATTTTCCTCAAGCAGTTTTAAAAACTCAGGCATTTTTTCAAGTTCTGAACGATGGCAGATGTTCAAAATTGTGATTGAAACGTCAATGGATTAGGCCTACGGGGATACAACTCTAAAAAAGACCAACGTTGGGCACAGACGCCGGCCAAGTGGATTAGTCTATTGGGATACTAATCTAAAAAAAAAAAGACCACCGTCCTGCGCGGACGCCGCACACGTGAATTAGGCCTCTTAGGAAAACCACGATAAAATAAATTCACCTTGTGCTGGTAGTGTGGAAATCAGCAACAATTACTAAACAGATTATCGTGGAGGGCCGTTTACAAAACAAATTTTAGTCTGTCCCTATTATTTCTATGGACGTGCAGGATTGCTAGCCAGACCTCACTGTCCCTATCACACTGGTATTTACTAAGCACGCTAGCTGGTTTTTGATCAGCACAAATTCCGTTAGTGATTGTCGGCGTGCAATAATTGATATTGTATTTCGGAATTATTTAAATTTTCAAAATATTCACCCTAAATTCTTCCCAGGATGGGTCGAGTGTTTTTATAGACGTATCACGTATAACAAGCAAACACCGTTCCTTTTAACTGTAGTTCGACCTCCCTGCACCAACCCGAGGGGTGTTAGGCAAGTATCAACTCGGTGTAATCTATAAACAGTACAGGATCCTCGACACTTGTTGCCGGAGAACTCGGGTAACGAAACTCTTTTTGTGCGCCAGTCCTCGTATGGTATTAGTACCGATTGTTAATGTGCGCGTGCATCGTATAGAGAACAGTGAGACGCGCCTGCTGTACGACTCGAGTGGTTGTGGAGTTTTTCACGCTTGAAGAATGGTAATTCACGGTGGCTAAGTGGCTGGCACCCGATTGAGGGAAGTCTCCATTATAATCGCATGACCTGCCCAACTGGTAACTATCGTGGGTACGAGCTGTTGTACGGGGGAGGAGTGATTAGAAAACCGAGGGATCGTATGGTCGTGTGACGCTGTGTGGTTGCCGCACGTGATTCCATGAAGAGCCGCGTTAAGGTCCATTCCCACTAATCCGGGCCGGAATCCGTTGGGGTACGAAAACAATTCTATAATATACATTTTAATTGTGAACATTCAAATTTATCCGGGCTGAAAAAATATTGTTCCGACAATTCTCTCTTAGGGTTGACGGACTGGTTTCACCCGGATCGGGTATGTCCTGAACAGTGTGAACGATAAACCGTACCTGGTTTATAGTGTCGGGGATGTTTTTTTTTAATTTGTATACAAATCAGGAATGTACAGTGAAAAAATACAACAACTTCAATCCACAGTGCCTGAAATAATAGAAGCCCTGACAAATATATCAGAATGGAATGAATTAGATTCATCATTTAAATCCAAAACTCTTTTAACAGCTATGTGTACATGTGAATTTATCATTTCAATTAAGGCCTTATCTAGCATTTTATGTATAACAGCTCCTATAAGTAGAATACTTCAAGGCATTGACAATGATATATTAGCTGAATTTGAATGTATACAAAATGTAGTAACCATTTTGGAAAATATGCGTACAAATTGTGATACAGTTTTTAAGAAATTATTTGAAGAGAGCGTTCATTAGTGAAAGACTTTGAAATGGAAGTAAAAAAACCAAGATTATCCAAACGTCAAACACAAATTTCTAATCACCCAACTGAAACTACTGAAGATTTTTATAGGGTATCTCTATTTATACCATTGATGGAAAATGTATTAGAAGATTTTAAGTCACGGTTTTTGAATAAACAAAACCAGACAGTACAGTTTTAAGTCAACTAATACCAAAATTTATTGTTGATGTAAATGACAAAAATATTGACACAATAGTAGCAACCATAAAAACAGGGTATACATTTGATGATGACTTATTGAAAGAATCCCAATTAAAATCAGAAATACAACTGTGGAAAGAAAAGTGGAAAAAAATAAAAAATGATGGTAATTATGTATTAATTTACTAGTAATCAAATATTTATATTACTATTATGAAATGATAATTATGCTTTGATTGTGTTTCAGATGGATATGTAATAAAAGATGCATTAACAGCTATTGACCAATGCAATGGTATACTATACCCAAATATTAAAAAAATTTTGTTCATTATTGCTTGCTTGCCTGTAACCGTTGCCTCTGCTGAACGTAATTTTTCGACACTAAGAAGGTTTGATCATACTTATTTCATTACATTTAAACTAATATAACACAACATTTACATGAAATGTGTTATATTAATGGGTTTTATCATTTACACTAGCGTAACTACATAGCTACTTATGCTAACATTTCTTAAGAAATATTTCACTTTAAAATTTAAGTCATTAATCAAGAAAAAGAATCAAAAGATTATTTATAAAATAACAAAGTTATGTTATTATATGACCACATATTACTGATAGTTTTTAAGTATAATTTGAATTAATAATTCATAATATAATTTTCTCCAAATAGTGACTTGCTTATTTGCTTATGCATGATAATTTTATTATTTTGTTATGCTTTGCATTTTGAACTTAGGTTAAAAACTTGGTTGCCGTCGAGTATGGGGCAAGATCGCTTAGTTGGATTGCCTTTGCTGAATATCCATAGGCACAGGATCATTGAAGTAGACGAGTTGATGGATATGTTTGCTGCCACAAAAAATTAGAAATTTAGACCTTATCTTATAATCAGTGGCGTATTTACGGTGGGGGGGTCCAGGGGTACTGGACCCCCCAAGAACCTCTCATAAAAAAAAAAAACACTAAAATTCTTACATATTTGCAGAACCCGATTTATGTAAGCACGCGCGGTCGAGCGGAGATAGTTTTTTCCCGTGAACAAAATATAATTTAAAATTAGTTACACCAATATTCACAGGGATATTGAAATCACTGTTGATGAAGTGATAGAGGAGTTGGCAAAAAAATCTAGACGTCTGGAATTTATTTTATAACAATACTTTTCATATGTAGTGCTAAATACAATATATATATTAATATATATAATACTAGCTGATCCCGTGCACTTCGTCGCCCGTTAAATGGATCAACTCAATACTACCTACTCAAACTTTGTTCAATTCATTAACGTGTATGGTGTTCAAAATTTATCTTATCTTTCCCGTTGCCCTGAATAAAAATTCTGAATCGCAGCAGTACATTATCAGGTAGGCAATCTACCTGCGGTAGATCGCGGACCCCGTGCTGTTTGTACGGAAGTGTATGATTTAACTCTAAAGTATCAAAGTTATACCAAGTTTATAAATTTGGTTGCTCGTAAAAAATTCGCAACTCTTAAAAAATTATGATTGTTGAACTCCTTTTGGGTGTAATTTTCTGCGGTAAGTGCAACTCTGCCACCCTGGTAAGCATTGTTCAATAATTCGATTTGATGCAAGCTTGTACCTGATCTGCCCGAATAACCAATGGCAACCAATAAATAAATGCTAATTTCTAATGTAGACTGTAACCAATGGCAACTATAAATAAATAAAAATAAAATTTCCAATTTCTATCGTGAATCTCAATGTCCCTGTTTCAGCACCTATTTAAAATGCGAATTTTGGCAAATCCTTTCTTAGCGCACGTCTATATTATAATAGCTATCTGTATGCCAAATTTCAGCCAGATCCGTCCAATGGTTTGAGCTGTGCGTTGATAGCAGTCAATCAGCTTACTGTTTTTTATATACAGATATGGTTGCCATGGTAATATGGACACACACACACACACACACACACACACACACTGACATACATTCATTTTTATATATATAGATTGATATGAAATCTTGGTAACCTTAGTAACCATGGCAACCTTGGTAACCATGGTAACATGGACACACAGACACACAGACACACTGACACACTGACATACATTCATTTTTATATATATAGATTACATAAGACTTAGACTATACTATTATATATTTTGTTCAACTACCTCCAAAAACTTCATAAGGACGTAACTATTACAAGATATCATAGTTTATATTAATTATGTATAAACTGAGGACCCCCCAGAAAAATTTGAAAATACGCCACTGCTTATATTTAATTATCATGACTAAATAAAAAAAAAAAAAAAAACTGGCGTTCAAATTGATTTATTTTGTAACCGTGAAAGATTTTTGTATTTTTCCCCCCTTGAGAAATTATCCCAAATACGCCACTGCGAGGTCTGTCCCGGTTATCCCCAATGCGGCTTCTGCCACTTGTATACACCATTGTGAGGCATCAAGGGTCGTGGTACACACATACACACCGGCACTCACTGAGGAAAGTGTACCAATCCCTCCGTGCGAGCACAATCTCAAATGTGGAAATATTTTCTTACGATGCTGCATGAAGGCCAAGCAATGTGCAAACAGTACGGCCCTCATGTAGTGGTTATATATGGAAAAAAAAAAGGTATGGAAAAGCTTGATAAGATGATGGTTTATAAGTAATAACGTTATAAATATAATGTATAATATACGATATATCTAATTTTATAGAACAAATGCATGCGAATAACATACCGAATATTTACGTAGAGAATATTGCAAAATTTTAAATTAGTGGGGTTGGTGAAATGTATGTATGAAGTTTATAAGAAGAAAATCAATATAAAACTATAAGAGAAACATGTAGAAATCAAATTATAATTTTCATTTTAACAGATTTACTGTATTAGCTCATCATTTATACCATAATTTGCTAGATGGTACCTATTTCAATATATCAGTAAAATGTTTGGCTTAAGAGGACGCCACAAGAGCATTTGTTGTCTCCTCTTAGAAACACAACATGGCAAACTTTACCTTCACAATAATACATTTAGTAAAATGTATTACTGTGAACGTAAAATTTGGTATGTTCTACGTCTGTAAAACGGAGAGTGGAGACAATGCATGCTCGTGTGGCGTCCTCTTAAGTAGTTACAATATCTGAAACAATCGCTGAGTCATGTCTGACCAAAAAAAAATCCATTAAACGGCGAGTGCTTGATTTCCGGGAACAATTCATACAGCTCTTCAAGTATTCTCGGTCGCGGAACACTTTGCAGTTCAAAGCTGGCATCTGCCTTACCGGCTCGATCGAATGTGAATTTATTTAGTTCAACCATTGGTGTCAAATATCTGACAATTGGACGTACAGTATGCATATCCACTGGTGATCACTATGTAATTTCAGTCCAGCGTCTTTTTAAATCATTTCAATTGGTATGACGCCTTGCAGTTTTAAATTGGTACACTGGCTTTTGAAGTTTTGAAGTCCGGCACAATTTAAATTTACTTACACGTTTTCTTTTGATACCTATGCGTGTTGAATGTTATAACATGAACATATTGCTTGAATAAATAATGTAAATAATAATATGCAAGGTTCTGTCGTCATAACTAGGTAACTTAAAATAATATTGGGACCTACCAACTCAAAAATACCCGTTGCTATAGTAAAAATTTGACATTCGTGTTAGGAGCCAGAGGTGCCTATTTAATAAAATTGTTGTTATATAAAGATATAAGTTATGCCAAATATACCGAACATTTACGAACCTTTGTCGTTGAGGGGAGATCGGTTGCGTTTTGGTTGTTAGTGAATTATATCGTTTACAAGTTTTTTTTCTTTTTATTACAAATTAATATGTTTATATTATTATTTCATTTGTTTCTTACCAAAACTGTTAACAAAAAAAAAAAATGATTTAATTTGTTCGTGTTTACAACTCATCAGGTACGTTTAAACATAGGCGCAACTAGACATTTTAATTAGACTGGGCCACTCATGAGAGTCATTTTTCACCTATCATACTCAAATGAAATAAGGGTGGAGAGTGATAAATGGAACATTAATGTTTTTTTTTATTACAATACAACTGTATAACATAGGTAATTATTGATGTTATAAATCTAAAATTGTATCACTTATAATTTATAAAACTAAAATGTTACATGTGAAATACAGATACTAATAATATTTAAAATTGTATCTTAAAGTTAAGACTTATAAAGCTAAACGACGTTCATATGGGACCATTCTTTTAAATTCTTCGATCACATCATTAATGTCGACATTTTTTGCCATGGTTTGTTCAATATATGGAAGCATTAAATTTTCCAATCGCCCTTGAGTCATTGTCGTCCGTAGCTTAGTTTTAATATGTGTTAGCTTCGAAAAAGCTCTTTCACACGAAGCACTTGTGGCTGGTATGACAGAGAAACCTTTTAATACTTTTCTATGCTGAAAAAAAATGGTCTCAATACCATTTTCTCGTAACCATTTTAACCAAAATGCACAGTCTTTATTAGTAAGAATATCATCTTTGTTTCGTGCCTTCAAAAGTTGTATTTCACTTACAAATTCGTCCTTTGATAAATCAAAATGATTTGTCAATAAATTAATGTCATCTTTGCTCAATTCAAATTTTAACATTTTCCCCACACCAGTAATGATTGAAGTGCTTTCTTGATTAAAACGTTCGTCACATCCTTGTACTAACGAATCAATCAATGGATACATTGTAGAAACTCGGATTTCCTCTTTCTTGGTCTCAAATACAAACTGATTTTTCCAATTTTCATCTCTACGTGCAGGCAGTTTTCTAGGTCTGACTGATGGTATGTTTACGCCATGTTCTTCACAAATATGCTGACTTTGATCATAAATATCATCATAAAATAAACTATCGGAACGCATATTTTCTATTGCCAAACAAAGACACTTAATCTCTTCCAAAGCTGTCAAAATACTTAATCCGGGATCTTGAAGTACTCTACTAACTTTTACAATCAACTGTAGAATAGGATGCATCAGTTCGAGACAGATGATAAAATTAAAATTTAAGCATTGGGAAATAATACCCTTTCCTTTAGGTTTTATTTCTGGTTGCTTAGTTGAATAATTTATTTCATTAACTGTCTGAATTATAACCGAGAAGTTGTCTCGAATTGCTGTTACAGCTTCTGCCCTACAAGCCCATTTAGTTGTTGAAAGGGATTTTAAAGTCTTTAATTTTACACCAACACTTTTTTGAATTTTTTCAAAAACCGCGTGTCGAGATGGACTGCCTTCAATAAAATTGTATATTATTTGAACTGTTCCAAAAAAATCAAAAATCATACTATTCTCTTTACGCGAAATGCAAGAATCTACAAGTACAAGGTTTAAGCAATGAGCAAAACAGTGTACGTATAATATTTTAGAGTTTTTTTCTTTACATCGGGACTGAACTCCAGAAATATGACCTGCCATTGCGGCTGCGCCGTCGAAACAAACGGAAGAAACAGAGAGCCAATCGAGTTTTAACTTATGGACTATTGTGTTTAAAACATTAAAAATGGATTGTGCATCAGTAGTTTCTAGACGCTGCAGAGAGATGAATAATTCGATAGGTTTATTTTCTACATCATCAAAATATCTTACTACGATTGCCATTTGCTCAATGTGACCACAGTCACTGGTCTCATCAGCCATAACTGCAATCTGTTGACCATTTAACCTCTTGCATATTTCTTGAAACATCACATTATGAACTGAGGCTATTAATTCATTTTGAATCTTTCCACTCAAATATTGTGCGTTCTTAGGACCATGTTCTAAATGATTTATTATAATAGGATCGTATCGTTTGAGTAGATCTACGATTTCTAAAAATAGTCCTTTATTCACACTATCTTCATGCTCAAGATGTCCTCTGAATGAACATCCGCTTTTGGTTAATATAATTATAACATCAATTAAACGTTTGATGATATCCCGGTTTCCTAAACGTATTTTTTCACGAGCTGCTAATGTGATTTCTTTTTGTTTATCCAACTTAACATCAATGGGTATTCCTTTTTTTAAATTTTCCCACGATATCACACTATCAATATGACATTGTGACTTCTCGTGTAGTCTAAAAGCTTCAGTGGCACCTTTCCAATTAGTAAAACCTTTCTTTATAAACGATTGATCGATATGACCTTTTTTAATTATATTATTCGAAGAGAATGCTCGACAACAAAAACAAAATGCTGCGTTTATACTTTCACTGTATTCTAACCATTTAAAAGTTTCGTACCATGATTTTTGAAAAGAACGAAATCGATCCCCGAATTTTACTCTCGGATAAAGAGATAAGTGGACTTGGCAGGGCCGCGTATTACCAAACCCCATAGTGCCCTAGCGCCTTTTATAAATAACCCACACTCATTGGTTCATTTGAAAACCGCGCGTAAATATAATAAGAACTTTTATCAATTATTATAAAATATTATCATTTATTATTATCAACTATCATTTGAAAACCGCGCGTAAATATAATTCTATATGAATATTAATTATATTAAGAAAAATACTTATAATAGTATAATGAGTATAATATATATTATTGTATAGTAGGTACTATTTTATAGTAAATTGTATTGTAGTAGTAATATTTTTTAATAATTAATAATTAGTACTTAATATAATATATAGTACTTCTTAATATAAGTCCCATAGGTAGAATAGAAAATTAAATTTTCATAATTTATTTATTATATCAAAATATTAAAATACTTTCATGTTCTTATATCTTTTATTACCTTTATTATTATACTTATTGTATATTACCTATTTAACTACAGCTCAAAATATTATAACAATCATCATCAATTTTGTTTTTTATTTTTGTATGTACCTATATCATGTCTAATCATAATATGTTTTTTTTAACTTTTATAATTTATTTACTACAGCATACTTTTATTAAAATTATAAATAATGTTTATATTTGCAAAAAATGCAATATACCTATATAATAGAATATGAAATTACTTTTGAAATCTAAAAAGTGTAATTTTATGGAAGCATTTCATTCAATTACAAAATTAACATTAATATTCTTTACCTCAGTAAACTGGCCACTGGGTGATGAATTTGTTTGTGTTATTGATGTTAACGAGTTAACTAATTTTATGAGTAATATAAATTATATATTATTGTGTAATATATTATATAATATTAATACTAGAGAACTCAAAGCATAGAATATAATAGGAGCGACAGCTAACAAAATTCTTTTGTTGTTCAAAGATAGGTTGGTAGTTACATTTTTTAACAGCCATCTTCCAACAAACCTAAATAATATATTTTTAATTTTAAACTTTTATACTTTAAACTTTAAATATGTAACATTAGAACTGGGTACCTATATATTTTTACTATAATAATAATAAACCTATGCAATAAAACATAAGATCCAACAATATTGAAATATTATAAACAAATTAAATGTATTTATACACACTTAATCATAATTTGGAAAAAATCTGTTATTTTATTCTTTTAAAATAATAAAAACTGTTGAGTTGTATAAAATTAAAATTCAAAACCATTAGGTATTAAATAATTGTATAACATTTTACAATTTACAAATATTTTAAATTATAATTGTATTAAAATGAAACGCACATCAGATCTAATGATTTTTGCCATGATTTTTGGCATTCATTTGATTTTGAGCCACATTATATCGCAAGTTATGTGGTCTTTTTTTTGTAATGTTTTTTCCATGATCAGATGGTCTTCTACCAGCATTTATCTTCCGAGATCCACGTGTAACTCCTATTTTACGACGACTTATTGATGTTGGCTGTACTTTTATCTGACCTTTCCTCCTGTTTATATTGGAAGATGCACTACTCAGTGAACACATTAAGTTAGCAAATTGAGATGTATTTTTTACATGACTTAATCTGTTTCCTATTCTTTTAAGTATTGATGGTGGTAATGTTTGTATCATATTCTGTAATCTTTTCCATTCATTTTGAACATATTCTACTTCTGTATTTAAACTATTATTAATGTTATTAGGACAATTATTGTGTATATGAGACTCTTCAATAGTTGGACATTCTATATTCTGTAAATCATTTGATGATTCAATAGATGTTATGTCATTTGATGTATTCTCCAATATTTGAACATCTTTATCAATATTTTCTATATCTTCTGACTTAGATACGATTGATACATTTTCTTTTAACCCTAAAAAAAATGTTGGTTTAGGGCATTTACTACTTCCTAAAGCTAACATGGCAAGTGCATGGCGTTCTTCTAATGTGACAGCTGGTGCGTTTGGAAGTTGTGATTTTATGTTTTTATGTATCCATGCTTGGTGTTTACAAAATGATCCGGTATGTCCCATTTTGCATGTACAAACTCCATTATCTATATTCACTAAATATGTCTCACTTATATTGCTTACACTTGGAATAACATAGGTGGATTCATTTAATTTTTTTATATCACTAATATTAATATCAATCATTTTAGAACATAATTTTGTATATAATCTTTGGGTTTCTAAATGTCTACCATGTGCATGATTAAGTATCCGGAGAGTGAAATACTCTTCACCAACTGACATAATAAAATCAAGAAGTGCAACAACATTGTACGCTTTAGTTCTATTTAATAATATATCCTTCATAATTCGAATTGATGCTTCAGCATAATTATTTGTATCATGATTCCGATAAATAATCTTTGATCTATGATAACGAACCCACTGTTCCTGCCTTTTACAGTTATTCTCAAATCGCTTTATAAAATTAACTGGGGCTTCTTTTTTAACACGAGCTTCAATTATTTGAAAGTCATTTTTTGATTCAGAATACATTGCCTAAAAATAAAAAAGCTTTTATTAGCCAATAGGTATATAATTTAAACTAGGTACCTATATAATGTATTGTAATTATAACCTAATTAATATGAATTTAGTAAAACGTTTATTGATTGGTTTGTTGTATTGTAATTCAATAAGCTAACTGAATTGTGAACATCAAAATTAAATATTACCGATTGAAATAGCTTCATTAATGGCATACGGTTAGAAAGATTAATTCCATTTTTGGAATCGTGAAGCCATCGCCACTCTGCTTGTGCCATGTGAAAATTACAAAGAAATTGATTTGCCTTTGGCCATAGTCTTAGTAATGCATTTTTTTCAGCAGTGGAATCATCAGTCATAAAAACTAGTGGAACCTGAAGTATTTATTACACTATTAGGTATTTTTTAAGATATTAATTACCTAATAATAATTGATGAAATCATATATTATTATATTAAGTTATATCTTGTACAACTATTACATATAGATACAAGTTTGTAAATAACTTACTTAAAGTTGAAACCTTAAGTTTAAAATAAGCAACTGATTATATAGGCATAAAGGTTATAAATCAAAAAGAAATGAGGTAAGGACCAATAAAACTAAAATAATAATAGTCTAGCTTAGTTTTACTTTTAACGCATTAGTATCTACCTTTTTAAATAAATAATAAATATCATAGTTATGCTTTACCTCATGGCCACCAAAGCTTAAAGGGAAATTGTAAATGCCCCAATATAACTGTTCTCAGATTGGCCTTCGTGGATTACAACAGCTAAAGGGATTGCTCCAGCTTTTGATGGGGTTAATATATTGGTAACCGTACTATTAGTTGTATCTACACTGCTAGTTGAATCTATAAAAATTATTTCACTTGAACATTTAAGCTCCTGTGCTCTCTTCATAATTGGCGTAACAATAATAACAGCCCATGGGTTATCATGTTTTATTGAAACATGAACTCCTGCAATAGGTAAGTGAAATAATTTTAGGTAAGTATATAATATGTGTACCTATTATGGTATATGAACTTTATTTACTTTTTGATAATTGATAAAACAATGTTTGAAAATATTTATTTAATATGTTCAAGTGCATGTTAAGTGTTAACTAAAAATGTAATACTTTAATGTAATATGTTTACATATTATATTAAGTTATACATCAATATCTGATATATTTAATGTACTTAATATAGGTACCTATGTATTCTTAATATAATGATTTCAAAGTTAGACAACAAAAATATTGATTAAAACAATTATTATTTAATATTTACAAATAATTAGAGATTAAATTTATTTCTTAATCTATAATTAAAGTATAAAACACTAAATTATAGGTACCTATAATTTATACCAAAAATAACCCTTATACTTTATAATATAATAAGCATCCAATATTAGAGAACCGTAATATAATAGTATTTAAATATATTACGTATACAATAGTAGGTATACATCTCATTACACTTACCCTTCTCATTGTAAAGTCCAATTTTTTCTTCCAATTTTGAAAGTGGAGCATGCACAGGTCCAAAATTTATTTTCCTCCACTCGTCATGTAGGTAGTATAAATGCCTCATTGTCGGATTTATACTACTATTAGCAAGCAGCATACAAGAAGCGTCTTGTAGAAACAATTTGCTTTCGTGCAAACTTCTAGCTTCACTGGGCGATAAGCCATTTTCAAAGTACTCAATAAATATATTGTCAGTCTGAAAAAAGTTATTGTAAAGTACATTTTTGTTCCATACCTAGTCTTATACTATTTATACTTAATATAATATTATATATTACACAATAATAAATTATATAATAATACTTTATAATTATACTCATACAATTAGGGATCTATACTATTATAGAGTTCATAAGGAAGTTTTTATTAACATTTATATTACTTAATAAATAAATAATTACCTCATTTTTTGTTCTCAAATATTTTAAAGCATCACATGAATCCACTGGATGGTTGTGATTCCAAAAAATTTTTACTTTGGCCGAAAGTGAAGGCGCATATTTTAGGTAGGGGTCATTCTTCCTGGTATTTTTATTATTTTTTTTTATCAATATGTCTATTGTTGACTTACAATTAGTATTACGTTCTGTAATTTTAGTAATACTTTTATTTTTTGATGAGTGATGACAAATAAAATATTTGTGAAAAATAACCCTACAAAATTAAGTTTTTATTATAACTGTTTAATTTTTTTAATAAACTAGACAGTACACTTTACATAAATATTATGTTTGTTATGTCTTACTTAGTAGGATTTTGTAATTCAGATTGAAATATATATGATGTATTAGTCAATGTAGAAAATAAATCTAAAAACTTTTTGGCTGAACTACTATCATAAATATTAGTTCTAATTACAAACTTTTGTGATTCGACACAAGACTCGTTAACATCAATAACACACACATATTCATCACCCAGTTTACTGAGGTAATCTTTTAAAGAATTAATGTTCATTTTGAAGTTTAATGAAATGCTTCTATAAAATTACACTGTTCGGATTTCAAAAGTAATTTCAAATTGTATTATGCATTTATGCAAATAGAAAAATTATTTATAATTCTAATAATAGTATGCTATACTAAACGATAAAAGTTAAAAAACATATGATTAGATATGAGATACAATATTAAAAACACAGAAGTAATGATAATTGTTAAAATATTTTGAGCTGAAGTTAAATTGGTAGTATGCAATAAGTTCAATAATAAAAATAATAAATATATACATGATGATTTCCATTTTGATATGGATGTGTTTAATATCATTGCATTTAACATAATAAAAAAAAAAAGTTAAATTAAAAATATTATATAGGTTATTTAACTTTAAAATATTAACATAAATAACTTAACAGAATATAAATATTTAATGGAAACATGTTGCACAGTTTGAAAATTAATTGTAAAATAGATCCATGTTATTAACCATGTTGACTACTGACATTAATAAATTTAATGGTGAATAACAGTTTTTCAGATGGTAAAATTAAAGTTGAGCTGACGGTAGTATGTCATTTAAACAATAAAAAATAATTTGAATGGGACTGAAAAGAGTTGGTATGTATATTTTGTGTTGGATTAAAGAATAAAGTGTGTAATTTGTAAACAAAAGATGTAAGAAGTGTTACAAAATACTGTTGTAATTTTAGTAGGTAAACGCATAATTACATCAATGATAATTAACTTACATACTGTAACATGTAATAGTCAAAGTCTGCACCACTAAATTGATGTATAACATTGGTTTGCTTAGTTTCACTTTTATTCATAGACACATTATAAATAATGTTTAAAGAATAAATAAATAAATTATGAAAATTTAATTTTCTATTCTACCTATTGTGACTTATTAATAGGGTACCTAGTGTTAATGATTAGTTATTAAAAAATATTACTAGAACCAAACATTTATTATGTTATTACATTTTTAAATCAAATATAATATATACACAATAATATATAATTTATATTACTCATAAAATTAGTTAACTCGTTAACATCAATAACACAAACAAATTCATCACCCAGTGGCCAGTTTACTGAGGTAATCTTTTAAAGAATATTAATGTTAATTTTGTAATTGAATGAAATGCTTCCATAAAATTACACTTTTTAGATTTCAAAAGTAATTTCATATTCTATTATATAGGTATATTGCATTTTTTGCAAATATAAACATTATTTATAATTTTAATAAAAGTATGCTGTAGTAAATAAATTATAAAAGTTAAAAAAAACATATTATGATTAGACATGATATAGGTACATACAAAAATAAAAAACAAAATTGATGATGATTGTTATAATATTTTGAGCTGTAGTTAAATAGGTAATATACAATAAGTATAATAATAAAGGTAATAAAAGATATAAGAACATGAAAGTATTTTAATATTTTGATATAATAAATAAATTATGAAAATTTAATTTTCTATTCTACCTATGGGACTTATATTAAGAAGTACTATATATTATATTAAGTACTAATTATTAATTATTAAAAAATATTACTACTACAATACAATTTACTATAAAATAGTACCTACTATACAATAATATATATTATACTCATTATACTATTATAAGTATTTTTCTTAATATAATTAATATTCATATAGAATTATATTTACGCGCGGTTTTCAAATGATAGTTGATAATAATAAATGATAATATTTTATAATAATTGATAAAAGTTCTTATTATATTTACGCGCGGTTTTCAAATGAACCAATGAGTGTGGGTTATTTATAAAAGGCGCTAGGGCACTATGGGGTTTGGTAATACGCGGCAGGGCCCTTTGAGTCATTTTGAGTGTCTTTCTAAACGATCAGATGGTAATGGTAAAGCTGGGTCATTATGTTCAATGAAAGATGTTTGCAACTTCAAATTTTCGGATTTCAAATGATCAGAAGGCAATGCAATTGCTGTGGTATTTTGAACTTCAACAGTTTTTATATTGGAATTTACTGATTCCTTGTTTGGACTTTTTCGGATAATATATCTAAAAACCAACCAATATATAGATTTTAGAATATATTATGCCTGTCCTAGACAATTCTGTATATTATTAAACAATTTATAAAATATATTTATTATATTGTTATTATATATTGTATATTTATTATATTATATTTAATATTGTTTATTATATGTTTTATATTGTAATATGGACAAGATTAGAATCAATATTAGTTTATACAATTTTATAACTAGGGCGCGGATTTTTATGTAATAAAAGTCAAAATATGTTAATATTTATGATTTTTTTTTTTTAGCAAAATATGTATTAAAAAACTTGAAATATATTTTTTTTTTTTTTTTTGTTAGTAATATAATATAATAGAACTAGTAATTCAATTGTGAACAACTGTGCAAAATTAATAAGTAATAAATAATGAATAATAATGCTACATTTTACATTTATGTTACATATATTGTACTGTTTTATTATCAATAACACTAAAAATAAAATAATTAAAATGGTTTTTACTATAAAATGATTGTAGTTCTTAAAAGGCTTAACTACTGCTGTTAGTCTGTATGCAATAAGCGAGTTGGTGCACATAAAAATAGGGCCTGCTAGATAATAAATACCTAGGTCTTACATCTAGTAATGCTTTAGTATACAATTAATTAAATTTAACACTTAAAATAAATATAAAATTAATAACTTACTTGTACATTTTGCTAACCATGCATCTGTATCCTCAGTCCGTTCACCAGTAGGTATGGTCGTCAAATAAACAAAAAATATTAAACTATTTAAACTAATAACCTTATAATGTCTATATTTGGATTATTCGATAAACGATAATAAAAAAAAAAAGATAAAACCCGTAGGTATACTGAACGTATGAACAATGAAAATAATACGGCGAGACTCGCAGTGACATTTTCTAAAAATAAATATCAATAATTTAAAAACTTTTGATAATGATTTGATTTTGATGACCAGCTGTAATACTACTAAATATATTTTTAACATTTGAACTATTCTATTTATTACGTACAGTTAATTTCTCAATTTTCTTTTACATTTATATCTAATTTTTTTATTACATTTAAAACAATAGATTCTTAGCAAATGTATACATTAACACGGAACCAATTAGCCTGGGCCATGGCCCAGTTGGCCCAGGCCGTAGTTCCGCCTATGCGTTTAAATACATAGGTATGATATTGGTTGAAAGGTGACGAAAAAGGAATTTTTTTATCTCGATAATGTTTATAACAATAGTAGTTATAATTCATAACATCGTGTGTGTGGATTGTACAGGGTGGAGCGTAAAAAACGCATGGTTTTCATTATTGAATAACTGGGACATGGTTTGATAAAAATAAGTAACACAAGCGTTAAATGATAGATATTTTAATGCCATTTTAGAATATACATGTTTTAATTAAGTTCGAAAAATAATGTCTTGAAGATGACGTCCTTCTTGATTGATACAAATTTGGATCCTCTCCTGAAAGTTGCGCACGGCTGTCTCCAACATTTCATTCGGCACGGCTTCAATTTCCTGACGAATGGAATTCTTCAGATCATCGATTGTGCGAAGCTTGTTTATGTAGACTTTTGACTTTAAATATCCCCACAAAAAGAAGTCGCATATCGATAAATCGGGTGAGCGAGGAGGCCAGTGAACATCACCATATCTTGAAATAACATGTCCTGGGAACATTTGTCGAACGACTTCCATGGATGCTCTCGCCGTGTGAGCTGTGGCACCGTCCTGCTGAAACCATATTTCTCTCATGTCCACTTGACGCCTTTCAAGTTCTGGACGAAGAAAATTGTTTAACATTTCAACGTAGCGGACTGATGTCACAGTAACTGCAGTTCCTTCCTCTTCAAAAAAATAGGGTCCAATAATGCCCATCTTTGAAATACCGCACCACACTGTTACTTTTAAACTGTGGAGAGGTCTTTGGTGTAATTCATGAGGGTTCTCCGACGCCCAATACCGACAATTTTGAACATTTACGTAACCGTTTAGGTGAAAATGTGCTTCATCAGTCATGAAAACTGTAGCATCTCCATTTTCCGTATAAATTTCGTCCATTAAGCGACAAAACTCTCTGCGCTGCACAAAATCCCCTTCCTTAAGCTGCTGGACAATCATTATCTTGTACGGGTGAAACTTAAGGTCGTTACGTAAGATGCGATGAAGCGAACGACGAGACATACCCAGTGTTACAGCATGTCGTCTGGCCGATCGTCTTGGACTAACAAAAAATGCCGCTCTTACTCGGTCTACATTTTCAGGAATTCGAACTGAATGGGGAGTACCAGGTGGCTTTTTTTTCATCACTGATCCAGTTCTTCTAAACCCTGCAACCCATCGGTGTACAGTATTTCTATCAGGCACTGCACCTCGACGACCAATTCCAAAATTTCGACGAAAAAGACGTTGAACTTTGACTACGGAATCATTGTTTCTAAAATACTGCTCTACAACGAACACACGATGCTCTACGTTCCAACGCTCCATAGCGACTGAAACGGCATTGGCTGGGCCGTCTACCAACATTCGTTCGAGGTCAATAAACCCTCCCGTTACCGTGTACTAGTGGTTCAAAAACTATGCGGTTTCTACGCTCCACCCTGTATATAACTTTATTTTTGTGTCGTCCGCTAACGACGATAGAAACACGACTCACCGCTAAAAACCACAAAAGATAACAATATAACTTAAGTTATATAAAAATATTATTATACTACTGTGATTCAAAATACTATTTTGTACACTGCATTTTATATGATGTCCATAAAGGGAACTATATTTTATCAAAACTCCATCCATGGACAGGCGATGGCCATAAATGGATGTTTATAGAGCTCCCTCAATGACCACTCGCATATTTTTATATTTCACTTACCTAGTTATCACTAACTTACTAATAAATTACTGTTTTAAGTAACATTAGGAAAATGGATCCAAAACCAAATACCAATACCTAAAATAATGTTCTCCACCAAAAGTTAAACAAGCATTGGATGCAATTTGCTAAGGTATATTGATGTAGGCATTGATTAAATAAATATTTGAAATAATGTTTTTGTATTATTAATGAGTTGATCAGCAGCAAGAAAGATGTATAATGTACCCCGTACCACAGCAAGAAATAAGCTTGAAGGCAAGTCACCAACTGAGTTGATAGGACATGGTGGAGTATCACCCATACTTGGAGATGACATTAATAACTCATTGGCAGACTGGGTGCTAACTTGTACAAAAATGGGATTTAATATAGATCGAGAGGGACCTCATTTAAAAAACAGTCCAGTCAAAAAAGATGTTTTGCCATGCCAAAAATACTAAAGTTTTGTTTTGGGGCCCTGATTGATGAAAAAAAATGCGCCATCCCTCCGAGGTCCGGCATCTTGGATTTTAGTTGAAATTTTAAGTTCTATACATTTTTAGCTCAAGAGTAATAGATAAGCGACAGTCTAACGGCCATCGTAGAGTGTGTTTTCTTTTTAGGGTCTCATACATTTTTTTATTTGCTTGGCGTGTGCCTCGCTATATAGGGAGTAAGGGCCCAGTGGCTTACGCAGGATTTTTTGAAGGGGGTGTCATAAATCATAGTTATATGCATGAAGTGACCTTTTTTTTTTTTGCTCATCCCTCTATTTCAATAAGAATAAAACTTTTATATATATATATATAGTCATAGTTACAAAATAAATATTTAGTTTAGTTATTAAATAAAGTCAGTACGACTTGTCATTTTGAATTTTATGCGCATGGGACAATCAGACAATCAGTTTAATGATATTGGTTTATCAGGAAAATTGAACGTTCTTAATTTTATAGTATTAGAAGAAGAAGATTAGACTAGGTATATTATGTACAACATAAGTGGTGAATTATAATTTGAAGATTAGGAATGCTATGATTAAAAGTTTTTAATAGGAGAGTAGAAACAACATCTTTGAAGAAGATGAACATACTAACAATTTTAAACTTCCTAAAAACTCTGATATCGAGCAAAAGCCACAGTTCAACAAAGACCGATCCATACAACCTACAATAGAACATTTTCTAATTTACATTTGGACTTAGAAAAATTATACAAAAGAATTATGCCTAATGGAAGGGAAATCTCTAGAAATTGGTTATCCCCCCCAAGTTGAAAATAAAAAAAGGTGGGCAAGTGGGTGTCGCTCTGCTGTACAGTAGGTTACAAGTGGGTCACTGTATAATGGATGGTATTAAATTTGAATTCAATGATATAATATCATTGTATAAGAAAAACGATTCTGAGCGGTGATGGTATGTCAGTCTATGTATAAGGCATATTATATACATAATATCTATGGTATTAAACAAAAAATTGACCTATAATAGGTACCTATAATAAATTCCAAATTAATCATATCACAATATCCATTAGATACTTATAACGCGTTATACATCAACAAAAACCGTGATACTATCATAGATATATAATAGTACACTTTAGAAGTTTCAAGTACCCACGAATAATATTATTCAATCACAACAAAATAACTAAAATCGTAATTCTTGGTTTAAATATGAAATTTTGTCTAAATTTGAAATTAAAATGTCTGTAAAAAATAAGTGTGTTTATATATTTTTTAGATTTTTTGGTTACAGTATGAATTATTTAAGAGAACCTTTGTTTTAAATTTTCAACTCTTAGTTATAAAAACTGAACATTTTATAATTTTTTAATTCCAACGATTGATAATTTTCGAGATTTTGATAAATTTTGTCAAAATTCCAACTTTAAATGCTTATAAAAAAAAACTGTGCCTATGTATTTTTAATATTTTTCAACTGCTATTGTAACAATATATCAGGAGCCTTGTCTTAAATTTAAAAAAAAAATTGACCTATAATAAATTCCAAATTAATCATAACACATTATCACAATATCCATTAGGTACTTATAACACGTTATACATCAACATCAAAAACAAACCCTGATACTATCATATATATATAATAGTACACTTTAGAAGTTTCAAGTAGGTACCCCGTACCCACGAATAATATTATATAATCACAACAAAATAACTAGGTTTTTTAATATGAAATTTCATCCAAATTTGAACATAAAATGACTATAAAAATAAACTGTGATAGTATATTATTTAGATTTTTCGGTAAGATAATTAACTACTTACGTGGAATCTTGTTTTAAATTTTCAATCCTTAGCTATAAAAACTGAACATTTTATAACTTATTAATTACGATGATTAATAAATTTCGAGATTTTGAAAAATTCTGTCAAAATTCGATGTTTAAATGCTTATAAAAAAAAATTGTGCCTATGTATTTTTAATATTTTTCAACTGATATTGTAACAATATATCAGGAGCCTTGTATTAAGTTTTTACACTTTTTGGCCCAACAGATAAAACTTTATTGATATTTATAGAAAAAAAAACTAAACAAAATTGAAAGCTGTAAATGTCCATAAACAGCTCAAAAAGAGTCAAAATATTTTCACAATTGTATGGTGTATAGGAAATGCTAATATAAACATTCAGTGAAATTTTCATGTATCTACAGTTATTCGTTTTTGAATTACAACAAAATAAGGAAATCGCTACATGAGAAATCGAGTGAAAATCCAATGTTGTAAAAATTTGAATTTCAAACGCTCATAAAAATTTAATTTGACTGTCCGGTAGAGATTTTTTTATTGATAAGGGTAGATAATCTTATAAGGAATCTTGTGTTTCATTTTCAAATCTTAGATTTAAAAAGAAAAATTTTTGCGAATTCTTAACTCAAAATAATTTGCTAATTTTCGTGATTTTTCCATATTTTGTCAATTTTTGAACTTTAAATGCATATAAAAAAAATTGTGACTAAGGTTTTTTAATATTTTTCATCTGCCTTTGAAACAACATATTAGGAGCCTTCTATTAAATTTTCAAGCTTTTGCAACCAACAAATAAAATTTTATTGATATTTTTAGAAAAAAAACTAAAAAAAAATGGAAAATGAAAATGTCCCTAAACAGTTCAAAATAAATCAAAATATTCTGAAAATGTTATCGTGTATAGAAAATGCAAATATTAACAACCAGTGAAAATTGCATGTATATACGTTCATTTGTTTTAGAGTTACACCAATAACCAAAATCGATTTTTTGGAAAACCAATTTTGCGTAAAAATTCCCGTTTTTCCTTAATTTTTATGTTGTTTTTCCCGGCGCTTGTGAAAACTACTGGGAAATTTATACTTTTGACCCCCCAAAGTACCAACTAGATTCACTTTCCTATCAGAAAAGCTACTGATGAAGAAAATCCAAGCACTTTTACTGTCCTAAAACGTGATGACAGACACAAAAATATAAAAATATAAATAAAAATATAAATAAAAACATACATCATTGTAAAACCAATACATTCATCGCTCCGCTCAGAATCTAAATATTGGCTATCTACTGTCACATTTGTATAGTATTTTCCGCATCACAATCACCTTTTGCTTCAGGATACACACAATTTACTCATATTCACATTTCTATAAAAAAAAAACCGAACATAGTGTAGGTTAGGTTAGGTTATCCTGTTTTCCTGTTTACAAAATGTCTACCAGAAGGAGTGCTTCAATTTCAACATATATTATCTTATCTTGCTGACTCACGTCCTCTCGGTGATTTGAGTGTAGTAGTATAGTGTCTCTAGTAAACGTAGTCGTTTTCTTTATTAAAGTCATACTCAAATTGGCCCAACAAAGATAGATATTTATTTTAGATTCTGAGCGGAGCGAGGAAGTGAGTGGTTTTACAATGGTGCTTATTTTTTTTCATCCTGTATATAAAATTTCAAAATTTCTACCAGAAGGAACTCTTTGATTTCAATATATAGTAGGTATCTTATCTTTTAGAAAATTAGCTCACAATGGTACTTTTAAGAGGTAATTTTTTGAATTTCTCAATAGTTATTTAATGAAAGGGAAAAAACCACCAACAAATTACAAAAAACTGCTAAAATGGGATTGTAATTTCTAACGCTTTGTTTATCACAATAGAAACGAATAAAAATAATGATTTTATAGTGTTTTAGATTTGACAAAATAGTGTGTACCGAAATTCCACTGGCACTGGGCGAGTGTTGCACTAGTTTTTTTATAAATCGAATACATTTTTGTGTAATCATGGAAAACAAAATATATTGACATGGAAAGAAATACAATCACTGGATTTTGGAAAAGTGTTCTTATCTCACTGCTTTTTATGATAATGAAATAGGTATAATCATTGATTATAAATACTACATATTTATAATACTATTATAACATTGGAATAATTAAAAACAGTATTTGATATTTGCTACAATTCCGATTCCGATGTTGAAAGCGTTGAAACGTTTGACGTAAGTAATTTTCATAAGTAGGTAGAGTTTTAAATTTCTAAACATCTCTCCCAATTAATGTATTATGTTATATCAGATGGTTATTCAAAGCTGTATGTGTCACATAAAGGTATAAAGCCTATTATGTAGTCATGTAGAGGTGCATACCTAGTGTATAATTTAAATAGTTGGTGTACTGAAAAATGATTAAATGTGCAGTTTTTTGTATCCATTTTGCTAGGGTTCTTGAATTTAATTTCATAGACTTTTCGATAGTTTACTTTCTAAAATTACTGCTGATAAAAGTCTTAATTGGGGGCATCCTGAAGTAACTTAAATGTGTTTTGAAAATATACTATAGATTTTGACATGATTTATAGAATATGCATGTATATGTTTGACTTCTGTGACTATTCTTCAATTTAAAATGTGTTCTGTGAACAGAGGGGATTAACATATGGGCTAAAATATTTGGTCATAATATTATATGGGGCCAGAGTGGCGCAGTGGTCACGCAGTTGACTACAACTCACACAGTCATCGGTTCGATTCATAGCTCAGTGCAAAATAAATTTGTGTGGTTCTACGCGATCACCATTTCCCCCCTGCTGTCCGATTGCGTCATCTGGTTTCCAACTAGGTCCCACTCCACTGGGAGCGAAGACCGCACATGCCTCCTCTTGCAGGAGAAGGGGGGTAGTATCATGCATATAGTGATATATACATAGATAAATAGATCACATGATCTCCCTACTACCCACTTGTGATAGGCATTGACGAAGACCTAGAGGTCGTTTCAAAGAACAAATAATAATAAAAAACAAAAAATAATATTATGTCTTGTTATGTTCTATTTAATAAATAATATATATTTATAGATTCTTAAAATATACATTATAATATTGTGTTTACAGAGAATACTACAATGACTATTTTAAATAGTGCTTGGACAGACGAAAATACAAGTTTTATTTTAGAATGTTACCATCAATATATGGAACAAATTGGTCTGATTAAAAAATTAAATGTATACGTTAAAAAAAATTAAATATATTCAGGACAAAATTAACTACTCATTCACAGATGTAACCTAATGATGTGCCGAACGTATTGAACAAAAAAGTTAAAACTTCTGTCACAGATGTTTTAATTGCTATGCACGAAGAAAATAAAGAAAATAAAAAAACAAAGAGAACTAGACCGTGAAAAGAGCCATAATGAAAAAATGGACTTGGTTAAAGCCCTTTAAATGATAATTAAAATGGTAGTATGTTATTTAAATTGTCTACATAAGTTAACTTATTATAGTTATATTTCTTTATTTAATAATAAAACAAGTGTCATTCCTATTAAATGTATAAATTCCAATGAGTTTGATAATATTTGGTGTTTTGCCATTCCCTTTTGTACTGGTATCTAAAGATCTTGGATACAAATCTGTTAATGTTATATTTTGAGGTTACCACCTATTTTCTTGTGGTAGTTCTGTAGTAATAAAATCATCTTCCTCTGAACATATATTGTGAATAACACAAAATCGGCAGTGCAGAAAGTGAGGACTGAGTGCACACGAGTGCAGTGGCGTATTTACGGGGGGGGGGTCCATGGGGTCCGGACCCCTCCCATTGGCTCCATAAATACGTATCTAAATTTTAATATATTTTTATATTTTGTGCAAATATAAGTTGTAACAAAAATGTTATTTTTTTACGTAATCGGGAAAAAAAATGTTATCATAAATTGTTATACAAGGTTGACACGTCGTCTTGTCGTCTAAGACTTGCCAGTTGAAAAACGAGCGTCTCGAGAGCAAAATTGCGCCACCAATCAGAATCGTTCATATTTGTTATCACTATTTGTGAAAATCACGTTTCTTATCATCCTTTATAAAAATTATAATGTGATAATATAATAATCATCAATCATACAGGTTTATGATGGGTATTGGGTACTTTCAATTCTATCAGCTCATTAAAATGTCATTGAATCACTGAATCAATTCATTATATTTACATTTTATAATTGTGACTAATATTTTAAACCTAAGGGCTAATAATTATTTATATATAATTTATATCTTTATATATATAATTCTACTGTACGAGTGTTTGTAAGTTGAGTGGGCCTTTGAATGGTTTAGATTCACAATCGGACCCGGTAGGCCCATTCCGGGGAGGTGCTCAAACAGGAATGTTGAGCTTTACGGTGGATATTTTTGTTTATAAATGATTGCCTTGGGTTTTAAAGCTATTATAAAAATAAATATTGGTTGAAATCAGAAATAATTTATAAACAACGTTAATATAATTAAATCCAAAGAAAATTTTAAAGTTTAAGTAATAGATTTGGTACATTTAACGGGTAACAAAGTACACGGGATCAGCTAGTTTACATATAAAATCAAATTGACAAACTTAAAGTATAATATTAAATGAAAAATCAATCACTGTCACTGTATTATTTATATGTTAATATGTTATATTTATTTACTTTGAAAATACAAAACATAAAATGTTTAATATGTTGTGGTTTTTTCCCTTTAATTATATTTAATAGTTATTATACCAATAATGATTATTTATTTATTTTTTATTATTTATAAAATCATAAAACCAAATAACAGAATGATTTGTTGAGTACCTACTAAAATGAGATTGGAGACAGAATAACTTTTTGTAAATTTATTTGGAAAATATACAATACCAGTTTTGCAACAATTGTTTATATTTTTCATTTACTAAATTAGTATAGTTAGTACTATAGTACTATAATATATATAGTTACATATTATTTTGAACCCTAGTTATGTCGTAAATATTATATTCTATATAATAATCTTATCTTAATAGCATCAATGACAATAGATCCACCCAAAGGTAAACTGGTTTTAATAGTATGAACTATGAAAGCGGTAAAAGTGATCTAAATTGATGAGTTGTGTCTACATTGTCTACAAGTCTACACTTTTTTCTGTTCTATTATTTTTTGTACTTTGTCTTACCGGTGTTTCATACTTAATATATATTTTGAATTATAATATACATATAAAATATATATTAATATGGAAGAATTTGGATACAGTAACATGGAAGAGCTAAAGTGCATGGTGTGTAATAAATATTTTAGTTATAAAAGAACCTTGAAGCGACATCTAATTACTTGTGGATCTAAGGAATCAAAAAATTTGAATTGTGTAAAATGTCCTGATTTGTCTTGTAATATGTCATTTACAAACAAAAAAATGTTAAAATCGCATATAGTGGCAGACCATGGTGTGGAGTTACAAAATGAACAAAAACATTTGCAACTGTTAATGGTAAATGTGATTTACTGAATTTTTATTTTGCTTGAAATATTTTGTTTATCTATAAGTATGCCACACTATATTGATATTGTATTATAAATTATACACCTTTAGATTTCAAAGAATGGAAATCAAAACTGGAAGATAACAATTTATGTTTTTATGCGTTAAGAGCTCGTAAAACTGATGGACAGAATAAAAACACAACATATCTGGATTGTCATAGAATTGGTAATTTCCAAAGTAAATCAACAGGTCTCCGTAAAATAAAGAGTCAGGGCACAAACAAAATTGGATCTACATGCCCATCGTCAATGGTATGAACTTTCTTAATCTTGACATTTCATTCTTTTTTACTCAATATTCTGTTTTAATTTTCAGATAGTAGTAACAAAAGAAGACGAAACTGTTTGTGTAGAGTTTTGTAGTACTAATTTTGGCCATAATATGAATCTTGGTAGATGTAATTTAACACCTGAAGAAAGAGCCATGATTGCAGGTAATCTTACTTTACACCATCTATTATTGTAAATGTGAATAAAGGACAAGTGTTGCTTGGTTCATGTGCTGTAGAAAACCTGTTTGTTTTTAAGTAATAATGTATTAATGTATATCCAATAGTCGTCAGGTTTGGATTCATAATTTAATTTCATTTTTACCCTAGAACTACAGAAAAAAGAAAATATAGTATGAGTATTGTGGTATCACCCGTATTGGATAATACGCGGTAAACCAACTTTATACCTTACCCTCGTACGCTCTAGGCTAATGACTGTCTCTAGAATAAATTCAGATTAGCACTGTTAACCTTTGAGGTACGATGGTAGCGTTTTGTCAGTTCTTCGTTCGTTTCCTAAATTGGAATGACTATTAGGACGCCACAACCAGAGCACTGTTCAGTTTGTAATAAACCTCATTGACTATAGGTGTGTGGGTCTGAGCACTGTTCCAATATTAAAGGTAAGAACGAAGAAGACTTTGAAATAAAACTCAACTCGGGTTTTTAGGTCGGAAACACTTTTATTATATTTAAATAACAAACACAAAATAAAATATACTTGGCGAATTCAGATCGCTTAGCCCGTACTCCGATCGACGTTTCACACGCACGACCACAGTACCTACGTTCTCGCCGATTCACTCAGCGACAACGGGACTCTCCCCGTGCCTGCGCGTGCGGCGGTGTTATATAGTAATCTTATCGCTGTCTCAGCACATATGCTTCACTGACCTATGTTAATAGTTTACAATTTAAAATGTTCCCACCTCTATTACATATATGAAATAATATTTTGACGACTGTCTACAATATACGACAGTCCCCATTGTTTTTTGAAAAAAATGCCCTCATTTTTAATGATGTTTCTACATACAAATGTCTTATTACTACCTACATTAAATACTAATCTACTTTTACACTATATTACTGTCTCGGCTTATTCGCGTCGTTGACTATAAAATTATGCTTAAATGTTAATTTTAATCCTATTATTTTAATAATTTATTTTTTAACGCGTTGTTAGGGGAGAGAGAAGAAGAAAAAAAAATATATATTACAAACATAATGAAAATAATTATTTAAACATTTATACAACTGAAAGCATCACAATTGCAACCCGAATACATAAAAATAAAATCTAATGACAATATTACTATTGCAAAAAAAATCGAAGTCAAAATTAAAAATATATATCACAAGCAATGATATACTAACACAGTATAAAATAAATCCTACAGACCGCTTAGGCAGCGAAAAACATTTAATGCTAGAAACCCAGATAGTAGACTATTCTAACGAAGTAATCTTATACAATTATTTCAACGTATATAGTAATATTCCAAAAGGAATGACAATAGCCACAATTCACGAATTAAACATACAAAATAATTAACACTAATTACAACAATTTAAATTTAAAACAGATAAATCGATATTTCAACCGCCGTAATTATTTTATACTGTATAAAATTAACTCGGTATATTAATACAAAAAAAAATCTCCACCTGTGGCAATATTATGTGAGGATCTAAAAACAATTAGAAACATATAATTCATAAATACATATTAATGATTAATAATTTTTTTATAACATAAATATAAATTGAGTTATATTTTATACTGTATTATAATGTATGAAATTTTTACTCAGAATATAGATACAAAAATTTATGTGAATACATATAAGGTTATAATAATTTATTGATTGGCTCTTTGTGGAAAATGTTTTCTTAGAGATTTTTCTCAGTTTGAAGTATAATATTTTTATTTCGACAAATAGCAGTAAATGATTGTTGTTCTTCTACGGCATTTTATTCTTCGATTCTGTGGTAGTTAATTCTTCTTCTCTTTTTGTATTTCATAAGGTAAGTATTTATTATCTTGCTTGTTTTAGTTTTTCTTCTTATAATCTGTATATATATATTTTTTTTTATTTATATATTATATTCTCATATATTATTTTTTCAAACTTCTGTTTTGACTGCAGTATCTTCCTCGTGTCTTCGTATCAAAAGGTATTTGCTTATTGTTTTTATAATTATTGGTTTAATGCTTATTGTCTACTTTGAAAATATTATATTCGCACTTTGTCTCAGAAGATTGTCGCGGCTTGTTGTCTGTTGATTCGTTAATTTTTGATTATGCTGAAAATACATTCTATTCTTTTGTTTTTTTTATATCTTTTTTTTTACATGCTTTTAATATTTTATTATTTTCCCTTAAATGTAATTGTGTTATTAATTCATATATATAATATATATATAGGTAAAGAGTTAATTGAACTTATACATGACATATACTTAATTTATTACTGTGTTTAATTACATATTATTAGTTAATTATATTTATATTTTCCTAAAAGGGGGTTTATTATTATATTGTTTTGATAAATTTTAATTTTTACAATTACATTAATTTTGTTTAAGGTAATATTTAGAAAAATTATTCAATGGACTTGATAACATTTATAAGATTCTCGAAGCCCTCCTGGATTTTTATCAATGTTTTCGGTAACTTTCTTATGTCTTCGTTGTTGGTGTTTGTTGTCGGGTTTCATTTCTTGTTTATTTTTTACTAGGGAATAATCTATACATGATAGATTTGAGCCTGTGTCTATTATTGCATTTTGTTCGTTGCCGTCTAGTTTTATTTGTATGGATAGCACTCTTTGTTTCCGGTCTGTGTCTGAATCTACGCTTGTATTTTGATTTTTGATTTTAATTTCGTCTTTGTTTTGAATTAGCTGGTTTTTGGTTTCTATGGCTTTCTCGTCTTCTTGTATGGGCCGATTCCGATATTCTCTTATGTAGTTTCCGCATATTTCACAAAACATAACGTTTCCCCCCTCACTCCAATACTCTTCTTTGTCATCGTGGTCGTCTAGTACGTCCTTGGTTGTGGACAAATATTCGCAGTCTTGGCAAAATTGTGAGTACCATATTGTTGATTTGTCAGTTTTAAAATAGTTGCTGGTTTTATTTTTTTCTATTGTGTTTTGTTGCGATAATTTTAAGCGATCGAAACATTCGTATAAGAAATGGTCTACATTTTTTTCTACAGTATTAAAGTCGGGAAAAACTGTGTTTATTATTATTTTATTGAATTGAAGTGGTTTATATATTTTTGTGATAATTCCTGGTGTCCAATTATAATCTTTTTCGAATATCCCTATACTTTTCCTATTTGATTTCCAGTATATTACGGCATTTGTATGTTCGGAATCTTCGTGTATTAAATATAAATTTAAATTAAATTGGTCACAGATAAATGCTAGATCGTCATTTTTAAAATAGTAGCCAGATTTGCAATTAGGAATGCCGAGCATATTTAATAATTCCACCGTCTTTCTATATATACCATGTTGTTTCAAGCATATTCGTAGTGCGTGGGCACCACAATCACCGTCTCCGGGTACGTCTTTCGTTTTTATGAATGAGCCAGCTATTAGTGCGATTTCGTTCTTTAAACTATCACTGATCGTGTTATTAAAATTTTTACCTATCGTAATATTAGTAGTTTGGGAATCATTGTTTTTATAATGTTTATTTTGTTTTTCATTGTCGTTGCTCGGCAGTAGGCATATTAAAATTTTTATTTGCGTGTCTTGAAAAATAAACTTAATCATGGTAGAAATAACGTTCCAATCCTTTTTGTCTTGTCCAGTGCAAATTTTGGGTAATGCTAAGGTAGTAATATTATTTTTTATACAAAATTGCCTAGTATTAGTTAATGTGCTAAAAATGTTAGTGTATGCTGGTTTGTCGTAATATTTATTTTTTGTTATGATGTATAGAATCCATTGTCTTCCGTTTTTCAAATAAGCAATTTCGGTCGGTTTTTTTTTCTTGGTCTATCAAATTTTGAACGTTGTTAAATTTATTTCTAAATTGTAATGCGATCCCCTTCGACATGGTGAGGCATTGGCTTGTGCAATGGCCGATTGCGATATCATTTGGTAATAAAAAAATATTTACCGTCTGTTCACTGTAATCGCATAGGAAGTCGGTTCTATAGTTATTGCTGAGTAGGAATTTTTGGAATTCATTTAGTGGGTTCAAACTACTTATTGTTACGATGTTTTCTATAGATTTTTCGTCATCGTCGTTTATTTCATTAGTTATTAATTTATTTGAATTTGTTGATTTGTACCAATTTTCTACAAAATGTATATAATTATTTTTCTCAGTCTGCTTTTCTTTGTTAAATTTTGAGTTGTCGGCTTTTGTATAAATATTATTTGTTCCCCGAGTAAGATATTCCGATTTTTCTCTTTGCTCGGGTGCTATTCGTTTTTTGAAAAATTGCAATCGCTAGCATAGTGTCCTTTATTATTGCATTTGTAGCATGTTATTTTTTCTCTTCTGTTAAATCCTTCCGGCGTCGTGGATCTTGAATATCTTTCTCTGCTGTTTTCCCTACTGTGCTGTTTCCTACTTATGTCATTTTCACGATTTCTGTTCTTATAACTATCTCTATCTCTGGATCTGTCGTAGGAGTTTTCCCTATTTCTTGAGTTAGACCTATCTCTATTATTGCTCATTTCTCTACTGTTATTTCTATATTTATTGTTATTGTATCTATCTCTACTGCTTTCTCTGAGCTTATAGTTGTTGTACCTATCGGAATAAGGACTTTTTTCTCTATAATTGTTCCTGCCTTCGTGATCTGTTCTTTCTGGATATGGACTTTTGTCTCGATTGCGTGATCTATTTTCAAAATTGACTGTCTTGTCGTTTTTTTTAAAATTATGCATTTCTGTACATAGTTGTTCGATTTTGGTACACAGTTGGTCGATTTTGTTTTTATGATAACTGTCTATTCCTTCTAATTTTGTATTTAATCTTTTTATTTCTTGATTGCTGTCTTTAGTTTCATTATTTAGTTGCATTACTTGCTTATTTAAGATTTCTGTGTATTCGCTGAGTCCTGAACTTCTTGAATTAATTCTAAACTGCATAAGTTCATATTTTTTTAAATTTTCTTTCAATTTTTTCAAAGTACTATTATCATGCAATGAGATGGCATGTAATATAGGTTCCCTAATACCTTTTAGTATGTACACGCAAATATCTTCCTCTTTCATATCTTTTTGTACTTGGCTACACAGGTATTCTATTTCCGTAACAAAACTAGAAATTGACTCTAAGTCGTTCTGTTTCCTATTTTCTAATTTGTTTTTTAATATTATTGAGTATCCTATGGGTTGAAATTCGTTTATGAACTCGCTTTTTAGATTTTCCCATGACCAGTTTTCTCTTTTGTTTTCCAAATTTTGTAGAAATTTGTTAGCAGTTTCTTTCAAAAATATTGATAGAAACTTAATTTTTTCGTCGTCGTTCCAATTGTTGATCTGTGCTGCCTTTTCGTATTGTCTGATGAAAGTTTTTATGTCGCCTTGTCCGGAAAAACTATCTGGTTTTACTATCATTTTTTCCATCTTGTGTTTTGGATTTTTATTTTCCAATATATTTAATTTTTCAGGTGTATTGTCTATTACGAATTTTGAGTTGCTAAAGAAGGTGGTATTTAAATCTGAATCAGTTTTTATTGGACTTATGATATCTTCGTATATGTGTTCTACTTTTGTAGATTCGTTAGGATCTAAGTTTATTAAATTATTATAACTATTATTAGGGGCTTGTACTGAATCGTTTTGATATAAATTACTACTAAGGTTTTCAATTTTTTCTGCTTGGATTATTAATTTGTTTGCGTTTTCTTCTAAATCTTTGGATAAATTATTTAAAAGGTCGTTATTAATTGTTTTTGGTCTATTTATAGCGCTATTACTCGTTTCTGGGCTTGAATCACTTAAATTGCTCTGTGTGAGTAATTCTGTAATATCAATTCTATCTTCTATTGAATCCTTTTGAACTTTGAGTTTTTGTAGATCACTTAAAGTTTCTTCGATGTCGCCTAATTCTACGATCCCCTTATAGTATCTAGATAATCTAGCCCTTAGGTTATCTACGGTTCCTACACTTTTTAATTGTTTAGATTTGCATAATTTAATAAGATCTGGTTTCTTTTGTATATAAATATCGGTTAATTTTGTAATTTTTTTTCCCAAAGCTATAAGATGTTCGTCATTCATATCATAATAAAATTTATTTTACTTAATTTGCTTAACACCTAAATAATTAATTTTTCAACAGTTTGAAACTTAAATTAAAATATTTTTGTGGTTATTTAATATTGAATAAACATTTAAAAAAAAATCCTATTTAAATTTATAATGAAACTAATCTACAATCCTAATATTAATACGTAAGTATATCTCTTAAATTAATATATTTTTGCGGTTATAATTATATCGAATAAAATTTTGAAGAGAAAAAAAAGAAATAGAGAGAAAAAATTGAACTAAAAAAAAAAATCCTATTTAAATAGTTTCTATAAAAAACCTAATCTACTTGTTTAAAACTTAAATTAAAATTTTGCGATTATTTAAAATCGAAAAAAAAAATTTTGAAAAATTATTGAACTAAAATTCTATTTAAATTGTTTTAAGAAAAATCTAATCTATAATCCTAATATAAGTATTAAGTATATTACAAAACGTTGCTCACCTTGGCGTATACTTGTAGACGCACGGTTGCAAAAATTGTACCACGCGGCACAAAACTGCTGTCTTGTCGGTCAGACGAAAATCGAACGCGTATGTGTTACTCACTCGGTATACACACGCACAAAAATTGCGTTCTGGGTTTACACTGCACCCAAAACACAAAAGGTATATTTTACTTTAACGGAAAAAATCACTAAACTCGCTCCGGGTTTTACTATCCGAAACGTGCACAATTGTTGTACTTCACTTGTACCAAAAAAAATGGTGTGTCAAGGGAATCTCTCCCAGACTACACGTAAAAACTGTCGTACTTCTCGTACGTAAACACTTTCAAAAAAATTAAACTTGCCAAGGTTGAGGTACCAGGGCACAAAAAAAATCAAAAAAAAAATGTCTCCGACCGTGGATAAGTAACCCCGTTGGGCGCCACTCTGTGGTATCACCCGTATTGGATAATACGCGGTAAACCAACTTTATACCTTACCCTCGTACGCTCTAGGCTAATGACTGTCTCTAGAATAAATTCAGATTAGCACTGTTAACCTTTGAGGTACGATGGTAGCGTTTTGTCAGTTCTTCGTTCGTTTCCTAAATTGGAATGACTATTAGGACGCCACAACCAGAGCACTGTTCAGTTTGTAATAAACCTCATTGACTATAGGTGTGTGGGTCTGAGCACTGTTCCAATATTAAAGGTAAGAACGAAGAAGACTTTGAAATAAAACTCAACTCGGGTTTTTAGGTCGGAAACACTTTTATTATATTTAAATAACAAACACAAAATAAAATATACTTGGCGAATTCAGATCGCTTAGCCCGTACTCCGATCGACGTTTCACACGCACGACCACAGTACCTACGTTCTCGCCGATTCACTCAGCGACAACGGGACTCTCCCCGTGCCTGCGCGTGCGGCGGTGTTATATAGTAATCTTATCGCTGTCTCAGCACATATGCTTCACTGACCTATGTTAATAGTTTACAATTTAAAATGTTCCCACCTCTATTACATATATGAAATAATATTTTGACGACTGTCTACAATATACGACAGTATATAATATATAATATATTTGTTTTTATGTTACAATGTATTTTAATGTTTTTTATGTTACAAACTTATTAATAATATAAATGTATACTTTATATACCTGTGTATATAAGGTATGTGTATTGCCAAATCATACATAATATATTGTATCATTATAATTTTGTGTTATATAACAAATGTGTTTGCATATTTATGTTTCTTAATATGTTTTGCATTTCTTAATATTGTGCGGCTTTAATAATGTGAATCCATGTGAATAATGTTATAAGATTATAATAATTTTACAACATTCAACTACAATCAACATTCAAGGAATTTCTTATTGCTACATGAATATTGTAAATTATTATTTATTTATTAATTTTATATAAAAAATATTTGTGTATAATTTTTCATAAATTTACTTTTCAGGTAAAATATCCGAAGGAGTAACAATGGAAAAAATATTAGATGACATAAGAGATAATGTTCATGACATACTTAAAGTTCAAACTTTAATAACAAAAAAGGATCTGTGGAATATTAAAAGAGATTTTAATTTGTACGAAGGTCGTCAGCACTTATCTGACTATATCAGTGTAAATATATGGATTAATCGAATGATGGAATTTCCAGCGGAAGAAAATCCCGTTATACATTACAACCTGGATAAAGAAAATTTTATATTGGTAATATCTACAAGTTTTCAACTCCAAATGCTTCAACGTTTTGGAACCTCTTTAAATTCGAAAATATGTATCGATAGTACACATTGTACCAATGAATATGGCCTTCAATTAACAACAATTGTGGTTGTTGACGAATTTGGTAACGGATTTCCATGTGCATATTGTATATCAAAAAAAACTGATGCAGCGACGTGGAAAATATTTTTTCAACGGCTTAAAAGTAAAATTGGAATTATTAGTACCCAAATTTTTATGAGTGATGACGATCCATCATACTACAACGCTTGGGAACAAATAATGTTACCTGTAGAGCATCGACTTTTGTGTACCTGGCATGTGGATCAATCTTGGAGAAGAAATATTCAGTCAAAAATAAGAGGAACTCCTGAAAAAAAATGCTTAGTTTATAAATCATTAAGAGTGATACATCAAGAGGCAAATGAAAATATATTTACTGAACTTCTAAATGGATTTATGGCTGAAATAATGAATGACGATGATACTATTCAATTTGGTGAATATTTCAATAGTTATTACTTGAATAGAGTCAAACTGTGGGCATACTGTCACCGAAGAAACTGTGGTATTAACACACACATGTATTTGGAGTCAGTGCATAAGTGCCTGAAATATTATTATTTACATGGTAAGAAAAATAAGCGTTTAGATACCTGCATAAATGCACTTTTGAAATTCACTAGAAACAAGATTTTTGAGCGATTCATTAAATTGGTAAAAAATAAATATACTGACAAAGAAGAAAATATAATTAAGAGCCATAATATTGGAGTGCAAATAAATCCTGAATCTATTAAAGTAATTGGTGATAATCGATGGGAGATATCTGCTAAAGAAGCAAACATGGCATATGAAGTAATCCATTCTACAGCTGATGTGTGTAACATTGAAGAGTGTCGCTTGGTTTGTCGCAAGTGTAATATATGCATTCATAATTATACTTGTGAATGTAGTGACTACATAATTAAATTAAATATATGCAAGCATATTCATGCCTGCGCTATTTTTTCATCATCAAATACTCAAAAAAATTTGTGTGAAACAGCAGAAAAAGAAATTCTAATTCCTGCTGCAGAAATAAACTTTATAGAAAAATCAATAGTAAAAACAAATACGAACAAAGAAGATGAACAGTTATTTCAAATAAAAAATCAATTAGAAGCTGGAATAGGAATATTATCGTCCCTTATTTCAAGTAAAAGTGAGGTGACCGAGAAAGAAATTGCAGCAATGAATAAACATAGCAGTTCCTTACTTCAAATATTACAAGGAAAACGAAAGATAATCGAAATAGAAGAAAATAAGGAACCTGTAAACAAGAACATCGATAAACAGAAACGATTTGTGACCAAAAAAAGAAAAATTGAATCACTCAGTGTTAGAATAGAATGTAACGAAAGGAAATCTCTGAAGGAAGGGTTGGTATTGGGAGAAGTACAAAACATACATACTTCCCACGATCATACTTACCAGTAATATATTTTAATATCCACATGCTTTTTTTACTATGATTTATTTTTATATTTTAGGACGTTAGGTTTGACAAATATTTTAATGTATTTATTTAATTATGACATATTTTAATTTTACTGTAACTATTATAGATAGACTTAAGGTTGACAAATATTATGTGATTTTTTTATTTGCTTTAGGTTGACAATCTAATCTAAATCTATAAAACAGAAACCCGAGGGCGCCCCCTATGTGTTAAATCTGAACTGCTTAGTGGACAAAGGATCGGATGGCGGGAAATCGCGGCGGCGTTATCACTCCTCCTTATCGCTTTTTAAAGTCCAGCCCAGAAGACCCCCTACCTTCCCCACGGTTTTTCGGCCGTAACTCCCCAACGGTTGCTCCTAGAGTTCCGGGAAAAAAATTTTGCCCCCTCGACGCTACCCTAGCGGCTCTCGAGGGCGCCGACCAGCCCCCGCAAACCCGGACCCCCTATCCCCCCCAGGGGAGGAGTTCGGGTCCCCCGATAGGGACAGTAAAATCCGCACCGCCACACCGATAGGGTATACGCGTGCACGGTGACGTGGCTTAAGAGTCATACAATTGACTATGAATTTCATCTCAGTAGGTGGCTAGGTTGGTTAGGCGTTAGGACAGGTGACTTGAGGGCTGTGATTTCGAACCCGGCCCCCGGGATTTTCGATAATTTGCGGCGGCCGTGTTAAATCTGAATTTTTTTTCACTTTTTTTTTTTTTCGTCGTTTCGCTATCACTTCCGTCTTATCGTATTTAACGAAAATGTTCGGTTTTTTTTTTAAATTCGAATTTTACCGCCTCTACGGACTTCGAAGACTTATTCGCGTTCTCCGTCAAAGCAGTCCTTGATACTATTTATTACTATACACGGGCGTGAATATGTGCGTCGAAAACTTCGATTTTCTTTTTTTTTCAGTTTTTTTCAAAAATTCGAGTTTTAGCCCGTTTCGGTCGTATCGCCCTCCCCGTTTGGATCTTATTCGCGTTCCCCGCTAAATTTACAGCCGGCGCGCGGCCCTGCTTTTTCAGAAACGAGAGTAGGTAACGCTAAATATATGTCGTTTTTTGCCGTTTTTTTTCTAAAATTCCAGTTTTAGCCCTTTTTGACACTTCTGCAATCCCAGTTGATGGCTTATTCGCGTCCCCCTCTACATAGTAGGTGTTACTACATAGTAGGTGTTACTATATACAGGCATCGAAATGCATGCGTCGAAGGTTCCTTTTTTTTTTCTCGAATATCGCGTTCTGAACTCAGTAGGTAGGTAGATAGGTAGCACGGCTGCCGGAATTTTTTTTTCACTTTTTTCTTTATTATTACTTTTCGATTTCACTTCAGCCTTATCATAATATAACGAACATTTTACGATTTTTTCGAGTTTTACCGTCGAAGGCTTATTCGCGTTCCCCGCCAAATGTATAAGTCAGTACTTCGCTCGAGTCGAGTGCCGCGGAGGAGATCGGAGAGCGGACAGTGTCGTTATTACTATATACGGAAATGAAAATATGCGACGAAAAGTTCGATTTTTTTTTCGTCATATAAATATGATGAACGGAAACGTTTTAGTGTTTTTCGGAGGATCATGGGGAAACAAAATCCCAATCAGCTTATCGAGTTTCGCTTCTAAATCGCTCTACTACCTACTATAAACGACAAAAACTATTAAACGTGGCCGCCCGACTTGCTAGACCAGTAGTTCTCAACCTTTTTTGATTCATGTCACCTTTAGCCACTAGAATCAAACACTGCGTCACCCTAACTAGGTACCTACACGTGTTTATCGGACCAAAAGATTAAATATAAATAATACAAAATATTATAAAGATACGAACTTTGAGGTATGTTATGTACATGACAGTGGTGGTATAGGTGTATAATATATTTATTATAAGAAATAATATGATTGTTTTCGAAAAAATTAATTTTTATAATTTTTTTTCCTTTTCTTGTTAAAATTCTGCATCACCCCTAAGCTAGGCCCATGTCACCCCGGTTGAGAACTACTGTGCTAGACACTCAACAAATCACGGCGACTATATTATGACTAGCACGGGCGCCCGAAATGTTATTATTATTTATATACATTTGATTTACGTCATTTGGCGTTTTCATGCCTTGACCCGGACGTCGCACTATCCGACGAAGTCAGATTGCCTACCAGGGTTGCTACGTCCAACGTCGAGGAAGGTGACTGACCTGCTAGACACCAAAACATATACCAATTTCTTTACTTAATTTTGCGTCAGAAGTCACACGTTGTCCGCTATCCGACGCTAGACCCTAGATCCTGCTAGACACTAAAACATATTTTCGCGTAATTACGTCGAGGAAGGTGACTCGGTAGTCGGATTGCTTACGAAATGTTTTCAATTTTTTTTCACGTATTTCATAACTTAATTTTGCGTTGTCGGTGACTGCAATGGACGCTGTCCCAGCCGCACATTGCCTACCCGGATAACATAGATGACTGACCTGCTAGACACCGAAAAATCAGACGGTGGCTATATGATTTGAATGGACAACCGAAATATTTTGAATTTTCTTCACGTAATTTATTCTTTAATTTTGAGTTTTCGGTAACAGTAATGAACGTCGTCCGCGATTCGACGCAGTCGGATTGCATACGTGATGACGTGACCCGGCCGTCGCACATTGTCCGCTATCCGTCCAAGTCGGATAGCCTACTCCTATTATTATAGCGAATGTCATTCGAGGTGACTGACCTGCTAGACGGTCGTATCCCATTTCGCCGCCATTTCATTTCGCCGCGGTACCATTTCGCCGCCAAATTAATCCCATTTTGCCGCCGACCCATTTCGCCGCATAAAATTATTTTTGTCTTAGAACATGGTTATGAATTTGTGATTTGAAAAGTGATAAATAGACACAGAGAAATATTTATCGTTTGAAACGATCTTAGTGCTATACTATCTCAATTCTGAAGTTATCGATTGATAAATCCCCAATAATTATACAAATAAAATATAATGAATAGTGTGTCTTCGCAGCGATAATTGCAAAGTTACCACAGTGTCATATGATTATCACCAGTACGTATTTGCGCATTTACAGTTCACAATTTGTATGCAGGATTAAACAAAAAATTTCAATACGTATATTATAAAACGTAAAGGTATAACAATTAATAGGTAATACTAAACTATAGGCGAGTATAATATATTATATAAATATAAAGAGTTTTTACTAGTTCTGACAGTCATGATTATTATGCATTTATGCAAATATCAATGCGTTCAAATCACTGGTGTTATCTACCACGCATCAAAATCTCATAGTTCACACTTCACGTCATTACAATAGGAATATTTAAAAAAAAAATCAAATAATTTTGCAGATTTGGGATAATATTATTATGAGTATTATCAATTGATGAATTAATGATTCATTTGAAAATATTATTATTACTTATTAACTACAAATAAAACAATGAATAATTGTTGAGTAACCTTAAGTTGAGAGTTAAAGAGTTACTTAAAAAATAAATTCGGCGAAATGGAACTGCGAAAAAATAAATTCGGCGAAACGGTACCGCGGCGAAATGAAATGGCGGCGAAATGGGAGCTGACCTGCTAGACACCCTAAAAAATACGGCGGCTATATGATTTGCATGGACGTCCGAAATTTTTTAAATACTTTTCAAGTAATTTATTACTTTTTTTGCTTTTTCGGTAACAGTAATGAACGTCGTCCGCGATTCGACGCAGTCGGATTGCATACGTGATGACGTGCCCCGACCGTCGAATATTGTCTTAAAGGGTGACTACGACCAAAGTCGAGGAACGTGACTGACCCGCTAGACCCCAAATACTATTACTACGGCGAACGTCACTCTAGGTGACCGAACTGCTAGATACCCACAAAAATTACTATATTATTTTTTTATCAAATTTCGAATTTCCGGCGGCGTCGTCGAAAAGACTCTGTCAAAAACTCTGCCCTGGCCACCACGGGCTACCACGTCGAACCGCAGTGGTCCTAGCCTTATCACACATCCTTATCACCATACCTCCTCATCCCCCATACACCGTGTCGGCTGAGACCCACGACCGCACCATGAGACCACCGCTGCTTCCGAAATCGACAACACTCGGGGCCCGGTCACGGGGGTCTGGGGGTGTCCCCCAGCGACGCTCGGAGAGCTAGTCTAATACTATAAAATGAAGAACAGCTGACTGATAATATAGGGGACCAATGGAAAGGAAAACGCCGGCTATAGCGAACCCATGGCGTAAAAAATGAAGCACTGCTCCGTTTCCCCAGCCCGCCGGCCGTGTCCCGTCGGTTCCTTATAGCGCGACCAATCGCGTACCTTCGCAGTGGCGGCGGTCGGTTTTAAAACGTTTTTCGTTATCACCTCTTTTCCTATCATTTCGCCGATTTTCGGAAAATTAGCTGTTTTTACACGATATCTTTTCGCCCTTTTATATACTTAATTCGAAGCCACCGGTGTGCGGTTTATATTCGTGCAATGTCGATCAATAAATACACTCCCGACCGGACTTTTTTGCCGATTTTTTCCTTTTCTCCCACCGTTTCGTCTATTCGCACCCGTTTGTGTCCGAATCGAGTCTTTTTGAAGCCGTTTATATGCGCTTTTCCCCCAAAATCGGTTCGTTCGCCTCGCAATCGCGTTTGGAAATTACGCCGGCGACCGACCAGCCGCACGCGTATATATACATGTATATACGTGTATAATTTAATTTTTCCTTATGATTTAATAATTATTAACGGAAAACGCTTTTCACACGCCCCGTTAAATATATATATGGGAGATGCGCGTATTACAAGCGAATTTTATGCGATTACATCGATGTACATCGAATATATCAGTAAACTGTTTACGTAAACTGTTTACGTCGCTCCGTAGTCGCACGGCTTAATTGTTGATGTTTTCACTGTCTTTCATATCTCAAACTGTGTCCGAGTAGGTTAGGCGTTAGGCAGGAAACACGTAGGTCCCGGGTTCAAATCCGTCGTACGCCGTCCAGGCATTGAAACCGTTAATGCCATATGGTTTACACGGCCGCCCAAATCCCGACTTTTTTTGCATTTTTTTTTCACGTTATTTTTCATATAAATTAAATAATAATATAATAATACAGGAACATATCGTACATTATTATTATTTAAAGTCATTATCATTTTATATCACACAATAAATAGGTACATATTATATTTGTTTTATTAGGAATTATTAAAATTGCATATTTTTTAAAATTTCCATGATTGTTATATAAATATAGTTTGTATTTTATTTCGGTTTGCCTTGAAAGTTAATCTTGATTTTGACTTGAGAGTTGAGATGACTGACTTGCTAGACACTCCAACACGGTTTTTGACTTTACACTTTTTACATAAGAAAAGGCACCGGACATGCGAAGGCACATACCACTCTATGTGATATACCTACTATATATATAGGTGATAGACGGGTTGCTCATTTTAGTTTCGTCTTAAACGGTGATGATTGACTTGATAGACACTTTAACAAATAACATGCAGGTTTTTGCAATTTTTTTTTAAATTAATATATATACACTATAGGTACATGTTTATATGTATTGGTTAATATAATAGTATGTATCTAACTATCTACCAATATGTTAATATTTTTTAGGAATTATAATTGCACATTTCTCAAAATGTTCATTGTTATATTATATCACACAATAAATACATATCATATTTGTTTGTATGTATATAGTTTGAATTTTTCGTAAGTTGTGTGATAGGGTTTTCACTTATAGCCGCTTGATGTCGGGTCTGCAATCCACCGCAGGTGGATTGCCTACCTGATATTCAGTAGCACATAGTCCGCGATCCGACGAAGTCGGATTGCCTACCTAAGTGGCTAACTCGAAAGTTAATAGATTTTGATTTGAGATGACTGACTTGCTAGAAACTCCAACACGGTTTTCGACTTTACACTTTTTACATAAGATAAAGCACCGGGCATGCTACGGCACATACCACTCTATGTGCAGGTATACTCTATATAGGTGATCCTGGAGATCGTATCCAGCCTATCCATTTACAACGTTTGTGACGGATTGCTAGACACTCAAACTTTTAACATTCCCGCCAAAGCGTCTAGCCTTATCTCCAATCCATATCACTAATCCTTATCACAAATCCTAAACTTTCGTCTTACAACCTTTGAGACTTTTATAATTCATTGTCTCCAAAATCGGTACCCACTCTCAGCGATTCCAACGGGCCCCGAGTTATACTTAGAGCTAGTATTATATAAAACGAAGTTTTTTATAACACAGTACTTACACAGTAACACTTGTACTTACAAGTAAGTATAAGTTGTCACTTAATACGATTATGCTTTATGATTACCTATCTAATATCGATTTATCTGAAAAAAGTCTTCTATTTTTTTATATATATTATTATTTATTATCTATGATAAGAAACGTGATTTTTCACAAATAGTGATAACAAATGTGAACGATTCTGATTGGTGGCGCAATTTTGCTCTCGAGACGCTCGTGTTGAAAATCGATAAGAGTATATTATCTTCGGCAGGTTATCAGTTTATCAGGCCACTTGGGGGAACAACTACAAAGTAGTTAAAATTGACATCTTCTGTTTTGTAGAAAAACCTGCCGCGGATATTGACGGTTGATCTATTTACAGATTATGATAATGTATGAGTCAAAATTTTCGTAATTAATGATTACTTTTGTTATTGGTTTTGGTACTGAACAGTAAACTACCCTTTTTACTCTATTTTGCGTTTTGTATATTAATTTTGTGTTACGTTAAAATGTCTAAAATAACAACATTTTTCTCGAAGACTGTGTCTACTACCGCTACTGTGTCATCGTGTACGCCTGGTAGTAGTGAGACTGTTGAGAGTGACGATAGTGTAAATCTGAAAAGATTACACAATGCCGAAGATGATGTGCAACATTTAAATAAAAAATTGAACACTGAGGTATGTTAATATAATTTACAACAATATAAGCCCAACAATATATTATGAAATCTGAAATCAGATATGCTTCTCAGCTTAAGTTTTATTGACTATTTGAAATCTATTATGTTTGCTTTACCAATAATTTATGCCAGATGCTTATTATTTCTGTATTTTTTACTTTATTTGCATGTGGTTTATATTAATGATGGAAATAATGTTGGCTTATGTAATATGCTTGGCCTTATCAAAATTTTTGCTGTGCTGTTATAATGAAAAATGAACACTCACAAATTACATTAATTGACACATGTATAAGTATAGATTATAAATGTTGATAACTTAATTACTATGCCTAATGACATATATTTATTTGTCAATCGTTCCCTAAGTGACGAAGAGAAAATTCTGGTAAGAATAAATCATATTTCATTCTGACTTTCTTTTAGAATAATATAACCTAACCTAACCTATTATTAAACTACAAATTGTTTATGCTTTAAATAGATATCATTTGACTTATTTATTAAATTAATATTGTGGGTAGGCAAATATAATATTATGTTATTCATTTTTAGGTTTTAAAAAATGTCTGGATTCCGGCAAAAAATTTTGATTTTCCTGTACAAAATAAATGTATGAAAAAAAAATTAAAATTCCAATATTCAGGGCTAGAAAAATATTCATGGTTGGTTTATTCAAAAAAAGATGAAGGGGCTTACTGTCGGCACTGTGTAGTGTTTTCCAAACATGGAGGAGTTGGAAACCAATTATTGGGGCACCTTGTACTAACACCATTTTGCAATTATAAAAATGCCCTCAAAGTAATAATAACTTTTAATATTTTATTAAATTGTGATTGCATTTAATATGCTAGGATAGCTTACAGACTACAGTATTGCATAGTGCACTCACATTTCTTAGTGATTATATTATTAAATTATTAAAATATACATCTAATTTATAATATTATACAGGCATTTCAAGATCATGCAAAGACTTCCTACCATGCATCATCTGTTTTAAAGTCCCAGAATTTTTTAAATATTATTGATCACACACAGCCATCAATAATTGAACGCATAGATACAAATCGGTGAGTTAACTAAAAAAAAATATATGAATTGGAATAAATATAAGCTTATATTATTTTTTAGATTGGCTCAAGTACAACAAAATAGGAAAAGATTAGTTCCTATTATTGAATGCGTTTTGTTGTGTGGAAAGGAAGAAATTCCTCTACGAGGCCATCGAGACTTTGGGAAAATAGTGATTGATGGTAATTTAAAATATATTAACTAATTTTCAAAATACTATTTACATGATACATATTTACTCAACAGATATGAACTCAAGGGAGGGTAAATTTCGTGCTATTTTAAAGTATAGAGCGAAAGGAGATGAATATTTAAGAAACATGTTAGAAGATGGTGGTAAAAGAAATAAATATACCAGTCCTATAGTCCAAAATCAAATAATTGAGGCTTGTAATAAAATTATACTTAAAAAGATAGTTGATAGAGTAAATTCATCTAAATGTTTCTCTATATTGGCCGACGAAACTACAGATGTAGCCACTAATGAACAACTATCTTTAAGTGCACGTTATGTGGATGATAATGATATTTTGCACGAAGATTTTCTTCAATTTTTTGAAATCAATAGTTTGACTGGATCAAATTTAGCTTCGTCTATATTGAATGGTGAATATAAATTGAATTATATAAATGGTAGGTGGATAAAAATTTACAGATAATATACTTTAATTTTTGTTTTAAAGGTTTAAATAGCTGTGGTATTGAGTGTGACTACTTGTATGGACAAGGCTATGATGGAGCCAGTAATATGGCAGGGAAATTTAATGGGGTCCAAGCTGTGATTAGAGCTACACATCCAAAAGCACTTTATGTGCATTGTGCAGCACATTCATTTAATTTAGCCGTATGTACATCAAGTAACATACAATCTGTTAGAAATTGCTTAGGAATAGTTGAGCGACTGTATGTGTTTTTTAACACACCTAAAAGGAAAAATGCATTGATCAATGAAATTGAAAAAAGCGACTCCATACCTAATTCAAATGCTAGGACCCTTAAAAGACAATGCGCAACAAGATGGGTTCAAAAATATGAGTCATTAAATGACTTTGTTGAGTTATTACCATTTGTAGTAAAAACACTAGAAACAATTTATTCTACGTGGGGTGTGCCATCTTCTATTGATGCTAATGTTTTATTAAAAAGTGTATTGGATTCTGAGTTTCTGGTTTCTTTATATGTTACAAAGGTACATTTTTAATTGGACATTTATATAAATATATATTTAAAATTTTAATATTTTAGATATTTTTTGCCTTTGGATTGCCTTTGTGTAAACAACTACAGAAAGGACGGATAGATTTAAAAACTACTTTAAGTACTATTGAATTATTAGTTAATACTTTAAAAGAAATGAGACAGGATGCAGAAAAAGAATTTCATATTTTATATGAGAAATTAAAAGTATGTGATTTGAGTTTGAAGTAATTTAATGTTGAGTATTAATATGTATTTAACTTTTAATATTTTAATAGAATTTGGCAAATGTTATTGGCACAGAAATAACCAAAAAACGCACAGCAAACAAACAAACAAATAGAGCGAATCCTCAAGTATCCTCTGTAGAAGATTATTATAGAGTGACAGTGTTTATGCCATTTATTGACAATTTTATCAACCAACTTACAACTAGATTTTTAAATCATAAATCCGTTTTTGAAGGTAATAGGTATATTGATTTATCTAGGTTAATATAAAAATTGGTATTAAATATTATGTTTTGTATATTTTTATAGGGTTTGAATGTTTATTTAGCTTAACATTTACTGATGCAGAAAAAATATCATTTGAGAATTTGGTTGAGTTTTATTTACCACCAGTTGAACATGATAATGCTTATGTCGAAATTAAAATGTGGAAATTAAAAATAACAAGTCAAGATGTAAACATGAAAAGTGGGTTAGTGGCACTTTTGAGCTGCCCAAAGATTGACTTTCCAAATATACACTTTTTAATTAAATTGTTTTGCACATTACCGGTGTCAACAGCAACACCTGAAAGATCTTTTTCAACCTTGAAAAGGTTGAAAACATATCTAAGATCCACAATGAACGAAGTAATCTTTTAATTATTTTGGAAAATATTTAATATCTACTATATAACAATATAACTAATTTATACTGTATTTTTAATTGTATTATTATGTAGACGAGGCTAAATGGACTAGCTATGATGTCTATTCATCGGGACATACATCTAGATGTTGATGAAATAATTAATGAAATGTCATTAAGTCCTAGAAAATTGGATTTTGTAATATAAATGTTGTTTTATATGCTTAAAAATAAATAATTAACATCAAAATGGATATATGTTAATTCATTGTAATAAATTGAATTTCTATATAAAAATATAAAATATGGTAAATTTATTTAGTAAAGAGTAGGTAATTGGGGGGGGGGGGCAAAGCCCCCACTGATCTGTATTATGAAAATTCCCCATGACAAATTCCTAAATACGCCACTGCACGAGTGTTGTCAGTGCAATCAAATCGAAAACAAAACACTGCACCAGTTCACTGAATTTTGGTCAAATCGAATATTTTTTTACACTCAGTGCGGACGGAAAACGCTATTAGTTATTTTGTTGTACCTAATTTATAATATCAATTCAACTTGCAGACTGTAGTAAAATTTAATAATAATATAAAATATCCAGACTGACAAACTGTCTTCTCTCAGAATTGTTTTTCGTATATAATGATATGAATTCAAATTTAACACTACCTATCAATTATACAGTGGGTCACTTGTAACCTACTGTACAGCAGGCAACATTCACTTACCCGCTTTTTTCAAATTTTAAATTTGATAAATTTTGTCAACATTTTAAGTTTAAATGCTTATAAAAAAAAGTTGTGCCTTTGTGTTTTTCAACTGCTATGGTAACAATATAATATCAGAAGCCTTGTATTAAGCTTTTTTGCCTAACAAATACAATTTTATTAATATTAATAGAAAAAAAAATCTAATAAATAATTGAAATTTGAAATTGTCCATCACCAGTTCAAAATATTTTCAAAATTGTATGGTGTATAGAAAATGAGAATATAAACATTCAATACAATTTTCATGTATCTCCAATTATTCGTTTTTAAATAACAACAAAATAAGAATATCGCTACATGAGAAATCAAACACTCATTATTTTTTTTTTTTAAAACAATATCCGGATCTTTTCAAACCTATCAGCAATAAAAACCTTAGAGTTTCAATTGTCAATTCAAGTTTTGCATTCAGTACATGCATTGGCTTTATAATTGAGTAGAGTTTTACAAACAGAAAATCAAGATTTAGTTGAGGCTGTTAAGTTAGCAGATGCAGCAAAACACGAACTTGAGCAAAGAAGACAATATTCTACAGATAACTTCAACAAAATTTTTGTGACTGTAGAAGATATTTGTAAGAAGTACAATATACCTGTCACTAAACCAAGACTTACCATTCTAACATTATAATAGACTCAGTATAGCAGACTATTACACAATTATTATTTACATACCTTATCATGATTTATTTATTACTGATATTCAAGATTGCTTCCTCAAACACCGAAATATTTTGTCCAACTTCTCATGTCTTTTTCCTATTGAAACTAAATCTTTAGACAAAGTTGCTTGTAAAACGTTGTTTGAAACCTACAGTTCAATTTTACACGACGATTCCCTAGAAATTTGGATAAGTGAGGTAGAAACCGACCAGTTTTTAAAAATATTCGAAACACCCTTGAGGCCCTCGATATTTGTAATGCAGATACATTTCCAAATGTTCATAAAATTTTACGTGTAATGTCAGTTTTGACTGTGACTACAACGACTAATGTAAGGTCATTTTCAACATTACGTCGGCTGAAAACTTACCTACAATCAACAATGGGTGAAGATCGGAGATCGCTTAAATGGACTGGCATCATTTAATATACATCGTGATATAAACGTGGACATAAATCAAGCACTGAATCAATTCTTTTCTATCCCTCGTCGAGTAAATTTATTGAAAAAAATATTTGTATTTTATAGTATTGTTCAAAAACACTTTTAATATAGGTACTTACAAAATTAATAATAAATATAAATATGTTATAATACTATTTGCTAATTATTGATGTATCTATTTTATACATTTTTACTAACCTAACCTTTTGTTTTTTTTTTCAGTTTTGAACCGACGGCGCCGCGGGAATTGCTTTCGCATTACTTCCGCGACGCCGCCATCGTTTATTAAATTTAAATAAATGTTACATTTTATAAATTTGTGTTTTGACATCTTTTGTTTTTTTGTCCCTTTATGGGCGCACATTTAAAATAATTGTACATTTTAGGGAATAAAAATATCATTGTTGGCTTAAGGCCCGCTATTTGCATTTTTTGACTTCCCGGCACGGCTTTGGTGCCCGCCAGTCGGAAAGTCATGTTCCTGTGTTCTTGGCCCGGCTTGAAAGCCAGCCGGCCTCGAGACTCGTACTGCGCATCCTTCTCCTTATGGTGTTCTGGAGAGTGCTCCTCACCATTGTTGGTTTCCCAGTTTTCCTTCTATCTCCGTCCTTGTGTTCTGTCTTCGTTCCGGGATCCGCTTGAGTCGCTGCGTCGCGTAGGTGTCTGCGTCTGCAGCCCCTACTTCCTCAGTCACCCTGACGATGGCAAGTCGTGCTGTGGGTGTCTTACTCCTGCGCAGCGGGCCCTCAACCCACTGTCGACAGTTTCGGCTGAGTTTTCGGGGGTGTAGAGAGTTAGAGAGTTTACACCGTTGTTCTGCTGAATTCCGCTCGTCACCCGGAATCTGTCCTCGGCTGTTGTTGGTGTCGGATGGAGGCGATGGTCGTGGACCGCCGGTATGGGTTTGTTCAGTTTTCCTTCTGGTAACTCCGTCCGTTGGTTCGTGCTACTCGGTGCGTTGAGTGCCCGGTCGGCGGAGACTTGAGGTTAGGTTACCTACTTGATTTTTTTCACGCTTAAGCATACTGCTATAATGGTACTGCTCCATCATTTAATACCTGTCAGACGCGAAGAGCATTAGCTCACAAAAAAAAACCTAACCTTACCTAACCTAACCCATTACATATCATAAACCCATGATAAAATTTCACCAAAAATATTACCTTTTGTTATTAAATCCATTAGTGTTTTCAATTTCAATTTAAATTCTCTTGCTATTAAATAATGTCGATCGCTTGGTTTCTGATGGAATAATAGTTGTTCAGTTATCTCAGGCCATTGACTATTACATGTAAATATCAGAAATAAGCAAGGCCTTCCATTGTTTTGCGTGATACAAAGAGCATCTTGGGTATATCCGTGCATAAGCCTAGGACATAAAAGAAACCTAAAACTTAGATATAATTGGTATCATCAAAACCATTGGGAATGTGCAAACTTCAATATCAACCAAGGGATTAAAACTAATAAGGATGGAAATTACATTAATTGATGACACAAATTCAAAGGTGAAAAACACAATTATATCAAGTATATTTTTTTATGACTGGTCGAATTTGTATTTAGATATCACTTATGTTATGGGATACTGAACAAATTGAACATTTTCAAGGAAATATCGACAATACAAAATTGTAAAGTTTCAGATTACTATGGAGTTAAAAGTCCATAGTATTCCTTATAAATCGAACTTCAATAATTGTAATAAGTCCCGAGATAGACGAAGAAAAAAAGTAAAATATTCAAATAATTCAAAATACTTACATTCAATTAATTAAATAAATAATGCAGTTTAACATAGTGGTACAAAAATAAGGGACTACGACAAAGGGAGGATATATTCATACAAATATAAGAGAAATTAGAAGAATCAATGTTCACAAAACTAAAAAATATTTCAAATCTAGAAAACTATACTGTTATAATTAAAACATATATATACCACTATAATTAAACCTATGTATTTATGATATATTCGATGAAACGAAATTAATAAAAAAATAATTATAGATATTAAAGTGGTGGTTGAAAAAAATGGAAAAATAAACACGATATGAGATGATAAGAGATGGGAAAGAATTTAAAAAAAAGAATATATACTTAATTGATGACAGCGATAAAGCAAGGCTCCAACAATAAAAACAAGAAAATAAGAAACCATTATTATTTTTACATTTTCTAGATGACACTAACCGTATGGAATGAAGATAGAGATAAACTCCTTGGGGAAACTGATAAAATCATAAAAATAGAACGGGTTCGAATTAATGAATTCAAAGCAACTTATAATGTAATACCTTCTAAAATAACAACGTATTTATTTATATAATATTAATTCATGATATTCATGAAATTTATTATTATTGCTTAAAGTTTCTATGAATGATACACGCTAAATTATGGTACGGCGGATAAGGAACAAGAAGAATCAATACCGTCCACATCAAAAATATAATTAAAGATAAACTAAATTAAAAATAATATCAAAAAGTAATTTGTATAATAATTCTATGTTAATAATATTAATTAAAGACATTTCCGACTTATTTTAGTAATTGAATTGTGGTAAATAAGAATGGATAATCATTCTATTTAATATCAGGTTAACTTAAGAAAATTTCTTCATTTACTTTAAATTATTGTAGTCAATAATATAATAATTGGTCTAATAATATACATTAGTTTAATAATCACTGCAGCTCAATAAATATAACAACTTAATATACAATTTCCATAGCTTATCAACTGACGGCCCGGGGTGAAGACCGGGTAACCCCAGCTAGTATACAATAAGTAAATATGATATGGTATAATAAAATAATATAAAAATGGCTTTGAGTAACGTATAGGAAGGCTCGCAGTCGAATTCCTTTTACAATGAATTAAATTGTTTATGAGTAATATAAATTTATTTTATAGGTTAAGAAGATCTCTGCACCAGTTGCGTTTGAGACGTCTTGTGGAGTGGTCAGGAAGAGGTTTTGAGGCCAATTGAGAGATGAGGTGGTTGTAGTTCATAAGGAGTTTCCCATGAAACATTTGTAGAAATTAGTGGCTGTGTCGCAGATGGTTTTGATTTGAAGGTCATCATGAAGTAATTTGTTCGTTACATAAAAGGGAGCTTTGGCAATGATAGGGAGACAAATTGATTGAAAAGCTGGAATAGTTTGAGCATTGGATTTTTTGGACTGGCCCCAAAGTATGATGCCATATGTCCACATGGGACAGAGGAGACATTTGTATATAAGAATTTGGTTTTGAATGTTTATGTTGTAAGTTCCTGAGTAGGTGAAGTCTGCTGTTTAACATTTTTCGTTTGTCCATGAAATGAGATGATATTTTTTTCACGCTTAAGCATACTGCTATAATGGTACTGCTCCATCATTTAATACAGAAAGTGGTATGTGTAAGTAGTTTTCATAGTATAACAGCAAAATTTGCTACCTATCACTAAAATATAATCCTTTGAAGATTGACAAAAGCTGGACTCTTTTCATAAGTTGAGTAACTAATAGGACTACCAAATATTTCACTTCAAGTGTAACTTACAGTATAATTACATGTCATACATTTAAAATTTAATTATTGATATATCAAATTGTTTAATTTTTTCAAAATACATTTCTAATAGTATAAAAAGACCTAAAACAAAAGTACCAAATATATTAATATGGTATACAAATATTAAAAGTTGTAATATATCGATATTATTTAGTTAAATATTCCTATAGGTAACTTATATTAGGAGTTATAATACTATACTGGCCCCATATGAAACTTACTTATTATCATTAGGTATTATAAAATGCTAATATGCTATCGATCATCGAATTAATAATCTCTACAAGAAAATAGTCTATAGTTTGGTTTTTTTTTTTTTATTTGGTGTAAGCCTCGGCAGCGATGGAAAATGGCTGGCATTTGATAATTAACAATGATTTACATAAGATTATTTATTACAATGATTTTGTTTTTACATTACATATTATGATTAATTTTTTACAATAAATTTTCGATTTGTATATGTATCTTTGATGAAGCTTACAGTCTTTATGATAGTTTCTATGTTTGGGCCTAGTGATTCGTATAGATGTTCTGGAATGTTATGTTTACTTCGGGAGACTTCAGTTAGTCTGCATTCCAGTGGCGGATTTAAGGGGGGCCAGAGGGGCCTGCCCCCCTTTGGCCTATAAGATGTGTTAGAATATAACCGTGACTTAAATTTATAATCACGATTTACGAAAAATTCAGGTTCTGAATTTGTTTTGGTACTTAATATTTAATTATATTATACTTTTTATTTATAAGTCAACCGTGAATGCCGCTATAATGTAACGTCTTATCTTATCGCCTATTAGATTGACGTAAAATGACATAACTTGCAGCCAGTGTCAAATATCTTATCTGAAATGAACAATTATTAGTAATAGGTTAAAATATTGTATGATTTGGTTTAGTTTACTTTTATCGTTGTTACACGTATGAGTATCGGCTTGCCTTCGTAGTTCGTTATATAATGTCACAAAAACGTCAAAGTGAAATATTTACTTCTTTCTTTTAAAAAAAAAAAGTTAATGACAATAGTACTCCTATAAGTGAAAATATTTTGAATGAAACTGCTTCACAACAAGAACGAGCTGTTTACACTAATTCGTCGGAAATTAATGATACTAGAGAGTATAAATTTTAGAGCTAAATTTTTAATTGGTAAAATTTTTTTGTGAAATTAATAACAGTACAATTTAAATGTATTATTAAAACTAAAAACATTGCATTTTGATTAGTCTTTATGTTACAATATAACATAGGCATCTTCAGCTTCTCTGTAAGTCATAGTCTTCTCAATTACTTCATCGACAGCTTTGTTCATGGATATTAAAGACCATGATTGTCGTTGACTTTTACGTACATAACTTCTAACCATTTTTGTGTAAGTAACTAATTTAATTGAAAAATCAGTAAATTTTACTAAGTAGGTAGATACTATATTTTATAAAATACTTTTAAAAATAAACGATCAAAGTAAATGTACAAGGGGCAAAATGGGACAGTTCCGTCATACCCCACATGGCCTGTCTCATTATGCCCCAAATAGACTAATTATGTTGTATCGAACAAAACTAGGTAGTTAACACTTAATAAATATTAAACAATACATAAAACTAATCTACAGAAATATATAAATATATTAGAATAGTATTCGTTAAGTATTAATAAACTATTCTTACCTTAAAATTGCGTTGAACTTTTGTTAATATTAGCCAATTTTTGACGAAAATAGAAAAACGCTGATATTATGTCATATCAAACAGTTATCATAAAATTATTATCAACATTCATCTGATATGCCTCCATAAGATATTAAAAAGAGGTTTCAAACATATTATTATTTATAGTTATGGAGGAATAACGCTGTCCCATCTTACCTCATGTACTCATCTTGCCCCGGGTTCCCCTATATAGGATTCGCAGTTGAAGAGGAATGTAATGTTAAAATACGAAAAGAGATAAGTGAACTTTATAATTATTTAAGTTAAACGTGGACTCCAAATAAAAATTATATTTTTCCAGTAACCTAAGATAAAAACGGTCGTAGTAGAAGTTTTAGTATTGAATGGATAGATAAATACAATTGGTTAGCTTATAGTCTAAGTAAGGGCGCTTTTTGCAAAGTTTGTGTACTTTTTGTACCAAAGGTGGGTGGTATTGGGGAAAAAAGCTTGGAATCTTGAAAGAAACTCCTTTAATTAAGTACAAAGATGCTTTATATGATTTAAAAAAACACTGTGAAAGAGAATACCTATCATTAAATTGCAACTTTACGATCATTGGAATTTATTAAATGTTTTGAAGGTAAACAACAAACCATTGAAGTTCAACTTGATGATCAATAAAATAAAACAGTTGAATAAAATAAAAAAAAACTGATTCCCATAATTAAAACTATTATTTTTTGTGGCCGTTATAATATTCCTTTGCGAGGACACCGTGATGATGTTAATTTAAAAAAATTGATTCCTATTGAAGATACAGCAAATGTTCATGAAATTCAAGCAATTAATAATCAAAATATTGGAATATTTAAACAATTGTTATTATTTAGAATAGACGCTGGTGATGAAAATCTTCGTCAGCATTTTGAATCGGCGTCAAAAAACCCGACATTTGTCAGTAAAACTATTCAAAATGATTTGATAAATATATGCGGCTCAATCATAACAGACAAATTTATAAAAGAGGTGAAGGACAGCTTTTAGATTCTGAGCGGAGCGATGAAAGTATTGGTTTTACAATGATGTGTGTTCTTTTTTTTTATATTTTTTATTTTTTTTTTGTGTCTGTCATCACATTTTAGGACAGTAAAAATGCTTGGATATACTTCAACAGTAGCTTTTCTGATAGGAAAGTGAATCTAATTGGTACTTTGGGTCAAAAGTAAAAATTTCCCAGTAGTTTTCACAAGCGCCGGGAAAAACAACATAAAAATTAAGGAAAAACGGGAATTTTTACGCAAAATTGGTTTTCCAAAAAATCGATTTTGGTTTTTGGTGTAACTCTAAAACAAATGAACGTATATACATGAAATTTTCACTGGTTGTTTATATTTGCATTTTCTATACACGATAACATTTTCAAAATATTTTGATTTATTTTGAACTGTTTAGGGACATTTTCATTTTCCATTTTTTTTTAGTTTTTTTCTAAAAATATCAATAAATTTTTATTTGTTCGTTGCGAAAGCTTGAAAATTTAATAGAAGGCTCCTAATATATTGTTTCAAAGGCAGATGAAAAATATTAAAAATCCTTAGTCACAATTTTATTTTATAAGCATTTAAAGTTCAAAAATTGACAAAATATGGAAAAAACACGAAAATTAGCGAATTATTTTGAGTTAAGAATTCGTAAAAATTTTTCTTTTTAAATCTAAGATTTGAAAATGTAATACAAGATTACTCAAAAGTTTGTCTACCTTTATCAATAAAAAAATCTCTACCGGAAAGTCAAATTAAATTTTTATGAGCGTTTGAAATTCAAATTTTTACAAAATTGAATGTTCACTCGATTTCTCATGTAGCGATTTCCTTATTTTGTTGTAATTCAAAAACGAATAACTGTAGATACATGAAAATTTCACTGAATATTCATATTAGCATTTTCTATACACTGTACAATTTTGGAAATATTTTGACTCTTTTTGAGCTGTTTATGGACATTTACAGCTTTCAATTGTTTTTAGTTTTTTTTTTTCTATAAATATCAATAAAGTTTTATCTGTTGCGCCAAAAAGTTTAAAAATGTAATACAAGTCTCCTGATATATTGTTACAATATCAGTTGAAAAATATTAAAAATACATAGGCACAGTTTTTTTTTATAAGCATTTAAAGATCAAATTTTGACAAAATTTATCAAAATCTCGAAAATTATCAATCATTGTAATTAATAAATTATAAAATGTTCAGTTTTTATAGCTAAGGATTGCAAATTCAACACAAAGGTTCTCGTAAATAGTTCATACTGTAACTAAAAAATCTAAAAAATATATGAACACAGTTATTTTTTACAGACATTTTAAATTCAAATTTGGACGAAATTACATATTAAAAAACCTAGAATAACTATTTTAGTTATTTTGTTGTGATTGAATAATATTATTCGTGGGTACTTGAAACTTCTAAAGTGTACTATTATATATCTATGATAGTATCACGGTTTTTGTTGATGTATAACGCTTATAAGTACCTAATGGATATTGTGATATGATTAATTTGGAATTTATTATATGTACCTTAGTACCTTTTATAGGTCAATTTTTTGTTTAATACCATAGATATTATGTATATAATATGTCTTATACATAGACTGACATACCGTCTCCGCTCAGAATCGTTTTTCTTATACAATGATATTATATCGTTGAATTCAAATTTAATATCATCCATTATACAGTGACCCACTTGTAACCTACTGTACAGCAGAGCGACACCAACTTGCCCACCTTTTTTTATTCAATTTTATGGGACGAAACTTCAGATTTGGCGCATATTGAACAAATGAGTTTATCTGTTAGATATGTAGATACAACATGTACAATTAAAGAAAATTTTATTTGTTTTGTACCTGTATTTGAATGTAAGTACTGGTGAAAACTTAATGTAACTGTAATTATTCAAAAATTGAAGGAATTAGGTTTAAGTTTAGAATTTTTACGTGGACATGGATACGATGGAGGTGCTAATATGTCGGGGAAATATAAAGGAGTACAAACTAGAATTCTTAATTTATAACCAAAAGCGTCTTATACACATTGTGCATCACATCGGTTAAATTTAACATTATTAAAAGCTTGCAATGTCTACCCATAAAAAAATTATTTTCGACCGTTAAAGAAGTATGCAATTTTGTACGTGATTCCCCGAAAAGAGTTGATTTGTTTAAAAAAGTAATCACTGAACATTTACCGACATCAAAATCTATTATTTTAATAAAACTATGGGAAACGCGATGGGTTGAATCTCATGAGGCGATTCTTAGATTTTCGGATATGCTTTTGCCTATTATAATATTCTTGGAAGATATACAGATGGAAATATACTTTCAAAATTCAATGGACTTCTTCAATCAGTATTAAATTTTGAATTTATTTTGTCTTTGGAAGTAGCGGTCGAAATACTGTCAATAACTTTGCCAATATCTCGTCAGCTACAAAATCCAGATTTAGATTTAACAAAGTGTATTGAAATGATAGATCTTGTGTTGGTTGCTCTTAAAAATAACAGAGAAGATACAAAATTTACTGATATTTTTAATCGAGCTGTGTCTAAAGCAGGAGTGTTAAATATTAATGTTAAAATTCCACGGACATGTAAAAGTCAAGCTCACCGATCAAATTTAACTACTTCAAGTACTGAAGAATATTTTAAAATTACAGTTTATTTCACCGTTTTGGATAATTTTATAACGTCTATTCAAACTATGTTTTTGGACAATCAAAATAATATAGTGTTTAAAATACAACAACTTATACCAAATTACTTAAATGCTCTATCTGAAGAGGATATTTTAAAAGGTGCATCTTTCTATGAATCAGATTTACCAGGAACACTTAACGAATAGGTAAATTAATAAATATATCTAGGTACCTATTATGTTAACGAAATAATTTCTATTGCATTTTTATAGCTGAAATCATGTTGTGGCAGTTACATTGGGCTAAACAACCAGAAAAAAAAATCAAAAATCAGCACGGCTTTGGAAGCATTTAAAGAGACTGAAGGTGGATATTTCCCAAACATACGACAACTATTACTTATTCTTGCCGTATTAAATGTAACGACATCAACAAGTGAGAGATATTTTTCTAGCTTAAAAAGAATCAAATCATATTTGAGAACGACAATGGGACTTGGGAAAAAATCGTTTGAATGGGTTATCATTATTAAATATTCATCATCATATTGATATAAAACCAGAAGAAGTAATAGATTTCTTTGCAAAACAACATTCGAGACGTTTACAATTTTGTTTATAAAACACTACTTTTATTTATATTTTTTTTTTATATAACACTAGGTACTTTTAATTATATTTTTTTTATATATAAATATTTTTGATTTTAATACTTTTTTTATGTGTGTACACTTATATAATACATTATAATTAATAATATATTTTAATATACCATTATACTAATAAAATGTTTTTATCACCTTTTGGGACAGTAAAAGTGCTTGGATTTTCTTCAATGGTATCTTTTCTGATAGGAAAGTGAATCTAGTTGGTACTTGGGGGTTAAAAGTAAAATTCCAGTAGATTTCACACGAGCCGTGAAAAACAAAAGAAAAATTAAGGAAACACCGGAATTTTTACGCAAATTCTGTTTTCGAAAAAATCGATTTTAGTTTTTGGTGCAACTCTTAAACAAATTACCTTAGGTACATACCTTAGGTGTATAGCGACTTTTTCTTATTTTGTTGTAATTCTAAAACGAATGACTGCAGGATACAGCGATACATGAACATTTTTAGATTGTTTTTCCTGGAGCTTTTGAGAACTATTGGGAATTTTAAAAAGTGACCTCCCGAATGCACCAAATAGATTAACTTTCCCACCGAACAAAATACTGAAGTTGAAAATGGAAGCTATATTTCAACTACTTATGTTGTACACAGACACAAAAATAAAAAATAAAAAAAAACACATATTTGATGCATGCTTGCACCTGATCTGCCCGATTAAACAATAGCAACCAAATAATAAATACTAAAGTCTAATAATTATTTTTCTTATAACCAATAGCAACCATTTATAAACAAAAATGTAAACTGTAAATCTCAAAATCCCCGTTTAAGCACTTCCCCGGGTTGGACCTAAAATACTTTACGATACTCAAAGAATTGACAACTTATTCTCATACCTAACATTTATCCAAAAAAAAATTCATTAAAATCGGTCGATCACAAAAGCTGTGACACGATATTTGTATGTATTAAATAATATTATTATTTGATTAGTATAAATGGATACAACGAGTATATATATTCAACAGAATTATTTCGCAATTTAATCAATTTATTTGTTGGTGGTTAATGGGCCATTAAATAACTGACGCTAACCATGAAGGTACGTGCAATACATTCAGACAATTTTGGATTATCTGTAAATCAGCACTCATAACGACGGTCGGTTCTCGCGCTTGTTGTACAGCAGTCACCGAGCTTTCCTTTGGCGTCCCTGATTGCCCGTTCGCGGTCCTCACACGCCCACTTCAGTCGTTCTACCTCATTTTCGACCGACTCCAATGTATTCTATTTCCTGGCAGTTTTTTTGTCCTGGGTTTCAAAACCCGTGCACTGTGCCATAGGCGAGAGGCGATCAGAGAACTTGTGCTTCGTCAGTCGATCTATCTCAGCCAACAGACAAGCCAATCGCTCGGCCAAAACTTTGGCGTCGGCCGTAAGCTGGCAGTTTTCAGCCACCGCACACTTGAGCTGAAGTAGCGTTTCCGTCAGCTGTTCAGCCAGCCGGCACCGTTCTTCACCCAGCTCCACGAGGATAGCTTTCGCGCGACACTGTTCCGATTTTTGGGTTGCTTTCAGTTCACAGTGCACGTTGGCCGCGTTTTGGCTCTTGGTCTTCCAGCCGGCTGCCGCGGCGCACGCATCCGCCAGTTCCCGGCGGACCATGTCCAAACACTGGTCACCCCTAGCCAACTTCTCAGGTGCCGCTTTCCTATGCGCCTCCAGTTCCGCTTCCCGTTCCCTAAACTCGGTGGTTAGTTCCTGCAGGCACCTGTCACTGGTAGCATTTAGCCGCTGCAGTTCGGTAAGCTGGTTTCCCTTGCACTGAACCATCGCCTCTTTATCGGTCAACGCGCCTCGTAATTTTTGTGCTTCGGTGGTTTTGCAACAAATCGCAGATTCCAAGTCATCTTGTTGCCGTTGCAGTGACTTCACACATTCCTACATTGCAGAAGAAAATAGGTACATCGATATTATATTGGTGTATTTAGAAGCACATATGTTTATATACAGTGGTTCATTATGGAGATTACAAAATTGTGGTAACAAGTTTTAGCGTATTAGCGAGGATTGTATATAAGAATATAATATTAGGTGCTACAAGATAAAAGTATCCAGCCCGGATTATGAGTTGGTATCAAAACGTTATGGGGTGTAAAAATTAAGTATTCCACATGTATAATGCCCCTAATTTTGAAGGAAATATATGATTACGTATCAGTGACAAATCGACTAATATTTTCATAAACTTTTATAAAAGTTAGTTTAAACAAAATAGTTTATAGTGTGTTTATGTGAAAATACATCAATTAACAATTGAAAATGTTACATAATATTTATTATAATTTTACCAGATAAATTTATATTAGGCGCTGTTATCTTCATATTCCCAATCACACAAGGTGGACACTAAAATGTGAAATCTTCCTGTATACCAGTTAATTGTATTATCATATTATCTTAGTCCGTGGTATCCAGATACAAGATAAAATTATATCTCTTATACATGCATGTATACGAGATACAGCCTACCCTTCGCTATATATTCCCAAATAATTTAATAAAAATTACCTTTTCTTTATTGATTTGATCCCAAATATTATTATTGCATTCAATAGTTTTTTTCTTCAAAATTTCCTGCTTGTTGATTTTTTCAACCATCTGTGATTCCTTACACGATTGAGATTTTATACTGCACTCCAACTCGTGGTTATCTTGTTCCAACTCTTCTACCGTACTCAATGTTTGGCTGTACTTCGATGATGTAGCTTCTAATTCTTGATTGACTTCATCATAAGACTGTTGGTGAAGTATCTTTTTATCTTCTATCGTTCGTTGGAGATTATCCAACTTAATTTGCAAATCACACATTTCTGTTTTCACCTGGTCATGCTTGGCCACCTTTGCTTCCAATATATTTTTCTGTCCCTCTGTTTGTTTTAAATAAGCTTCCAGCAGTAAAATATCCGCATTATCGCGTTCTGTTGAGTTAAAGTGTTGATCACGATTTAAATTTTGTGAATGATCCATTAGGATTGTCTAAAGTGTAATATTAAATATTAATAAAATACACAAATACGTTATGATATTATTATAATATCTCAACATGTACTCACATAGTAGTTAAAAATCTGCTTAAATATCTTCTTAATTAAAAATTATGAGTGTTGAAGAGTGTACTGAATTCCTCGATTACAAAATGTGATATTGTTATTAATTTGTATAGTTACAATGTCATAACATTTCTCTTAGTTACGAATTGGATGCTAAGCAATATTCAATCGTAGGTAGGTACAAATAAATATGTACATAGTTAATATTATGTAAAATACTTTGAAACACTTATATTTTTATTCAACAGGGTAACATTACAATTAATTAATTTTTTTTGATAAAGTGGGGTTACTTTGATACCACATTAAGAAATGTATGTATCACAGTTGTCCGCAACGTAAAATAAAAACTAAAATTGTAATAAAACAGTAAAAAAAAAATCAAATTAACCCCACCATTCTACATTAAATATGTAATTTAAAAGTTTAATCGTCATATATATGAATAACTATTAAATGTATGTCAGAGTAGTACTGATTTTTTTCTCTCTAACCCACGCATATTATATAGTTACATACTTACCACATTTTCGTTCAGCAGAACCAATCTTGTGTTGTCAGCTTTACCATTAAAGTGAATTTACTTATTGTCGAAATGTTGAAATGTTAAGTAATGAGGCGCAAAGATTAATTATAAATGATGTCAAAGAGGCACCTTTTTATTCAGTTATGGCTGATACTACACCAGACATTTCCCACAAAGATTGTTTGGCAATTTGTGTACGATATGTTGATAGCAAAGGACAAGCAGTTGAAAGACTATTAGAAGTTGCAGAAGGAAAAAACAAGACAGGTCTAGGAACTGCGACAGAAACTATTGATATTTTGACAAAGAACTCTCTGTGTACAGATAATTTAGCTTTTCAATCCTATGACCTTGCCAACAATATGTCTGGCTCATTAAATGGAACTCAAGCTAAAGTTTCAGAATTAGTTGGACATAATGTCCTTTACATTTCATGCCAAGCACACAGAATAAACACTTTTATAGAGCACGGATGTAATTCTAGTTTGATAATTTCAAATATGATTGACAAGTTAGAAAATTTCTACGTTTTCTTTTCAGCTAGTAATAAACGATACAGCATTTTGTGTAAAGAAATGAGCGACTTGGATAATGTATTACAGCTGAGAAACCTGTCTGAAACTAGATGGACAGCTAGGGCAGAGTCTATAGAAGCCGTTTGGTGTTCATTTGAAGCGATTTGTGATAATTTGCATTATATTAGTTCACATCAAGATTCTTATGATAGATTGACAACACCAAAGCTCACGGTTTTAACAAAAAGCTACACTCCTTTGATTTTATAGTGTCATTAATATTTATGAAAAATATTATGTATAAATTAAAAGCTCTTACAGAAACTCTTGAAACAAAATATTTATCTTTAGTTGAAGCTGCTACTTTAATAGATACAACTATTCAAGTTTTAGAAGAAATTAACTCAAATTCAAACTCAATGAATAATTTAATTGACAGTGCTATATCATTTTCAACAACTTTAGGAATAAATCCAGAAAATGATTTTAAAATACACCATCGTCATAAAAAGCCACCTACTTGGCTAGACAAAAACTCTAAAACTCAGGTAGAATTCAACATGCACACGTTTTATTGAAAAGAATTCAAGTGGGTTCTATCTACTTTTATTACTTTTATTAATTTATCTAAAGACAATTTAAAAAAATGTACTGACATAATTTTGGGCCCACCGTGAGCCTGTGGTACACGGCCCAAATCTCGGGAGGACCATAAGCTGAGGCAACTCGCCGACGAAGCTTCGTCCACGCATCCGACCATTGATGTGCCTTACCTGACGGGAGGCGAGAATGGTGCTTCGGGATGTGAGGGGGCCCCTCGGTGTTGAGAGATTAACAACGAGCCCCTCACACGTCGGTCGTGGTGGACACTGCCTCGACCGACGGCGGTTTGGTTTCGAAGTGGCAGTTTCCAGGAGCATACTATGTGGTGATAGGCCACACGCTTGGCCAGGGGAAGGCGGCCGAGTGACTGGACCGGGCGGACTCGTACGGCGACAGTCGGCCGGGAAAGCACGGTCCTCCTTAGCGCTCACCCAGCTTATCGTTGGAGCTATATGCAGCGAAGGTTGTCCGTGACCAAATACGGAAAGCAAAGTGGATAGATTGCGGCCTCACCAGGGTGGCGAAAGGCACCTGTATGCCCTAGCCGGATGGTACGGGCGCTCCGGGGTATTCCTCCGTGCGCGTCCGGTGCTCGTGGTCCTTAGACGACGCGCGGCCTGCGGTCGGCGGGTTAAACTGCCGCACGTCGGTCGTGACCCTCCGCGGCTCTTGAGTCTTGACTAGCACCCAGTGCTAACATAAGGTCCGCGGTTGTAGCCGATAGGCATTAAAACCCGGGATCTTGACATAATTTTGCCGTTGTATAAATTATTTTCAGTCCCTTTTAAGAACGAAGATATTTCTATTGAAAATGTTAAAAATGCATTGTTATTGTTTCCACCTAATGGTTCTTTGGCAAAATGCAAAGATGCAGAAGCAGTTCAAGCTGAATTGGAAATTTTGAGAAGTATTGCAATTCAGTCTGATTTGACAACTGCTAATACATTTAAAAAATGTGAATAGATGAAACATATTTTGCCATTAGCAAAAACATTTTGTGATCTAGCTCTTACTGCTCCAGTCAGTGTTACTACAAATGAGAGAACTTTTAGTAAGCTTAAACTCATAAAAACCCACTTAAGGTCTACAATATATTTGTTGACGTTTATATAATATAACACGTGTATCGCTGCTTATCAGTTATAATTTCCAATAGGAAATTTCTTTTTAGATTTATGCTCATATGACAGAAAAAAACCTTTACGACGAAGGTTAATATAGTTTATTAGTGGATGTGATGGATTAGTTTTATGAGCAAAAAAAAAAAAAAGCTCCAAAGAATAAATATTTATTGTTTCTTCATGATGATAATAATAATAATAATAATGTAATATATTGATAATACACGAGAAATAGTAAAAAAAATTTTAGAAAATTTATTAATGTGATAACTGGCATTGGTTTCCTGCAAGTTTTGAAAATTCTGGTAAATAATTAGAAACAGCTGCTCGTAAACTTAAATCCAAATTACTGTCTGTAATATTCTTGACCGATATTTGTTCTTTAAGTATTTCATACTCGAAAATGTTGACAAATGTTTAGAAAACTGTATCCTAGGAATTTGTTGGGACAGTACTTTTTCAATTAATATGAACACTACAGTATCCAAACATAATAATAATATTAATAATTTATGAAAAATATATCATAACATACTCAGAACAGTCGGAAGTCACAGGTTAAATACAGCTACAACGGTCGGCGGTTGACTCAGACGTGAATCAGCTGGTGATACTTATGAGAATAACCGTTGCAAATTGAGAATAAATTGCAAATTACAATGCAAGTACTAGTCACAAACTGCAATCGTACAACTAAACCGCGGTTGGCGATACCGATCGGTGAAGTACCGTAGTACCGTATACGAAAATCCGTAGTCACAATTTTTTTTTATAAGCATTTAAAGTTCAAATATTGACAAAATACGTAAAAATCACATCATTGTAAAATTAATACATTCAATGCTCCGCTCAGAATCTAAAATCAACTGTGGTTTTGAGTAGCAAAGTGAATGTATTGTACTTTAAGGCAGCAAAAAATTGGCAGTAGTTTTCAAATGCCAATTTCAAAAACCCCAATTATTACTCAAAGCCAGTTTCTGACAACCTTTTTTTTTAATTTTGCTGTTACTCAAAAACTAAAAACTGAAGAGCCATTTTGTATTTTCATCATCTATATATTTTTGAACGATTTTTACTTTTTTTGAGCTATTTATAGACAGTTGAAATTTTCTGTTTAAAAAGTAAGTTTCATAAGTTTTTTCTTTTGGTATATTTTATACAATTACTAATTGGTAGTTACATTAAAAGTTAAGTGTACCTAATATAATAGTATCAATAAATGTTCGTTTAAAGTTTGAATTTTTTTAATGTTCGTCGAAGTATCGTCACAATTATAACAAATTATTTATTATATAATATGTAATAAAATAAAAATCCAAAGCTTGTCATCTCCGTTCAGAACTGTTTTTCATCGTATATAGGTATATGATTAAATATAATATCTAATATATAAAATTCTCGTGTCACAGTTTTCATTGCCATACTCCTCCGAAATGGCTTGACAGATTTTGATGAAATTTTTTGTGCATATTCAGTAGGTATGGGAATCGGCTAACATCTATTTTTCATACCCCTAAGTGATAAGGGTTGTCCAGAAAAAAATAATAGAAGTGCTCAAACATGGATTTTAATAATTTACGGTAGAAATATTTGTTTATAAATGGTTGCTATTGGTAAATAATCTAATATATAAAAAATAAAATAATAATAGTGTATTATATATGGTTGCTATTGGTTAATCGGGCATGTTTGTTGATTAGTATTATTTATTATTTTTATCAATATATATGTCTATGGCATTAAAAGTTACGTTTTACGAGAAATGTATTACTTAATGTATTATCTCACAATGTCCGCGATCCGACGCGCGACGTAGTCGGACTGCCTACCAGGGTGGCTGAGTTGCACTTACTGCTGCGAGTTACATCCAAAAAGATTTAAACAATCACACATTTTTAAGGGCAACGAAGTGCACGGGATCAGCTAGTTAATTATTATACTATTATTATTATTTTATAATATATTAATAACTACTAATATTTCAGATTTTTAGCAATGGGTGATTCGTTTGACGCAATCTCATTTAGTTATCGTTTGGGGCATTCGACAGTATATGAAATAGTGACAAAAACTTGCAAAGCTATAGTCAAAAGTTGAATGCCGGAAGTAATGCCAATACCCACCTGAAAAAAATGGAGAGAAATCGCGGATGAGTTTTGGAAAAGTTGGAACTTTCCAAACTGTATTGGATCATTGGACGGCAATTATGTAATCCAAGCACCACCAAATAGTGGGTCACTATATTTTCTTAAAATGAGCTCAGCGTTTTGATGAATATGATTTCATGTGATAGCACCTGGACAAATCGACCTCAATCGCGCATTAAATAGGACCTACCTTAATGGGATATGCTTGGCCGCCGCGATATTATAGCAGTGGTTCGAGACAAAGGAAAATGCGAACGAACGAATGAAAATATATTATGTACCACACAATATATCATGTTCTTAAATATATTACATTATTCTTTTTGTACATACCATAATATTATTATTTGAAATCTCCTAATAAACCTAGATTTTATAAAAGATGGTCACATCCTGTACACACGTTTTTTTCGTACACGTCAACATTAATCGTTTGCGTCTATATATAGCACACGATGTTTCATATTTGGATAATAAATTATTGTTCTTAAGCCGCATTCCCACGACTGGTGTACTTGGCCAATATTTGGTACTGGTGGTTACTTGCCATGCCGTCGGATCGGTATACTTGTACAATTATTTGTCACTGGTGTCGTTCCCGGCGATTGTCGGTAAATGTGACACAAGTCAAAGGATCGGCCAATATACTTGTAATACTGATCCCACGACCGGTTCGTGTTGACCAGGAAAAACAGCAGTAAAAGTGGCGCCAAAGCTTATAGGTATTATTAATAATATAATAATTTTTTTAATGTACAATGTTATATTTTTTTAAAAAATTGGCAATGTTTATATGCACACATTTGAGATCGATAGTTGATAGATTAGCATTTTTCTATAGAAATCTACGTAGGTACTATATACTTTATATGATACCCTCTCTGCACCAATACTTACGTTTTTTTAAATTAAAATATAGGTAGGTATTCAAAATCAATTTTTGTGGTTATATAATAATTAATATTTGTATTTAATTAATATCACAAGTTCTTCATTGTCTATTTTAGTTTCATAAATTAAATTAAATTAGATTTATTGTTTGTTTTTGTGAGTGAATGCGGAGTTTATTTAATTTTAATTTTAATAAGTAATTTTATTTATAATGATCAGAATAATCCAGTTATTTTTAGAAAAATATTATTACCTACGTTCATGTTTCCATATTTTGAATTTGTGACCGTGGTATTTAATATCAGTCATCAGTTTTTCAGTGTGTAAGGAACAACTCATTTTAGTACTTCACATTGTTAAATTAAATAATAATATGGAGTGGTCAAATGATTCCGTACTTGAATTTTTAAGACTATACGAACAAGAATCGGTAATTTGGAATGCAAAACATTTAAAACACAGAGACCGAAATGCAGTCTCCGATGCGTGGTCAAATATTCAAAAGTCTTTCAGCCTTCAATGCACAGTACAAGAGCTAAAGAAGAAAAAGGAGTCACTCATGTCTACCTTTAGACCACTGTTGAGTAAAGTCAAGGGTAGTATGAAAACAGGCTCAAGTGCCGAAGACGTTTACAAACCAAATTGGTTCGCCTATGAAACCATGGCAAAATTTTTATTTGGAGCATGTCAGCCTAGGTCAACAATAAGCACACAGGTACATATTTTATTTAACTATCAATAGGAACTTAACCACTTGAATGTCGATTAATAATAAAATATAAAAATTAAACACATTTCTAAATAAATACCTAGATAAAAGTACAATAAATATAAAACAAAGCTTATTTTTAGGTACTGTAATATTATAATTTATTATAAAATATAATATTCAGAATATTTTATTATACAGACTTAAAATAAAAAATGTCATTATTTATTTACCTTGCTATGTACAGACGTACAGTGTATTATTATATGCAAATAATATAATATGATAGCCGATAGGTAATATTATATAAATTAAATTATTAAAAAATACCTAACTAAGATGGTATTTAAAATAACATTATTATTATCTTATTACATTAATATTTATCTTGCCATGGTACTTTTCCGTTTGTTGAAAAATATGTTGCGTATTCATCTCTTATTATTTTAGCTTCCGTTCCGGGTCTTCTGGGTATGTTGCGAATGGGTAGTAATGATGCCATGCTATTCTGTTCTTGTCTCCACGTACCAGGAATAATCTGCCCTTCTTCGTTTTCGATATCAAATATCCCATTTGGTGAATATTTAGAAGAGGAACTTTTACTTTTTCTTAAAAAATTATGTAACAATGCACAGGTTAAGGTAATATTTGTTACTTTCTCGGGTTCGAGTAACATTGGTTTTCTCATCACACGAAATACTGAAGACATTATCCCAAACACATTCTCAACAACACGTCGGGCACGAGATAGCCGATAGTTGAATACTCTTTCTTTACTACCTTTTTCATACACTCCGGAGTACGGTTTCATTATACGCGGAGTAAATGCAAATGCATCATCCGCAACAAGCAGGTACGGAACATGCAATTCTCTTAAAGGTAATGGTTCATCTGGTGGAAACATAATCTCATTTTGTTCTATACTTTTGTTCAAAGCGGTATTTTTAAACACACCACCGTCACTTATTCTCCCTTGGCATCCTATATTTGCATATAAAAAATTGTAATTAGCATCCACCAAAGCAAACAAAACTACACTGAATGTTCCTTTATAGTTTATGAACTCAGAGCCACTATGTATAGGTGACTGAATAACAACATGTTTGCCATCTATGGATCCACAGCAATGAGGAAAGTTCCATTTTTCGGAAAAATCTTTTTCGATAATTTTCCACTCTTCCGTGGTTTGTGGTATCTTGAAAATGTACAAAATAGTTTTAATTTTTGTTTTAAGTATATAATACGTAAATTATATCGTTCAACAATATTTTTAAAAAATAAAGTAAAAAATGCGTAAGCTACATACACTTTTTATAAGAGTTAAAGTAAAAGTTTAATAATTATTTAAAATATTTAGACTCAAAAAAATTTTACAAAATTATGTTAATTTAAAAAATCTAACATATACTGATATAGTAGAGGAAAAAATTAAAGAACTATTGTGCCTATGTATTTTTAATATTTTTCAACAGCCTTCTATTACATTTTACAGTTTTTTTACCAGAAAAATAAGATTGAAATCTATTTTGTCGAAAAATAATTTTTAAAACCATTTGTTAAAGGTCGAAAATATTATAACAGAAAATGTGTTATATAACTTATAAGTGTTTTATAATAAAAATGTGATTTAACAGAATACATATTCTAAAAGAAGAATTATTTTAGATTCTGAGCGGAGCGATGAATGTATTGATTTTACTGGTGTGTTTTTTTTTTTTTTTTTTGGTTATTTTTTTTTTGTGTCTATTGCCACCTTTTAACAAAGCTAGTATTTTCTTTAACAGTACCTTTTCTAACAGGAAAGTGAATTTAGTATTGGTACTTTGGGGGGAGGGGGGAATATTTCCTAGTAGTTTCCAAAAGCGCCGTGAAAAACAAATGAAAAATTAAGGAAAAAACGGGAATATTTACGCAAAACCAATTTTTGACAAAATCGATTTTGGTTTTTAGTGTAATTCTAAAAGAAATTACAGTATATACATGACATTTTGACTGAATGTTATTATAAAGCATTTTCTACACACCATAACATTTTCAAAATATTTTGACCTATTATGAGCTGTTTACGGACATTTTCAGTTTCCAATTGTTTTAGTTTTTTTTTCTATAAATAACAATAAAATTTTATTTGTTGGGCCAAAAAACGTGAAAATTGAATACAAGTCTCCTGATATATTGTTTTTTTTTTTTTTTTTTTTTTATTAAAATAAAGTATATTTACAATCTATACATAAGTGTATAATAAGTAAGTGTGGTGACAGAGTAATAAGTAATATGTAAAAAAAAGTAACAAGAGAAGGAAGGCTCCCAGCAGTGCCACCTGACCAGAAATTAGGGTATAAGTTTATTTAATTGATGTTTTTTTTTTTTTTTTTTAGTTATGTGTTGAGGAGATCTCTTGGCCATTGCCTTTTTAACCTTCTAGGAATGATAGAGGTAGATGATAAGCTTTTAATGATGGGGTTTGAATGAGCGCGGAGCGTTGAGTGTGATATATTGTTACAATAGCATTTGAAAAATATTAAAAATACAAAGGCACACTTTTTTTTATAAGCATTTTAAGTTGAAATATTGACAAAATTTAAAAATCTCGAAAATTATTAACCATTGTAATTAAAATATTATAAAATGTACAGTTTTTATAACTATGGATTGAAAATTTAAAACAAAGATTCTCATAAATAATTCATACTATAACTAAAAAATCTAAAAAATATATAAAAACAGTTTATTATTACTGACATTTTAAATTCAAATTTCGACGAAATTACATATTAAAACCAAGAAAAATGATTTTAGTAGATTTTAGAGTATAATATTCAATATTGTTATATTTTATATACAGGCAATAATATTTTAAAATGTATTTTTTTTGGAAAAAATGAATTTAACCTTCTGTAGAAAATACTAATGCCTAATACTAAAATTAATTATTTTATTCACAATAATACCATCAAATACACTCAGTAAGATATTATTATTTATAAGACTAACCGTCTTCGCTCAGAATCGTTTTTCGTATACAATGATATTATATCATTGAATTCAAATGTAATACCATCCATTACAGTGACCCACTTGTAACCTACTATACAGCAGAGCAATATCCACTTGCCCACCATTTTAGTTTTAAAACAACCATTTATTTTTCCTTGTTAGGGCTTAGAAGAGGACATGTCATCATCTGCAGATATGTTTGATAACTGTAGTGCCGAAGAAAATGTGGATATCAGTACAAGTATTGTGGAAAGTTGTACACCACCCACTCGAAAAAATAATAAAAAACGTAAACTTGATTCTACTGATGTTATTGAAAAGCGTATGGAGGACGCCTACAATATTATGAAAACTGTTTGTGATAAACCAAAAAAAAATCGATGCCAACTTTACGGGGAACTTCTTGGTGAAAAATTAAGTGAATTTGATGAAAAAACACAGTATTTTCTTATGCACGAAATGGATACTTTAATTTTGAAAACAAAATTTCAAATTGAAAATCAGCTACCCACAACGTCTCAACCTAATTACCAATTGGAAAATCTGCAACAAAATGTTCCGACTGCTTCATATAACTCGTATAATTTTCCTACTTCTATCAATTCAGCATCTTCGTTCTATTCTCAACCATCTCCTTTTTCTTACGCCCAACAGTTCCAACATCCTCAGAATATTTCACAGATATCTGGAATGACTACCGATGAATCCAATACTGGTAATACTCAACATGGATATTAGTAATGTTTTATAAAGGTTAATATTTTTATATTTAAGTATTTTATTATACCTACTCTTTATATTCAAGGTTATATTTTATTTACATAACGATTTTAGAATTCTCGGTTTTTAGTTTTGTTATATTTATTTAAAATAATAACAAAAAGCAATTTATTAAATATTAAGTTATTCAAAGTTAGTAACAAGTTAAGTAATAACTAATAGTTAAAGTTTTTATTTGGACAATTAATGAGGACAAGATTTTTTTATTTAATAAGTATTTGATGATATTTATGATTACAGTATATATCGTAAATTATTGAAAATTAAACACGTTCATGTAATCTTACCTTGATTTCATCCTTAAGTACATCTATCAATGCGTCACAAACATCAAACACGCATCGGGAAACAGTTTGGGAAGAAAATTTAAATAAATAAGATAAACTTCTAAAACTGTCACCGGAAGCCAAAAACCTGAGTGTCACTGCTAACCTTTAATAATTTATTTTAAAGTATATTAGATAATAATAATTATTTGAAAAAAAAGCTAATGTGTGGTAACCTTTCTTGTACAGGGATTGCTTCTCTCATAATTGTATCATTTTTTTTAATTACTGGTCCAATTTTACTAAGTAAAAATTCAAAGTCAGTGGCCGACATCCTGCAAAAGTTTTCAAATTTACCAGATGGTTCTCGTCTTAGGTCCTCCATGAGATTTGTGGCATTGTACCTATCAAAGTATTATATCATAATCATTAAACAATAATATGTTCCAATGGTTATATAAGTTCTTATTTTAACTTAAAATATAGTTAGCAGCTACACTGTAGGTAGAATATATTATTGCGGATCCGTAAATCGTAATACTTACGTAGTAAACAAGTAAATCATTTTAAATAGTAAAACTTATTTTGAATATGAAATAAAAGTATCTATTGACTATTTAATATTCTAGTATTTTATATATACAGAATATATATACATTGGTAGCTATAAGGATTTAAAACGTAATAAACTTACTTCTTGCGACTTTGATGTATTGTCGTCATCCACCACCTTCTCTTCTTTGGACTTTTGATTTTTTTCTTATTTTTTAAATATTCACCACACATCACAATAAATGAAGCACAAACTAGTGCTTTGTCGTTTTCACTTATCATAGTCCAATAAATTATTTATTAAATTGTGTTAAACTACAATAATAAATAATAAGCTATCTAGTAGGTACCTAAGTCTTTACCACACAACGATTAGGACTAGACTAATTTCTAACTTAAATTTCCCAAAAACAAAAAATTGAAAATATTATTATTTAAGTGTGCCCCCCCACCACCAATATTTGCTATAACAGCCAGCAGTGGGAACAGTGTACTTGGCTACTTGTACAAGTGCTCAAGTATTGGCGTACTTGTCAAGTACACCAGTCGTGTGAACACCCTCATCGTGCACTGGCCAAATGTACAATTATTGGCGTATTTGACAAGTACACCAGTCGTGGGAATGCGGCTTTAAAAAAAAAATGTTTGGTACATTATATTGGTATATTATTATCATAGGCGTGCACAGGATTTTGTGTCGGGTGCAGCATACATTTTTAACAGGCCCTAAAGAACAATAAGCAACCCACTTATTTTCTTTATATAGCCCCCGCCCCTATAATTATTAATCACTCTACAGTCTACGACTATGCCTATTATGGTTATAAGAAATATAGTAAATTGTAAATAAAAAGTAATAATATTTGTATGTATTATAATATATTACTCTATATTTTTATAATTATATTAAACATCACATAGGTAATAAAATAACACCTATAAGCATTATAGTACCTAGTACCTAATTAATAATAGGTATTTAATATTGGAACTCTTAAGAGTTAAGTACGTAAAAGAAAATTAAATAAATAGACTTACAATATAAGTCTGTGATTACTTGGTAGCACGATTTAAGATAGTATGGTTGCCCATCGACCCATTAGAAAAATGTTATCACACGACATAAGGTTTGAATCGAAAAGTCACGTGATATACGGGGTCCCCCGCATGCAGCTCTCACATCGGTTCAAATTAAAACTAATAAAAATTGTTATGTTATACCTAAATACAATAAAAATATATATAATGATCATATTATATTATCAATTATAAAATAGTCCACTAGAAGCGCTAGCACCGGGAGTCCGATTTAAATCCAATGCCGTCTTATCATACCTCGTTGGGCAACCATACTATCTTAAATCGTGCTTGGTAGCAAATGTTTAAATTCATCAATTACATCATTAAAATCAATACAAATTAAAAGTTCTTATACTCAATATGTTTAAAATTATTCATCCACCTTTCAAATATATATCTACCAGCCCACTAAATCCAAAATAAATTTCAGGTGCAGCGAAACATCATTCGCTGCAACCATGCCCACGCCTATGATTATTATCATTCCCTATACGTGCACATATGTTTTCCGTAACCAGGAAACGATCGTACTCGTATTATAATAGTCGAATGCAAACTCGACGAACCTTGTGAAATACATAATAATTTCAAGTTAATAATTTATCATTATGATAATAATAATAAAATAATATAGATGGGCATGGTTAGGCGACCTGGTGCAAAGTCAACTCGAAATTTTATTTTTAGGGTTGCAGTACCACGCAGTGTCGTATATAGGGGGTGGACACAGTGGGATGCAGCCCCCCTGAAATTACAGTCTTTTTAAATAGAACAACAATATATTTTATTAGGTGCTATTATACGTTATAATATTTCATAGCATGTCGAAAAATAACAAAATATACGAATATGTTTATAAAAACTGTTAAATATATAGTAGACAGTATCTATTAAATAATAGATCACTTGCTAGTTTCTGTCTACTACAGCCCACTCAAAAATGATTTCTATATACGCCACTATATGATTCGACGTATCTACACACTGTTTAAACTTTAATTGTAATTTATTCAATGATCTGATCGTTATTATTATTATTTCATTATTATTATGTATGTTTGAATAATACATTTATTTAAATCAAACCAAAAAATTGTGTTTACGTTAAGCAATATACCTACGTTATTAAGGACAAGATAATATGTCTACAATAATATAATGCAATATTTATTGAATTAAAAACAAAACAAAAAAAACAGTATAATATATCAGTTGTGCGTTATAACGAAGACCAACTGACATTTCGTGAACGCGAATTTTAAAGTGTACACACCGAATTTACGTACAAATCGCATATTCAAGGCTTTTAAAATAAATAAACTAAACGAATAGAGCACAAACGGCGATTGAAAAGACGAAATTAATCGAGAAAGATAAAAACAGCAATAATAACGACCGACGCTGGCGTCGATTGCGATGGCTGTGGACCACACATCGGCGGTTTTTAAAACAAACTGCATGAGAAAACCGTCGAAAAACTGTGTGAAAAGCGTAACATTTTTCGAAAAACATTTTATTTTTGAAAAATTTTAAAACCACGGCTGCCGCGTCGAAGGTACGCGATTGAACGCGCTAAGTAATTGACGGGAACGGGTAGGGCGAACTGTAGGTGTTTAATTTTTTACGCCACTGTTTCACTATAGACGGCGTTTTCCGTTCCATATTTTCACTAAAGACAGCAGTTCTTGTAGTCAGCTGTTCTTCATTTTATAGTATTAGCAGATTAGATAGATAGATTACAAATAATGTAAATCAGTCGTTCATATATTATTATTAATATTTAAAAGCAAAAAGTATAAAATGTTTAAATCACAAAGTATAATGTATATTATTTAATAGAGAGTCATAATAGTAGTTATATGTGTTTGTTAAGTTATCAACCATAAGATACCTTACAGGTACTGCAAAACCATAAATATTTTTTTTTTCATGTTGTATGTTGTTTTAACATTGACACACTTGAAACCACTTTAAGCATCTATTGCAACCAATTGAGTTATTTGATGAATTCCCATTGCAAGATTTACATATCCATGTTGGATTTATCCGCTTTATCTCCACAACTTGTTGGTGAGCACCCCGGCCATCACTGTCAAAATGCCTTTTTATGTCATCAATCGCAAAGTAACTGTCTAAGACAGCACAATGTGTGTTATTCGGATTATTTTAAATTGCTGTTTCACTTATTAATCCATTTCCAGATACCGCAATACTAGCCACATTCTTATCCACAAACCAAATGAACATTTCAAAATGTCTAGTTTGTACATAAAGTTTTTCAAAAGGAACTAAACCTGAAACCTTATTCCGTTTTGCAATACTAATGGCATTTTTGTCTTTACCTAAAATATAAAGTATGAAAATAAATTTCATCAAGGATAATTATTTGAAAATATATGGAATATATTACAATCACCCTTTTGGATGTCCTCTTTTTGGAACTCTTGGAGGTAGAGTTAGTAACTGATTTAGTATTGAAATATTATCTATATCTTCTTCAATAATGTGTAATATTTCTTCATTCATGAGTAATATATCGTCATTTGTAAATTCATCATTTTCTTCGGTTTGTTTCAGTAAGTTATCTAAAAAATTATTATTTAATTGTTAAATTTGGTATGTAAGCCTGCTTATTTTATTGAGTCAATATACCTACATATATTTTCAAGTTGAATGGGATTTTCATTCTCCCTTTTTTCTGCAATATATTTAAGAATGTTTAATTTGCGCAGGTATTCTTGTCCAGTTGCTTCTGACGTTACAGAAGCAATCCTCTTAGCCTCTACTCGTGCTTTCCTATATTTTTCATGTTGAAGGAGGCTTCGATCCTACAAAACTAAAAAAGGCGGGGCTTAACGCTAAACCTCCTCAAGCCCCCCACCACCCTGATTTCCACCAATGACTATACAGTATTTAATATGACGTATGCAAAACATGCTAATTTTTAATTTTTAATCAAATTTTTTAAACAACGTTTTTTTGTAAAATATGATTAGGAATTAGCACGTTTTTCAGATTCAACAGTAATTACCTATAATAAAGGTAATAGTTATAAAGTGTAAATATCTATTATTTATAGCTAGTTAAAATAGGAAGGTAGTTTAAAATTTAAATTCTACAAATAAATGATGTATCACAATAATATCATATTGACATAATATTTAGTACTTACCAGTTTTTTTTTCTTTGTACCAGATGACACGGCTACGGCGGTGTGTTGGCGTGTAATGCACTAATGCTGTCCACGGTAGGCCGGTCGCTGTGTGTGTGTGTGGGTGTGTGTGTGTGGATTGAAGGATGTGGGTGACACTCACGATTAGTGATGTAAGTCGGTAATATTACTTTGGTAAAGTATTTTAAAGTAAGTAATTTATCGGTAAAGTAATAAATATAAATTACTTTACCACTTTGTGAGTATTTTATTTATTTTTTGTTTTTATGAATCATATATTCATATTATTATCATGTTTATTATTTAGATAACTACTACCATGTTAAATTTATTAGGTTAACGGGCCCACTGGGCACTGATTACTGAATACTGATAACTGATAAGTGATTAGTGATTACTGATAAAGAAAAATATAAATATATTAATTTTATTATTATAATTTATAATTAATTTAAAATTATAGCAATTATCAATAATTATCATTTAGCTTCCACAGAACTCACAGAATAGAGATCTTTTTTATTCGTCCAATTGTCTCAGATAGTCAGTGTCAGACCTGAGTAAAACTTTAGGAACTTTACTATTCTACTGTAAAATAGATCGTGATCATTCCAAAATATGGTCAGAATTTGTAAAATGCACTGTCAACGGACGTTCCGGGGTTCAGTGTACTCATTACAATGTTTTTTTATAATTTTATTAACGCAACCAAAATGAACTATCATATATCTAAGTGCATCAAGTGTCCAGCTAATATTAAAACCAAATATTTGAACAAGCATATCCTGAAAAAGAAACTAAGCAGTTCAAAGTCCAAAAGTTTAATAAATGATGATGGAAATGAAGATTGGTGTTCACCATTCTCATTTTATGCAATGTAATATATTTTTTAATTATATTTCAAAGTTTTTTAATAATTTTCCATTTCAGACTTGGTAACTAGTGATCTTCATCAAATTTTAGAATCAACTTCTACAGCTAGTTCAGTAGCAAGAGTTTCAAAATCTGTATTGGATGATACTGATGATAATAACAGTGTCTCTGGTTTAGCTGCTGAAATGGTAAATGATACTGTACTGTCACAATGTTCATCAACCATTATCAAGTCCCAAACACTTGAGCATTATTTTGACTCAATGAATAAGTCTCAAAAGGTGAATTTCTAATAATTTTAAACAACTTCTTTTTATAAAATTGGTTTTATGAAGTAATAACTAATAAGTGGTATCTATATTTCAAAGGATGAACTTGATAATCACATAGCAAAAGCAATTTATGTCACTGGTGCTCCATTTCGTATGTTGGAACATACACTATGGCAAAAAGTGTTTGCAGCTTGTCGTCCAGTATATAAAATACCAACTCGGAGGGCATTGTTAGAAAGTCAATATAGTGAAATGAAAAAAAAGGTATTTGAAATTGTTTTGTCTGCCCCACATCTACATCTATAATGTGATGGTTGGACCAATATTAGAAATAATGGAATTATGAATTTTGTATTGTCAACACCACGTCCAGTTTTTGTTAAAAGTGTTGCAACTGGTCAAAATCGACATACAGCGGAATACATTTCAGATGAAATAAAAAAAGTATTAATTGAGTTAAATCCTATGAAATTTGTTACTCTAATTGGTGATAATGCTGCAAATATTCAAAAAAGCTTCATGTTGCTTAAAAATATGTATCCTCGTTTAGTTCCTCTTAATTGTTTAGCACATTCTATAAACCTACTGTCCAATGATATTGTAATCCTTCAGTCTTTAGTCAATTTAAAATCAGACAGTTTATCAATTGTAAAATCAATTAATCGTTCGCAGATACTCAAAGCTTGCTTAGAGAACATTTATAAAGAACAAAACATTTTATGTTCCCTAAAACTACCATCTCCAACAAGATGGGCCAGTTTTTTTATATTGCCTGGAAAGTTTAAGCTCAACTAAATTTAGTTTACAAATCTTAGCTGTCCGTGAACCAACATTTTCAGCTCCTATTAAAAAGCTTTTATTAGATGATAGTGGTTTTTGGGAAAATGTTGACAAATGTATAAATTTATTAAAACTTATGGTTAAATGCATAACTTTATAAGAATCAGATTCGCCAAATATCCATGAGGTGTACAAGTTTATAATGGAAATTGAAACTTGCTTAAACAAAAGCACTGATTCATTGCTTTTGTCACTAACTGATTCTACAAAAATGTGTGTTAATTTCCAAAGAAGAAAATTAAATATGATAACACCCAATAATTTGGCTGCAACAGTACTCGATCCTTGTGACCAAGGAACTTCACTGTTCACTCATTCATGAAGAGTATATTGATGCCTCTGAATTTATTTATAATATTTCAATAACCAGAGGTTTAGATGCTAATAAAATAATGTCCGAGTTGGCTAATTATAAAACAAAATCCACAGGGTTTTGGTTAAAAAATTATTTATGGGAATCTGCTAGTTGGAACCTCTTGTATGGTGGAATGGTTTATGTTATTTTTCTATTCTTTCATCAATTGCAACAAGTATTTTAACTGCTCAAACTACATCAGCTGCCACAGAACGATGGTTTAGTACTTATGGGAACATTCATACAAAAAAACCAAACAAACTTACTTGTGATAGGGCTGGTAAAATAACATACATTAGCCATAATTTTAAGTTGATCCATAATATTCCTAAACATAAAACATTCATTTCTGCTTCATCTACTACTACATCACAGGGACAGGGCTTGAATGATATGCCAATGACCATCGATGAAGACGATTATGAAACGGACGAAGACAATTCAGGTGAGGGAAGCTTTGAAATTCCATATGCTGATGATGAATCTGAATGTGAGTCAAAAACTGAAGTTGAAGTAGAGTTTTTAACATCCGATGATCTCAAAAGTACCTAAATTATTATTTTTATTTTGTTGATGATGTATTCATTTTGTATTGATAATTTAATAATTTATTTGTTTAAAAAATATTATGTTATATCTTATTTTATTATATACGTTACGATGATCTCGAAACTCAAAGAACCTACTATGTTATTACTTATTTTATTATATTCTTTTGTTTAAATAATATTAAGTTATTACTTATTTTATTATATTCCTTTGTTTAAATTATATTATGTTATTACTTATTTTACTATAGTATTCTAAAATAATCAACAACTAACAACTGCAATTTATTATTTTTATTTTGTTGATAATTTTTATAATAATTTCATACCTACTGAAAGTTACTGCCTATTTTTATTTTCTCATATTGTTTTTTGAGGTGTATATTAAATTTTTATAATTTTTTGTGATCTAACAAAACTCCAGACTGACTTAATTTGTTGCTTTTGTTGAATTAAATATTTTTTTTGTAAGTATTATAAGTACCAAAAATTTGTTTTTTTATTTCTAAATTTCTATTTCCAGGTAAAAGCATATTATTTAGTTTTGTTCTTTCGTTTAGCATTATTTTATAAAGTATTGTAAATACCTATATTGATTATTGGCTAAATTTGTATAGAAAAAATGTGTGTTACCAGTACGCGCGGGGGGAAGTTAAACTTCTTTTGAATGGTACACGTGAGTGAGTGAAAAAGAAAGAAAAAAATATTAATTAATTTAAAAAATGAGAAGAAGTATCCGGAATTATTTATTATTGATAGTTTTATTATTTTTTTTATATTTTTATTCGACAGATCGATGGATAATTGTTTGTAGTATTGTTTTTATCCAGACAATAGATTTGTGAGTGAATACTAATAATAATAATAAAAATAAATAATAATCGATCATTAATTATTCATATTAATTAGTATGGCCTGATTATAATATATAATACTAGCTGATCCCGTGCACTTCGTCGCCCTTTAAATGTATCAACTCAATATGAGTTATGACTCAAACTTTGTTCAATTCGTTATTCAATATTCGGTGTATGGTGTTCAAAATTTATCTTATCTTTTCCGCTGCCCGGAATAAAAATTCTGAATCGCAGCAGTGCATTATCAGGTAGGCAATCTACCTGCAGTAGATCGCGGACCCTAAATTATCAAAGTTATACCAAGTTTACTTTGATATAATACGGTGGATTAATATAACAAATTTGGTTGCTCGTAAAAAATCACAACTCTTAAAAAAATTATGATTGTTGAACTCCTTTTGGGTGTAACTTGCTGGGGTAAGTGCAACTCAGCCACCCTGGTAGGCAATGTTCAATAATTTGATTTGATGCAAGCTTGTACCTGATCTGCCCGAATAACCAATGGCAACCAATAAATAAATGCTAATTTCTAATGTAGACTGTAACCAATGGCAACTATTCATAAATAAAAATAAAATTTCCAATTTCCATCTTGAATCTCAATGTCCCTGTTTGAGCACCTATTTAAAATGCGAATTTCGAAAAATCCTTTCTTAGCGCACGTCTACATCATAATTCATAATAGCTAACTGTATGCCAAATTTCAGCCAGATCCGTCCAATGGTTTGAGCTGTGCGTTGAAAGCAGTCAATCAGCTTACTGTTTTATATATACAGATATATATTAATATATAATAAAACAACATTACCATGACAATATTTATTTATTTCCGGACATGTACGCTTTCGCGTTCGTACGCTCCGCCCGTTCGCTTTTTTTTTCCTCACTACCGTGCGTAAAGAAGTATAACTTCAAAAGGTGGATAAGTGGATGTCGCTCTGCTGTACAGTAGGCTATAAGTGGGTCACTGTATAATGGATGGTATTAAATTATCATTGTATAAGATAAACGATTCTGAGCGGAGACGGTATGTCAGTCTAGGTATAAGACATATACATATCTATGGTACTAAATCAAAATTTGACCTATAGTACCTAGGTGCCTATAATGAATTCAAAATTAATCATATCACAATATCCATTAGGTACTTATAACGCGTTATACACCAACAACAAACCCTGATACTATCATAGATATATACTAGTATACTTTAGAAGTTTCAAGTACCCACGAAAAATATTATACCATCACAACAAAATAACTAAAATAGTTATTCTAGGTTTTTTATTATGTAATTTCGTCCAAATTTGAATTTAAAATGTCTGTAAAAAATAACTGTGTTCATATATTTTTTAGATTTTTTGGTAACAGTATGAACTATTTACGAGAACCTTTGTGTTGAATTTGCAATCCTTAGCTATAAAAACTGAACATTTTATAATTTATTAATTACAATGAGTAGTATGATTTGGTATGTTCAGCAGCTCCTCCCCCTTAAATTTTACATGTAAAAGCATAGGCTTCTCTGTATAGGCAATTCGTAGTACAGGCTCCTCCCAAACTTGTATTAATTACTCAATATAGGCAACCCGCAACACACATAAACTCGTCACAAGCCACCCGATCCAACACGTGACCGACATATATTTTATGCCTTCTCCTTAAAATGCATTACCTCCCCTTTTATTTACCATTTAAAAAATATATATAATATTCTGATGTACATTTGTATCGACAATATCGAACACTTGTCCGACATATATTTTACCCCTTCCTAAACAAATATATTACCCCTTCTTATTTCCCCTTTAAAAATAAAAATATATAATATTCTGATGTAAATATGTATCGACTATATCATACATACAATACATACATGCTCATAATATCATATAAGGTAACAACATAACACATATCTAAAAATATTATGCCATTTTCAGATTATAATCCCATTCGAATAAACATCTCGCTAAAGCATACACCGCCATGTATCTCAAATATATTATAATATAGTTTACATATATAGGTACATACTTACATAATTTATATCCAAACAATAATTATATACTCATCATTATCACAAACTCCTGAACATATTATACAATTTACATAATATATACGATACTTAGGTATATTTATACATATAAATATGATATGACCAAACACTTAATAACTATAATATACTATGAAACACACGATACCATACGGTACTCATCAGTTTTCATTCTGAACACACGCTCAACATATATATATATACCTTATCATACATACAAGCATGCATACACACACACACACACACACACACACACACACACACAAACGCATGATTCCAGTATTCCATATAGTACACAAACAAGCCACCCAGTCCTTTATTCATTCAATTACATATGAACTCTTATACACATACATACATACATACATACATACATACATACATACATACATACATACATACATACATACATACATACATACATACATACATACATACATACATACATACATACATACATACATACATACAAACAAACATACATAAAAATAGTATACAGTTTTCTTATTATATAATTACATACGAAAAAACGAATCGCTAAAGCATACGTTATACACCGGAACACACACATACATACATAAACTTGTAAAAAATTATATTTTTCAAAATATACACGTTAAATTATAGAGATATTCGTAGTCATTCCTCTACCTGACAACATACAGAAATATATATAATATACGGGCAACCGTTTACAGATGTCGATGAGTTTCGTTCATCCCGTTCTCTAGCACATACATGCACATACACTCATATAACCATAGGTTAGTTCATACATATTTAGATACTCACATATTATATACATATTTGTATAATATTCCGAGCACCTTTTTACAGGGAAGTTTCATCAGTTTAAGCGTTGTATTCCACCGTGTAACACAACATTTCAAAAAGTAATATTACATTCATTATAACAAACACCTAAACATACTATAAAACTTACATATTATTGTATTATATATTATCATTTATTCCCATACATGGCACATATATACAGAATTCATACATAAATAGGTACTTTCATATTATATACACCATCACACACATCTAATCTTGTTATACAACTTACATATCAATATAAGACACTTTGTTACATATAGACACACTCATACATGAAATACATACTTTAAAATACTTACTCACATTCACATAGATGCATTTAAACATTCCAATACATCCACCCTAAAAAGTATTTTCAAAAGTACAACATCTCTCATCATTTGGTTGTACCTACTACTACAAAATTGTTATGCCCAATAATCATCTAGATACATCTAGATATCATCTAGGTCGTTCAATTCTATTAGATGAGACCATAGTACCTAAGCTTAAACATGCATATTATAGAAAAATATCTCAATTAAAATAGGTAGATCTACCTATATTTTATTCGGCTCAGAGGATTACTCGACAACATACACAAAATTATATATTTATGACATAATATTATATATTTATGTAACTAGTAGGTATATACAGACTAAGGAGAATAGAGGATATCGACTCTGAGGGTCTCAGACGTCGTCTTCGAGATACTTTGATCACTAAATGCAAAAATAAAACTATCATATTTTGACTTCACCGTTGATACAGTACATTTCATGTTAGAAATAATACAACATTTATTTTATTAAATTTGAATTAAACACAAATATGCTTATGCATCCTTACTTTTCATTTTAACCATATCCACTAGTCTATATTATAATTACCTAAACTCGCCTTATATTATATATTAAGGAATTATTATTTCCAAAATATTCACTTTTTAGTATACAGTTGTATATAATATATATTATTAGATATTACAATTACACCATATAACCACAGAATAGATTAAATTTTACATATGACTACCGACATATACATATTATAACTATCATGCATGTGCATGGGAAAAACACAAGCGTTTCCAGTCGCCGTCACCACCAACGAAACCCCATTCGACTCGAGCAAAACGTATATTATGTGAAAACGCATGCAACTTAGGTACATATCACTCAAGAGACCGACACATATTATATTTTATCAGCACATAGGTACTTACAACAGTCATATCACTTGTATAATATTTTTATTTTACCGTGTGTATACACAGACACACACACACACACACACACAAAGGCATATCACCTCCGCTATATATCATTGTATAAGTTATAATATCGGAAAATTAAGAACTATTAACAATATCTCTCATTTCAGTAGATAGGTACTTTATGCGGTTTATTAATCCCGAAAAAGGTACCTACACAATAATTAACGTTACATTTGTAGTATTATAGTAACATCTTTATCAATAAAACATTTATAAATCTTCATCTTATTAGTCATTTTCCATACAGGCTCATGCTACAATGAGCATATAGGTGGGGACGTACATTCTTGTATCTTTATATATATATGCACAATACTATTAGGCCAACCTATTATGAATAATATTACAGATACTTACTTATATTTTTAATCAATCATATATACATTGAAATATTGATATTACATTAGACTAAAATCATAGCTTATATACACATACATGGATTATAGGTATTTAAGAGAAAAAATAAATCTTTTACTGTTATCATTGTACTATTTTTCGTCAAGTGCAGTGAGAATTATATATATAACAATAAGTAAAAAATATTATAATCGAGCCACCACCTATTTCTACAGTTATCATGAACATGTGAAACATAGTATGATATGCAAACCCACATTAAATCATATACCGATATGTATATTCGGCATTACAAACACCTAAACATATTATATGGATTACATAAATATATACACATCAATAAGTCACCTACATATAGACATACACATATTTACATACACACATACTAGTATATAACCTTACATATTCTTATATAATTAAACAGTATTCATACATGCATACGTACATTGTACATAGATATATATTTAATTAAACAGCATTCATACATACATATAGACTCGATCTATTATTCCAAATAATAATTTACATAAAATATTTTCGATATATAATTTATTTGATACCTAGTTTCTTAAACATATATTGATTGTCATATATTTACAGTTGATACATAAAATATATCACAACGTAGCCATGCATACTGATACAACGCTATCCAATATACAGCAATTAAATGCAATATAGGACCTACTCATATATAATTTACTCATTTTTCGTTAAATACGTAGGTAGAATTTATGCTGAAATCTAAAAAAATGTACTCATCAATGTGAATATACGATAAAATGTACTAACTTTGATAAAAACATAGGTGTCTGTGTGTAAATACAAAAATCTTGCTAAAATAAGTAAAAATATCATAATTTCATTAAAATCATGTAATATTATAAAAAATATAATATCCCTGCCTAATTACCATCAAAGCCATATATACAGTTTAGTTATTAAGTGTATCTAAATGCATGAACACCATTATAACGAGTCTAAACGGCCGATACATATCGTTGCACTTTAATATAATATTATATGAACTTTTTTGATTGCTTCATTTTCAGTAGATGTTTATCCCATGTACTATTTACACATATTTACCACACAATTCTAATACAGCTTAAGGTCTAGAATATCATATTAATATCATATTAAGAATTCTTAAAAGCATTACATGAAAAACCGTATTTATTTCAAAGATGAAACAAATTCCTATTTGAATTCCATGGTATTAATAATAAAAAGCATACTATTATATAGTTGTCTTCATCAAAACAAAATAAAATGTAGGTACGTTAAGCGGTGATAATTTTCCACTTAATGATTTCATATATAGAAAACCATATATATTTAAATTACTTTTAATGCATATCTTATACACATGGCATAGCATTTATTTTGTACAACATTATAGAAATGTATTATTTGTACAGTTATATACTACATGGATGCTTATTACTTATACTTTTCATGTATTATTCCATATACTTTGTAAAATAATGATGAAATCACTTGTATATTGCCATCACAAGCTTGGGAATATATTTGAAAAAATCATGATTTTTCAGGAAAATCGGTAAAAATATGCTAATTTCCCCCAAATTATGATAATATTATAATTTTGATAAAATCTTATACAAATATAATTTCTATGTCAAGATCATGTCTAAAATATTGAAATTCTTAATAATAACATATAACTATAGTTTGTAAATCAATCCATCAATCATATCGCGTTAGATATTAAATGCAACTATACACTATAACAGAAATATTTCAGTTCTAAATAGTCGACTTACTTCTCTTCAATCTACACTATAATATGATATTATATCAAGTTTTATGACTGATACATTATATTATGTTACAACATGTACACATATTTTCATAAGTTCAATAAAAATGTGTTCAATTGTAATTATCATAATCTCACTGTACAAATATATATATATATATATATATATATATATATATAACTAATATATTTTACCTTTAAAAACCAGTACATTCGTAGATACCTTTGCTAGAAGTTATTATTTTTGTTTAAATATCATAAAAACTGTATTCATAGAGCCACACTCATCAGCTATATAATATAACACCCATACTATCATTAAAATTTTCACTGATTTTCATCACTATACCTGTATCAAAATACACAAACCTATATCACGTCGGTCAAAAATAAAGCATTGATTTTTAGATTAAATATAAGATCACTATATATATTTTTTTTGATTTTCCATCAATGTAACATAGAAATCGTATATTTGTCTCCAATTATCGTTAAATATATGAGAGTATTCATGCTGAACCATACCCTATCGCTTATATTATAATACATCATATGATAGGTGGGTTGGTACAGATTATATCTTATATGCATCACTTAACACTCATTTTACACAAAATACTAGGAATTTATTTTTAAGTTTTTCGACTAGATACATAAATATTTTTATACACTATTGTATTTACTTCATAAATAATGTAAAGCACATGTATATTACCATCACAAGTTAGGATATATCTTACCATATTGTATAGTAGATATAAAATAATAAATTAGTCATAGCTTGATTTTATATAGGTATATTATATTAATTTGTATATTGAATATTCATACTATTACATTTCTATATTCGTTGTAAATATCACCATTTCGATCGTAAATATCAACATACTGATAGTAAATATAAACATATTTACACTCCAATACATATAGACACTATACAGATCTTAATAAAACTATATTAATAAGACGATACTTAAATATTAAAAACCTATACAAAAATGTATAATTTCAACAGTCTGCAATGCTGATATATAAATAATATATCTAGCTTTTATTGTATTCGACTTGACTCTAATTAAATATTAATTGAAGGGTGTACAGTTTTGTATAATAATATCATATTTTCAATGAAAATATATACAAACTTCATATTCATATTAAAAATCAGTAGGTTTCAAATAAAAATCATATTAGATGTAACCATATTATGATAAATATTATATTTTTTAGTTGTCATAAATATAATCATTTCGATCGTAAATATCAGCATATTAATCGTAAATATAAACATATTTGTTTCTCGACACATATGGGTACTATACAGGTCTTGATAAAAATATGAGACAAAAAGTAAATACCTATTTAATCTCATAAAAATTTATAATTTCAACAGTCTACAAAACATATATAAATATAAGTTTTACTGTTTCGACTTTAATCTAAATAATTAATACACAAATTTTATTTGTATAATAATATCATATTTTCACTGAAAATATACAAGCTTCATTTTCATATTGGTACATTCATAGATACCTTTGCTAAAAGTTATTATTTTTCTTTAAATTTCATAAAAACTGTATTCATAGAACCAAATTCATCAGCTATATAATATAACACCTATACTATCATTAAAATTTTCATTGATTTTCACACTATACCTGTATCGAAATAACAAACCTATAACACGTTGGTTAAGAATGAATTTCAGATTAAATATAAGACCACTATATTTTTTATGATTTTCCATCAATGTAACATAGAAATCGTATATTTGTCTCCAATTATCGTTAAATACTTGAGGGTATATTTATACTGATATCATACCCGATCGCTTAGGTATATAATAAAGCATATGATGGGTGGGTTGGTACAGATTATATCTTATATGCATTACTTAACACTCATTTTACACAAAATACTAGGAATTTATTTTTAAGTTATTCGACTAGATACATAAATGTTTTATACATTATTCTATTTACTTTATAAATAATGTAAAGCACATGAATATTACCATCACAAGTTAGGTTATATCTTGCCATTTTCAGTAGATATTAAATAATTAGTCATAGTTTGATTTTATATAGGTATAATATATATTCATACTATTATATTTCTATATTCGTTGTAAGTATCAACATACTGATCGTAAATATAAACATATTTTTTACTCCAACACATATAGACACTATATATATCTTGATAAAACTATCTTAATAAGACGATACGTAATAAATAAATATATCACAACAATTTATAATTTTACCAGTCTACAACGCTGATATAAATATAGCTTTTATTGTATTCGACTTTACTCTAAATAATTGATAAGTACGGTGTACCGTCATTTGCGCATGGTAAATTAAGCGCACGTTTATTGAGCGTGGTAATTATAGCGCACGACAATTAAGCGCATATGACATCTTGGCGATCGTCAAATCAGCGCGCACTACATTTAGCGTGCGACAATTCAGCGCAATTTAAAAATATCTAATTGAAAGAATTTCCGTGTTATCGATACAGCAGCAGAAGTTTTTATCTATTGGTGTCTAGATAATCGAGATAGTCTGATATAGGCATATAGGTAGGTAACTAGTATAAAATAATTTTGTGGTTAGTATACGTAAAGTATTTCGGCTTTCAACATTCAACAACATAATGTCTGTACTACAATATATAACTAGTCAAAGGGGAAAAAAATTATTAGTATACAAAAATTAAAATTATAATTATAAATTACGAAATATACAATCAAAATATGTGATTAAATACATAAAATATGTATTTTTGCCATTAAATACACCAAAATATGCTCATCAAACATAAATATTTTATTTTTATTACCTAGTTATAATTACCTAATGGATATTGTGATATGATTAATTTGGAATTTATTATAGGTACCTATTATAGGTCAATTTTTTTTTAATACCATAGATATGTATATAATATGTCTTAAACCTAGACTGATATACCGTCTCCGCTCAGAATCGTTTTTCTTATACAATGATATTATATCATTGAATTCAAATTTAATACCATCCATTATACACCTTTTAGATTCTGAGTGAAACGATGAATGTATTGATTTTACAATGATGTGTGTTTTTTTTTTTATTTTTTTTTTATTTTTTTTATTTTTTTTTTTATTTTATTTTTTATTTTTTTTGTGTCTGTGTACACGATAAGTAGTCGAAATAATGCTTCGATTTTCGACTTCAGTATCTTGTTCGATTGGAAAGTGAATATCGTTGGTGCATTGGGGAGGTCAAAATTTAAATTTCCCAGTAGTTTTCAAGAGCGCCGGGAAAAACAAAAGAAAAATTAAGGAAAAACGGGAATTTTTACGCAAAATCGATTTTTCAGAAAATTGAATTTGGTTTTTGGTGTAACTTTAAAACAAATGACCGTAGGCACATGCAATTTTCACTGGTTGTTTATATTTGCATCTTCTATACACGATAACATTTTCAAAATATTTTGATTTATTTTGAACAGTTTAGGGACATTTTCATTTTTAGTTTTTTTTCTAGAAATATCAATAAAATTTTATTTGTTGGTTGCGAAAGCTTGAAAATTTAATAGAAGGCTCCTAATATATTGTTTCAAGGGCAGATGAAAAATATTAAAAATCCTTAGTCACAATTTTTTTTATAAGCATTTAAAGTTCAAAAATTGACAAAATATGGAAAAATCACGAAAATTAGCAAATTATTTTGAGTTAAGAATTCGTAAAAATTTTTCTTTTTAAATCTAAGATTTGAAAATCTAATACAAGATTACTCATAAGATTGTCTACCTTTATCAATAAAAAAATCTCTACCGGAAAGTCAAATTAAATTTTTATGAGCGTTTGAAATTCAAATTTTTACAACATTGGATATTCACTCGATTTCTCATGTGGCAATTTCCTTTTTTTGTTGTAATTAAAAAACGAATTACTGTAGATACATGAAAATTTCACTGAATGTTTATATTAGCATTTCCTATACACCATACAATTTTGAAAATATTTTGACTCTTTTTGAGCCGTTTACGGACATTTTCAGTTTTCAATTTTTTTAGTTTTTTTTTTCTATAAATATTAATTAAGTTTTATCTGTTGGGCCAAAAAGTGTAAAAATTTAATACAAGGCTCCTGATATATTGTTACAATATCAGTTGAAAAATATTAAAAATACATAGGCACAATTTTTTTTTATAAGCATTTTAACATCGAATTTTGACAGAATTTTTCAAAATCTCGAAAATTATTAATCATCGTAATTAATAAATTATAAAATGTTCAGTTTTTATAGCTAAGGATTGAAAATTTAAAACAAGATTTCACGTAAGTAGTTAATTCTCTTACCGAAAAATCTAAAAAATATACAATCACAGTTTATTTTTATAGTCATTTTATGTTCAAATTTTGACGAAATTACATATTAAAAAACCTAGTTATTTTGTTGTGATTATATAATATTATTCGTGGGTACCTACTTGAAACTTCTAAAGTGTACTATTATATATATATGATAGTATCAGGGTTTGTTGTTGGTGTATAACGTGTTATTAGTACCTAATGGATATTGTGATAATGTGATATGATTAATTTGGAATTTATTATAGGTCAATTTTTTTTTAATACCATAGATATGTATATAATTTGTCTTGACCTAGACTGACATACCGTCTTCGCTCAGAATCGTTTTTCTTATACAATGATATTGTATCATTGAATTCAAATTTAATAGCATCAATTATACAGTGACCCACTTGTAACCTACTGTACAGCAGAGCGACATCCACTTACCCACCTTTTTTTTATTAAATTGTTTTTTTTTTTCAGTCTAACATACAGGAAACTAACCTCACCTAACCTACACGAAACTAACCTAGTGTTTCTTTTTGTTAATATTTCGAATTTTGTTAGCTATGTATTAAAATAACATAGGGAACTGTACATAGCGAATATATTATGTATAACAGTTTATGATAATAATGATAATGATTAGGTACATGTGTTTTATTGAAATTACAACATTTGTAAATAGTTTATATTTGAATAAATGCATAATATAGATACATCTAATATGATTTTTATTTGAAAATCTGGTAATTTTTAATATGAAGTTTGTATATATTTTCAGTGAAAATATGATTTTGTTATATAAATTCGTGTATCAATTATTTAGATTAAAGTTGAATACAAAAAGAAAAAAAAAAACGTATATTTATATCGGTTATGTAGACTGTTGACATTATACATTTTTGTGAGATTTTTAATATTTACGTATCCGTCTCATTAAGATATATTTTTTTTTTGTTTATCAAGATCTGTGTGGTATCCATATACGTTGAGGTATACATATGTTTATATTTGCGAACAATGTGTTTATATTTACGATCAATAGGCTGATATTTACGATCAAAATGGTAATATTTATGGCAACTATAGAAATATAATATTTATCACATGGATACATCTAATAGGATTTTTATTTGAAAATCTGCTGATTTTAATATTAATTTGAAGTTTGTGTATATTTTCATTGAACATATGATATTATTATACAAATATGTGTACTTATCAATTATTTAGAGTAAAGTCGAATACAATAAAAGCTATATTTATATCAGCGTTGTAGACTGGTAAAATTATAAATTGTTGTGATATATTTATTTATTACGTATCGTCTTATTAAGATAGTTTTATCAAGATATATATAGTGTCTATATGTGTTGGAGTAAAAAATATGTTTATATTTACGATCAGTATGTTGATACTTACAACGAATATAGAAATATAATAGTATGAATATATATTATACCTATATAAAATCAAACTATGACTAATTATTTAATATCTACTGAAAATGGCAAGATATAACCTAACTTGTGATGGTAATATTCATGTGCTTTACATTATTTATAAAGTAAATAGAATAATGTATAAAACATTTATGTATCTAGTCGAATAACTTAAAAATAAATTCCTAGTATTTTGTGTAAAATGAGTGTTAAGTAATGCATATAAGATATAATCTGTACCAACCCACCCATCATATGCTTTATTATATACCTAAGCGATCGGGTATGATATCAGTATAAATATACCCTCAAGTATTTAACGATAATTGGAGACAAATATACGATTTCTATGTTACATTGATGGAAAATCATAAAAAATATAGTGGTCTTATATTTAATCTGAAATTCATTCTTAACCAACGTGTTATAGGTTTGTTATTTCGATACAGGTATAGTGTGAAAATCAATGAAAATTTTAATGATAGTATAGGTGTTATATTATATAGCTGATGAATTTGGTTCTATGAATACAGTTTTTATGAAATTTAAAGAAAAATAATAACTTTTAGCAAAGGTATCTATGAATGTACCAATATGAAAATGAAGCTTGTATATTTTCAGTGAAAATATGATATTATTATACAAATAAAATTTGTGTATTAATTATTTAGATTAAAGTCGAAACAGTAAAACTTATATTTATATATGTTTTGTAGACTGTTGAAATTATAAATTTTTATGAGATTAAATAGGTATTTACTTTTTGTCTCATATTTTTATCAAGACCTGTATAGTACCCATATGTGTCGAGAAACAAATATGTTTATATTTACGATTAATATGCTGATATTTACGATCGAAATGATTATATTTATGACAACTAAAAAATATAATATTTATCATAATATGGTTACATCTAATATGATTTTTATTTGAAACCTACTGATTTTTAATATGAATATGAAGTTTGTATATATTTTCATTGAAAATATGATATTATTATACAAAACTGTACACCCTTCAATTAATATTTAATTAGAGTCAAGTCGAATACAATAAAAGCTAGATATATTATTTATATATCAGCATTGCAGACTGTTGAAATTATACATTTTTGTATAGGTTTTTAATATTTAAGTATCGTCTTATTAATATAGTTTTATTAAGATCTGTATAGTGTCTATATGTATTGGAGTGTAAATATGTTTATATTTACTATCAGTATGTTGATATTTACGATCGAAATGGTGATATTTACAACGAATATAGAAATGTAATAGTATGAATATTCAATATACAAATTAATATAATATACCTATATAAAATCAAGCTATGACTAATTTATTATTTTATATCTACTATACAATATGGTAAGATATATCCTAACTTGTGATGGTAATATACATGTGCTTTACATTATTTATGAAGTAAATACAATAGTGTATAAAAATATTTATGTATCTAGTCGAAAAACTTAAAAATAAATTCCTAGTATTTTGTGTAAAATGAGTGTTAAGTGATGCATATAAGATATAATCTGTACCAACCCACCTATCATATGATGTATTATAATATAAGCGATAGGGTATGGTTCAGCATGAATACTCTCATATATTTAACGATAATTGGAGACAAATATACGATTTCTATGTTACATTGATGGAAAATCAAAAAAAATATATATAGTGATCTTATATTTAATCTAAAAATCAATGCTTTATTTTTGACCGACGTGATATAGGTTTGTGTATTTTGATACAGGTATAGTGATGAAAATCAGTGAAAATTTTAATGATAGTATGGGTGTTATATTATATAGCTGATGAGTGTGGCTCTATGAATACAGTTTTTATGATATTTAAACAAAAATAATAACTTCTAGCAAAGGTATCTACGAATGTACTGGTTTTTAAAGGTAAAATATATTAGTTATATATATATATATATATATATATATATATATATTTGTACAGTGAGATTATGATAATTACAATTGAACACATTTTTATTGAACTTATGAAAATATGTGTACATGTTGTAACATAATATAATGTATCAGTCATAAAACTTGATATAATATCATATTATAGTGTAGATTGAAGAGAAGTAAGTCGACTATTTAGAACTGAAATATTTCTGTTATAGTGTATAGTTGCATTTAATATCTAACGCGATATGATTGATGGATTGATTTACAAACTATAGTTATATGTTATTATTAAGAATTTCAATATTTTAGACATGATCTTGACATAGAAATTATATTTGTATAAGATTTTATCAAAATTATAATATTATCATAATTTGGGGGAAATTAGCATATTTTTACCGATTTTCCTGAAAAATCATGATTTTTTCAAATATATTCCCAAGCTTGTGATGGCAATATACAAGTGATTTCATCATTATTTTACAAAGTATATGGAATAATACATGAAAAGTATAAGTAATAAGCATCCATGTAGTATATAACTGTACAAATAATACATTTCTATAATGTTGTACAAAATAAATGCTATGCCATGTGTATAAGATATGCATTAAAAGTAATTTAAATATATATGGTTTTCTATATATGAAATCATTAAGTGGAAAATTATCACCGCTTAACGTACCTACATTTTATTTTGTTTTGATGAAGACAACTATATAATAGTATGCTTTTTATTATTAATACCATGGAATTCAAATAGGAATTTGTTTCATCTTTGAAATAAATACGGTTTTTCATGTAATGCTTTTAAGAATTCTTAATATGATATTAATATGATATTCTAGACCTTAAGCTGTATTAGAATTGTGTGGTAAATATGTGTAAATAGTACATGGGATAAACATCTACTGAAAATGAAGCAATCAAAAAAGTTCATATAATATTATATTAAAGTGCAACGATATGTATCGGCCGTTTAGACTCGTTATAATGGTGTTCATGCATTTAGATACACTTAATAACTAAACTGTATATATGGCTTTGATGGTAATTAGGCAGGGATATTATATTTTTTATAATATTACATGATTTTAATGAAATTATGATATTTTTACTTATTTTAGCAAGATTTTTGTATTTACACACAGACACCTATGTTTTTATCAAAGTTAGTACATTTTATCGTATATTCACATTGATGAGTACATTTTTTTAGATTTCAGCATAAATTCTACCTACGTATTTAACGAAAAATGAGTAAATTATATATGAGTAGGTCCTATATTGCATTTAATTGCTGTATATTGGATAGCGTTGTATCAGTATGCATGGCTACGTTGTGATATATTTTATGTATCAACTGTAAATATATGACAATCAATATATGTTTAAGAAACTAGGTATCAAATAAATTATATATCGAAAATATTTTATGTAAATTATTATTTGGAATAATAGATCGAGTCTATATGTATGTATGAATGCTGTTTAATTAAATATATATCTATGTACAATGTACGTATGCATGTATGAATACTGTTTAATTATATAAGAATATGTAAGGTTATATACTAGTATGTGTGTATGTAAATATGTGTATGTCTATATGTAGGTGACTTATTGATGTGTATATATTTATGTAATCCATATAATATGTTTAGGTGTTTGTAATGCCGAATATACATATCGGTATATGATTTAATGTGGGTTTGCATATCATACTATGTTTCACATGTTCATGATAACTGTAGAAATAGGTGGTGGCTCGATTATAATATTTTTTACTTATTGTTATATATATAATTCTCACTGCACTTGACGAAAAATAGTACAATGATAACAGTAAAAGATTTATTTTTTCTCTTAAATACCTATAATCCATGTATGTGTATATAAGCTATGATTTTAGTCTAATGTAATATCAATATTTCAATGTATATACGATTGATTAAAAATATAAGTAAGTATCTGTAATATTATTCATAATAGGTTGGCCTAATAGTATTGTGCATATATATATAAAGATACAAGAATGTACGTCCCCACCTATATGCTCATTGTAGCATGAGCCTGTATGGAAAATGACTAATAAGATGAAGATTTATAAATGTTTTATTGATAAAGATGTTACTATAATACTACAAATGTAACGTTAATTATTGTGTAGGTACCTTTTTCGGGATTAATAAACCGCATAAAGTACCTATCTACTGAAATGAGAGATATTGTTAATAGTTCTTAATTTTCCGATATTATAACTTATACAATGATATATAGCGGAGGTGATATGCCTTTGTGTGTGTGTGTGTGTGTGTGTCTGTGTATACACACGGTAAAATAAAAATATTATACAAGTGATATGACTGTTGTAAGTACCTATGTGCTGATAAAATATAATATGTGTCGGTCTCTTGAGTGATATGTACCTAAGTTGCATGCGTTTTCACATAATATACGTTTTGCTCGAGTCGAATGGGGTTTCGTTGGTGGTGACGGCGACTGGAAACGCTTGTGTTTTTCCCATGCACATGCATGATAGTTATAATATGTATATGTCGGTAGTCATATGTAAAATTTAATCTATTCTGTGGTTATATGGTGTAATTGTAATATCTAATAATATATATTATATACAACTGTATACTAAAAAGTGAATATTTTGGAAATAATAATTCCTTAATATATAATATAAGGCGAGTTTAGGTAATTATAATATAGACTAGTGGATATGGTTAAAATGAAAAGTAAGGATGCATAAGCATATTTGTGTTTAATTCAAATTTAATAAAATAAATGTTGTATTATTTCTAACATGAAATGTACTGTATCAACGGTGAAGTCAAAATATGATAGTTTTATTTTTGCATTTAGTGATCAAAGTATCTCGAAGACGACGTCTGAGACCCTCAGAGTCGATATCCTCTATTCTCCTTAGTCTGTATATACCTACTAGTTACATAAATATATAATATTATGTCATAAATATATAATTTTGTGTATGTTGTCGAGTAATCCTCTGAGCCGAATAAAATATAGGTAGATCTACCTATTTTAATTGAGATATTTTTCTATAATATGCATGTTTAAGCTTAGGTACTATGGTCTCATCTAATAGAATTGAACGACCTAGATGATATCTAGATGTATCTAGATGATTATTGGGCATAACAATTTTGTAGTAGTAGGTACAACCAAATGATGAGAGATGTTGTACTTTTGAAAATACTTTTTAGGGTGGATGTATTGGAATGTTTAAATGCATCTATGTGAATGTGAGTAAGTATTTTAAAGTATGTATTTCATGTATGAGTGTGTCTATATGTAACAAAGTGTCTTATATTGATATGTAAGTTGTATAACAAGATTAGATGTGTGTGATGGTGTATATAATATGAAAGTACCTATTTATGTATGAATTCTGTATATATGTGCCATGTATGGGAATAAATGATAATATATAATACAATAATATGTAAGTTTTATAGTATGTTTAGGTGTTTGTTATAATGAATGTAATATTACTTTTTGAAATGTTGTGTTACACGGTGGAATACAACGCTTAAACTGATGAAACTTCCCTGTAAAAAGGTGCTCGGAATATTATACAAATATGTATATAATATGTGAGTATCTAAATATGTATGAACTAACCTATGGTTATATGAGTGTATGTGCATGTATGTGCTAGAGAACGGGATGAACGAAACTCATCGACATCTGTAAACGGTTGCCCGTATATTATATATATTTCTGTATGTTGTCAGGTAGAGGAATGACTACGAATATCTCTATAATTTAACGTGTATATTTTGAAAAATATAATTTTTTACAAGTTTATGTATGTATGTGTGTGTTCCGGTGTATAACGTATGCTTTAGCGATTCGTTTTTTCGTATGTAATTATATAATAAGAAAACTGTATACTATTTTTATGTATGTTTGTTTGTATGTATGTATGTATGTATGTATGTATGTATGTATGTATGTATGTATGTATGTATGTATGTATGTATGTATGTATGTATGTATGTATGTATGTATGTATGTATGTATGTGTATAAGAGTTCATATGTAATTGAATGAATAAAGGACTGGGTGGCTTGTTTGTGTACTATATGGAATACTGGAATCATGCGTTTGTGTGTGTGTGTGTGTGTGTGTGTGTGTGTGTGTATGCATGCTTGTATGTATGATAAGGTATATATATATATATGTTGAGCGTGTGTTCAGAATGAAAACTGATGAGTACCGTATGGTATCGTGTGTTTCATAGTATATTATAGTTATTAAGTGTTTGGTCATATCATATTTATATGTATAAATATACCTAAGTATCGTATATATTATGTAAATTGTATAATATGTTCAGGAGTTTGTGATAATGATGAGTATATAATTATTGTTTGGATATAAATTATGTAAGTATGTACCTATATATGTAAACTATATTATAATATATTTGAGATACATGGCGGTGTATGCTTTAGCGAGATGTTTATTCGAATGGGATTATAATCTGAAAATGGCATAATATTTTTAGATATGTGTTATGTTGTTACCTTATATGATATTATGAGCATGTATGTATTGTATGTATGATATAGTCGATACATATTTACATCAGAATATTATATATTTTTATTTTTAAAGGGGAAATAAGAAGGGGTAATATATTTGTTTAGGAAGGGGTAAAATATATGTCGGACAAGTGTTCGATATTGTCGATACAAATGTACATCAGAATATTATATATATTTTTTAAATGGTAAATAAAAGGGGAGGTAATGCATTTTAAGGAGAAGGCATAAAATATATGTCGGTCACGTGTTGGATCGGGTGGCTTGTGACGAGTTTATGTGTGTTGCGGGTTGCCTATATTGAGTAATTAATACAAGTTTGGGAGGAGCCTGTACTACGAATTGCCTATACAGAGAAGCCTATGCTTTTACGTGTAAAATTTAAGGGGGAGGAGCTGCTGAACATACCAAATCATACTACTACAGTGATTGATAATTTTCGAGATTTTGATAAATGTTGTCAAAATTCGATTTTTAAATGCTTATAAAAAAAAATTGTGCTTATGTATTTTTTGAATTTCAAACACTCATAAAAATTTAATTTGACTTTCTTATAGACATTTTTTTATTGATAAAGGTAGACAAACTTATGAGTAATCTTGTATTACATATTCAAATCTTAGATTTAAAAAGAAAAATTTTTACGAATTCTTTAACTCAAAATAATTTGCTATTCTTCGTGATTTTTCCATATTTTGTCAAATTTTGAATTTTAAATGCTTATAAAAAAAAACTGTGATTAAGGATTTTTAATGTTTTCATCTGCCTTTGAAACAATATACTAGGAGCCTTCTATTAAATTTGCATGCTCTTTCAACCAACAAATAAAATTGTATTGATATTTTTAGAAAAAATACTAAAAAAAAATGGAAAATGAAAATGTCCGTTAAGAGCTCAAAATAAGTCAAAATATTTGGAAAATGTTATGGTGTATAGAAAATGCTAATATAAACATTCAGTACCTACGGTCATTTGTTTAAGAGTTGCATGAAAAACCAAAATCGAATTTCTCGAAAACAGATTTTCCGTAAAAATTCCCGTTTTTCCTTAATTTTAATGTTGTTTTTCCCGGTGCTTGTGAAAACTATTGGGAATTTTAAATTTTGACCTCCCAAAAGTACCAACTAGATTCACTTTCCCATCGAACAAGTTACTGAAGTTGAAAATCGAAGCATTATATCGACTACTAATCATGTACACGACACAAAAATAAAAACACACATCATTGTAAAATCAATACATTCATCGTATCACTCAGAATCTAATATTTTGAATGCTTCATATAAGGAAAAATAATATTTATATAGATTGTAGCCATTTAGGTATTTTATTGCTTTTATAATAAATAATAATTAATAATTAATATTACTTTTTATTCAATTGGGTGTTGAAAAATTAATTTCCCCTTTACCAATATTACCATAAAAAAGTAATATTTCGGTAATTTACTCAAAGTGTTACCTAAAAATAAATTACTGGTAATTTTATATAAATTTCCCAATATTACCATAAAAAAAACAATGTAACACCGGAATGTTAGTTTAAGTCTGCGGGGGTACGTTTATTCGGGTGCACACAGACGTAGTTGTTTTACAACGGTAACATATTTATGACCACATTGGCAGATTATATGGATGACGTTCGAGAGAAAAATGAGTCGTGTCGTATTGACGGTTGGTCAACGAGAGGGCGAGCCGCCGGCGGCCGGTACTCGTTTTGCGCGACTTGCTTTCCCATCCAGCCTTGTGCCTTTGTGGCGCGGTGGGAGAGTTGGTGGTGTCACACTGTCGTATCTCGTGGTGGCGGTTGACAAAAATGCAGACCGGTCGCTAAGGTACCTTTACTTATCGTTCTGGTTGCCGCTGAGTACCGTGTCACGGACTCAGTAGAACTAGAAAGCTTCAACAATCTTTTAAAATATGTATTTTGATATTTTTATGATTATTTTTTTTTATCGTTTTGCACGTACTTACCTAAATGCCATTCGTCGGATTTAAGTTATTTCTTTTTACCACATAAACATACTTTCGACTTCATACACGATTAATAAATCGAAATAAATTCACTGTAAAATTCACTTAACGATTAATGATTACGTCGAAATAATTATCATGAAGCCAATGGGTAACGTCGCTACTGGCTGGTTATTTTGAGGGTAACCACATTTCTAAAATAAATACCTAATAATTAATATACAGTTTGTTACTGTACATTGGTATCTGTGTGACCGTGTTATGGAATAGGTGTAGACTGTGGAGGGTTAATGATGCAGTACCCGACACCCGTATTGACATTGTCTACGTCTATACAGAAAATAAATTACTATGAATCTGTATTTGGAAAAAAGATTTTCCAAAAAAATTTGATTAGCATAATCAAAAAAATGTATTAGATTCAACTAAACAAAAATAGTTGAAAAATTAAAATAAACTGTTGCTATATATATTATAGTGTATTATCTCTTAAATTAGTTATAATGCTGTTCAATCGGAGTGAGATGTATTACTATAATTTATAGTTGTTTCTATGTAATTTGTAGTGGAAACCCTGTAAATATTCTATTATACATTTATACATCACAGTTGTCACGGGCCGTCGTGTCGCGTACTTTAATAACCGCCACTCCCATGTCTATGGTAAATTTGATTTGATCATTTTTCATAATTTATAAAACTTAAAATACTAAGTACAAACTGAACCTGGAAGTTTGCTGTTCAAACGCCCATTTTTGCCGTTTGTTTGTTAATTGTTTGTCCGTATCTTACTTACTAGCAGTGGCGTGGTGAACATTTATAAATCTTGATGCCCAGCATCAATTCAGTACCTACCCCTTCTTTATCCCTTAATATAATATATATACATATAATTATATGGAACTGTAAATATTTTAATTTTTTGTTGTATGTTATTGGTTACCATAATGTACCCAACCACCCCACCCCAAAAAAAAAAAATTCACCATGACGCCTAGGCGTCATAAAACCCCATTCACCACGCCACTGCTTACTAGTTCTTTATTCGTTTACCCGTTTTCGGCGTTCTCTTCAATAACCTTAGAATTAAGGTAAGTTTAATTTATTTTATTATTATTATTATTATTATGTTCTCTGCTACTCTGCCTGTATAGTATAATGCCTAGTCAAGTTAGTAATGAATTACTAACTAGGTAGTCAGTAGGTATTTAAATAATACAATTCAAGCGGTCAGTAGGTAAATAAATAAATACATTTCACTTATTTTTTTTCAATAGGCATTGAACATTTATTTCATAGTGAAACTCAATATTCTTATTTTATTCCTTACAAAAAAGAAGGTTCAAACAGGGGTAAATTATACGACAAGTACTGCAAAATAAAAAATAAATACATAAAATAACACCAGTGATAAAAAGAAAAAATATTGAAGATCATGTAGTTGACTCAGGGGCGGATAGGCCTATAGGGAAATCGGGATTTTCCCGGTGGGCCCCTGTCCGTACCTAATTATGGGGCCCCTATCTCAATACCGTATTTTATGTTTAAAATGTTATTTATCAAACAATTATATAATATCAAACTATATACAAATTATAAAATAGTTTATTTTATTGTTTTATAATTATAAATAATAATGAAAAAAACTACTTTTGCATTTACGTTAATTATACATGACATTGTAGTATTGTACGTATAAGCATTGATTATAAATAGTACAGTTGATATAGCCGAGGTCGGATCGCGGACTAGGCCTCCGGCTAGAATTGTAGCCTACTATTAATTTTTTTTACATCCTCAAACAGTGTACACAAAATTACAAAATCTGATTAGTGATCGTACTGCGAGAGAAGCGAGTAAAAAATGTTTGGGGCCCTTCCATTCGGGGCCCCCCTTGAATTAATTTCCCGGTAACATAAAATAGCCCCATCCGCCCCTGAGTTGACTTGAACAATGATGAAGGTATTTTTAATTATTATTTTTACCTATTATCAATATAAACATGTATTTTTAAACATTTGAGTTGTACCTGCTTGTACCTATCTATTTTAAGAAATAAGAAACCTAACCTAGTAAATTTATTTAGATACAGATGATGATATAAAAGTCTGAGCATTCATTTTTCGTTCTAATGTTAGCGGGAAACTATTGTAAGAATATATTATAATATAACAATTTTATTTGGCTCAAAACTATTTTCTTATCGGTTATAAATACTAAGAGTTTGTGATGTAGGTAAAATACAGAATTTCAGATTAAAGTATGTACATCGCGAATTTGCGACAGACCGATTACCTATTCGCTCGCTTATATACTATTTTAATTTAAAGTCTATTGAAATCACCAATCACAACTATATGATAAAATAAATGTCAAAAATCTGATAGATTTTTGTGTAAACTATACTTTGTTTCATATTATGTGAGTAACCTCAGGTGGAGTGCTTCTGCAAACAGCAGTACCTAGCAATGGGTATGGTTAACTCGTTGAGTGCCGTACTCATGGTACCTAGTCAATTATTCCAACAACCTGCATTTTGCTAAGGTATAGCAATGTTTGGCTGCTGTCAATCATCAAAAACTATTGTTGACGATGGAAACCGATTTAATTGAGGGGTATGGTCTGATAAATCATTCACCGCCTGTGATTACTCTTATATGAGACAGAGAATACCTAAAATATTATTACTAGGATAACCAAGTTAAAAAATTATTAATCTATTTAACAAATAAAAAAAATTTAACTATAAAAGAAAAACATTTGTTATTTAACTAGTAAGTTATCAGTGAATGGAATTTTAAGAATTGACACTTTCAACCATTGTACTTTTAATGATTTAATGATTTATAGTTATAAATACTAAGAGTTTATGATGTACCATACAGAATTTCAGATAAAAGTATGTACGTCACGAATTATTACCTGTTCACACGTTATATACTATTTTAATTTGTTGGATGTATCGTTATATTATTATAATATTGAATCGTTCACCTTTAGTTTGTAGAACATAAAAATATATTTTATACAGAGTAAAAAATGTAACACGGAAATAGAGAAATTACTAATAATTTTTTAGCCGTCAATTGTTAAACAAATTTAAATTGCCAAATATTTGTTTAGATGAAAAAATACAAGAAAACTTTTTTTCTGTCAATTGTCTATTAAAACCATTGTATGTGAAACTTTTTTTAATATTTGTAATATTTGTCGAGATATTCAAAAAAGCTCATATTTTTTTTAACTTTCACGACTTAATATAAAAAAAAAGCTAAAGTCCGATCAATGGAACTTTCAGTATGTTATAGATCACAGGATTAACTAATATATTACATTTTACAATTAGGCAAGGCAAAAAAAGAAAAATCCCAACCAAGTTTTTTTTTTTATAATTTTAATAAAATATGGGCATATTGTGATCTATTGATGGTTTTAAAAATATTAATTTTTACTATGTTTTATTATGTTATTATATTGAATCGTTTACATTTAATTTGTAGAACACAAAAATATATTTAATAGTGTAAAAAAATTTAACACGGAAAAAGAGAGAAAATAATTAATAATTTTTTAACCGTAAATTTTTAAGCCAATATAACTTCTAGCAAACTATTTGTTTAGATAAAAAATACAGAAAAACTGTTTTTCTGTAAATTATCTATTAAAACTTTTATTGAAACTTTATTTAATATTTGTAATATTTTTTGGGATATTCAAAAAAGTTCATATTTTATAACTTTTATGAGCTTATAAAGGATAGGGATAAAGGCGGAAAATTGTTGAATCCTCTTCTGGATTTTCGATACCTGGCTACAGCTTTTTGTATCTTACGAAACTTCTTCAGATTTAATTAATTCTTTAAAACAATTAATAAAAGACTCGGATGTAAACAAAATATTTTACGAACAAATGTAGGTATTAACTTAATTGTACGGAAAATAGTTGGTTGCCTGGGTTAATTTTTTTAAATTCCATGGAGATCCCAACACGTGATCCTTTTCAAGACATACTGGAAGAGAAAAGTGTTACATTTGACCTACAAATTTAAGATTAATTATATTAACACACAATTTTTATTATTTTTGATTCTATTCAATTTTAAATTGCTTGTATTTTCATATGCACAAATTATTCAATATAATTCTCACATAAAATTCACAATTATGTATACATATAATATTATATGTACCAAATAATAATTATAAGTATATTATTAATCCTTAGTTTATTGTTTAAAATAGGATACCAAAGATTTCTGTGATTTTTTTTTTTTTTTGAGTCGTTGGTGTAGATTCTAAACAAGCACAAATATATATATCCAAAATGTAAATATTAAAATTAAAAATCATTTAATCTGTCACCCGTTCTCGTTATTTCATAAGTATACAGTACAAATATTTTTAATTAATTAATAAATGTATTCTCAATGTTTATATAATAAGTTCCTTATCTTCTAATTTATAGAATTTAAATCTGATTACATTAAAATATAAATGATAGATTACCACCAAAATGTTCATAATATAAACTTAATATTATTTTTGAGTACATTTATACCATCCCGAGAAACAAAATTCGATGACAAAACAATAGTATTTACAGGAAGATAAATATGGACAACAATTTTTTAAGGAAAATTGACAAAAAATAAAAATACCTATATTATTGCAGTAGCTTTTAATTACACTTTAAAAATATAAATATAAAAGATTAATTAAAGAAGTTATCACAATATGTCTGACAATAACACCAACATCATATACTTGTGACACCATTTAAGAATTCAAAGGTAGTAATCAGTCACCAAACCAGCAAGTTTTTTTTTAAGTTGTTTGTATGGCTAATAAATATTAAGGATGTGCACAATTTTAATTGTAAAACTATGTAGGGCTACTACAATTATTACACTTGGTACATGATTTGTTTATTATGGTCATTGAATGACACTGAAACTAGATTCAAAAGCATTGCACTTTGAACATTTTGTAATATTGAATACAATAGCCGTGCTTTCGAGATTAACTAGGCAAAATATATAGTTTTATTTACTTCATTATACAATAATTGATAAACATAAATATACTATTATGAATATTATACATATTATTGTACTATAATATGCACTTTTGTATACACTTAAACCCGATTACATTATCTCGAAAATACGTCCAGTGTCTAAAATCAACTTACAACACAATGTCTCAACACACAAAAGCTTCATTATAAGTCCCACACATGTTAAGAAAATGAATAGACAAAAATATTAAGTCTTGTAGGGCATAAAAAACAACAAAACACTTAGTAATAATTATTACAGTATATGAATATTAATAATTGTAATTAATTTTATTAGCAAACACACTTACACAAATACAGCACTGATACACTAATTGCGATAATTGACAATCTACTAAAACAATTAACTAAACTATAACAAGCTTACCTTAATATAAATATCAATTTGATTTCATTATTTAAAGGTGCTAAGGTGTGATTATTACAAGATGAAAATTATTTTTGTTTCAAATAAATTAGTGTTTAAGGCATTTTTATAATATTCAATAATAAGATGCTTAATACATGCTTAAGACTTAAAAATGGCGATTTCATTAAATTAATTTTTTTCATGGGTTACATTATTTGGTCAGCTTTATAATTTTGGGATTGTGTATTGTAAATATGCCAATCAAAATAATGATAAAAAACAGGATACATTTAAAAAAATAATCTCATAAGTCAAAATAATAATAACTAATATACAAATATTTAAAATAATAATAGTACTAATGATCATAATACAATCACAATAATAAAACAGTTAGACTTAATCCTATGCAAATAAACTCAATATTTTTACTAGAAAACACTATAATGTATTCTTAGACACCAATTTATAGTAAAATCTTAATACATTGCACAAAGGATCCATCGCCTGTTTTAAACTAATATACAAATTTATAAGTAACTTATATTCACATTTTACAATAATATAATATAAGTTTCCACAATGTGACATGGGAAGCCAATACATTTCAGTTTAGCACATCTTTAAATTAATTTTATAATATTCTAATACAAGAAATTGTAAAAAAAAAAGTATAAGCGATTCATTAAATACCCATATACAATGAACAAAAATATTGATATATGGGTACAAATTAACCAAAAAGACTCAAAAGTATGAATAAAATGCAATTAACAAAATTTGAAAAAAAAATAAAGATAAATAAAATACTATTAAAATGTGCCAACAATGAAATTGGTTTTGGGTGACATTAGGATGATTTTTACTATTTGAGTGATTTAGAGTTGTCTGAAACTGTTATTAATTAAACTAAACAAAAATAATACTATCACATTTCATAGATTTAGTAAAAAATTGCTTTAAATACATAGGTAGCCATAAAATAGGTTATTATAAATATTCAAGAATAATGTTACTCCAATATATATAACATCCTAAACCAGCTTTTTGTCCCTTTTCCCTTAAACCTCTTAATTAATAATAAAATAAATAGCAAATTTTATAGAAAAGACAAAAAGAATAACATAAGAGAAGCAAACTTAAAAATCACAACATTCAATTTTTAATTATTATGGACTTCAGATGACGTAAGGTTTTATAAATTAATTTTAAAAGAAACATTTTCCAATTGTAATACAGTAGAACCTCGATTATACGTCCCCTGATTAACCGTCTTTCTCGGTTAACCGTCAGGCCACTTTTGTATGAGTAGGTTATAAATAATAATATATACATACATATACAGTAGACGCCGCTTATAAGACTCACGGATATAAGGTTCAGTCGCTTATTAGACTCAAAAACGTCTGGAACGGTCCGGACGTATCCAAATACATTAAAAAAAATCGGTTATAAGACTCAAATTTCGTAAAATAAATAGTAGAAAATAAACTTTTTTGGTTATAATTTAGAAATAAATTGGTATTGAAAAATTAAATAATATTCGTGTTGATTTTTTCTAGATTCTGGTGGTACCTTATAACGTATAATAATTTTTATCGCAGATAAAAGGTCATATTCGAATTCAACGCTTGCTTTCTTGTTGTTAACATGAGTGCTAATCTAACGCATTTTCATCTAACATTTATAAATACGTAATTAATTTTTTTTTTTCCACTTCGCCTATAAGATTCATTCGGTTATAAGACTCACTTTGTGCTGGTCCCAAAGTGAGTCTTATAAGCGGCGTCTACTGTATGTAATCCGAAACTTTCCAGAAATATCTACTAGATAAGCGTATAAGTGATAGGTTAGGTTAGGAATTTGAAGAACCTACAAAAATTATCACCCACGCTGAAGCTGATGCGACTCAGCTATTACTGCTTCGAAGAATAAGAGATATGGCAGCCAAAAAAGCACGTAATATGTTAAAACAACAAAAATTTACCGATTTTTATAATATTAATTGTTAAGTAATTGTAAATAATAAAACTTTTTAATAAATTAAAAATAATAATAATGTACCAATAAGTAATAGTACCTAATTATATCAATATGTATGTCATAATTACTAAAAAAAAATAGTAAATAATATGTATATATGTTTAAATTTTTGTTGCTCGCTTAACGGTCTTTTCGATTATCCGTCAAAGCTCTGGTTACGAGACTGACGGTTAATCGAGGTTCTACTGTACAATTATCAATACGAGATCTCATAATGTATTTCAGAAAAATAGTTTATTCATCGTAAGTACTAAAATTAGTTTATTTTTTTATTGAGAATATAATTATATACCAATTAGAGTAATACAAAAGACGCTAATTTCTATTAATTTTTTTGTAATTATGCAAACCACTATTTAAACAGTAGCAAAGTATTTAAAGAAAAATTTGAAAATTCTCTTGAAACTTAACAAGTTTTAAATAATTAACTATTTATTGAAAAGTGCTTGTCTGGACACAAATTGTATTTAAACTTGAAAGTCTATTGAAATCACCAATCACAATTAAATGATAAAATAAATTATAAAAATATAATAGATTTTTGTGTAAGCTATACTTTGTTTCATATTATGTAAGTAACCTCAGATGGCGTGCTTCCGCAAACAGCAGTAGCAATGGGTATGGCTAACTCGTCGAGTGCCGTACTCATGGTAGTCAATTATTCCAACAACCTGCATTTTGCTAAGTTATAGCAATTGTTGGGCTGCGGTCAATCATCAAAAACTAATGTTGAAGATGAAAACCGATTTAATCGAGGGGTCAGACGGACCGTACATAAAGTATTCTCCGCCTGTGATTACTCTTATATGAGACAGAGAATACCTAAGCTATTATTATCAGGATAACCAAGTTAAAAATTATTAATTTATTTAACAAATAAAAAAAATTTAACTAAAGAAAAACATTTGTTATTTAACAAGTTGTCAGTGAATGGAACTTTAAGAATTGACACTTTCAACCATTGTATTTTTAATGATTTCTCCTAAATTTTCTGTTTCTAAATTAAAACTATCTGAAACCAATGTACTTGGAATATTTGGAATACCCAGTGAATCGGTACTTTCAATACTTTGTAAGCTGTATGGCTGCAATAAATCTGTAAATGTTTCGGGCTTATTGTCTATAATAGACAATCCTCTAGGTCTATCTTGTGATAAAGGCACAAACGCAGATGGAAATGACTGATACGGTTCATATAAAGTGTGCGAATTATTTAGCTGATAATTGTTTAGTGTACTACTTTCTGGGGCAATGTGATTGTTATCATAAACAGGTAAAAATGAATGATAATTATAATCATTTAAATTGTGTTCATAGTGTTGTGGTTGATAATACGGTTGTATATGTCTGGAATCATGATAGGAAAAATTAGATATAAGTGGTGATGTCATAGCTAGCTTATTACAGTGTTCCTCTTCTTGTGCTTCTCTCTTTTTGATTTCAAGTCTCATTATGGTGTGAATGAAATGTTTACGAACTCTTGTAGGATTGAATTCTATGCGACCAACAGAATTTCCACAGCCATCTACTGTGCATCCACATGGGAAATTCATTCTATCAACCTAAGTAACAAAATATTATACAGTTAGATAACTTTATAACTCATTATTATTATTTAAACTAAAATATAGCATGGTAAAATGGCCAATTTATTTCTCCCGTGCTTATTAGACCAGTTCGACCATTCAGAAAACACTGACAAAACTAAAATACGGGTAGAACATTTGTGGCTTAATTTCTCAGTACAATTTTCCAATCTTATATTAATTTTGTGATAACAATAATAATACTTATTTAAAATAAATTTTTGTTTTTGAGTTCTTACTTGACATGTTATGCCTGCTTGAAAACAAGCACATGTATCTGGATCACAAAAACCACGACACAAACATCCACAGAATTCTCTTGATAGTCTTATGCTCTTGCAGTCGTCCTTTTCTGAAGAATCAATTTTGTCAACACCAGCTGCCTTCAATAGAGCACGTCTTTGTCGTGTAGGTACGGGCTAAATATAAATAAAAAATTAATTTTTTTGTGAATCATACATAATAAGATTAACTTACTTGTAAAAAACTCCCATTGCTATCTGAATCCATATCGGCGTCAGACTCAGAGTAAACATCTGCTGCTCCAACATCGCTATCACTGTCATCACTATTTGTACCAGAAACCTCAGATTGACTTAGTTGAACCAAGTTTCGACGTATTCTTCTCTGTTCCGCTATATATTCAGGTAGAGAAAAAACGCGTGATGCACTATGAACTCTTGTCATGCCAAGAGTAGAACCACCCTAACAAAAATAATTTGCTTGATAAATATGTTTTAAATCATAAATACAAAACAATTCAAAATTAATAAACAATTTAATAATTTAATGAAATTAAATGTATTAAACATTATTTATTATTAATTTATAATTAAAATTATTACCTGAGAAGGAACGCAAGTAAATCCTTGAACTCTGGGAAAATAAAAGACTGTTACATTTGCAAAATTTATATTTTTGCGTTTCTTCGCTGTTATAACATCAGATGATGGAACACCATAATTAAGGGGTTTGTTATGTTTTAAAATGCCTTTAACGATTCCGTAATTATTCCTTATGTCTAATGGTCCTGTATCTAGAATAGAATCTGAAAATTTTGGCTTCAACACTTCCATTGCTGACAAAAATTCATTTGAAGTTCTTTGCAAATCTTCAAAACTAGATTCTTGGTTCAATGTAAAATCAGTTTTGTAAGATATACTTGATTTTGAAACTGCTATATCTAAGTTAGTACTATTCTTATCTTCTGCTAATTCAGATCCAAATCCAGAGTCGCTTCCATCGTATCGATCTTGTATACAATCAACTTCTAAGTTATTTTGAATGCTAGTAAATCCACTGAATATTTTATTATCTTTTTTATTTGAGTACAAGTCAATGCTGTTAAGAATTTCATTTGTTTTGTCATCGATAGGCATTTTTGTAGTACATAACTTTTTTACAGGAGAGTCAAAATAATAGCTATTACTTCTTTTGAAAGGCGTTAAATTGCTTATAGCATCTGTTTGCTCACTTAAAAAGCAAGTATAATCATTTGAGTATGTTGACATGCTTTGGCTATTTTGAGAAGTTTCATCTTTACTAATTTCGTCAATTGAAAAACCTCGTTTTTTATTAGTTGTAAAAATATTATTTACATCTGAATAAGTTGTTTCATTTGTACTTGAAAGAACATGAGTTTCACAAGAGGGGATATAAGTTGAAGTCAAAGAGGGTAAACACATACTCAGATTTTTAACATCACTATTGTAAGGCTTTATATTGCTATCAATGTTAGTTTTGTCATCAGAGGTAGTGCTGTATTCGTCAGATTTCATATTAAATAATATATTTTGAACTCTACATTCTGAATCTGATAATGATTTTTGGGTGTCTACTAGGCAGTCTGATAAAGTTTTTGATTCAGTAGATATTTCTTCATTATTAACTTGATCAATGTTTGCAACATTTATATCCTTAATATCAAGAAGACAATCATCATTATAATATTTTACATTGTGAGATTTAGCGTTGGCGTTGGTAGGTTCATTAGAAGTTGGGGACAATATAGAGTCTTCATCAGATTCCTTTGTTATTAAAAATTCCATTGCAATAGTTAAATACCTGCAAAAAAAAAATACCACTTTATTAAAAATAGTTTCTAAATATTTTAAATAAAATTGCTGACAATTTTTTAAAACCAATAATTGTATAATAATTCCAATCAAAATAATAATTTACTTATTATAACTTTTTTAATTTCAACTGATAATCCGTCTTATAAAAATCAATAAATATGTAGCACAGTTGACTAAAGGACTAAAATTGATTAGGTAATTATTATAAAGAGTATGTTCATAACAAGTAGGTACCCAATAGGTAATAAGGGATTCAGTGAACTATATTACTATTCAGTTTAATTCAGAATAATAGTAATCACCATTCGAACACTTCTAAATTAATATATAAGTTATATATATTTGTATATATAAGTTTAAGAAAATTGAATTTAAATAAACTAAAAACCATACTAATTACTAATACATATAACACAATACCATATTCATAAAAAAAACTAGGGAAGTCGATCTGTTGCATAGTAGTTATCAAGTCTCCCTACTTCGTCAATGAGTAGGTCGCTGTGTTAAATTTAAATTCAATAATAAAATATCAATATATACAAAAAATGATTCAGAGCAGAAACTATTTGTTAGCCTATATTTCAAAGGGTATTTTATTATATATTTATTTGGCTATTAGAAGTTTATTTATCCATAAATGATACAGTAGGTAGCTAATTGTTGCTAAAAACATATTGCATATCTATGTATCTATATATAAATAAATTAATCCCTATTCCCCTTGGTCACGCTATAACTTGAGAACGCTATTGAAGATTTGGCTATTTATTTTCTGTTGTGTTAGTAATTGGCAAGACAAGGTTTGTATGAAACAAAATCCACTAAATTGTAAAAATACTACTTTTGTCCAGCAAAAAGATAAACTAAATAATAATAGGTATATTTTTGTTTATTGCTATTGGTTATGATTGAACATAATTTTAGACGTCATGTATATTATATTTGGTCAAAACCATACAACATGGTAAAAATGGCATTCCTAGCGTTAATTTGTATATATTTGTCGCGGGATCATAAACAATGTGTTAATAAACTATCATAATTACGTATGCACTTTGAGGGGTCTGCATCCACCGCAGGTGGATTCCTATCTGAAAATATAATGCTCGCATAATCAAGGAAAATGCCAGGAGAGTGGCTATAAATATATAATCGAACTGGTCCTGGCTGACTTACTGACTGATCAATGTGTACCATGTACCAGTGGGGGTTCTAGCGTATGGGCAGGGTGGGCAGTTGCCCATACCAACATTTCTGGTGCCCCTTATTGGGGAAGGGGAGGAAATGAGAAATATTATTCACCGCAGTTAAAATTTAATTATAAATCTACTGTTGCCCATACTAAAATGTAGTCCTAGAACCGCGCCTGCCTTATACCATGTAAGTGTGCACTAAGAAAGCATCTTCCAAGATTTGCATTTTAAAGTGGTGCATGTACAAGTATTTTGAGATTCAATATGATCAATGAACATTTTTAAGTTTTGTACGCTAACATCAAATATTATACCTACCTATATTAAATAACAAATTGAACAAAGCACTTTTGATGGGCAATATATTATAAATTTATCAGTATAATATTATTTCATATAATATTAATAGGTCTTATAAACTTATAAGTTGTTTCCAAAGTAACACATTAGAACAGTGTGAATAGGTTTATAAATCGCTTAAAACGAATCTTATCTTAAATAAATAAATAAAGCTTAAATTAATACTTTTAAACTAATCTGCTACTCGATACCTATTTAGGGGGGTTGATAATGTGTATTATGTCGGAAAAGATGACTTAACAGAAATAATTCTCAGGCCTTGTACCTAGGATTGTCAGATATTTATAGTTATTTTTTTTATCAAAAAGGAGACTTCATACAGGCAACATCAAGCTCAGATTTTTTATTTTATTTTAAATAATGGTATAATATAATTTATAAAACAAAACTTAAAATTGTATTATTTATTAAGACAGGTATTATAAAGTTTGAGATTAAAATATTGAAAAACGGATTTCGATACGGCCTGTTAAATATTAACTATTAGTTAAAAAAAACTATCAAATTTGTTTGAGTTTATAGAACAGGATCATTACTCCAGTAGAGCATATTTTTGTGTACAAAATTACATTGGCACCGGGCGTCTTGACGAACACAACTTTATAGACCTTAATCATATTATACTACACACGGTGTCAACTGTCACGATTATCGTGTTAGTAACAATTTTATCTCAGAAGAAAAAACACCCTTGTCACCATGTTGTACAACTGCATTTGTTTGGTAACTGACAGTATGATGCTTACAAACCAAACAAATATTTGTTGAATGTTTGAAAGATATATAGATATATAAAGATATACCTTTTGAAGAGCTAATGGACGGCAGTCATAAAAATAAAACTTAAATAGGTAGTATGTACCTACTTCCAATTGACCAAATAAACCAAATGTCACATGATTATATGATTGGTCAAAGTAAATAATGTACTATATAAATAAAATAGTATAGGTACCTATACGACAGGAATTGAAGAGAAAATTAAAAAAAAAAATCAAATATTGTGAGTTATACCTTATTTGTCACGTACCTACCGAGTTTGATAGATTTATGGACTACTAGGTACTACTGATAGCTAACAATAAGAATTAATAAACTTTTCTTTAAGTTGGAATTAAATTTAAAAGTTTTAAGAATATGATTATTATGTCTACCTATAATCATAATTTGTATGAGGATAAATACCTTCAATAATATAGATATTGTCGATATTCATGACACAAACTTTTACAACAATTCTTGAGAAGAAAATTAAGCGTGCTGTTAGCTGCTTAGATGTTTTATTTTTCTAAAGTACAATGTTTCTAGTTTAATTGCTATTTACAACTATAGATATTTAAATTGAAGATAAGTAGGAACTGTTTAATTTTTTGTAACACGACGGACATAATTTAATAGTATTAAGCGATAAAAGTTAAAATGAAGTAAGTTTTGTAATCTTTAAATTGTAAACTCACATTTTTAATATTAAAAACCAATATAATTAACATCCAAACTGCATTGAATGAAGATAAGTTAGAAACATTTCTGCTTATGGCTTTCAACGAAAAATATTTTATATTTTTAAAATTGTATAGGTAGAATTTGTTAAACAATTGAAAAGTCAAACTAGGTAAATTGTTTCAAAGTGAGCTTGATTATTTCAGTGTCAGATGTTTAAAAGTAAATTAATAAAACTAAAATAAATACCACCTACCTATCTAATATTAATCAATTCTTTAGAACGTATGGCTAATATTATAATCCAGAGATTTAAAAACAAAATTGTACTACAGGATGAATAAACGGGGTTTCGTATTGACAGTAGCAATTTAAATAGTGGGCAGTTAAAAAAAATAAAAATAGATACTGTCGTAGCACAAACAACAAGTTGGAATGTTACCTGGACGATATTGGCGTAACGGATTCAACTTATAGCGCGGAAAGTCAAACGTTTTCCCGGGACATTTTCAAACGGTGGTGGCAGCGCGAGTGAGCGGGCTTGCGCGTTCGGCAGACGAGTGAAGCGAAAAAAAAAAAGTGTCGAGCGACAACCGAAACGTCTAAAGGGCGCTGCTGTGTGTGTGTGTGTGTTGTTGAGGAGGACGAGGAGGAAGAATACGACGACGACGACGACAGCCGCCGACGGCGTAACAGAGCACACTGGCGCGCTTTGGACGTCACACTGCGGACGACGGCGACGGCCGTACGGTATTTATCGTGACGGATAAAACGAATAAGATAAAAATGAATAATAATAATCTAGTTGCTCGATGGCAATATGTATTTTAAAGGCCGCCGGACGACGCAGAAAAGTAATAATACTAAACGTACTAGAAAATAAAATTCGACGGCGGACGAATGACGATTATCGTGTGTAACAAATACTGGTTCGTCGTCGTCGCTGTTGTCAGTTTATTTTTTCTTTCCATTATATTTATCCCCCTTCGCCGTTTTACTATACACTCACACCCGTTCGCGGACGCACACGTTCACGACGGGTACACGCTCACGCACGCACACAACGACGGCTGATAATCTCGGCGGCGGCGGCTGCAGTACGAATAATAATAATAATTGTCGCCGGGGCCAACGCATACACGCAAACGCACGCACGTACGTACGCACAAGCACACATAAGGCGCGTGCACGCACGCACTGACGTACACGGCCACACAGAAACCGTGAATAATAATAATACTGTACCTCCACCCGCGACCCGCGTTCCATACGGACTACGTCATCAAAACGACGGCGGCTTCAACAGCATTACGTATTGTAGTAATAATATTACAATATAGGTACAACGCACAACAGAGGCAGGACAATAATATTGTATTATTGTTGAATGCAACAAACAGTCAAAATATCCAAAAAAAATATACTCAAAAATTATAAACAAAAAAATCTATAGGTAAAATAATTAATAAATTATAAGAATAAGTGTTTTCACTATTATGCTCCAATTCTTTCTTTCTTTATTGACATTGGTCATTGACTGTTTTACAATAATAAGCAAGAAAGATTCTTATTATAATACAAAAAATTTAAAAACAAATTAATACGAATACCGGAATACAAATAAGCAATAATGTAATAAATGTACCCAGTATAATATACAAATGTAAAAAATAAATATATTCAAATTACATTAAATTGTTTTTATTTAGGTACGTACCTATGTCATAAATTGTATTATCTGTACTGTGCCTTGTAGCATGAATGTGATGGCGAGATAATATTTGTATTCGGCACTAACAGTAGGTATCTACTCCCATAATATACTGACTACTGATAGGTACTAATATAACTTGCAACTTCTGTCTAATATTTACTCTATGCCGCGTCAATTTCAAAGGTAAAACATTGCTTTACTTCTGGAGGTCTTCGTAAGTTACGTAAATTCCATCGTTAGAAATGTCCAAAGTAACAACTAGGTAGGTATTTCCATTTTTTTTTCAATAGGGTCGTATTAGTATATTTCTGATGTACAACAATAACCTCGAATGTTGAATAATGTCGATAAAATGTACTTTATAGTCAAAAAGAAACACATGGAATCATGAAAACAAATTTGAATAATTTAGAATTAATACATTTTACATTTTAGTTTTATTGATATTGGTACCTGATCAGTGATCTCATTTGTAGTTATGATTATGTTAATGCTTTTAAGTAAATAGCATCGGAGTCAAAATTTTAACTGTAGTTACCACCAATCATAGATGACAATTCGACCACACCTACTTTTTGAAATTTATTTTAGTAAAATATAAATCACCTGTATACACACTTTCGACATTGTGTTACGCAGGTACCTACAATTTTTTTATCTTTTTAAATAAGAGCATGTTTGTTTTGGAGATGGTCAATGGTTGGGTAAAAATGCATCTAATAGGTACATAATATAAAAATATTTATAAGTACTTTGATAAATGTTTTTGTTGTAAAGTAAAAGGGCATCCAATTTAATCTTTATATTTAAATGAGTGGAAAGTTTTTTCCCTACATTTGTATAGTTCAGCTTGTGCAACATGTTCATCAATCGCCAGTGAATAAAACTCAACCAGTTCATAGAATTCAATTTTTTTTTTTTGATATTAGAATGTAAAAACGTTGAAGAAACATTCAAAATTTAATGCAATAGTATACTTATTATTAATTAATTATTTAATTAATTGTAAAATAAATATATTGTATTCGAAATCGTAAATCACGGGAAGACCAAATGCATGAAAATGAAGTTTAAAAAAGAAATTATATCAAATTTGGTTATAATATTTTTTAATCCATAAAAGCTTATAGTAACTTAGATATCAGCTGATTATAATTAATAATTATATCACTTCATAAAAATACTCCAATGTAGTCTACATTATTATGTGTAACCAAGCCCGGATTAATAAGGGGGGCAAGGGGGCACGGTCCCGGGGCCCATTGATTTTGGGGGCCCATCTTTATCCCCAAAATATATTTTATTAAGGCGTACAATGTAGTTTTCAAAAAAAAAAAATTATTTAAGTAGGTAGGTATAGTAGGTAAATCATTATTATTAATAATTATAAAATAAAATTGTTCTCAATTTTACGAAAAATTACTATAAATAATGAACTATGTTTGCCAACAATTTTGTTTATGTTTTTTTTTTTGATCATTTTAGATTACCGATTTAAGTATATAAAAAGGTAGTTATAAGAAAAAATATTTAGCTCTTGTAGATTAGGTATTTCAATATAAAAGTATTAATGCATATTTTACTAAACTTTAGAGGACCTGCATAGTTAATAACCTAGCGAATCAAAATTGATCATTTGACTGTCAAAATGTTCAGAAAAAAGCTTTACCAGAATCCATAAAAAATATAGTGGTTATGTACCATTTGAAAAAATAAAGTCAATTTTATTATTGGTACAAATGATTGTTTAAACATTTTGAAAACGTTATAAAAAAATTGACAGTTAAAAATAAAGAAACACGTCTTTTTTTGTTTAACGAAATTCCATATCATCGACCGTAATTGTTAAAAAAAACCCTCGTACAATGACATAAGATACACCTGTATATTTTTTTGTATAGTAAAAAACTAAACAATATATAAGTCGTAATATGTATGATACAATTTTTTTGTAGTAAAAGTTGAAGGAGGCCTACTTACTACTTAGTGGATGGGTCTCCCGGGGCCCAATTGATCATTAATCCGGGCTTGTGTGTTACTGTTTAAGGTAGGTAACTAACTATATATTAATGTCTTTTATTATTATCGATTTTTTTTTATTTGTATTTTTAATTAAGATGGCTATTATATGATTATTGTTGTATATATTTAAAAAAGAAATTGTATATTTTCTATTTTGCTATTCTGTACACCTTGTACATATACTATACTATAATATGCTGTATATAGGCTTTATAAATATCCGAAAATAGCATTAACCAACTACCAAGTAAAATTTTAAAAACTAAGAAAAAAATGCTTCTACAAAAAATGATACTCCCAAGCAAAGAATTTCGCTCTCCTTTATAGTACGGTACAGTATACAATTATTTCAAGATTAAAGCATATCAAATACCTGGTCAAAAAATAAAGAACAACGTTTTAAAAATATTTATATTATTTTAAATTATAAGACCAAATTGATAAGTATATTCTAAGCTTCATTAAGGGCCGTTCTTACGACGTCCGGTTAAAGTTAACCGACACTTAACCGGAAGAATTCTGCCGGTAATAAAATCTGTTATCAGTCGGTTAGCGTTAACCGACACTTTACCGGACATTGTAAGAACGGCCCTAAGAGTCTTGACAAATAATTTTGAAATATTAAATTATTTTCTCTTCAAACTCCTAATTAATGTGTTGAGTAAAAAACCACTGATAAGAATCGGAGTATCGGACTCGTATACTATACATCATCCAAGGCCTCCAAGATGAACAATGATAATTGATGATAATATGACGTCAATAAAAATGTATGTAATATATCTTATTAATTATAGGCAAATAATATACTTGCGTTTACCTAACTAGTAACTAACGTAAGTATAAATATATGTTATACCGTTTATCAAATCCAAGAATCAGTGTCCTTAATAGATAATACGACGTTCAGTAAAATGACTTCGAACAATATAATATAGACCAAGAGCGTGCATCGTTATACGGCCCATTGGCTTGCAGGCTGCAGCATAGGCGTGCGCAGACCTTGCTGGCAGGGGGGGCAGAATGTAATAATGTACCTATAGGTTTATTATATAATATATAGGTAAGTAAATATTATTTTGGTTATTAGTTCAATTAATGTAAGTGATGGAAGTATTTTCATTTTATGTATCATTAAAACTACAAATAACTACAAATTTAATATAGTAATTGAAACTCCAAAGTTTTTTTATATTATATTAATATACATGAACAAAGAAAATTATTACATTCATACAGTGGTGGATCCAGGGGGATGGAAAAGGGGGCATTTGCCCCCCCCCCAATAACCGTAGTTTTCCTTTGTTTTACACTGTGTTTAGCCAATTTTGGAACTTTCATATACTTTTGAGCCCCCCATGCCCCTCCCAAAATTAAGCCCTGGATCCGCCACTGCATTCATATATATTTTTATGCCCGATGTGTTGGTGAAATCTGAATTTACTAATTCTACTTACTATTTATTTACAATTACAAAAAAAGTAAGTAAGATAGGTAAATTATTATTTGCACCAACACGTTGAACATATAAATATCAACATTTAAAAAAAAATGTAAATCCTTAGTATGATTTTTCCAAAAATAGTACCACTATTATATCATGCATTAATGTATCAATAATATTCTATTCTTTGGTAATATTGAAATTTATACATTATTGTAGGCATGTAACCTATTATTTAAACTGTTTTATAAATTATACTTTATAGGTATTTAATAGTATTAGGTATATAATAAACAATTTGATTTGTAGGTTACAGTATAAATAGAAAATTAATTTCAATATAAAACACCACATTAAAAAAAAGATAGGTATATTCTGATTTAATCAACACGTTGAGCATAAAACTACTAAAATACTAAAAATTCCGAAAATTGCTTCGGAAGTAAAGAGCTATAATATTTGTTCGTATACTGCATACTAATTATTATAATTATTAATTACTAATTATTTAAAGAACCGACCTTCTTAGCGCTTCCGGTGAACGTTTTTCGCATTAAATGCCGTCAAATTACTACTCACTTTCATGTCTCATCACATCTCAATCTACATCATGCTATAATAAGATTATAAGCACTCGTTATCACCACGGTATCGCTTGTGGTTCGCCTAAAGTTGGACAACATAAAATCATCGTGCACTGTACATCGAGCACTCAATGTTTACATAATATTCATTATATAAAACTGTATTATAATATTTTTTTAAAAACTTTGTTATTTTGTAAGAAAACTTGAGCCCGCAGGAGGGGCAGCTGCCCACCCTGCCCCTCCCGTGCGCACGCCTATGGAATCAGCTACTATCTATTTTTCATAACCCGAAGTTATAAGGGTTGTCCAGAAAAAAATAAAAATGAAAATAATATTAATAACTAATAGCATTTGCATATTTTTTTTGCACAGTCACAAAAATAGCAGAGTGCGAAACAAATACGTTCCATGCTTCCACAAAGCTAGTTTTAAAAATCTATTGTGCATATAAATGCATATTTTGCAATTTTTTGGTTTTTAGGGCATATTTCTTTCATTTTATACTTTTAGATGCATATTTTAAATAATTTATCATTTTATCAATATTTTTAGTCGACGTTTTTATTTATTTATTTTTACAACCAAAATAACGTTGAATTTAAAATTATTTAAAATTTTGATCATTAAGTATATGATCTTTCACTTTCTCCGGAACCTATAAATACAAGGTAGGGGGATCGTAGTTAAAAGCCGCATGTTAGTATTGCGAACACCAATAAATATAAACCACCATAAAATAATTGAAGACGTTTTTTAAAATTAAATCAAGCACCCGGTACAGTGGGTAAGTTATTCAAGAGAACATGAAAATTTTAGAGAAAAATAAAAGTTAACAAATATTGGCTGAAATGTCAAGAATTTATTATCTGGCGAAGAAACTTCAATTATAGACAGAATACCTGAAATCTTGAGTCTTGGTGATTTAGAATATATTAAATATGGTCCTATAAATTCTGTTGATGTTGAACGTTTTTTTTTCAATGTTCAAAGTGCTGTTAGCTGACAATAGAAAAAGTTTTCAATTTGAAAATTTGAAAAACATCTTATTGTTCAATATAACTTCCAATGTAAAAATGTGTGTTAATCTTAAATATTTCAAACAAAAATATTTTGTCAATTGTTTTATAGTAGTTGAAGAAGTAGAAAGTTGAAAGTTTTGAAGAAGTATCCAGATGAGAAAACATCAAATAAACCAAATAATTTATTGTAACTTGTAAGTTGTTAAAGTTGTACCTAAATACAATTTATTCATTAAAATAATAGAGAAGTACCTACAGAAAACTTTTTGTTTTTCGTTAAAAAATATTCATTTTTAAATGCATATTTATAATGCATATATTTTATATTTGAGTGCAGATTTGGTGATTTTTAGAGCTACAAGTCCTCTGCCCTATTAATAATTAAATAATAACAGTGTATTATAATATATTGGTTGCTATTGGTTAATCGGGCATGTTGTTGATTTGTATTATTATTTTTTGTCTATATATATATTTAATTTATAAATGAATGTTTGTGTGTAGATTAGACCAAATACTATATACGAATTTACTAAACATGTTTCTGCACTTTTTCATGCAAACATTGAAAACCTTATTCTAAAAAAAAAATGTAATTTAAAAAAGGATCTTAAACTTATTATAAGCCATATTTGTAAAAGGTACTCACTAAGTATTTGTGATTATGTGAAGCCTGCAATTTTAAATTTTTGGATAAATTTTTAAATGTGAGTATTAATTGCTATGTGAAGAAATGCAATGATTCATTCAACCAATATAAATGTTCAAAAAATAAAAAGTTGAAAAAAGTAGTTCACGTTTGAGTACAATGTTTATTTAATTGAAAAATTATTATTATTAGATATTCAGTTTTAAGCACTTATGTTATAATTTCATATTTTGATTTGTGTTGTATAATTATTATGAAAAAAGTATAATATATGTTTTGAATTACATTTAATTAATACCTACTATAAAGCTTACATTTAACATTATATTGTTTATCGTATTTCCCAATAGGATTTATGATCTTATGGAGATTTTAAGTATGTGTAAATATGCAAATACTATATAATCTAAAATATAAATAATTTAATATTTCTAACTAAAAATTATAATCGTTGATTGGCATTAGAAAATAAACAATAAAATGAAATCGGTGTTCTAAATTAATTTGTATTTATAAACATTTCAAGGAGTAAAATAGGCAACTACTTTAACAATCTCGCGGGGCAATGATAAGAAATAATTCGCCAGTTTTTATAATATGCCAGTGTCCTGTATTATCGTATAATATAGTATTTGAAGATACCTATCTATGGTCGCAGCTCACGGCCGCCGGTGCACGAGCGTCTCACGCCAGCATGTCATTTTGGCATCCGGTGCGCGCGCATCGCGTCGGCCTCTGGCCTCTGGCATTGTTATCATATTATTTATTTCATGTTATACTTGGGGAGTACTACTTTTGTTCCACAAAACAATTTTCTTAACCCTGTGACCCACTTGGGGAGGTGTTGCACAGCAAGTCGGGGGATATTTTCGATTTGCGGAGCGGAACGACGGCGCCGAGGAGCGTAGCGACGAGTGCCGCTAGCACCGCATCACTGTACGATGTTTTTTTCAAATTGGTGGCTCGGTGCAACAAAAATGCAATTTACTCAACCCTGTGACCCACTTGGGGAGGTGTTGCAGTGATGCGGTGCTAGCGGCACTCGTCGCTACGCTCCTCGGCGCCGTCGCTCCGCTCCGCAAATCGAAAATATCCCCCGACTTGCTGTGCAACACCTCCCCAAGTGGGTCACAGGGTTAAGAAAATTGTTTTGTGGAAAATTGTTTTGTGGAACAAAAGTAGTACTCCCCAAGTATAACATGAAATAAATAATATGATAACAATGCCAGACGTGAGGCCGACGTGATGCGCGCGCACCGGATGCCAAAATGACATGCTGGCGTGAGACGCTCGTGCCGGTGCTGTCGGCGGCTCCGTCGAGTCCGGCAGTACCGCACCGGCATAGCAAAAAAACTGTGAACATCCCCGATTATTGTAAAAATTCCCGTTACGATACGACACTGACCTGCCCCACTTCGACAAACAGCTCCGTCGCCGGCTCGGCACCATCGCCGTCCGTCGTCGGGTCTCTACAGCGGAATTACTCTTTTTACAACCACCGCCTGGACCAGCTGTTCTTTTTTGTGTAATCGTCAACGTCTCGCTGCCCGGTCAAACCTCGTGGTCAGACCAGCTACTCCGTCCGGCGAAGCCAACGTTCCCGTTTTTAATACGCCAAGTCAACGACGCCATGATGGGCTAATACGCCACCGTGGGCTCGATGTTGGGCGAAGCGGTCCTGGACCAGTGACCGATGCAGATGGGCCGCGTCGATCGCGTGTGTGTCGACGGCCAGCCCTCTACAGTCTCATCGTTCCGTCGTCAACAAAAAGTGTAATGTACAAAATACCCCCCCCCCCCCCCCCCATGTCCCTCTTTTTGTTATATTATTCTTTTACTTTAATATGAGTGTTTGGTATGCGTTAGATCCTGTGCAGGGCATATTTCTTTTTTGTCGCTTCCCGTACTTATCGTCCTTCGCGATATGCCGGACGGTGATATCGTGGCCGCCAGACCTCGTGGGCCGATCTGTGGGTTCGCTCAGTCCAAAACATTATAATTTTCCTATAAATGTCATGTGCCAAATTATTATACAATCTTATGTAATTGCCCTGTGCCAAAATATACTTTTATAATTGCCATGTGGCAAACAGTTGTTAGGTGTTAAACACACCAATGCCATATTATTATCATTAGTATTATTATTTACAAATATTATTTATTGCACGTTGTGCGACCATGTAAAATACAATGATCCATAATTTATTACCCCAACCTTCTCTTTTTTATTTAATTTTATTAATATTGTGTTTTCTTCTCCACTTAAAAAAATCTGTGGAATTCACTTTCCCAGCGTGTAACAAAGCCTACAAGTTCCACTGACTTGGCCTTAGGGCCAACACGCGGTGCGGCTTGTAGGTCACGATGTCAGTGTTCCCCTGACATCGTGGGTGGATTATAAGGACTTGAAAAATCTTATATTCTCACATACTTTAAATTTTATTTTTATTCCCCCCCCATGTATACTTTTGTTATCCAGTAATTATTTTCAGAAATACTCCTGTCAGTGTGCGTGCTGGCTTGGAAGCGGCCACGGCAGTGGCGTTTCGATAGTGATGGTATGGGTGGACAGCTGCGGCGACAAGACAACAGGACACTACGAACGACCAGTCCCTCCCTTTGGTATGATTTTATATATTTCCCCTTGTAATTCCCCCCCCTATTACTTATTCTCTAGACCCGTATCTCCACCCTTGCATAACGATGTTAGATTCATTTTGTACTTTTGCTGCGATAACTTACAGTTTTTTCCCCAGACCACATTCTCAACTTAATATTATTATGTTAAAAATCTTCGGATTAATAATATTATTAGGTATATTTATTACTATGGTTAACTTAAATCTGCGGATTGATTATTATTATGTCTTATGTTATTATATGATAAATTTATAAACAATTATTTTTCTTGGTAGATGAAACACAAAAATATCATTATTCTTATTAAAATTACATCATGTTAAAATCTTGCAAAAGAGAATATCAAAGTATCATCAATGTCAATGTAAAAATCTATTTATTCAAAAATTAAATTCAATCAAATTAAATAACTCACATATTCACAACAATTAATAAAAAACTCTTACTCTTTGTAAATTATGACTTATTATTAAAATCAACAACCGATATTATTTCTCTTGCAAGAGGTCCACACAATTATTCTCTTTAAAAAATATTATGTTTCCCTTTAGTACAAAACTTATAATAATATTATATACTTATACTAATATACTATACACTACCTAGGTCATTATTATTATTTTTTCTTCAACTTAAAAGTAAATTGTTTATTATCATTAATTTGTTTACCTTTAATAGTAAACGTTTCTTTCCTCATTTGGGAGTATTTCATTGTATATTAGCTTCGTGTTCCCTTGACCAGTCTTATTGGCCTTTCTTGGGAGAAAACTTTTATTATATTCAAACTCTCACAAGTAATAAAACGGGTATTTGGTATCTTAATTTCATTTTATATTACATAGGTCAAATCGCATGATTCTATTGATAATAAAAAAAAAAACCAACTCATTAAATAATAATATACCGTCTACATATTATGTATATTGGATATTGTACTATTCATAATCAGTGCTATTGTTGGAACGGGTTTTGTCTCCTCGATAATTTTACTTAATATTTATTATTTATAATATAAAATTAGAAATAAATATCAGTAGACAAGTAGACTAATGCAATTTTATTATTACAGTACTATGTAGTACAATTTAATCAGCTGTACCTATTTGTGCAAATAAAACATTTTTATAGTTTACCATATTTCTAAACGTATATTTCTAGAGCGTTATAAGTAGAATTTCGCTACTTTAGGTTTATTTTAGTGACACTACATTAATCGCTATAATTAAAGTAGCATACTACTATAGCATCGCTACAGTTAGCCCGCTATTCCCGACCAATGTAATTATTCAAATCTAAAAGCTATGCAAAGCTCATAGGTACATGTAGACTTATCGCTGCTTGAGTTTTTATTTCTTGATACAAAAAAAAAAAAAAACTTAACTTTATACCTATTATGTTACTTATAACTAAAGACCGGATTTATATGTTTTTACATATCGTTACTGGGTCTATGCAGTCTTATGAGAGTAAAAAATGTGGACGATTCGTTCAATTCTGAATGCGTAGAAAAAAGTTTTTTTTGCATATTTGAGAATATTTCATGGGTTGGAGAATATTTAACCCATTTAGCATATTTTGGAATATTTCGTAAATTGTGAGCAAAAATTTGTATTTATTTTTATTAATTTTAATATTACGGTACTCTGAAAAAATTTTTTTGACCATTTACAATATATTTTTTTTTTCATTTTGATAAAAATAAAACACTCAGTATTATCAAGGTTTATCTATGTATCTTATCTACTGATAAGATCAACTTAAAGATCAACTTATAAGTTTATCAATTATTCAAATATCAAAATTTTGTTTTTGTGTTTTAATATTACCTATACTGTTATATTTATATTATATTTCAACTTCTTACTCTTGCTAAAGTGCAATACTATTCCATTAGGTATAATATGCAAGTATGCAACTCTTAATACCTAATTAATATCTCACTATAAAAAAATAGTCGAAAATAAAATTTTAAAAAATAAATGCATATTAAAGCATATAATGATGTTTTTTGATTATTTTTGCATATTTTTTAAATTTTTAAGAGAATATAATGAGAATATTTGAAGGTTTTTTAGAGAATATTAGCATCATATTTTGGGTATTTTAAGAGAATATAAATCCGGTCTTTACTTATAACTGTTATTAAATTAAAATTATTAACTTTTATTAAAATGTTTTTTAAATGTATTAGGTACCATACATACAAAGCTGAGTTTTTCTGCACATACTAAATACCGAAGAATAGGACGGACTACGTGTTGTCTTCACTCAAGCGGTTCTTTGTTATCTGGTAACAGGAGAACGGTTCAGGTTAAAGTACACTGTCGAGTTGGCTATATCAGTATTAAATATATATTTTTTCTCCGCGGTAGACACTATGCCTTTTGGGTTAGATTTTTGAAGATTTATCTTTGATTTGCTCTTCCTTTAAGGTTTGGCATTCCATTAAAAAAAAACACTTTGACATCATTTCAAATTTTCCTCTGAGTATTGTCAAAGCATATTATACTACAATTTTTCCAGTAATCATAAAGTTAGCTGTGACAATGGCAGGAACTTTGTTGATATCCATACAAATTTTAGACAGAATATTGAATGTTGCTGCTTTATAACAAAGTTCATGGATTCATAATCGTCTTTATCCCATATTAAACTCTCCCACTTGTTCTTGGATGTTTCTAATTTATGTTTAATAGATGTATGCAACTGAAAAACAATGAAATAGTTACATTGCTGTATGCTTAATATATTGTTTGCGAGTGCTGTCAAATATTGACTATACACAGCTATATTCTAAGTGACATTTGTCCCAGAGAAGTGGTTCAATATTATCTTCATACCAACATATAAGGCATATACTCAACAAGTAGTAGATGTCTTCAAATTAATTTTATTGAGCAATTTTCTGGTTTACTACGGGTGGACCATTTTGTAAAGCCCAACTTTCTCTTTATTGAACTCTTTTTCACCTGAATTTTTATTATTTGTATTTTTAGTGCCATGCCTAGAGCATCAAAAATACTTCCTACTCAATTATTTTATCATTAACAAATACTCAACAAGTACTACTCAAATGCACCTGCTTCAAGTCAACAAATAAAATTATTGCAAGTTTTTTCTTCAGTATGTATCCTTTTATGGATTTTTTCCTGATTATCAAAATCCATTCAAGGATACATATTGGATAAGGACCTTACTAATGTGATCTTTGTAATAAATATTTATAACAGAACGAAATATAAGGAATACATTTCTCTTTCTTTTAATTATATAGTATCTTTTTTATATTTGTATAATGTATAATTATATTTTGATGTTATAAAATAAGCTTAGTTCATTTACCTTAAGACTAATATTATAAATTGTATTATAATTCAATCTATGTAATATACTAACAATGTATTGTAACTATACACCTTAGGTACCAGCTGTAAAACAATTTTAGATTAGTTTATAAACTTAAATATCTATTTATTATGAATTATAGCTTAAGGACTTAATTATATCTCAATTATAAACAAATTAATCAAATATCAATATAATAGTGTTACTATAATCTATACCAGCGTTTCTTAAACTGTGTGAGTTCCACGAAACTTAAGTGTTCAAATTCACATTATTCTATGTATTTTACTGGTATTTTAGCATGCTAAGTCATAATAATAATATAACTATGTTTCATAGTTAAATTTTATTAGGTAAACAATATGAATTAGGTAAATACAGTTTGCTAGACAAAGTTTTTTAACTATAAATTACTTAAAATTAAAACAACGATAATATTTTGATATTTTATCAATTAATAACTATTAACAATTTTGTTTAATACATTAGGTACCTAATTATTAATATTTTTACCATAAATTGAAAATGTCACTTAACAATAAACACCTCCTACCCAATTATTTTATCAATAACAAATACTCAACAAGTACTACTCAAATGCACCCACTTCAAGTTAAGTTTTTTCTTCGGTATATGTACTTGAATGAGCTGTGCTATATTATCAAGACTCATTCAAAAACACATATTAGAGTAACGACCTTACTAATGTGATCTCTGTAATACATATTTATAACAGAAGGAAATATAAGGAATACATTTCTCTTTTTTTTAATTATATAGTATATTTTTTATATTTGTGTAATATATAATTATATAATATTATATTATAACTAAATATATGTAATCAACTAACAATGTATTGTAACTTTACACCTTCGGTACTTGCTGTAAAACAATTTTAGCTTAGTTTATAAACTTAAATATCTATTTATTACCAATTATAGCTTAAGGACTTAATTATATCTCAATTATATACAAATTAATCAAATATCAATATAATAGTGTTACTATAATCTTACTATAAATTATCTGTAAACTATAACTGCTATCTATAAACTGTGTGAGATCACTTTAAAAAAAGGTTAGTTCCATAAAACTTAAGTCTTTTTTTTTCAGTGAAGGATTTATATTTGTGAAGTCCTGTTTGTCTCTTATTTAAATAATTAATTTAATTAAATACAGTATATACATTATTATATGAAATTATTGTAGTTTTTAATGCAAATAATCCTTATATAAAATGTCACATTAAAACTATTGAGACAAAGTAGCTGGCAGGGTTGGACTAGGTCTTTAAAACCATCCGGTCTGAAAAATTTCACCGGCCCTACCTAAGTGGAATTATTTTACATTCATATTACAATAGAGAAAATGGGTCTGGAGGACACGAAAACTCCATTTTAGATTCTGAGTGGAGTGAGGAAGCTAGTGGTTTTGCAATGGTGATTATTTGTATTTGTATTTTATCTAAAAATCTACAAGAAATATTATCATATTTTTTTTATAGGCATAATATATTTGAAGTTCAAAGATCTATTTGGGGATAATATGTAAAAATATCCAGTAATTTTGAATATAATCGGTTAAAAATAACAAAAAACGGGAGTATATTATATCATGAATAAAAATACAAAATTCATTAAAATTACGAAATTATATAAATTATTTTGCTACTATAATGATAAAAATTTTAAGTTAAATAACAAATTTCTTTTTTGTACACTCACCGAAAGGACAACTTCTGGCTTTCGTAGGACTGTATCTAGATTCCTCCGGCTCAGCCAGTGGTTTTATTGCCACGTAATTGGATGGGTCACCGTTTTCTTGTCGTATATTTTTTTATATTTAATACAATTTTTATTTATTGCTTATTCATTAGTTAAAAGATTGGCAAGTGGATGTCGTTCTGCTGTACAGTAGGTTACAAGTGGGTCACTGTATAATTGACCGTATTAAATTTGAATTCAATGATATAATATCATTGTTTAAGAAAAACGATTTTGAGCCGAGACGGTATGTCAGGTTAGGTAGGTATAGGTAACCCAATTTTTTTTTATAAGCATTTAAAGATCGCATTTTGACAAAATTTATCAAAATCTCGAAAATTATCAATCATCGTAATTAATAAATTATAAAATGTTCAGTTTTTATAGATAAGTATTGAAAATTTAAAAAAAAAGATTCTCATAAATACTTCATACTGTAGCCAAAAAATCTAAAAAATATATGAACACAGTTATTTTTTACAGACATTTTAAATTCAAATTGGGACGAAATTACATATTAAAATCAATATTAACGATCTTGGTTTTTTGTTGTAATTTAAAAATATTATTCGGGGATATATGAAACTGAAAAATCAAAATATTATGGCCTATCCATACAATCTACAATAGTATAAGGAATAAGAAGTATGCTCAATAATAAGACTGTGCATATTTTAAGGAATTTATTCGTAAATTCCATATAATTTAATACCATAGGAAAGTATATAATATGTCTTATACCTAGACTGACATACCGTCTCCGCTCAGAATCGTTTTTCTTATACAATGATATTATATCGTTGAATTCAAATTTAATATCATCCATTATACAGTGACCCACTTGTAACCTACTGTACAGCAGAGTGACACCCACTTGCCGCCTTTTTTGTTTTTTTTTAAATTTTTTTTGTGTCTGTGTACCTACACGATAAGTAGTCGAAATAATGCTTCGATTTTCAACTTCAGTATCTTGTTCGATTGGAAAATGAATATCGTTGGTGCATTGAGGAAGTCAAAATTTAAAATTCCCAGTACTTTTCAAGAGCGCCAAGAAAAACAAAAGAAAAATTAAGGAAAAACGGGAATTTTTACGCAAAATCGATTTTTCAGAAAATTGAATTTGGTTTTTGGTGTAACTTTAAAACAAATGGCCGTAGATACATGAAATTTTCACTGGTTGTTTATATTTGCATTTTCTATACACGATAACATTTTCAAAATATTTTGATTTATTTTGAACTATTTAGGGACATTTTCATTTTTCATTTTTAGTTTTTTTTCTAGAAATATCAATAAAATTTTATTTGTTGGTTAAAAAAACTTGAAAATTTAATAGAAGGCTCCTAGTATAATATTGTTTCAAAGGTGTTGTGTTGGCGACACTGATTGTTCTGTAATAACTAAAAACGTGCCATCATTATAATAAAAAGTTCATTTAATTATAAATTATAAATCATTATATATAATAAAAGTTCTGACTCAGACATATTGTTTTGTGTTAAAATACTTGAGACACAAAAGTGGCGACGAAGATGGGATATTGAGAAGTGTAATTAATATCAAATTTACACGGATCAAAACGGAAAAAAAAAATGGCTAAAATTGGTAATATAGAAGAATTCAAATTACAGCAAGAAGAAGATTTCGAAACCTGGGTAGAACGACTAGAACTCTATATGCTGGTGAATAAAATAAAAGAAAATAAAGCAGCTATATTTTTAACCTTAATTGGAAGTGAAGGTTATAAAGTACTTAAATCTCTTTGTACTCCAGAACTACCTAAAGATGTCGAGTATGAAAAGCTAGTAAGTAATATGAAAGATTACTTACAACCGAAAGTTTCGATTCTTGCTGAACGTTCCAAATTCCGTAATTGTCTACAAGAAAACAATGAAACGATCACTGAATTTATGACAAAACTACAAAAATTATCCATATTGTGTGGTTTTGGAAATAACTTGGAGGAAGCATTACGTGATCAAATAGTTCATGGTGTAAGCGACCGTATGCTTAAAAAGAAACTATGTGAAGAACCGAATTTGACTTATGGAAGAACTAAAGAAATATGTCAAGCACACGAGGGCGCAGAGAAAAGTCTGGAGAATTTTCAACAGGCTACCAAAGGAGATCTCAACTTCATAAAAAAGAAGGCATCAAACAAATGGAAGGAGCCAAATTGGAAAAATGGGAAGAATGGTGACAATGCTGACGGCACATGTACATGTTGTGGTAATATGAATCATGTTTTTGGTAATTGTTATTTTAAAAATCGAAATTGTGAAATATGTAATAAGAAGGGACATTTAAAAAAGGTTTGTTATTTTAATAAAAATAAAACTGACAAGGTTCAATCTAAGTTTTCAGATGAAAAAAATAAAAATCATAATAAAAGTAACTTTGGTACAAGGAATAAAAAAGTTTTTAAAAACAAAATAAATAAATCAAATCATTTTTTGGAATCAGATAATTTAGACATAGACACATTATTTCAAATAGAAGTAGTGAATAAAAAAAATAATAACATAACAATTAAAGTTCAAATTGAAAATGAAATAATTGATATGCAATTAGATACAGGTTCAGCCATTTCAGCAATATCTTTATCAGATTATGAAAATAATTTTAATTATTTAACTATTGTTAAAACAAATTTGAATTTAAGAAGTTACTCGGGTGATAGTATTACACCAATTGGCTTAATTAATGTTAAAGTTAAATTTAATGAAAAAGATTATGACTTAAAATTATATATTGTTGAAAATGGTGGCCCACCTTTGTTAGGTAATGATTGGTTGAAGTATTTAGGTATTAAGGTTAATATTGATTTTGAAATGAATAATATTACAAGTCAGAATCACTCAAATCAAATTAAAGAATTAATAACTAAATTTCCTGAAGTTTTTACTGATAAACTAGGTACTTACAATAAAAATAAATGTAAATTGTATTTGAAAGAAAATTTTAAACCAATTTTCTTTAAACCAAGATCCTTGCCTTATAAAATTAAAGACCAAGTAGGAGCTGAACTTGATAGGTTAGTTAAAGAGGGTATATTAACACCAGTAGAAACATGTGATTTTGGAACTCCTATAGTACCAGTAATTAAAGCCAATGGATCTATTCGTATTTGTGGAGATTATAAAGTTACTATCAATCCTTACTTAAAAGTAGATAGGTATCCACTTCCACGGATAGAAGATTTATTTTCTAACATCAGTGGTAGTGTAATATGGTCAAAAATTGATTTATCTCAAGCATATACACAGTTATTAGTTGAAGAAAATTCTAAAGAAATTCTGACTTTATCAACTCATCAAGGGTTATATGTACCAAATAGATTAATGTATGGAATTGCTTCAGCGCCAGGGATTTTTCAGAGAGAGATGGAAAATTTATTTAGGAAAATAGACAATGTGGTTTGTTTTTTAGATGATATTTTAATTCATAGTGATAGTGTAGCTTCACATATAAATAAACTAAATGAAGTTTTTAACAAGTTGAAAGAATGTGGTTTAACAGTTAGAGAAGAAAAATGTGCATTTTTTCAAGATGAAATACAGTATTTAGGGTACAAAATAAATAAACATGGATTAAATACAAGTGAAACAAAAATTAAAGCAATTGTAGATGCACCAATTCCCACTAATATAACACAAGTTAAGTCTTTTTTAGGGATGGTAAATTATTATTTTAAATTTATTAAAAATAGCACTGAAATATTATATCCATTATACAATCTACTTAAAAAAGATAATGAATTTAATTGGAATAAGAAATGTGACAATGCTTTTAATGAAATAAAAAAAATTCTAACTTCAGCTCCAATATTAACACATTTCAATCAAAATTACAAAATTAAATTGTCATGCGATGCTAGTTCCTATGGTATTGGGGGTGTAATTTCACATATCTTACCAAACAATGAAGAAAGGCCGATCGCATATACTTCTAGAACATTGAATCTGGCCGAACAAAAATATTCTCAGATAGATAAGGAGGCATTAGCTATAGTTTTTTGTATTAAAAAATTCCACCAATATTTATATGGGAGACATTTCATTTTACTTACTGATCATAAACCTCTTACATATATTTTTCATGAAAAAAAAAGTTTACCTCAGGTGGCAGCTAATAGGATACAGAGATATGCCTTGTTCTTAGCGAATTATGATTATAGTATTCAGTATGTTAAATCTGAAAATAACCAAAGTGCTGATGCATTAAGTAGGTTAGCAATCACACATACAAATGATAGGGAAATGGATGTGTCAACAATTCATTTTGTTAATGATTATTTTCAAGGTATAAATAAAAATATGATACAAAAAGAAACTGAACAAGATGAGGTATTGAAAGTAATTAAAAAATATATTTTAACAGGATGGCCAAATGCTAAGGTTAAAATCATTCAAGAACCAATTAGATCATACTACTTACAAAAACATGAATTAACTGTTGAACAAAATTGTATTTTTCTAGGTCACAGATTAGTTGTACCAAAATGTTTACAGGAGATTTTCTTAAATGAATTGCACAGTACTCATTTTGGTGTTGTTAAGTTAAAAATGATGGTTAGAAATTATTTTTGGTGGCCACAACTAAACAAACATATTGATCAGTTAGTAGCTTCATGTAGTACCTGTATTAAATTCAGAAAAGAACCTACTAAGTCTTCATTACATGTATGGGAATATCCTAATGAACCGGGGGAAAGGATACATGCTGATTTCTTAGAACTTAATAAAAAAATGTTTATTGTGATAATAGATGAGTTTTCTAAATGGCCAGAAGTTATACCAATGACTTCAACTACTGCATTAAATACTATAAATGTTATGAGGGAATTTTTCTCTAGGTATGGTATTTGTCAAACTTTTGTGACTGATAATGGACCACAGTGGACTTCTAAAGAATTTCAAATATTTATTAAAAATAATTGTATCAAACACATTTTAACACCACCTTATCATCCACAAAGCAATGGGGCAGCGGAGAATATGGTAGGCATTTTTAAGGATAAAATGAAAAAAATATTAGATAATACTCCTAATATAACACAAGCATATTGTAAATTTTTATTAGATTATAGAAACACTATTCATTGTACCACAGGTAAAAGCCCAGCTGAATTGCACATGAATAGAAAATTAAATAGTAAATTTGATTTAATTATTAAACAGTTCAATAAGGAACCATACATAAATAATAATTTGGATGTAAAAACTAAGGTTGAACTAAGTCAGAATAAAACAAAAAAAATATTTGGCGGTAAAAGAAATGTAAATTTTAAGATAGGTGATACGGTGTTAGCAAGGAATTATAGCAAAGGACAGAAATGGATTACAGGAAAAATTAAAGAGAAAGTAGGAAAAGTAATTTTTATTGTGGACTCTGAATGTGGGCAAATTAAGAGACACATTGATCAACTTTTACTACACAAATTAAAAGAGAGAGATGTGAGTGAGGAAAAAGTTGATATTAATGATAGTATGGAAGTAAGGCGATCTAAAAGACATATTAATAAACCAAAAAAGTTTTTGTAATAATTAAAATTGATAAATTAATTATATATTTGTATTTGTTTTTTTTATGTATTATTATTATACCACATGTTATATAATATATAAAAAAAAAAAAAATGTATTAATTTTCTTTTCTAGTATGATTTGTATTATTATTATTTGTAATATTTTTTTTTTAAGAGTTTGTCATATTTATTATTATAAAAATTATATTATAAAATTAAGTAGGGAGAGATGTTGTGTTGGCGACACTGATTGTTCTGTTTATAACTAAAAAACGTGCCATCATTATAATAAAAAGTTCATTTAATTATAAATTATAAATCATTATATATAATAAAAGTTCTGACTCAGACATATTGTTTTGTGTTAAAATACTTGAGACACAAAAAAAGGCAGATGAAAAATATTAAAAATCGTTAGTCACAGACAGTCACAGTTTTTTTTATAAGCATTTAAAGTTCAAAAATAGACAAAATATGGAAGAATCACGAAAATAAGCAAATTATTTTGCGTAAGAATTCGTAAAAATTTTTCTTTTTAAATCTAAGGTTTTTGAAAATGAACTACAAGAATCCTTATAAGATTATATACCTTTATCAAAAAAAAAATGTCTATAAGAAAGTCGAATTAAATTTTTATGAGCATTTGAAATTCAAATTTTTACAACATTGGATATTCACTCGATTTCTCATGTAGCGATTTCCTTATTTTGTTATAATTCAAAAACGAATAACTGTAGAAACATGAAAATTTTATTGAATGTTTAAATTAGAATTTCCTATACACCATACAATTTTGAAAATATTTTGACTCTTTTTGAGCTGTTTACGGACATTTACAGCTTCTATATTTTTTAGTTTTTTTTTTCTATAAATATCAATAAAGTTTTATTTGTTGGGCTAAATATTGTAAAAATTTAATACAAGCCTCCTGATATATTGTTACAATATCAGTTGAAAAATATTAAAAATACATAGGCACAGTTTTTTTTATAGGCATTTAAAGATCGAATTTTGACAAAATTTATCAAAATCTTGAAAATGATCAATCATTGTGATTAATAAATTATAAAATGTTCAGTTTTTATAACTAAGGATTGAAAATTTAAAACAAGATTCCACGTAAGTAGTTAATTCTCTTACCGAAAAATCTAAAAAATATACAATCACAGTTTATTTTTATAGTAATTTTATGTTCAAATTTGGACGAAATTACCTATTAAAAACCTAGTTATTTTGTTGTGATTATGTAATATTATTCGTGGGTACCTACTTGAAACTTCTAAAGTGTACTATTATATATCTATGATAGTATCAGGGTTTGTTATTGATGTTGATGTATAACGTGTCATAAGTACCTAATGGATATTGTGATAATGTGATATGATTAATTTGGAATTTATTATAGGTCAATTTTTTACGAGCGCTTCCCCGCAGTAAGGCATTTGGCTGGCTTATCAAATAATAACGTTAACATAGAATTAAAAAATATATAAATATATGTAAAATTCAGAATTTTCTAATTTTGATACATAGAAATATATTATTTGTAATAGTTTGTATTGTATAATTTTTAGTTTCTTTAAGCCCCGTTCACACGATCAAATAATTTGTCAAATATTTGATGTATGTCAAACTTCAAATATTTTAGAAATGGTTCTAAAATATTTGGAGTTTGACGAATGTCAAATATTTGACAAATTATTTGATCGTGTGAACAGGGCTTTAGACCAGCGGTTCTCAAACTTTTTAAATTTGCGTACCATCAGCTACACCGTTTCCCAGTTACAAAAATTTCCGGAAACTCACTGTTCTCACAAGTTATGGCATATCAAAGTTGCAGCGATTACGCGTGTATCGGCACTCGTCGCTACGCTCCTCGGCGCCGTCGCTCCGCTCCGCAAATCGAAAATATCCCCCTATTTGCTGTGTGAACTACCTCAGGTAAACCTCGGTTTTCCTCAATATTGTTTCTAAGTATATTTATTCCCAGCGTGGTCACTCGCTCGTCCATTCAAAAGTACCTATATTTTTTAATATTGACAACTTTGAATTGCCATAACTTTTGAAGTTTCCGGAAATTTTTTCAAATACTTGAATTAAGCGTAAAAAACCAATTTTATTATAATTATTATTTTTGGATAGGATCAGAAAAAATTTAACTGTTGTCGCAGATTAACTCTATGATAACGTTATTATATTATGATAAGCCAGCCAAATGCCTTACTGCGGGGAAGCGCTCGTATTTTTTTTTAATACCATAGATATGTATATAATTTGTCTTAAACCTAGACTGACATACCGTCTTCGCTCAGAATCGTTTTTCTTATACAATGATATTGTATCATTGAATTCAAATTTAATAGCATCCATTTTATAGTGACCCACTTGTAACCTACTGTTGTACAGCAGAGCGACATCCACTTACCCACCTTTTTGAAATTAAAATCCTAAAACCATTCAAAATTAGATATAGTCACGGAACTGATTGGCTTGCGTGCGACGTTGTATAATATTAATATTGTGGAAACCTTAGTCCATGGTGGAAACGCACGTCGAGTGTTGATATAGGTGCTGATCATTAATCGCATGCGAGTAGGTACATTTTAGAAAGGTTTGTAGGTTAGGTTAAGACTGTTTAGTTGGTTAATGTGAAAATATTCGGGAAAACTCTGAACAGGAGCGTATGCTGCGATCGCGCCGAACGAGCATATTATTCGTTTACAACTGCAGCTGCCGTCGCCAACACTGGAAACCGACCGAGACACCGCAGCCGCGGAAACTGAACAACCAGTAGCAACTAGCACGTGCGACCCTGGTACCCGGTCACCCGGAGTCCGTTTTGGCGGAGTTAGTAGTAATAGACCTATTAACTATGGACAGCGCTTAGAGAGAGAAGTCAGGATACGATATAGTCGAGTGAGAAAAGAAATAAAGTAGTGTTAATAGGTCTATGGTTTATAGGTCTATAATGTGATTACTGCTTTATGTTCTTTCTCTCTTTTCTCTCTTCGTTCTTCCTTCTTTCTTTCTCTTATACGATTCCCGTGCATTGACGGCAGGGCGGAGTGGAATGCGCTGTCCATAGTTTATAGGTCCATGTAATAGACCGACGACGACGGGCCGAAATTTTTATTTTTATTTTAACACGACCTGATTGCCATGGACAACATCCGTATTTTAAAGGCCAGCTTCCCACCACGGCGTGTGGCTCGTGTTGGCTTATTGCACTTTTTTGGTATATTAAAATATATAATTTATTTTATTCCCTGAACTCATGTCGTAGTACCTCCGCTGGGAGGCCTCTACATTCGGGATAATCTGTCATTTATTTTTATTTTATTTTATTTTTTACTTTTATCAATTATTCTTATGGTTCATGTATTGAAACAGATTGAATAAAATATTTTAATTACAAAAAAAAAAAAATTTTATTCCCTACTTTCCCGTAAAATATTTTCTTGCGTAGGTACCTAATAATTTATGTAATAATATATTAGTAATGCCAGGGCCGGAGCGAGGGGGGGTTTAAGGGGTCGTCACGACCCCTCACTCATTTAACCTAATATTTCAGTCGGCACATTAACACATTGTCAAATACAACAAAAATATGTATAAAATATAAAAATACAAAAAAAAAAAAAATTAAAATAAACCAATTAATTCCTATGGCTAATGAACTTTGTCGTTTGGCATTAACATCACCAGTTACCACAGCTTCAAATGAACTATGTTTCAGCAAGCTAAAATTAATCAAAAACCATTTAAGAACTACTATGACCAGTTCCCGATTAAATGATTTGATTATACTTGATTCTGAGAAAGACATTTTAGATAATATTGAAATGACAAATATGATACAAATATGGCATCGTTAAAAGAAAGAAGAATTTCGGTGTAATATATAATTATTATATATATAATTTTTTTATAATTTTTGTATTTGGAATGCACATTCTGACAATCTTAAATGATATTTTGTAAAATGTAATATATTATAATACTTATTTGTTATAAAAAATAGTTATTGTTTTATGATGCTCATTTAAAATCAAAATAGATAGAGATACTAAAAAATCAGCTTCGATCAAAAACTCTAAGTAAAAACTAAAAAGGCAATATTGTTGGTAAATAGTGATTTAAATAATTGAAAAATGTCTCTAGGATTTTGTTTATTCTTTATCATATGATACAAAAACATTATTAGTTTTATTGTTTTATTTATAAACGGTTTGACGAATTTTTACTCTGGAACAATATCATAATTAATAGTGAATATTGAAAAATATGTATAAAAGCATGCATTTATCAAGATTTTATAATAAGTTTTTGCTCCAACATAGTATGGAATTGTCGAAACAAAAACTTGACATTTTGAGTGTCGCAAAATTTTTTTTTTAGTGTCTTATAATTATGCATGAATTTCAGTCGTCACTTTCGTTAACCACGACCCCTCACAAATATTAGCTAACGCCGGCCCTAAGTAATGCTTTAGATCGTAGAATCGTACGGCGTCCGCGTCCGTGGAGGTAGAACGAACAGAATTCCTTCTGTTGGGGAGTATGGGGACTATAAGGAAATCTGTAATTATATTATGTACCGATGGAACAAACAAAAGTACCTTCTCTTTACTGATTTAAAATCCAAGACCGTGATTACAGGAGTTGCGCTTATCACTAGTCGGTTGACTTTTGTTTACGTCGTAATTTAGGTTATTGAGAAATTGTTATTTTTTTGGCCGTGCGTGTTTTTCCGGCTAAATAATAAATCGGCGCTTTTCAGACATTCATTTTTAATAATACAAATAATATCTCATCAAATTCGTGACCGTGAAATCAAAAAGTTAAGTTTTTCTTGGTTTCATCCATGTGCTTTGTACAGTACTCGGCGAGATTGCAGTAGACATTATTATGTATGTATTTTAAGCATAATATACCTTTAAAAAATACGACACGCAATGGCAATGCCTAACCACCCAACTGTTCTATAGATGACTGCCACGAGAAAACTTACACCTCAAAACACAATCATCGGTCTACGGGATACCGGAATACAGGTGTCGTATACATTCCAAGACTGACAGGCAACCCACGTCCATTGATCGAGTTCTCTTCTCTAAGTTCCAACTGCGTACAATACAAACTGTCTACTGATTAGGCTAACTTCAATACCTGACGTGTGACAATTATTGGTCTCGTTTTAAAAATGCACAAGTGTATAGTGTGCGGCAATACATCTAATAACACCAGTCACCAATGTCAACCGTCAAGGAGTTATTTATCATGGGTGAGTATCAATATGTTCTAGAAATTTAATCGCTCAGACTGTTGTGAAAAAAACGCACATGGATTTTTGAATCATATTATTGACATGGTTCATTATCCTGGTGTGGGATACTGTGAAATAATTTTCAACCTGCTTAGCTTAGTAATTTATACTTTGTGTTCCCAACCTAACATTAGCAATTTATGGTATTGATTGATATTTGTTTTAATATAGAATTCCCATGAATGCATACATGAGAAGGAAATGGCTTCAAGTTTTTGGAATTGATCTTTGTCATGATTCGCAACGTATATGTAGTGATCATTTTTAGAAAAAAACCATAAGCCAGGAAAAAAGCCATTTTTATTTTCAAATGCTGTTCCCCAACCTTATGAACGAAATGGTTTTCCTTCTAAGTAATACTTCTGGATCTCTATAATTTTAATTTTAATATTCAACAGTTTTTTATTTTTATATAGTTATGCTAGTCAAATTAATGATGTTGAAACTGGAAATAATGTAACTTTACCATTGGAACAAAATATTATAAAGTGAGTTAATGAAAATAGTATAAGACTAGATTTTTTTTTATTTGAAAATCTAAAAATTTGGCTTACCTATTATGATAAAAGTGATTGCATAGAATCTGAATTTTACAGAGAGGAACATATTGGAAATGCTGTTGTAAATGATTTTAAATCACCAAGACGGTCATCTAGACTTACTAGAAACAATGAGGATATGAGTAATAAAAATATGCTGGTCAGTGAATAAGTATTAATATTTTTAATAAGTATTGTCAATACAGTCTGATATCTTTATCTTTTTTATGATTTTCCATGCTTTCCTTATTGGTAGGGCATTGGTCTTCAACGTCCTGGATTCTCTTTTTTGTAATTTAGTGCTTCTAATAAGACATCAGTATTATTCTTGTCCATTTATATTTATAAAATAGTTATCTGTGTTCTTATGGTGTTCTTTTTTTTTTACGATTATGCGGTATTTAAGTGAGTTTTTTATTTTTGTTATATTATGTACACATAATTTGTTAAAAAATTGATCTATTGTAATCTATGGTAAGAACATTATCTGTGTTCGTATGTTGGTTACACAGATAACAAATGTTCGTGTGGCATCCTTTTAATTGATTCCTATTTTTCTTATAGATTAAAACTACCTACAAAATACAGATATTATAAAGAATAGTATAAATAGTAGCGTTCCATAATTTTAAATTAAACATTCAGAAAATAAATGATTTTTTGAGTGCATATTTGAACATTTTAATGCATACTGTATATTAATATATTTATGCATTTTTAAGATTTTTTAGCGCCTTTATAGTTGGTTATTAATGCATACAAATCCGTGCTCCAGTTATAAGTATTTCTAACTTTGACAAATGAATGTGGAAACACTCCATATAATATTATGCTTATGTAATTCAAAATGTATGTTTTAGGTTAAAAAATCCTAAAATGGCTTATGGTATAATATATATATGTGGGATTATATTATCTGTTATCTATTGTTTGCATTATCTATTGTATTGTATTAAGTTATTGTGTCTTCCGGTCAGTGTCGAGTGAACCGTGATTGTGAGTAGGTACTGAGTAGGTTAAGACGTTTCAGTAATATAGTTCTTTTAAAACCAAACATTGTTGTGTTAACCGTTTATGTTACAAACCTTCAACCACAACTTGAAGTTAATACAACATTGTATTAACTTCCACATATAAGTTAAAAAATATTGTTTTGTAACAAGTTAATATTATGTAAATAAATTTATTTCAAAAACATTTATTTTCTGAAATAACGAGTGTCCTAAGTTATATGGAAAATCCTATATATTAGTTACTTATTAAAATAGCTTATATTTTAGTTATATTTTATTTTATAGATTGCTGAAAAGAGAGAGCTTGTATTACAACTAAGAAAAACCATGGCAGAAACTAAAAAAAATCGTCAACACAGACTCCAGACTCAGAACCATCCGGAATTTAACGATTATTTTTTTTTATTATAATTTATATTCATAATTTATTATTATTATTTTTTAATTTAAATATTTATTCATATATGAATTATTCTGGACATTGCAGAGTTTTGGCCACCTGCATAATTTTTATTCTTATATTTTGATTTTGATCGCTTGAATTGTTCTGTATAATCATAAATGTATAATTTTTTTTATAATCACAAATGTATAATTTTTAATAAATATATAATGTATTATTAATCGTACATTTTTATATAAATTATTGGTTAACGAAAATACAAAATTTAAGGGGCGGGCGTTAACTAAACTTGAGCTGCGGGAGAGTTGCCATCCTGGCAGGGGTCAACAAGACCAGTACCAAAAAATCCATAAATTAAGAAATATGGCTCGAAAATCAAATCGACTAAATTTTGCAAAAATATGTAACATAAAATTACAGATTTGGATTAGTTATAACATAAAATAAATTTCAAATTTGTATCTCGTTGACATTTTTTTTTCATTTAAACATACTAAACTATATTATGTAAAATATCGTATGAATATATTTTTATTTATTTATTAATTCTAACATATTATACATTCTATCATACATTTTAGATGAGTGGGGTACAACAGTTTTTATTTTATATCTAAAATAGTAGAATTTGAGTTACCTATAAAAAAAAAAAAGGAAGCCACACTGTATCTAAAAGTAAAATATTTGTACACATTTATTATCGGTCTAATATTTGTTATTAATTATAAATCAAAAATTTTCAGAATTTATAAAAAATAAAACGTTTGATTTTGTGAATATTTTATTTTTATGGGCCCAATGTATGAGTAATAATATAACAAATGTGTGTAAAAATACCATTTAGTAAATAAATTATTAGTACCCACATTGTTTATCCAATAATATAAATCTAAAAAAAACTGATTTCCTATAAAGTATAAAATTTCTAATAGGTATTACTAACGCTGGGCAAGTTAATGATTTTTTTTAAGTTAAGTTAAAAAGTTAAAAGTCAATTTAATGATAGGTTAACTCAGTTGAGTTAAACGTTAAAACACACTTTTTGTTAACTTTTTATTAAATAAAAAATATTTAATTTGTTTATACAAGGCTAGCATACTTAATTATTTTCCAACATAAAACTAAATTAGAGACTATAATATTTATACTGAATACAGTATTTCCATATAAGTTAGATTTGAATAAATATGAATATACATTTTTAACTTTAAACAATTCACTGTAAATATTTTTTGACATGACAACGAAATAGACTGAAATAGTGAAATATAATAAAATTATAAATAAAATAACATAACTTACTTTTTAAAATGAAAAATTAATTTGTTAGGTAATTTCACGTTAATTAAAAAAGAAATTTAGTAAGTTAACAGTGAGATTAATTAAAAGCCAAAAGTAACTATTTAAGTTCAAAAGTAAAAATAAAATAAACTTTATAACCTTAACCGCTCGAAAAGAGTCAAAATGTTTTCAAAATCTAACGGTGTATAGAAAATGAAAACATAAACTTTTGTCAAGATGTGAACATGAAGTTGGAAACTAAAAATGTCCCTAAACAGTACATAACAAATCAAAATATTTTGAAAATTTTATCGTGTATATAAAATTCGAACATATAGACAACCAGTGAAATGTTCATGTATTTAAGGTCAGAGTTACAAAATTGAAATATAACAAAAAAGCCTGCGATGCCCTAGGCAATAATCTTTCCTTTAAATTCTATAAGAGGTAAATTCACTCTAATTTTTACTAACGGAACTATAAACATGATCTCCTGAGCTTAAAATGTGCTATGTTAGGAGCTTATTGTAAGACGGAAAAACGAATATCTGTGTAGCATCTTCTTAACTCTTAAGGATTGAGACTTTTTACCATTAATTAAAACATATATCATCATTTATATGACCATAACTATTATCATTTACGTCCATACCTCCTACAGCATGTACAGTTGAAAGATAATTTATTATACCTAGACTTTGCAGTTTTGCACTCGTATAAACATGGTTATAAGAACTACAATGACGGATCATAGACTATCTGGATTATGTATAGGTACTTAATATACATTCAAGATTTAAATTTAGTTCAAATTCTTTAGTTATATAATGTTTTAGATTCTGAACGGAGCGATGAATGTATTGGTTTTACAATAATGTGTGTTTTTTTTATATTTTTAATTTTTTAATTGTTGTGTCTGTGTACACGAAAGTAGTCGAAGTAATGCTTAGATTTTCAACTTCAGTATCTTGTTCGATGGGAAAGTGAATATTATTGATGCATTGCAGGGGAGATCAAAATTTAAAATCCCCAGTAATTATCAAATCGCCGAAAAAAAAAAAAAAAATAATAAGGAAAAACTCGAAGTTTTACGCAAAATCGATTTTTAACAACATTTTTTTCTTTTAAAATCTAAGATTTTAAAATGTAATACAAGATTCCTCATAAGTTTGTCTACCATTATCACAAAAAAAATATGTTTACAAGAAACTCAAATTACATTTTTATGAGCGTTTGAAATTCATATTTTTACAACATTTGATATTTACTCCATTTCAAATGTAGCGATTTTCTTATTTTGTTGTAACTAAAAAACGAATGACTGTAGATTTGAAATGTAATTTTCACTGAATGTTTCTATTAGCTTTTTCTGTACACCATACATTTTTGTAAATAATTTACTCTTTTTGAGCTGTTGACGGACATTGTCAGTTTTCAATTCTTTTAGTTTTTTTTTCTATAAATATCAGTACAATTTTATTTGTTGGGTAAAAAAGCATGAAAATTTAATGCAAGGCTCCTGATATATTGTTACAATAGCAGTTCAGAAATATTAAAAATTATACATAGGCACACATTTTTTTTATAAGCATTTAAGGTTCAATTTTTGACAATATTTATCAAATTTAAATTTAAAAGAGGTGCTCTGCAGTACAGTAGGTTACAAGGGGGTCACTGTATAATGGATGGAAGGTATTAAATTTGAATTCAATGATAGGTATATCATTGTATAAGAAAAACGATTCTGAGCGGAGACGGTACCTATGTCAGTCTAGGTATAAGACACATTATATATTTATTTATGGTATTAAAAAGAATTGACCTATAATAGGTAGGTACTTACCTATAATAAATTCTAAATTAATCATATGACAATATCCATTATGTACTTATAACGCGTTAAACATCAATAACAAACCGTGATACTATCATAGATATATAGTAATATACTTTAGAAGTTTCAAGTACCAACGAATAATATTATACAATCACAACGAAATAACTTAAATAGTTATTCTATATTTTTTAATATGTATTTTTGTCCAAATTTAAATTTAAAATGTCTGTAAAAAATAACTGTGTTCATATACTTTTTAGATTTTTTGGTTACAGTATGAACTATTTATGAGAATCATTGTTTTAAATTTGTAATCCTTAGCTATGAAAACTGAACATTTTATAATTTATTAATTACAATAATTGATAATTTTCGATTAATTTTGATAAACTTGGTCAAAATTCGATCTTTAAATGCTTATAAAAAAAATTTGTGTCTATGTCTTTTTAATATTTTTCAATTGCTATTGTAACAATATATCAGGAGCCTTGTATTACATTTTTACAATTTTTAGCCCAACAAATAAAACTTTATTGATATTTATAGAAAAAAAAAACTAAAAAATATAGAAAGCTGTAAATGTCCGTAAACAGCTCAAAAAGAGTCAAAATATTTTCAAAATTGTATGGTGTATAGGAAATCCTAATTTAAACATTCAATAAAATTTTCATGTTTCTACTGTTATTCGTTTTTGAATTATAACAAAATAAGGAAATCGCTACATGAGAAATCGAGTGAATATCGAATGTTGTAAAAATTTGAATTTCAAATGCTCATAAAAATTTAATTCGACTTTCTTATAGACATTTTTTTTTTATAAAGGTATATAATCTTATAAGGAATCTTGTAGTACATTTTCAAACCTTAGATTTAAAAAGAAAAATTTTTACGAATTCTTAAGCAAAATAATTTGCTTATTTTCGTGATTTTTCCATATTTTGTCAATTTTTGAACTTTAAATGCTTATAAATAAAAATTGTGACGAAGGATTTTTAATATTTTTCATCTGCCTTTGAAACAATATACCTACTAGGAGCCTTCTATTAAATTTTCAAACTTTCGCAACCAACAAATTAATTTTATTGATATTTTTAGAAAAAAAAATGGAAAATGAAAATGTCTTTAAACAGTTCAAAATAAATCAAAATATTTTGAAAACGTTATCGTGTATAGAAAATGCAAATATAAACAACCAGTGAAAATTGCATGTATCTACGGTCATTTGTTTTAAAGTTACACGAAAAACCAAATTCAATTTTGTGAAAAATCGATTTTGTGTAAAAATTCCCGTTTTTTCTTAATTTTTCTTTACAAGATACTGTAGTTGATAATCGAAACATTATTTCGACTACTTATCGTGTGAACAGACACAAAAAAAAAAAAAAAAAACACACATCATTGTAAAATCAATACATTCATCGTTCTACTCAGAATCTAAAATCCTGAAAAATAATGTGACCCTTCTGGTCCAACTATATCTATATAATCTCGACAAAAACCCTTCGTAAGCTACGTGTAAAAATGGCCAAGTAAAAAAAAATTTAAGATCTATAAAGATGTGGTATCATAAATAAATGCTAAGTATATTGAATTTAATTAAACCTATTGTGTTTCAATATTGTATTTACTTGGCGAGGAATTATTTCTTAAAAGAAACAAAGTGTGATGAACAAAATAATTAAATGGCAAAGGACTTAAAATATCACTTATTATTATTTTAAAAATATTATTATTAATATTTATATACTATTCTAAATAATTCCTTGCCAAGTAAATACATTATAGTAACATAATAAGTTTACTTAAATTCAATATACTTAGCATTTATTCATTTTTTTTACTTAGCCATTTTTACACGTAGTTTACGAAGGGTTTTTGTTGAGATATCACTAATTTGCAAATAATGATAATGTAGATACGTCGGTGACGACGGCTACCGTGATTCTGAATTTAATATAAATTTCCATTAAAAAGTTCACAATTTTTCATTTATAACTTAATTTCTAAACGTACAATTTTTACAAAAGCACATTCTACACAATATTTTTGATGTTTTGGAGTTTACTAGGTAGTTAATTGATGCATTAGAAAATTAGTTATGTCGTATACAGGCACGGCACTAGAATTTTTTTCCAGGGGGGGCAGAGTGGGGCAAATATTTTTTTTACATGGGCTATATAACATAATATAGCTATTAGCTATATAGTACATACTTTGATATTGTATGCTCTAAACGTCTAAACATATAATATTTACAAACTTTTGAATAGTTAAAAATGTTTTAAGAATAATATCAAATATTTTTTTTGTACCTTATGTAATATGTAAGAAAATGTTTAATCACAGACCTAAGACCTTCAACAACTATATTCATAATGATAACATGATATACAAAAATAATAATTTCTTTATGAGCTAAATATTGATTTTTTATACAATATCTGTTTATGCACCATACAGTAAATGATTGAAAATCTTATAATATTGAAAAAGTTAACAAAAATGTATACAATTGCACTGATATCAGTAGGAATACAATTTGTTTTAAATAAAAACTTTTGATTACCTACCTTATATTTAACTAGTACCTACATTTTAAATTTTTAATTCAATACATTTTTAAATTGGTATTTGCATAGTAGTGTATGTATTGACTATTGAAGTACCTACTAACCTACTTTATATTTTTTGTTAAATTTTGGAGGTTAAAATAGTTCATATATATACATTAAAACATAGATACTTTAAGAAATCCTTTTTTATTAATTATCAAGTAATATGTGAACTAATTACCATGACGAATAAGATTATAAAAATAACAAAATAAGAAAATTGAATTAATTATTTAATTATTTTAAATAAGAAATTTGTCATGCTAATTACCAAACTAATATAAGTAGGTAGGTACGAATACCAACTCCTTACACAATAGTATTGTGTTAATCAAACATAAACATATTTAAAATAATAAGTCAACTAAAAATATTTTTAACTGTATTCAACAAACATTAATTATATCGTACATATTTTTCAGTGGGGGGGCTGGCGAGGGGGCTGATCTGTTTTCTGGGGGGGCTAGAGCCCCACCTTGCCCCCCCTTGGCACCGTGCCTGGTCGTATAACAAATTTGCCCGTATTTTACACAGTTTAAATAGGCAACTCTTGCTTCAATATTTTAATATACCTACACTGTTACTGTACGGTCGTACAGTTATTTTTTTTTTTTTACTTAGCTCGCGTCACGACCGTGAGGCTGGATAATGAAGATAATAAATAATAAAAAACGCTCGGCCCTTATAGCCAATCGAAATAAATTATTATTAAGCTATTTGAGCTGAACTCGTATAAATAATATGTGGCAATTCTGGCCCAACAAAATAATAATAATAAATTATAGGCCCAACACTCAACAATATATAATAATAAATAATAATGAAAAAACTCAGTTTGTGGAGCGAAGACTAGCTAGCTGGTCCTGTGCTAAAATTAAAATACAATATGCCGTACGCTTAGTGCACACAAAATATAATAATAGGTACCGATCCTATGGATGTATAATGCAAAACGGCGTTGCGCCACAATTTGAGTAGCAATTAATACAATATAAAAAACCCCTTCTGGCGCTCACAATAATAAAACTAAAAACACAATAATACATTTTACTATTTGAGTATAGTAATAATAAAACTCACAGATAGCGGAGAACAGACTGGCCGGCTGGTCTTGGGTTTATAAGAAAAATTACACACGACGATAGAAAACACAATAATTTAACGATTTGTGCTCATGTGTTCATAGAGATATAACTAGCGTTGCGCATATTACAATAATAATAATAATAATGATATCTAACCCTGGCGAATTGAGACTGTTGCAATAATAATATTCACGAATAAATTTAAAAAGAGCGGCGGTTCGCGGCCTCGACAATAGGTAGGTAATAATTTTAGTGGCGGTTCGCGCCCATAATAATAATACTTTTAGTGGCGATTTGCGTGTGCCCACGAAATTATATTATTATTAACGACAGATAATAAACTTTATTATATTTAATTTCTCGCCTATGGCGAATACACGCCTAGTGCGTTTCACAACTAGGTAATCAATAACAGGGGCGGCTCGTCAAGCGAGACTTTGAGACTGCGTCTCCCCTTAAAAATAAACTAGCTACTTGTAAATAATATTATAATTAATTAAAAATAATAATGTATAGAAATATTTTCATTTGTATTTAAAATATAGTTTTCATTGTTTATTATTATATTAAATTGAAAGTCACAAAATCGAAAACCTATTAATAGCTATCTCGATACTCGATAGAAATACTATTTTAGTCATTACGGCTCATTACGAAGGTCGCCGGTTCAGTGAAACTGAATCCCGTCAGTTGCAAACGTAACATGTAATGGCATGGCTGGTTGGTCGGAGGGAGCCGGGGAGAATAGGCTGCGTATCATAGACGCTTTTGAACCTGGGTTCACGATAGTAATTGCCGTGCCACTGCTCCTTGTATACCCGTATTTAACTAGCTTTAGACGTTTTATTCACTGTTTATTAATTATTTAATAATTATTATACGTATATTATCCATCTAACAATCTAACATTTATTATTATATTTTATATTTTTATAAGTATTACAGGATTTTTTCGTATTTTAAAATGCAAAAAGAAAATATAATAGAATTTTTACTAACCAGTGGTTTTAATGCCTTAACATATGAATATAATTATAAATATAATTTTTTCAATAAAAAGGTTTTTCTTATTCGTTGTTATATGGAATTTATGTTATATAATTTAAGTCTCCCCAGAATACTTACTCACGAGCCGCTACTGATCAATAATAGCTCGCGGCGCGGACCTCGGATTGACGATTTGGGCTGGCATTTGTCGTATATTGTAGACAGTCGTCGAGATATTATTATTTAATATAATATACAGGGCTCGGAAGTTGTGGCAAATGCATATTTTTTTTGGTTTGTCCTAGAACACCCAAAGTAAGATACAAATATGTTTCACACTTATCTGATGTCATACACGAAATTTTATTTTGCCATTTTTTGCATATTTATGATTTTTATTGCTATTTTGCCATTTTAAGGTTTTTAGTGCTATTTTTGGGTATATTATCAGATAATTTGGAAAATAACCACATTTATAGTTGAAAATAATGATTTTATTTGGTTATATTTTTAAATTTTATTTGGTTATATTTTTTATAATTATATAACGGTATAGAAATTGGCAAATGTAATTACTAATTATTAATAAATAATAACGTTTAATTTTTTTTGGTAATGAATAATAATTAATAAAATTATAAGATTTAATTTTTCTTTTGTAATAAATTTATAATTATAATTTTTTCAAGTTAAATGCATATTTTTTGATTTTTCGTGCTATTTATAGCTCATATTTTAGAGTTTTTTAGTGCTTATTAAGGAGCTAAAAATTACCATTTTTAGTGCCACAACTTCCGAGCCCTGATAATATATAATATGTAATAGAGGTGGGAACATTTTAAATTGTAAACTATTGACATAGGTCAGTGAAGCAATATGTGCTGAGGCAGCAATAAGATATTAAAATAATATAACACCGCCGTACGCGCAGACGCGGGTAGTCCCGTTGTCGCTGAGTGATTCGGCGAGGACGTAGGTACGACGGTTGTACGTGTGAAATGTCGATCGCAGTAAGGGCTAGGCAATCTGAATTTGCTAAGTGATTTATTTATGTTTGATTTAATTTAATAAAAGTGTTAGGCACGGGACACCGTACACTTAGTGGGCCCCCTTTCAACTTAAACTACAAAATAATTGTATATTACAATATATTAACGACTTTGTATTATTATTGTATAATTTTTTACTGCTGTACAAAAAATATACATGTATATGCAGGTGTATCTTATGTCATTTTGCGAGGGGTTTTTTTTAACAATTATGGATCGATGATATGGAATTTCGTTGAAACAAAAAAAGATACGTGTTTCTTTATTTTTAACAGGCAATTTTCCAACCAAACATTTTCAAAATTTTAGATTCTGAGTGGAACGATGAATGTATCGATTTTACAATTATGTGTATTTTTTTTTTTTTTTTGTGTCTGTGTACGATTAGTAGTCGAAATAATGCTTCGGTTTTCATCTTCAGTATCTTGTTCGATGGGAAAGTGATTCTAGTTGGTACTTTTGGGAGTGGAAAAGTTTTCAAAAGCGCACGGAAAAACAAAATACAAATTAAGGGAAACCCGGGAATTTTTTACTCAAAATCTTGGTTTTTAGTGTAACTCTAAGACAAATGAACATATATACATGAAATTTTCACTGGTGGTTTATGTTTGCATTTTCTATACATGATAATATTTTCAAAATATTTTAATTTATTTTGAACTGTTTAGGGACGTTTTCAGTTTCCAATTTTATTAGTTTTTTTTTCTATGAACGTCAATATAACTTTATTTGTCGAGTAAAAATACTTGAAAATTACAAAGCTCCTACAATAAATTGTTACATTGAAATTTGAAAAATATTAAAAACCCTTGGTCACAGTTTTTTTTATAAGCATTTAAAGTTCAAATCTTGACAAAACATGGTGTCGTATATTGTTGACAGTCGTCAAGATATTATTATTTAATATATATGTATATGTAATAGAGGTGGGAACATTTTAAATAATTGTAAACTATTGACATAGGTCAGTGAAGCCAGGCGCGGATCTAGAACATATTTACGAGGGGGGCCATCTTAATTTCTGCCTAAGTCTGATAAAAACATTGCAGGTACATACTATGTAAGCTAATAGGCAAATATTATTATTTAAGCCCAGTTTATCAGTACAATAAAATATATAAAATAATTTAATAAGTTAAATAAATGGTTTAATTAATAATGATACGTAATACATATATAATAAATAATAATTAATAATAAAATATAACAAATATTAAAAAATGATCACAGAACAAAATTCTTTCGTCTTTTAAATAATTAGATAAGTAATATAAATGGTTTAATATCGATTAGATTAGATTAGCTTTTTGACGGCGACCGGTAAGAACACGGACACGGCCGAAACGCTATCGGCAAAACAATACATTTTATCGGCTGCCGAAAATAGATATAATAGAAAATCCACCAGTCAACGGGGGGGCATGGCCCCTTGCCCCCCCTTGGATCCGCGCCTGGGGGAAGCAATATGTGCTGAGGCAGCAATAAGATATTACTATAATATAAGGCGCGGGTAGTCCCGTTGTCGCAGAGTGATTCGGAGGGGGACGTAGGTACGACGGTTGTACGTGTCGCAGAGTCGGACTGGCGAGGACCGAGGACCTCAAAAAATGATTCCGAGTAATGCGTTTTGTCTATGTTGTGCGTGGGCCAGAGAGAGAAAACAAATAGTGCTGTGACATCCTCTTAAATAATATTATAATATTATATTTATACGGACGTATGCGTATGACTTGGTATTATTTCGCATTATAACTGATTTTAACTGAATTATTATAATTATTGTACTCTTGCACAATTTGAACCGGTGTTTTTCTTTATAATGTTTGATGTCACAGAAGGTGGTGTAGCCAGTATAGGGGCTACGCCCAAGTGGCGTAATTTGGAGGTTGGATAGGAGGGATTTCCCCTGTCTGATAATAAAAACAGTCTGATGGGTCTCTTGTCAATGACAATAACAGTAAATTTACTTAGGACTTGCAGAAAATGTCTTAGCATTTAAGAATATACTCAATATAATTTCTATATTGAAAATATAGTAAAACCAGTTAATATATCAAATGATTGAATTTCAGTTAGGTAGGTACGTATTTAGTTATTTGTGGCTATAATATGGCTGTATGATAAATATTTAAGATGGCAATTGTATTGAAAAAAAAAGGTTCTATGTGACTATGTAGGTACATGAAAATTGTATTGCTAGCGAAGCGAGTTTTTTTTTGGGCTAATTAAAACATTTGCCATTTGCTTGTTGAGGGGCCCTTGTTTCCAAATCGCGGACTTCGCTTTTTGAGCCAGTCCGACACTGTACGTGTGAAAAGTCGATCGTATAGTACGGGCTAGGCAATCCGAATTCGCTTAAGTGTTTTATTTATGTTCAGTGCCGCTCTAACCACCAATAACGCCCTAGGGCAACAATATTTGACACCCCTCACCCTCCCACCAAAAAATCTCGACTTCGCATTTTTAGCTTATAATTAACCACATACCTTAAATATGTTTAATACTTATTAATTAAAGGTTCCTACTTATTTTTTTAAATATTATTATTGGGATCATATTTATTTTGTTTATATTTGAACACCGATTTCATTATTCTGGGAACACTCGTACATTACAGAAAGAAAATATATATAACTATTTTCACAAATTAGTACCTAGATTTCATTATAAATCATACATTCTGCGTTTCTGCGTGTGTAATAACAGTGTAGTATAACAATCAACATTGTAAATTGCACAAGTGAATATAAGTGATTATAAAATTCAAAGGTGGGCATTAACTAGTTGAAAAGTTAAAGTTCAGTTAAAAAGTTAATTTTTTTTAACTTTTTAACTTAACTAGTTAGTTTATTTTCTAATCAACTTATGAACTTAAATAGTTTAATTTACAATTGAAATAACTTAGCTTTTCTCAGTTGATTTAAAAAAATCCATTAAGTTAAAACATTTTGAAATTGTTCGTTTATACTTAAATATTACGGATTTCGAACGCTCATAAAAATTTAATTTGACTTTCTTATAGACATTTTTTTTTTGATAAAGGTAGATAATCTTATAAGGAATCTTGTATTACATTTTCAAATCTTAGATTTAAAAAGAAAAATTTTTACAAATTCTTAACTCAAAATAATTTGCTAATTTTCGTGATTTTTCCATATTTTGTCAATTTTTGAATATTAAATGCTTATAAAAATAATTGTGACTAAGGATTTTTAATATTTTTCATTTGCCTTTGAAACAATATACTAATAGCCCTCTATTTAATTTTCAAGCTTTTTTAACCAACAAATACAATTTTATTGATATTTAAAAAAAAAAACTAAAAATAAATGGAAAATGAAAATGTCCCTAAACAGTTCAAAATTAATCAAAATATTTTGAAAATGTTATCGTGTATACAAAATGTAAATATAAACAACCAGTAAAAATTTCTTGTATATACGTTCATTTCTTTTAGAGTTACACCAAAAATCAAAATCGATTTTTTGGAAAACAGATTTTGCGTAAAAATTCCCGTTTTTCCTTAATTTTTATGTTGTTTTTCCCGGTGCTTGTGAAAACTACTGGGAAATTTTGACCCCTCCCCCCACCCCAAAGTACCAACTAGATTCACTTTCCTATCAGAAAAGATACTGTTGAAGAAAATCCAAGCACTTTTACTGTCCTAAAACGTGATGACAGACACAAAAATAAAAAAAGGTACTACTAGGTACCAAAGATATGAATTAGTTTAGTTTATAAGTATATTACAATATAGTATACAGTATATTACTTAATTATTGTAATGATGTATATACATATTTAAAATATATTTCATGTGCTTAAATAAATTACTATTGTAATCTTAATAATCTTATAAATTATAAGTATTAATATTTTTATTTGTTTTTATGAATATTCAATAGGTATATTATTATTGAAGTTATGTCGCATTAAGATTTAACACATTATTTACATAATTGTATACCTACTTAATAGTATACAATTTGATAGATACTCATCTTTGATATTACAGTATAAACAAAAAAATAATACCTAAAATAAGAACACCAAATTTTTCTTTTTATCATCCATTTCTAGTACGCCCCCTAAATTCATAATACTTTAGACGCCCTAGGGCACTTGCCCTATTTGCCCCCCCCCCCTTGGGACGGCTATGTTTATGTTTATTATATAAAGTGTTTCCGACCTAAAAACCCTAGTTGAGTATTATTTCAAAGTCTTCTTAGTTCTTACAATCTTACCTTTAATATCGGAACAGTGCTCAGACCCACACACCTATATAGTCAATGCGAGGTTTATTACAAACTGAACAGTGCTCCGGTTGTGGCGTCGTATAATAGTCATTCCGATTTAGGAAACGGACGAAGAACTGACAAAAAGCATACCATCGTACGCCTCAAAGGTTAACAGTGCTAATCTGAATTTATTCTAGAGACAGTCATTAGCCTAGAGCTGTAGTGGCCAGTGGCCGTGGCGTGGGTATTAAAAAGATGTAAGCAGTGAAATTTTTTTCAAAAGTGATTAGAATATAGGTGTACTATACCTAAATACCTAATTATAAATTATGTATAAAAAAATGTTATCCTTTTAAAATTTTTAATATTTTTAAAAATATACTAGTTGTACAAATCAAATTCGAGAAAATAAAGAAATTGACGTATAAATACTTCAAAAGTCTATTATAGGCGAATGACAGTGACAGTGTACGTAAAAACGACTACAGTTTACAACGCGTCGGGCTACGTACTGGTCGCTCCTTGTTTCTCGCGTAAGCAAAATCAAATGTGCTTACAAACGCTAGTTAAATACGCGACCCCCACTATGGCATTATAGACTATTCGAAAACAACAGTAAGCAATTTCAGAGTGTGTTACACTTACACTGTATATCGTATTATGATTATGCAGTTAACATAATACAGAATGGATTAAAAATAGACCTACAATCGATGATTTTCTTAAAATAGTTGGTAATCAGTATAGACAGCGTACGACACAAATAAACAGTAACAAAAACCACTACCAGATATAACTTAAATATTTTATAAATAAAATTAAAATTTTAAAAATCATATGTTATGTACCTATTAGTCGTGATTGATCAAATTTCTTTTTTCTTTAATTTAAAGTGTAAGCATTACTTACAGTGCTTACATGCACGCTACGCCCCTGGCCTAGAGCGTATACCTAAGGTATAAAGTTGGTTTACCGCGTATTATCCGATACGGGTGATATAACTCGTTCAATTTTAAATTTCCCGCCCTAATTGGATGCTAGTTTCGGAAACCATAACGAAAAATCGCCACATGGCGCGTTAGTATCGAGGGACATTTGTTGTGGAACTGAGAATGCATCGACTGATATCAATATAGGCAAGCAAAATTCGACATTTTCATAATTATTAATATTGTGATTATTACGATATTAATTATTGTTAGACGTAATTGGTAGGTTCGTGCGTAACACGCTCACACGACTCGTGACTTAAAATATATTCCTATAGTATTTACTTGTTGTTACAGAATTCATACTATATTTCATATTATGGATTCTGATTTGAGAGATTTAGATCTTTACGGGATGCTTGGAATCAAACAGTCGGCTACTAAAAAAGTGGTAAGTCAATTTCTAATCACTCGTGACGTATTACTATTCATATTTGCTATTTCAATCAGATGAAAACGGCATATCGGAAGAAAGCACTACGATGGCATCCAGATAAAAATCCCGATAATCGCAATGCAGCTCAACTGTTCTTGCGGTTATCCAAAAATTAACTATTCTTACAGACACAGCAGCTCGAGTAAGATTTGTTGATTTAGCATTGTAAATTGTATTTATTTGTAAATGTTTTTTTCTTGTTTTTAGTTGGATTATGACAAGTCGGTAAATCTGCTGCAAAATTGCTCAAAAAGGACGCGATTCGGGTAAAGCGAAATTAATAAATGATATTTTAAAAAGAACTTAACATGAAAGATCAGTACAACGAGATACAGATAAAAGCGATTTCAAAGTAGGTAATTTTTTAATTTTTGTTTTTAAATTAATTGTTTTGTGTAGAAAGAAATGATGCTTTTAAGAAAAGAAAGTGACCTCAGGCACCGAGAAACTGAAAAAGAAGAGTCAGAGAGTCAAAGAAACAATCGGCTACTGAAAAAGTGGTAAGTCAATTTCTAATCACTCGTGACGTATTACTATTCATATTTGCTATTTCAATCAGATGAAAACGGCATATCGGAAGAAAGCACTACGATGGCATCCAAATAAGAATACCGATAATCCCAATGCAGCTCAACTGTTCTTGCGGTTATCCAAAATATTAACTATTATTACAGACACAGCAGCTCGAGTAAGATTTTTTGATTTAGCATTGTAAATTGTATTTATTTGTAAATGTTTTTTTCTTGTTTTTAGTTGGATTATGACAAGTCGGTAAATCTGCTGCAAAATTGCTCAAAAAAGGACGCGATTCGGGTAAAGCGAAATTAATAAATGATATTTTAAAAAGAACTAAACATGAAAGATCAGTACAACGAAATACAGATAAAAGCGATTTCAAAGTAGGTACCTAATTTTTTTTTTTTTTAATTTTTGTTTTTAAATTTATTGTTTTGTGTAGATTGAAATGATGCTTTTAAGAAAAGAAAGTGACCTCAGGCAGCGAGAAACTGAAAAAGAAAAAAAACGGTTCATTTATATTAAAATTAAAGTGGAAGAAAAACGGTGTACCTATATAATAAAGCTAACTTAACATCATTGTTTTCTAAGGTAATTTATAAACATTATATTTGAAACATATGTCTAATACATTATACAATATTATAGTACGGTGAACTATCATTTGTTGTGGTTCTGGAAAATTCTGTGGCTTTTGTGATGTACAAATCTAAGACTGCTGCCGTAAGTGATTTTAAATTAAATTAAGGTAACCTGCTAAACCTTTACAAGAAAATAGTAATTCAAACAATATAAATACAGAAGAACACTAGAAGAATTTGATTTGCATAGTTTATTATTAATATTTGTGGTAATTATGTCCATAATATGTAAATATGTATAAATAATTTTTTACTCCGCCTTAATTGACATTACCAAGTTATGAATGTATACCTGAAAAAAAACCCCAAAATATTATAGAAATGATTTCTGAAAAAAATATCGAACACAAGAGCAAATAAATGTGAAATTGTGAATGTACAACTATAGAAATGTAGGTAAATTTGATTATTTATACATGTTATTAGATTACTTATTATTTTATGATCCGTTCAATTTCTGTTCAATTATTTATATTATATTAAAATATAATTTTTAACTTAAAAACAGCACGAGAAGTAATTTATATAAGATACTACTGTATTGTATGTTGATTGATATGTTACAATTTTTATAATTAATATTTTACTTAAATATTAAGCACTTATAATAGATTACTTATAGTTATGGTACCTAATGAATATTTGATGCTTTATAATCATTTAAAACCAAATTTATATCCAAAAACTGTAATGATTGATTATGAAAAACCTACTATTAATGCACTTAAACAGAATTTGATGAAACGGACATGATGACATTTTTTTAGAGGTCGAATCGTCCCTAGCGTGTTATATTTTTTTATATTAATTAATACTATAATTTCAAAATCATGATTATAATTATATGTATATTATTTTAGTGTACATATTACATCGATGCGAAATTGTGTTATAATACTTACTACTTTGTATATATGTTATTTACCTACTTTATGATGATATCTAATAATATAATTTAATATTTAATAAGAATGTTTGATTGACATTTAAAATACCTATAACAATGTAAATATGTTTATGTATAATGTAATGGTAGTTCGTATTATTATATAAATAATACATCTGTGTGAATTAGAACTTATCGGGAACGTAGTTCCTTTTTCTTGTTTAGGAACGTACTGAAATTTCGTTCACTTCTTAGAGGAACATGAACGATTATTTTCGTTCCTTTCTTCGTTCATTTATTTTTAAATAAAAGTAATTAAATCATTTTTAAAACTAAAAGGAAAAAAATGTTTAGCCTCTATTAAAATTTAGTAACTAATATGAAGAGCTATAAAAATAAACCTGTATACGATATTATTGATAATGTTTACAAAATATAAATTCTGTATTTCTGTAGCAGAGGTTTATTTATACAGCTTATTAATTATATAAGTTAAAACTATTACTAAATGTCTAAATAACAATGTGTAATGTTTAAAATTTTAAAATTAAAACTATTATAATATAAACATGTACGATGTACCTATATATTTTTATTTTATTTTAAGTCACATTAAAAAGGAACGAGGAAAGGAACTAATTCCTATCTTCAAGGCAAGAATGGTAAAGGATTTAGTTCCTTTTTTAAAGGAACTTTCTAAGCACTGTAACTCCATCTCATCCTGATCCAATATGTCTAAAATCCTTTTTCTGGGGGGGCTAGATAAATAAATCGACATATAAAGGCGCGGTGGTATACCGCACGACCCACCATAAGTTAATTTTATGTTTGTTTAGAAAAAAATTTTTTTGAGCTTATGTGCTAAGCGTATATCCCTAGAAAAAAATTACCAATACATCACTGTCAATACCTACATTTTTATTTGGTAATTTCAAATATTTTTTCCACAGCTACATCATTAACGGGCACATATGTTCTATCTTTATGATTAATCGTACCTAATCTTATTTTATTTTTTTTAATATTATAAAAAAGCCTCGGCAGCGTGGCCATTGGCTGACATTTGATAATAATTGTTTACATAATATTAGTTATTACAATAATCTTTGTTTTTACATATTATTATTCATTAGTTATTTACAATTAATGTTCAATTTATATTTCTTTTATGAAACTTAGTGTCTGTTTGATGGTTGACAAGTTAGTTTTATTTTTATAATCTTTGATTTTCAAAAAAAATCTCCTGCATAACACTTGTGTGAATGGCAAAATTAATATACATTTGTAAAGTATTCATAAGTTACAAAACAAATTTAATTAACTATCACCATTTGCATGAAATATTATTTTGTTTGTATTAATTTACTAATTCAATTTAAACAAATTAAATAAGAGACTCATCTAAAAAAAATACTGGACGATGCATAGGAATAGAGATGTGAGTTTGTATTATACTATATACAGTAGTATACAATTATATTATACAAGGTATAAAATGATTTTAATACAGATTGTATATAAAAAAAAAACATATTAGTCAATTTTATTAGAAAATTAATTTAATTTTTAAGAAATAATTCACTATGGATTGTAATTACATTACAATTAACAACAGTATAAATATTAACAATAATTTATTTTGCTATGTATATTTATGCACTATATTTTTATGTCAGTGAAGCAGTAACAGATTAAGAAATTATAATAAAATTTCAGAATTATTTTAACATAATTTTTCTATAAAGTAAATTATATTTATTTATACATGACTGCTAGTTCAGAATTCAGAATGACGTAGTCCATATCTACTCCCTCAATCCTAACTCAAATCAATAATGTCATTACAATTATTTTTATTCAATTAAGGACTTCTTAACTTAGGCCAATTTGAACCAGAAGTATAACTATCTTTTTAAAGATGGATATATTCTGTTAAGTGTAAGTCAAATTTACTAAACAACAACAAATGGTCCTGAAAGACATGAGTTATAAATAAATGTAATATTATTTTTCACTCATGAACAATTACCAAAAAACTGTATGTGTAGTTCAGGGTTGCCATTTGACCTGTATTTCTCAGGACAGTCCAGTTTTCAACAAATCTGTTCCGTGTCCTGTCTTAATAACCAACGGGACGCAATATGTCCCGTATATGAGTTTTTCTAAAAATAATACACAAAAATTAATTTATTATATTATCTTACATCAAATTTGTTTATAGGAACATAAATGTAATAAATATATAATTAAAAAACCAAAACTTTAAAAGTAAGAGGCTTTGTTTATATTGTTAATATGTTACACCTAAAATTATTTGCATACATAATAAAAAAGAGCCATATTTATATTATATTTTATTTCATTGGAATGTTAATGAAGTAAACTTAATGATACCAACAAAAAAATGTGAGTCCGGTATTTTGATACTGAAAGGTGGTAACCTTGGTGTAGTTGATAGAAACATTATTAAAAAGTAGTTGAGTTGGTATTTTTATTTTTTTTTAATTGTTAATTGTTACGTCAAGAACACTCACAATAGTGTTGCATAAATGTTGCTGATTAATTTATATTATAATTGAAATAAGAAGTGTATGCCATAATGTTAAGCAGTTTGTTCTAGTTAATTTGATCAAAGAGATAGCTTTATTAGTGGAAGATGTAATTTGAAATGTTATACAAAAGTCAAAATGCTATGTAACTAACATATACCTTGATACTGTAGTCAATCATTGTAATTGTATTATTGTTAGATGTAACTTTTATAGGCAACAATAATAGTGAGCAGCTGGCCAGTTCCTGCACTCCACGGTACTGTGAGTTGTCTTATTATATTATCATTGTATTAGTTAGTTAAGCATACTCAGAGTGAGTTAAATTATTATTAGTATTATTATATACCTAATTGTTGTCTGTTATTAATTGAAGTGAATCCATTTAATTATACTGTTAATTATCATATTATATTGTATATTTTGTTACCATATATTATTGTTATAATATTTGGTTGTAAAAGTTGTAATCTGTCTTACCCACCCCCTTGTTCACTGCAAGCAAACCCTCCGTTTGGAAGTAATGTTGTGTGCAAACAGAGTTTCTTTTCATACAGTCCATTATTTTTTAGAAAGCTAGGTGTCGGGGAACCTCTCACATTGCATGATAGCCCCCGGCCGTACAATTATATATAAAGTAAACAATTCAGATTAACCTATGCCAATAATTAAGGTGTACAACTTATTAGTTTGTACCTATATGACATTTTAAATGTTCAAATGTTTGCATACTCCAATAGAATTGTATTTTGTATCAAGTTGCAACTTACTCACAATGTTCCAAAATACAGATATACATAACAATCAGATTAATAAAGACAAATTCTAAAAGAATTTTTTGTTTCTAAAAACAAATGTAATTAATAACTGTATATTATCATATTTATCAATTAGGTATGGGATTTGTTAAAATGACAGTAAATAAAGAAAACTAATAATTTCAATGTAATTCAACCAAGTTCTGATATTCAATAAATTAAAATAATAATAAAAAGGTGAACAAGTGGGTAACCCTTTACTATACATTACATGTGTGGGCGGTGGCTGGTTGGTCAGTATTATGGATGTGTAAAGTAGTTTAGTTTAATGATATAAAATCATTTTATACAAAAAAAAAAAACCGATTCTGAGCGAATAGCCAAAGGCTGTCAGCCTATATTACAATATAAGTACCTATATTTTATGGTATTGCTGTTAAAGTAATTAATTCTACTTTTTGTAAAACAGTAAATTGAATTATTTTTTACCAAAAACAATTCATTTTATATAATTTAAAAGCTTTGAGTAGGTACAGTATGAAATACTTATGAAAAGCCTAGAAATCTGTTAACCATTGACTATTGAACATTTTATACATTTTTTACATTTTTAACTCCAAAATAATTTGCAAATTGTTGATGAATTTTGTCAAAAATAGTGACCAGGTATCTTTTATATTTTTGAACAGATATCATAGAAACTATACGGACCCTGGTATTACATTTTCAAACTCTTTGACATGGCAAAGAACTTTATAGACAATAATTATAAAAACAAACCTAGTCCAAAAAATTATAATGTCATCCCTATAACTATTTCAAAAAGAATAAATTTGTTTTAAAAGTTGTATGGTGTATAAAAAATGCTAATCAGAATATTCCGTGAAAAAATCATGTATCTATATACTATATTCCAAATAAGATCATGCATTTGCGGAGACCAGTTTTCGTCGGCGGCGGTCAGACATATGGCCAGATGCTGTCCCCACTACGGCGACGCATCAGTAGCTGCCACGGAACAAAGCCACACCCATGGACACTATTTGGCCGCCGCCTCATGATCTTATTTGGAATAAAGTCGAAGTCAATTTTTGTCAAAACTTTGGGTTAGTAAAAATAACCATTTTTCCTTAATTATATTTTTGTTTTTCCCTATGTATATAAAAACATCTGTGAATTTTCAATTTTTACCTGTTAAATGCATCCATTCAGAAAAGATACGGAAGTTCAAACAAGTTATATGTTTCTTTGCAATTTAAATAATATGTTGAGGCCTTCTGTGTTAATAAAATTGGATTATTGCTCAGCAAATTTGTATTACCTAAAAATTAAAACTTTGTTAATAATATGTCAGTGCAACATTTATTTTCTCTCCTTAAGCTATGAGCAACATGCAAATGTGAGTACAGTAGATCCAATTTTTTACTGTTAGCTTTAATATTAGAGTGATATAACATACTATTGTAATAAGGAACCTTATTGAGAAGCACTAAGCATTTATTTGTATTTTACTTTTAAAGCAAGCTATGGATATTTGAAGATTTTAACATACAATTATTTATTTATTCATTTATTTAGACGAAGAGGACTAAGCCCTTTCAATACAAATATAAGTCCAGGCATTAAAATGTATTTTATATTGTTTATTTTACTTCTCAATCCCAGACAAGTGGTTTGGATTATGTTTGAGACAGCCACTGGACATAATGTCTACTAATTCACTGAACCTTGTTTATAATCACTGATTGTGGAATGCTTGCCGCAGATTCTATGCCCGACAGAAGTTGGGTAATCAGTTAATTTGAAGATGTTAAGCTATTATTTTCATCTTTTTTGAAAATCTATATTTGTGAACAAATTAGCCAAATTAGACTGACCTCATATTATAAAGAAACATAAAAAGTAAATACAACTCGGAAACAATACTTACAAAATATGAAAATTAAGGAAATGTGGAGAGGCGATACTTCGGACGTTTCACTAACAAGAATACACTTATGCATGGCAATGTTTTACTAAAATGTACGAACAGAACTCTGTACGAATGTAGTATGCAGTCGAAATTCAAATAATCGAATGAGTGAATGACTCAAATGTTGGCGAACAATAAATATTAATATTATTATGTTTTCATTTGTTAACTGATAACAATAAATTATTACTATCTTAGTTCGTAGTACACTGTGATAAGCCAGAATGTTTAACTATCGGAGCCGAGGTGCTTCTGGCCCATAGATAATAGAAGAATGGATAGGCCATGTTAAATCATACAACGCAAGTGGTCGCGGTAAAAAGTTTAAAAGTTTCTTACCGAAGTCCGAATCATCGGCAACGCTGTGACGGTGAACGGTCACATAGATCCCTCGACAGCTAGATCTCGGTGACTAACTGACGCAATAGGATCTAATTGACGGGGGATTAAAACGACCACAGCGAGTTTATAAATTAATTTTAATTTTAATTACTAATTAGTATTATTATTTTTATTTATAAATTAAGTCGTAATTTTAAATTGTAATGGGTTTATGATTTGTACTTATTGTACTGCATAATGCATAGTAAGTACTACGTAGACAGTAACTAAACTATTTTATTTTATATAGAACAGTCCATAGACATATGTCTATGGAACAGTCGAACAGTGTTGTTGTGATCTAAGTACCTTTTTTATTATAAAAACTATTATATTAGTAAAGTAGGTATATTGATGTATGTACTAAGTAGGTACCTAAGTAGATTGTAGATATCGATATGTAATATTAATATAATATAATTATTTATTACCTACCTATTATGTCATTATGATAATATAATTGATTATAATTTATAACTGTGTGGCCAGGGACGGCCTGGGAGAAAAATTCAGGCCGGGAAAATTTATTACACCAGGCCACATTTCAATGTTTACGCTTTATGGCATTGGCGTTACTATAATATAAGGGTTATGTTTTATCCCCCCCCCAACATTACAAATTTATTTTATAATTATTTATTTACTTAACCTTTTAGACTTAAGTTTATATTATATGTAAGAGAACATAAAAAAAATAAATAGACTTTTAATCAGTATCAATATTTTTTATGAGACTTCATCTCAATTCAATTTCTAAGCCTAAAGGCCTAGTTACGCCTATATCTATGTATTCTCTTTAAACAATTAAAAAAAAAAGTTAAATTAACCATTTATTAAACATAATTATAATAATATATAAATAAGCAATATACTATGCTTGAAATTCTATATAACAAATCATAATTTATTTACGCCTAATAAACAAACCAAAAAGAATATAGAGTAATTAAGCTTATATAATTAGTTTTATGCTTTAAATATAAATAATAAGTTAACACATTTTAAACTTTTAAAGACATGATGAAAGAAGATTCCTTTTTTGTGACAGTAAATCAATTATATGATCATTACCAATATTTACCAACACTTCTTTTTCAACTGACATTAACATAAACGCTTCAGTATTTTCATTGATAAGTTTATTTATCAGCCGATTTTTTATATACTTTAAAGTAGAAAAAGATCGTTCACAGGCAACTTGGGTAACAGGCAGACACAATAAATACTTATAAGCAACTGTTAGTACTTGATAAGCGTTGCTATATAAATTATATTTTATCAGTAATTCGTAACAACACAGTGAACAGTTTCTACAACTATTACACTTAACTTCACTTATTTTCTCAGAGACACCTTCCAAATCATCCTAGTCATTTTTAAGTTCCCAATTCAATATTTCATATTCATCTGCAATCGACATTTTTAAAAATTCCCAGTTATTTGAAAAACTTATTAACTCTTCATGAATTTGATTGTAAACTTCATCTTCAGTTTTAAAGTTGGTAAATTTAATATTTATTTTACAAAGTTTTAAAAGCTTGATGTGGTCATTTTTTCTTATATGACTCTAATAACCGCACATTTCTGTTCGACAAATCTGGACCAATCTGCCCACTTTAAACAGGTTAAGACGGCACACTTTTTAACAGTGCCGTATCCAAACATCACCTCGGCGCAAGGATGTCTGAGATATAAACTATAATAATATAACCTTTATAATTTTGTTGTTTTATGGTTTTCTGCGTACACAATACACTGCAGCGAGTCACGAATGTTCTATATATTGATCGAGAAAGTATAGTATTATAGTAAACTGCAGTTCTTGTTCTGTGGTAGTTCCTAAATATAGTAACTATATAGTATAGACATTTGGGTGACTTAAGTTGTGCACCTAATACCTATTCAGTGAGCTTTTAACCATTGTTAATTGCTAGGTATAGTTTAATACTTGGCCTGCATTAGCGTATAATATTGTTATTAAGCAGTACCTATATAGATAATTTAAATGGTTGCTATTGGTGTGTTATGTATAATAACAAATACTTGGCAACATAATAATATAAATATATTATACCTGCATTAGTATTTAGTACTCATTTTCCAACTATCGTCATTGAGTTCAGACCTGCAGTAAAGTCCGTTTCTATTGATTAATACCTACGTGTCAACTGAAGATTATACGAACTAGTAATTAATACTCTATACACAAGTAACTACAAGTAAGGTACATTAATTATTTTATGTGACAGTAATATTGTAATTGTATGGATAATTATATAGAATTAGTACTTTTTAGCATAATCATAATTGTACTAAGTAGTAAATAGTAGGTATTTCATGATTACAATTTATAATATAATATTACCGAAAAAATAATCTTGAGTCCGAAACTCCGAACTAGGTATGTCTGCAGACCATATTTATCGATGAGCATTCTTGATTTTTTTGTACTTGGTTTACTAAATAACAATTAGATAAATTGGACTTGAAAATACCTAATACTTGGAAGAATGAAAAAAAATTTTGATTTTATTTAAAAAAATTGTTACAATATTATTCATATAGTTCAACACAAATATTGAAATATCTATTCTTCAACAGTTCAACACTGTTTAAAATGTATCTATTAGTTTCGTATTAAGTTATATGGATTTCCAATTCAATGTAATAATATAATGTATGAAAAATGTAATTTATTTAATGGTAATATTGTAATGATTATTATAATAATAATACAAATCTGAGCCATTATGAAAAATTAAGTTAGGACTATAATAATACGTATACAAAGTGGTAAATAATTAAATTTTTGATTTAACATATTATTTGAGTTTTATTACAATCAGTTTCTAAATAAAATGTTGTATTCATTTATTATTATTATTAAATTTAAATCTGTTTCTTTCTTATAATTTTCTTTATTTTATTTTCAGTTTTTTGTTTGTACTGAAGACTGAGGTTCATAAGATTGAAAAAAAAGTAATTATGCTGGAACAAAAAAATAACTCTGATGTAAGTATTCAATGTTATACACAATGTTACACATTTATAAAATTTTAATGCTTCTTTTATATATAATTTTCATAATATGTTATAAATAAGTTAAATTGTTCATTATTACATAATATTTAATCCAACATTCTAACCTGACGAAAACAATAATCAGCACCACAATTAAACGGTAGGAATATAGACAAGATACCTATGTGTCATTAGATTGCTATTTTCAACTAAATTCAGCCTGGATGAGCATAAGCATATATATATAGTGTATTAATTTACACAATTAGAGATAGAATAGTTTTTATTTATTATTCATGCAATATTAAGTGTTATTTAGTCTCTATATATTTATACATTTTAATCATCAATTTTTTTTAATTTGTATTATTTTAGCAAGTGTTAAATACTGTAAGATCGATTGTTTACCATTTAAATTATGTCAACTGGGTTAAGATGACACAAAAAATGATGGCTTTGCCAATAAATAATGTTAAACTACTCGATGACATAACAAATATAATATTTGATCGAGTATGTATATTGTGTATAAAATTAATATTGATTATAGTTCTAACTTCTAATTGAACTTGTATAATATTATCATTGCGTTTTATTTTATCTATTGCATTATCGTTATATCCATCTAGGCTTTAAAAAGACAAAATTATACACACATATACGCTCAGATGTGTACACGTTTGATCAATGACTCCAAGTTTAATAATCTTATTGCTACCGATACAGAAATAACATTTCAAAAAGTGTTATTAAAAAAATGTCACGATGTTTTTTATTCAAACTATCAAGAAGAATTGAATAAATTAAAAGATACAATGAAAAATGATAATATGGTAAATATAGTTATGTTGTCATATTATATTTTGTTATGACTTATGATTATTATCATCTATGGTTCTCAACATATTGTTAAAATACCTTTATACGTTTTATTTTTATTCCTAAATCCTGTATGAAATTATATGTAATTCTGAATTCAAAATAAGTTTACTAATTTTTAGAAGTTGGTTCAATAATACTGTCTTATGCATACTATTATTTGTTTACCAGGTACCGAAGAAGTGTTTATCCGGCGTTTTAAATAATTTTCTATTCAATTTCCAGAAAAGATCCATATGCAATTGCAGGTGTGTTTTGAATTAGTATTATTTAATTAACACTTTCGTTATTTTTATTTATGTAAATTATTACTTTTGATAGATTTATTGGCGAACTGTTTAAAAACGGCGCGTTCCCAGAAAAGTATATACTCAAGTGCATTGGAGATTTAGGTAAAGAGAAAAATGACAACAACTATGAACTACAAATGCACTGTTTGTGTATAATATTACAATCAGTTGGGCTAATATTATCAAAAGTAACAACAAATGGCTACGAAAAAATTGTTTAATATAAATAGTTTTTTTTCCAGACGTCATATGATTTGAACAAAAATATCAATAAACTTGTATCGTCTATGGAAAACCATGGGATGTCATCGACATTAAAATGTTTGATAAAGAAACTAAAAATAATGAATTCCAAGGGTTGGATGGATGAGGGTAATTGTTTTTAGTTTTAAAATAGTTTAAAAATCTACTGCTGTATAAGTGTTGTGTGTACCACATTATTGAGTCACTGTAATGGATATGTTAGCATTTTTTTTTATATAATAACTATATGATAAATCATTGCGTATGAAAAACGATTTTGAGAAGAGACGGACTTGTTTTTTTAGTAACTTGTATGGGTATTTTAATATAGGTATTTATATTGTTATTTCGTAATTAATTTTTCTATTAGTCATATTATGGGTAGGTTTGTTGCTAAAACAAATTGTATATAATAATATTATATTATTATTTCTTGTAATTTTTGCAGTTGTTATTAAGAGGATGTCTGTACAGTTTTTTTTTCTCTCTCTAACCCACGCTCAACATACATAATGTGTGTTTAGCAGAACCGACCTTGTGTTGTTATCTTTAGTTTTAGGGTGATTTGACCTATTATACAACAAAGTTAAGAACATGTCGGATATGTGAATTTTCAAATTGTAAAATTGTATATACACTCATAACAGTCATAACCGGGGTTCGGGATTTAGAGCACCTATACATAAAAAAAGTACTTAAATACTTCATATACCTGAGCATTCATATAAGAACTTAAAAATATTATAATAAGCAAAAAAAGAAGCACGACAAAAACTATATCAACACAAGTTTTTTCTATATTGTCGTTTAATTTTTTATTTTATTTACAGAGCCTGTTAAGTTTGCGGGGACAAATTACAATGCATATCGTGACTTACCACCACACATGCAAATGGTGTATAGGGTAAGATCAAAGAAAATAATGTCTGACTGGGCTTATGACGAAAGTCATGACCATCGTTTAAATGTCGTCAACAATTATAAAATTGAGGTACGTTCCAACATACCACCTAAACTGTAAAATATTTTCTGTTGTCAAGTAGGTACCTATATATAATTTCTATACTTACAGTTGATAGCGTGGTCCCGCTGATAGCCACCTCCTCGGGTTCTCCAAGCCGAGGCCCTGAATCAGTTGTATTTCTGCCTCCTTCTGTTTATACACACGACCGCGGTCATGTGCTCCGCCGACGGGACGTGTTCTACTGTTGTTTAAAATTAAAATAGCTACCGCGGTGCACGACTTTCATGTGCTCCGCGACGTGTTGTAGCTGCTGTTTGTATTGTTTGTACCTAATGTTTATCTCATGTTTTCTAATGCCTAATAAATGAATCTAAAGTGTAACTAATTGTTTTAATTTCTGACACCCTTAATTTTAGTAGCTAAAACACGGTTATTAAAAACGAGTGTTTGAGCCGGAAACGAACAACAATAGACCTTGGTATCCACAATACTTCGTATCGCACTCACACCCCAAAGACCTGCGTATGAATGTATGATGAGTGCATACCTACATGTATTCGCAATTCGGTCGAAGTGGACGGGTTCACCGAGCAAGACTATCAAAGACTTGCTCGGCAAGGCTAGTGTGTGGTGGGTGTGTAAATGTGTGTGTACATATGTGTGGGTGACGGGCGTGTGCTGAAATAACTACTAACAACAGAAATGTAACTCAAAAAAATGGTAACTAAAACATAACGGTATTTAAATATTGCTGTATTACAGTAAAAAAACGACAGATAAAATAATAATTAAGCACGGACCGTAACTCGTAAGCCAAAACAGTACGATACGTATAATAATATGTGGGGCCCTCATCCTGGCCAGACAGAATAAAATATAGCTATAGCTATACCGTCGTTTGAGCAGTAAGCTCGTAAAAACTATAATAATAATAATATGTATAAAAACTCTCAAGCTTGCTACTTGTGCCTGTTTAAATAATTTGACACAAAAACAAATATAATATATGGTGATTCGCGCCCTTCACACAGGGCCGGACTGGGTCAAAAATGTCTATCGGAATACTAAAAAATCGGCCCACTAAGGTCTCTATAAAAACCAAAAAAAAACATATTTTTTCATATACAATGATTGTATATTATTTTGAGAATTTGAACACTTAATATTATTATTAAAATTAAAAAAATTAAAAATTGGTTAGTACCTACAAATAAATGCTATAATTTTTATTTATAATACATAATATGTTTAGACTCCAGAAATCAGAATACACATTAATACATATTAAGCAATTTGTTAAGGTATGGAGCTCCTTTGCAAATTGTGTCCACCGAGCACATTATTATACCTTACTTCAACCACTACGGTGGCATCGGAATATTCGGGAGTTTGTGTGATGATAATTGTCGCAAATGTTGGGCGGCTCAGACTTGGATTTCGATAAGGTAGGGATTACCGATTAACGAAGACAATAATATGACACAACATACAAGCATCGTTTTTTGACAATTTATAGATTTTTTCATATCTATTTTGAGGAATTTCCTTAATTCTAAATAGTTGACTAATACAATCGCGTTGAAAAATGCGTCCGTCTGTCGACAGGTTAAGCCTCAACCGATAAACCTAAAAATAAACGTCCCTTACTCCTTACTCCTATAGTTTATATTTTATAAATATTTTTAATTTATAAATGCTATTTTATAGTTGAATAAATTAAACTATATTTATTAGTACTTACGTATTTTTATAAGTTTTAAAATTACCGCCAAAATCTGGGTATTTAAATGACGAAGGAGATTATAGTTAGTATGGGATCTATATGTCTATGAGGTTCTAAATGTCCAAGGGGATCCAGTTGACGTACGGGGATCTACTTGTCGCGGGATCTAGGTGGTACGTAACCGCTGTGACTCCATAATCCCAACTTCTGTTTAAATTTAAAATTGCAATAATAAGATATAAATAACCTTTTTTTGTTTTGTTTGTTTTACATCGTCTGTGGTATGCATACCGCGCATACGCTTGTTAAAAACCCAACTGAATTAATTTTGTTTTACGATCAGACGTCAATATTGTAAGTCAGTTTTAGTATGATAAATTAACTTTAGTTGAACGTTTTTCGTCGGTTTATGTGTAACAATGTGTGTCTTGATTTCTTTCAAAAGAATTGCACTAATCGGCGATAGCAAGTCATTTACCTTCGTGTTATACGTTTATGTTTTAATCGTTTCTCCGTGTGTTTTCAGTGCTTTGAAATATTGAATAAACATACATATCAATCATGTCAGAGAGCGTAGAATTTCAAATCGAAGATCAGGAATTCCAATTGAAACCTGACCATGAACTTAGGTTTGAAGTTGAAAACAAGAATGAAACAGTTGTGTTAGAAGTAAGTACCTATCTCCAATAGTCCTGCATATAAAATATGTTACTCATTAAATTGGTAGGTACATCAAGTCAGTTACATCTGATACAACATTTAAATGTGAAGGTAGGTAGTACCTAGGTAATGTAAATACAATTGGACGACAACAAGTACACACCTCTATATATTTTTAATTTACAATTATGATATCTTCCATATTATTATGTCAGTATAGTAGTATGGTATATTATTATAATAATAATAGAATTAAAGGATTAATAATACCTAGTTGAAATAGTTTTCAAATAATCTCGGTATTGTTAATTAAGAATAGGTAATTAATAAATACACTTATAATTTTTTTTAATAATTAGGTAGGTACATTTGAAAAGAATAAATATGAACTTATGCAATTATAATTGTTTAAAATGTATTTACAGTTGTATTTATTTCACGAAAAAAAAAATAAATACTGTTTAGAATCAAGTGATTTCTATTTTTAAACGAAGAGTGAGGGTCCTGAATGACTTATGTAAACATAAACATACCTACTTAACGTGTAATAAAATATGTAAAGTCACTTAGGTATATTCTGTTAAAGGCTATAGACTAATAACCTATAAATATAATAATATTATGTAATATATTTATGGTGATTTTTTTATTTTTTTTAGTTGAAAACTGGGCTGGCAGAAATTTTTGGGACAGAATTAGTAAAAAGTAAACCATATAAGTTTTATTTTGGAGCAAAAATTGCGGTGTTTACATGGCAAGGGTGTTCATTAAGATTACTAGGGAAAAAAGGAATTAGTTATATATCCAAAGAGACCCCAATGGTAAGAATAATTAAATTTTGAAATTAATTTACTTAATGGAGATTACTTATTTCTTCTATTTATTACTAATTTTAACTATATTGTGATGTTTATGCATAGCCTATCAATTGTTTTTAAAATATTAAAATCACATTCATTAATGTATATTTTTCTTCAAATTTACTAAATAGTTTAATTGCAATTAATTTAATTTATCTATTGGTAAGTCTTTTTATCAAAATGGATATATTTCTGTTTAATATTCAATTTTAAGGGAATGTTGCAGACTATTTGTTTTCCATCTGACTTATGTAAACATACCAAATTTGCATATAGTAGAACCCATCTTGTAAAGTTAGCTTAAATATTAAAGTAAATTAACATTATTTCAAAACATAAAGTTTAGAACATTATCTGTGGTTGTTTGTTTGATTTTTTAAGGTATTTAAATTTTGATAAATTAGTATACTCAGAAAAGTTAAAATATTTAAAAAGCCAATACCCAAAAGAAATATTTTTTTTTTAAACTTAAATTAACTCTAATATTAAAGCTAACAACACAAGATTTGTTGTACTGAACGTACATTTCTATATTGCATCTAGATCGGACAGAGTAAACAAATACAATGTATCTTTCAAATATGTATTTTTAATTTTTAATTCTTCGATATTAAAAAAACTCATTCAAGTTTTTTAGTGTTCACAGATTAGATAATATAAAAACATAATTGTAAAATAAAATAAAAAAACAATTTTTGAATTAATTCTTGTATTTTAAACGCTTAACTAAACATCTAAAATAATGCAAAATATTTATAAACTTGTATGTAATAACACCTGATAAATCAATTTATTAGCTTCAGTTATTGCTTAATATCTATTGAGAGTAAAAAATAGCTCATATATTTTAATACTAATCAGCTGAAGGAACACAAATTAACTGAAAAATAAATAAATTTGGTAGAGTTCAATACAATTATTAATAACTAATTATTTTTATAGTTATGAATGTCTGAATTATTATCTATTGGTTATTGTGTACATATTTTAACCGTGTTTAATCTTTTAGATGTCTTATTTAAATTGCCATGCGTCATTAGAACAACTGCGAACAAAATCAGAAGAAGAAAAGGTAAGAGGTCCAATTACAATGGTGGTCAGACCGACTGATGTGGGTAAATCTACTCTTTGTAGAATACTACTAAACTATAGTACAAGAATGAATGATCTTGGTCGTAGACCCATCTATGTCGACCTTAGCCCGGGTCAGGGACAAATATCAGTTCCAGGAACAATTGGTTTGTATGGATTTTAAATTAATCATAAGACAATAGTCCTAACGAGAATAATAATTTGTAGGAGCAGTCATGGTAGAAAGGCCAGCTGAAGTAGATGCAAGTTTCTCTCAAGCAGCTCCACTAGTCTATCATTTTGGACATACAAAAATTGGTATTAATTCAACTTTGTACAACACTTTAATATCTCGTATGGCAGAAGTTATTCATCAACAAATGGATGAAAATCCTAGAAGTAATTTTTATCTATTATATATTATTTGAACTTAATTTATATCATTACATCTATTATACAGATGGCTAGACAACAAAATAGGCTAAGTGACATAGCATATATTACTGGGTAGTAGGAGATTATTTCTATCTATTGGTGAATATTTTACTATTTTCTGATAATAATTTTAAGTGATATTGAATTTCATAGTTTAGGATTTATGTGAGACTTTTGTGTAAAAAGAAATGATTTGACTCTTCTTGAATACCTTTAAAAACATTTAGCCCCATTTGTCGTGTAGCCATCGATATAATTGGATAAAATATTTAAAAAAACATTAGGTCAGTATGAAATTAATTGAGTTTTAGTTTAATTATAATAATTTGTTCAGTATTACTTCCAATATTTTGTAAATATTTAATGAGTAAAACTTACTGTTTTACTGTTTTAAAAGGATAATAATAATAATTAATAAGTATTATGAAGAACACATAAAGTTTGACTTATTCACAATTGTTATGGTTTATAAATTTAAAAATCAATTACTCTGGTTTACTGTTTATTGATTTTCTGTAAAGTTTAATGTATATTCACTATTTCAATGATGTTGGATATTTTATTTAAATACAATTAACAACTCATTACTGTGACTATATAAACACAGACAACTAAAATTATAAAGCTGACTCATTCGGTATATTACATAACTAAATAATAATTGATTATTTGATTATATTGTTCCATGTTAGCAAAAATCAAATACTCTAGTATTTGTAATTATTATTGTTGTCTTACAGTTTAAAAATTATTAATTATTTGTTTATTATAGATTAAAATATTAAATAGCAATTACTACCTAATTTTAGTCCAACAATTTTTTTTAATTATAAATGATTTTTTCCTACATTGTATACTTTTATGGTAATTAGTGTTAGAATATATATATGCTAATTTGTTATATTGTATTATGTTTTAATTGCTATGATTAATTTTGTATTAATTTTATTTTTACAGTTAACTATTCTGGATTAATAATTAACACGTTCGGTTGGATAAAAGGTAAAGGTTACCAGCATTTGACTCACATTGCACTCGCTTTTGAAGTTGATGTTATTCTTGTACTTGATGAAGAACGATTATATAATGAACTAGTGAGAGATATGCCAGGATTTGTCAAAGTGGTTCTTTTACCAAAACGTAGAGGAGTAAGTATCACCAATAAGATTATTCTTATTATTCTCTTTAGGAACTTATCGATTAATGTGGCTACCATTATAATAGGCTTCAAAAAAAAATAATATTAATAGCTCTGCCTAATAAAACTTAATGTGTTAACCCTAGGTCAGCAAACCAATTCCCTTCAACACATATAATATATAGGGTTTTTTTTTTTTTAATATTTTACATTACATTTCTAAAATATCTGTTTACTATGAAAGATTTGAATTTGTGACCCACTTAGTCATTTCTTCCATAAAATACTATGGTCAATAGTCAATACTCATTGGAAAATTCAGTAAATTTAATTTTTATGGTACCCCCCCCCCAATATTTTTGAGATAAAAATGCACGTTTGTTGGCAGTTGTAGATCGTCTTTATATGCGTTAAGCTTTATTAGGGAGACCTAAATATACTATTTGTCTTGTAGACTTCAAAATTGTCTGAAAATAATAAAATGCAGTGTTAAACCTTGGTTTAATTTGATTTAACTTCTATTGGCTATGTATTAAAAAATTAGCCGTATTATATAATAATTAATATGTACACAGTTAAAAAAAAAACATTTTTTTATATAGTAAAATTAAATTATGATGTATTATTATAAATTTGATTTGTTTAATAATTAGGTAGTTCAAAGGAGTAATAAGTTTAAATTGGAAGGTAGAGAAGCACGTATTCGAGAATTCTTTTATGGTAGTCCTAGGAATGTACTTCATCCACACACCTGCTTAGTAAGGTTTTCCGACATAAAAGTATATAGAATTTTAGCTCCACCCATTCCGAATGCATTGATGCCATTAGATACACAAAAAACTGATTTTAAGCCAAAACTTTAAGGTGTTACACCAGGTAAAAATAAAAAACATTTTAATTTAGTGCGTTGCATATAATATTATTTAATAAAAATACTTTTCCATTGAGATTATTTTTAAAAATATTTTGACAATTTTTACAGGGCTAAATATGATGCATCACGTGTTAGCTCTGAGTTTCAGTACAACAGTAGAAGAAGACGTTGTGAGGAATAGTGTTGCTGGTTTTGTCTGTGTGTAAGTGTTGTTGAGTATCATTCAATTTAATATAAAAACATTTTGATGCACAACTATTTTAATACATTTTTTTTTTATTTCTCTAGAACAAATGTTGACACCTCACAACAAATGTTAACTCTGTTGTCCCCTCAACCAAAACCTCTGCCTGAAACAATTTACCTCATGTCAGATGTACAGTTCATTGACAACAATGCTTGAAGTCGTTTGTTTGAAAAAAGCCAGAAAAAATATTTTGTGTGTTAAATATAGATACTGTTAATAATTATTTTTTTTAGTGCATAATATATTTTTCTTTGGCTTTAAGAGTAATTTATAAATCCCAGCGTGAAGTATCAATGTAATGTACATATTTATATTAGGTGTAAATATGTAATTTGTTTGCTGACGTTATACATTTCATTAGTATTAAAATGATTTATCACTTATAAGTAATATTACGAATAACTGCACTAGTCATTAGTGTCATTACATATTTATTTGATATAAAGTTCAATACAATAAATTGTCAATTTTGTAATTTATTATTTATGACTTAAATATAAAAAAAAAATATTGTATATTTAAATGGATATTACATTTTTTAAGACATTAATATATTTAGATGGGTATATGTTACTCTCTCAAAAATACTTAAGGTAGAAACTAGAAATACTATAGATAGTGCAATAACAAGGAATGATATAGTATTATAATATACATATCGTATTTATAACAAAATAGTTATTATTTAAAAATAATTTAAAGTTGCACAATCAGTAATCACTAGGTTTATGTATAAAATACTAAAATGTATTAACTAGGTGATAATTAAAAATGATATCCCCTTTGGAATTTGGATATCTACACTTCGTATTTTTCATTTTATTAACTTAAGTAAACTATATTAAAGCTATTTTAATATTGTCTCATTACGTAATATTACCACTAGGCACTAGTTCAAAAAATATTGTGTTTTAAAGCTATTATATTTTGTACGTAATAAAAATGTATAAGGAGAACAACAAGGTTCCACACTTGCAGGATAGGATTTTGATTGGAAAACGTATTTGATAACAGAAATTTGTCAGTAGATAATTAATTTTAGTTTCTGAGCGGAGCGATGAATGTATTGATTTTACAATGATGTGTGATTTTTATTTATTTTTTTATTTTTGTGTCTGTCATCACCGTTTAGGGCAGTAAAACTGCTTCAATATTCTTCGAAAATATCTTGCGATGGGAAAGTGAATCTAGTTGGTGCATTCGGGAGGTCAACATTTAAAATTCCTAATATTACCAGTATGTTGCCTATGTGTTCGCAGATGTGTTCACCGTCTATCGTCATAGTAACTAATTTACTATTTAATTAATTACATTTTTGATTTTAAACGAACTCGGTTTAAAAAAGAACATATTTTGTTTGGTGTTTCTTAATATTCGTGTACGTTATAGTCCTATTTATGTAAGTCAAATATTTTATATTTATAATTTATTAGAGTTCATCAAAATAAATCATTAGTAGTGGACTTTTATATTTTTTATAAATATTATGAAAATTACACAATTCGTAATGTTATACAGGTATTTAATTAATTTCATCGGTTCTATACAAAAAACTTGCTAATGTAAATAACAGATCAATAAAAAAAATGAATTGACAGGAAAAAACTAATATAATAAACAAAAAACCGACCGCGACCCTTTATCTGGTTTATTGGGCGTTTTGTATAGGCAATATAAGTACATTTCGGATGTTATGGCTTGACGATGTTATTGTACTGGTATGTCAAATTGTATGCGACTTAAATATTTATGTTTTAAACAGGTTGTTTCTCAACACAAAACCAATTTTTAAAGTCGTTAATGAATTCAATATTTGAAGTTTGAATGTTAAAACGCTGGTTCTGTATCACTCACACACTGTGTCAGCCTGCCAGCCTGGCACACCAAAGGCCCATAGATCAGTTTTTTAAGGGGCCCTATAATGAAATACAAAATTTACTTGACATATTGGTGAGGAAATGCTCACCAAATTTTTTCCTTTAAAAATACATTTATTCAAATTCTTGATATTTTTTGTACTACTATTAAAGAGTGTCCTGTGGCTATACAAACTTCTATTTTTCAAATGAGAATTTCCTTTTTTTCTACAAATTATTTAGCAGATAAATGTAGATGTACCTAAATCAAAGTTCTAATAAGTAGTTGCTGAATTATAAAAATGTGTATACTAAGGATAATAATACTTAAAAGTTAAAATATAGTTTACAATAAAAAAGTATAAGTAGGTACCTATTATAGATACCTACCTATTCATTATTATCAGTATACCTACTTAATAATTTTTACAAATTATTTATCGTGATAGGTCAATGGTAATTACTAATTAGTACTAACAACTAACAACTAACTACTAACATATTCAAATCATCTAAGCCCCCAAATCTACTTAGCTAATTTCCATATACATATTATCCTTAGCACACAAAGTTATACCTATAACTCAAAAATTACTATTTCAAATTTTGATTTAGATGCATCAGAGTTCTCAAAAAAAATATCTGCTGATGATCAGTCAGCCTATGATATTACGAAGTAAGTATATTAGATGATATTAAGGTGAATAAAGTAATTTATATATAACCTATTTACGTGGAATCTTGTTTTAAATTTTCAATCCTTAGCTATAAAAGTTTAACGTTTTATAAATTTTTAACTACAAAATTATTATTATTTTATATCTTTAGGTTAAAGGTTATACCCATACGTATGATTAATCTACTACCCTATTATATCTCATATCTTATAATAATGTATATACATAAACGTATTACGAAATATTATAATTTATTTACCTGAGTATGTAGTCGTATTCGTGGATATGGGGTTGAGTTCGATGCTCGAAGTCACTGAGGTATATATATGGTATATATGTATATGTATATTACGTGTCTTGATTTGTATATTTAATACTCAGTATATTAAGAGATATTTTTTGGTTAGTTCTATGTATAATATTGATGTGATTCGAACACTAATATTATATGAATTTATTGAATTTATTATCTATGATTTGGGAAGTGACTATATGCTCTTAGAAATTCCTACATCCGCAGCAATCGTACATAGTCGACTGGCTAACCGAATGTAATTTAAGTTGAATGAGCACTTAAAATTACGCTTATGTTCTAAATAAATAAATATGATTAAGATCTAAGAATGTTTAAATTAAAGTAGGTAATACATATATAAAATTATGCTTATATTCTAAATAAATAAATGTGATTAATGATTATGATGTAAGTTATGCTCTTAAAAATTCCTACATCCGCAGAAATCGTACATAGTCGACTGGTTAGCCGAATGTAATTGAAGTTAGATGAGCACTTAAGATTACGTTTATGTTCTAAATAAATGAGTATGATTAAGATTTAAAAATAATTAAATAATATTAATACGTGTCTAAAATTATAACTACTGTATTATACGACGATAGTCACAAAGCCTCGTATTTTAAGGGGTAAATAAATGAATAAATTTAAAAAAACAAGGTGAATTTGTCGAGTAATAAGGGATAATTAATAATTGGATGGTCATACCGAATGCTGGAATAACTCAATGCACATACACATATAATCGCACCCGCTTTGAATGGCAAAAATATTGTCGAAGTGCATACTGCAGGCGTGGACATTGTGCATCGGGTCGTCTTGTGGAAAGAACTGGAGGCGAGTCGATCCCGTGGGGTCATTATATAATATGATTTTGTTGTAATCCCTTCTTCTTTCACTTATTGATGTGTTTATGATTTTGTCTTCAGCGGTATGATAAAGGTGCCGCTGGTAATTAATTGTGTGTTATTATGTTCCAACATCTTGATCCGGAAAATTGTCGACGGGGTCTTTGAAGTACAATGCGGTGTCGTCTGGCGCTGTTGGTAATTGTTGATTTTGTTTTTACTGAGCGTCTGGTCGGAGGGGTGTTGAACATTATTTATGTTTTGCATTTGTCGTGTGTGTGCATGAGGGTGGGTAAATATGTATATGTAGTATGTACACTGGGTCACCCCACACTCCATACGGACCGTCGCTATTAGTTATTCTGTGTTTTTATTTAAGTATAGCAATATAATATATTACAAAATGTTTTCTTGTTTTTTTTGTTTAGAATTATTTTTTGTAGTTATAATATCATTAGAATAAATGAATCAGTCAAAATAAATAAAAATATAATAAAAAAAAAAAAATGTTGGTAAGTTTCAAAATGGACCTCCGTCGAAATCAGATGGTGACCCCTTTTCTAGTGGAACAAATTTTAAACCTAATTTGAATTTGGAGATAATTACTTAACTGGACTATTTGAGATAGACTTTTTCACACTTTTAATTTTATCCCCGTTAATCCAAAAAAAGTAGTAATTTTCATACAGCTTCATTACATAAATTTAAATAAACACGTCTGATTTAATATTATAATTCTTGAAGGTTTTGAAAAAGACAGATAATCTGTCACTGGTTTGACATTTAAATCTCCATAACTATTGTCATAACTCATAATCATCTGTATTTATCTTCCTAGATTATTTGTGCATCTAAGGTTGAGTAATTAATGCATTGTTTACTTTATTATTATTTATTTATATCACATATTTTAATATGAAAAACAGTTTCATTTTGTCATTACGTACAGTAACTACTGTCTACTAATATTTTAAATCATATATTTATTATTTATATATTTTTAAACTAAATTTACTGACCATATTTCATTTGATTCACTATACATTTCTTTGTATGTCTACTAATAATAAATCCAATATTTATGTCATTTAATTTAAACTAAAAAATGTTTTAATTTCTCTTTATAAGCATCTCATTTGTGTATTTAACCTTATCATTTTTATTTTAGGTTATCATTATTTCTTAAAATAGTATTTGCTATAGTATATAATATTATAATACACAATTTTAAAAGCAAAGCAAAGCACTGAACTAATTTAATATATTGTGTTACACATGATTACATTTAACATAAATAATAAATATGTTAAAATAACAAAAAAACCAATACATATACATAATTATCAAATTAACTATTATAATATTAATTTCTGATATACATTTTTTTTTAAAGTTAAATGCGAATGCAAAGAAGAAATAAACTCAACTATAATACCGAAATAAATATCGAAAAAAGGATGGTTTTGTTTTTGAAGGATCAGTCAAAAACGAATTCCACTCTTTGGAACTAATTACTCAAATTAATTCGAACAAGTCATCCAACTTAAGGAGCAATTCAAAAGTACTCTTCGCAAGAAATCCAAAGGTTCATACTAGTAAAAGAAAAAAACTGTTTATTTGTGACAGTTGTGAAAATGTACATTATACTAAATCAAAATTGATTACACAACGTTTGTGTCAAACAATCGAAAGATTTTTGTTTGGCTGTCATCAATAGTGAAAAGAATGCCACTGGGTGGGAGAACACTAGCAAAGAAACATAAGAATTATAATACTGTGTTATATAAAATATTAAAATTACATATTTTAAAAGCACCAAATACCACGAATATTTTTAAATCAAAACAGAATAACTAATATCGTTATTCTTCGATTAATAATATTATAATGCTGTCCCAATCTGATGTCCATACAAAAAATACTGTGTAAATAATTTTTAGATTTTTTGTTTTTTTGTTTACAGTACCTACCTACGAGCTATATTTATGAGAAATCTCGTATTACATGTTCGACCATAAGCTATGATAATTGAACGTTTTATAAATGTTTAACTACAAAATGATTTACAAATGGGTACCTACTGATGATGATGAACAACAACATCTATTACAATAGGTACCTAGTTATGGCTTGTGAGTCAATCTGTAATACATTTGCAAGCTCTTTTAGACAGCGAAAAATCAATCAGTGTCTCCATCGTAGATTTCAAAACTAATTGTTCGGTGTTATGTTTAATGAATAATATACCTATATTATGTGCATATTGGTATATTAAATTTATATAATATCTACTATATTATACAGTAGTATAGAATATAAAACGTTCGCAGCGATAGAGGGCGCCGAGGTTATGGATATATGGACAAAACAAAATGTAAAATGTAAACAAAATCGATAAACGAAAAACGAAAATAATTGTATGTAGTATAATATACAAGTATGTGTATACTATAAGTATGAATGCCATATTATTAGGAAACGGAAATGATAATTTGCACGGTATATTATTATTACACGCGTTTAACGATGCGAATTTGAACGTTTTCGTGGTGTATATATATATATATATATATATCGGAAAATTTCCGATGGAAAATAAATACTCGACGAGGATAAATGTCATGATTATGAATCTTACAAGTTATGAATATGAACAATTCAAAATTGGCAAACCTATACCTATGTTAACAGTTATTTATATTTTTGAAATACGCGGCTTGTCTTATAAATATTGAATTTAATAGAATATTAGTTTATTTCTGTAATTCAAATTCTAATAAGATAAAGACCTGCGAACGTGTGGTTTGGTTACCTATACCGGGCTATACCTACTAAATACTTATATAAAATTAACATTATTATGCCATTTCGAGTTGTATTATATTGTTATACTTACATACCTATATATATTTAAAAATTAAACGTATGGCAAATTATTTCGAGCAATTGTAAATTAGTTATTATTTTACTTTTATGCTGTACACAGGCATCACGAATTTTCTATTGTGTATTTTGGTTTTTATTTCTTGTGTTTTTGTTCAAATGACTAGAGCATTCGTCTAGTTGCAAAGACCGCAAAACAGTCTAGAAACTTGGATTAACCGATCCAACCAATTTATTGAACGAACTGTTCCATCCTTCACTAAAATTATTCGTCCTGCGTGAGTTCTTAATTGTTAGGTGTCTGTCAGTTTGCTAGTTTGATTTTTGTTCATTTTATATAGTGAATAAGTTAATATTTTAATACTTTTAATGCTGTGGCCTGTGACACCAAACACATGTCTCATACTAATCGCGATCATGATTCGCAATCTAAAGTTTTGAGCAATTAAATTTTATCTCATCTTTTAAGGTATATTTCCCGGTTTATTTATAGTATACCGTACAAAACGTCCGCGATCGAATTTTACCAATTTATTATCACCGTACAAAGTGTCCGCGATATGCAATTCAAACAATAGATAGTACAAACTGTCCGTTTACCAGCTACTGGCACATTACAACTGTAACAGAGTTAACCTATAGTTAAATTAACTTTTAAATTTTATCTTTTTGTTATTGATGCATATTAATACTTAACTTAACTGAGTTAAAAAAAATCATTGACTTGCCCAGCCTTGGTATTTCATCTGTTCATGTTTTGTAATATATTAAGACGATTCAACATTTCAGTGTGAGATCAATTAACTTAACTATTTGCACATATACTAATTAACACAGAAAAGTTAACGAGTAGGCTAGGTACCTACCGAAATCCGCAATCAAATATATCCAATATTGTTTTTGTTGTTGTGCTACAGTGATTTTCAGTTAAATAGGTAACTTAGAAATCCAAAAATATAATTTTTTGTATTTACCTCCATGGCTCCTTAACATTGTACTCTGACGACATTATGGCATCAATAAATATTATTTTCTATGGAGGTTATAATAGATGTTTACGTAGTGTTTAGGAATCAGTTTTCAACTTTTATTAAACGTGTATTTTAAAATTATAGGATAATTTAATATAAGAACTAAAAAAACACTGTGTTGTCCAGATATCTCTCCGCATATCCGAATTCACCATATTATTTAACGGTAGGTAGCTACGTTCAGTGTCGACTTGGCTCACCAAAAGCCCGTGGATCAATTTTTTTAAGGGGCCTCATAATTAACGACCTTCAGCCCTGCAAAGAAAAATTGAACCTAAAAATTACAAACTATTAAATATTTTGATGAATACTTTGCGAGACTCTAAAAAATTAAATATAAAGGAGGGGCCCCGGCCGCATTCGCGGTCCAGCTGCCATGGTCAGGCCTAATTTTATGAACAATTAACTACCTATATTATTGTGGTTGATATCAGACAGAGGTATATTATAATATTGTTAAATAGAATATTTTTTGCATATCCCCAAAGTCGACGTCTTTAGAACCAAATAGCCTCAAGTAAAAAATATTTGTCTATACGAATTTTACCTATTCATTATTTTGATTTCACGAAAATATGTTTTTTTTTTTTTTAAATTTTTAAAATTTTTGTTTCTGTTTACACGATGGTGTTTTCTAGTAGGAAAGTGAAACTAGTTGGTGCACTGGGGAGATCAAACTTAGGTACTCTGTAACTTTCAAAATTGCCTGGAAAAAAAAAATTAGAGATAAACTGGATTTTGTACGACTTATCGGTTTTTGACTAAGTAGGTATATCGTAGATACATGAAATGTAGACTGAATGTTTATAGGTACTAGCAATTTCTATACACCACAAAATGTTCGACGTATTGCGTCTCTTTTCGAGCTATTTACCTATATTCATAAGACAATTTCGAGTTTTAATAGTTGTTTTCATTTGGGTAGGTATTATCGATAAAATAATTTATGTTAGGTAAAAAAACTTAAAAATATAATATTACATTCCTCATAAGTTGATGTAGGTAAGTGGAAATTAAAAAGAAAGCTGAACATAATGTTTACATAATTCATTAAAATCACGAGAATTGGCTAATTATTTCGAATTAGAAATTCATAAAAAGTTAATATTTATATCTAAGATTTGAAAATTTAATACAAGATTCCCCTTACGTTTTCCTACATTCAAAATGAAAAAAAAGTAGCTCTGCTGTAGGTACAGTAGGTTAGAAGTGGGACGCTGTATAATGGATCGTATTAAATTTGAATTCAATGATACCTATAATAATATATATAATTGTATAAAAAAAGACGATTCTGAGCGGGGACGCTATGTCAGTCTAGGTATAAGACACATTACATACAAATCTATGGTATTAAAAAAAAATTGACCTATAATCATCTACCTATAATAAATTTCAAATTAATCATATCACAATATCCATTAGGTATTTAGGTACTTATAACGCATTATAGGTACATCAATAATAAACCGTGATAGGTACTTTAGAAGTTTCAATTAACCACGAATAATATTATACAATCACAACCAAATCACTAATATTATAGTTATTTTAGGTTTTAGATTCTGAGTGAAACGATGAATGTATTGATTTTACAATAATGAGTGTTTTTTATTAGATTCTGAGCGGAGCGATGATTGTATTGGTTTTACAATGATGTATGTTTTTTTTTATATTTTTATTTATATTTTTGTGTCTGTCATCACGTTTTAGGACAGTAAAAATGCTTGGATTTTCTTCATCAGTAGCTTTTCTGGTAGGAAAGTGAATCTAGTTGGTACTTTGGGGGGTCAAAAGTATAAATTTCACAGTAGTTTTCACAAGCGCCGGGAAAAACAACATAAAAATTAAGGAAAAACGGGAATTTTTACGCAAAATTGGTTTTCCAAAAAATCGATTTTGGTTATTGGTGTAACTCTAAAACAAATGAACGTATATACATGAAATTTTCACTGGTTGTTTATATTTACATTTTCTATACACGATAACATTTTCAAAATATTTTGATTTATTTTGAACTGTTTAGGGACATTTTCATTTTCCATTTTTTTTTAGTTTTTTTTCTAAAAATATCAATAAAATTTTATTTATTTTTTGCGAAAGCTTGAAAATTTAATAGAAGGCTCCTAATATGTTGTTTCAAAGGCAGATGAAAAATATTAAAAATCCTTAGTCACAATTTTTTTTTATAAGCATTTAAAGTTCAAAAATTGACAAAATATGGAAAAATCACGAAAATTAGCAAATTATTTTGAGTTAAGAATTCGTAAAAATTTTTATTTTTAAATCTAAGATTTGAAAATGAAACACAAGATTCCTTATAAGATTATCTACCTTTATCAATAAAAAAATCTCTACCGGACAGTCAAATTAAATTTTTATGAGCGTTTGAAATTCAAATTTTTACAACATTGGATTTTCACTCGATTACTCATGTAGCGATTTCCTTATTTTGTTGCAATTCAAAAACGAACAACTGTAGATACATGAAAATTTCACTGAATGTTTAAATTAGCATTTTCTATACACCATACAATTTTGAAAATATTTTGACTCTTTTTGAGCTGTTTATGGATATTTACAGCTTTCAATTTTTTTTAGTTTTTTTTTCTATAAATATCAATAAAGTTTTATCTGTTGGGCCAAAAAGTGTATAAATTTAATACAAGGCTCCTGATATATTGTTACAATAGCAGTTGAAAAATATTAAAAATACATAATAGGCACAGTTTTTTTTATAAGCATTTAAAGTTGGAATTTTGACAAAATTTATCAAAATCTCGAAAATTGTCAATCGTTGGAATTAAAAAATTATAAAATGTTCAGTTTTTATAACTAAGAGTTGAAAATTTAAAACAAAGGTTCTCTTAAATAATTCATACTGTAACCAAAAAATCTAAAAAATATATAAACACACTTATTTTTTACAGACATTTTAATTTCAAATTTAGACAAAATTTCATATTTAAACCAAGAATTACGATTTTAGTTATTTTGTTGTGATTGAATAATATTATTCGTGGGTACTTGAAACTTCTAAAGTGTACTATTATATATCTATGATAGTATCACGGTTTTTGTTGATGTATAACGCGTTATAAGTATCTAATGGATATTGTGATATGATTAATTTGGAATTTATTATAGGTACCTATTATAGGTCATTTTTTTGTTTAATACCATAGATATGTATATAATATGCCTTATACATAGACTGACATACCATCACCGCTCAGAATCGTTTTTCTTATACAATGATATTATATCATTGAATTCAAATTTAATACCATCCATTATACAGTGACCCACTTGTAACCTACTGCACAGCAGAGCGACACCCACTTGCCCACCTTTTTTTGTATTTTTTTTGTGTCTGTGTACACGATAAGTAGTCGAAATAATGCTTCGATTTTCGACTCAGTCTCTTATTCGATTGGAAGGTGAATATCGTTGGTGCATTGGGGAGGTCAAAATTTAAATTTCACAGTAGTTTTCACAAGCGCCGGGAAAAACAACATAAAAATTAAGGAAAAACGGGAATTTTTACGCAAAATTGGTTTTCCAAAAAATCGATTTTGGTTATTGGTGTAACTCTAAAACAAATGAACGTATATACATGAAATTTTCACTGGTTGTTTATATTTACATTTTCTATACACGATAACATTTTCAAAATATTTTGATTTATTTTGAACTGTTTAGGGACATTTTCATTTTCCATTTTTTTTTAGTTTTTTTTCTAAAAATATCAATAAAATTTTATTTATTTTTTGCGAAAGCTTGAAAATTTAATAGAAGGCTCCTAATATGTTGTTTCAAAGGCAGATGAAAAATATTAAAAATCCTTAGTCACAATTTTTTTTTATAAGCATTTAAAGTTCAAAAATTGACAAAATATGGAAAAATCACGAAAATTAGCAAATTATTTTGAGTTAAGAATTCGTAAAAATTTTTATTTTTAAATCTAAGATTTGAAAATGAAACACAAGATTCCTTATAAGATTATCTACCTTTATCAATAAAAAAATCTCTACCGGACAGTCAAATTAAATTTTTATGAGCGTTTGAAATTCAAATTTTTACAACATTGGATTTTCACTCGATTACTCATGTAGCGATTTCCTTATTTTGTTGCAATTCAAAAACGAACAACTGTAGATACATGAAAATTTCACTGAATGTTTAAATTAGCATTTTCTATACACCATACAATTTTGAAAATATTTTGACTCTTTTTGAGCTGTTTATGGATATTTACAGCTTTCAATTTTTTTTAGTTTTTTTTTCTATAAATATCAATAAAGTTTTATCTGTTGGGCCAAAAAGTGTATAAATTTAATACAAGGCTCCTGATATATTGTTACAATAGCAGTTGAAAAATATTAAAAATACATAATAGGCACAGTTTTTTTTTATAAGCATTTAAAGTTGGAATTTTGACAAAATTTATCAAAATCTCGAAAATTGTCAATCGTTGGAATTAAAAAATTATAAAATGTTCAGTTTTTATAACTAAGAGTTGAAAATTTAAAACAAAGGTTCTCTTAAATAATTCATACTGTAACCAAAAATCTAAAAAATATATAAACACACTTATTTTTTACAGACATTTTAATTTCAAATTTAGACAAAATTTCATATTTAAACCAAGAATTACGATTTTAGTTATTTTGTTGTGATTGAATAATATTATTCGTGGGTACTTGAAACTTCTAAAGTGTACTATTATATATCTATGATAGTATCACGGTTTTTGTTGATGTATAACGCGTTATAAGTATCTAATGGATATTGTGATATGATTAATTTGGAATTTATTATAGGTACCTATTATAGGTCATTTTTTTTGTTTAATACCATAGATATGTATATAATATGCCTTATACATAGACTGACATACCATCACCGCTCAGAATCGTTTTTCTTATACAATGATATTATATCATTGAATTCAAATTTAATACCATCCATTATACAGTGACCCACTTGTAACCTACTGCACAGCAGAGCGACACCCACTTGCCCACCTTTTTTTGTATTTTTTTTGTGTCTGTGTACACGATAAGTAGTCGAAATAATGCTTCGATTTTCGACTCAGTCTCTTATTCGATTGGAAGGTGAATATCGTTGGTGCATTGGGGAGGTCAAAATTTAAATTTCACAGTAGTTTTCACAAGCGCCGGGAAAAACAACATAAAAATTAAGGAAAAACGGGAATTTTTACGCAAAATTGGTTTTCCAAAAAATCGATTTTGGTTATTGGTGTAACTCTAAAACAAATGAACGTATATACATGAAATTTTCACTGGTTGTTTATATTTACATTTTCTATACACGATAACATTTTCAAAATATTTTGATTTATTTTGAACTGTTTAGGGACATTTTCATTTTCCATTTTTTTTTAGTTTTTTTTCTAAAAATATCAATAAAATTTTATTTATTTTTTGCGAAAGCTTGAAAATTTAATAGAAGGCTCCTAATATGTTGTTTCAAAGGCAGATGAAAAATATTAAAAATCCTTAGTCACAATTTTTTTTTATAAGCATTTAAAGTTCAAAAATTGACAAAATATGGAAAAATCACGAAAATTAGCAAATTATTTTGAGTTAAGAATTCGTAAAAATTTTTATTTTTAAATCTAAGATTTGAAAATGAAACACAAGATTCCTTATAAGATTATCTACCTTTATCAATAAAAAAATCTCTACCGGACAGTCAAATTAAATTTTTATGAGCGTTTGAAATTCAAATTTTTACAACATTGGATTTTCACTCGATTACTCATGTAGCGATTTCCTTATTTTGTTGCAATTCAAAAACGAACAACTGTAGATACATGAAAATTTCACTGAATGTTTAAATTAGCATTTTCTATACACCATACAATTTTGAAAATATTTTGACTCTTTTTGAGCTGTTTATGGATATTTACAGCTTTCAATTTTTTTTAGTTTTTTTTTCTATAAATATCAATAAAGTTTTATCTGTTGGGCCAAAAAGTGTATAAATTTAATACAAGGCTCCTGATATATTGTTACAATAGCAGTTGAAAAATATTAAAAATACATAATAGGCACAGTTTTTTTTTATAAGCATTTAAAGTTGGAATTTTGACAAAATTTATCAAAATCTCGAAAATTGTCAATCGTTGGAATTAAAAAATTATAAAATGTTCAGTTTTTATAACTAAGAGTTGAAAATTTAAAACAAAGGTTCTCTTAAATAATTCATACTGTAACCAAAAAATCTAAAAAATATATAAACACACTTATTTTTTACAGACATTTTAATTTCAAATTTAGACAAAATTTCATATTTAAACCAAGAATTACGATTTTAGTTATTTTGTTGTGATTGAATAATATTATTCGTGGGTACTTGAAACTTCTAAAGTGTACTATTATATATCTATGATAGTATCACGGTTTTTGTTGATGTATAACGCGTTATAAGTATCTAATGGATATTGTGATATGATTAATTTGGAATTTATTATAGTTACCTATTATAGGTCATTTTTTTGTTTAATAGTTTAATACCATAGATATGTATATAATATGCCTTATACATAGACTGACATACCATCACCGCTCAGAATCGTTTTTCTTATACAATGATATTATATCATTGAATTCAAATTTAATACCATCCATTATACAGTGACCCACTTGTAACCTACTGCACAGCAGAGCGACACCCACTTGCCCACCTTTTTTTGTATTTTTTTTGTGTCTGTGTACACGATAAGTAGTCGAAATAATGCTTCGATTTTCGACTCAGTCTCTTATTCGATTGGAAGGTGAATATCGTTGGTGCATTGGGGAGGTCAAAATTTAAAATTCCCAGTACTTTTCAAAAGCGCCAAGAAAAACAAAAGAAAAGTTAAGGAAAAACGGGAATTTTTACGCAAAATCGATTATTCAGAAAATTGAATTTGGTTTTTGGTGTAACTTTAAAACAAATGACCGTAGATTCATGAAATTTTCACTGGTTATTTATATTTGCATTTTCTATACATGATACCATTTTCAAAATATTTTGATTTATTTTGAACTGTTTAGGGACATTTTCATTTTTCATTTTTTCTTGGTTTTTTTTCTAGAAATATCAATAAAATTTTATTTGTTGGTTTAAAAAACTTGAAAATTTAATAGAAGGCTCCTAGTATATTGTTTCAAAGGCAGATGAAAAATATTAAAAATCGTAAGTCACAGTTTTTTGTTTATAAGCATTTAAAGTTCAAAAATTGATAAAATATGGAAAAATCACGAAAATTAGCAAATTATTTTGAGTTAAGAATTCGTAAAAATTTTTCTTTTTAAATCTAAGTTTGAAAATGTAATACAAGATTACTCATAAGTTTGTCTACTTTTATCAATAAAAAAAACTCTACCGGACAGTCAAATTAAATTTTTATGAGCGTTTGAAATTCAAATTTTTACAACATTGGATGTTCACTCGATTTCTCATGTAGCGATTTTCTTATTTTGTTGTTATTTATAAACGAATAACTATAGATACATGAAAATTTCACTGAATGTTTATATTAGCATTTCTTATACACCATACAATTTTGAAAATATTTTGACTCTTTTTGAGCTGTTTACGGATATTTTCATTTTTCAATTTTTTTAGTTTTTTTTTTCTATGAATATCAATAAAGTTTTATCTGTTGGGCCAAAAAGTGTAAAAATTTAATACAAGAATCCTGATATTATATTGTTACAATATCAGTTGAAAAATATTAAAAATATATAGGCACAATTTTTTTTTATAATTATTTAAACATCGAATTTTGACTGAATTTTTCGAAAATTAAAAATCATCGTAATTAATAAATTATAAAATGTCAGTTTTTATAGCTAAGGATTGAAAATTTAAAACAAGATTCCTCGTAAGTAGTTAATCTCTCAAAGAAAATTCTAAAAAATATACAATCACAGTTTATTTTTATAGTCATTTTATGTTCAAATTTGGACGAAATTACATATTAAAAAACCTAGTTATTTTGTTGTGATTATAATATATAATTATATTCGTGGGTATCTACTTGAAACTTCTAAAGTGTACTATTATATATCTATTATAGTATCAGGGTTTGTTATTGATGTTGATGTATAACGTGTTATAATGGATATTGTGATAATATGATATGATTAATTTGGAATTTATTATAGGTCAATTTTTTTTTAATCTTATAGATATGTAAATAATTTGTCTTAAACCTAGACTGACATACCGTCTTCACTCAGAATCGTTTTTCTTATACTATGATATTGTATCATTGAATTCAAATTTAATAGCATCCATTATACAGGGACCCACTTGTAACCTACTGTACAGCAGAGCGACATCCACTTACCCACCTTTTTTATTATGTAATTTCGTCCAAATTTGAACTTAAAATTAATATAAACATAAACTGTGCTAAAGTAGTATTATAGATTTTTTGGTAACAGAATTAACTAATAACGAGAATCTTGTTTTAAATTTTCAATTCTTAGATATAAAAGTTGAACATTTTATAAATTTTTAACTACAAAATAACTATTCAATATTTGATACATTTTGTCAAATTTCGATCTATAAATGCATATAAAAAAAATTGTGGTTATGTATTTTTAAGATTTTTCAACTGCTGTTGTGACATTATATCAGGAGTCTAGCATTGCATTTTCATGCTTTTTTAGAAAACAAATTAAATTTTAATGATATTTATAGAAAAAAAAACTAAAAATATTGAAAACTGACAATGTCCGTAAACAACTCAAAAAGAGTCAAATCATTTTAAAAATTAGATGGTGTATAGGAGATGCTAATATAAACATTCAGTGAAATTTGCAAGTATATATATTTATTTGTTTTCAAATTACAGCAAAATAAAGAAATCGCTACATGAGAAATCGAGTGAATATCCAATGTTGTAGAAATTTGAAATTAAAACGCTCATAAAAATTTAGTTCGACTTTCTTATAGACATTTTTTTTTTTTGAGAAAGGTAGGTAATCTTATAAGAAATCTTGTATTACATTTTAAAATCTTAGATTTAAAAAGAAAGATTTTTACGAATTCTTCACTCAAAATAATTTGCTAATTTTCGTGATTTTTCCATATTTTATCAATTTTTGAACTTTAAATACTTATAAAAAAAAACTGTGACTAAGGAATTTTAATATTTTTCATCTGCCTTTGAAACAATATACTAGGCGCCTTCTATTAATTTTTCAAGATTTTTTAACCAACAAATAAAATTTTATTGATATTTTTAGAAAAAAAACTAAATAAAAATGGAGAATGAAAATGTATCTAAATATTTCAAAATAAATCAAAATATTTTGAAAATATTATCCTTTATAGAAAATGCAAATATAAACAACCAGTGAAAGTGACGTGTACCTACCTATCTTCATTTGTTAAGAGTTGCACCAAAAACCAAAATCGATTTTCTCGAAAACAGATTTTGCGTAAAAATTCAGTTCTTCCTTAATTTTTCTTTTGTTTTCAAGGCGCTTTTAAAAACTTTACTTTTAACCCCCCCCCCCACCCCCAAGTACCAACTAGATTCAATTTCCTATCAGGAAAGATAGGTACTGTTGAAGAAAATCCAAGCACTTTTACTGTCCTAAAAGGTGTGAGAGACACAAAAAAAAATTAAAATTAAAAAAAAAAAAAAGACACATCATTGTAAAATCAATACATTCATCGTTCCACTCAGAATCTAAAATTTACCAGAAAGTTAGACATTGTATGACCAAATTCTCATGTACAACGATTTTCTTATTTTTAGTAAATTAAATACTAAATATTGTAACTCATTTTGGGCTTTTTATGGACATTTTTAAAGTTTAAATATAGTTAGTTTTTTTAGATTCTGAGTGGAGCGATGTATGAATTGGTTTTACATTGATGTGTGTTTTTAATTTTTTAAATTTTTTTTGTGTCTGTTTACACGATTAGTACCTAGTCGAAATGATGTTTAGATTTTCAACTTCATTATCTTGTTTGCTGGAAAAATTAATCTAGTGTTTGAGTTTTGGGAGATCAAAATTCTCAATAGTTTTCAAAAGATCCCGGAAAAACAAAATAAACATGATGAAAAAACCTGAATTTTTCCGCAAAATCGATTTTGGCTTTTGGAACTAGAACAAATAACCATATAGTTATATGACATTTTAACTGGCCGTTTATATTAGAATTTTCTATACACGATAAAAATATGTTCCTAAAATATTAATTTGTTTTCAATTGTATACAGACATTTTCATTATCCAATTTTTTTAGTTTTTTTTCAATGAATATCAATAAAATGTTATTTATTGGGTTAAAAAATGTCGAAGTTTAATGCAAAGATTCTGATATATTAAAATACATAAATAAATAGCAGTTAAAAAATATTAAAAATACATTTACACAATTTAAAATTTGATTTTTGACATTTATAAAATTTAACATTATTTTATAGTTAATAATTTATAAAATTTTCAACTTTTATAGCTAAGTATCGACAATTTAAAACAAGATTCCACATAAATAGGTTATATATAAATTACTTTCTTCACAATAATATCATCAAATATACCTACTCAGTAATATCAAAGGCTGCATATGACTGACCGTTTTCGCTCAGAGTCGTTTTTCTTATGCAATGATATATTATTGAATTCAAAGTAAACACCATCAATTACAGTGAACTACTTGTAACCTACTGTACAGCAGAGTGGTACCCACTTGAACACCTTTTTATACATAAATACACCCAAGCCTCGTATATTGAAATTGAAATTTTATATATTTGAATATAGTTTATGTTATACTATGTCTTTATTTTACATAATTATAAGTATAGATACAGCATTATAGATTATTGATAATTTATATCAATATGTTGTTGGTGATCACTGATCAGTGGTGTCCGCAGGATTTTTCAATGGGGGGGGGGCTTTAAAATTAGTTACATTTTTATTTTATTTTGTCCAGTCTAATAATTTCAGACGTTTATTTGAGGTATTTCAAAATGTTTGTAACTTTTCAAATTTTCTGGTAGAAAAAATGCTCTGATCATAAGCATCTAGTTGGTACTTTTAGGTGGTCGAAATTGAAAATTCTCAGTGCTTTTAAAAATAATTGGAGAAAAAAAATGAAAATTTATTTAAATGTTTGGTTATACCGTCTTCACTTGGATTGTATTTGAATAATTAAATTTTTTTTTCTTTATAAATGTCAATAAAAAATTATTTATCCGGTTAAAAACCTTAAAAATGTAATACATAAGTTATTTTATTATAGCTAAAATATTAACGATACATAGGCATAGTGTTTGAAAATTTCATGAAATTTAAAAAAATGAAATATTTCAGTAGGTATTTTGATATATTTTGTTTTATTTTTAAATAAGTTTTATATTTACATATAATTGTCATAAATTACCGAGTAAATTACCTTCATAACTATATGGTACCTGTATGTATACCTAACCTTTGGTATTATACATTTAAAATGATATTCAAAATTTTTAAATATTTTAATGTTTAAATGATACAAGTAGGTATACAATATTATACATGTATTTTGTATAAATACTGAATTCTGTCATTAGAATTTAGAACACTGAACATTGCGTTAAAAAAATAAATAAATTGTGTTTTTATTTGTGTAAAAAAATTTCAATGGGTCACGTTTTTGTGAAATATTTGATATTTCATACTTCAAACACTACATAGGCACCATGGTTATTTTTTATAAGCATTTAAAGTTCAAATTTCGTCAAAATGACACTTAATTTGTAGTTCAAAACTTATAAAATATAATATATATATAAAATATAACTAAGGCTAGACAATTTAATACAAGGTCTTTCATACAAGCAGTTCTTACTTTTACCTAAAAATTACAGATAATTTATGAAAATTGGTATGCAAATACAATGTTCTTTCAAAAATGAATTCATTCTGGTAAGACAATTCAAAGTTAAATATATAGATACAATTCACAAATTACTAGGAAGTATTCAGTATTAAACAATTGCAAGCTGTAATTCATTCTGGTAAGACATATATGAAATTTACTTCTGGCTTACTATAGTTGACAGTTTAACTTGATTAAAATTATTTGAAAAAGTAACAATAATACCGGCAATGGGGGGGCTTCAGCCCTTTAGCCCCCCCCTGCGGACGCCACTGTTGGTGATACTAGTAGTTTTAGAAATTTTTATATGATATAGGTAGTCATATTTATTATACAAAAATGATTTTTTTGTAACTTTATTTTCATAATATTATGTACAGTGGCATATACTCAACCCTTCAACTATTTTTTATGAAAAAAATTTAAACAAATAACGAGTATTATAAATAATAAGTTTATTATGTAAAACATGTGATATTATATAATGTATAAGTGTAAGTGTATAAGTATAAGTGTATAACTAAATATTATGTTATAGTTTTCATGTAATTATAGACCACGTCGATTAATTACATGTTTTCAAAATATCATAAGTTGTGAATTGTATACAACATTAACTTGTTAAATTTTTATTTATCTAATAAATGTTTAAACATATGTATTGTGTTAATCATTGTTAAGGTGGCTGTAAACGATTGGATTTTTCATGCATTTAGACCAATAAGCTAGCGAAAAATACACATACATCTAGTAGTCAAATTTTAATTTTGAATACTTATTTGGATTCGTTAGCCTCTTTTCTATGATCTGTAGGAAAAACTTTTTCATCTTTTTGTCTAGTTGGCACTTAAAAGTGCAAGTTAAATTTGAGAAATCAAGCAGTCATTTGGAACCGTAATATACGTAAATTATCTAAAATATCCAAAATCGGTTTCCTACAAATCATAGAAAAGAGGCTGACGAATTCAAATAATTTTTCAAAATTGAAATTGGACTACTAGAAGTATGTGTGTTTTTCGTCAGCTTATTAGCATTTTTCACTGTTGTGAGTGTATAAAAATATTTTTCGAGAGCGATTACGTTGACTTGTGCATGCGAGTACGTGTGCTATTGAACCGTGTGCCCGCAGCCGGGCGATATAAAATTTATTGTTATCGAGTTCGAATCTCTTCGAATTTCACACTAATAATCATTTACGACTAACACAAGGATTACGGGCGGCGACGACAAGATTAGAAATTGCCTAAATTGTTCCCCTTAAATAATAGCCACTAAAGCCGCCTTAAATAATTTTTAATTACCCTAAAGAAGTTCAATTTGTTTGGGATATTAGCTTTACAATTACCACAATTACCACAATTAGAGTATATTTCAACACAACACGTCATAGCAATTTTTAAAATAATATAATAATTTATACTTCATAAATATTTATAAATATTATATATATGATACAAATTAATATTACAATATAAACTTTCTTGCGTAGAACAAAATGTATAGTAAACATTTTCCAATTTAATAGTTTAGTTTGCTTAATATAACAATTTATAACATATTAACATGTATAAGCACAGGTATGTTCAGTAGTTAACATATTATGTATATTGGTATAACTTCAAGTCTACAACTATTTTTTATGAAAAAAGTTTAAACAAATAATCAGTATTAAAAGTAATAATTTATTATGTAAAACATGTGATTTTATATTATGTATAACTATATATTATGTTATAGTTTTCATCTACTAATATACTACGTCAATTAATTCAAGTTTTTAAAATATCATAATTTGTGAATTGTGTACAACATTCAATTCTAGAAAGTTACACATGGATTATTGTAATTCTCTCCTTTAATATTATTTGTGTTGTTGGCCATTGCTCTGGTTAAAATTGGTTTTCAATTTTGTTAATCATCAGTTATAGCGCTTCTTGAAAATAAGAATGATATATATCTGAAAATAAGTAAATAGTTTATTAAATTGATAAATATAACATAATAACATTCAAACTCTATTATATTTTATGCACAATTTATTTTAAAAATAAAATCATTTTCAACACTCTGTTATTTTATACATAGTACATAGTAATTTTATAAACTAATTAAGGGAGGGGGATAAGCAATTGAGTCAAATATAAGTTTATTAATAAATTTGTACTAGTCCGAATCGGGATGAAAATAAGTCATCTGCATACATCGAATCTCGGTCTTGTAAAAAAAAATTGTAAAATCTAAAAATTGTATTTAAATATAGATACAAATATATGTATTTAAAAAGTACTTAAATTATATTTCTAAGACTTTTAAGAAAATTGTTTAAAAACAAATATTTGACATGCATTATAGAATTTAATACATGCATTACAAAAATAGTATTAATACACTTAATTTTGCTTATTGAATTGTAAAAATAGGTAAGAAAATTAATTTTTTAATTAGTAACTACTAACTAATTTCAAGTTGTAATGACACATTAAGTATCATTAGAACTATGAACTACCCACTTTAAATTATAATGAAAAAAAATTGTTATATTTTAATTATGAAATACTTAAGGGGCCTGCTTAAGGGTCTTTAATAAGAGGCAATATTTAGGCAATACGCAGTTTTGTTGTTGCCAAATTGGTCGTCAATGATGATTAGTGTGGGTGTGATTGTATGCGGGTACCGCGCCATCTACACACACACTGCATGTGCGCAAATGTATTTACATGAAACTATGAAGGTATTGGAATTTAAAATGTAAAAAAGCCCAAGTCAGTGTTTAAAATACATTCCAAATTCTTAATTTAAAATGTATTTAAATACATTTACTCAAAAACTTTACAAGATTATTAACTTTATACTATATTGATTTTTATTTAATACAAATACTTGTAGGCTATAATTTATAACATATATATTATATTAGCCTACCGTTACGAGCCGGATGATCCGTTTAATGTAATAAACTAATTTTTTCAAAAACTATTATCATTTATTAAAATATTTTTAGATTCTGAGTGAAATGATGAATGTATTGATTTTACAATGATGTGTGTTTTTTTTTAATTTTTAATTTTTTTATTTCATTTTTGTGTCTGTGTATACGATAAGTAGTCGAAATAATGCTTCGATTATCAATTTCAGTATCTTGTTTGATTGGAAAGTTAATATCGTTGGTGCATTGAGAAGGTCAAAATTTAAAATTCCAGTTATTTTCAAAAATTTATCAAATATTGAATAATTATTTTGTAGTTAAAAGTTTATACAACTTTCAACTTTTATATCTAAGGAAGTAAGTAGTTAATTCTGTTACCAAAAAAATACTGGACAGTTTATTTTTATAGTCATTTTAAGTACAAATTTAGATGAAATTACATAATAAAAAACCTAGAATAACTACTTTAGTTATTTTGTTGTGATTGTATAATATTATTCGTGGGTACTTGAAACTTCTAAAGTACACTTTTATATATCTATGTTAGACCGCAGTGTACATCGGTGAGTGGAGTAATACTCCAAAATTTTCGATCACACTTAAGAATGCAAATATTTTACCTGAAATCATAACAGCATTGTAATTACGGCAGAATACAAATTTTAGTCTTCTAACTTATAACAATAATAATTATAGTTATAACTAAGAAGTGTTCAAAATAGGCTATTTTCTAAGTGCGTGCTTACGGTCGTATCCCATTTCGCCGCCATTTCATTTCGCCGCGGTACCATTTCGCCGCCAAATTAATCCCATTTTGCCGCCGACCCATTTCGCCGCATAAAATTATTTTTGTCTTAGAACATGGTTATGAATTTGTGATTTGAAAAGTGATAAATAGACACAGAGAAATATTTATCAGATATATTTATCGTTTGAAACGATCTTAGTGCTATACTATCTCAATTCTGAAGTTATCGATTGATAAATCCCCAATAATTATATAAATAAAATAGAATGAATAGTGTGTCGTCGCAGCGATAAATGCAAAGTTACCACAGTCAGTGTCATATGATTATCACCAGTACGTATTTGCGCATTTACAGTTCACAATTTTTAAATAATAATGTCGAATATTGAATATATTTCTACACAGCGAAAAGGGGAGTGCATTATTTTTAATAACTATTATTTTAGAATTGATAAAAAAATAAAAAATAAAAAATATTGGAAGTGTATTGAAAACTGTGGAGCTCGTGTAATAATTTCAGATGAATTCACTGTACATTCCGATAAGTTTTGTAATCATAACCACAGTCCTCGTCCAGTTAAAATTGAAGAAAAACGTTTTAAGGCCAAACTTCGTTTGAGAGCAAAAGAAAACCCTCTTGAACCAATTCCGAAGGAAATTATTATAAAAAGTTTAATAAAAAATTTTTGAAATATTTCACTTATTTTAATGCTGTTTATAGGCATTTGAAATATTCGTTTTTGTTTATTATTTTTTTATTTATTTTTTTAGCTAAGAGTTACTTATTGACCACTCTTATTTATTTATTTATTCAAAATAAATAATAATAATAATTTAAAATAATAATTATACCTACTGCATTGTATACGTAATAATTAAAAGAAAAGTTAGGATTTTTACTAGTTCTGACAGTCATGATTATTATGCATTTATGCAAATATCAATGGGTTCAAATCACTGGTGTTATCTACCACGCATCAAAATCTCATAGTTCACACTTCACGTCATTACAGTAGGAATATTAAAAAAAAAAAATAGTATAAAAAATCAAATTATTTTGCAGATTTGGGATAATATTATTATGAGTATTATCAATTGATGAATTAATGATTCATTTGAAAATATTATTATTACTTATTAACTACAAATAAAATAATGAATAATTTTTGAGTAACCTTAAGTTGAGAGTTAAAGAGTTACTTAAAAAATAAATTCGGCGAAATGGAACTGCGAAAAAATAAATTCGGCGAAACGGTACCGCGGCGAAATGAAATGGCGGCGAAATGGGAGCTGACCGTGCTTACGGATCGTAACCCGCATAGACAGGTGCATATAAGTATACAAGTAAAATTGCCACCAAAGTTAAAAAGGTCAATCATTTTAATAGAAATTACCTCCTGGTCTCAACTATAAGATGCTAAACAGTCCATTGCTTCAAATGTAGTTTTTTTAATTTACAGGTTCAATGTTAATACATTATTTTGTTGTCTATTATACTTAAAATTATAATTGTATGGCTTAATTTTTAAAGAGTTAAATATGGACAATATGTGCACACGAGCTGGGTGTTTGCATAGTAAATGATCATTAGTGTAAGTGCATTACCGATTATAATAAAAAGGAATATTAAAAATGTTTATGATATAAATAAATTAAATAATCAAGGCTTTTTTAATTCACAGGTTAAGCTATAATTTATTTATCAGTTATACTTATGACAAACTGTAAGAGCTATGGGGCAAGAAGATTTACTGCAGTAGTGCAGTTTGTTGGCAGCTATCGTAAAATATAATTTAAGTTATTGCTTATAAATACCTGTAGTCCATAAATTATAACATATATATCATATTATTCTACCGTGATGAGCCGGATGAATCTTTTAATGTAAGAAACTCATTATTTCAAAAACTATTATCGTCTGTGAAAAAAATGTTTTTTACATAATTTTGTGCACCATACTAACCTATTTTAAAATTCCCAGTGCTGCAACAGTGGTACCGCCTACCGATAAACATTTCGGGCAACTGTAGTTTGGTGTTCAGAATGTACACACCAATCACATTAATGGTGGCTGAAATAATATCGATAAACAATTGCAGTAGGTAGGGATAATCAATCACATCATGTTGTGAAAGTGTTTCATCTCCTAACCGTGTATCAGTGTCGTGTATACAAGAAATGGTGTATAGTTTTCCAGCGTCCACGAAAATTGTTTCTGTAGGTACATTTATGTGAACAAATCTTCTCCTAAAATAAAATGCAATTTTAATTATAAATACATTGATTTTAGGTAGGTAGGTATGTCAGATTTGATTGATATAGTTGTTTAATTATATTTTTGTACAAAATTCAAGTTTAAAATATGTTGTTGGCTATAACATAGACCAACTAGTAACTTGTTTGTGCAGGGATATTGTTTAAGCATGCTTAAACAATTTTTAGGTTTAGATTATGCATAAATTAAAATTTTAGTTTTTGAAAATTGTAAGATATTTTTGAATACTTTGATTTTTCTCAACACTTCAACCTGTGGACACATTTGTTTTTAAATGAGAACCTAGGTATATATTTTAATGCGAATAGTGAAATTGATTAATTTTCTGAAAATATTAACTTATTGTAATCAAAATTTAAATGAAAAGTTTCCAAGAAGTTCTATTTGAAATACTAAAGATAATTGTCTGTTAAATAATTTTTAAATTGATACTAGCTCAATGAGTTGGTATTCCCACAAAATACTCCTAAAATGTTGTAAAAAATCAAAGTATTCCAAAATATCGTTCTTAACATAATTTAAAATTTCAAAATACCAATATTATGAATACAATATACAATATTATTTAAACATAAAAATGAAGTAACCAGGCTTAAAAATTTTTTCTGTATACTTACCAAATAAAATGATACAATTAAAAGTTAACAACTATGCAGATGGTATAATTATGGAAATTAAAGGAACGTTACAGTGTCATTTGTCGCATCCGTCTTACAAGTTCATAACATAGCAAATTGTACGCTCATTAGTTCACGTTCATCTACACATTCTTCAAATAGATTAGTCTGCACCATCGCTGAAAAAAATATATTAAAATTAAAAATATAAATAATAAGTACAAGTGTTATACCAATAGCGGTTAAAGGTTGGAAAATTAACATTTTCAAAATATTTTTTCTAATTGTTAACTATTTGAACTTTATAGGCATTTGATATTTTTCTTTGTTTCTAGCACGACTGCTATTAACTGAACAGAGGCAATTATCTTTAGCCTAATAAAGTTACATGGATATACTGATATTCCACCAATTGAACAGATTTTTGAGTGCTTAGCGGGGATGCTACTACTGCCACTATAGTTCACTGCCACGATAATATAATGCTCCGAACATATTACTCCGAATGTAAAATGCTACGAATACAAGTTATCCGATTATATACAACTACGAAGGTAGATCAAACTACTCCGATATTATTAATATTATATTATTATCATTGATAAACTGTAATATCAATTGATATTACCATAATTGATAATATTAGTGTTATTAATTAATTAATGAATTTATTTTAATGTAAATGGGATGAACATGAAACCCATCAAACATGGTAAAATGACAATTTATTTGGGCTTCAGCAGGAAGGTGGGGTAGAGCAACACCTAAAACCAAAGACAAAATGTTAAACTTAATATTAGTCAAATTAAATAATACCAAGTTACAAAGAACTACAGGAGAAAAAGCCAACGGGAAACAGGCTGGCGGTGACCCAGAAAAAGATGGTTGGATGTAGTGGAGAAGAAGCAAAAACAAGAATTATTCATCATAATATTACCATGCGTAAAACTGTAGCAGCCTCGACAGTAGTTTGGAATAGATCGTATAGACTATGCATGCTTCGTTTACAGTACCGGATAACAGACTACATAATTTTATTTGAGTCCAATTCATTAAAAATTACAGAGCATGAGTTTATTTTTACTCACTTGACAGTAATGAAACCAATACCCCTGAAGCTTGGTATGCGGAAATAGTATCCTCACAGCGTTCATTAAACCTCGTTCGTAATCAGTTATTATAGTAAGTCGGTTGTAGTTCAGTGGTAAAATTTGTAGTACACTTCTGAGGACAGACTCATAAGTGGACTGGGTCATCCTTGTAGTCAATGCGTACACCATTGGAAAAGACTGAATAGAACAATCATATATAATTTTTAAATGTATACACATGATGGAGGGATGGCGGTGAACTCTTTTGAGAATATTAGGAGCCAGATAAAGAAGAAGTGCATTCACAATTAATATAATAATATCTATTGACAAAAAACCTAACTTACCACATTTCTGAACACTATATGGAAAGTAAGTAGGCAACCCTTTTTCAAATCGGTTGGATTTTTTGGAACAGTCTTAAAAGTTCCATCTATTCCTGCCATTGTGATTGACTGAAGTAGTTCTCCTTTATATTTTTCAATGGCATCAGTATTTGCAAATATTACTCCTAAACGTTCTCCATCTACCATTAATGGAAAATTATGCTGAAAAAATCTAAATAATAAAATAGGATATGAATATAGTAAAAAGAAAACATACATTTGAAGTTTTAACATAAAATATCCAAGCAGACCTTGAGGATGGGTGATGCAGGGTTGAAACATAGGCTATAGCCTTTGGTTCGTTGAGGATATGTGCCAACTGATCAACCGTTTTCGGATTTACCGGGCATCGACGACGTCTCATTTTATTGAGGCTCGACCGGGACTGTAAATGAGTATAATCATGTGCACCTTCAGGATTCCTATGACATTTATAGTTATTAAATTAAAAAGTTGGTGGTGACATAGAAATTAATATAAAATCAAATGGATTTGTCGACAAACTTTGGGATATCTTAAATAAAAATTGTAGAATAACAGAATTATCCTATATTTATTATTTATAATTTATCAATAACTTTAGGAGTATTTCCCTCTAGTTTTAAAAAATGTATAATAATACCCTTGTAATGAACTTATTAACTCAGATCATAAACTGTGTCTTCACTCAAGATACTGCAATGGTAATTGTAAGAATTGTATAATTTTAGAACAAGTGTGCAAATATATGATATTAATCCAAAAAGTGCTTACAACACAACTTCTTGGTTATATATCTGCCTAATGGAGGTAGCTAAATTGCCAGTACTCGTTCCAGCCAAACCAATAGAACGCCTTAAATAAACCATTGGAATGTCCACATTCGGAGGTAAATGGTTGTGTGGGAGTCTGGTCATTATTGTACCTTTACCTTCTATAACATCTTCAGACCTAACCCAAGCTGTTGATGGACAAAATTCAGCCACATTTTTCTGATTTTCACAGATTAAATATCTACATAGGTAATAGTAATACGATAACTAATATTACATCAAATAAGTAAATAATGAAACATTTATATTGAGATCTTTGTAGATTAGTACATCGGTTTATGCTAAATATCATAAGTATCAGTTGTACTTACGGTTTATTGTTCCTAGCACCATTTTTATAATATCTGTATTTTTATATTGTCCATAAATACTTTACTCCAGGTAAAACTATGAAGGTTTCTGCTCGCTGTCGTTGTATATCTAAAGATTTATATTGTCATATTAATTTAATTACCAATTGTATTATAGCATTATTATAGATATTATTGCATGTATATGTTTTTTTTAAACGATTTTTTCAACTGTTTTAAGATAATTACAATACTAATTACTAATTGTTATGTTATTTATTGGTATGTAATTTTAATAATTATATTTCTAATTTCTATATAACTTATGCTTTACATTATAACTTGTTAAGTGCTAACTGTTATGAGTTAACAGTAAACGTTAAACAATACATTTTAATATTTTATAATTCTGTTGTATAAGTTTCAAGTTTGTGTTGTAATTTGTAAATGAAATAGGTATTAAAAATTAAAATTAAACAAATATATTACCTACACAACTACAGCAGTAATATAACCATAGAAGTATACTGTTAGTGATTTGAATAAGTAAAATTATTAATATAAATGTTATAAATTTCAAATTTGATTATGAAACAAAAAAAATAATAAATGATGTTTTTCTGTTTTAAACAAGTGTTTTAATGTTGTAAACATCTCATAATTTATAAAATACCGTTGTTTTCATCTGCAATATCATCTGAATCATCTTCCTCCTCTTGAACAATAACATCTAAATCTTCATCCTCCTCATCTACTACAATTTCCAAATCTATATAATCTTCATTATCTGAAAGTAATGTTGAGTCAATATAAATGTAATATATAAATAAATAATACTTACTACTAAGTAAGTAATCGTGGTCGAGTAATTGATTAAAAGCCATTTTTTTGTAATTTGGCGGTTGAATTTTAATTTTAATTAATTAATACTAATTACTCATTAGATTAATCAACAGGTGTTAGAGAAAAGTACATTAATACCATAGATAATAAAGATGATACATTAAACATTAATAAAAAAGTACATTTACTACAAGCTGGCCCTAAAACTGATATTAAATTATTATTTTCTATGATTTTGAACATTGACATTTTTATCGGTTGGTAATGTTGGTATGAGATTATTTTTTTTTTCCCTTATCATTTGTAAGAGAACGGCTTTTGGCCCGCCAAACTGCCAAGTTAACCTCTAATTATTTTGTTTACACTATTTAGATTTTTGTAATTTTTTAGTTTTAATAATTTTACTTTCTTAATACTAAAATTTACTTTATAGATTATTAAAGTTTGGTTCTTTCGTTTTCTGTAGACCATATAGATACTAGATACTAGATAGCCCGTTAGTGACATCGATAATCGAATGTAAACGAATTAAATATAACTTATAGGTAAGTACTAATACAATAATTATTATCTACTATTTACATGTTCAGTTTCAACTGTTTCAAGTATTCAAATTTCCTGTAAATGATTCTGTTTGTAAATTATATTTAGGTATGTATTTACTATTTGAGTAACTACAACCCCAGAGTTAGATTTGGACATAATTTGTACATCTCCATCTGTGTAGAAGGTATAGTGTATACCATAAACACATTAAACATATAATGCTTTATTTGTTTATTAATTTGTGATTTGTCTTTTCTAGACTAGAAAACAAAGATGGCCTCATCAAGTAAAAATTTGGAACCACATCATAGCTGCACTGAAACAAAGGAGGAACAGAGGCGTCAACTCAAATGTATAAACAGGCGTTGTAGAAATGGTGGTGCCCTGGTAGATGCGGTGGAAATTACGTGTCATTACTATGACTTTGATTACTATCCTGGCAAAGAGGTAATTGATATTGTTTATAGCAAATTAAATATTACACATAGGTAGTTTGATTTAAATTATGGTGGTTTGTTTAGGTTTGCACGGCGTGTTTTATAGAATGTCTTAAGCATTTTAAAAATCTCGATTCATATATACTTTTGAAGATTCATCGGGCGAAGGAGAAGAAGGAGAAAAAATAGCAGAAGGGGAAAAGCAAAAAAGAAATTGAGATGCCTAAAGCCAAAAAAGTTAAACCAGATAAATCTGATATACCTGATAAGGACGATATTTTTGATATTTCTTAGCTTTTTTTTATAAATTATTACTCGAATTATTATGACTAGGTGCCCAAAAGCTTAAAAAAAAAAACAATTTTAGTGAAGGTTTTCAATTTTAATAACTTGGGATTAAAGTTATACTTAAAGAAATCTATTAGAATTATATAATAGAAATAAATTAGAAATACATTTGTACAATTTTTTTTTAAAAATAATTAAAGTTCACAATTTAATAAAATTGGTTACTCAAACATAAAATAAGGACTTGAAATTATTTACTACTACTATGTATATTATTGTTTTCTATACACAATGAAATATTTAAAATATTTAAATTAATTATTATGATAATATGTTATTTAAAAGACAAACATATATTATAATTTCAATATTCTACATGCTATGTCAGTGGTATTGGCTTTACTTCATATAAAATACAGATAATTTGTTTATGTAAAATGTAAACGATGAAAATGACAATGAAGTACACTCAAAAGAAACTAGTTATACAGCAGAGCAATTTCACCATTCTTTAATTTTTAATTGCATTTTTTACCTAGTTTTTTAGAGTCGAAACAGACCAATGAATTATAAATGTATTGATTTTACGTGTCAGGGGCGGACCCAGGGGGGGGGTTTGGGAGGTCAGCTGACCCACAGTTGTTTTCCCAGTTAAATGTGGCCCCTCGAAATGGCAAACTATATAAACATTTTTTTATTTGAAAAAATTATGTACAGTGGTGAATTTAGAGGAGAGGCACGTGCCCCTTGTCAATTTTCTGTCGACAAGTTGTTATGTAACTACGAGTATCATATAAATGAAACATACAGTTGATAAGGATAATACTACCAACTATTAATTATTACTTATTATAATCATTATTGATAGTGTGTATGTATTATTAATTAAAATTAAAATTATACAATTTATATGTGCCCCCCCTTCAAAATATCGAAGATCTGCTATTATGATATAGGGGTATATCGTATATACAGCAGCTGTGAAGACTGAGTATTGAAGTAAAATAACGCGTACGAAATTGTGTTTGAGCTTATCAACTTATAATGTACGTACCTAAAATTCGATAAACACAAGTATAAAAATATGTTGGATATAGATATTATATAAGATTTTATGAAGTTGACATAGATGAAATTGATATAGAAGTGGAATACCGTTCATTACATCTAGTTTACCAACAAATGGCAAAACTATTGAAACTGGAGTAACTGGACCTTTAAAATTAAATGATGTATTGAAAATTCATGATATCACGAGACATGGTTTCTTCATATCCAAATTTATTTACTTTGTATAAAATTTTTTATACACTATACCAGTCAGCAGTGCAACTGCAGAAAGAAGTTTTAGCGTTCTAAAACTTCTCAAAACATGCCTTAGCTCAACTATGACTGAAGACAGGCTATCAAATTTGGCCATATTGAGCATAGAAAGCAACATAGCTCAAACCATTGATTTTGTTAACATAATTAGTACATAATATAGTACATAATTCGCACTAATGAAAAAGCGCAGAAAATGATTGTAATGTTCTAGTTCTTTACTATTATTTTCATGTAGGTATTATTAAATATAAATTTTATTAATGTATTATTTTTGACTTTTCTATTGTATTAGAATTTAGAACCACCTATTCTATATCTCTTGTGAAAATGAAATCAGTCATTGAAAACTAAAATAAAATAAATATACTGCAAATATACGTATACAAATAAAATAATAAATTTGTATAATTTCTTCTAATGATTTAAATATGTCAGGTAAATTTTTTAATTGAATATAAATTTTAATGCAACAAATAAAAATAAAAATAAATTGAATATAGCTATTAAAGCTTGTAAGTAAATTTTACAATTTACTTAAAAATATGTGATATAGTAATATTGAACGTTGGTATCAAAATGTGATGTAAATAACTAATAAGGTAAATCGCGAGCCCAGAGTGACTTTGTAATACCTAACTATATAGGTAGTTGGTTGAAGTTTCTACACAGTGGCCTCTCGTAAGTAAGGCAGACCCACAGTTCTAAAATCCTGGGTACGCCACTGTTACGTGTGTTTATTTTATCAGGCATCAGCTTTCGGAATATTAAGTGTTTAGATTTTAAAGTTTAAGTGAGGTTTTTGGTAGAAAATTGAATCTAGTTGGTTATTTTGGGAGACAAACGTAACAATGTACAGTATTTTCAAAATAATCAAAAAAGAATAGAGTGTGAATTATGTATCAACGATTTCAATTTTGAAACTTTTATATAGCATTTCTGATTTTTTTTACATCTTTTAACTTTTATTATGTTATATTTGACTTCATATTTTGAAAGTTTTACCGTGCATTAAATTCACATCCCTAGTCGTAACTCACAAGGACAAAAAACAACTTATAAGTACTCACGGTTTTGCGTTTATTCCGAGACACATTAACAACATAATTGGCTCTAAAGTCAGTCCGGACTTGCGATTCTCGACTTCTACACCGGCGGAAGGCTCCGAATCGTCCATCTCTGTTCCGCTATGAGTGATGGACGTCAACACTCGTCAACTTGATCTTACTACAAAAACGTTCTACAAAAAAAACTCATAAACCTATGACCCGTGTTCCGAAAATATTTTACATGTTCCGTTTCAGTATAATATTATTATAATACGATTATAAGCAAACAATTTAAGGAACGAAAATTAAATATTTTAATAGACATCTTAAATTGTTGATACGGAGAGTGCGATATGTGTACATAGATAACAGAGATTTTCCTGTTTCTCAAGCCGGGTCCACACGATGATAGTTACTCTCGCAAGAGTCGAAAATACTATCGCCTACTAATCGAATACTATCGCCGTGTGAACACGTCAGTTAAGTAATGGTAATTTTAGTAATAGTAATGGTAGTAACTATCGACCTGTCGTGAGAGCAACTCTCGCACTATCATTAGGCGTGTTTTGGCGGAGTAACCATCAGTAAACTGTTTAATGATATCGTTTTCGCGAGTACGGTTTCTGTAACACGGTTATTGATTTTCTAAACAAGTTTAGCGATTTTACTAACCGTCAATTAAGACTCGGTAACAGAGTTTACTATGATGCGATTACACGTCTTATCTTTTTACTTTGATTAAGCCCCGTTTTACACGAACGTCGGTTGACGGACCGCTTTAAAAGTTTAAAAATTTATCTAGGTTCTCTTTAGTCTTTATTTAACTTTAAACACTTAACTGTTACTTTTCCTCGACGACACCCTTGAATCTTCCCGCGTAGACAAATTATAATATATTGTGCATAAGTTAACATGGCTTTGCAGTTTATTAGATTTATTTTAAATAAAGAGCAGGCCATTTTTAATGATGAGCCCAACTGCATACCACAAGTAATGTGTGAAGTGCTAACCGAAGGTAAGTAAGGACATTGCATTAAACAATATAACGTATTCTAATCACCTTTTATAACCATAAACTTCTTCACTAAACAGTTTACTCCGCCAAAACACGCCTTACATGCAGTTCGAAATCTAATCACATTGGATGTGCATTTTGTAAATAAGAGTGAGGTCACACGAGCGTTTTATTAACGGACGTTACGACGGACGTCATGAAGTCCGTTGTTGAAATTCATTACAATCATACCTAGCAGCCACACATACGACGTCCGTTGGATTTACCGTCCGTTCGACGTTGGCGATACGCAAGATATGCTATAACGTCCGTTACGATTATGTCCGTCGTAACGTCCGTTAATAAAACGCTCGTGTGACCTCACTCTAAGATAAGACGCTCTGACACTACAATTGCTGACACGGAAAGCCTGTAAAAATGTAATGAATTATTATTTTCTAAATTAATTACTGAACTGGAATAAAAATTATATACATTTTATTATATTTACATAGGTAGTACAAATTCATTAATTTTTTTTGTGGGCTAATACATACAATGTATGCTTCGTCCCATACCGGCCCCCTCTTATACATCTACCGAAACTCAAAACCACTTCAATTTAACTAAAATAAATATTGTTTTGAAAAAATGTGCTTTAAACTCAACTCAAAAACTCACAATAAAGGATCTACTGATATAACTTTTGTTGAAAATGGTCTAGTAGTTTTTGACAATATTAATTACAGACAAAACATCCGTTTTCATAGATATAGATTTAAGGTATTTAATACCGATGTAAACAATAAAGTTAATGAATCAATAAGTCAATTCAATTTTATATATTATTCCCTTGAAATTATTATAATTTAAATTAATTTAATTGTAATGAAATATTTTTTATTGATTTCTAAAACATTGACTTTTCATATTTTTAGTAAACAGTTTCACAGTTATTTTAAGACAAATAGTTAAGTGGGCACTGTTGTAACGTGTCCGCTTCAGCACTCGAATTTGAATTAGAGGTATAATAATGAAGACACACAAATTTACGTATACTAAAAGTGTATTTATTAAAAGTAACAAACGTCTTTTTTTATGATTCACAGTGTTTACTATACTCTTTATCAACTAAGTAATTTATTTTATTTATTTTATATATATATATATTTTTTCTGTAACTTATGTTCATCTTATGGGCATAATAAATAATTAAAAAAAAAGTGAGTGCTGTCATGGGACATCCGGTAGAAACGATACGTTTCTTTCCAACAAATATTATAATAGATTACAAATACATTTTAGTGGAACCATTCAAAATAAAAGTAAATAATATCAATGAGTAGATGTGAAAAAAAAATGAAAATGATTATTATTACTATTATAATATTAACCATATTGTCCATACTCAATAATCGAAATTACAGGCCTGTGATAACTGAAGTATGATACATATGTTTGTGATTTAATTTTTCCAAAAACCTAAAGATACTGCATCGATAGTGCTCATCGTTGTAGATTCTGCTGGATTGTTTATCGTATTATGTAAATTGAATGTGTCCGTAAAGAAAGTTTTAAAAGTTTCTGATTTCTTATCATTGAAATTGATGTTAAAGTCATCAAATTGTTTTAATTCATTTAAAACTATTTAAATATACTAGGTATATGTAATGTTTTGTATATTGTAGTACCTATTCGTTATACTTCAATCATTTTTAAAAATTATTTGTATTGATAGATCATAAGTTATTAGTTATTACTAACATTTTTAGTTTATCCAAGACCACAAATCTACTTAACCTATTGGATATTGCCATATGGATAGGGCATAGACATATTAGTACTCATTGACTATCATAGCTATTTTCAATATTGTTTCTGCTTGAGTTTTAATAACATTTATTTTAATAACAATAATTAACATAATATATTGCTAATTAAATATCAACAAATATTATCGTGCTCAAATTATTATCGTTTGATTAAACGTTGGAGAAAAAAAATATCGAGCGTTCTCCAATCGTGTTACCAAAAATGCCGCTCAATCGTATTCTACCGGATTGTAATAGTTACTATCGCGGACCGCGGTTACTACTTACTGGTTACGAATGCCCACCACCCCCCCCCAAATTATGCCGATGATCGTATGTGTGTGGAAACTTGAACACACAACGTAGGGAAATGTTTACGTCATAATATTATACTATTCCTGGTTAGCGGCCGCCGACTGTAGAGGGCGCCACCATAATACGGTACCGGCTGGACGGCGGCACATCCACGGCCCGGCCCATGCCGAAGCCCGAAAGTCGTCGAAACACGATACAGAGCCGGTGGCCCCATAGATAACACAAGAATTCTTATATTATCTATGGGTGGCCCCCGTCCAAGGTTTTTATCTATAATTTATAAACCTTGGCCCTCGTTCACGTAATAATATTATTTTATCGTTTTCGGAGCACACCGCCCCCACCGCGAACGCCGATCGTACGAACGCGTTCTATCACGACCGGTCGCCGCTTCGTTCGTATTCTGCGGCGCCGGCCAACGATCGCACGCGTTATCTCGCCGCCGCCGCCGCCGCCGCCGAGTGTTGTATAGCAACAACAACAACAACAACAACAACAACAACAATACCAATAATAATAATGTGGTGAGCCATCCTCTCTCTACGGACCGTCTGCTACGGTTGGCGACACCGACCCGCGTCCGTCTAGTCGCGGCGTCACCCACAACGGACGACGAGTAGTAATAGTGTTTTAAAATGCTAGATAAAATATATTAGTAAACCTTTATGTTTGCAGAGATGAGATGTTTTGTGATTTTAAACTAGAAACCGATGATGGTAAAATTATATGTGGTCATAGAGTGATTTTAGCATCAGCTAGTCCATATTTCCATGCAATGTTTAAAAAATGTGAAGAAAAAAAATCAATGTCTTGTTATTATGAAACAGTTAGATTCAACCGCCTTACAGCTGCTGCTGGTAAACTTTATTTATTCCGGGGAAATCACTGTCACTGAAAATAATTTATAGGTAATAAACTAGTTATATATGAAGTTTGATTTTATTATGGACAAAAAATAATTTAAATTGGGTACCTTATGTTTATTTCTCAAGGTTTTGTTACAAACTTCAAATATCTTGCAGTTACAGGAAGTAAAAGAGGCATGTTGTGATTTCTTACTGGCAAAAATGTGTCCTAAAAACTGTATCGCTATAAAAGTGTTAGCTGATTTACACAGCTGTACAAAATTGTTATCAAGTTCAGAATTATAGGTATATTCATCAACACTTTTCGTATGAAATATTATTTATTATTATGATTCTAAAAGTCAATTTGATTTATTATTGTTATATTTTGATACTTAGAGACGTGGTAGAAGGAGCCGAATTCCTATCCTTATCATACGAACAAATGGTTAAGTTGATCTCCTGCGATGAGTTGAAAGTTCCATCTGAAGAAAAAGTAGGTTATTTTAGAACAGTGTTTCCCAACCTTTTTACCACCACGGACCACTTTGAAAATATTTTATAGGTCACGGACCACCTCAATTTTACGCAAACTAGGAAGACCTTTTTTTTTTTTGCTCATTAACTCATTTAACTAATTAAATTTTTATTATTTTACTGTACTATTATATATAATTATTAAACTTTACTAATAATTTACTTAGTGTGATTTTTGTATACAATAAGATAACCGTACATTACGGTAAAATAAAATATTTTTAGCTGTTTAAAAAAAAAAATAATTTTTAATAGAAAACTAAGAAAGGTACCGCGGACCACCTATGACTGGCCCACGGACCACCGGTTGGGAAACACTGTTTTAGAATAATGGAATAATGGAAGGAAAAATGATTTAACATACTTTCAAATATATAATATAATTAATTTATAATAATATTGATTGTTGTAGGTATTTGAATCTGTAATTCGATGGGTTAAATATGATTTACGTTCCAGAAAATGTATCTTGACCCAATTAATGGAACATGTACGCTTACCACTAACATCCAAAGACAACATATTAAAAAAAATAGTTGAGGAACCTCTTGTTAATAATTGTCTTAAATGTAAGTTTTTTCTATAAATAAACGGTTTTTTGTGTGTAATTAATTTATATTTTATATATTTATATTTTTTTAAGCTAAAGATTACGTAATTGAAGCTCAGCATTTTCATTTACTCAAGTCAGATGAGCTTGTCACCATTCCACATCACATCCGGACTAAACCTAGACAACCTGGTGGCTCTCAAAAAGTATGAATCCGTTATAATTTATTTATCTTTCCAATATATTTAACATTTTGATTACAAATGGGAGGTATGAATCTTGGATCAGCTCATCAATCTGTTTATCTTCAGAATCGCCTTATTGGAAACCATCTGCTGACATGTTAGTTAAACGACGACATTTAGAAGTTGGCGTGATAAATAACCATCTATATGCCGTAATTTATATTGAAATATTACTCATTCATTTCTTAGTAAATTCTGTTATAAAGTAGATACATAAAATTAATATAATAAATTCAAGGTTGGCGGTTCTGATGGTAATAGTAAAATAAGCTAATATTTTCTTTTATGATTTAAAATTTGTAATACCTACTATTTGTCATAAATGAAATCTGAATAAATAAATTCATCCAAATAAAATCATAGAATATATACCCAAAATTCAAAATAAAATATTTCAGTAAATTCAATTTTTAAATTAACATAAAAATGATGTTCTTACTCAAATATTTGTTTAAATAAATATGTATCATGTATCAATGAAAATCATAACGAGAAACTTATTTTTATGATTGGCCGACTAATTAAAAGTATTAAAAGTCTATTATATTTTTTATACAGTTTATACATAATAACAAATTATCTTATGAATCTTATTACTAATTAATATTATTAATTTAAGAATTATTTGAAAATGATAATACAAAATTTATGAAAGTAAATTGAATTTTATTCAGTGTCAAGTTATATTCAACATATTTTTATCTTAATTTTTTAATTTTCATTAAATATTATTTATTCATACTTGATGAAGTATGATTTTTAATTTCTAATAATTGTTAAACATTTAAAATTTAAAATTTGCTAAATAAACTATTAATAAACAATATAGGTATGTTTGTAATTAAAAAACACAATATATTTATTAAACGTTTCATAAATATGTATGCAATCACTTTCATTGAAAAATCAATTGAAATCGAAGTGACTATTTCTGCAAGTTGTATTAATTCGGTACACTATCGTGTAGGTAGAAGGTGTTGATGGTTTATCAAAGCGGAGATTAAACTCTGTTGAATGTTATCATCCCAGTCTTGATAAATGGACGCCAGTCACAAAAATGCGTGTACGTCCCAGTGCTCTGGGTATTAGTGTTATAGATGGTGTAGTGCATGCTGTATGTGGTACTGATGGATTCGAAGTTCACAAAAGTGTTGAGGCATACAGTCAAAGTACAGGAATTTGGACTTCTATTCCAGATATGCATTTATGTCGACAATTTCCAGGTAATTACTCTTTAAAGAATTATAAATGATTTTATGAAATAATTTTTTTTTAAATATATCTACCTATTTAATTAAGATAAATTTTTCAATACCTATAGGAGTTGCTGTATTAGATGGATTATTGTATGTCGTTGGTGGAGATGACGGAACTTCTACTTTGGATTCTGTATAATTTTACAACCCCAAGACTGAAATCTGGACCATGGTCACAACATCTTGGAATGATGCACGAACTGCAGCAGTAATTTTAGCGATGGATAGACCACAACATTTTAGAACTCGTTAGTATTCACGATTTTTTTTTAAGAAAACCCATTTTCTTATATTGTATAATGGTATCTTTATTGTTTTTATATTAACTGTACAGTTTTTAATTGCTTTGTTAAAAGAGTTTTCGTATTATATTTGTCAATATCACGAACATTTGAAGATAACTTTGTTGTTAAATATAATATTTTCGTTTACCTACTTGATATTTTTTACACCACTTAAGGATGATCATGTGATAATACAAACTTCTGTTTTTCAAATAAACCCCCTCTCCCCTTTTTTACTTTTAATTATACAGCAGATGTTTTTGAGAATTTCAATGTATCTAAGTCAAAGTTAGAACTAGTAGTTCTTGAGTTGTATAATTTTGTGTATTAAGGATAATATGTGTATGGTAATGGGTTAAATAAATTTGAAAATTTTTGTAATTACTATTGATCTATCAATATAAATAATTTTTAAAAATGATCCAAGTATAATGAATACTACATTTAATATTACATATAGTTTATAGTTTTGTAAAACCATATTTAAGAGGACACTACACCCGTATCCGTATTACAAAAGTGTAACATACCAAATTTACTCTAAAAAGTTCAAGTTGTATGCCATCAAAAATTAGAGTGAATCAACCTATTATGAAACTTGAGTGTTAGAACATTATCTGTGTTTTGTTGGAAGTTTTTTTACGATAATTTAGTTTTTAAGTGAATAATAAATGTAAATTAAAAATGCTCATAACTCACTAAGAGGCTGTCAGAGCACTACTCATTTTCTCTCTCTGGCTCACACGTAACATAGACAAAACGCATTTACACAAAATCAGTTTTTCCATGTTTATAAGTAATCTGAGAGTAAAGTTACCCATTACAAAAAATATAGAGAATATTATTTTTGAGAGAATGACATATCGATTTGTCTAATTATTGTCTCAAAACAATTTAAACATCATTTAAATTTACAAAATTTTTTTGTTTATTTTGAAAGTGATACAAAGTCAAATAATAATAAAATATAAAATCGATATGTCATTTCCACAAAAATATTATTCTCATTCTTTTTTGTAATAGGTGACTTTAAGATTACTTAAACGCATAGAAAAATGATTTTGTGTAAATGCGTTTTGTCTATGTTGCGCGTGGGCCAGAGAGAAAACTAATAGTGCGCTGACATCCTCTTAAAAACTGAATTATCGTAAAAAAACTTCCAACAAAACACAGTTAATGTTCTTACTATCAAGTTTCATAATAGGTTGATTCACTCAAATTGTTAAACTAACGGCATAAAATTTGAATTTCTGAGCTTAAATTTGGTTTGACGGAGATAACATATGCGGGTGTTGCGTCCTCTTAAGGATTATTATCCTTAGTACAAACATTATACTAACTCAGAAACTACTTATTAGAATTTAGATACATCAACGTTTTCAAGAAAATTACCTGCTAAATAATTTGTAGTAAAGGGGGGGGGTGTTTTTATTTGAAAAATAGATGTTTGTATGGCCACTGGAGATTTCTTAAGTAGTACAAAAAATATCAGGAATTGGAAAATATGGTATTTAGGTATACTTAAAAATTCTAAAATTTGAATTTGAATAAATTGAATATTAAGGATAATAATGGGTGTGTGCATACTTAAAAAATCACCCTATATATTTCATTCCCACAGTGGCATTTTTGAAGCAATGTTTTTGCAAAAATTTAGTTCAAAATATAGTCTTGCTTAGGTATAGTAAATTGTAATATAAATTCCTTTCATAGTAATAATATCCAATGTGACACAAATTTTCATTATTCAAATTAGAATCCTCCTCTTTTATTGAAAATTATTCATTGAATAATTTTTTTTTTTAAATTGTTAGGTACTACTTAAACAATTTTAACATTACAAAATACAAATACTATAACATGTCTGATGATGTAATGGTAACATGTTAACGTATTTAAATATTTAATTCACATATTTTTAACCAATATTGAAATAATTAAATAACAAAACAATAAATAAAAAGTGGTGATAACTGTTAACTATATTAGTATAGGATATTAACTTAATATAAAACTATTTTATACTGTTTTTTTAAATTAAATATCATTTACACAATGTTTTTTTTTAATAATCCTATTATAATATAGTTCCTAGACAGTAAGATAGACATTTATTCATCTTCGATACTCATGATATTAATAAACATGAAATTATATTTTTGGAGACTGGATTTAATACTTATAAATTAGGCCAATGATGTACATATTAAAATAATAATATCAACACTGTAAACAATGAAAAATACTGTAAACATTATCTAATATTGTATTAGTTATTATTAGTTAATAGTTATACAGAATTATAATAATACTATATTATCTGACTATTAAAAAAAATAAGTAATAAATAAGTAATAACTAAGACTGAGAACTAGAAGTACCTACTTATAAACCTGAAAATATGGATGCAGTTATGCACTAAAAAGACATGAAATATGCACTTAAAATGTGCTCTAAAAAAATGTATAATATGACTTTTGGTACTTAAATTATAAAATTAATATGAAAACAAAAATATAAAAAGATTTATATATTTTAAAAAGAAAGAAAGAAGTTTGATTATTTACTTTATAAAAACCTATGTTATTTCAATATAATAATATTTATAATATACAATTCAATTTTTATCCTACACTTTTCGTATTTCCACCAATCGATTGAAGATATAGTGCGACAATTAAAATTTATAGATGTTGGAGCACTGTTTTTGAGTTATTTTTAAATGATGGCAACAATAGGAACTTCTATTGGCTACTAACATTGTTTTAAACATTTTGGATGTTTGAGATATTTCTCTTGAATAAGTATTTATCTATTAAGTATATTTATAAATTCACATATAACATAGGTAGTTTATACATACGTCATACACATAATATATGTATAAATGTGTTCATGAAATAATAATAACCAACAAATTATTAATTATTAATGTGTTAGTATGTACTCCATGAATAGCATTGAATAGGTATTTAAAGAAAGACTATTTATGATTTTAATACTGACAGTTGTACGAAGACTATATTATTGTAATAATAATTTAAGATGTCACATGCATTGTGCAAATTATATTGCCTAGTTAAGTGATACCTATATATTAAGTAAATTGAGAATCGGGATTTGTATTTGTATTTATATTTTATTTGTATTTCTTCTTCGTTTAAATATCTTATTTTGTCCAAATTTGAACATAAAAAACTTTGTTTTTATATTTTTTAAATTTTTCGGGTACAGAATAACCTCTTTAAGTGGAACGTTCTTTTAAATTTTCAATACTCAGCTGTAAAAATTAGACCTTTTATAAATGTTGAACTACTTAATAAAACAGAACCATTAAAATTCAAATGCTTGTCTCAGGGGCGTAGCGTGCATGTAAGCACTGTAAGCACTGCTTGCACTTTAAATGAAAGAAAAAATAAATTTGATCAAACACGACTAATAGGTACATAATAAATGATTTTTAAAATTTTAATTTTATTTATAAAATATTTAAGTTATATCTGGTAGTGGTTTTTGTTACTGTTTATTTGTGTCGTACGCTGTCTACTAATTACCAACTATTTTAAGAAAATCATCGATTGTAGGTCTATTTTTAATCCATTCTGTATTATGTTAACTGCATAATCATAATACGATATACAGTGTAACACATTCTGAAATTGCTTACGCGCAACTGTTGTTTTCGAATAGTCTATAATGCCATAGTGGGGGTCACGTATTTAACTAGCGTTTGTAAGCACATTTGATTTTGCTTACGCCAGAAACAAGGAGCGACCAACCAGTACGTAGCCCGACGCGGCGACGCGTTGTAGACTGAGGTCGTTTTTAGGTACACTGTCACTGTCATTCGCCTAATAGACTTTTGAAGTATTTATACTTCAATTTCTTTATTTTCTCCAATTTGATTTGTACAACTAGTATATTTTTAAAAATATTAAAAATTTTAAAAGGATAACATTTTTTCATACATAATTTATAATTAGGTATTTAGGTATAGTACCTACCTATATTCCAATCACTTTTGAAAAAAAATTTCACTGCTTACATCTTTTTAATACCCACGCCAGTACGCCACGCCACTGGCTTGTCTACAATATCACTTCCGTTACATATTGAATGCGCGAGTGCGTGCGTTCTAGTGAAAAGGATATTATTAACATAAACAATTGTACAAACCATGAGTTAGTGCATTGTGAGTATGTACTGTTTTTATTAAAAAATTAAATACAATTTTCCAAATTCTCATATGGATGTGAATGTATTATTTAAATTTTACTATAAATCATGACTATCCGTGCATTATAGGGTATGGCGCAATAACTAAACTTAATTTACCACTTTTAATTGTGTTGTGTAGTAAAACGCGTTAAGTGGACTTCACTCGTATTCCACCCACTATAATTTTCGAGTATGTAAGAAAATTGATGTGGTCATAACATTTTTTATAAAAACAAATTTCAGCAATAGAAAATAGGAATAATAAATAGGTGGTGCCTAGTAGGTAGGTACCTTGGACATGTTTTTTACGTTTGTCCCCTTTTCTGCCTTATTACATACCTTTCGATTTCGAAATATTAAAATTACAATTAATTACGATTTATAAATCTAATATAATAATAATATTTTATTAAGTGTATTCTTCAATTTTTAAAAATGAAATCATTAAATTCCAATATGAACCATGTCGACGCCTTGGGCAAAAAAATAAACTCTGAAACTCGCAAGTAAGTAATATTTACTTTCAAAATATTAATTATTATAAAATACTAGCTGCAGATCCCGTGCACTTCGTTATCCTTTAAATGTAGGTACCAACTATATATGACTCAAATTTTGTTCAATTCGTTAGTATTTGGCGAGCGTTGCCCGAGAATCCGCGAGAAATCGGTTCCGTAATTACGTGGGTCCACTGGCGGAACTCCGATCGTTGAGGCCCGTGGATACAATTTTTTTTGGAGGCCCTATATCTGTAATTTAAATTTCTAAATATCGAGCTGTTTATTTGGATTCAATAGAAAATAAAATATAATTTATAGTAATTTATTGAATTATAATTTCGGAAACCCTAATAATAATATTTTATTTACAACGAGCAAACGTCTTCACCAATAACGATAAGTTCAATTTCTTAGCACTCTCATTTTCCATCGAAATCAACGCAAGACCACTAAGTAGTGTTTGAGAGACGGTGCTTCTTAGATAATTTTTAATTAATTTAAGTTTTGAGAATGTTCTTTCTGCATTCGCCACGGTAACTGGTAATGTAAGGAACAAGTAAAATGCCGTTAATAAGTCAGGGAAACTAGTAATTAAATTATTATTTAAAAAAAAAAAACGATTTGCGTACACGGTAATTTAAAAAAATATATTTATCAATTTAAATTATATTTTAAGTCAATTTTGACCCAACAGATAAAAACAATAATAAATAATATGGCTATTTAGCGGTTATATGAGTTAATATAATAAATAATAATATGTAGTGATTCTCGATGGAGGTATAAAAATATTAAATGCGAGCCAAGGAAAATAGTCAAGCCTCCATTGAAAATACTAATAAAATGTATAATAATATATTATATAATACGTGACAATCGTGTCCACGACAATATAAATATATAGACTCAGTGCCGCTCTAACCACCAATAACGCCCTAGGGCACCAATATTTGACGCCCCTCTCGCTCACACAAAATAATCTCGACTTCACATTTTTGGATTATAATTAACCACGTACATTAAATATGTTTAATACTTATTAATTAACGGTTCCTACTTATTTTTTAATATTATTATTTTAATCATATTTATTTTGTTTCTATAATTTTTTCGAAGTTGACACTGATTTCATTATTCTGGGTACATTCGTACATTACAGAAAGAAAATATTTAAAACTATTTTCACAAATTAGTAGATTTTATTATAAATCATACGTTCTGCGTTTCTGCTTGTGGCGTGTATAACAGTCAACATTGTAAATTTTATAAGTGATTATAATAGTGAATATAATAATATAATATATAGAATTCAGTCAAAATACACTAACTTGATTTAATTTAAGAAGTGGGTGAAATTTATAATGAGTGGGTTATAACTTATAACATAATATACATATATCTTTACGTATAATAATTACAGCAGTAGCACAACTACCCGAGGGGGGGGGGGGTTGTTGATCACTGAGGCCCATAGACTGCAGGGGCCCCAGGCCCCAGCCTAACTAATATTTTACTATTTTCTTATTTGATAACAAATATCAAATTCACATTATTCTAATGTTTTTATGTATGAATACAATTTCACTGTCAGTATAGATATTTGATGTATTATTGAAATATTATTCTATAAGTACAGGGTGTTGCACGATAAATGTGTCAAACTTCTAGAGGTGTTTCTACACCTCGAATGGGACAATGAAAGTCCTTATGACCATAATCGAGTTATCAATAATATGGGTGATCATTTCTATGTTTGTGTTTTTTTGGTTAAACCCAAGTTTGATTCATAATAATGCTCATATCTGCTAAACCGTAGATACTACAATTAATTTGAATACATTGATGAAAAGCTTATAAAATTGAGATTAGGAAAACATATCTTACAAGGTTCCCACCTGATTTTTTGGGTAAAAAGAATAACACAAATGTTTTAAAACTTTAAAATGTCGAAATTTTAAAAAATTCAGTTTTATCTAACAACAATTATTTTTTAAGGTAGGGGTCATAAGGACTTTTTTTGTTCCATTTGAGGTGTAGAAACATCAAAAGTTTGACACATTTATTGTGCAACACCCTGTATAAAATAATGATGACATTTTTCCATATTTTACCAGGCAAATTAAAGGAGGATTATTAAACACAACAATTAAGGACCTCGCTTTGTTGATAATTTTTTTCTTTAGTTTCTTAAAAAACTGCGATTTTCTTCAATTTGCCGATTACAAAACCAGAAAAAAAATCTTTTTCAAGTGAAGATATTATAAATTATTTAGTACTACCTGCAAAGATATGAATTAGTTTAGTTTATAAGTATATTACTTAACTATTTTATTGATGTGTATACATATTTAAAATATATTTTATGTAAATAAATTACTATTGTAATCTTATAACTTATAAGTTATAAGTATTAATATTTTTATTTGTTTTTATGAATACTGAATATATTATTGAAGTTATGTCGCATTAAGATTTAACACATTATTTACATAATTTTAAATTTAATAGTATACAATTTGATAGGTACTCATCTTTGATATTCATATTACAGTATAAACAGAAAAATAATACCTAAAATAAAAACACCAAATTTTTCTTTTTATCATTCATTTTTAGTACGCCCCTAAATTCATAATACTTTAGACGCCCTAGGGCACTTGCCCCATTTGCCCCCCCCCCCCCTTGGGACGGCTATAATATAGTATAACGTGACGATTTGCGAACACGGTATAATAATAAGATTGTCGATACCTACTCGATATGGGATTTCGCTTTCACGATATATTTAATAAAAGTAATATGACAACTAACGTGATTGCACTAAATACTTTTCATCAAATTTTAAATGATAAGGTTATTTAATTTTCTTTAAAATTTAATATATTATGTGGATGAAATATATAAATATGTTCAAAACCATTAGTTTTAATAATTAACATTAAATTTCTAGTATTTACGTAATTACGTTACACCAATGACCACAACGATTGTTTACGAATCACAATTTAATGTTGTCTTCCAATGCAAAATAATTGTAAGACTACTTACCTAAGTAACTTGGATGTTGTTAACATAATATTATTGTTCACATTAATTATTAATAGTACCTACTAAATACTATGATGTATGGTTATCCGTATAGACACACGTTTAGTAATCACTTATCAGTATACTTTGTATTATTTCAGTATTCAATGATTTTATTTACTTGAACCGAAATTTTTTAAAAAGTACATAATTTTGATGCGAGCCGCCTTCAGTCATATACAGGGTGATTCTTTTATCAAACAATACTCATAATTTGAAAAGTATTGAAAGTGTTGTTTGATAAAATAATCACCCTGTATAGTTCCGCCACTGGACTGGGTCGACTATGTGTGGACGTCGCACAGTAGGGCGATTTAGACAATCACGGACATTTACAATACTTATATTTCTTTGGTGATTTCGGTTTGTAATTTATAATTATTCCAATGGGTCATTTAAAGATGTTTATTAAATTCACTATTTTTTTTTTTATTTTAATAATATACTTTTGTTTTTTGATTATTTGTATAACATAAATGGAAATAAAATATAATATAATAAAGGTATTTTATCTATAAATTTATTAATTAATAGTTATACATTACAAGTTCGGATAAACCGATTACAGAAAAATCAAGTAAACTAGTTTTATAACAAGTTAAAATTTATTTTAGTCCGATAATAATAGACAATTTTTATTAAACTCAATGTGAAGTGTATATTTTGATACAATTTATTTTTAAATTTAAATTTTAGATTCTGAGTGGAACGATGAATGTATTGATTTTACAACGGTGTGTGTTTTTTTTTATTTTAGATTCTGAGCGGAGCGATGAATGTATTGGTTTTACAATGATGTATGTTTTTTTTTATATTTTTATATTTTTATTTATATTTTTGTGTCTGTCATCACGTTTTGGGACAGAAAAAGTGCTTCGATTTTCTTCAATAGTACCTTTTCTGATAGGAAAGTGAATCTAGTTGGTACTTTGGGGGGTCAAAAGTAAACATTTTCCAGTAGTTTTCACAAGCGCCGGGAAAAACAACATAAAAATTAAGGAAAAACGGGAATTTTTACGCAAAATCGATTATCCAAAAAATCGAATTTGGTTTTTGGTGTAACTTTAAAACAAATGACCGTAGATACATGAAATTTTCACTGGTTGTTTATATTTGCATTTTCTATACACGATAACATTTTCAAATATTTTGATTTATTTGAACTGTTTAGGGACATTTTCATTTTTCATTTTTTTTAGTTTTTTTTCTAGAAATATCAATAAAATTTTATTTGTTGGTTGCGAAAGCTTGAAAATTTAATAGAAGGCTCCTAATATGTTGTTTCAAAGGCAGATGAAAAATATTAAAAATCCTTAGTCACAATTTTTTTTTATAAGCATTTAAAGTTCAAAAATTGACAAAATATGGAAAAATCACGAAAATTAGCAAATTATTTTGAGTTAAGAATTCGTAAAAATTTTTCTTTTTAAATCTAAGATTTGAAAATGAAACACAAGATTCCTTATAAGATTATCTACCTTTATCAATAAAAAATCTCTACCGGACAGTCAAATTAAATTTTTATGAGCGTTTGAAATTCAAATTTTTACAACATTGGATTTTCACTCGATTTCTCATGTAGCGATTTCCTTATTTTGTTGTAATTCAAAAACGAATAACTGTAGATACATGAAAATTTCACTGAATGTTTATATTAGCATTTCCTATACACCATACAATTTTGAAAAGATTTTGACTCTTTTTGAGCTGTTTATGGACATTTACAGCTTTCAATTTTTTTAGTTTTTTTTTCTATAAATATCAATAAAGTTTTATCTGTTGGGCCAAAAAGTGTAAAAATTTAATACAAGGCTCCTGATATATTGTTACAATATCAGTTGAAAAATATTAAAAATACATAGGCACGATTTTTTTTTATAAGCATTTAAAGTTGGAATTTTGACAAAATTTATCAAAATCTCAAAAATTATCAATCGTTGGAATTAAAAAATTATAAAATGTTCAGTTTTTATAACTAAGAGTTGAAAATTTAAAACAAATATTCTCTTAAACAATTCATACTGTAACCAAAAAATCTAAAAAATATATAAACACACTTATTTTTTACAGACATTTTAATTTCAAATTTAGACAAAATTTCATATTTAAACCAAGAATTACGATTTTAGTTATTTTGTTGTGATTGAATAATATTATTCGTGGGTACTTGAAACTTCTAAAGTGTACTATTATATATCTATGACAGTATCACGGTTTTTGTTGATGTATAACGCGTTATAACTGTTATAAGTATCTAATGGATATTGTGATATGATTAATTTGGAATTTATTATAGGTCATTTTTTTGTTTAATACCATAGATATGTATATAATATGTCTTATACATAGACTGACATACCGTCACCGCTCAGAATCGTTTTTCTTATACAATGATATTATATCATTGAATTCAAATTTAATACCATCCATTATACAGTGACCCACTTGTAACCTACAGTACAGCAGAGCGACACCCACTTGCCCACCTTTTTTATTTTAATTTTTTATTTTTGTGTCTGTCATCACGTTTTAGGACAGTAAAAGTGCTTGGATTTTCTTCAACAGTAGCTTTTCTGATAGGAAAGTGAATCTAGTTGGTACTTTGGGGGGTCAAAAGTAAAAAGCCAGTCATTTTCAAAAGCGCCAAGAAAAACAAAAGAAAAATTAAGGAAAAACGGGAATTTTTACGCAAAATCGGTTTTAAAAAAAATAGATTTTGGTTTTTGGTGTAACTTTAAAACAAATGACCGTAGATACATGAAATTTTCACTGGTTGTTTATATTTGCATTTTATATACACGATAACATTATCAAAATATTTTGATTTATTTTGAACTGTTTAGGCACATTTTCATTTTCCATTTTTTTTTAGTTCTTTTTCTAAAAATATCAATAAAAATTTATTTGTTGGTTGCGAATGCTTGACAATTTAATAGAAGGTTCTTAGTATATTGTTTCAAAGGCAGATGAAAATTATTAAAAATCCTTAGTCACAATTTTTTTTTATAAGCATTTAAAGTTCAAAAATTGACAAAATACGGAAAAATCACGAAAATTAGCAAATTATTTTGAGTTAAGAATTCGTAAAAATTTTTATTTTTAAATCTAAGATTTGAAAATGTAATACAAGATTCCTTATAAGATTATCTACATTTATCAAAAAAAAAAAATGTCCATAAGAAAGTCAAATAAAATTTTTATGAGCGTTTGAAATTCAAATTTTTACAACATTGGATATTCACTCGATTTCTCATGTAGCGATTTCCTTATTTTGTTATAATTCAAAAACGAATAACTGTAGATATACGAAAAAAAAAACTGAATGTTTAAATTAGCATTTCCTATACACCATACAATTTTGAAAATATTTTGACTCTTTTTGAGCTATTTACGGACATTTACCGCTTTCAATTTTTTTTAGTTTTTTTTTCTATAAATATCAATAAAGTTTTATCTGTTGGGCCAAAAAGTGTAAAAATGTAATACAAGGCTTCTGATATATTGTTACAAGATCAGTTGAAAAACATTAAAAATACATATTCAAAATTTTTTTTATAAGCATTTAAAGATCGAATTTTGACAACATTTATCAATATATCGAAAATGATCAGTCATTGTAATTAATAAATTATAAAATGTTCATTTTTTGTAGCTAAGGATTGCAAATTTAAAACAAAGCTTCTCATAAATAGTTCATACTGTAACCAAAAAATCTAAAAAATATATGAACACAGTTATTTTTTACAGACATTTTAAATTCCAATTTGGACGAAATTACATATTAAAAAAGGTGGGCAAGTGGGTGTCGCTCTGCTGTACAGTAGGTTACAAGTGGGTCACTGTATAATGGATGGTATTAAATTTGAATTCAATGATATAATATCATTGTATAAGAAAAACGATTCTGAGCGGTGACGGTATGTCAGTCTATGTATAAGACATATTATATACATATCTATGGTATTAAACAAAAAATTGACCTATAATAGGTACCTATAATAAATTCCAAATTAATCATATCATAATATCCATTAGATACTTATAACACGTTATACATCAACAAAAACCGTGATACTATCATAGATATATAATAGTACACTTTAGAAGTTTCAAGTACCCACGCATAATATTACCTATTCAATCACAACAAAATAACTAAAATAGTTATTCTAGGTTTCTTAATAATGTAATTTCGTCCAAATTTGAATTTAAAATGTCTGTAAGAAAAATAACTGTGTTCATATATTTTTTAGATTTTTTGGTTACAGTATGAACTATTTATGAGAACCTTTGTTTTAAATTTTCAATCTTTAGCTATAAAAACTGAACATTTTATAATTTATTAATTACAATGATTGATAATTTTCGAGATTTTGATACATTTTGTCAAAATTCCAACTTTAAATGCTTATAAAAAAAAATTGTGCCTATGTATTTTCAATGTTTTTCAACTGATATTATAACAATATAATATCAAGAGTCTTGTATTAAATTTTTACACTTTTTGGCCCAACAGATAAAACTTTATTGATATTTATAGAAAAAAAACTAAAAAAAATTGAAAGCTGTAAATGTCCATAAACATCTCAAAAAGAGTCAAAATATTTTCAAAATTGTATGGTGTATAGAAAATGCTAATTTAAACATTGAGTGCAATTTTCATGTATCTACAGTTGTTCGTTTTTGAATTGCAACAAAATAAGGAAATCGATACATGAGTAATCGAGTGAATATCCAATGTTGTAAAAATTTGAATTTCAAACGCTCATAAAAATTTAACTTGACTGTCCGGTAGAGATTTTTTTATTGATAAAGGTAGATAATCTTATAAGGAATCTTGTGTTTCATTTTCAAATCTTAGATTTAAAAAGAAAAATTTTTACGAATTCTTAACTCAAAATAATTTGCTAATTTTCGTGATTTTTCCATATTTTGTAAATTTTTGAACTTTAAATGCTTATAAAAAAAATTGTGACTAAGGATTTTTAAAATTTTTTATCTGCCTTTAAAACAACATATTAGGAGCCTTCTATTAAATTTTCAAGCTTTCGCAACCAACAAATAAAATTTTATTGATATTTCTAGAAAAAAAACTAAAAAAAAATGAAAAATGAAAATGTCCCTAAACAGTTCAAAATAAATCAAAATATTTTGATGATGTTATCGTGTATAGAAAATGCAAATATAAACAACCAGTGAAAATTTCATGTATCTACGGTCATTTGTTTTAAAGTTACACCAAAAACCAAATTCGATTTTTTGGAAAATCGATTTTGCGTAAAAATTCCCGTTTTTCCTTAATTTTTATGTTGTTTTTCCCGGCGCTTGTGAAAACTACTGGAAATTGTTTACTTTTGACCCCCCAAAGTACCAACTAGATTCACTTTCCTATCAGAAAAGGTACTATTGAAGAAAATCGAAGCACTTTTACTGTCCCAAAACGTGATGACAGACACAAAAATATAAAAATATAAAAATATAAAAATATAAAAACACACATCATTGTAAAACCAATACATTCATCGCTCCGCTCAGAATCTAAAACCTAGAATAACTATTTTAGTTATTTTGTTGTGACTGAATAATATTATTCGTGGTCAGAGCCGTGCCGTTACGATTTGGCGCCCGGGGCAAAATTAAAAATATTCGCCCCCTATTTTATTTATCATTAATCATAATGCGTTTCATTCCTATTTAATTTAATTTAATTTTTTTTTACAACGTATTTTGAACATTAATTTGACAAAAAACTAAAGTTAATTGTAATAGTAATTATTAAACAAAAGAGTTAGGTATAATTTATTAATTTATACCGTATTAAATAATTAAAAATGATAAAAATCACAAATTATATTATATATACATGTTATATTTACAAACGTATCATAAGAGCGTATCATATATAAGTATCATATAGTTAAAACTTAATTTTTCTGGACTTTATTGAAGCAAAATCTTCAATGACGTCTTCAAAATCAGTGCTTTTTGTTATTTCATGCTCAATTGATAATAATGCAGAATTGGTTAATCTGTTTTGGTTGACCGTAAATACGTCTTAGTTAGTTTCAATTTACTAAAAGAGCGTTCCCCGGAAGCGACGGTAACAGGCATGGTAAGAAACAATCTATATGCAGTCATTAAGTTTGGACAAGTTGAATCAAGTTCATATTTTTTAATTGCGTTTGAAATATTTAAAGCAGTTGCGTTTAAGTCTGGTAAAATTGCTTTTACTTGATATTTAAAAAATTTGATTTCGTTAATTATTTCCTGGTCAATATCTTCGTTGTATTTGATAGCTAAATCAGCTGCATATTTTTTCAATTTTTCAACTGGTGTAACAGATAATGAATGAGCAGAATGGAATTGAAAATCATCAGCAATATTTGATAATTGTTCAAACCTCCATTTCATTTGAGCCATCATATTATCAAGAACTTTGTAGTATTCCAATGTTAAAAATTGATCTGCAGAAATATCTTCACCCGATGAATTTTCTCCACTAATAACTTTCCTTTTTATTGTCCTTTTGATTTTTAATTCAGATTTTATTCCAACTTTATCACAAATACTAATAGCTTCAGTTTTAATTTGTTCATTTCCACTATCACGCATTTCTTGGAGAGAAACATTTAAACAATTTATCATTTTTGAAGCCTGATCTATTGAAATATTTGAGCTTTGTAATAATTTATTTACACGATATATTTGATTCAATATTTTATCCCACATGACTAAAAAATAAACAAATTCCAAATCAAACTGTTTCAATATACTTTCTGCATTAGCAACCCCATCGCCAAAAATTGGATTGGTAGATATGTCACGTAAAGCTTTTATAGTTTTATCACACCGCCAAATTGACAATACAACGAATGAACTGCATTATATTTAGATGCCCAGCGTGTGTCACTGTGCGTTTTTAAAGTTATTTTCAAACACCGCATTAGTACTTCCCAGCGACTTGTTGATCCAGAAAAATAGTTAAATATATTTTGTACAATACTGAAAAACGAAATCATTTTTACTGATACACTAGCAGCATGTACGCCGATTAAATTAAGGCTGTGTGCAGCACAAGGGACAAACTGAGCATGTTCATTAATCTCTTTTAATCTAGCTTGTACACCTTGATATTTTCCCGCCATGTTTGCGCCGTTATCATAGCCCTGTCCACGACAATTCTTAAAACTAAGTCCATCTTTCTCCAACATTTGTAATACATCAGAAGCTATTCCAAGTCCAGTCTTTTCATTGGTATAAATAAAATCTACGAAACTTTCTTCAATGAAAAACTCGTTATTAACTTCTCTAACATATCTTATAATTTCACAGAGTTGATCTTCACGAGAAACATCCGGGGTGGAATCAAAAATAATAGAAAAGTATTTTGAATTTTTTTTATTTTTAATTTTTTTTATTTAATTTTTAAAAGTTAATACCAATAGGCAATAATTTGTATCTGGTTTTTATTTACTAACGCTTATCGCACTTCGCGTGCTCGACGTGCAGTCGATTTTGAGATAAAGAATACGATAATTTATTATAAAGCCAATAATATAACAAGAATAAAACGTTTGGTTGACTAATTGTTACTCCTCAAACATAGTCAGAAATTTGTTCAGAAAAAATTTGTAATGGTCCAAAATAATTGTAAAACAATAATCTTTCTCATATATTTTATTTATGTAAAGTTTAAAATATTATAAAAAAAAATGTTTGGCGCCCCTTTAAACCATGCGCCCGGGGCATATGCCCCCTAGGCCCCCCCCCCCCCACGGCACGGCTCTGTTCGTGGGTACTTGAAACTTCTAAAGTGTACTTTTATATATCTATGATAGTATCACGGTTTTTGCTGATGTATAATGCGTTATAAGTACCTAATGGATATTGTGATATACTGATATGATTAATTTGGAATTTATTATAGGTACCTACCTATTATAGGTCAACTTTTTGTTTAATACCATAGATATGTATATAATATGTCTTATACCTAGACTGACATACTGTCTCCGCTCAGAATCGTTTTTCTTATACAATGATATTATATCGTTGAATTCAAATTTAATATCATATATTATACAGTGACCCACTTGTAACCTATTGTACAGCAGAGCGACACCCACCTTTTTATAATTAACCATTACAATATAAGTAAATTAAATTTAATATGTTTAAGTATATCATTTATACCTCATTATACTTATCTGTATCTTAAAATATTTTAACTCATTAAGAATTTACTGACTGCAGATATTTAAACATTTAGTACATTTATCAATAACAATTAAAGGTTTTAGAAACATAACAAATATCATGGCTTTAATAATTAATTCATTAATTATATTTACATCGGAAAAATTTGGGCAAGTTAAATCTATCAACTACTTGAGGACGGATTTCAACCATACCTAATACAAAAATTAATAATTCACATTTTAGTAAAATGTCCGAGATATTTCAGTTGTCGCCCCACAGTGCGTCGGCCCCCAGAGCAATACCTTCCGTGGTTTTTTTCAACATACCGTCTAATTATTATATTATTATTATTTGAATTACGTATACAATATACTATTATGTTTGGAATATTATAAATAGATGACCGAACACTTCAGCGTATACTGAACGAGACTAAATCCGGGTCCACACTAGGGCGAACATTGTTGTCGAACATGTTCGTTGAGAATGTTTCACCTAGTCTGTACGTGTTTCTTATGTGTGCACGTACAACATTCAAATGTTCGCTCAACAGGCGGTATTTGAACGAACATCAAAGAAAATGTTTGGCAACACTGTCTTCAGTGTGTACGTGTTCGACAACAAATTTGAAATTATTCATAAATTATAATTTATACATAAAAAATATAAAATGTTTATTTTATCTTTAAATGAATAAGTATTTTTGAATAAATAATTACCATTTAAAAAGTTTAACAACAATGACTGGTTATTGATCAAGCTTACCTATAAGCCTGCTTTAAGTATAGGTGAACGCTGAATTATTATTGTTTTATTTAAAATATAAGTAAAATAGTATTATATCGAATTAATTGGGTAGGTATATACTATAAGTACATTATTTCAAGTAGTACGTATTTGTTCTACGTATTGCACATTCGAAGTTTAAGTATTTAGAAATTAATAATAATAATATTAAATACATTCATCGTTCCACTCAGAAAAATATAATAGTAAAAATATTTATATTATTGCTGTAGTGGAGAATTATTTAACGTTTTGTAACTACATTTATACGTACGTACCTATTACTAAATTTAGCTCAATTTCGTGCCACTTTCACATATTTTATTCGTACAGGGAAATCCAAAATTGAAGAACGATCTTTCAAATTATTTTAATAATAAATCTATGTTTATAATGTTTATTTTATATTTGCGTGCATTGAATTTCCAATTCAATCGTCAGTCGTCACTCGTATTTTTCCACGGTGTGAACGTGTTGTGTTAATCTACTTATTTAAAATGTCCACCGAAAAAGTCTGGAATCAAGATGAAATTCTCAAGCTTATAGATTTAGTACAGCAGAGTGAGAATATTTGGAATCCAGCTCACAACCTATACAAAAATCGGATCCGAAGGACGGATTCAATAAATGAAATTGCTAAGATCTTAGGTGTTTCGCAGCAAGAAGTCGACAAAAAATGGAAGACGGTACAGTCCCAGTTTCGTAGGGAACAACATAAAGTAAAAACTAAAAAATCTGGAGCTGGAACTGAGGATAGTTATACAAGTGCGTGGTATTTGTATAGGCCATTAAGTTTTTTGTCGGATAGAAACAAACCTAAAAATACTAGAGACACTTATGAAGCACAGGTAATAACAACTTTATTTAAATAATTATTTAAAAAACAATGAATTGATAGTAATTATTAGTTAATATTTAATAAAAAAATAGATAATAGACAATACTTCACTAAATACAAATTAAGAATAGAAGTAGGTAATTAAATAAAATTTATTCAAATTCATCTTGCCAATGTACACGCCCTGTAGTTGAAAAATAATGAGCAAATCGTTCACGAGTTTCGTGTACAGCTGCTGCTGATTTTCGTCCACATTTCTTTAATCGTAAAAATGACGTGGTTTCCGACGAATCACTTCTCCATGTTCCTTTTTTTTAAAGTTCCATTTTAAAAATCTTCGGTATCAAAAATATCTGGTGGACAATATAAATTTTTTGACGACTCACTCCGTCTTAAAAAATTATGCAAATGGACGCAAGCCAAAACAATAGTATTTATTTTTTCTGGTTGTAGTAATAACGGTTTTCTTAAGACTCGAAAAACCGAAGCCATTATGCCAAAAGTATTTTCAACGACACGTTGTGCCCTTGATAAACGATAATTAAAAGATCGCTGTGGTGAACCTCTTAAATGAGTCCCGGGAAAAGGTTTCATTAAATTTTCCTTCAATGGAAAAGCATCATCGCAGACAAAAACATATGAAGATTTTTCTTGTTGTCCTGGAAGTGCTTTTGGAGATGGTAGGTTTAAAGATTCATCGTAAATTTTTTTTGCCAAGATGGAATTATTAAATACTCCTCCATCTGATATCCTACCTTGACACCCAACACTTGCAAAAATAAAACAATAATGTGCGTCCACTACTGCAAGTACAACAACACTAAATGTCCCCTTGTAATTGAAGTATTCAGTGCCACTATTAAAAGGTGCTTGCATTAAGATGTGTTTACCGTCAATGGCACCTACACATTGTGGAAAATTCCATAACTCATTAATTATAGTCATTTGTTATTATTTCCCATCCATTTGGTGAATTAGGCATCTAAAAATAATTATAATTTTTTTTATAGTTTATTGTAAAATATTGTTAAAATAATATTAAGAAATTATTATATACTTTTCTGTGTTATAGCCCTCCCTCCCCCCCCCCGCCAACCAAGTAAAAAAAAATTATATTTATTTTAAATACATTTCAATATTGCATTGTTTTAGATTTCAAATTGCAGTAGATAATACATTATAATATTTAATATAAGTAGGTAAATTTTTTTTAAACAAATTACAAATTAAATACATTTTTGGTTTAAATAATTTATAATTCCTCCTTAAATACAAAACAAATATAAAAATATTTTAATAAGTATAATGTTACTCCTAAATAATTTATTTCATATTATTATTACACATTTAAGGATTTTTGAATTAAGTATTAAATTATAAAAAATCATATTAGGTATCCGTATAATTATTATAATATTATGGTATTTTATAAATTATTAAAAAACACTTAAAACGATAAAAAAAATTGTATTCAGTTATTATATTATCCTATTAGTCATAAATCTCAAAAATATAAAACACAGTTTTTTTTATAATTATTTTATGTTCAAATTTGGAGGAAATTACTTATTAAATAACCAAGAATAACAATTTTCGTTATTTTGTTATAATTTTATAATAATTTCAACTTACCGACTACCATAGTAATAACAATATAAATATAATATGAAAAAAGTGAGCAAGTGAGTGTCGCACTGCTGTACAGTAGGTTACAAGTGGGTCACTGTAATGGATGGTGTTAAATTTGAACTCAATTATATAATATCATTGTATAAAAAAAACGATTCTGAGCGAAGACGGTCAGCCTGCGTATGATATTACTAAGTATATTTGATGATATTATTGTGAACAAAGTAATTTATATACAACCTATTTACGTGGAACCTTGTTTTAAATTTTTAATCCTTAGCTATAAAAGTTGAACATTTAATACATTTTTAACTACAAAACAATTATTAAATTTTAAATTTGATAAATGTTGTCAACATTTCAACCTTAAATGCTTATAAAAAAAATTGTGCCTATGTATTTTTAATATATTTTAACTACCATTTAAACAATACATCATGAGCCTTGTATTTTCATGCTTTTTTACCTAACAAATAAAGTTTTATTGACATCCATAGAAGAAAAGATTAATAAAATTGGAAACAGATAATGTTCCTAAACAGTTCAAAACAAATCAAAATGTTTTGAAAATTTTATCGTGTATAGAAAATGCAAATATATAAACGACCAGTGAAAATGTCATGTATATACATGAAATATGTATGTATGTATTTCATGTTCATATTTTGTTTTAGAGTTACACCAAAAACCAAAACACACATCATTGTAAAATCAATACATTCATCGTTCCACCCAGAATCCACACTGACAAACCGTCTCCGCTCAGAATCGTTTTGTATACAATGATATTATATGAATCGGCGGAGTACGATTGCGCGCGTTTTACCTTTTTAGGTATACGATTGCGCGCAGTGCCCGAATAACAAAAGACAACATTTTAATTACTCAAAGGCGTACGATTGCGCGTGAAATTGGGTGCGACGTTGCCAAATGTATTACGTAAATAATAAAAATAAAAAAAGTTAAAAAAAAATAATACAAAATAAAGAAATTTAATAATTGAAAAAATATAATACTCGTAAATCAATATTTATATTAAATTTTAAACCCCCGATACCTATTTCCAACTATGGCCAAATACTTTAGTACATTTTCTGGTGTGATATTGTTTACATAATGTTTGTGTTCATTTTTCAAATTTTCAATTTTCCTTGATTCTTCATTCGATTTTGGTTTTATTATACCTTTGGAAATGGTTAATAATTTGGTAACTGTTTCTGCCTGAGGTTCCATAAGGGTAGCTATAACGACAAATATTGGTGGATGAGCACTATTAAACTGTGCATTATATGTACTATGGAAACTTTCAGCCCCGTTTGTAGTCCTAAAAATAAATAATATAATATTATAGTTAACACATTTTTTTTTTAAAACTATTATTAGAACCGAACACAACTGATAGTTAATTGATATAGTCACATCATGCACGATTATAGTATAGGTATATTCGTACATGTATGGACATTTACAATAAAGATAATATTTTTGATAATATAACCAATTCATTCTTTAGTGATGGGAAGTTTGTTTAATATCGGCAAAAATAAGTAATAAATAATCTACTATAATTTACTATGGTATCCTACGGATTTACCATGGACCTATATATTTGGCAATGTTGCTTAAAAGTTAAAATAATATAGCGCTCAATCGTACGCTTAAAAAGGTACCGTTGATAAGGACCGCGCGCAATCGTATCGCGCCCATTTGAATGAATTCAAATTTGGTACCATCCATTAAACTGCAGTAACCCATTTATAACCTACTGTACAGCAGAGCAATATCCACTTACCCAATTTTTTTTTTTATTTTAATTCATTTTAGATTCTGAGTGAAACGATGAATGTATTGATTTTACAATGATGTGTGTTTTAGATTCTGAGCGGAGCGATGAATGTATTGGTTTTACAATGATGTATGTTTTTATATTTTTATTTATATTTTTATTTATATTTTTATTTATATTTTTATTTATATTTTTGTGTCTGTCATCACGTTTTGGGACAGTAAAAATGCTTCGATTTTCTTCAATAGTACCTTTTCTGATAGGAAAGTGAATCTAGTTGGTACTTTGGGGGGTCAAAAGTAAACATTTTCCAGTAGTTTTCACAAGCGCCGGGAAAAACAACATAAAAATTAAGGAAAAACGGAAATTTTTACGCAAAATCGATTTTCCAAAAAATCGAATTTGGTTTTTGGTGTAACTTTAAAACAAATGATCTTAGATACATGAAATTTTCACTGGTTGTTTATATTTGCATTTTCTATACACGATAAAATTTTCAAAATATTTTGATTTATTTTGAACTGTTTAGGGACATTTTCATTTTCCATTTTTTTTTAGTTTTTTTTCTAAAAATATCAATAAAATTTTATTTGTTGGTTGCGAAAGCTTGAAAATTTAATAGAAGGCTCCTAATATATTGTTTCAAAGGCAGATGAAAAATATTAAAAATCCTTAGTCACAATTTTTTTTTATAAGCATTTAAAGTTCAAAAATTGACAAAATATGGAAAAATCACGAAAATTAGCAAATTATTTTGAGTTAAGAATTCGTAAAAATTTTTCTTTTTAAATCTAAGATTTGAAAATGAAACACAAGATTCCTTATAAGATTATCTACCTTTATCAATAAAAAAATCTCTACCGGACAGTCAAATTAAATTTTTATGAGCGTTTGAAATTCAAATTTTTACAACATTGGATTTTCACTCGATTACTCATGTAGCGATTTCCTTATTTTGTTGCAATTCAAAAACGAACAACTGTAGATACATGAAAATTTCACTGAATGTTTAAATTAGCATTTTCTATACACCATACAATTTTGAAAATATTTTGACTCTTTTTAAGCTGTTTATGGACATTTTCAGTTTTCAATTTTTTTAGTTTTTTTTTTTATAATTGTCAATACAATTTTATTTGGTGGGCCAAAAAGTCTGAAAATTGAATACAAGCTTTCTTATATATTGTTACAATATCAGTTGAAAAATTTTAAAAATACATAAGCACGATTTTTTTTTATAAGCATTTAAAGTTGGAATTTTGACAAAATTTATCAAAATCTCGAAAATAATCAATCGTTGGAATTAAAAAATTATAAAATGTTCAGTTTTTATAACTAAGAGTTGAAAATTTAAAACAAAGATTCTCTTAAATAATTCATACTGTAACCAAAAAATCTAAAAAATATATAAACACACTTATTTTTTACAGACATTTTAATTTCAAATTTGGACGAAATTACATATTAAAAAACCTAGAATAACTATTTTAGTTATTTTGTTGTGATTGAATAATATTATTCGTGGGTACTTGAAACTTCTAAAGTGTACTATTATATATCTATGATAGTATCACGGTTTTTGTTGTTGTATAACGCGTTATAAGTATCTAATGGATATTGTGATATGATTAATTTGGAATTTATTATAGGGCAATTTTTTCTTTTAATACCATAGATATGTATATATTATGTCTTATACCTAGACTGACATACCGTCTCCGCTCAGAATCGTTTTTCTTATACAATGATATTATATCATTGAATTCAAATTTAATACCATCCATTATACAGTGACCCACTTGTAACCTACTGTACAGCAGAGCGACACCCACTTGCCCACCTTTTTTTTTTATTTTTTTATTTTTTTATTTTTTTATTTTTTTATTTTTGTGTCTGTGTACACGATAAGTAGTCGAAATAATGCTTCGATTTTCGACTTCAGTATCTTGTTCGATTGGAAAGTGAATATCGTTGGTGCATTGGGGAGGTCAAAATTTAAAATTCCCAATAGTTTTCACAAGCGCCGGGAAAAACAACATAAAAATTAAGGAAAAACGGGAATTTTTACGCAAAATCAGTTTTTGACAAAATCGAATTTGGTTTTTGGTGTAACTTTAAAACAAATGACCGTAGATACATGAAATTTTCACTGGTTGTTTATATTTGCATTTTCTATACACGATAAAATTTTCAAAATATTTTGATTTATTTTGAACTGTTTAGGGACATTTTCATTTTCCATTTTTTTTTAGTTTTTTTTCTAAAAATATCAATAAAATTTTATTTGTTGGTTGCGAAAGCTTGAAAATTTAATAGAAGGCTCCTAATATATTGTTTCAAAGGCAGATGAAAAATATTAAAAATCCTTAGTCACAATTTTTTTTTATAAGCATTTAAAGTTCAAAAATTGACAAAATATGGAAAAATCACGAAAATTAGCAAATTATTTTGAGTTAAGAATTCCTAAAAATTTTTCTGTTTAAATCTAAGATTTGAAAATGTAACATAAGATTTCTTATAAGATTTCCTACATTTATCAAAAAAAAAAATCTATAAGAAAGTCATATTAAATTTTTATGAGCCTTTGAAATTCAAATTTTTACAACATTGGATATTCACTCGATTTCTCATGTAGCGATTTCCTTATTTTGTTGTAATTCAAAAACGAACAACTGTAGATACATGAAAATTTCACTGAATGTTTAAATTAGCATTTTCTATACACCATACAATTTTGAAAATATTCTGACTCTTTTTGAGCTGTTTATGGACATTTACAGCTTTCAATTTTTTTTAGTTATTTTTCTACAAATATCAATAAAGTTTTATCTGTTGGGCCAAAAAGTGTAAAAATTTAATACAAGGCTCCTGATATATTGTTACAATAGCAGTTGAAAAATATTAAAAATACATAGGCACAGTTTTTTTTTATAAGCATTTAAAGATCAAATTTTGACAAAATTTATCAAAATCTCAAAAATTATCAATCATTGTAATTAATAAATTATAAAATGTTCAGTTTTTATAGCTAAGGATTACAAATTCAACACAAAGGTTCTCATAAATAGTTCATACTATAACCAAAAAATCTAAAAAATATATGAACACAGTTATTTTTTACAGACATTTTAAATTCAAATTTGGACGAAATTACATATTAAAAAACCTAGAATAACTATTTTAGTTATTTTGTTGTGATTGAATAATATTATTCGTGGGTACTTGAAACTTCTAAAGTGTACTATTATATATCTATGATAGTATCACGGTTTTTGTTGATGTATAACGCGTTAGAAGTACCTAATGGATATTGTGATATGATTAATTTGGAATTCATTATAGGTCAATTTTTTTAATACCATAGATAAGTATATAATATGTCTTATACATACACTGACATACCGTCACCGCTCAGAATCGTTTTTCTTATACAATGGTATTATATCATTGAATTCAAATTTAATACCATCCATTATACAGTGACCCACTTGTAACCTACTGTACAGCAGAGCGACACCCACTTGCCCACCTTTTTTTTTTTGAATTTTGTAGGAATGATACTTAAATGTACTTAATTTACCAACTGTTCAGTATAAACATATTGTAAAGGAAATTGATAACTATTTAAAAATATAAACATTTTTCGCATTCATTTTCAACTGTAATATTTACAAACATGGTATTCTTTGAATAAATATAACGTACTATTATAAAAACCACGGTTTTGGTAATTTGGTGTATGATTAACTTTTAACGTTAAATTATTTTTTTTTCCAATAACTATACACGTTGTACATACTTAATAAGGTAGTAAAGAACCAAATTACCGATTCAAAATAAACCAGTTTATAATATTCTGATATATTCTACGGTAAATTGTCTTTTATAACACTGTGTAGCGTAGCCAAAAATTTTATATTTTATATTTTATATTTTATATTTTCACCTATGGTGAGGGGGCTATAAAGTTTTCTTAAAATCATTTTTTTATATGATTTAAGCTCCTATTATAGCCCCTTAGCCCCGCCCTGTGTATGCATCGGTTTTATGTATATTATGTATATACATAATTAGGTATTATTGTTTAGGAAGAAATAGATGATGAAGATTGCGTGGAAGACGACTACATTGTGGTAGATAGTGTTGATGGTGATGGGGAAATTACACAACGACCAAAGAGATTTTCATCGCCAAGACAAAAAAAAAAAAATTAAAACAGATGAGGATCCAAGGGTTGATGAGGTTTATTCTATACTGAAAACTTATGCTGAAAAAAATAAAATAAAGGACAATGCGACTACATATGGTGAACACGTCGCTAACAAACTTAGGTCTTATGCAGATTTTATTCGTCTAAATACAGAACACAAAATTAACTGTATTCTTCACGAATCGGATATGTTAATGCTACAACAAAATAAACAACCTGACTATCCTTTACATTTTTCCGGTCCGTCTTCAAGTAATAATTCTTTTATTCCTTTACATTCTATCAGTACATCCTCAGGAAATACACTCTCTCCTTTATTTACTGCAACATCTTTCACTCCAAATAATAATTTGAGTCCATTACCCAACTCCAGCATACCGTTTACACCAACAAATGAAAGCAATTCTCTAAATACACAAGAAAACACTCCACCATATTATAATATTAATTAATTTAAAAAGTTAATACTACGTCTGCTATCACTAGAGAGAGATAACAAAGTGCGTATCCTTATCTAAATAGTAAGTAATTACTCTTTTTTTCTAATATAATTTTATTTTGATTTATAATTAATATAATATGTTAATTTTTCTTAAAAAATCTTATTTATTATTATATTGGGGATATAATTTATAAATAATATACTTATGTCCAAAAGTGATTTTAATTATTTTTTTTTGTTTTTAATAAAGTTTCAGCCATTATTTAATAACTTGTTTTTTTACCTATTATAATAAAACTGTTTGTACCTATATCGTTTACATATTTTTTATCTACATTTTATTCACATTATAATATATTATTGATAGTACGATGTCAATAAAACTAATATTATAATTTACTATTTAGGTCTTTAATATTTACCTGAACATATAATTTTAAGGCTTCAACTATAGCTTCACATACTTCTGGAACTATATTAGATATTATTAGTTTGGAAATTTTAAAAAGATACATTAAACTTGTATACGAATCACCAGTAGCCAAAAAACGTAATGTTACGGCCACCCGCACGTTTGGTGAAATCGTTTCCCTTAGATGAGTTATATCCTTTCCAATTTGAGGACCAATAACTTCAAGCAATGATTCAAAATCTGTTGGTGACATCCGTATAAAGTTTTTGAATCCTGGATGTTCCAGTCTTAAATCATTTAATAAATCGTTTCCATTATAACGACGCATCTACTTTCAAAAATTGTACGTTGCCACCAACGTCTTTTATGTAAAGATTTATTTTTCTTTACTCGAGAAACTAACGATGTAAAAACAAAAGCTGCACTTGTAATTATTATATCTTCATCACTCATATTGAAAAAAAAAAATTAAAATTGATAAATATTTAAAAAAAATTGACAATTACACGTCCACACCGCAATAGATGTAAGTACCTACTAATATAAAAATAAATAATATGACGGGAAATGTTTAAGTTGCCAAGGCGGGAAATCTTTGTGTAAATTGAACGAACATTGTTGTCGAACATTTCAAAGCACAGTAGCACTGGTTCGTCGAGTATAAAGGAAACATTCTCAACGAAGATGTTCGACAACAATGTTCGCCCTAGTGTGGACTAGCAGTTGTCGTTAAGTTAATAAGTGTAAAACAAAATAAAATATGATTACCTAAATATATCCATGAGTTAGGGTGAGTTACATTTGTTCCGTAAGGCATTATGAAAACTTTCGAGACTATTGTTAGTTAGTCTTGGTAATCCATTTACTGAAGTTATGTTTGATCCGACTTGTCTGAGAAAAAAGCTAAAAAGAAGTATTTAATTGATAAGTAACAATAATAATAAATAGATAAATTACCAATGAGTCTTAAATACAGATAATAAAAAAATAGAAGTAATTTATTATTTTTTTAGTTTTCTATAACAATAATAGAAACTTCAAAATAAAATATTCTTAAGTGAAGAATTTAGTTTAGGATTTTTACACGTTACAACATATTATAATTATACATATTATTCTTACTTTTTATTGTAATCAAATAAATTTGCCATCAGTATTCCATGATTCACAGGAAATTAACACTCTTGCCATATAGAATACTCGTTGGATATCAACAGATGGTGACGATGGCAATATTTTGCGTTTTATGGCCATTATGATTAATAACAATAAATTTTCCATTCCCCAGCTTTTTTAATGACCCTGTACAAAAATATCCACCACGTCTGCACATCTGTAATATCTATAACAATAAAAATAAACAATAAGTAAGTACTAATTACTGATTAGTTATCTAAGTAATGATGGAGATTTACCTATGCATAAAAATATTAACTAGAGTACTAAATGTTGTCCTAGGTAGGTGGTACTCAGCTAGGTACTTACACATAATTTTAAACACTGAACACAATATTATTAAACTATATTAATTTCTGCTTCCCGAATACAAGCCCATTTCCAATTGAAAATAGGTATAGGTAGTACATTTAAAAATTAGTGTAAGCAACTTATTTCTAGAGTTAATAATTTTGATTACTCACGAACAGGATCTTAAGACTTAAATACAGATAGGTAGATATTCTAATATAACTTATTAAATTAAAATATAATTTATAACTATAAAATAGCAATAAGTAGTAAATAGGTACACGTCTATATAAGTGTATAAGGGACTATTATATGGTATACTATTCGCAAATTGCAAACGATTAATGATATCTATTATAATTTTCTAACTTAAAAATCAATGTAAAGGTCTTTAATATACTCACGTTATTACTTTTTTCGTACACACTCCGTCTTACAAATGTACTACAGTCTACATGTCAACTTATTAAACATAAATAAACGATCTTACGATTCATTATTTATAATAACATCAATTATAATCCATACTAGCGATCCCGTGCACTTCGTTGCCCCGTTAAATGTATCAATTCTATATGTCTCAAAGTTTGTTCAATTCGTTATTTAATATTCGGTGTATGCGGTGTTCAAAATTAATCTTAACTTTTCCGTTGCCCCGAATAAAAATTCTGATTCGCAGCAGTAATCTACCTGCGATAGATCGCGTACCCTGTGCTGTTTGTACGTAAGTGTATGATTTAACTCTAAAGTATCAAAGTTATACCAAGTTTATCGTTTTTACTTTATTTCGCCTAAGGTGGATTATTATAATCATTTTATACAAAATCCTATCCTAACCTAACCGTACTAAAACCTGATGAAAAAAAAAACAAATTTACCCCTTAGTAAATTAACCTATCTTCTTCCCAGACGTCTAATCTACCCACAAACATTAATTTATATGTATATATATATATATAACTATATAAATACACGGACTATAACTATACAGACTCTGGAACTACTTATCGGATCTTTTTGTATTTATTATATATATATGATATATGTATACCTATTGACAAAAAATAATGATACAAATCAAAAACATGCCCGATTAACCAATAGCAACCGATATAATATAATACACTGGTGGATTTTCCTAACATTTTTTTTTTCATATAAACCTTATCCATGAAATACTCTTTCATTTAAAAAAAAATAAAGAAGATCTGATAAGAAGCTCCAGAGATAAGTAGTACAGAGATTTTCATTTCACATTTTTATAGTTAGATATTATATTACAATTTATATTTAAAAAGTAAAGCAAATAGTTTTTTTTTTTTTATTATTTTTATTATTGCAATAGCTTAAAAACCCATGGCAACCATTTATAAACAAAAATTTCCATCGGAAATCTCAAAATTCCCGTTTGAGCACCTCCCGGGGTTGGTCCTCTCCCTTTTTAAATTAGCCTATCTTTTAAGTTGGACCAAATTACACGCGGTGTAAAAAATTTCATCAAAATCGGTTAAGTGGTTTAGGAGTCCATTGAGGACAAACATTGTGACACGAGATTTATATATTATATTAAGATTGTGTACCTGCTTAGTATATTTACCATTGGTATCCATTTATACCATTGGTATATCCGATATCGTATATGTACCTAATAGCTTTATGTTAAACTGAAATATACAGTAGAGTATCTATAAGAATAGATGCTCTTTTTCTAACTGTTATTTCAACAGCCTACATTATGTTGGCTTATGGAAAAGCTTCTTCCAAAATCCATGTAGGTATGTTAAAATACATAGGAATCATTTTGTATGCAAAAAATAAAAATTATAATATATTTAAAATTTTTAAACTAATATGGTGTTTAAAAAACGTAAAATTAATATTATAAAATCCTTCTCACATTATTATTATAATGTTAAAATGAGAACATAATTAATAATTATATTTAAATGAATTTCTTCACACGAATCAGACATTCAGATTCTATATTTAAAAATAACAAATATATATTGTATATTATGTAGCTCGTACCTACAGACTATGTTCTTCATAATGAAACTAAATAGTTAATAATTCATAGTACCATAGTGGCACAGTTGCATTACACTGTACGTCGATGTATAATATTTTATATTAATTAATATTTTGAAAGTAAATATTACTTACTTGCAAGTTCCAGTCTTTATTTTTTGCCCTAGACATGGTTTGTATTTTAATTTAATGATTTCATTTTTCAAACGAAAATTGAAGAATATAACATTACATTATTATATGAGATTTCTAAATTATAGTTAATTATAATTTTAATATTTAGTAATCAAATGGTACGTAATGATTAATAAGGCAGAAAAGGTGACAAAAGTAAAAACATGTCCTATTTACCTACTTATTATTTCTATTTTCTATTGCTGAAATTTGTTGGTGTAAATCCCTTTTCTTAACTACTCGAAAATTATAGTGGGTATAATAAGAGTTAAGTCCAATTAACAAGTTCTACACAACACAATGAAAAGTTGTCACGATTTATTGTAATATTTAAAGAACACATTCACATTCATATAAGAATTTGAAAAATAGTATTTATTTTTGAATGAAAACGGTACATACTCACTATTCACCAGTGTCGGCCTGGCACACCAAAGCCCAAAGGCCCATGGATCAGTTTTTTAAGGGGGCCCTAAAAAATGTATACCTATGCGATTTTTCGCAATATGGATTATATTTTAAAATTTACCTTTATTGTAATCATTAATATACTATTATATAATTAAGTAAATATAAGTTTCATGATCAATAATTATAAATTAATTGTGCATATTCACCACAATAAATAAATAACCAAATATACAACAGTATAACACCAAAGATATCGCGAAGACGCGAACTATACCTAATTAGTTTGCTGTGGCAACAACAACAATCGACATAACGCGACTACAACAGCATTGCAGACTGCTGTCGTATTGACAAAATATCTGAAATCATAGCTGAATATTATGCAGTCAAAAATATTTTTATAAATAACTATTGCTTATGGGCTGCGGCAAGACATTATTTATAATTTATAAATAATAACATTAAATTACAATACATGTATTATGTATATCTAATATTAACGCAAACCCTTTAAGTAGCTAATGATTCGTTTAATAATAAACTATGAAACATATCATGAAAACTACAAAACAATAAATAATAATAATTATCAATAATATTACAGTTTACATAGAAACAAAATTACGAAAACTAAAATTATATTTTTACTAAAGAATTTAAACTTTGAAGACATTTGTCTAATATACATAGCTATAAGCATAATATTATTGAAGTAAACTTCCAAAAGTATAGTCAGTACTGCAATATAATGGTACATGGCAATATCGTATGCGGACAGGTCGGTGTCCCGGCGGCTATTAGTTATTATATGTCAATATATTCAATGTAGTGAATAGTGATAATATTAAAAATAGTTCGATTAGACATTAGTTTGTAGTTACTAGGTATTACGAAAACAAGGTCCATATTATTAAACAGCGTTCTTTCCCAATAAGTAAGTATTCCGACAATTGACATCTCAAATTCGTAAAAGTAATAATTAATATTTATTCTACTAAATACTTTATTTTTATCATAGGCGTGTCCAGACCTTGTTCGCAGGTCATGCACAGTAGTGGCATATTCAGGGGAAGTAGGTTTCTGCAACCCCCACCCCCTAAAAAATTTCAATAATTGTAATAGATATTAAAAGTCCACATGATGAAAATCAAAAAATTTAATATGAAATCAAAATCTAAGAAAAAAAGTGTATATTATTATGTACCGCAATTTATAATGTAAGTTAGATCAAATTTTGCAGGTCATGCCTGTGCATGACAGGCAAGACCCGTAGACACGCCTATGATTTTTATTATATTACAGACATTTTTTGCCGCCCTTGAATATTTGGATGCCGCATGGAGCAACTTCTCCTTCCCCCCCTCTTGATGCGTCACTGTGGATATGGTAAAATGTGAGTATATATTTTATTTATAATGCTTATATATCATAATAATAATAATAATTAATATGTTCGTGGAGATCGTGGACATTTTATTTTTCGTGAAAGTGTAATAAAATCAAAAATATTTGTGTGTACCACTATAGATACATTTTATTATCCAGCAAAAACATTATATACCTTTATACAAATACAATAACTGTACCTATAGTACTATGACTATGGACATTAATAGATTAACATATAATTATATAAACATGTATGTTAATAAAAAAAAAAAATAGGGGCCCTGTCCAAATTGCCTAGGCTCGACCAGAAACTTAAGTCTGTAAAACAATATACCGTATGCACAAATCACCACCACAACACATTGTCTCGAGCACGATATAGATAATTATAATATGGTCAATTCCTATCAATAATGAAAAAAGTAAGTAAGATATCCCACTGTCAAATCGCTTCGATGTTGTGGCGATGTTTTATTGAAACACGTAACATCACTATGCGAGTCGCATTCGACGCATTGGAGTTGCAACAATATTCCTACAACTGCTAATCGGAATTCTTTGCTGTCATACGTGTGATATTGTCAGAGGCGTGCTCAGGGGGGGGCTTTGAACCCCCACCCATGGTTATATATATATATTGTATAATACTAATATACTATAGTCAAAAGTGGTCAGAGAAATATGAAATTTTCTCGAAGGAAGTATGAAAATGTTTTTTTTCAATATAATAAAATGTGAAACTATTCTACTATGACAACACTGAATAATCGGCTTTCATGAATTGTATCATAAGACTGAAATAGAAGTATTGTTACAATATTTAATTGTACTATTCAATGCGCTTGGTCCTCGTAATAATCGGCCACAGAACGGACATTTTCATGTCTTAAAAGATTGAAGAATTATCTACGTAGCACGATGACAGAAGTAAAATTTCAAAATTTAAACAAATAGTTAATTATAATATTTGTTTATATTTACAACATATTTTTTCTAGACTAGACTTAATGGATTGACAATGCTGGCCGTTCACAAGGAAGTTCCAATAACAGCTGAAGAAGTCCTTGATGAATTGGCAAAAAAGCCTAGAAAATTAGACTTTGTTCTTTAAAAATAGGCATGTTATGTATTTATGAATATATATATTCAATATTGTCTATGTGTATTATCTATAATAAATATGTAATAAGTATACTACCTATATTTTATATTATTAAATGAATCTATTAAAAATTATGAAGTGAACCCCCCCCCCCATCATAGAAAAATCCTGAGCACGCCTCTGGATATTGTATCCATATTTTCTCGAGACATTTTAACAATATTATAAATTAACATCTATGCGATGTTTCAATAAAACGTTGGGTTAGCTATAGGCACATTCTGTGTAATAATTCACCGGCACGATGAGCATAACAATTGTAATATTTCAAAAAAAAAAAGAATTCCAAAAAATCAAGATCATTTTTAAGTTTTTTGAAAAAAGCTTATTACAAATTATGTTACATTTCATTAATTAAGTACCATCAAATTAAACTATATGACAGTTAAAAACTTGTCAGTAGACGGTTAAATTTGAATGTATATTTTAACAAAAAAGTAAAAAGTGTAATACCAGCCCATAATATATAAATAAATAACGATTTCTCATGTACCGATTTTCTTATTTTGTTGTAATTCAAAAACGAATAACTATAGACACATGCAATTGACACTGAATAATGTTCAAATAATATACAATTTTCATAAATGTCAAAAATAATTTTTTTGTGTGTTCAAAACGTGTGAAAAATTAATACAAGGCTCTTGATATATTGTTACAACATCAGTTGAAAAATGTTAAAAACAGATAGGCACAATGTTTTTAAGCATTTGAAGTTCAAATTTTCAAATTTATCAAATTTAAAATTTAAAAATGAAATTGATGAAGTTTAACATTTATAAAAGGTTGAATTTTTATAGCTAAGTATTGAAAATTTAAAAGAACGTTCCACGTAAGTAGGTTATTCTGTACCCGAAATATCTAAAAAATAAATATACATTTGGACGAAATTAGATATTTAAACGAAGAAGAAATACAAATAAAATATAAATACAAATCCCGTTTCTAAATTTACAAAATATATAAGCGGTATTACTTAACTAGGCAATATAATATGCATGTGACATTTTAAATTATTGAACCAATTAAGTAAAATAATGTATTTATTAATAATTTGAAGTATACATTTTTGATAAAATTACAATAATCTTAATATATTACAAAAAAGTACTCGTAAAGTATTTTTAATACCTAATTTTCAATTGTATTTGTAATTTGTAAATTGTAATATAGATACTAATAATAGTAAAGTAATATATACTTTTGAAAGACAGTGTTAAACATATATTTCAAATAGATACAAATGACACCAAGTATTTAAATACGTATTCTGAATACATTAGAAAAGTATTATTAAAACAAGACCGCCTATTTACTATTTAGCTACATTACTATATTATATGCGGTACCTACGCCAATTGATTGAAATAACTATGGCCTATGGATTTCTGCTGTAATTTAACATAAATATTAGATAGATTGGTGGACAATTAAGAATACCTACTTTTATGACTTAATTTGTGTACACTTTTATTTATTCACTCCGAAAATTATAAAACATTATTATGACGTAAAAGTTTTAGTATAAAAAGTATTTTTGGCTTATGGTCTATTAAACGTCATGTCTGTATAATTTTAAAATATTACACGAGTGGAATGTCAAATCAGTTAAAATTCAATTATATATTGTGCGGGTAATAAAAATATAAATGAATACTATTAAATACATATAGGTACCTATAAAAGTCTAAAAAGTAAAAGACCAAAATATATGGATTATTTCTGTTAATTACACCAGTTAACAGGACTTTTAATCAATAATTTAAAGATATATGTATATTATCGAAAGGTATTTAAGAATTTAATACTATTATTTTAATTTGGATAAGGTCTTCAAACGAAAATAACGCATTTATTCAAAATGTATTGTACACATGCATATTAGAAGTTAACAATTGTTTATAATGTTTACTATATTAATGTGCTTTTAAAATATCTGTAAAATAATGTAATCGAATTCTTTAGTATTTTGCTTATTTATTCGGGAAAAAAAAGAATCGTAATAAGCAATAATTAAAATTGGAACTTTTTACATATTTTGTTATGGTTTTTTTTTTTAAAACTATTGAATAAGCTGCAAGGAAAATACATTTATTTTGGAAAATAACAAATTTGTATTCATCAGTTAGTTTCTCATATTTTTCATGTTCATGAAAAGTTCATACAGGTATGTTATTAGTTATAAGTATGAGTCATAATCTTAAAGCGAAAATTGTACAATAATATTAACAACTTGTTTGCTTGAATTCGAAATAAATATAGGTGGGTATTTAATTGCATGTATTTAGTATATGTTTGTAATTACAGTAGTCACTCGATAATTCGAACCTCCCAATGATTCGAAAAACTCCATAAATCGAACTAAACGCTAAGTCCCCTGAGAAAACCTCTATAATTAGAAAAAATACATGTATTCCGGTCCCCTCGATAATAAATTTGAAATGTCTGTCGGTGAGGCACACTCTACAATTCGGATTTTTTTTTTCACGAATCTCTATAATTCGAATTTCCTTAAACACGATTATAATGTGTACGTTCATATGTATAAAGATTATGTACAATCTATTTAACGTAATCGTAATGAAACTAATAACGACGATGGTTAAATATTATCGTACCTAGTTTAATGTTATTGTATCTTACCTATACCAAATCTATACCAAAATAAACCTCTGCTATGGGTAAACCGTTATTGAAATTGAATAAAACGTAGTCAGTCGCAATATGGGTCCCGTAAAATACAAGTGTTTGTCGATAGCCGACAAAAAAAAAAAATGATCGCAGCAAGATGTTGCTCTACGTTTTGGTATCGCAGCTTCTACGCTTTCAACAATATGACGGTATTCCTGTTCAATGAGAGGAGGTCGAAGTTCTGCTTAGCACACGGAACAGACTAGAAGATCCCGTATCATTTGAAGAATTTGTTCACTTTGACGATAATGTCGCAACTGCTGGTAATTTAACTGACGATGAGGAAATTATTCAATCTACTTCAGCACAATTCTGACAATGATGACGATTAAAGGAGGAGGAGGAGGTTCCTGTCATATCGTTAAAAGAAGCAACATTTTTTATGTCAGGATTACGTCAATTTTTTGAACAATCTGAAATGGACAAAAAAAGATGCGATACAATTTTCAATGCTATCAGTAAGTTAGACAACGCTATTTACCAGATTGCGACCAACAATTTTTCACAAAAAAAAAATAACAGATTTCTTTAATATGTAATATGTATTTAAAATATAATAATATTAAAAATAAATGTAAAATATAATAATATGTATGTGTAATAAATAAATGTAAATTAATAATTTTAAAATATACATAATAATATTTATAATAAGTAAATGTCAAAATAAACGTAATATATATGTACAATACATATATTATGTATATACAATTTTCGAACTCTCTTTAATTCGAATTATTTTTTTTTCCTCGATTATTCGAACACTCGGTAAATCGAAAACCTCTATAAATCGAATTTTTAACTCGGTCCCCTGTCCCCTGAATTTCGAATTATCGAGTGACTACTGTATTAATGAAAAATAAATAATTATATGTCTTAGAATATTTTTTTTATTGCAATACGTGGCCCCAAAGTAAAACCCCTAAATAATATTGCCACACTATTACTATTATTATTATTATTATACGGAGGAAAAACTAATCAGTGTTGGATAGTATAATATATATTATATATTATATATTTTTTGTTTATTATGCCATTCGGCATTTGTTTTTCATGGCATTTGGCACACCAAGCAGACGAAGCGTGCTTTTCTTTTACGGTGAGAGTATGTCTATTTTTCAAAAATGTATACTTCAACACCACAATAATGTACCTACCTACTATTTATTTTTATTTTTAATCTGTTTATTGCAACAATTTACTGTATACTGGAAACGGGTGGTAAAGTTTAAATATTTATTATATTCTCGAATTGTCTCATTCTGTTATCATTCATGTAACTCATATTGTTGTAATATATCATAATTGAACTCCGATTGAAGTTTATATTATGTTTATTGTTCAGAACGACAACGTAGTAGATGACATAAGACGTAAACAATTTTTTTGTACCGTCATCCATTATACGACCGAGGGTTTGACTTTTGATGGTGTACCTATTATAATAGGATTGGCCTGAGTTGGTAATGTAATTAGTTCCGGTGCCCATAATCGAATAATTATTTTGTAGTTAAAAATTTATAAAATGTTCAACTATTGTATCTAAGGATTGAAAGTATAAAACTAGATTCCACGTAAGTAGTTAATTCTGTTCTCGCAAAATCTAAAAAAAAGTCGTAGTTTATGTTTATAGTGATTTTAAGTTCAATTTGGACGAAATTACATATTAAAAAACCTAGAATAACTATTTTAGTTATTTTGTTGTGATTATATAATATTATTCATGGGTACTTGAAACTTCTGAAGTTCACTATTATGTAGGTATCTATGATAGTATAAGGGTTTGTTGTTAATGTATAACGCGTTATAAGTACCTAATGGATATTGTGATATGGTTAATTTGGAATTTATTATAGGTACCTATTATAGGTCAATTTTTTTTAATACCATAGATAATAAAAAATAATATGTCTTATACCTAGACTGATGTTTTTCTTGTCGTTTTTTTTTATTTTTTTTTTACACAATTTTTGATAAGCTATTTATTGCTGGATTTTATATTTTATAGTATTTTCATCTTAGATTCTGCACGGATCGATGAATGTTTTGATTTTAAAATGTTGTGTGTTTTATTTAAAAAAGTTGTTTTATCTCTGTACACGATTTGTTGTGTAAGCTACTAATAATATCAAATATGTAAGGATGCTTCTAAGTTATGCAAATATTTAGTTTTTTTGTTTACTGACTGCATTTTAATTTAAATATCCATACAGTCTTGAATGGTATAATATGTAATAGCTTTATTTTAAACTGAAATGTACAGCAGAGTACCTATATTGCTCTTTTTCTAACTCTTATTTCAACAGCCTACATTATGTTGGCTTTTGGAAAAGCTTTTTCCAAAATTCACTAAATGTGTATGTCAAAATACATAATATTAATCATTTTGTATTCAAAAAATAAAAATTATAATATATTCAATTTTTTTAAACTAATATTGTGTTTAAAAAACCTAAAATTAATATTATAAAAACCTTCTCACATTATTATTATAATGTTAAAATGAGAACATAATTAATAATTATAGTAAATGAATTTCTTCACACGAATCAGACATTTAGGTTCTATATATAAAAAATAAAAAATATATATTGTATATTATGTAGTTCGTACATACTATATTATGTTCTTCATAATGAAACTAAATAGGTAAATAAAGTAAATATTACTTACTTGCAAGTTCCAGTCTTTATTTTTTTGCCCAAGACATGGTTTGTATTTTAATTTAATGATCTCATTTTTCAAACGAAAATTGAAGAATATAACATTACATTATTATATTAGGTTTCTAAATTATAATTAATTATAATTTTAATATTTAGTAATCGAAAGGTATATAATTACTAATAGGACAGAAAAGGTGACAAACGTAAAAACATGTCCTAGGTACCTACTTATCATTATTCCTATTTTCTATTGCTGAAATTACTTGGTGTAAATCACTTTACCTACTTACCTACTCGAAAGTTATAGTGGGTGGAATACGAGTTAAGTCCAATTAACGAGGTTTACACAACACAATTAACAGTAGTATAATAATCATGATTTATTGTAATATTTAAAGAACACATTCACATCCATATTAGAATTTGAAAAATTGTATTTATTTTATAATGAAAACGGTACTTACTCACTATTCACTAACTCATTTTTGTACAATTGTTTTTGTTAATAACATCCTTTTCACAAGACACACGCACTCGTGCATTCAATATGCAACGGAAGTAGTATTGTAGACAAGCATTCAAATTTTAAGGGTCCGTATAGGCAAATTTATTAGTTTGAGAAGCGAGTCGTTGTAATCAATGTGTATGTACTGCGTAGTAAATCAGTGGTTAGTGTGCATGTGTGTGTGCGTTTTTGTGTGTGAATAGCGTGTGTCGAGTGCATAGGCATGCGCATAGTGCGAGCCGGTCAACCCCAGGCTCGAACTGAAACTTTTTAGGGGCATCAGGGTCGTATTAAAGGACAGTGTATGGGGGAGCAAACATAAATTCAGTATATGCCTTTTTTTACAAGTAAATAACATAAAAAACAAATTTTCTCGCTACGCTTGAACAAACTTTTTACAATATACTTAAAAAAAACCATATGCTTATCTGCTAATTAGTTATCTACTCTTGCTACACTTAGATATTGTCTTTTGCAATATATTTTAACACATGAACCAGATACAATTTATACGTATTATAGAAAACAACAAATTAATAAATTATTACATACCTACACAATATGTTTACATATCATTATTAATTTCAAACACATGTCTCATGGTGGTATGGTACATGGTATATTCTATACCCATAGCTATGAATTATTGTAAGTATTTATTGTATCTTAAGTAGACATAATGGCAAGTTCAAATCAGTTGTGAAAATTGTTATTGCATTACAAGGCAATAATAAATATTGGCAAAATACAGTTTTAATTTCATATTCCAAAGCAAAACATTTTTTATTAGTATATAAATACATAATAATCAAATTTAGGATGAGTAGTTGTAGTTTATGAGTTATATCTTAAAACTAATCAAAGTGTCGATAGTAGTACGCGGTTACTACACAACAAAACTTTAAATACTTATAACTCGTAAACTATACTCATTCTAAATTCGACTTATAAGTATTGAAATACTCGGAAAAATATTGTGCTTTCAAAAATGAAATCAAAATTGCATGTTTTAACTTAAAACATTATAAAAAATATATTTTCAAAAACATTGGTACTTTTTGAATAATAAGACTTATTAGTGTAAAACGTTAAATGAGCCAACCGGAGCTCAAATGTTAGCCACAATGAATATAATATTGGTATTTTATGAAATGCCTAGAAATTCTGTATACTACTTGGTGATTTTTAAAGAATTGTATAATATATTTTTGTACACACATTTCCTAAATATTTTGAATAATAGGTAACCAGGCATTTCATAAAATTACAAATAACAAATTGAAAATAATATGCAGAATAGGGAAATTAGTAATAAGTAAGAAAATCCATTTCCTCATATCATAATAATACTACCAAAGACAGTTAATTGTATTAGTACACAAAATAATATTTATTACAAACTACCAATTTAATTTTACAGAATTTAACGCATTCATAAAAATGAAACAAAAGAAATAAATAATTTGTATGGTAGGTAGTAGGTACCTAGTACACAGTTATTACTTATTATTACTGTTATATTATTCTCAAAAATACAAAAATGTATGTAGAAAGTATAGGTACTTATTATAAGAAAATAAATACGATCCACTTTTTTTAAATATATGTTATTGAGAGTATTCAATTATTAAAAAAATTAAATATAATATACAATGTGTCCCGAGGTGAAGTGACCGGTCGACATCATATGAAAGTATACCCAAAATGATGAAGAGATACCCTTTAAACTTTAAAGAGTGGGTCTAACTTTTTTATTTTTTAAGTTATGGGCAGTTAACTTTTTTTTATCTAGTTGTATTATTATAATATGAAAACACAATCAGTTATTGAGTGCTAACTTATATATTTTGTGTTAATTAACAATATAAATATTTAATTATAAAATATAATCAGTACAGTAATTTTAAAGAAAACCTTCTTTGCCTGGTAGGTACCCATATTCTGTGGCTGCCTTTGGGTAGTGCTGATTAACTATTCGTGAGATCAGCTATTAAAATTGAAACACAAAATATTAAAAACAGTTATCATAGCAATTAAGAAAATTAAATAATTACTTTTGAAGCATACTGATGTTAGTTCTGCATAGCGGACAAACTCTTCAACCCTCTCGCATCCACCTCTTAATGCATACTCTGCAGAAATGGTGCTGGCAAGGCCCTGCCGTAGTGGTGGAAATTTCATTATAGCAAATAATGCATACTTCAAGAACTGAAAAAATGAATATTTTAAGTTAACAAATATTTACAAAAATGCCATAACCAATGAAAATTAATTTAATTTATCATACTTTCATTTTATTGATGTGGCTCTACCTCCTCATTTTCAAGTTCACCATAAAAAGCTTCAAATATAATAAGTCCTCCGTTTCTAGCACATCCTTCTACTCTTGGACTCCGGTATCCATGTCTCCAATTATCTACACATAAATTTTAATAATTATTTGTTTATTGTTATACATTGATTGAATAAATTCAGAATATTTCTAAGTTAAGTGAAGTTCGATAAGTATTGTAACAGTATCAAACTATTAGAAGCCAGGTTTTAATAGACATTGGCGCAACTAGACCTCTAACATTAGACACACAGCCTACACCGCTACAATCCTTTTTACACAACTGTCATTGCTATTCACTCAAAGATTTTAAATATTTTATATAATATGTATTAACAATTTATCTATAAATATTACTATAATAAAATATAAAGTATTCAGTAGATACTATAAAAAAATGATTGTGTTTATGGCGGGTGCTTAAGACCCTATAGCTCCCTTTATTGCTTCTATTCATACACTATACAGACATAATTGAATTAACATTTTTAATTAAAGTACCATTTTAATTTTTAAATTATATTAATTATGATATTTTTTAATAATATTTACTACCTTGTAGGTTGCAAGCATGACGACGTACTATCTGCCTTTCCTTGTCAGGTAGTTCTAAATGAAGCACCTGACCTGATACTGGTGCTAATGCAACTTCTTCTGCCGGTGCAACAAATGCTACTAAATCATCAGCTACTGATACTGGTAGTGGTGCTAATGGTTCAACAACTATTGGCGGTTCATTATCAACATACAGAGCCCAATTTCGTTGCTGTTGTTCATATATTGCTGTAGTATGCGACATTCTTTGAATAAACTGCCACGTTGATATCAGTGCAAGAGAATATTGTTAGCAAGCATATGTTTTATAGAATTTAAATTTCTATAATTTATTCCGTGGTAACTTGATGGCTGTAAATTATTATGTAGTTGAGCCATAATAGTGTGGAAACTCATACTCAGGTGAGATAGGTGATGTGTAATATTATAATCCAATATGGTTGGTAGCAGTTGGCGTTAAGTGAATAAGTTTAAAAAAAAAAAATATGATTACCTAAAAATATCCATGAGTGAGTTACATTAAATTTGTTCGGTAAAACATTATGAAAACTTTTTGAGACTATTGTTAGTTAGTCTTGGTAATCCATTGACCGAAGTTATGTTTGATCCGACTTGTTTGAGAAAAAGGCTAAAAAAAAGTATTTAATTGATAAGTAACAACAATAAATAGAAGTGAAGAATTTAGTTAAGGATTTTTACAAGTTAGAACATATTATTCTTAAATTTCATTGTAATCAAATAAATTTGCCATTTTTCATGATTCACAGGAAACACTCTTGCCATATAGAATACTCGTTGGATATCAACAAATGGTGACGATGGTAATATTTTGCGTTTTATGGCCATTATGATCTTTAATAACAATAAATTTGCCATTCTCCAACTTTTTTAATGATCCTGTACAAAATTCTCCACCACGTCTTGCACATTTGTAATATCTATAACAATAAAAATAAACAATAAGTAAGTACTAATTACTGATTAGTTATCTAAGTAATAATTGAGATTTACCTATACATAAAAATATTAACTAGAGTACAAAATGCTGTACTAGGTAGGTGGTACTAAGCTAGGTACTTACACATAATTTGAAACACTGAACACAATATTATTAAACTATATTAATTTCTACTTCCCGAATACAAGCCCGTTTTGATATTGAAATTGAAAATAGGTATAGGTAGTACATTTAAAAAATAACCTGTTATCTGTGTAAGCAACTTATTTCTAGAGTTAATAATGTTGAATATTCACAGATCATGATTCTTAAGACTTCTAATATAACTTATTAAATTAAAATATAATTTGTAACTATAAATTAGCAATAAGTAGTATATAATTACACATCTATATAAGTGTATAAGGGACTATTATATGGTATACTATTCATAAAGGGCAAACGATTAATGATATCTATTATAATTTTCTAACTTCAAAATCAATGTAAAGGTCTTAAATATACTCACTTATTACTTACTCATTACTTTTTTCGTACACACTCCACACCAATTTGGAATTTTTGAATTTTGATTGCACCAATCGTTTGTGCATCGTTAACATCGTTTGTGCACGAATGTGCACGAAGTCCGATCGTTTGTGCACAATTACTTCCGGAGATATCGCAAAAACAAATTCGGGGGTCCATTTCTCCGGCCTCCCCAATTTGGAATTTTGAAATTCTAATTGTGCCAATCGTTTGTGCACGAATGTGCACGAAGTCCGATCGTTTGTGCACAATTATTTCCGGAGATATCGCAAAAACAAATTCGGGGGTCCATTCCTGAGGCCCCCCGATCTGGAATTTTTAAATTCTGTTGGAGCAGTTCGTTTGCGCATAGTTAGTGCACAAGTCCAGTCGTTTGTGCACAATTATTCCCGGAGATATTGCAAAAATCGAAATCTGACGGTGGGGAGATAAAACTATAAGTTATAACTGTGCACGTGTCTGGACGTTGGGTTCCGGTTTACCATACAGACCTAGTATTCTATAAAACACACCTGAACCTCTATATCGCAGGCGTACGGTATGTCGGTATGTTAAAGGTATACTAGCTGCATAACTTAATGTTTTCTAGGAACCTCGCATTTTTACTGGGGGACCGTCCCCGATAAGATGGAAACTATATTACAAAGTACAAAATACAAACTGTATACAATCATTTATAAGAATATACTTACAAAGATTATGCAGACTAAAATTTAAAATTTTAATTATAAGTAAAATATAAGTAAAATATAATTTTTATAATTTTTAAGCACAATTTATACGCACGAAAAGTCACAAGGCTACGTTAAAAAATTAAGTCTTCTATGATATATTAGATTTTTTAGGAAATATAGTATGGAGAAATCGTGGATGTTTCGGGCGGCGTGCGGAAAAAAAAACCAAGGTAAAAAAAACCACGAAAAAAAAACCAAAACATAAAAAACCAAATGAAAAAAAGTCCACGGAAAAAAAACCAAAAGAAAAAAAAATCATGAAAATAAAAACCAAATTTCATATTTTGCTATCATATTTTAGGTATTCTGTCTGTTGTATAATAAAGAACAAAAATTAATGAGTTAGTTAATAAATCAGAAAATTACAAATAAATATTTTGTCAGAAGAATAGAATATAAGTATAAACTGTAAATAATTGTATAGGTACTATGTTTTAGGAAAGTATTGTTGGGGTGTGTGTATGTACCTATATGAGTGTGTATAAAATGCACAAGTATTTAACCATATAAAGATAATATTTTATATTATTAAAGATACCATTAAGATAAAAAAGGTACCTACAGCTTATTTTGTTCATTTATTCATTACATTATATTGTATATATCATATAGGTTTTTGATACAAAATCGGACTTATTTAGACTGTCTAGATAATGTCTAGATAACTGTCTAGACTCTAGATAATACAGGCACACATGCATCATTTTGTTATAGTTAATAATAATATAGGTATTACCTAGTGAGTAGTGGCTATAGTTATTATTTAGTTGACCATCTACCTATTTAGTTGTGACACAGTGTAGACGTCTAGAAAACATCGGTTTTAAAGCATTAAAGTTTTTGTGATTAATTATGGAAATAATAGAATCAAATAAAGGCAAAGACAAATTAGCGTTCAATGGCTATATGTACGTAATGAAGCACGCAGGAAAAAATTATTACACATGGAGATGTAATAAAACGAGTTCTCTAAACTGTCAAGCTATTCTCCACACCTCAATAAATAAAACAGACCCCATTCTCAAAGTTCAACATCAGCACCCTGCTGAACAATCAAAAATCGAGATTGCAAAAGCCATAAACAAAATTAAACAGAATGCTAAGTGTTCTGGAGCTAATCCGTCGCAGATGTATGCTGAAGCGGTATCACAATTAGATGTCTACACTAAAGCAAGGATGAGATATTTTTTTGTAATTTATTAATTAGGTAACTTATTAATGCGTGTTCTCTATTATACAATGAGGTATCCATAACTTTTATATTGTATTTTATTCTACTGACAATATATTTATTTGAAATTTTCTATAATAATAGGTACCAAAAATATGACAGAAAAAAATTATAGCAAAATATAAAAATTTGGTTTTTAATTTCATGGATTTATTTTCATTTGGTTTTTTTTTCCATAGTCTTTTTTTTCATTTGGTTTTTTTTTCCTTGGTTTTTTTTTCCTACAACCGTTTCGGGCCCACCGTTTCGTCTCCGTAAAAAAAATGATATTCAAATAATTAATGTAAGTTTTTAGCTTAAAGCAGGAATCGAAAAAAAAATCAAAATTAGAAATTTTATTACAATTTGTTGGTAGGCCATCCATATTAATATGGAATCCCGGGATAAAAATCCCACAGAAATTATCCCCGACCCTAGGAAAAAAAATCCCAGACTACAATATTACTCACAACCACATGCAAATGGTTGAACAAAAATTTTTTAAACGTTAATTAGTATCTATATCAATATTTAATTACAAATACGTGTATTATATTATAATATTATACTGTTAAAAAAATTATATTTTATAAATAATATATTAGGTACATTCGAAATATTTTTATATTCTATGTTTTTTTATTTATTGTTTGATAATTATTTTATTATGATTATAATAATAATTATTATTATTATTAATATTACCACCTATATTTCGTATTATATTTTTGTATACCTACTATCTATATTTACCTACTAAATATTTTTATATGTTATGTTTTTACTGTGAGTAGGTGACTATAACTCATTCAATAAATTATTGTTTGATAATTATTTCATTATGATTATATAATTATTATTATTAATATTACCCCCTATATTTTATCACTCGAAATATTTTTATACTTTATATATTTGTGTACACTACACCGCACACAACAATCATAAGTGACATTTGAAGTTTTGAAAACGTAATATTTTATTTCAGGGATTTAATTTTTACAGAATTATACCAACATAAAATGTGTATTAATATAGTAGTATAAAATGTTATTGTTAATTTTTATATTTTTTTATTATTTTTTATAGTTATTTATTTATATTATTATTGTTAAGTTGTTAAGTTGAATTAGACATAATATATTATTATCGTAATTTAAAACAAAAAATAATTTATTTATAAAATATATAATTTTTTTAATAATTATTATAATATAATATACATATTTGTAATTAAATATTAATTATAGATACTAATTAACGTTTAAAAAATATTTGTTTAACCATTTGCATGTGGTTGTGAGTAATATTGTAGTCCGGGGATTTTTTTTCCGGGGGATTTTTATTCCGATTACCATTAATATAAATTATATTGAAATTGTACGTTTTTTAAAAATAATTGAAATTTTAAATTATAAAAAGCCATTTAAATGTAGTAATTTAAAATATCGGGACCAAACGTCCTATGAGTAGGTAAATAACATCACATAACTCCCGGGGGCCAAATTTCCTATCTAGACGGGGACGAAACTTCTGTGGACTCGCTTTTTTGACGGGGGCGAAACGTCCTTTTATCAATATGGAGTTTCCACAGCCCCACAAACCTCTGATGACTGCCATTGTTTTTTGAATACTTACATAAAATAAAAATAGGCACCAACACTAAAATTTCCATGTCAAATATTACACTACATCTGGATATACAACTCTACAGCTCCCTCTCGAACAGGATTTATATAACTTCAAAAGTAGGTACTTATAGCAGTGCATAAATGTGAATCGAAACTTTTAACGAGTTAGATTAGATCATTTTACACATTAAATTCAACTATAGGTAGTGCAGTTATACAATTACTATGAATTAAAACTAACTAGTTAGTGCCCGGCTTTGTCCAATTTATTACAAAGACATTTATTTTTTTAAATTTACATATAGCTATATTTACTATGGGTTTTATAATATGATGGTAATAATTCATATTTATTATACATATATAATAATCATAAGCGTGTTTCAGAAAAAAATATAGGTACATTAATTATTAATTATTATATTAAACAATTAATATAATATTATATTATTATGAATTATGATATATATTATTATTGATACAATATATACGAATGAGCATAAGTAAATGATTGATAGAATATAAGTTATGATCACTCTGTATATAAAAATATTAGTTTAATTTGTTGTATAATATTATATTCTGTGATTACTATAGTATATCTAAATACAATTATTAGACTAAAATTATATATATATATATTATATATATTTTAGATATTATTTAATAATAACAATATAATAAATATTATAAAGTATCAGTAATTGAATAAAGGAAAAAGATATATCGCAAAAATATTGATTATAATACCTATTATGATTGTAGTTTTTTTTCCGTATACTGTCTCTTCTACGACCAGTACGACCCCCTGAATTTGTTTTTGCGATATCATATATAATTGTGCAATAATTGTGCACAAACGATGCACACTCAGAATTTCAAAATTCCAGATCGGGGGGGCCTCAGGAATGGACCCCCGAATTTGTTTTTGCGATATCTCCGGAAACAATTGTGCACAAACGATCGGACTTCGTGCACATTCGTGCACAAACGATGCACAAACGATTGGCGCAATCAGAATTTGAAAATTCCAGATCGGGGGGCCTCAGGAATGGACCCCCGAATTTGTTTTTGCGAAATCTCCGGAAACAATTGTGCACAAACGATCGAACTTCGTGCACATTCGTGCACAAACGATGCACAAACGATTGGCGCAATCAGAATTTGAAAATTCCAAATTGGGGGGGCCGGAGAAATGGACCCCAAATATGTAATGATGCTTCTATTTTATGCAAATATTTTATTTTTTTGTCTACTGACTACATTTTAATTTAAATATCTATACAGTCTTGAATGGTATATGTAATAGCTTTATGTTAAACTGAAATGTACAGCAGAGTACCTATAAGAATAGATGCTCTTTTTCTAACTGTTATTTCAACAGCCTACATTATGTTGGCTTATGGAAAAGCTATTTCCAAAATGCATTAAATGTGTATGTCATTATGTCAAAATACATAGGAATCATTTTGTATGCAAAAAATAAAAATTATAATATATTCAAATTTTTTAAACTATGATTGTGTTTAAAAAACGTAAAATAATATACAACCGTGAAAAATAACTTCTACACGTTTCAATGGTACTCGACGTCATTCTCTTACCAATTCATTTTTGCATCCGCAATTCTGTAATATTTATTCTCATATTACTGCACTCCTAGCAATTCTTTTTGCCGCACCGCACTTTGTCAAAAGCATTCTCTGCGCGATTTAAATTACATATTATTACTTTAAGGTCTTACCTGATACTGGAAAAGTTATAATGTGTACAATGTGCATGTTTGATGTTTGCATGCTTTGGGAAAGTATAGTTGACTCTGGAGCAAAAATTAAATAGCGTCACTCTCTTTTTTTTCGATACCCCTCACATAAGAAGTTTCACTTCAAAAAAGTATAAATAAAAATAATGTTTTTTATTTTACAAAATACAAAAAAAAAAAATAATAAATCATTGAGACTTAATATTATAATAAAACAATCATAATATGGTCCATAATTTGTACAACCAATATACAAATACATTGTGTAACATCTTTGTTATGCAGTATGCACGGGTATAGTGTGGAAAATAAAAGAAATCATATCACAATAAAATCATTTTTAAAATGAAAAAAAAGTGAAAATAAAACTATATTTTCCTGGTATTTGTTTTCTAATTTTTTTCTATCTAAATATACAATTTTATAACATACGTAAAAATGTATATAACAAATACATTGTGTTAGTTGTACGAATAACAAATAACAAAAAAAAATTAAAACTTATTTAAATTGTTTGGTAACAATAGCTTGGTTTATGGTTATACCGTCCTCACTTGGATAGTATTTGATTAATTAAAATTTTTTTTTATAAATGTCAATAAAAAATTATTCATCCGGTCAAAAAGCTTAAAAATGTAATACGAAAGTTTTTTTATTATACATATGCATTTAAAGTTCAAAACAATTTAACCACAGTTAATTTGTAGTTCAAAACTTATAAAATATTAAAATATATATATAGCTAAGGCTAGACAATTTAATAAAAGGTCTTTCATACAAGTAGTTCATACTTTTACCGAAAAATTACAGATTACACAACCTAAATAGTAAATATAAAAAACTCAAATGGTTCCAGTTTCTATGAAGAATATGATTCTCAGATGACTCTCTTTTATTATTATAAAAAAATTATTATACCTGTCATTAGGTATATTATTTGGGGGGCAAAAAAAAATGTTCGTGGCTAAGCCCCCCCTTCATCCCCCAACTAATTACTCCTATGACCAGAGAGTAGGGCCGCTATTATATTTGGGATTATGGGCCGGACCCTACCCAGTCCGGCACTGCATATACCCACCTTTGTTGAAATATGTTTGAATTCGTACTTGGAATACTTCTATACAGCCTTTACACAATGTCGCTATTGAAACTGCCCGTTTCCACTAAATCATCCTACAAATTACAACAAATACATTTTTTCACGACTTAAACTAGACGGTTATTTTTTTAATAATTTAAATATGTGTTCATTGCTATTGTCAATTTAGATTTAATTTGAGAAAAAAATATCAATTAATCTCAAATTATTATACTACTATACATTTTACTACATTTATAACGAATACTATTTAAATTTAAAGAAACATATAGTGTTTTATTTTTTTTGACATTGCTGACTAGCAGATAAAAAGATGCAAACACTATTTTCATCACAGCCAATTGAGAAGTCTTTGGGTAAATAACTAGTTATAGGAGGTTAAAGTATCATTGTTTTTAAGACTTCAAGCTACATTGTTATTAACTAGTTTTTACTGTGGACAATATTCCACACCATTATTTTTAACTTGCAATTCACTATATGTCATGCGAGAAGCTCAAAAATAAATCATAAAATGAACTTCGTTTTTTTGACACTCCATTCGGTTTGTGTGGCGGCTACGGTTGGTACGCATTTTTTATGTGAGGCAGATAGATCGTCGCAAAGAACCCTGGTGGTCACCCATCCGGGAGCCTGCTCGACCTCTGCACACATTATATTAGTGACTGAGTCCAATCACCGCGATTCACCAGGTCACCATTCAATGAACTCTAATACCATCCACGTTAAATTGTATATTATTATTATATGTTTATATTATATTTACCAGTTTAAATTCTTGCAAATGTATTATATTTTATAACATTTGACATGTCAACAAATTGTATACAATATTACAATCCTTAATATAGCAATAGTACTGAGTAGTAAAATACAGTAGTAGTATATACAGATTAGTGTAGATTTAATAATTTGTTGATCGTTGCCACATCGATAAAATCAAATATTAAAATTACTTAACCGTCATATTTAAAAAGTGATTTTGAAAGGCTTTAATATAGATACTTGTATATTTTAGAAAATTAAGGTTTTGGAAATATAGTTAAAATATATTAGACTAGGTACGTTATGTTATTTGGTATTAGCAAGACTTAAACAGTTAACCTAACTATTAATTAATCATAGAAATAATAAACTAGGTATAGGATCAATGGATCATAGTCAAATATAATTTTAATGTAAACATTCAAATTAATAATTATGTATATTCGTATAACGTATCTAGTATACAGAGTGTGACAGTATAAATGAAAAAAAAAGAAAATTAAATATGTCCATTTATGTTCAGTTATTACCTAATAATGAAATGTGTACCGGTTATTAGGTATTTTTTCAAAAATGATAAATTACAACTATAAGACCTCCTTTTCGATTTTTTTTTTAAATTGTGGTCGTTAAATAATTTTTTTTGCTGAATCAAAATCTTTAAAATTTACCCATATCAGAAGTTCAAAATGAATGAACATATAAAGATTGAAGGCATACATTTTTTTATAAGCATTTTAAATTCAAATTTTGACAAAATCCATCATAATCACTCAAACATAATCAAATTATTTTGTATTTAAAAATGTATATAATGTTTAACTTTTATAGATAAGAACTAAAAGTTCAAAACAAGGTTAAAATATATTTTATAAATATAAGTTATACCTATCTATTTAACTATTGCAAATAATAGGTAACAACTAGGCAACAAAAAACAGCGGCAAAACAGAAATATTTACACAACACCAGTTTTGAATTAAATTTACCTTCATATTTTTGTTGTAATTAAAATCATAATCAAATACTTAAAGTACCTACATACATTTTTTATAGACCTGATATTATAATGTCTAAAATATTTTAAATTTTCTAGAGTCTGCATTGGTACCTATAAATAATTACCTTATTTTAAATAATTATTTATAAGTAATATTAACGCAGGTAAAACAGAAACTAACTGCAACTATAACTTAGCATAACTACGACCTGCAGCCACATCTTAATTGGTTGACGAAATCACTTCACATGTGAAACTTAGTGTGCTAAGTACTGTGTTAGACTGTTGACAGCTATTTTAAGTCGAGGAAAAATAATTAAATTAATTGAAAACATTACTTTACTTTAAACACTATATATAAATACCAAAATTCAAAAAAGTTAAAGACTTATTGGATACTATTATTAAAACAATATTCACTGTCGAAATATTACAATATAAATAAACTAAATCTATTCGATTAAACATTCACACAGTGTATACTAATAATCGTTGTCAACAATAAACAATATACTAGGCACCAGCTTCCTATTATAATAATAATAATATTTGTAGCCAGCAGTTAACCTAACCTAACCTATTATTATATTACACATAATATTATATTTATTTTTTATGTACTAGCCACCACAGTATAATATTATCATTTTTTTGTACGACAGAGTTTTTTTTTTTTTTATTAATCTTAAATTCATCGACATCTAGGTCATTATGCGTCATAATAATATAATAATAATTATAAACATAAATATATAACGTCACTGAAGTTATTGACAATAGTAGGTAGGTAATATTGGTAATAGGTATTGGGTATATTATGTGGAAAGGGCAGAAAATGAGTTATTTCAGTCGTAGGCGACGCACAGTGGTCTGAAATCGAATTTTAGGCGAAAAAAAGTGAAAGAAAATTTTTTGCTAGTCATGCAGGGAGGTTATAATATGAATATAACTTATAAGATGTAGCCCACGATGTAGATAACCTAAAGTTTATGTTTTGTAAGGACCGTGGCATATAGTTTTCAGTGTTGCCCCAATTACTTATTCGAGAGGGGGTAACATTTATTTTACCCCCAATGATTTTTTGACATCATACAGCATACATTTTATACATACATTTATCTAGTTAAGTCTCAACACAAATTAATGTGACTTTCTGGTAAGGTTTTCTTTTAACTTTCCTTTGGTAGACAGTCGAAAATTTTTTAATTTTCTTAATTTTAAATGAATTTTGTTTAAGTTTCAACTTTAGACCCATATTGAAAATAATATATTGTGGATCTGTGTTCAACTTGACCGAGAGAGAAAATTATTTATCGATGATAATTAAAAATAAAAATGTTTAATGCTCAAAAAGAGTCTATATATTTTGAATATCTTGTAGGAAATATCTTTCAGGAAAATTCTTATATATAATATAAAAATTTTGTTAAAATATAAAGTTTTTACGGTTAGTCATTTTTGAGTTACAACAGAAAAACACAATCGATTTTGTCGATAACTGGTTTTGTATAAAAATTATTTTTATATTTGTTAATTTTTTTTTTGTTTTTCACGACGCTTTTGAAAATTACTGGGAACTTTTTTACTTTTGATTTTTGACTCAACAAAGTATCAACTTGATTCACTTCCCTATCAGACAAGATGCTGAAGTAGAAATTTGAAAATAGAATTTATGTTTTAATGGTAAAACTATTAATTAAATTATTAGTTATTGGCTATTTCTAATGTTATCACACAGTACACACTGCACGCTGCGACACACTAGGAAGTCATCTTTCTTATATTTGTACAATATCTTTTTACACTTAGGATTACGATTATCCACCAATTTTGGTTGTACACCCACCCCTTAAAATAGGTGTGGCGGCTGCCACACCTAATACATGGGTTCGGCGCCACTGGTGTGGACCCGGCTTTAGTCGCGTTCAATAGACGTGTACAAATAATAAATTATAGCTCTGGTAATGAATAGTATGCGGGTAAACAAAATAATAATATAATGATGTAAATTCCTTGAATTATTTTCGTTTATAAATCATAATAATATATATATATATATATATATATAATATATAAGAAAAATAAATTTGGCAATACTATATAGTTAATTACCTTACAACCGTATATTATAAGAATAATAAATATATATATAATATATAATTATGTATACAATTGTCGTGGTCGCCGTCATCGACGATTTTCTGGGAAAAAATAAAATCCGAATACACCGTTGAAAAGAAGACATTCCACTGAATAACCACGTATAAAAACCGAAGAATTGCTCTGATAACCGAGTAAATTATAAGGCCATAGAGATGCCTGTACAAATTGTCGACCGCGCACTCAACGTGTTGATATTCGGTGTATGGTGTTCAAAATGTATCTTAAGGGGATTGGAAGCGGCGATTTTCTGTCTTTGTCTAACACACGTGCAACATAGGATTATAGACGGGTTCTATTTCCAACGTACCGATTAATCTAGTGAAGCGATAAGAATTCTGAAAACAGATTTGAATTTGTCGTCAAGTCTACTTGAGATCGACTTTCCCACATTTTTGATATTTTGATTAAAACTTCTCCAAAAATTGAAATATGGCAATTTTTTAATTATTCTTTTTAATATATAATTTTTATGATTTTTGGGGGATAATATCAAAAATGTGGGAAAGTCGATCTCAAGTAGACTTAACGACAAATTCAAATCTGTTTACAGAATTCTTATCACTTCACTAGATTAATCGGTACGTTGGAAATAGAACAAGTCTATAATCCTATGTTGCACGTGTGTTAGACAAAGACAGAAAATCGCCGCTTCCAATCCCCTTAACTTTTCCGTTGCCCGGAATAAAAATTCTGATTCACAGCAGTACCTATATATTATCACTGACTAAGATTGCATGACTAAGATACGGCCATTTGGCGTGATTTACTCATTTTCTCAATCAATGATAGGTAAATATTAATTTTTGTAATTTTTTTACGGATTACATTTATAATATTATGTTATTACTTATCATACATTTTGACAATAATTAAAATAATGTATCATCATGATCTGTGTTTTTAACAAAATGTTCATAAATACAGAACTACAACTAAACAATAAAACAAAAGTGGGTAAGTGGATGTAGCTCTGCTGTACAGTAGGTTACAAGTGGGTCACTGTAATGGATGGTGTTAAATTTGAATTCAATGATATAGGTATAATATCATTGTATAAGTAAAACGATTCTGAGCGAAAACGGTCAGTCAGCCTATGGTATTACTAAATACTTAATGAATTCTACTTTAACTTTATATAAGTAGCAGGTAATAACTTTATAACAATACAATATCAGTAGAATTGCATTAATTTTTCACACTTTTTTACCCAGCAATCACAATTTTATTAATATTTATAGAAAAAAAAACTATACAATTTGAAAACTGTAAATGTCCGTAAACAGCCCAAAAAGTATCAAAATATATTCAAAATTTTATGATGTATAGAAAATGAAAATATGAATATTCAAAAAAATTTTCATGTATCTACTGTTATTCGTTTTTGAATAACAATAAAATAGCATAACCGCTAGGTACACGAGAAATCCAGTGAATATCCAATATTGTAAAAATATGAATTTCAAAAGCTCATAAAAATTTAATTTGATTTGCTTGTAGACATTTTTTTTTTTGACAAAGGTAGACAAATTTATGAGAAATCTTGTATTACATATTTTTCAAATCTTGGATTAAAAAGAAACATTTTTATAAATTCTTAATTCAAAATAATTTGCTAATTTTCCTGATTTTTCAGTATTTTGTCAAGATTTGAACTTTAAATGCTTATAAATTAAAACTGTGACTAAGGATTTTTAATCTTTTTCAAACGTCATTGTAATAATAATCAATATATTAGGAGCCTTGTATTAAATGTTCAAGCTTCTTTAACCACAAATAAAATATTATTGATATTTCTAGAAATAAAAACTAAAAAAAAATGAAAAATGAAAATGTTCATAAACAGTTCAAAACAAATCATAATATTTTGAAAATGTTATCGTGATATCCAGTGAACATTTCATGTATTTGATATACTACGGTCGTTTGTTTTAAACTTCACAAAAATAAAAATATAAAAACACACAGCATTGTAAAATCAATACATTCACCGTTCCACTCAGAATCTAAAAAAAATAACTTAACGAATGTATGTGTATAAAATAAAAATACTTTCATAATTTTTTAAAAATTAAACATATTTTTTAAGCCTTATTGAATAGAAAAATCAAAAATCTGTTTCCTATATAACCTAGAAAATTTGACGATGAGCTCATACATATTTTTAAAATAATAATCGGACATCGGGAAGTACATAAACTAATCTTCCGCTTATTGGTCTAAAACTACCAAAAATACGGTGTGCTCCAACAGCCTTAAGTTAATAAGATAATTGAAAATGTTCATATAACTTGTAGCTTAACCGAGTTAAAACAAAAATTAGGTTAAACTTTTTAAAATATTTTCCATTAACTTAACTTGGCTTAATTCACGTGCCCAGGATTGAATTAATATCCACAATGTTGATCTTGTACTGATTGGAAATTAATTAATTTGAATCGATTTATTACTTATATAATGTTTAATGTTACATAAAACAAAATATACCGTCTACTCAACAGCTGAGTCAAATACCGTTCAACAATAAATGGCAACTATGATATGAAAAATCAATTTTGTTTCGATTTATAACTGGCCATGTGTGTATATAATTCATAAAACATATTTTTTTGCAGTGAATCATACCTTTGATAATATTATGTATAAATACATTAGGTATTTATTTCAGTATTTCGTTAAAAAATATGAGTAGTATTGCAAGGTCTGTATAGTTGTAGAAAAACGTCCAAAATATCGATATTTAACTTATTTAAAAAAAAAAAATGTTTTTATTTAAATAAAGTTTTTTGACATGGGTAGTCGTAAAAAGTTAATAAGTATTATTATAATATAATTGGATCTTTCGATTAAGCACATATGTAGCATTTAAAAAAGTATAAATTAATGTAAGTACCCTGCTTTAAGTTTTAAAACTGCTAACCGAATAAGTAAGACAAAAAAACCCGAATCTAAATTGCTTTCCTCATTTTTTTTTTCCAAAACGAACGTAAAAACAAATTGATTTTTTTTTATATAATGTAAAGCAATATAGTATAAAATACGTTCAGCCATTCGTGTAGGCAGTGCTGTATACATAGTTTAGGAGGTGTGGTATTACGAAAAATAAAATATATATATACAACATACATGTTCTCGCCACTCGGTCTTGTTGCCCCTGACGAGAACCCATAATGCTGGTGGTATATTGTATTAAAGTTTAGTCAGACACAATTAACCGACCGACGTCAGTGTTCGTAGATTCGAGGATGATGATGTTAAGGACCGAAAGTAAAATAATATGTTATACTGCCTACAGGCGTACACAAAGTCGATAATAAGCACGCCTTTGGCCTTTGAAAGATTTAATTTAGCAAACAATATTATGCCGCATCTTGAGTCTTGACTCTTTGTAGCAGCTATTACTAATATTTTATTACATTATGGTGTTATATCGAATAGTAAGATACCTACGGCTTGAAAACAAAAACAAATAAGTCTTTCAATATTTCCACAGTTATGAGCATTTTCTTATTTTTATGGATTGGCTTAAAATGTAGCAGAGTACTATGGAAGTGTATGTCGTGTTACGAGACGTTCAGTTATGAAATTTTAAACTGCTTTTTTTTTGCTTTTTTCATCGATTTTCCAAAAAGTGCTTATTTCCAGTTTTTCTGATTATATTTGATTTTTTGACCAGTTTTTCTACTTTTTTTTATGGTTTTATCCTGCAAAGTTGTTTTTGATAGAATTAAAATTAAATCATTTAATGCAATAATGATGGTAAGGTTTAATTAATTATTTTTTTTTCAACTAATTGTAAATATCGTTTACATTTTAATTTTCAGAAAATCCCTCGGAAAATCTATAAATAATAATTTGAATTGTCTCGAAAGTGAAGTTTGATTTTTTTTTATAATATAAAGATTTGTTTATTTATTTTTATTTTTTGTTATAAACTTTTCCTAATCATTATTTTTAACATGGTTATACAAATTATGTCTATAATAGTACCTACTTTATGATGTAAAAAGAAATTTTTTTTGTTGATGAAATATTTTTGCTTAAATTTAAATTTTTTAAATGCTTATTTTAGTGCTTATAATGATGTTTTTAAGCGCTTTTTTAAGTGCTTATTTTAATGATTTTAAGTGCTATAAGTCCCGAGCCCTTTTTTTTTTTTATATTTTATAAACAGGAACGGGTGGGAACTGTTTAGCACAATACTGCCACCAAGTCCCGAGCCCTGGTTATGAGCATTTACTTAAAGTTTAATGAAATATTTGGTTACCTGTAGTAGAGAACCAAAACAACTTTTTCCGAATAAATTTAGGATTGAATCGTTTCAATATATATAGCGGTGTGACGTATTATACGCATATATATAGGTAGGTAAAGGTATAAAGTTTCAATATTATATTGTTCTTAATAGTTAGCGAAAATATAGGTACATCATATATAAATTTAATTAAATACCAAGCAGAAATATTGAATGGGACAATGGGTAATAAATTTATATTACGAAGGTTGACACATGATGGTATACTTATATTTTATCATTTTATTACTTATTAGTTGTCTTTGTTATAGACTTCCCCAATAACATGTCAAAATAATTATTTATTAAATTCCGCATTTTATCTGTGTTGTGACTTGTTATAATGCCGGTAATTATTATTGTTGAACTAAATTCGGACTAGCCGATTATTGCATTTATTTAATAATGGAAAAACGTTCACGACAACATTCAACATCCACTTCAGGGAACCCATTAAAACGATAATCTGTATAAGCCATCTTTGAAAATATTATTTTTTTATTGATCTTAAATAAACAACCCGGCATCCGTGGCCATTAGTTACAGCTATGGTGGCACAAAAATTAATTACAATAGGGGTTCATTATGCTATCGTATTCTAATAACTAAGAACTATGGAAAAATTAACATAATATTTAAATTGAATTATATAAGTAAGTTGATTTTAGGAAGTTTATTATCTTGTTATTGTCCTCGAATTCTGGTCCCAGTGCGGTGCTGAGTGTCACGTCGATTCCGATCTTTTGTCTGTCTTGTTCGTACTTGAAACATTCCGTTAATATGTGTTTCGCGGACAGTCTTAAACCGCAAGCATCACATAAAGGAGCTTATTCCTTGGCCATTAAGTATCCGTGGGTTAGTCTAGTATGTCCGATACGCAAGCGGTTTAATATTATTTCTTCTTTCCTATTTAAAAAACTGTTAATCCATCGGTATTGGTGGACTTTTAATTGTGTTCAGTTTGGTAGTTTGTTGCTTCCATAACCAGTGGCGGCCTGGTCAGGTCGGCGAGTCGGCGATCCCCGACTGGGCCCTCGGCTAAATGGGCCCTTACAGCCATTACCCGTAGGGGATTATATTATTTTAAATGTTCATAAATAACTAAGTTTGTTAACTAATTTTATTTATTATTTATAGTCAATTTTTTTTTTCATTTTATTTTAACTAGTTGATAATGATATTAAACATTTACTTACAATTACTTACAGACTTATTTGATCATTTATTAATTATTATTTATTAAAATGTATTAAAACATTGAATATTCTGTATTATTTATTTGAATATTAAATATTATATAATAATGCGATGGTAGACACTAAAACGTTGTTTAGCACACACAATTAATATGAATAATATTAACCAGGTCCTCATATATATTATAATATGAAGTATTCGGTATGTAGACTATAGTATAGCCATCGTAAGAACGCTACTGGGCGGCGACCAAAATTCATCCGATCTCGCGCATTCCCACCACTAAACCTTCCCGAACGCTGGACGCCGTCAACTCTGGCCGCCGCCACTGTCGCCGCCATCGCTACTGTCGCTGCCACTACTGCCTATTTACGGTGGCGACTAGATGGTAGAGTGGGAGAAACTTGGGTACGAAACTGCGGAGCTCGGTCATTTGGATGCGCGAACGAGTAGCGTTCTTACGATGGCTATACTATAGTAGACTTCATGCAACAGGCAAGAGCTATACCTAGCGGTAGTTAATGAAAATGATACAAATACCTATTAATATTATAGTATATGCATCAACAGAAATGTTGAATAGGTAACATTATAGATATTTTGTTATTTGTTTTTATAATACCAAAGGGGTAAAGTTAATTGAAACAAAAATAAGGTACTTACAAAAATAGTTACATATACATTTTTTTGGAAGAGGTGGGGGTAGTAGAACTTCAAAATGATTAGGTATCTTTAAAAATGTAAAACTGTAAAAAGGCCCATAGCCATTTGCATTTGCACATTTTCTTTTAGTCTTATTGGTCAGGGCCTTTTTAAATTCCAGCCGACCAAAAAAAATGAAACCAGGCCGCCACTGTCCATAACCGAAGCCATTTGTCGTTGGACATCTCACTAATATGGGATTTTAAGTCATCGTATGTTAGCCCTGGTATTACTGTTACTCCCGAGTTCGATGTGGCAATTTTAGCCTGTTGGTCTGATAGTTCGTTACCAATGATGCCCGTATTTCCGGGAACCCACATGAGCGTGATATGTTTGTTTCTTATTGAGGCCTCGTTTAGTTTATTTTGTATTTTTATTGCGATATCTCCAGGATGGAATTGGTTTTTGATGCTGTCGAGGGTACTTAGGGAGTGAAAATATTATTAATACAATTTATAATGATAAACGGAGTGTAGGTAGATAATATAATATAGCCCATATAATGACTATTAAAGTTATTTTTCATATTATTTTCGTCTACAGGAAATTTATAATAAAATAGTAAATTATAAATATATACTAAAAACCTCCTTAATAATTTGCATTATTCTTTGCATTAAAATTAACTTAATTTAGATACTTTTAAATGAAATTAACTTAAAGTTAACACGTTAATTTTTTAGAAAAAAGGAACTTATTAAGTTAAAAGTTACTTTGTAAGAAAAGTAACGAGTTAATTAACTATTAACGTTTTAATAAATTAAAAACGTTTAAATAAACGTTTATAATTAAAAAGTATAAATTATAAACGTTTTAAATAAATAAATGTGCAAACGATTAAATATTTAAATGAATGTATAAACACAATGAATATAACAAAATAATAATATAATAAATATAATTGTTTAAATGTATATTTTTATTTTTTTACTCTGGTAAAATAGCTCACTGAAATTAAAAAAATTTAAATATCATCATTTGAACAACTTTCACATAACTTTTTTAACCTATCATCTTTATCTAAATTATTACGAAAAGCTCCTGCTCTATAATTTAAATATCAATAGATGCCGATATGGCGTATAATGATATTATATTATGATGAAAACGTAAAAATTAAAAATTAAATAATAATAGGTATGTAATAATAAATTACTGTTTAAAAACATCAACATAATATTATATTAATATTTTTATATTATTTTAATCGTACAAAATATTATAATATTATAATACAATTCTACAATCGTGACAACTCGTTACTATTCGACCACTGTCGGCATTCGGTACAGACTCGACGTCGGTATACTCCGACGGGGACCATTTTGTAGTTGGTAACTTTGTACTGCATGTACAGAATACAGCAGTATAACGACCCACCACCATTAGATAAATACAAAATATATTATTTACATAGGTAATATTTATTTCGTAATTGAAAGTACCCAATTGAATACCATACATTTTATTTTTAATGTTTTAAATTATGTATTTTTTTAAAATTTAATACCTATATCACTGAATATTTGCAAAATTAAACATGAAATTATCTGAAATTTGTGCAAGACGGAAAATGTTGTCGACCTCCTCCGCGCAATGTAAGTTAATTTTGTTTAAAATCAATTGCCAAAATCAATTTCATAATGTAGGTATATTAGATTTTAACATTTTGCAACAAAAGTTGTTGAATGATGACCAAAGAATGACCATTATTTACAAAAACTAATATTTTACTTTATTAAATGTTATAATATATTTATTAGTTTTATTTACAACTAATGATAAGACCTAAGAGTTTATAACCTTTTGTTTGCCAGTAGACTGCGAATTCCTCACAATTGTTCAAATTTCTTACAAACAATCTACAGTCTTAGGAATGATTTGGTAATAGTTCAATAGTATATCTTAAACATTTCTGTGTTAATTGTGTGTTGTATACATTGATCAATCTCATTCATTAGTAATTTGCTAGAAGGCTATTTTGTTAATTACTAAGTTACAATTTCTTTTACATCACATAACTTAGTTAACTGGCGAAAAGCGTTGTGGTTAAACCAGTGGCGTCAGCAGGATTTTTCAATGGGGGGGGGGGGGGGGCTTGAAAATGAATTACAAAATAATTTTTATTTTGTCCAGTCTAATAATTTCAGACGTTTATTTGAGGTATTTTAAAATGTTTGTAACTTTTCAACTTTTCTGGTAGAAAAAATCCTCTTATCATAAGCTTCGATGCCCAGTGTATGTTTTTGGAAGCAAATTGGATGTAGTTGGTACTTTTAGAAGGTCGAAATTGAATCTGCTCAGTGCTTTTAAAAGCACCTAATTGGAGAAAAAAAATGAAAACTTATTTAAATTGTTTTTTAACAATAGCTTGGTTTATGGTTATACCGTCCTCACTTGGATTGTATTTTATTAATTACATTTTTTTTTTTATAAATGTCAATAAAAAATTATTCATCCGGTCAAAAAGCTTAAAAATGTAGTACGTAAGTTTTTTTATTATAGCTAAAATATTAACGATACATATGCATTTAAAGTTCAAAACAATTTAACCACAGTTAATTTGTAGTTCAAAACTTATAAAATATTAACATATATGTATAGCTAAGGCTAGACAATTTAATACAAGGTCTTTCATACAAGTAGTTCATACTTTTACCGAAAAATTACAGATAATTTATGAAAATTGGTATGCAAATACAATGTTTTTTCAAAAATGAATTCATTATTCTGGTAAGACATAAATGAAATTTACGTCTTACTTACTAAGCCCGTTTAGCCCGTTAGCCCCCCCCCCCTGCGGACGCCACTGTTTTTAATCTAACAATTTCTAACACAATCTTAACAGAGTGTTTTTATTAGGATATCAGTTATTAATTTTAGGTTGTAGGGTGAGAGTATGCATTTGTAAAACCCTTAGATTATAATATACAATGGATATAGCTACTTTAATCATTTTCCAACATAATCCCCTACTTATTAGTTATTTTATAGTTATCGTTGGCACAATAATTTGTTGCTCCCTGATATTGAATGGGTGGTGGGTGGTTATGTTTTAACACACCTCGGTATTTGAGCAATACACACGTAGCTCCATCCATAATATATGATCTAAGGTAATACCATTGATTACAAGGGAATTCAATATTTATAATCAATGATAATAGACCTGCTTTTTGTACACTATGAGGTGAGGTCAATGTAATATGACTTATTAATATTGTGACTTTGAAAGTAACTCGTGGTCAGGTACTGCGCATGCAGCGTGATACCAATTTAACTTGTGCATAAAAGATCACCTTCGACTTCCGACTTAATATTGGGTCTTATAATAATATGCAAGCCGTGTAGTGATGTACTGAGCTCTGACGATACTCACCATTTTCACGTCACTACATATTATGATACCAAGCTTAAATATTATTGGTTATATTATAATATATATTATGTATTAATAACACTATGCATCTATACTTTTGTATTTTATTTTGGACTCAGACACAGTTATTATGATCAAATTAATTTAAAAAATAATAATAGCTATTATTTATAAATATAATTATAATTTTATTAATTTTATTTTAATAAATTGTTAGATTTAAATAATTTTTATATTTTATATTCTCATCTTAATTTAATTATTTTAATTTGAATAATATATTGATAATAATGATAATATAGATTTTTAAAGCTCAGTGCATTTTGTGGGCTATTAAATAAATATTCAGTGAAATTTTCATGTATCTACAAATATTCGTTTTTGAATTAAAACAAAATAAGGAAATCGCTACATTAGAAATCGAGTGAATATCCAATCTTGTAAAAGTTTGAATTTCAAATGCTCATAAAACATAATTTGACTTTCTTATAGACATTTTATTTTTTTATAAAGGTAGATAATCTTATAAGTAGGGTTCGGATTTGAAAGCAAATGCCTTTCTTTTATTAATCATAATAGAAAAATAATTTTTATACAAAAATGTGTTTCATTTAATTTCTTAGAGAATGGATCATTTTTTTTTTGCCTTTTTTTGCCTTTTTACTTATAAATGTCTTTTTGCCTTTTTTTTAAATTTTGTTTATTTTGCATTAAATTAACTGGTATAACTCAAGTAAGTAAATATTTAAAATTGTTTTTAACTAATTCTTAGGACGAACCTGGTTAAAGAAAAAGGTACCTAATCTATTTATACAAAATAGCATAAACTTAATGTAGTTTAGTATCCATGCTCATTTTTAATTTGTATTTTTCTCAAAATGTGTGCATTCAAAAGTGTTTAAAAAATGTTCACTATTTTATTTTGTAGTATATTTATGAATTGCCTTTTTATATAAATTAAATGCCTTTTTTTATTGATTATATTGCCTTCAAATCCGAACCCTACTTATAAGGAATCTTGTATTAGGTACATTATAAAACCTTAGATTTAAAAAGAAAAACTTTTACGAATTCTTAACTCAAAATAATTTGCTAATTTTCGTGATTTTTCCATATTTTGTCAATTTTTGAACTATAAATGCTTATAAAAAAAATCTGTGACTAATAATTTTTGATATTTTTAATCTGCCGTTTAAACAATATGCTATGAACCTTGTATTAAATTTTCAAGCTTTTTTAATCAACAAATAAAATCTTATTGATATTTCTAGAAAAAAAACTAAAAAAAAAGTGGAAAATGAAAATGTGCCTAAACAGTTCAAAATAAATCAAAATATTTTGAAAATGCTATCCAGTATAGAATATGCAAATATAAACAACCAGTGAAAATGTCATGTACCTATGGTCGTTTGATTTAAAGTTACACCAAAAATCCAAATTCAATTTCGTGAAAAATCGATTTTGCGTAAATGTTCCCGTTTTTCTTAATTTTTCTTTCGTTTTGATTGGCGCTTTTGAAAATGACTATGAATTTTTAATTTTGACCTCCTCAACGAACCAACGATATTCACTTTCCAATCGAACAAGATACTGAAGTTGAAAATCGAAACATTATTTCGACTACTTATCGTGTACACAGACACAAAAAAAAATTTAAAAATTTAAAAATTTAAAAAAAAAAACACGCATCATTGTTAAATCAACATTGTTCCACTCAGAATCTAAAATTAAGGAAAACCTAGAATTTTTACAGAAAATCGGTTTTCGAAAAAATCGAATTTGGTTTTTGGTGTAACTCTAGAACAAATGACCGTAGATTTTTCACTGGTTGTTTAAATTAGCATTTTCTATACACGATAAATGATCAAAAAATTTTGATTTGTATTGAACTGTTTACGGATATATTCAGTTCAAATATTAAAAATACAGTCACAATTTTTTTTATATAACCATTTAAAGTTCAACTATTGAAAAAAATACGTAAAAATGATGAAAATGTGAACATTTATTTGAGCTAGAAATTCATAATCATTAAAATATAATACAAAATTCCTCATTAGTTAGAGGTATTATGGTAGACCCATTATCACAAAAAAAAATGTCTACAAGAAAGTCAAATTAAATTTTTATGATCGTTTGAAGGTAACATTTTGACCACATTGGATATTCATTCGATTTCTTATGTACGATGTACCTATCGATTTTCTTATTTTGTTGTAATTCAAAAACGAATGACCGTAGGCATTTATATCATATGTTTTTTTTATCAATTCCTATACTTGATAAAATGTTCAAAATATTTTGACTTGTTTTGAGCTGCTACGGTGATGGCTAATAATTGAACTAGTGGTTACTGCCGCCGCCGATGCACGCCACGTATCCACGATGTCAAAACTAATGAAAGAGTAGAGACTACCACTTGCGACCAGTGTTGAGTCCAGATAACAAAAAAATTATCTAGATAAGATACAGATAATTTCATAAAAAATTATCTAGATACAGATAAAGATAATAAATATTTTTTTTTATCTAGATAAAGATAAAAATTACCTATATTATCTAGATAATAAAATAGATAAATTCAATATTTTACATATCAAAAACCTAAATTAGGTATTATTAATTTTTACACTTAATTATATAGGTGATTATGATAATTTGCATGTAAATACAATTTTCCAAGATCACACCTAGTCACCTAAAGAATCAAATTCATTTTTTTATACATACAGTTATTGATATTTAGCCTGTAAAACTTCATAATCACATTTTAACATTATAAATAAATGTATTGCACCTTAATATTTTATTAGATGATATTATTTGTTAACAAGACTTATGTAGTTATGTAATTATATTCGAAAATAATATATTAATATCGATTATTTGAACGGCAACATAACAACATTGTAACGGAACAAAACCGCGGTACCTATATAAGTGGCGCGATCTGTGTCCCGTCACCAAACAATCCGCCCGCCGACCAACACGCGCTCTCGCGCTACAAACATGCCCAGAACATCATGACCACCGTACTCGACGTCCGACAGGCGGAGCCCACATCGCCATGCCAATACAGACGATACGGCGGCCCCGGGGAAACTCGTTATTCATGAAAAACCCCGCAACTTAAAACCATGTTCATAATACTATAAAATTCTACAGAACCTACGCTACATGATGGATATTTTTAATGTATTTTAAGCTGCCAAGAAAACATTGAAATCCGCAAAAGCGTTTCATACATTTTACACACCATCGATAATCAGAGAATAGCATATATAGACCTCGAAAACGCTGTCCAGAGCACCACTTCCCCGCTGTGTCGAATGCATTAGTGAGCCGGACGAGCACACCACTCGTTAGACACGGACACTAAGCATTCGACAAACCAGCATACGCCCTGCGACTTATTGTAAGCCGGACGAGTTTTGAACTCGTTAGACACGGATGCAATATATAGTCTGCCCCGGCACACCCCAGTAACGATCGGTTATTACGTCGAGCCGCCGCCGTCCGAGCCGTGCTGCCGCGGACCAGCCGCCATCCCTCGTATTATAATAACAATCGGTTATTACGTCGAGCCGCCGCCGTCCGAGCCGTGCTGCCGCGTATCATCTGCTGTCCCTCGTGTTACTTGTGATAACACGGTTATTACGTCGAGCCGCCGCCGTCAGAGCCGTGCTGCCGCGTACCAACTAGTGTCTCGTGCCGTGAGACGACGTACACCCGTAGTCCACCGCCAGTCGTTTGGAACTGTATCACCGCCGTTCGAGTAGAGTGTGCAGTTCAATCAACTTGTGCAATTTTGGTTTGTCGTGTCGGTCGAGTATTTCGAGTTTTTCCTATCCCGCCGACAACCATATTGCAGAGCATCACCTCCGCGCACATTGCTGTCAGTGAAGCTGTCCAAGGACCCATTACAGTGTCTGATATCGAATACGAATACACCACACACGGATCAGATCAAACTCCACCAAGTCGTGAGTTGAATGTAAACTGCCCCCCCCCCTTTATATGTAAGTCCCCAAATAAACTATTTTTACTGTACACTCTCCGGAGTAAACTTTAATACAATATAAAAGAAAATACTGTTACAAAATTAATACATATTGTATAAACTCAGATAATGAGCACATTGGTTTCAAATAAATAAAATACGAGAATTAACAACCAATGGCGTTTCATTACAACATCTCAAAAGTATGATCATTGAGGCGGTTTCGTCGGGCTGTAGATCGTCCGATCTCGCGCATTCCCATCACTAAACTTTCCCGAACGCTGGCCGCCGTCAACTCTGGCCGCCACCACCGTCGCATAGTACAATTGACATACGGGCGGCGCAGCGCACAGCGTTGTCAATAAAATCTATATTTAGACATTTCGTTGAAATATTCTCATTTATTTATAAAATGTTTTTTTCTTTAAATTTTATTATAACTGTTATGAATTCTATCAAAAGAACGCTCTTCCAGAATAGTTTTATTAATTAAAATTATTACATGACAGTTCAAAATACTGTTCACGGATGTTTAAGCTTTTGAGTTTTGATCAAATGTTTATCTTAGATAAATTTATCTAGATACGTTTTTATTTTATCTCAGATAAGCATTAGATAACTTAGAAAATATTTATCTAGATAAGATAAAATAAAGTAATTTATTATCTAGATAATTTATCTAGATAAATTTATCTAGATAATCTCAACACTGCTTGCGACCCTGGTTACCACCGTCTCTGTTTCGTTAAGCTTGAGTGCCATTATTGAACAAAAACGAGTTCGCACATATCAATAAAAAGTAAAAACCCGTCAAGAAATATCAAAACGGTTTTGATATTTTCAATATAACTTATACGGTCAAATCGGTCAATAATATTTTCAATATCGAATATTGTTCGTCTACAGAAGTACAGCGTGCTAAAACATGGGTCTAGGCCAAAATAGCGAAACAATTAACCGCGAATGTAAAAATCGCGAATTGATAATAGCGAAAATAAAAATAGCGATTTTTTAAAAAAGCGATTATGCATAATAGCGAAACTGCAGATTTTTATAATTTCTTTTTCAAATACTATAAAATATATAATAAAACTAAAACTTTTACTAAAACTTAAATACTTGATAAAACTTATTTTTACCTGTAATTTCTGGCGCAATTAATACATACCCACTACCTAACCACGGACGTATCGGGTTATCGTCAATGTGCTATCTTAGTTACTATTATGACTATTTTGAAATTGGAAATATACCGAGATAAGATTGTCAATCGTATTATATTTGAGCTGACACAATTTAATACAGTTGTATAGTTCGATAGTGCGTAAACGTGTGTAGCTTGTACTAGGTATTTAACTTAATATTTTCGTTCGTTAAAAAAATAGTGTGCAGTGAAAAAATATATTAATATTATTTTCAATGGAATTTGTAAAAAGTAATAAAAATAAGGATTTATTATTGTATAGTGGCTTTTTGCATCGTGAAGATAGAAAACAAAATAACACAATATATTGGCGTTGCGTTGAAAGTTCATGTAAAGGTAGAATTATTACGATAAACGGAGAAATTAAAAGTCAACCTAAGGATAACTCCCATAATCATGTTCCCGATCCATGTAAAATCCAACGCAAAATGGCTGTGAATAAGATAAAAGAAGCGGCTGTTCATACACAAAATACTCCACATGATATAATCAGTACTGTTCAAATAGTACCTGGAGTAGCCGGTGAAATGCCATCAGTTCATCATTTAAAACACACTATACGAAGAGTTCGGACACGTAACCAATGCGCACCACCTATTCCGAAGACCGTGAGTGACCTTAAAATTGCTGATGAGTATAGTAAAACGATGAAAGGAGAACAATTTTTAATATTTGACAGTGGAGCATCACAAGATCGAATTTTAATATTTTCGACCGAAAATAATTTAAAATTAATGGATCAATCAGCTAATTGGTTAGTCGATGGAACTTTTAAAACGGTACCTTCACTTTTTTATCAGTTATTCACTATTCATGTACTTATTCAACAAGGTGACCAAACAGTTAGTCCTACCATTTATGCATTATTAACCGATAAATCCCAATCAACATATACGCGTTTTCTTAAATATTTATTAGAAATAAAACCATCTTTAAATCCTACATCGGTAATAATGGATTTTGAAAATGCCTCAATCAATGCATTCAAAACTGTTTTTCCACATGCTGAACAACAAGGTTGTTTTTTTCATTTTTCTAAATGTATGTGGCGACAAATTCAAAATGTTGGTCTAGTCGAAAATTATATTAATAATGCTAACTTTGCTCTTCATATTCGTATGCTAGCTGCTTTGGCCTATGTTCCACCAGATAACGTTATTAATGCATACGAAGAAATTTTAGAAACACAATTTTATGTTGAAAATGAAGACCTGGTAATGCCATTCTTGGATTATTTCGAGGATAACTGGGTAGGAAAAATAACAGGAAGACGAAAAACTCGACGACAGCCAAGACATCCTATTCATATTTGGAATTGTCACTATTCAGCCAAAAATGGTCTTCCAACAACAAACAACGCTGTTGAAGGATGGCACAGAGGATTTACATCTGTTATTGGTTCGTATTATTTTATTAATAATTAGTATCTTTAGTAATAGAATAAATATTCTTTAGGAGCAAGCCACCCTAATATATGGAAATTCATAGATGGAATTAAGAAAGTTCAAAATATAGAAGAATTAAAACGAGAGCAATATATAGCTGGAGAACAACCACGGAAAAAAAAAAAGTACAAGGACTGTAATAAAAGAATTCATGCATTAGTTACAAATTATAATACTAATGAGAATAAGAACTTCATAAAAGGTGTAGCATATAATTTGTCACTGAATGCCTAGATATAATTATATTTAAATTGAATATAATTACCTATTTTATTTAAAATTATTATTATTAATACTATAAATACTTATTATTAGAACTTAACGATATTATAATTATAATGAATGTAATTTAATCTCATTTATAAACTATTTTTATCTATTTTTTATTGTAATAAATATATTTGATTTTCGCTATTATGTATTTTCGCTTTTTTTTGCAATTCGCTATTTTTATTTTCGCTATTATCAATTCGCGATTTTTACATTCGCGGTAATTGTTTCGCTATTTTGGCCGGATACCCTAAAACATATAGCCCAAAACATGTTTTTTCTCTCTCATTATGTTCATATGTTATGTTTTCTCTCAGTTATGTCGTCTGGATTTACACGTTGATAGACACGACTGCTAATGCAGTTATGCAAATTACTGAAATTTTTTAGTCACTTTGATTACTAAATTACTGGCATAATCCATAGATTTTTATATATTTTTTAGAATATTTGATTTTTTTTTTGGCCCGAATTGTTAGTAAGTCACAATAGGCCATAATTAAATTAATTATTTAGTTTTTATTAGTAAGAGAAGGCTGTTATTTAGCTTTTAAATACTTACTTTTCTTGAATATATTTAGATAGATAGTAATAATAATATCATTAATTTTATAAATTCAGTAGATACCTTTATTATGCTACAATTTTATATATGATAGTATGATACTATAATAACACACATCTGGTGAACATTTCAAGTATTGAAGTATCCATTTTATGGATATTTGTTTTTTAACTACATAACAATATAGTGAATAAAAGAAAATTGTTTGAAGATAATTCGACATAAAACGCTCATAAAAAATTCATTTGACTTTATATGACTTTATATAATTATATGGCTATAATAAAATTTACAAACTGTATAGGATAAGATGAATATGTTTATTTCGGAAGTATTATTTTCATGCTACCTTGTTGAATGATAATTTAACATCGTGTACATCAACGCCACTGCCCATAAAATCTTTAAAGTCCAATGCCATTTTGTACGGATAACACCTAAAACAAGTAAGAACAATAAACCACAATGTGTATTTTAGTAAACAACTGCCGTTAGACATTGTATAAAATAATTTTAATTCACCTAAATATGTTATTGAATGTGAGCAATGATCTCGGAATGGAAAGTTCAAATAAGTTCTTTCTAACGGTGGTTATTATTTCTTTTGCCGTCGACTCTGCCGTTACTAGTGGTAAAAAGCTGGGAAAACTATTTAAAATTGTTTTATTAGTAAACGTCTACAAACTCCACACAGTTGCAGGTATATAATGTGATGCGTTGCATCACCCGAACTTACCGAATTACAGGTTTTTTGCACAGACCGGTGTCCACCATATACGTGAAAATAGAGGTGAAATGGATATTTGTGAAGCCATCGTCTCTGGGGGACTGTGTCGTACAACGGTCGGCGGAAAAGACGATCGAGATCCATCATCGGACCGTCGGACCGAAAACGTATCGTCCGACGTTAAACTTATTTGCCCGAGAGGCACGTCATGTATTATTATGTTTTGGTCGTAATATTATAATACATAATTTGTGACATTCTTAAAGTGTTTGTGTTGTGTTTTTTCATCACCTCAATCCTAACCAAACCTCTTCGACCGGACCACGATCAACCTTGAAACAATCACTGTGTCCGCTTCAATTATTTACATTATTATTTATAATTAATTACCTAATCAGTTAGAAATGTTAGAATATACTTTTAACTTTTAAGTAAACATTAGTTTTTACTTTTTATGTCAATAAATGACAAGTAAAGTTATATTTATTGTAATTGAAGATAGAAGGTTGGGGGGGAGGCAAAGCCCCCCACGAGCTAGATTGAGTTTAATCACAAGGAACGCTAATTTTTTTCAAGTCTAAGAGTCCCCTTTCTTTTATTTTTCCAATTCGAGCACTGATGACCACATATTATTATTAACTGTTTGTTGCGAACTGACAACCACTAACCTCTCACTGCGAATTTGGACTCACAGTAAGGCACTAAGTTCTTCAAGGCAATTATACCAACCATTGACGATAAGAAGACTAAATGTCCTTTGTTCGTCGCTTTCATCCCGGGCAAAAATGTATCTAGCATCTACATGTTAAACAAAATTGAATAACTCATTTTAGAAATAAAATAATTGATATTATATATATCAAAATGACTCATTTAAAAAAAATTTAATGATCATCAACAAATCTGTTTTATGCGTAGGTATAATATGCATTAGTATTTTGTAATTAAAAAACGAATAACGAATAAATTCTTGATATTTTCACTAAATATATTTTATATTAGTAGTTTCTAAACATGTTAAAATGTTCAAAATATTTGGCTGGTTTTGAGTTATTTATAGACATATTAAATTTTCTCCCGATTTTTTATAACCTTTCAAAGTTCAAATGTTGACAACATTTATTAAAATCACTAACATTTTCAAATTATTTTGTAGTTAAAAAAAATGTACAATTTTTATAGCTAAGTATTGGAAATATAAAATAAGGTTTCTTACAAATATTGCATACATAAATTACAGTGATCCAACCTAATGTACAGCAGAACAGTATCTACTTGCCCAGCTTTTTAGTTTTGTTATTATGAGATGGCTTATGCATTTTAAAAGGGCCAAAAAATAAAATAATCAGCCCACTTTACCGGCTCGGCGGTCACATATTATGTAATAATACTGTATACTGTACACGGTGTTATTTTCCAAGGACTTGGTGGTACATGGGTCCCATGATATTTGCTTGAACACCCATCGATATAATATACCAAGTTGGGGCACTGGATATAAGCTAATATTACAAGTGTCTTTGATGTCGATTCGACTTATTTAACGGAAAACATATTACATAACATATTATACTATTATACTAATATAACTTAGAATGCAACAAATTAATTGTTATCAACGAACCTATTTTAACAGGCCGTGGTACCAACAAATTACAGATTTTTGACAGTTTTTATTTGAGTAGGGGGCTTTGGCTCAAATCTTAAGACAGTGATTAAATAGGTAGCTGTGGCCTGCAGTTATTATATTTTATAAATTATAATATGTACATTGTACCTATTAGGAGCACATTTTTAGTTATTGACCTGATTAATCATAATAGCATGCGTTTATTTATTTCATTATGCAAAGCCGTTAATAGTTAAAATATAAATAATTTTATAATAATATTATTATAACAATAATAATATTTATAACTACCTAATATTTACCTACAATATATCCCAACAACTAAACACCTTTAATACAAACGCATACAAAGTTTCTTACATATATACACAAACCCTTTATTTTTGTGATAATTGTATATTCGGTATTGTCTGCAGCGATAATGTTTTCATTAATTTTTAAAATGGTATTTTAATTTGGTTGAATTTAAAAATAAAATTTTGACGGTTATAATTATAATACAAGTTGGTATTGTTTTTGTTATAATTGCATGTACTAGGTAATGTATTATAATATTATAATTATACATCATTATACGTAAATAAACGTGATTTAGATCCATTATTATTTATCTTGGAAGGCGAAGAGATAATGTCCATCCAGTATAGGAGTACAATATTACAACAACAACGTCCATATTTTTTAGATTCTGAGTGGAACGATGAATGCATTGATTTTACAATGATGTGTTTGTTTTTTTTTTTATTTTTTTTGTGTCTGTGTACACGATAAGTAGTCGAAATAATGCTTCGATTTTCGACTTCAGTATCTTGTTTGATTGGAAAGTGAATATCGTTGGTGCATTGGGGAGGTCAAAATTTAAAATTCCCAGTACTTTTCAAAAGCGCCAAGAAAAACAAAAGAAAAATGAAGGAAAAACGTGAATTTTTACGCAAAATCGATTTGTCACAAAATCGAATTTGGTTTTTGGTGTAACTTTAAAACAAATGACCGTAGATACAAGAAATTTTCACTGGTTGTTTATATTTGCATTTTATATACACGATAACATTTTCAAAATATTTCGATTTATTTTGAACTGTTTATGGACATTTTCATTTTCCACTTTTTATTAGTTTTTTTTCTAGAAATATCAATAACATTTTATTTGTTGGTTAAAAAAGCTTGAAAATTTAATACAAAGTTCATAGCATATTGTTTAAAAGGCAGATGAAAAATATTAAAAATTATTAGTCACAGTTTTTTTTATAATCATTTAAAGTTCAAAAATTGACAAAATATTGAATAATTATGAAAATCAGCAAATTATTTTGAGTTAAAATTTATAAAAATATTAATTTTTAAATCTAAGATTTGAAAGTGTAATACAAGATTTCTCATAAGATTTTCTACTTTTATCAAGAAAAAAAATGTCTACAATCACATCAAATTAAATTTTTATGAGCGTTTGAAGTTCATATTTTTACAATATTGGATATTCGCTTTATTTCTCATGTAGCGGTCTGAAATTACTGTTCACCACGCTACTGATCATATCACAATATCCATTAGGTACTTATAAAGCGTTATACACCAACAACAAACCCTGATACTATCATAGATATATAGTATTATACTTTAGAAGTTTCAAGTACCCACGAATAATATTATACAATCACAACAAAATAACTAAAATAGTTATTCTAGGTTTTTTATTATGTAATTTCGTCCAAATTTGAACTTAAAATTACTATAAAAATAAAATTTGCTAATGTATTTTTTAGATTTGTTGGTAACAGAATTAACTACTTACGTGGAATCTTGTTTTAAATTTTCAATCCTTAGATATAAAAGTTGAACATTTTATAAATTTTTAACTAAAAAATAATTATTCAATTTTAAATTTGATAAATTTTGTCAAAATTCGATCTTTAAATGCTTATAAAAAAAAATTGTGCCTATGTATTTTTAATATTTTTCAACTGATATTGTAACAACATATCAGGAGCCTTGTATTACATTTTTACACTTATTGGCATAACAGATAAAACTTTATTGATATTTATAGACAAAAAAAACTAAAAATATTGAAAACTGTAATTGTCCGTAAACAGCTCAAAATATTTTTTAAAAATGGTAGGGTGTATAGAAAATGCCAATATAAATATTCAGTGAAATTTTCATGTATTTACAGTTATCTTAGAACAAGATATTGAAGTTGAAAATCGAAGCATTATTTCGACTACTTATCGTGTACACAGACACAAAAAAAAAAAAAAATAATAAAAAAAACCCACATCATTGTAAAATCAATACATTCATCCTTCCACTCAGAATCTAAAATGTCTATAAGAAAGCCAAATTATATTTTTATGAGCTTTTGAAATTCAAATTTTTACTCGATTTCTCATGTAATGATTTCCTTATTTTGTTGTGATTCAAAAACGAATAACTGTAGATAGGTACATGATCATTTCACTGAATGTTTGTATTAGCATTTCCTATACACAATATTGAAAATATTTTGATTCTTTTTGAGCGGTTTATATACAGTTTTCAACTTTTTTAGTTTTTTATTCTATAAATATCAATAAAGTTTTATCTGCTAGACCAAAAAGTGTACAAATTTAATACAAAGCACCTGATATATTGTTACAATATCAGTTGAAAAATATTGAAAATTTATAGCTAAAATTTTTTTTTATAAGCATTTAAAAATCGATTTTTACATAATTTATATGCCATCTAAAGTATTATGAATTTAGGGGGCGTACTAAAAATGAACGATAAAAAGAAAAATGTTGTGTTTTTATTTTAGGTATTATTTTTCTGTTTATACTGTAATATCAAAGATGAGTACCTATCAAATTGTATACTATTAAATATAAAATTATGTAAATAATGTGTTTATAATCTTAATGCGACATAACTTCAATAATATATTCAATATTCATAAAAACAAATACAAATATTAATACTTATAACTTATAAGTTATAAGATTACAATAGTAATTTATTTACATGAAATATATTTTATATGTGTATACACATCATTAAAATAATTAAGTAATATACTTATAAACTAAACTAATTCATATCTTTTGTAGTATTAAATAATATTTTCACTTGAAAAAGATTTTTTTCTCTGGTTTTAAAAATTATGAAAATCGCAGTATGGATTACAGAAACCATTTTTAATTATAAACAAAGCGAGGTCCTTAATTGTTGTGTTTAGTAATCCTCCTTTAATTTTCCTATTAAAATATGGAGAAATGTCATCATTATTTTATACAGAATGTTGCACGATAAATGTGTCAAACTTCTAGAGGTGTTTCTACACCTCAAATGGAACAAACAAAGCCCTTATGTAGTTATGTCCCCCGCCTTAAAAAATAATTGTTAGATAAAACTGAATTTTTTTAAAATTTCGACATTTTAAAGTTTTAAAACATTTGTGTTATTATTTTTACCAAAAAAATCAGGTGGGAACCTTGTAATACCTTGTATATGTTTTCCTAATCCAAATTTTATGAGCTTTTCATCAATGTATTCAAATTAATTGTAGTACCTACGGTTTAGCATATATGAACATTATTATGAATCAAACTTGCGTTTAACCAAAAAAACACAAACATAGAGATTATCACCCTTATTATTGATAATTCGATTATGGTCATAAGGACTTTTATTGTTCTATTTGAGGTGTAGAAACACCTCTATAAGTTTGACATATTTATCGTGCAACACCCTATATTTATAGAATAATATTTCAATAATACATCAAATATCTATACTGACAGTGAAATTTGATTCATGCATAAATATATTAAAATAATGCGAATTTGATATTTGTTAACAAATACGAAAATAGTAAATTATTAGTTGGGCTGGGGCCTGGTTCCCTTGCAGTCTATGGGCTTCAGTGCTCAACGACCCCCACCCTTGGGTAGTTGTGCTACTGTAATTATTATACACAAAGATTTATGTATACTACGTTATAACTTATAAGTTATAACCAACTCATTATCAATTTTACCCACTTCTTAAAATAAATCGAGTTAGTGTATTTTGACTGAATTCTGTATATTATATTCACTTATATTCACTTTTACAATTTACAATGTTGACTGTTATACCACACTGTTATACGAGTCTTATACCATACTGTTATTACACACGCAGAAACGCAGAACGTATGGTTTATAAGAAAATCTTGGTATTAATTTGTGAAAATAGCTATATATATTTTCTTTCTGTAATGTACGAGTGTACCCAGAATAATGAAATCAGTGTCAACTTCGAAAACATTATAGAAACAAAATAAATATGATTCCAATAATAATATTAAAAAAAATAAGTAGGAACCTTTAATTAATAAGTATTAAACATATTTAAGGTATGTGGTTAATTATAAGCTAAAAATGTGAAGTCGAGATTTTTTGGTGGGAGGGAGAGGGGCGTCAAATATTGTTGCCCTAGGGATGTGCCGATGCATCAGAGAATTCGATGCCCTGAATTTCAGAAAGCTATTATAGATTGAAAATACGATACATTTTAGAACATGTTTTATCATTTCGATAGCGATACGAATCCACGGCGTTGCATTACCGAAGCCGCAATATTAGACTCACTTCAATACTTCATACAGTTATCAAATAGGGATACATTAATTGATAATAAAGCTGATAAAGCTGATAAAAAAAATAAATTTAAATTACATGCATGAATCAGTGGCGCCAAAATATATATTTACTTGGTGTATGGTAAGGTAATTATAATAAATAGGTGGGTGTCAACATTTTATTTGGCGGTGTCTAATGTCATAGTTAAAATTTTGGACTTCAGCGCAACTGGGTCATAAATATTTTATTTATTTTTAATAGTAATCATATCGGCGCATTAGAGCCAATTATTTATTCTATTATGTTAGTGGTGCCACCCCTAAATGACGCCCCTGAGTAGGCACCCTCTCAAATAATACAAAACAAATTTTTGTGATATAGGTAAGTCTATTAATTTTATCAGGTGGGGTAGTATCAGTTTTATTTTTTAGTTATACTTATAACTTATCTATAATCAACTTACAACTCCTTCGTGATAGCCGATAGGTACACCGTGCAGTATCGGTTTTGATAAAACATCAAGGCGGGGGGGCTATTTTAAATTGTTGGACCTGGAGCTCCACCATAATTAAAGCAATTCAAGCATTTAGTGTAATTTCAATAAAAAAAGCACCGTGACATGTCGTTTTGTGTTTTTATGTTTATACCAAAATACAATACCAATAATATGAATATTGTACCTGATGATAAAATAATATAATTTATTTTTAGTTAACACTTTTTCGCACATGATACATAAATGTAACCCCACGGTCAAAAGTTGAACGTAAATAACGTAGTTATTAAGTAAGTTGAACGGTATCGTGGTTTGGTAACTGTAGTAACTTTGATTATTTTTACACGACATGGTGTAGTGTGAACCCGGCTTTACGCTAAAGTACCTATATTAATCATAGGCTTTTGAATCTCGTTGTCATAATAATTATATTATTGAATCTATAGGTAGGTACAAGTGTTCAGTTTTGTTTAAATATATTAAATTAACTAATATGTCAAACAGTACGCTTAAGACGCTAACACGTGTGCACTGTGAAGCAGTACCTTAACCAGGGCCGGCGCTACAAATTGCGGCTTAACAAAATAGTTTAAATAAAATAATACAGAACAATTAATATTTAATACATATTCTTTATTTTTTAGTTCAAATAAACAAAATAAATGTGTATAATATTATGTTTATATTATGTATTATTTATTATATATTTTAGAAGGATTTTTTTCTTGCCTTTTCACTTGCAAAATCATTTATAATCGTATCGTAGTTGATAGTTTCAGCTATTTCTTTTTCAATGGATATTGTTGAAAGTCCAGTGAGTCTTGTTTGTGACATGGTGCTCCTTAGATAGTAGTTCTTAATTAATTTTAATTTCGAAAATGATCTTTCAGCAGAAGCCGATGTGATAGGTACAGTTAGCATTATTCGTGGTGACACTGATTTGAGGTAGGTTTTGTTTCTTCATATTTTTGAGAATTTCATTAGGCTGAATAGGGAGTGCACCATCTGTTTTTATATAATCTGTGGTATAGCTTCTCTATATATTATTACTCTATGCCATATGCCGAATAGTGGGAATGGCACCATGGTGGAAGAGAACAGACGAGACGTCGCGTATTACTATATCGATGCTTGGTTCACATATGGACTCTTGTTGGCCGTAGTATGCAATCGATTATCGAAAGTCGATACCACGAAAATGCCCATAATTATTTTAAATTGTAAATTTATAATATTTATAATATTTAGTCAGTAATGATTAGTTTTTCTGCGTTTAGACTCTATAGACGCTGATTATATTGTCCGGACCGGTACTCGGTAGGTACCCAGTAGACGCTAATCGACGCGTCCAAACCATATAGGCACAAGATTTATTCAAGCCCCCTCATTTTTTAAATATATTCATTTTTAAATCCATAACCTGTACCTAAGTACCTAATAATAAAAAAATAATTAATTTAAAAAAAATATATTTAATAATAGGATTTTTAGCCAACTCTATAGTCAGTGAACAAGCTGAATGTTGTCTAATAACAGTAATAAGTAATAAGTAAAAATTAATATACATTTACAGAATATATAATTAATTAAGTGTTGTCGAATCAGTGTTTTTTTTCATACTATTTGAGTGTGGTATACCCAGTATCCACTCATTAAAGCCCCCCCCCTCCCCTGGTTGTGCCACTGTACATTGCATTGATAAATGTTGAGTTGTATATTGTATTTTATTTATCAAGTATTTTGTTTTTACTGTTGAGCACCAATAACTAAATGTTTGTGTATTGTATTATTACTGTAAAAATGATTACAAGTGGAGAAGGGGTGCTAGGGTGGAGCCCCTGCGGGTCTGTGTTGATTTTATACATGTAGCCTCCCAAAAAAGTTTTCCAAATTACGCCTTATATGGTCCAGACACTGGCACACTGCAGGGTAAACGCGTTATGTCAGTGGCTTCAACATAAGGCTAAGAATTAAGATGGTCTATACCAGCAGTTCTTAAACTTTTGTAGATCACGGACCTTCGATGAAAGATTTTTAGAAATCGAGGACTCATTTACCAATTTCTTTTCGAATACCTTTTTTTCACAAAACATCTCATGCTATTATAATAATTATTTTATATTACAATTACATAAGTAGACATTACACAACATACACATTTATTATTATTTTTATTTCACTTAATTTTTATAAAATTTAACATAAAATTATAATTGAGTATGATCGTTCAACTGCACTTATTGGCAGGAAATATACGAATACCAACTTCAGTGCTGTACGCATGTATATTTTGTATGAACTAGAAAAACTGATAAATAAATATTAATAATAAAATTATGTGGTGCAGAATCTTTACCTACTCTCTAACACTGTAAAAACTTTATTGTATAGAATTTCATTATATTATCTCGTCAGCGATGTGGTAAAGATAAAATAGGGCTATTTATGTAATAAGATATATTATATAGGTACGAAAAAAATAAAATAATAGTCCAAAAATATTGTAATAATGCACTCTTATCACTTATTGACGTATGTTATGTGTTCAGGCTGAGGCGGACCCCCGGTGGCCTCTGACCACAGGTGAAGAACCACTGGTATATATACCATAGACAATAGTATAGGTACTAAATACTATATACCACCCTCGAGACTTCGTCATTAGTTGAGATTATTTCCACCGGTATTATGTATGATAATAATATTGTTATATTTAGCTATAATACCTATAATATAATAATAGTATACCTATAATACCCCCCCCCCAAAAAAAAAATCTAATCTAAAACACCCATCTCTTGATACTCCTGTAAAGCTACAGTAGCTATATAGGTATCTGTAGAAATCCGTCACTGTCACCGCAGCATCGTCATATAATATCACCAACCAAAATAAAAACAGATTACACACACACCAAATCTGTTAATAATAAGTATATTTAAGACATTGTAAGCTGTTACCTATATAATATGTTAATTTCGTATACTGCATCACGAATCACAATATAGCAGCTGCGTTACGCCATCTTGTCTTTCAGTATATTATTTTATTATGTCCATTAACGTTACACCTTAGATTAGGGGTCTTCAACTTTTTTATGCAGAGGGCCACATATTATTTTTTTTAAATCTTGTGGGGCGCATTCGTAGTAAAAACATGTATCTTATATAAAAATTCAGTTTTATTATTACAATTTTTCAAATTAGGTAGGCACATTTAAAATTACAAATTATTATTATTATTAAAGCATATATAGATAAACGCGACTTTCATCCGAGATTTTACGTTTTTCACTCACCGACATATTGTACAAATATTACGAAGAAAAAGTATGAAATTGAAACTTTTACACATAAACGAGAATATTGTGCTCGTTCCACCGGAGCCGGTAAATTGCGGCCCGGGTATATTTGAAATGTACGTAAATTGCGGCCTGGGAAACATTTATACATGACAAAACAAAACAAATTACTACGTTAGACTATGTGCGAGAATTGTCTTACCAATTTTTACCAGTTTCTTAATTACAAATTTTTTATAATAAATTAATTTAATAATACATTTTTTAACCATACACATTTTTACAGACACATTATTACTAATTGCTAATAATATATATTCTAATTAAAAACAAAAAACAGCAAAACCAATATTGATACAATTATATTGACAGTCCTAAGTCTGAAAAATGAGAAGGAAAATATTGATTTTGCAAAAAAAGGCTTAGGGCCGTTCTTACAATGTCCGGTAAAGTGTCGGTTAACGCTAACCGGACGTCGTAAGAACGGCCCTTAGACGTACTTATTGCTTATAAATAAAAAATATTTGGGTAGGTACCTAATACAAATTATACTCTGGCCGAAATTTAGGTATGTATAAAATATACTCAGGCCGAAATTTACGTATTTATAAAATATAGCCAGGCCGCAGTTTACGTAGGTATGTACAAAATATGCCCGGGCCGCAATTTACATAAAAAATTAAAAATGGGCCGCAATTTACAGCGACCCCGTTCCACAATCGATTACGAATAATTATATCTTGGTAGGTAATCCAATTTATCTTATCGCATATTTCCGATAGCGATAGCTTAACACTGTTATAATTTTACTGAACTAGAAAATGTACATGTTAAATTTAAAATGTGATCGCGGGCCGCATATTATGACAGGGCGGGCCGCGGGTTGAAGACTCCTGCCTTAGATCATAATACTATGGATGGAGCCACAGCGTATAATTTTGTTGCCGATATAGAGACGAATCACCTAATTGGGTGATCGATGTACGCAACTCCTCGCATAATTATCCATAGGTACAATATTATAGGTATCAGCTGTAGATAAATATGCTAGGAGTCACGTTGCGCATGCGTATAATATCGACCACCTAATTCGCGACTCGCCGATGATATCTGAAACTTTTTTTTTGTATTGATTTAATACGCTGTGGCCTCATCCATAGTTTATGATCTAACTATCTAAGCGTTACACACTCCGACGGAATTCGAAGTCGAGTAAATAATTATAATATAAAATATATTACGTGGACGCAAATCGTCATTTTTTTTGTATTATTATAATGTCAATTTTTTTAAGTATTGTGGGCGCAAATCGTCCCTGTCGTATTGTTATTGTGTACGAGAATCGCCGCTTTTTTATACAATTTTTGTAGGCTCATATCGCTGTTATTTTTATATTATCTTCAGTATAAGATTTCGGTGCATTGTGTGTGCAATTATTAGGATATAGGGACCAGAGAGGCCGGCTGCGCTCCACTGGCACTTGTTTAAAACGTTAGTCAATTACTTGTTATATATTTCCGTGTCGCTATGAATTACAATACTATTATTATTATTTTTGTATACTGTTACCACTTACCATCAACACTGGCCAATTTATTATTAATATTATATTCACTTCCCACGGAAGACCAAATTTTGTACACAATACAATATGTATATGTCGTAGCCACTTCGTGAAATCGATCTCTTCATGTAAATATGACCATTTCATGAAATGGAAAAACGGATATTTTACACTTCGTGAAATTCGCAAATATTTCACAAAATGCACTCTTTTTCATGAAATGGTCACTGCAATTCAACATCGTGTAATTTATTTCACAATCTGGCCTTTCACTTTGTGTACTGGAATACAAAATTCATTGCACACGTCAAGTTGGATTACCTATATCCATTATCATTTATTTAATGTATTTATTAAATATACTTATTTATGACTTTTACAATACCATAGGTAGTGTTGTTAAAATACGGTATATTATTTTATTTTTGTATTATACCGTATTATACCTTGTATTATACGTGTATTAAACTTTGTATAATATTGTTGTATTTAAGTAGGGTATAATAATATTGTTTGTATTATACCGTATTATGCCGTATTATACACATTTTATACGGTATAAAATCCTGTATTAAAATATATATTATACATTTATACAATTTAAACTTGGTTACTCAATATTGACCATTTCCCATTTGAAAATTGAATCTTATTAATACAAATAAGAAAAATAATATTAATTAAATTCAAAATTAATAACAATTTCAACAAGTAAAGTAATAATTAAAAATTTTAAGAAACATATTAAATAACTATTTTGGTTTTTTTTCTAAATAATAACTAAAATAAATGTTTAATAAATTAAAAAGTTTTATACAGATTTTATACCATTGTATAAAATAATTCTATACAGCTCTACAATTCTATACCAGTATAATACGATATTATACGTTTGTATTATACAAATTTACATCACTAACCATAGGTATAGATTATATTATAAAATTAAATAAAATTAATATTATTACCTATATATAGTATATATTTTATAACTATTTATATCATATTTTAATCATTTTTTTTATTTATTAGAACATTTATTAGAATACAAATTAAATAATAAATTATAGTTCTTGTATAAGGATTAACATATTAATATTATGATAGGTACATTAAACACTTGTTATTAGAACAAGGGCTTTAATAAATTAACGCAATTGTAATGAAACATAACGAACCTATTAGTTATTATAAGTATGATTTTCCACGTTCTTAAAATAAGTTACCTATGATTTATGAATGTACAATATATATCAAAAACAAGGGGCTAGGAAATTTACAAAAGCAATCAAATTTATTTACGATTCCGAAAGTTTTAGATGATAAATAATAATCAACAATTTTATAATATAGTTTATCCTGTTTGTTATTAATTTGTTTGTTATGGTTTTTTTTACCAGGATTATCAAAATAATATTTATCCATTTTTTGGTAAAACTCAGTTTTTTCATTGAATTCATCCATTACGTAGAGGAATGTAAAATAAAAACCTCTAGAATAGAATGTGATCGAATGATCCACACAGCAACTATACACTGCTTTAAGATCAAGGTAATACCAAAATGCTGATATGACATTATAATTATGACTTTTATCAAAACCAATAAATATCATCTCCACATTTCAGATAGTCTGGTAAATTACGCAGGTATAATAGTCATACAGTGGCGGTTCCAGAGACTTGGTTGGGGGGAGAGATAATAGTTATAATTTTCACAAAACTTATTTCAAAAACATCTATAATATGATCTAATCTATCTAAAACATTCACTTTATTATGCACATTAATGAGACATAATGCCGATATTTTATCTTCGGTCATCCTTGACCGAAGCCAGGTTTTGACTCTCTTAAGTGTTTAGAAACTTCTTTCGACAGAGGCAACGCTTACTGGTAGAGTTGATAATACTTGTATTAACATTCTTATGGTTGGAAATATATCTCTATCACATTGCATACATGATTCCAAAGCTATTTCCAAAATTGTTTGTTAATTAGTTGATGTTTCCATTTGTAGTCCATACAGATAACAGATACATGCTACAAGTCATACACCGAGTACCTCCAATAATTACATACTTTTACGTAATTACGTGTCTATAGTAATCGATACTATAATATGTCATTTTTTGTTAACATTATTATACAACTTTTTAGAAATACTGGTTTTGGGCCTTGGAGGGCGGTCCTTAGGGCCCCCCTGGAACCGCCCCTGTAGTCATATGAAATTAATTTAACTGACGCGTGTTTGATTGATTTAAGAATTATGATTATATTTGAATTTATTTATTTTATTATATTACTGAATTTATTGAATTTCGATTAGATTCAAGAGACTCAACTTATATTAAGATTTTTTGTTTGACTTACGTTTATGTTATTTATTTATTCATAACCTACCCATATGACTATATTATATTATTTACTATACTGATTTTGATTAGATTCAACGTTACTTTTTTGTTCCATCATAATGTATTTTACATTCAACAATTTATTTACCTAATTATTAGTTGTTTAAAAACCCCTGATTAAAATATACGTATTGCGTCCCGGGTCTTCTGGACATCACATTCGTGTATACTTTTTTTACGAGGACAACTCATATTATTATGCTCCTGCATGCACTGTGTAGACACATTATTATTATTATGATTCAGAGAGTTGTTGTTTTTCATTATTATATTTCCACAACATTTTTTGTTTATTTCATTTTTACTTAACACGTCAAAATGCATGTATATATTACATATAATTAATTGTTACTGAAATTACTATTTTTAGTTATTACCATCAATTGTATTTATTTACTACTTATTATTTTTATAATTACTATTATATTCTTCTTCTTATTATTATATTAACTTTTTTTTAGGGACTCACGTCTTTCAAAACAAGGATTTTCATCCTTAGTGAGGGACAAAGCAGTGTAAAAAGAAAAAAAGTAATCAAATTTTTGTAAACAAAAATACTGCTAAATAAATAAAGACTATTATAATATTATATTATATATAATATATATAAATATATTTAAATAACTGAATTTCACATTGAAGTATTTTAATAATATTCTTGTATTTGTTACCTAAGTACAAATATTGTGGTGGCATCTGTACAATATACATGAATCAAAGTAAAACATTTTGACAAACATTTCAGGTAATCTGTTGGTCCAAAGTACTCTTCGATCAATTTCTTACTTATCCTATGCACAATATATCACGAGCATAATAGTTTTGTTTTTTAGATCTAAGTTCTTGTTAGACTGTTTAAAAAATATATTCTGTATTTGAAATCTTAAAAAATTGTATAGCTAAGGATTGAAAATTTAAAACAAAGTTCCACGTAAATAGGATATATTATATAAATTACTTTTTAGTTTTTTCACAATAAGATCATCAAATACACTTAGTAATATATTAGACTAACTGACCGTCTTCGCTCAGAAACGTTTTTATATACAGATTATACACAGGTAATATACAGGGTTGTGATGAAAATTTATTATATACATGAAATACAATTAATATGTATACAAAAATAGTAAATATTATATACAGCGTTATGATTACAAATTATTATATTGGTACATGGAAATAAAATTATATGTACAAAATAGTAAATATTATATACAGCGTTATGATGACAAATTATTATATAGGTTCATGGAAATAAAATTATATGTAAAAAATAGTAAATACTATATACGACGACGACGACGACGGGGACCGGCTAGAAGGAGCGTCGGTGAATAAACGCACCAAGCGCAGGTTAACGTCGAACGAACTGCCATTTTTACAAACCGTGGACGACAATGTCGAATCAGCACGTTTACAAAGGACTCTGCCCACTGTTCCAAGAAGTAAACCAAGACTTGAGATTACTGAAGAAAATGTTGTCTGTGCGGAGAACGCTACGACGACCTGCAGAAGGTCAAATCCTGAAACGGCCACTCCTGTGCAAGTCCTGACGTGTAAGCCTACTATCGACCCTGGAATGGAGCTAGCACCATTTAAAATCAAGAACGTGGTTAAGACTTGTGCCTTGTGGTCTAGTATTCCTCTGTAACGCTTTAAACGAAGCCCTGCAAGTGGCGACCGTGTGGCGGTCGCTGAACTTCGTGTTCACTGTCGATTTACCACGGCCGATCGTCATGACGACCGGCCAGATTGCTGCCACCACAGTCAATAGAAATCGTCAACGTCGTTGAAGGAATTTCTATTAAATTTTCAAGTTTTTTTAACCAACAAACAAAATTTTATTGATATCATTAGAAAAAAACTAAAAAAAAATGAAAAATGAAAATGTCCCTAAACAGTTCAAAATATATCAAAATATTTTGAAAATGTTATTGTGTATAGAAAATTCAAATATAAACAATCAGTGAAAATTTCATGTATCTACGTTAATCTGTTTTAAAGTTACACCAAAATCCAAATTCAATTTTGTGAAAAATCGATTTTGAGTAAAAATAATTCCAGTTTTTCCTTAATTTTTCTTTTGTTTTTCTTGGTGATTTTGAAAATTACTGGGAATTTTAAATTTTGACCACCCCAATGCACCAACGATATTCACTTTCCAATCGAACAAGATACTGAAGTCGAAAATCGAAGCATTATTTTGACTACTTATCGTGTACACAGACACAAAAAAAAATAAAAAAATAAATAAACACACATCATTGTAAAATCAATACATTCATCGTTTCACTCAGAATCTAAAAGGTGGGCAAGTGGATGTCGATGCAAAATCGATTTTTCACAAAATTGAATTTGGTTTTTGGTGTAACTTTAAAACAAATGACCGTAGACACTTGTAATTTTCACTGGTTGTTTATATTTGCATTTTCTATAGACTATAACATTTTCATAGATTTATTTTGAACTGTTTAAGGACATTTTCATTTGCCATTTTTTTATTTTTTTTTTCTAAAGATATCAATAAAATTGTATTTGTTGGCAGAAAAGCTTGAAAATTTAATAGAAGGCTCCTAGTATACTGTTCCAAAGGCAGATGAAAAATATTAAAAATCCTTAGTCACAGTTTATTTTCTAAGCTTTTAAAGTTCACAAATTGACAAAATATGGAAAGATCACGAAGATTAGCAAATTATTTTGGGTTAAAAATTCGTAAAAATTTTTCTTTTTAAATCTAAGGTTTTAAAATGTAATACAAGATTCCTCATAGGTTTGTCTATACCTTTATTAAAAAAAAAATGTCTATAAGAAAGTAAAACTAAATTTTTATGAGCGTTTTAAATTCAAATTTTTGCAACATTGGATGTTCACTCGATTTCTCATGTAGCGATTTCTTTATTTTGTTGTTATTCATAAACGAATAACTATAGATACATGAAAATTTCACTGAATGTTTATATTAGCATTTCCTATACACCATTCAATTTTGAAAATATTTTGACTCTTTTTGAGCTGTTTACGGATATTTTAATTTTTCAATTTTTTTAGTTTTTATTTTTCTATGAATATCAATAAAGTTTTATCTGTTAGGCCAAAATGTGTAAAAATTAATACAAGGCTCCTGATATATTGTTACAATATCAGTTGAAAAATATTAAAAATACATAGGTATAATTTTTTTTTATAAGCATTTAAACATCGAATTTCGACAGAATTTTTCAAAATCTCGAAATTTATTAATCATCGTAATTAATAAGTTATAAAATGTTCAGTTTTTATAGCTAAGGATTGAAAATTTAAAGCAAGATTCTACGTAAGTAGTTAATTTTCTTACCGAAAAATCTAAAAAATATACAATCACAGTTTATTTTTATAGTCATTTTATGTTCAAATTTGGACGAAATTACATATTAAAAAACCTAGTTATTTTGTTGTGATTACCTATATAATATTATTCGTGGGTACCTACTTGAAACTTCTTAAGTGTACTATTATATATCTATGATAGTATCAGGGTTTGTTATTGATGTTGATGTATAATGTGTTATAAGTACCTAATGGATATTGTGATAATGTGATATGATTAATTTATAATTTATTATAGGTCAATTTTTTTTTTAATACAATAGATATGTATATACTTTGTCTTAAACCTAGACTGACATACCGTCTTCGCTCAGAATCGTTTTTCTTATACAATGATATTATATCATTGAATTCAAATTTAATAGCATCCATTATACAGTGACCCACTTGTAACCTACTGTACAGCAGAGCGACATCCACTTACCCACCTTTTTTTATATTGCCTATAATAAATATGGTAAATATCATAAGCTGTTTGCTTGTATTCGTTATGAGGAAACAATGGATGTTGGTATGATAAAATTATTTTGTGTTTGGTAAGATTATTAAACATAATTTTACAGTACTGAATAGAGGAATAAAAATGCCTTGAAAAAAATCCCCGACCCTAGGAAAAATAACCCCCAGACTACAATATTACTGACAACCACATGTCCACATGGCATTTTTAAAACGTAATTAATGTAATTATTACATTATTAATATTTAATTACAAATAATATATTATTATTTATTATACTTGTATAATATAGGTATACTTTTCATGAAAAAAATTAATATATAATAAATAATATTCAAAAATTAACAATAACATTGTTTTGTTTTATATTACATATATGAAACAACATATTATGTTAATAGTTCTTTTAAAAGATTACTGACTAGGTACATACGTTCATTAACTATTTGTTTAATAATTACTTTTTTTATTTGATGTATCGATCATTTGAAATATTTTTATTTTATAATCTTTTAAATATTGTATTTACCTATACCAAGTAAAACTTGTAAAATCTACTTCTAATAATAATAATTATTATTTGTATGTCGTTAAAATATTATTAGGAAACGTAATATTTTTTTTCGGCCTTCAGGGGATATATTATAATTTATAATATAAAGGTATTATAAGCAAAAAATATTATTGTTATTGTTTGAAAATTATAGTATAAATATTAAAAAATTAAGGTATAATTAAATACTTGAATAAATAAATAATTGATTTTGTTTGTATGATTTTTTTGTATTTTTAAGTGAACATATTATATGGGGTGTGGGAGCATCACCTCCTACGGGTTACTTTTCATGTAATGACAGGTGGGGACTACAGCCCCCCCCTGACATTTCAGCCCTAGTTGAGCCACTGGACTTCAGACTTGTAAATATTAAATATATGCTTTATGCATATAAATATAATAGTACAAAGTGAAAAGTGTCCGCGTTCTTCAATCTAAAATTTTACCCGACCTTACAAAATGTCCACGTTATGCAATGGACCGTACAAATAGGTGACAAATAAGTGACCGTTTACCTGATTAATTACGTACTAAAAATATGTCATATCTGCAACGAAAATATATCAAAATTGCAGTATTAATATGTTAAAATTGCAATGAACAATAGGTTTATTAAAGTTACATAACAAAATCATAAAACCATAACATATATAATTGTTAAATGTTAATTACCTACTTACTTAAATCTATACACCCCAGTGGATATTATTAGGAATTATCACTGGGTGACATTAAAAAAATGCTTATAAAAAACTATTCAGTATTAATTATATTAATTAATAAATAATAATTTATAATATTAGTTATTATATTGGTTATTCATAAAAAATTACAGAATATTAATAATATTACACCAATACTACTATTTTTACTAGTATTTATAACCAATGGTAATTGTTATTTGTTCTAAGGTAATACGTTATACGTAGATATCATATTATGCAAGTATATAGGTATACTTCATTTATGATTATTGTATTTTGACATTTTGTAATATATTATCATTATTGAGAAGAGGTACTGTATTTAGTATAAGTCCAAGCATAAAATATTAGATTTTAAATTATTTTAACTTTACTTTATTTAGGTACCTACCGAAAATAACGAAAGTCGTCCTAGTCGTCCGTAGTCGTACGTTTAAGGCGGGTTTCCACTATACACGTATCTACGCGTTCAAGTGCATACAAATTACAAATCCTTTGCTGTGATTGGTTGGTTATGTTAAGTTACCACACGATTAACCACGATACCGTGTTGTTGGACATAGCTGAACATTTTTCGTGTACACGGCAAACGTGTATAGTGGAAACCCGCCTTTAAACTGTTTAAAGGTTCAAAGGAAAATAATTATTTAGCTAATATCTTGTGGGAACAAGTAGGTAGGTACCTACTAATATAAAATCAAAATAAATCAATTTGTAGATAATAGATATTTGCTAAATTTGCCGGGGCGACTGACGACCAGATGAAACATGTCGCATTGTATTATTCTATGGATACTTACGGGCTGTGGTGAACGGTCACGTGGGTTTTTCATTCTCAATAATTATTTTCCAAACGAAATGATATACGTCATAAATAAATAACAAAACTTAACATAATCAATAATCAATAAATAAAATTATATAGTAATTTCAAACATCGACATTTTTACAAAAATCGTTGTCGCCCAGTAATTAAATATATCATCTACTAGGTGACAAAAAGTTTTCTCTGGGCGACATTGCTGTCGCCCAGTACATTAGTTAAAAAATCCACTGATACACGCAGTAGTGTGTCAAGCCAAGTTCTAGCTAATAGAACTGATGGCGAGCATCACCGTGTGTAATATTACAAGCAGGGGCGGATCTAGGGGAGGGTTCAGGAGGTCAGCTGACCCACAGTTAATATTTTCTGATCAAATTGGCCTCTTTTCAGATCTTGAGTAGTTGGACACTTAAATAAACACACATATTATAGTATAAATGAATTTTAGATTCTGAGTGGAACGATGAATGTATTGATTTTACAATGTGTGTTTTTTTTTTTGTGTCTGTGTACACGATAGGTAGTCGAAATAATGCTTCAATTTTCAACTTCAGTATCTTGTTCGATTGGAAAGTGAATCTAGTTGGTGTATTCGGGAGGTAAAATTTTAAAATTCCCAATAGTTTTCACAAGCGCCGGGATTAAACACATAAAAATTAAGGAATAACGGAAATTTTTACTCAAAATCTGTTTTCCAAAAAATCGATTTTGGTTTTTGGTGTAACTCTAAAACACATGAACGTAAATACATGAAATTTTCACTGGTTGCTTATGTTTGCATTTTTATACACGATAAATTTTTTAAAATATTATGATTTGTTTTGAACTGTTTAGGGACATTTTCATTTTCCATTTTTTTTTTAGTTTTTATTCTAAAAATATCAATAAAATGTTATTTGTTAGCTTAGAAAGCTTGAAAATGTATTATAAGGCTCCTAGTATATTGTTTAAAAGCAGATGAAAAATATTAAAAATAGTTAGTCACAATTTTCTTTTATAAGCATTTAAAGTTCAAAAATTGACAAAATATGGAAAAATCACGAAATATAGAAAATTATTTTGAGTTAAAAATTCGTAAAAGTTTTTCTTTTTAAATCTAAGATTTGAAAATGTAATACAAGATTACTCATAAGCAGGGCTCGTAACTTCATGCACTAAAAAATGCATAAATAAGCATGCATTCATGCACTAAAAATGGTCAAAATATGCATTAAAATATGCACTTAAGAGTTTGAAAATATGCATTTATATGCCTTCACATTTTTAAATTATGAACTCAAAATATGCATTATGTAAAAAAACATGACCAAATTTTAAAATAATAAGAATAAATCCATACATTTTAAAAGTATTTTATTCCTTTTTATTTTTATATATTAAACAGTCAAAATTAATAAAATAAAAAATTAAATTAATACTTGTGAAGTTCAAATAGCTTTGACATCTTTATAAATTTTAATTAGGTACCTAGTCATTTTTGTCTAATTTGTGTACACCCTTATTCAGCACCAACAATGAAAATATTTGGAATTAAATATTAGGTTTTTCATTTTGAGATAATTTAGTAATATATATTTTATAAGTGTATTTTTTATGTTTTCCAACTTAAGAGGGCGCACTATAGTAGACAAAACATGGCATAAAACCATGGTTTCGTAATTCAAGTAATACGGCTTATTGAAGTAGCTTACAGTAAAAATACCTATTATAAAAATTGTAGAGTAGAACTTTTTTTACAATCGTAAGAAGCCCGATTTTCAATATTTTTAATAATTAGCTAATAAATTTAAAAAACCGTTATAATTTACCATATTGTGATAATGGACGATTGGAACAAGATATCAAAAATCGGAAGAAACTTTTGAAATATTTGTCTAACAAATATTTTTATGAAATAATATGCACTAATGACTGTAAAAAATCAACTATATGCCAAATATGACTTTACACCCAAAACATGCAAAAACATGCACTATCAAACTTCATATTATTATTACTATTGTTATGAAACGGATTTGTATCACAGTTAGCATGTTTTCCTGTGTAGCAAAAAAAACATGCAGATGCATGAACTTACGAGCCCTGCTCATAAGTTTGTCTACCTTTATCAATAAAAAAATCTCTACCGGAAAGTTAAATTAAATTTTTATGAGCGTTTGAAATTCAAATTTTTACAACATTGGATATTCAAAAACGAATAACTGTAGATACTTGAAAATTTCACTGAATGTTCATATTAGCATTTCCTATACACCATACAATTTTGAAAATATTTTGACTCTTTTTGAGCTGTTTACGGACATTGTCAGTTTTCAATTTTTTTAGTTTTTTTTTCTATAAATATCAATAAAATTTTATTTGTTGGGAAAAAAAGCTTGAAAATTTAATGCAAAGCTCCTGATATATTGTTACAATAGCACTTGAAAAATATTAAAAATACATATACACATTTTTTTTTTATAATCATTTAAATTTCGAATTTTGACAAAATTTATCACATTTAAAATTTAATAATAATTTTGTAGTTAAAAATTTATGAAACGTTCAACTTTTATAGCTAATGATTGAAATTTTAAAACAAATTTCTACGTAAATATAGGTTATATATAAATTACTTTATTCACCTTACTATCATCAAATATACTTCGTAATATCATAGGCTGACTAACCATTTTCGCTCAGAATCGTTTTTCTTATACAATGATATTATATCATTGAATTCAAATTTAATAACATCCTTTATACAGTGACCCACTTGTAACCTACTATTATGGACTAAAATGTCTGTAAAAAATAACTGTGTTCATATATTATTTAGATTTTTTGGTTACAGTATGAACTATTTACGTAGGAACTTGTTTTAAAATTTAAAATCATTAATGTTCAGTTAATTGAAGTATTTGAATGTGATTAATTTATATTTATTTTATCATATTTATTGATAATTTAGTAAAGGACATTTATTTTTTTTTAATTTTAGAAAATTATTTGAATGTACAATCAACCATTACTTGTTAAGCTTCAATAATAATTTATATTTTGTTAAGCCGTCAGATCCATCCATCTAATGTATTAAAGACAGTTTTTTGCCAAAAAATTATTTTGAACATTTTTAGTACTTAAAAATATTATTCAAAAATTTTGGGGGTGGGTGGTCCCTAAAAACGTTTTTGTCTCATGAATGAAAAATGTTCACGCCGCCACTGTATTTAAATTATCAATCATTAGCTATAAAAGTTGAACATTTTATAAATTTTTAACTACAAAATTATTATTAAATTTTAAATGTGATAAATGTTGTCAAAATTCGAAATTTAAATGTTTATAAAAAAAAAATGTGTATATATATTTTTAATATTTTTCAATTGCTATTGTAATAATAATCAGGAGCCTTGTAAATTTTTACACTTTTTGGCCCCACAGATCAAACTTTATTGATATTTCTAGAAAAAAAAACTAAAAAAATTGAAAACTGAAAATGTCCGTAAACAGCTCAAAAAGAGTAGTACAGGTAATAATAATAATAATAATAATATATAATAATGTGTGATTGCAGCACGAAATGTATACTGCAGGATTATCACTAGTGACTTCAAAAAGACACGGACTGGTATAATGTTAGTTTATGTCTGTTTTCCTTACGACTTAGTGGGTACTGGGTCTTGTAGGCGGGCGGCTATATCTATATGCAATAGCTGAAAAATATAGCGGCGCACCTCGCTATAGTCCTGGTTAAGCACTTGCAAGTCTCCTGAGCTTAGGAAGTTGAAGTTTTAGAACGTGTTCTCTATGTTGCGTCGGCGATCACCGGTTCTATGCGTCGGTACAATTTTCTCCGTAGTTTGCGTCGCGTAAGGGATTCTTCTAGATGGTGCGTACAGTATTGAAATAATATATTACGGGATGACCATTCTATCTCGTTACACATAGTAGTCCAGTCAAATTAGGAAAAAGATCCGAAAAAATTCGCCCCCAACTGAATTTTGGTACACACTTAAAATGTACCTTCCCAATTGACATACTAAAAGTCCTGACGCCTAACCCCTGTGCGTATCTCTCCACCCCCCAAAAAGGCGTGAAATCTACCCTCCTACTATTTTTCTTATAACTCGTTAACCATTGAACTCACGACAAAAAAGTATAGGACCAAAATTAAAAACCGTAAAATTTACTATAAGAATATAATATTGTAATCACTAGAATTTTAACGTGGTAGTTTTAAGTAAACTTTTTTTAAAAAAAATGTGAATTTTTTTTTAGCCAAAATTTATAGTTTTAAACTAAAATGACCTATAAGAAAAATGATAGCCCTTTGTTTTTACATAATATACTTTTTTTTATTTTTTTTTTATATTCATAACCATAAGATTTAAGGTGGTTGTTATGTACGATACGGCGCGGCGGTGTTATATCTGTACGGTTGATAATACGAACCAAGTTCGAACATAATGTAAAAATTCACCGAAAGCTGAATATTGGCATACACCTACTATATACTTCATTAATGATCATACTTAAAGTTCAGACGCTTAACCTTCGGGCTTACCCTTCTACCCCCCCCCCCCCGCCTTCAAAAGGGTGGTTTTACAATGTTTTTACTTATAAATCACTATCCTTGGAACTGACGACCAAAATATATAGAACTAAAATTAATGACTATTACATTTACCATAATATTATAATATTTTGCATACTTAAATGTTTACAAGATAAGTTCAGTTATAAATACAACTTTTATGAAATGTCTTTACAGTTACAATATGTTTATTTACAATATTATTATTTATTAGATTATTATACTAGTAGTTACTACTTAATTCTAGAATTTTTACAGAAAACATTAAAAAAAATTTACAATACCATATTATTTACACTTAGTACCAACATTTTTATTTTATTTGGTTCCGGGTGAATGTTTTTTTGTCTGTAACCAAAAAAAAAATTGAACGTTATTTAGTATTATAGACTATAGTTTACAATTATAATATATATAAATTTAAAGTAAATTCATACCTAATTAATGAGGTTAGGTTCTAAATCAATTTTAAGGTTTTTCCTCAGTATGTGTCCTTATATGTCTTGTTAAATTGGATTTTGTACAAAATCCCTTATCACATATATCACATATATAAGGTTTTTCGCCAGTATGTCTTCTTAAATGGACTTTTAAATTTGATCCTGTAGAAAATCCCTTATCACATATATCACATATATAAGGTTTTTCACCTGTATGTTTTCTTATATGGCCTTTTAAAGCGCCTTGCTGACAAAACCTTTGATGACAAATATCACATTTATAAGGTTTTTTACCATCATGTAACCTTGTATGCGTTTTTAAATTTGATCCTGTAGAAAATCCCTTATCACATATATCACATATATAAGGTTTTTCACCTGTATGTTTTCTTATATGGCTTTTTAAATTGCTTTGCTGACAAAACCTTTCATCACAAATATCACATTTATAAGGTTTTTTACCATCATGTAACCTTGTATGCGTTTTTAAATTTGATCCTGTAGAAAATCCTTTATCACAAATACCACATATATAAGGTTTTTCGCCATTATGTTTTCTTCTATGGCATATTAAAGTGCTTTGCTGAGTAAATACAATATCACAAATATCACATATATAAGGTTTTTCGCCAGTATGTCTTCTTAAATGGACTTTTAAAGTCTGTTGCTGAGCAAACCTTTGATGACAAATATCACATTTATAAGGTTTTTCCTCAGTATGTGTCCTATCTGGGTTGTTAAATTGGATTTTGTAGAAAATCCTTTATCACAAATACCACATATATAAGGTTTTTCTCCATTATGTAACCTTGTATGCCTTTTTAAACTATATCCTGTAGAAAATCCTTTATCACAAATATCACATATATAAGGTTTTTCGCCATTATGTCTTCTTAAATGGACTTTTAAAGTCTGTTGGTGAGCAAACCTTTGATGACAAATATCACATTTATAAGGTTTTTTACCATCATGTACCCTTGTATGCGTTTTTAAATTTGATCCTGTAGAAAATCCTTTATCACAAATACCACATATATAAGGTTTTTTACCATCATGTAACCTTGTATGCGTTTTAAAATTTGATCCTGTAGAAAATCCTTTATCACAAATACCACATATATAAGGTTTTTCGCCATTATGTTTTCTTCTATGGCTTATTAAAGTGCCTTGCTGAGTAAAATCACCTTCTCACAAATATCACAGTTATGTTTTTCGCCATTAATGTAAACGTGTGTATGCGTAGTAATGAATTCGCTCAGAGTTACTTTGGCTTTGAAAGTAATTTCTTTAAATTTAAAATTAGTCAATATATTCGGTGTTCTGCTTTATTTCGGTATCAACTGTATTTTTGTCTTCTCAGTTTTAGGTCGAAAAAATTGAAATAAGGTAATTCAAAAATGTTACCTTTATAAAATAAATTAAAATAAATATACTACATATTAGCATTGATTATGAATTACTATACATTATCGCTCACTGCGTACAAAATAGTTAGAAAATTTGAGAAAACTTTTTTATAGTTGATAACCAGTCTTATATTAATTAAATTTTTAGATTTAACTATAAATCCATCTATTCAATATGTTCACGAAATATAGTAATATTTTATACTATAAATAGTTGAAATAATTATTCGAATTTTCAACTTTTGTATCTTTTTTGGTGTTTAAGTGAATTTGGTTGTTACTATTGAGAGTTAAACTTTATAAGTCTAACGGGAAAACAAAATAAAAATTTAAGGATAAATGAGAATTTTTACAAAAAATCCATTTTTAGACAATATTGATTTCCAATTTTGTATTTATGAAATTATCACTTAGTATTTATATTGTTAGTTTAAATGACGGACAAAATTTATTTTTACTCTTTTAGAACTATTTATAGATATATCAATTTGCCGAAATGTATTAATATTTTTTGTTGTTGATACCAATTAAAAAAATTGTTCGCTCTATTTCATAAAAATTTTAATAATTTAATATAAAGTGGCTTATAAGTGGTTATAAGTGAAACTTAAAAAAAAATTTAACCGTTAAAGTTATTTCTTATGGAACAATTTGCTTATTTGGTGCCAATTCAAAAACAATTAACCTTAGATATACTTAAAATGTTCACCGAATATTTTTGTTATTTCTTTCTATAAACCTTAAAATATACAACAAATTATTTTAATTCTTTTTGAACTTCTTGAAATGTTTAAAGTATATGATCTTATTTACACATAAGGTCATTTTCAAAATCAAAGTTTTTGGAAGAATATTTATCCTACCTACAGTTTTACGAATAGGATGAAATAATAATAACAATATCATAAATGTAGGGTACTTAGTAATATAGGCTAACAAACTGTGAACTGATTTATTTCATTTAAATCAAATTTGATATACCCATTACAGCAAAGCTGGGCAGTAACTAGTTATTAAGTTAAAAGTTGAGTTAAAAGTTACTTTTTTTATAATTTTTAACTTAACTAGTTAAAAAGAAATATAATATTAGATAATAACTTAAGAGTACGTAACACTGGTATTTGTTGTCTCCATCTTAACAGTGCGTAACATAGCAAATTTACACTCAGCAGAACACTTCCCAGATAGCATTTTTGTAATGATAATATCATAATGATATTATTATTTGATTAAAATAATAATATTTTAAAATATATAATAATTAGTTATAATATAATTGTTTTAAAAAAAATGTTTCTAAACTAATATCAATATGTCATCAAATAATTATATGAAAAATAGTATTACGTAGGTGTTATGTATATAATATTAAAGTTGGAATAATGAAATTATTATTAATAGTCTATTAAAATAAAAAAACTATATATTATTTTAAAACTATTATGGATAATATGCTATTAATTCTCCAATAATAAAATAACATGCTTAATAGTTAATACATCATTGACAGGTATAATTATTAAAATTAAAATAAAACAACTATAAAATTATATCTTATATTTAATTTAATTTTATAAAATAATACACACACATACACACACACACATGTATATATACCTATAATATTATATAATATAATTCATAAAAATAAAATAGTTCATTTAAGAGTATGCGTATTTATATACGCGTATAATTATACATATTATAAAAAGTTACTATAATACTGATCCTGCCCGGTGTTGCCCGTGACAATTTAAATGCCTATGTGAATTTACCACTCCTTAAACACTGTTAAATCTAAACTATATATAATATATATGTCGCATCCACTTAGTGAAATCGCTCATTTCATGAAGTGGAGTCCACTTCAGAAATGTATCCATTTAGTTGAAAATTACATTTTACTACACTATATGGACAATTTGTTGACCTTTTCATGAAGTGGATGAAATTCATTTTATCCACATCCTGTAATAGTATTACTATTATACATGAGCATTTTTTCATTATATTTTTTTTTTTTTTTTATTATCCTGACAATCCAGTCGACAAAGAGCCTACAGATCCACCAAATATTTTATGTTTAGTTGTTGAAAAAAAGAATAACTGTTTAAGTTAGGGACTAAAACTGAAATGATTAAAGGATGGTAGGAGGAGATGCTTAAAAAAAATGTGAGAAGTTTTTAACGAGTGACGAGGTTTTGTTGAACAAAGTGTCCTACTATTCGAGGGACTGTTAAAGTTACAACAGGTGGACAAGGCTTTTCTTCTTGTTCATGTAAATCGAAAAGAACATGTCAAAAATCAAGATCTGCCTGTTTTTAAAGAAAAATGATGTGCAATAGTCGTTGCCATAACTCTGAACCATGTAAAAATAAATAATATAAAATAAAAAATAAAGTTTAAGAAAACTTTTAATTTAATTTTTATACTTCATTATTTAAGGTTACCTATATTATATTACTTAATTATTATCATATTATCCACAATTACCTAGTGCAAATCGTACAATTACCCAATACCAAAAATACTCGTATATAATAGTAATATTACAGAATGTGGATAAAATGAATTTCATCCACTTCATGAAAAGGTCAATAAATTGTCCATATAGTGTAGTAAAACGTTATTTTCACTAAATGGATACATTTCATGAAGTGGGCATCCACTTCATGAAATGAGCGATTTCACTAAGTGGATGCGACATATACATATTTCTTAAGCCTGGTTCCGATGCCATTTTGTCCTCAAAAATACACTCTGCGGGAATAACGATACCGCCTTATTGTAGAATCAAATAAATTTTATAATTTCTTTTTAATTGTTAGAGAAAAATATTCTACAGCCCTCATCGATCTCTGTTTTTCAATATTTTATTCTCATATTTTATAACATGTCTAAAAAAATACAAAATAAAAGCATTTTTTTTTTACAAATTTCTTAATACAAATATTTGAAATAAAATACAAAATCAGAGATCGATGCGGAAGTCTTCTTCTTTCAGATAAAAATATAGTCATCAAAATACTACAATTCTACCAAGATTAAGAGTTATTCTTGTAAAGTAATTTTTTTCGATATAATACACTCTATAGTAACCCCCCTCCCCTCTAAATAGGCCGGCCATCGGGTAGTAGATTAGTGGAAAAAACTTATAATGAAGGTGGAAACTAAAATAAAAAATTTAATTTTAAAATTGTATAGCGAATTGTGGAGAATTTGAAAAACTGGCACCGGGACCCTTATTAACACGCAGTTATATTTGGATGTTTTGATAATTTGGGCATAAGTAAACTATGGCCAAATGACCTTTTTTTTTGTCAGCTGCGCCCGAATTTTTATGTATGTTAAAAGGTACTTACAACTTAAGCTGTGCGCAGTTTGTAAAATATATAAAACTTTTGAATTATTAAAGTCTCTATGATTGTGTACTTTTGCAATTATATCACAGAAATTAGTTTGTTGTCTAAAAATACCAACACTTTATCGAATAGTTATTGTAGTAATACGGCATCTACTGATGGTTATCAATCACTACATCCGGCATGGGGCTACTTAGTTCATATCGTACTCAGTTTAATCAGTAAAGTCATGATGGCCAAACAACTCGTTTCGCTGAGCGAAAAAAGCTTGAAAATAATAGAAAAATTTACATTTTGGAAAACTAATCAGCCTCTGAGTTCGGGTGAGGATAAGTGGCGATGTACAGTTAAAACTTGCACAGCATTTTTAAAAACGGTAGGTGATGACGAAATAATCACTGAATTAAATTTAAACCATAGCCATAAATCTTTAGGTGATCAAAAACAATTCGTGACTGGTGTTGTGAAACTCAAGGCAACTGAAGATATATGTACCAAACCTAGTAAAATATTTTGTACTGCTATTAAAAATGTGCCACTAACGGAACATTTGCAAGTAAGTGATGTAGGTAAGTAATATTAAAAGAAATATATATAATGCTAGAAGAAAGACATTGCCTCCATTCCCTAAATCAATCGAAGAAGTTCAATTAATTCTTGAGGAACGCGGTGTTCAAACAAATAGAGATGAGTTATTTTTATTAATAAACAACAAGGAGTTGAAATATGTGGTTTTCAGTTGCATTTCTAATTTAAAAGCTATTGCGTTATCAAAATGGTTGTCCATGGATGGTACGTTTTCATACTGCGATTAATACTTTACACAGATGTTTACAATACATGGTTTTATCAACGGCTATTATATAACACTCGTTATATGTTTACTCTCCGATAAAAGTACAATAACTACAATATCATACACTAATTGCTTAAAATCTATTTGTGAATATATTTTCCAAAACAATATAACTATTTCACCATCCGATGTTGTAATAGATTTCGATAAAGCTATTCATTTTGCATTTGAAACTGTTTGGCCTCAGATAACGATTCATGGATGTCGATTTCATTTAATACAGTCGTTGAATAGATGTATCCAACAAAATGGTTTGAGTTATGACTATAAAGATAAAAACAGCGACATTAGAAGGTGGTTAGTTAAATGCTATGGTTAACCATTCCTAAGCCCAGGAAGTGTATCTGAGTACTTTGTAAATTATTTAATGGAATCAAAGCCTGACGACGAAAGATTAACACGATTTTCTGATTATTTGGTAGATGTATAAATAAGTGAAGAAGCTCAGTATTCTCCTGAAATATGGGCTCAAGCATCAGCAGAACCAACTTTAACCACTAATGCATGTGAGTCATTTCATCCTCACTTTAATTCTAGCTTTTATATCTACTACTCATCCAAATATTTTCATGTTCTTAAAGAAGTTAAGTGAAGTTTAAATATAAATATATAATAAACTAAATAGTATAAATGTACCCTTTAAATACCAAAATTCTATGACAAGAAATAAACGCAAAACGTTACAACATTTAATTGATAAATATAATAGTGGTCAAACTCCAATTGATGAATATGTATCAACAATATGTTTTTTTTTGCCCTAATATTGTACTTTTTAAGACTATTTTTTTTAATTTTTAATTTTATTGTATCAATTATTAATGCTATAATATGGCTGTAACGAATTAAATATATTAAAGATTGTAATTTTAGATTAGTAATTCTGTAATTTTATTTAATTTGGCAAAAATATAGCTATTCAATTTTTAAAAGTTTTGCCGGGTTTTGCCAGTTTACATATCACCTTTTTACACACGATAAGAACTCGGGCGCAGTTTACATATATGATTTCGTGTTTACCTGTACGTTGAGCGCAGTGTACGATCGCCGAATAATTTGATTAAATATAAAATACAGGTGTAAAATAATACCCAATTGATAATATAATATAATATACTAGCTGAACACCTTCTATAGGTAGGCTTTGCCCGGGAGGTATTCGAATATTTTATAAAAAAAAAAAATGATGTTGAAAAAACTACTTTATATATATATCTCTTTAATTTATACAATTTCTTTATACATATATTTCTATTAATATTAGGTACAATACTTCTTTGTAAACAATATTTTTTGTGTTTTGGTGAGGCGCATATACACATTAGGTTTTTTGCCAAGCTGACACGGGAGCAAGCAAAATACAATTTTCCGTGAGTAAAACAGAGATACGTGATATCACGGCCTGCGACCTTCAGTGCCAAATATTTATACGTGTTTCACGATGCAATATATATATATTAGTACCTATATATCTATAGATACCTATAGGTATTACATTACATTTTTTCTTTAAAAAAATCATAGATTGTGTATATAGGCGGTATTATACAATAATTTGAAAAGTTTTCATTTGTGACACGCAAGATGGGTATTTATAGGTATTACGCCCTAGAGCCCTTCTTCACCCAGGATAAATACTATTATACTAACATAATATCCAGAATATTGATCCAGCTATATCTAATATATCTGCTAAAGTTTTTCGTTTTTCCATTATATATATATATTATATAATATTATGATACATTAGGTACTTCAATACTTGTGAAAACTCCGTCATAATCTGTCCATCTGTTTCGAAACCTTTCCTGGACAAACAGATGACAGACGATAGCTGAGTATAATATGTATGTGCGTGTTTCATGCAATAATTACGTGAATTTAATCTTGTTCGTTTAATATCTTATTATATCACAGCCTATAATATACATACTGTAATTTAAGAACATAATATTTGCATTCGTGATATAGGTAGGTACTTAAAAAACCCACGGACAATGTTTTTAACGATAATAGTTTCATAGGTATAAAATGTATAGCCCGAATAGGCCTTAATTCACTTTAATTTTTAGACTAATGAAGCCAAACGATGAACTGCAGCTGAGCGTAGTGCGTTATGCATATTTTGTAAGACGCGGAGACAACAAATGCACGTAAAGCGCCCTCTAAACTTTAAATGTCATAGGTACCTTGTACCTTGTGGCATATTTGCATGGATTTTTTGAGTTTTTAAGGTCATAACATCCAAACCATAGATAATAGATACATTATTTATTAACTATGGTCCTATCCCTTTAGTCATTACCTAAATTATATACATATTAGTGGAGTGTAGGTTAATGTTAGTTATTGATGTATAGGTACGTATTATATACCTAGGTAATTAATATAATTAATAATATTATATAGGTATATATGTTGCAATGTACCTACTATGTGCTATTATATATTAATATGTTATATGTATATTATTTATTTATAAGGTGGCTCAGTATACATTATGGGTTTTATCATAATCGTGACAATTTATTGTGTCATAGATGTTATAGATATTATAATACTTCAAACAAAATAGGTTTTTGATTTCGCCTTCTTTATATTTTGTTTTGCTATCTGTGAATTTACGTCCAAGTAATCATATTATATTGAGAAACCCTCTCCCACTAGACAACTATTGGTAATCACGCTCATCGCCCATCGGTAATCTATCATAATTATTTATGTCGCGTCGTTCCAACTATATTTTAGAATTATCTGGGTTTTTCCGACTAGCACATCGACGCAACACGATAACAATGTTGATACACGAAATTACTCGCCGTTTGAGAGAGGTATGCAGTACTCCCTCCACCAGTTCACCATACAATATACGACTTACTCTTCCATAATTCTGTGGTGAACAGCGATTTTTAACCGCTGTCGGCACTCCGTACTTTCTTACCACACACGCGATTAAAGCATTTAACCATAGAATAAAATTGATTTAACCAATCGCCCTTTAGGCTTTTACAATCAACTGCTAAGTATTTACGACACGTTTTACAGTCTATTCGGTCAGTAAATATAATTATCATAATATTCATAATTAAGCTCGTAATTAAGTATATATCTGTGGAAAAATGGCAGAAGCTGAAATGTACATTTTACAAACTTAGTTTTTCCACTACATATATTTTCAAATAATGACATATCAGTTGCTACACAAATAATAGAGACATATTTTCCACCACTTGAAATATACGACTTCTAAACTATTTAAATGATAATTAAAAAAATAACAAAATGTACATATCAGCTTCTGCCATCATTCCACAGATATATTATAGTATTATCATTAGGTGTGTTTTGAGGTGTAACCGGCGCTAACCGCTAGTAAACTGTTTACTGGTATCGTTTTCGCGATTACGGTCACTGTAACCAGGTAACTAATTTCGTGAACGAGTTTAGTGAATTTTGTAACCGTCGATTTCGACTTGGTAAGAAGGTTTACTGAGGTTCGGTTACTAAAAAGTTTATGATATCAATTGTTATCAAATATTTCAGTAAACAAAATATTGTTCAAGCAATTGTTTTGGCGTTCCAGTAAACGTTTTCTAACCGTATTCCATAACCATAAACTTATTTACTAAACAGTTTACTCCGCCAAAACACGCCTATTGTAAGTAGCTAAAGTACTGATAGAACATAAAAATTAAAATATAATTAATATACATATTATTATTATTAAGTGAAAACAAAACGTTGTGTGGTCCGTGTCTAAGATTTATTCTACTCTTCACTTTTGACTAAAACTCCAAAAGGCTTGGTTTAATTTAGTTTAATTTAGTTTAATTTAATTTAATTTAATTTAATTTAGTCTGAGTTAATTTTAAACATAGTTTTTTAGATAGGGTCAATAGTATAATAATATTACAATAGTCAAAACTCAAAAGATACTTAAGTAGTTAAGTGTATACTGTATAGATACATCATACATGAACACTGACAAAGTATAGACTATAGGCATAGATTAGTATAGGATGTTTAATCTATGGTATGGCTAACAAATTATAATTTGATCTGTGTATGCGTGAGCGGCCAGTGTGTGTATTTGTTATAGTTTTGAAAGAACAAATTGTTTTATGAAAATAGTATATTATACAATAAAAATCATTGCACAATATACAATATAACATACAATACAATTAGGTTACCTAAAGTGACGGCAATATAAGGTTCTTTATTTAAAAAAAAAACCTACCTAATTGTTGTAATTAATATTTTAAATTTGTAGATACCTACCTATAATATTTATCAAACTAATAGTCATACATTAATGTACACGACTGTCGAATAATAATAATGAAAATTTACAACAGGGTTTCTTATATAATATTGTATGACAAATATACCTATTAAATAGATTAATATATATTTACCCATGTTAATTATTACTCGTTACTATTATAGGTACTACTACTCATAATACTTTTTTTATAACATATTTTACCATAAGCCAACTACCCAACCCTATAGATATCACTTTTCAATTGTATTATTAATAGGTTATCTGCAGTAAATAGGTATAGGTATTCTACAAATGTGCCTTCCTATCTATATAATATTTTACATATATTATTTTCTTATAACATAAATACATTCATTTTGATATTTTAATTTTTCTTTTATACCCAAGTCAATTATAAAAGTATAAAACAATATTTTAATTTCAGAAATAATGGCTTCCTTTTATAAAATACTAATCAGAGTAAAAGAACAAAACTAAGAAAAGTAGAGGAAGAACTAAAAAGTAGTACTGTTAGATGTAGCTCTAAAAATATAATACTGAAAATATTTTACCTACTCTAGTTGAATCTAGTTTTTCAAATATTGATCATTCTGTGCCCAGTATCATGTCTCAATTTAAATCCAATGATATTAATCTTAATATAGACATATTAATACAAACGAGGATGAAGAATTATACTATTCTAGTGATGAAGTATCTTCTTGTGAAACAGATGAAAATTATGATAACCCTATTGATAATCTATCTCATTTTAATTTTTTGATCATGAATTGGGCCATTAACTGTAATATCCCGCAGATAGCTCTAAATAAACTATTGACTTTACAAAAAAACATAAATGTTTTGAAGTTCTACCTAAAGATTCTAGAACCATAATGTTCAAAAATATTGAAAAGCCTTCAGAAATTCAAACAGTTGTACCAGGAAAATATTATCATTTTGAAATTTTAAAAGAAATTGAACAAAATTTTACTAAGTCTGTTCAAGATGTTAATATAATTGAAATAATTGTAGGAATTGATCGGTTACCATTGTATAAATGCAGTGGCGTACATACGGGGGGGGGGGGGTTCGGGTTCAAACCCCGCCCAGGACAAAAAAAAAATAAAAAATAATGTGATATTATTGATGAATTTCTTATTATTAATCAACCGTGTATACACAAATATACGTCATTATAATATGACTATTGAGCAAACAGTAAACATTATACCAAACCAACAACGAAATAAGATTTCATAACGAAATTATGGGTGCCGTATAATATGGTATATCAATCAAAATAGACATTATTTTGATCGTACACAGTCAGTTAGTTGCGTGCGGATATAAATACATATTAATATTGTCTTTATCTCGACCGACTCATTATAAACACACAAGACTTTGAGTTTTTTTTTTTTTAACTCAGTTAAGTTAATATGCATACACATATAGATATAGTATATATTGTATTTTTAAGTACAGAAGTTACCTATCACATAAGTAATAAATAATAATAAATAAGTATTATATATTTTAGTTATCTTTCAAACAGATATTATTTGTGTACATCATAATACGATGAGTATTGAGTAGGTATTTTTAATTTTAATGTTTAACTATCAACGTGAATACTGTTAATAATAATTAATAATCTCACAAAACCGTAAACCATAAAATCAATAGGTAATTGATTTATTTTTTTTTGTTTATTTTTAGATTTTAGTGTCGGCAAACTATATCATAATTTTATGTCTATATTATTGAAATTTTGACATGGCAACAAAATAGACTCAAATAATGAAATGTAAAAAAATGAAAAACAAAATAAATTAACTTACAAATAAAAAAATTAATTCGTTAATTTAACGTTGATTAAAAAATAAATTTAGTAAATTAGTAGTTAAGTTAAAAATTATTATTATCACAGCATAATCATTATCATTCGATTTCGATATATTTTAGGTTTTGAAGGTAAAATAAATAGTAATCATGGCTGAAAAAAATCAATCGAAACTGCAATCTTTTTTTTCGAAACCACCCTCAATAATGAATTCATTGTCAAATTCATTAAATGCAACTCAAACAGTTATAAGTTCCTCTAGTTCCTCATTACCATCAACTGCATCTGCATCTGATACACCTATCACTCAGTTTACACCTTCGACTACAGATATTAATCGTACATCTTCCAGTTATAATATTTTTGACATTGCACATTACACAAATAAATTGTTAACGCAAAGTGAAATAGAAGACATTTTGAGCAAAATTTGGGTCCCTGATATTAATTACAATTTTCTTATCAAAATATCAGTAGTCGGTAAACAACAAAAAGTTTTGAGGTTGAAATTTCAATATAAATGGCTAATTAACTTTCCCTGGTTGGCCTATTCAGAAGTAAACAATGGTGCGTATTGCAAATATTGTGTTGCTTTTACTAAAAATGAAGCCGGTGTTAATAACCAAAAATTGGGAGCATTTGTATTAAAAAAATATGATGATTGGAAACATGCATTGGAAGACTTTAAAAATCATTCGAATTTAGAATATAACAATCAATAGAATTTTTATTATAAATAATTAATAATATAATATTTATAATATTCTGTACTTACTATGTGCATATTAAATAATATTTAACTGCCATGAGTTACGTAAACCTTTGTATTTGTTTTACTATTTTGCCTATTAATATTTATACGTGTAATGTGTTTGATTGTTAGGAAAATGGGTAGTTGCAAAGAGAAAGTTATAGTGCTGGTTATTTTTTTTAAACCTCCCCCAGAGCAAATTTGAATGTACGCCACTGTATAAATGTAATCCTGAACAATTGTGGCCCATTTTAGCCTATATTCGTCCTAATAGTACTAATGTATTTCCAATAGGGATTTACTGTGGAAGAGAAAAACTTGCCAGTAGTAATGATTTCATGAAGTTGTTTGTTGATGAAGCCAAAGTTTTGTATCACAACGGGATTTGTATTAAAAATAAAACATATAATTTCTCCGTTTACACATTGTGCTATGATGTTCCTGCTAAGTCATTTGTGCTTCAAATCAAAGGCCATTCAGGTTTTTTTTCTTGTACTCGCTGTGAGGTAGAAGGAGAATATTTGTCCAACAGAATTTATTTTCGTTATAATTCACCATTAAACCATCCACAAAATAGAACACTTCAAAATTACTTATTGCAGTTAAAAGAACATCACGTTGGTGATATTTCGATTATTACAACTTTGCACAATTTTAATGTTGTACCTTCTTTCTCTCTAGACTATATGTAATTAGTATGTTTAGTTGTTGTTCGAAAGCTGATTTTATTATGGATTAAAGGACGTATAAATATTCGTTATCTATCATGGAAAATTAAAGAAATGTGAAAACCAACCTTAAAAATAAAATGCTATGCGAGTTTGCTAGAAAGCCAAGAAGACTTGATAAAATATGTCATTGGAAGGCCTCAAAATTTCGGACTTTTGTCTCAAAATCGGTTTTAAAAAAAGAAAATTGGAAACAATTTTAGAGGCAGAATGGAACGATGGATGTATTGGTTTTACAATGATGTGTGTTTTTTTATTTTTTTATTTTAATTTTAATTTTTAATTTTTTTTTTTTTGTGTCTGTGTACACGATAAGTAGTCGAAATAATGCTTCGATTTTCAACTTCAGTATCTTGGAAAGTGAATATCGTTGGTGCATTGGGGAGGTCAAAATTTAAAATTCCCAGTAATTTTCAAAAGCGCCAAGAAAACAAAAGAAAAATTAAGGAAAAACGGGAATTTTTACGCAAAATCGAATTTTAACAAAATTGAATTTGGTTTTTGGTGTAACTTTAAAAAAAAATGACCGTAGATACATGCATTTTTCACTGGTTGTCTATATTTGCATTTTCTATACACGATAACATTTTCAAAATATTTTGATTTATTTTGAACTGTTTAGAGTTTAGTTTCCAATTTTATTAGTTTTTTATTTTATGAATATCAATAAAAAATACTTGAAAATTTAATACAAGGCTCCTACTATATTGTTTCAAAGGCGGATGAAAAATATTAAATATCATTAGTCACAGTTTTTTTTTCGTAAGAATTAAAAGTTCAAAAATTGACAAAATATGGAAAAATCACGAAAATTAGAAAATTATTTTGAGTTGAGAATTCGTAAAAATTTTTCTTTTTAAATCTAAGATTTTAAAATTTAATACAAGATAAAGAATTTATCTACTTTTATCAAAAAAAAAATGTCTATAAGAAAGTCAAATTAAATTTTTATGAGCGTTTGAAATTCAAATTTTTACAACATTGGATGTTCACTCGATTTCTCATGTAGCGATTTCCTTATTTTATTGTTATTCAAAAACGAATAACTGTAGATACATGAAAATTTCACTGAATGTTTATATCAGCAATTTCAATGCACCGTACAATTTGTAAAATATTTTTATTCTTTTTGAGATGTTTAGGGACATTTTCAACTTTCAATTTTTTTAGTGTTTTTTCTATAAATATCAATAAAGTTGTATCTGATGGGCCTAAAAGTGTACAAATATAATACAAGGCTCCTCATACAATATCAGTTGAAAAATATTAAAAATACATTGGCACAATTTTTTTTATAAGAATTTAAAGATGGAATTTTGACAAAATTTATCATATTTAAATTAAATAATTATTTTGTAGTTAAAAATTTATAAGATGTTCGACTTTTATATCTAAGGTTTGAAAATTTAAAACAAGATTTCACGTAAGTAGTTAATTCTGTAACCAAAAATTCTAAATAATACATGGGCCCAGTTTATTTTTATAGACATTTTAAGTTCAATTTTCGACGAAATTACATAATAAAAACCTAGAATAACTATTTTAGTTATTTTTTTGTGATTGTATAATTTTATTAGTTTGTAATTGAAACTTCTAAAGTATACTACTATTGTTACGAACCCCTGAATCATATTATAATATGATATTTAATTTATATGATAATTTTATGAACATCAGGAATAGTGTGTTATACTACGACGAGACCGTGGAATCCCCTGACACAGGGATTCGATTGTGACACGGAGCGTCGTCGTCTAAGAAACTATACGGGAGGCCAGCCAGTCTTATTGTTACTTCTGAACCGATACGTCGTATGTAAATCATTAGCCGCAATTATAATAAAGTATAAACTTTTAATAAATTATTTCTTTTTGCGTACGTTATTTTATTTGGTTGTGTATAATCATAACATTTGTTGGTGACAAAGGTCGGATTACGAAAGTATTCCAGTTCTACGCTCAAAAAAAAAAAAATTATTATTATTAAAATCGGCAATCATATTATACACGGTGTATGTTAAGTAGTGTACAGAAGTAATTTAGTTTCGTCAAGATTCAACAGAAACTTCAGACCATCCACAAAAAGTTCAAGAAAATCGCAGACAATCTATCGGAATCCAGACTATTTCACCACATTCGAAGAAAATTCAAGAAAATCCAGATTCTAAAAAAAAATCTATAGACAAATACTCAAGTAACAAAAAAAAATTAAAATATAATATTATATATATATTAATATTTTAACACGAATAAAATTTAATATATCTCGTACTGCGTTTATGCGTATTATATACGTATACACAGTTACAAAACGACGGGCTCGAACAAATACTATTCTGAATAATTATCAAATTTCGATGCGCGTACATTTCAGTATAACTATACGAGTATATGTGATATATATTATATATTATTTCTTGAATACGCACTAGCCGTCGCTGAATGCCGTCTGAAATCGAGAATCCACGAATACTTATAATGATTAATAAAGTAAGTAAATATTTACAAAGTGAAAATTGTGATTTATTATCTGCTATGAACTACATTAAATCTCTTAGATCTGCTATTAATGATATGTGTTCTGAATGTAACTTTAAATGTATTTATGACTTAACTGTTTCTATGTGTACAAATTTAGATGTGACTATACCAAAACCTAAAAAACGTAAAATTTCACAACGAATTGATAATCGTGGTAGTAATCAGTTCTTTCCAGATACAAATGAACAAGAAGACAAGAAGTAAGACTCGGGTCATTTTATCCAATGCTCGATATAATTATGAATGGTTTAGATGAACGATTTAATCAAGATACTATAAATATAATAAGTTCAATAGATAAATTATTAAACTTGGATATTACTTACACAGATTTGAATATTTTATCTAATTATTTTAAGTGTAATTACGATGAACTTGTTAGCGAAATTCGAATTAAAAAAAAAGATGATACAACACCTAAAAAGTTAACCAAATCAAGCACATCAATCCTACATATCTGGTTACAGTGGTTAAACATGTTTAACAGAAATGTTTTATTTAATAATTTTAGCATAATTTAAAAAAAAATTCTCAGTTATTCCAGTTACCAGCTATAAATGTGAGAGATCATTTTCCAAATTAACTCAAGTTAAATCAAAATATTAAGAACATCAATGGTCCAAGAACGATTGAATAGTCTAATGCTTATAGCAATTGAACAAGAAATTGCAGTACATATTGATGTCGACGCCGTTATAGATGACTTCAAAAATAAAGTTGATTATAAAAGAAGAATGACTTTATAATAATTAATATTCAATTGTATAAACATTAAACATGTCATGATCATCAATATTTAAATCAGTTTAATAATTAACTAAATTTATACTTGTATTCCTTTCTAAAAAAAATAATCTTCAAATTTTGCATACCCTAAACAAGAAGTCTGGTACGCCTATGGTTTTGATGTTATTGTGTTGAGGGAGACTTGGCTGAATGAAGATATTAATTTTATGATTAACGGTTATGAATCTATACATTCACTCTGCAAACTAGATAAATCAGATGGATTATCAATATTTGTAAGTAACATATGTAAAATTAAAAATGTCCGAAAACATATTATATCTAATTGTAATTCTATTGAAATAACTATCGATAAAGGCAATTCCCTATTTTATCTAACAGGTCTATATAGATCACCTAGTAATATTTTGGAAGATTTTTTGTTTTCTCTGAATGATTATTTATCACAATATAATCAAAATGTTAATCAAATCTTGTGTGGTGATATTAATATTGATATATTATCAAATAATATTGAAACTGTTGATTATTTTAGCACAGCCTTTGGCTTAGGAGGTGATCCAACAAAAATTTGTCTATTAGTAATTTAACTTGTATATATTGTTTATTGGAGAATTAATAAATATTATTATTATTATTATTATTATTTACTTAAAAAATTAACTTTATAAATTGTATTGATTTAAAATTAAAAGTATTTTTTCAATTCAATTTATTTTTAAAAAAATATATCGTTTATAAAAAGTGGAAACGTATTTATTTTTGATAATAATAATAATGATTACAATCTTTTATATATATGTTAGCGGTAATGTATGTAATACGTTATTTTATTAATAACTAGTTATTCTATAAAATTCCTAAATATGTTTGTTAATATATAAATTACACGGTTTTACTAGTTAATATATAAAATACCGATTGGGTTTTTATTAATATATGAAATTTATATCATTAGGTAGATGACCGGGACTGGATTAGATAATATACAAAATTTGTTACCGTTGTTGTTATTAATAAAAATAATAAGATAAGATAGTATTGAACCACACCATTTGGCATAGACTAGACTTATTCATGTGACAGTGTACTGCAAGTTTATTTACTATTTAGTTTAATCATTTTTAGTGTTGTATAGTGTAATAACTAATAAGTGTGCTTTAAAATGAAAACCAAATTTGATACAATTATAAAAAATACAGCAACAGAACGTAATAACAGCACGTTTTTGCTGAAAGAGAAATATGGTTTCTTAATAAGTGAAGTGTAACGTATTAAAACAGGAAAAAAAGAATCGCCACTTGATTATTGGTTAGTACAACGGTATGATGTGATAGAAGTGCAAGGTAATGAAAAACTTATATGTCCAATGAAAGAAAATTCTGATATTATATTTTACGTCCACGACGAAGAATTATATGATATTTTACTTAACATTCACCTATCTATTGGACATGGTGGTAGAGGCAGAATGATGTATGAACTGAAAAAAAAATATAAAAATTTTACTCAATCAAACGTCAAAATTTTTTTACATTTATGTGAATCATGTGTAAAAAAACAAAAAAGTGAAAAAAAAGGTATCGTGACAAATCCTATGATTTTTTCTGAATTAAATAGTAGATGTCAATTAGATCTTATTGATTATCAAAGTCAAGCTGATGGTGAATATAAATTTGTGTTGGTGTTTCAAGATCATTTGACTAAATTTTGTATTTTAAAACCATTAAAATCGAAAAGAGCTGAATAAGTAGCATATTGTCTCATAGATATTTTTACGGTGTTCGGTGCTCCAAGTGTACTACAAAGTGACAACGGTCGTGAATTCAGAAACCAAACAATAGATTCATTAAAAGAAATGTGGCTTGAATTATCTATTAATCATGGCAAACCCAAGGATCAGTGGAGAGGGCAAATCAAGATATAGAGAATATGATAATTACCTGGATGAAGGACAACAACACAACAAAATGGAGTGAAGAGCTAAGGTTTATTCAATTTATGAAAAATAAAGCTTTTCATAGGGGGGTAGGACGAAGTCCTTATGAAGCTATGTTCGGATGTTCCCCAAAAGTAGGAATTTCTTCAAATACTCCAGACAATATTTTGAAAGTTTTGAATACAGCAAAAGTTTAAATAATAAAATTAACAAAGATTTAGAGAAAAATAACTGTAAAATATGCAAACATATATTTATGGAAAATGAAGGGAATACCGAGGAAGAATTGTGTCAACTTTGCATAAATAAAGAAAATTTTTCCAATAAAAGAGAAGAAGCAAAAGAATGCTTAGAACGTCAAGCTAAAAGAATGAAACTACAATCAGATATGTCTCATCCACCTGCTCTTCAAGGATGTAACGTACGAGTCAAAATTCCAAATGTTGACAGGTCAAAATGTAATCCACAATCTATAATTGCAATTGTATTAGAAAAAACAACCGACGAATTTTATCGTTTAGGTAATTTGTTTTATTTATTTATTAATAATTCAAATAATTTTGTTTTAGGAACTAAATACGGTATACTAAAACAACTTTACGCGAGGTCACAATTTAGTTTATGCACAGAAAAGTTTATTACGCTTAGAGACGTTCCAGATGTAGATATTTGCCTTTGAAAAGCATCTGAATCCCAATCAATTGGTAATGGACAAGGGTTTTTTAAATGTACATGCCAACAAAAGTGCACCACAAAACGGTGCATATGTTTAAAAAATAATTTACTTTGTAATTCTAAATGCCACCCAAAAAGTTCCTGTACTAATAAATAAATTGTAAATTTAAAAAAAAAATTATACAAATACATTGACGTGAAAAAAAATTAATATTAATATTTTATATAATAATGTAAGGTGTGTTTGACTTATACTATAACATTTGATTTTTTAACTTGTAAATTGATTAAGATTTTAATAATTATTCTAATAAATTGATGTGAAGTAAATTAATATTAATATTTTATGTAATATTGTAAGGCTTGTTTGACTTAATACTATAACATTTGATTTTGTTTGTAATTTGTAATTTGATTAAAACTTTTATTCAATAATAGTTTTAAATACATTAACTAAACCCTTATTGTTAGTTTATAAAATATCTAGTTGGTATGTAGAATAACTAGTTGAAGTATATATTTATGGATTCATTCAATACATGTTTAACTTGAAGTAGAAAACATTTTAATTATATTACAATTGTCTGTATAGTCCATAATTTATACTTTTGTTATAAATGAAAATTAAATTTGATACCTATGGTTGCGTTGGCTTAGGTATTTTTTTATGGAGTTCAAGTTTAAATATAATTTTTTTTTAATACATTTTGTAAGCAACCCAATGTTATAATATACTTATGTAATAATAAACTGTAATGTAAAAAGGTTTAACATTATTTATTAAGTTCAAGGTTGAATATAATTTTTTTTATGAAGTTCGAGATTGAATATAATTTTTTTTAAATACATTTTGTAAGGAAGCCAATCTGTATTATAATATATAATATTGTAATGATATTTAATTTGACGTTATAAAGAAAAATATAAGTAAAATTTTCAAAAGTTTTCAATGAGTTGTTTTTTTTTAGTATTTCCCACGAAAATAGTTTTTTTTTAATATGGATGCAGGACACTACATTTGTATGTACAAAATACAAAAAATATTCTTCAATTTTAAAATGTCGATGGTGTGGAGGGGACTGGACCCATGAACCCCCTACACAAGTTACGCCCTTGTTATTTATAAAACATCATGGTTTTAATGTTAATATGATGTCAAAGATAATTGTGAGTTTATTATTTTCAAAATAATGTTTTATTTTGTTACATTTTTAATAATAATATAACAAAATGAAAAAAATGTATAAGTAATATAATATTATTATCGGCGCCAAACAACATTATATTCACATTAATAAAATATTTTTTAATGACTATATACTGAGAAAAAACAATAATTTAATCATATAATTTTAAAAATAATATTTTTTTATTATAAATAAAATATCATCTTGCTATCTAGGTTGTAGTTAGTATTGCTAGCTTAAACATTAGAGTGAATTGACCTATTATGAAACTTGATGGTATGAACATTATCTGTGTTTGTACGTTGGTTTTTTTTTACGATAATTCAGTTTTTATGTGAGTTATGATCATTTTTAATTTACGGTATATTAAAGACGCATAACTTGCTAAAAAACTTAACTATCGTAAAAAACAAACATACAAACACAGATAATATTCTTACCATCAAGTTGCATGATAGTCCAATCCACTCTAATTTATAAGCTAACAAAGCTACAAGTGTTCAATGAGCATGAATTTGCTATGTTACGCATTTGTAAGACGGAGACAACAAAGGCCAGTGTTACGTAATCTTAATTAGTAACTAAGTTATTTCATTTCATAAAAAATTATGACTCAACTAAGTTATTTTCTTAAAATTGAAGTTACTCACAATGCACAGATTTTTCAAAATCAATTACATATTTTTACAAGAAGTGTCATTATAAGTTATAACATAACAAGAATGGAAATGCGTTCTATCTTTTATCTTGATGTTAGTAATTGAGCAAAAAAAGGAGAAAATACATCAAAATTAACTGAATAAGAGAACTGTAGAAACTATAATTAAAACATGTGTAAAAAAATCTATTTTTTTACCAGACGAAGTAAACAAAATTAATCGTACAATCTTAAACTCATTTTATGAAATAAAATCAATAAATGAAAAAATTGAAAAAATTGAAAAATTAGAGATTAACTTATTAATGATTAGTAATAACCATATATAAGTATACATATTGATGACAATAATTGTTCTGATACCATGAATACATTTGAAGTTATGATGTTTGTTTTACCAATAGCAAACTTACATTAACCAAAATTGGTTAACTTGCCCAGCTTTGCATTACAGTGACCCAAATTACACTTTTGTGTACAGCAAAGCGGGACCCACTTGTTATGCCTTTCAATTTATTAATTTGTATAAACTATCTTTGTAAATTGTTCATGGGTTTATAAGTTGTCACCACATATTTAAAAATAAAATAAAAATTGTATCACCAAAATTAATATTATAATTATAATTATTATTATAGTATTATTATATAATATATTCATACCCTTCTTGTAATAATTGACTATAATCATTTTGATGGTTAGTGTCTTCAATATATTCTTCTTTAATTTTTCCATTAACTATTTGACTATTAGTATTTTCCTGTTTAATAATTCTATTGTATTTAAATACATGATTATCAGATTGTATAGGAGGAATTGACAACAATCTAGAACCGCACGTTATATCATTATGCCTAAAAGAAATTTCAAAAATTGATTTTTATTAATAGGTTATTAGTGTATAAATTAGATAACTACAATACACACGTTTATTAATACATAAAATATCAAAACAACTAGTTTTATAAAATTTAATTCTTTCAAAATGTAGGTTAAAATTAAATTTTGAATTGCTATACTATTTATAATGTATTTTCTTACTTGCAATATTTTGTTGAATTATCATTTCTGAGTGGTTCCATATTGAATTGAGTCCTCTTTACTGTTTATTTTTCAATAAGTTACTGTGAACATTAACCATTACAATTAGGTAGGTACTTTTTATATCAAACCTGCCATTTGAACAAAAAATGGGTTTGTGGAGGGGGCATTATTTTACACATTTTTTGTAAAACTTTGTCTTTGGATTGCCATAAAGAAAATGAAAACACTGATATGTATTAAAAATCTAATATTGAGTCAGTATTTAGTACCTAGTTAGTATTTGTTTTATATTTTGAATACATTTTCACCATTATCCTACAATTTAACAACTACCAAGAAGAACAAATTTATAACAGAATTTAGTATATTAAAAAGAATAAATAGGATTATTAATTACACATCTCATTCCCTATATACCTATCTCTGTTACGTAGCAGTCTTGCAGTGGCGTTACAAATTGAAAAAATAATTTTTTTTTTATTATATATTAATTATAATGCTATATTTTTATAAAAATTTTTCAATAGTACTAATTTAATATTTTATAATATAATATTTTGTAGATTTTCTTCAAAGTTCATTAATCATTAGGATTGATTAATCCTTAACATTACGGCAGCACCGCACTGAAGTTGCTAGTCCCTACCATGTTGATTATGTACGCAGTATGCACTTTGGCAATTGTATACGGGTACAGACTTTCAGCGACAGTAGTTAATATTAATTCTTATCGATAATATTAATAACAAAACATACAAAGTCGGGGTCGTATATTCGTCACTCGTGTATGTGGGATCAGTATTACATACGATATCGTCGAATAAGAAGTTATTGGTAGAGTTTAAAATAAAATCTAAGTTTCATGATGAAATAATCGAAACTCTCTTACTAAAAATAGAAGAATTTATTTAATATATAAGTTTTTTTTAGTTAATAAGTTTAATATTTTATTCAAAAGTTTTATGAGAAGTAATTATTTTAATAAAATAATTTTTAAAAAGTAATTTATTTTGTTGAACTATTGTGTTGTGTACTAGGTAATTTAATATACATTAATAAATAATTAAACTTAGTATGTTTAAAGTAAAATTGTATGATCAGTATAGGGTGATGTGTGGGGCCCACAACGATTTCATTAACAAGCCATTTCAACGCAGACGCTAAGCTGAAACCCATTGATGTCTTAGCTTTTATATACATTATACATAATAAGTCTTACACAGTCCCAACAATCTATAATATCAATAGACAAAATGTTCGATTTGCTGAAAACACATTTTTCATTATATAAATCAAAATACGAACATCTCTATTGAATTTTAAAGTAATTGTGTTTGCTCTGCAGTGGGGTGAGCCGGTTTAGAAAAGCAGTTTAAATTTGAAAATTGTAAAACATTAGTTTTAATTATTTTATATTAGCCATAGCAACTGTAGTATATTGGCAAGACATTTTTCGGTCAAAACCTGTGTGAATAAAAATTTGTATGTAACAGACATATGAAGAAATATGTTGTTCTGAGAAATCTTTAGTAATGTAGATGCATTAGTGTTATATAGAGATTAAAGCTAAGTATGTAAGATCGTGTATAACTGGTAACTAACATTTAAAATTTTAAAAAACGTTTGACCAAATACGTTTCATTTTATACCTACAAAAAGACATGAGTTCAGTCTGAGGTATTCAATTTTTATTTACCTACCAACTAAAATTTTGATATGATCTTCTCACATCAAAATTACTACGATCTAAGATTACATTTTAGTTTAAATTCTTATATAGAAAACATTGAGTGTGGTATTCAATTTGGATTTACCAACTATAAACTATTGATATAATGATATGAGATACATTTATTACAACTTAAAAGGTACTTACTGTTCTTTCACGTTGGATAATTTATTAATTGATATTATGAAAACAGACCAAAATACCATTTACAAATTTTCAATAATCCGCAACAACACTAGTTATTACCAAAAGGCAAAACGTACAGACACAACAAACATAAGTTGTAGTGCTCTAGTCACGCCGACAGCGTACACGCCTAACCTAACCTTGAGTGGTCAGTCGGTGTCGCCAACCTCGCGAGTTAAAAATCAAAATCAAAAAAATCTTGTGAATTATTCACAAGTATAGATTTATTATATAAAATTATTACAATCACAGATATACAAACTAATTTAACGAGCCTACAAATGCCATAGTTTCGGTGGCGAGTATTACGGTTGCGGAGCCACTGTTGTTCATGCATTAATTCGATATCACGGTTTAAGATAGAATGGTTAAGCGACGAGGCCTGTTATTTCGGCGGAAGAGTTTCTTATCAAAAATATGAAAAACTCACTGCCCCGTGGCGCGATCTACTAAATTACCACGATAATCTTGATATTCTTTATTTATTAAATAATAATAATACTATACTATAATATAATACTATATTATAAATTATAATTATTATTAATTATTAATTATTATTATAATACCTACTTCATAATACTTTATGATTGAAAACCACGGTTTAAGATCATCTATCTTAAACCGTGTTGAAAACGTAGAAGAACTTTACAGTGTATTTTTTTTAACAAATGTCAAATTTATTTTTATTTTGGCATTTAATAGCTTTCCAATCTAATACCATCTGTATGAAGTGTTAACTAATTTTACAAATAAAAATAAAAACCAGTTGTTAAATAAACTGATTTTTTAATTTCAATTTTAGATTCTGAGTGAAACGATGAATGTATTGATTTTACAATGATGTGTGTTTTTATATTTTTTTATTTTTTTTGTGTCTGTGTACACGATAAGTAGTCGAAATAATGCTTCGATTTTCGACTTCAGTATCTTGTTCGATTGGAAAGTGAATATCGTTGGTGCATTGGGGAGGTCAAAATTTAAAATTCACAGTACTTTTCAAAAGCGCCAAGAAAAACAAAAGAAAAATTAAGGAAAAACGGGAATTTTTACGCAAAATCGATTTTTCAGAAAATTGAATTTGGTTTTTGATGTAACTTTAAAACAAATGACCGTAGATACATGAAATTTTCACTGGTTGTTTATATTTGCATTTTCTATACACGATATCATTTTCAAAATATTTTGAACTGTTTAGGGACATTTTCATTTTTCATTTTTTTTTAGTTTTTTTTCTGGAAATATCAATACAATTTTATTTGTTGGTTAAAAAAACTTGAAAATTTAATAGAAGGCTCATAGTATATTGTTTCAAAGGCAGATGAAAATCGCGAATTAACATATACTTTATCTCTTTAAAATTCCGTAAAATTCCGTCTGGAATTATTGCTTTTGGCGCCAACATTTAGTGATAGTTCATGTTGGCACCGGAAGCGCTAGTATCCAGTGAGTAAAAACATTTATTTGATAAGAAACTTTTCCGCCGTAAAGTACCGTGGGATTGTATGGATCGTCGCTTAACCATTCTATCTTAAACCGTGTTCGATATCTACGTCGGTGATAAGATAACATTTAAATAATTACCGAGTGAATTTAAATATTATAATAATTATTATTAATACAAGTAAATAATAAAATTGAGTATTGTAATTTTTATATCCTAAATCTAAATTATTATACTTATAACAGAAAAAAAAAAAAAATGTAAGAATGATAATTTTAACACGTCCTACAAAAAAAAAAAAAAATAATGTATTAAACTTATAACAATGGCCTCATTATTTAAGCAATAATCCACACTGGATTTATGAGCAATGGGCTCAGAACTTAAACATTTTTCAAACATCTTTTATTTTTGGCATATATATAGCCATATAGATAAACATACTTATAAGATAACAATCATGTTTTTTTTATAAAAGTTATAGCTATGCCCTCTTTTTTTATAAAAATTGCATAAGGCTTAAGGGCCTAAATATAATACCTAACTTTTTATCTTAATTTCATATATACCTCATCAGAATTATAAAGAATATTTGTATGTAATTATAACTAGTTATTATTTTCAACATTTAAAAAAAAAAAAAAACTTAATAGGTATATAACTTTATTATATATTTTATAAAACAATATAATATAAATGAAAATAAAAACATACCTTTTTATAAAATAAAATAATAACTTAAAAACAAAATTGTAAAAAAAAGAAGGGTTTTTATGATAAAACCTGTTCAAAAAATTTGAATGTCCTAAAAACCAGCTAGAAAGCAGAATTCAAATTGCAGAGCTCTACGCAAAGATATAGTGTTCTCAATTAGCGTTTACACACTGTATAAATTTGTTTATATCAAATAGCAATATTTAAGGTCATAATGCCTACCAAATCTAATTAAATACATATATATCTATTAGCAACATTTTATCAACAAAATCACAGAAATGTTTGTATTACCTATTATAGTATTACTAGTGTTAGATTATTTTTATTTTTATTTTAGCATTCATATTTACGTAAAATACTTTTAAAACAAAATTTTAACTTAATGGATTATTTTTAAAGATACAGAGCAAAGGTAAGTTAATTTGGATTTCAATTAAACTAGTTTAACTTTAAATTTTTAACTAGTTAATGCCCACTTTTGTTTGTAAGTACCTAAATGGTATTATTTTACAAATATTTTAACGCGTTCGGGAAAAAAGGTTTCGGGTTTTTGGATTTTCGGGCAAAATACCATTCGGGAAAAAGTTCATTCGGGAATTTCGATTCGGGAAAAACGGCGGGTACCGTATAAAATATCAGTGTCAATGACAACTTTCAGTAATAGATAAAGTTTAAGGATTTTAGTAAAAAAAAAATAAGTTTGGAAATATTGTAAATCAATATTTATTCTGACTAATAATTTAATTAATATACATGTATATTGTATAACATTAAAAAAGTGGACAAGTTGGTACCACTCTGCTGTACAGTAGTTGTAGAGTATGTCATTGTAATGGATATGTTATATTTGAATTTAATGATAAATCATTGGATATGAATAACAATTTTGAGTGGAGACGGTACCTAAGCCTAGCTCAGTAGGTATAGAGCCGAAAACATATGGCTACTAGTAAATACCCCATAACTTTTGTAGGTAGTGGGTGGGTAGGTAAGTGACTGCTTAGTGCTTTAAGGTCTTGTTAAATTTGATAAATTACTACTAAATATACAATTTTGTAAAAATTATATATTCTAATGCTCATAAAAATATATTGTTACTTATCGCTAAACTTAATTGTTTTGTTATAAGTAGAACATTTTGTGGGAACCTTTTATTAAAATTGCTTATCTTGGCTAAGAAAAGAAAACATTTTTTGAATTGATAGTTGAAAAATAGTTTACAAAATTTGAAAAATTATCGTGGCTTTAAATAGATAAAAAGCGTTGAAATAGTATGAAAATGACACCATGTATGGAAAATCCGGATATAAATGTATGGTAAAAATTTAATGAGTCTACTGTCTACAGTTATTTACACGCTTACATTTTAAGTAAATATCTTCAATATGGATTAATTATTATAGTTTATAAGTTTATAACAAAAGATAAGATAAGATAAGACCATTATGGTTTTTTTTTGCATACATTGTTTATAGTAGTAATTTATTTGAAATCCTGCCATACACAAACTTCCACAACATTTGATAATATTCTGATATTTTGTTTCTCAGTACTATATTGTGTAGCAGCAATATCCGTGTGATGGTTGGAGTCAGGGGCGTATTTATGGGGAGGCTGGGTGGGCTGCAGCCCCCCCCTGAAATTTCAAGAAAATCCAAAAAATATGAATGTCAATAAAACTTTATTTGTTGGGTAAAAAAGCTTGAAAATTTAATACAAGGCTCCTGCTATATTGTTACAATAGCAGTTGAAAAATATTAAAAATCCTTAGTCATAGTTTTTTTATAAGTATTTAAAGTTCGAATCTTGACAAAATACGGAAAAAAACACAAAAATTAAAATTTTGCTGAATGTTTTCATTTTTTATACACCAAAAAAATTTTAAAATATTTTGCCTCTTTTTGAGCTATTTACGGACATTGACAGTTTTCATTTTTCTTAGTTTTTTTCCTATAAATATCAATAAAAATTTTTTTGTTGGGTAAAAAGCGTGAAAATTTAACGCAAGGCTCCTGATATATTGTAACAATATTAGTTGAAAAATATTAAAAATACATAGGCACAATTTTTTCTTATAATCATTTAAAGTTCGAATTTTGACAAAATTTATAAAATTTAAAATATAATAAATATTTTGTAATTAAAAATTTATAAAATGTTCAACTTTCATAGTTAAGGATTAAAAATTTAAAACAATGGTCCACGTAAATAGGTAAATATATAAATTACTTTATTCACAATTATATCATCAAATATACTTAGTAATATCATAGGCTGACTGACCGTTTTCGCTTAGAATCGTTTTTCTTATACAATGATATTATATCATTGAATTCAAATTGTACACCATCCATTACAGTGACCCACTTGTTACCTACTGTACAGCAGAGCGACATCCACTTACCCAATTTTTGTTTAATGTGTGACTATGTTGATCATTTTGTTCAGCCCCTCCCGAAATAAAATCCTGGATACGCGCCTGGTTGGAGTAGGTAAAACTGTCCGCGAGCGTTGTATGATAATGCCCCGGCGGCAGTGTAATTAGGTCCCGGGGTGGTGTAAACACAGCGGCGGCGATAAATGAGCGACCGTTCACGACGTTTCCGTAACGGCGTAGTCGCGGTAGGACAGGCGGGTACCGCGATGGTTAGTGATAACGTAAATACCGTGATAGAGCGGGTTGATACCGCGATGGTTAATACCGATGGCGGCGGAACGAGTAGGTACCGCGAAGTTTGACGCGGCGACAGCAATGCCCGGTTGAACGAAGTATGATGGGTCGGCTTGTTCAATACCGTATCACCGCAATACGCAGCACCAAGAGCCCTGTATGACCTTCTACGACTATCGAGTCAGTCAGTGGCTTGTTCGATTCGGTGTATCCCGCGTATCACTAATCACACCAATATTATGGAGAGGGGTGTACTCGACAGCATGATACAAAGGTCGCTGATTTCGCTGTGGAATCCACTTGGCAGGGAAGTTAAGTCAACTAGTGAGCACGAATAATAACGAGGCATAAGATTTATTCGAACCGAGAATCGGTGGGTCGGTGGCTTGGCGTTTCTGCATATTATTCATGCTTGCATCCATAGGCGTGCGCAGACCTGGATTTCGGGGGGTTCCTAGTTTCCTACAATATTTTTGGGCCCTTTCCTTAACTTGGGCCCTCTCTTAACAAGACATGTACATTGTACATAATACATATTTTAGTAAATTATATTGTACAAATAAATATTACTTACTTAGTTACATGTTTATTTAACATTCTAATACAACAGTTATAGATTTATAATAATATGCGTCTATTACTTAAATTATTAAACTCATTAATAAGTAATAACTAAATCTACTTCAACATTAGAGGCCATTTCTTGTTCCGTAAAAAGTAAAATTAATGATTCCAAACAGTATTGGGTCATGATACTTCTGAATTTACTTTTCACAGTATTTAATTTCAAATATAACTACCTGTTCATATGAACAACTTGTACAATGCTAAACATCAAATAAATATTAAATATTTTAGGGCCCCAATTAAATGTCGGGGGGTGCCCAGGCACACCCGGAACACCCCGTGCGCACGCCTATGCTTGCATCTGCTGCTCGGTATGACGATTTCTGGGTGTCGGTTCGTTATGGTTTTTCCTGAGTTCTATTGTGTTTATGGCTATGCTCGTTATTTGAGGGACAGCTTATTTATGTATTGGTTATCTTGATTTACATCGACTGAGCTCTCGGTGGAAACTTTTGTGTCAGTACCGAGAGCTTGGATCCTGCACGCGATCTGTGTTGCGTTGGTGCAAGTCGGTTCTGTTCGTCTTCATGAGCTCGTATCGATTTTACGTGGCGTTTGTGTTCTTCAGTAGATGGCGTGAACGGTTTCATAATGACATATTATTATCGTATGATCATTCTGTCTCGTTACCCGGTATACATTTAATTAAGAGGACGTGTCACGGAAAAAAATCACTCGAAAAATTCCTTTAAAAACATGTTTGCGCGTTCCAATTACATGGGTTACTGAGTGGTTTTATCATAAAAACACCTATGACCAAAACTTTGAAATTTTCATTTCTAAGTCCTAAAACTAATTTTTGAAATATTAAAAAAAAAGTGTATTATTAATCATGATATATTTCGTGATGTTTTAAAGATATCGAAAATCTGGCTCTCTACGGAACCAGATAAAAACCTCCCCTACAATTTTGTTCATAGGTGTTTTTACAATTAAATCACTCAGTAACCCATATTATTGGAACGTTGAAGGTATTTTTTATAAGAAAACTGCAGAAAATTACATTCGTCAAGTGCTGCGCCCGTAAGTAGGTGTTCATACTAGGTGATCACCACCCCGTGTGCGTTAACGACAGTACTGCACCAAGATCAAAATAGGTTTTCTATCGCAGCCTAGGGCCCGTGCATAGTTCATAAATAACCAGATAAGAAAATGATTATAATATTTGTGACAAATATTATTTAATTTGGTTCGATTTTATATTTTGTATTCGTATCAGAATTGTTTACAAATAAAAACTTTACTTTACTTTACAAGTGGTTTACAATAAAAATACCTACTATACAAATTGTAGAGGAGAACTTTTTTAACAATCGTTAGGAATCCGATTTTTGATATCGTATTCTAATTGTCCGATATCACATGGTAAATTAACACCGTTTTGAACTATTTGTCGACTAATTATTTAACTAATTAATAGAAGTATCGAAAATCGGGCTTACTACGATTGTTAAAAAAATTCTCCTCTACAATTTTTGTAATACCTAGGTATTTATACTGTAAAACGCTTCAATAAACCGTATTACTGGAATTAGGAAACCGTGTTTTTATGCCATGTTTTGTTCAATAGTGGACCCTCTTCGTATCCGAATTTTATACAAATAAAAACTATAAAACTATACTTTTGTTTTTCAAGTAATACAGCTAATTGAAGCGGTTTACAACAAAACTATCTATTATAAACATTTTTTGAGGAGAATTTTTTTAATAATCGTAAGAAATCTGGCTTTTTATATCGTATTCCAATCATCCAAAATCGCATGGTAAATTAACATTTTTTTTTATCGATTAATTATTTAACTAATTAATAAAAATATAAAAATCGGGCTTCTTACGATTTTTGAAAAAGTTCTTCTCTATAACTTTTGTTATGGGTAGTTTTGATGTAAACCATTTTAATAAGCCGCATTACTTAAATTATCGAACTATTTTGTATGATGAAAAAAAAGAAACACTCAAAAAACCATTTATAACAGAAATCATTCAATGTAGACAATCTGAGCCACAACCTAAGGTAAGTGGTACATATAAATTGCATATAATGAACCAAATAAAATTACAGATGGAATTGAGTGGGTATATATATAATGTTCATCAACAATTGTAGAGAGAATAATAACTGCAATTCGCATTCTACTTCAACTTTAGCACCTGAAGTACAATATATATGACTGGAGATAGTAAAAATTTGTAAGTTTAAAAAAAATAGTCTTAGTATTTACAAAAATAGAAACTAATTAAAACAATTTTAAACAGTATAATACTATATAAGTAATACTATTATACTAAATTATATTATATAATACTGTTATTAAAATAACTAATATTATCAAATTTTAATAATTCACAAGTAAACAAATTTCTGACCACAGCATTTTGGCGCCCCTAAAATACTGGCACCCGGGGCAGTTGTACCCAGCCCCCCCTAAATGCGGCCCTGACTGCAACTAATGTTGGAACCCACATTCAACTAATAGCAAGCCGAGAGTACAGTGTACACCAAGTTTGAACATGGTTTCTTAACACATAATAATCTACTTATGTATTTATATTTAAATAATAAGTATTTACAATGTGAGCACGTACGGACAGCAAGACGATCGTTTTGAAAGTGACAATAAATAAATGTGTGATTATACGGTAGTGATAAAAACATTTCTAGTGCTCATAACTTGTGTATCTACGTAGGTATATTTAACGTCGACAGTAAGTCTATAATCTATATTATTGATTCATGGTTGGTCTAAATTTCGTGTATATACAGAACGAATGAAAATCGTATATTTTTCTTTTACGATGGGTTAGAACTTCGAACTACCTACTATATTCGTGGAATGATGTATCTACCTGTATCTACCTTACGTTGTGTATTTACAGATAGTAATTATTTACATATGTTTAACATCGACATTCGACAATACAATAAAAACCAGTGGCGGTTTTGGGGGTGAGGCAAGTGAGGCGCCGCCTAACCTACAATTTTAAGTAAAAAATACTATTAAAGTAGGTATAATTTTTGGCCCACCGATAGCATATAGGTACATATTTCGATAATAATTTTTAACGTTTTTATGATTTTATTTGAGAAAAAAATCTTCTTTGCCAAGTTTAACAAAATTAATTATCATTTATTATATAGTAAATGGTAAATCATATTATCATTAAGTATTTATTACCAAAAATAGTGATAAACCGATAAGAAATGTATGAAATAATTATTACGTAAACAAACGCTGGTGTTTCAACCGGCGGCAATGTTCCGATGACGTCAGAAGGCACCGTTCAACTCCGCCTCAGATTATGTACTATTGTGTACATGAATTACACACACAAGCGTATGTACGCGAATGCACGCGACAATTTAATAACTAGAGTTGCGCATGCGCAATGATCATTGCGAGGCTCGACTAACATCGCCTTATGTACTAAAAATAGACTCGGTCAGTGCCGCAAAAACCGGGTGTGCAGAGCGTGCCGCGCACACGGGCCCCAAGGTTTACATACATTTGGGGGGCCCCGGGGCCGGGCCCAACCTGGAGCAAACACATAAATTGTCTAAAAACGCAAAATTAATTACTCACAATAATTTTTTTTTTAAGTTTAAACATTAATGTAGTTGTATGTATACTAATATTTGATAAGTAGGTACCTATGTTAAAATAGGATGGTAGGTTTTTGACGTTTTTGTATATTATATGATCAATGGTACTATCAATTTTTCCATAACATCTATTTTTATCGCGTCTATGCGACTATGCCTCTATGGGTCGTTGTTTGTCGAATTGTCGGAAGAACAACTGGCTGATAGTCGAAAATGACGACGGTTGACGAGTGACGACGCGCCATAATATAAGTACCGTCAATCGAGGTGACTTGGAACTTTGAGGTGAAATGAAACACCCCGGTTTTTTTTTAAACATATCAGGTTATCTATGAAACAAAATGATATAATTTAAATCGGGTCTAGGTAAATTGAGTCCGAGATAAGTTTGGTACATTTTGAAAGCGGTAAATTGAGTCCCGGGAAAAAACAGGTAGTAGGTAAGTTGAGTCCCGGGAAAAAAATGATAATAGGTAAGTTGAGTCCCGGGAAAAAATGGTAGTAAGTAAATATTATTTATATAGGGATATAATATTTAGATTTATATAGATCAAAAATATTACAAATACAAATTAATAAATAAAAGTCATTATTATTATATATTACATTATATTATTGTACACTCAATTTATTTACAAATTAACGATACACTGTTTTTACCAAGTACATAATATATATATAATAATAATGATAATTTTTAACGAACGATATTAATTTTTTTTAATAAATTTGTAAATAAATTGAGTGTATAATAATATAATGTAATGTATAATAATAATGACATTTATTTTTTATTTTTTTGGTTAATTTGTATTTGTAATATTATTAATCTATATAAATCTAAATATTATATCCTTATATAAATAATATTTACTTACTACCATTTTTTTCCCGGGACTCAACTTACCTACTACCTGTTTTTCCCGGGGACTCAACTTACCTACTACCTGTTTTTCCCCGGGACTCAATTTACCGAGTTAGGGTCATTTGGGACTCAATTTACCAAGCCCGTTTAAATCTGCCTGCATTTAAATTAAATTTACAATATTTGTGATAATAAATGTTATCATCAACCATGTGGTTGGTCTTATCATTACCACCGAAAAAAATAACCAAACATTTCTTATGATAACAACGATTTTATCATTGCTCTCAAAAGTGCTTCAAATGTTGGTGATTGAAGTCAAATTTAAAGATTTGTATATTTTTTATACATTAAAGGACACTTCAAAAGCAGACTTTTGTAGTTAAAAGTCCTTAAACATTTTTTTCTAATTTTATAACTTAAGTTTTATTTTACAGAAGAAAATTGAGGGTGACTTGGAACACCAAAAATGCCAAACAAATACGAGCGTATACCGGGTAGCCGGACATATATAAATGACAGTGACGAAACACTTTAACAGGCCCTCGATGATATTTAAAATGTATTTGAGTTTATTTTGAAGAACTATTTAGTTATGTTTTTCTATTTAGAAAGAATTTTTATTTTGTTTTTATCATGTTATTGATATTTTATTATTTAAATATTGAGTTTACTGTTAAAAAAAGGTAAAGTTAACCTGTTTCTTTTTAATATTTATTTAACATGTTCTTGTGTTAATTTTTAAAATAAAAATTTTGTTCCAAGTCACCTCTAACGTTCTTGAATTGAATTTCACATTAAATTTTCATAGCTGTTCCAAGTCACCCAAAAATTGAGGTGACTTGGAACACGTACTTTTTACTTTTTTTTAAGCCCAGTTTTGGTCAAAAAACTAAATGAAAGGTCTTATCCTATTCATGAGACGTATGCAAACATTTATGTATTTTTTGTAGTCCAGTGCGATTTTTTTTAAGCTCAGAATAACAAGAAATATGTCAAAATCGTTCCAAGTCACCTCGATTGACGGTAATGTTATTAGTGTTTATTTATAAACTATTAAAATGTCAATATGATACGACTGATACGACGACCACGACCACGACCACGACTGTTCGAGTTGATGGTTTTGGTATAAATATAAAATATATTTTGTAATTTTAATGATGAATATTGACGATACCTACTTTTTAATTATTATGTTCTTAGCACTGAGCTTAATATTGACTTAGGTACTAGTAAAGTAGTAACTAACGACTGCTCGGAGTATCATCATTTATCAGTTAATTGTTTAGTGTTTAATTGTTTAAGGTTAAGTAAATAAATTAACTTTTAATTAAGTCAACTTATGATTTTATTGAAAAGTACCGTGACGATATTAGTAGTGACTTCACGCGTCAAATAGTCAGTCTTCAAGATTTTTTTCTTTCAAAGGATAATACCACTAATAACAGTGACATTAAAAAGATGACAATAAAAGATCTATCATTATTTATATTAAAAGAAAATCTATCAACTATTTTTCCTGATGTATTTACGGCTACAATGACATTCATAACTATGCCAGTCACTTCTGCTTCTGCTGAAAGGTCTTTTTCAAAACTAAAACTCATAAAGAACTACCTACGTAGTACCATTTCACAAGATAGATTATCAAGCTTGGCTTTACTTAATATTGAAAGGCTGCAAACTTCTGAAATAGATGTAGACAATATAATAATAAATATTTTTGCAAACACAAAAGCCAGAAAAATGAATTTTTTACATTAAAAATTTGAATATTTTGTTTAAAAAAAATTGTGTAGTTTTAAATTTTGGGTTTATTAAAACCTTATAATAAAAAGTCATTTAAAAATTTAGGCAAGGCTGTTAATTTTTATACTTCCTATAATAAGAGCAATAAGATATTTATTTAAACAATCAGTTATTTATTTTAGCTTATTCTATACCATTAATAATTCTTATTGTTCTCTTTCAAACAGATTGAATAAAATGTAGGAACCAAAAAAAATATATTCATGTTAGTATACATAAAACCTAAAAATTTTGGCACTTATAGATTGTAATACTTACAATAAAAATTAATTTAGGAAGGGGCCCAAAAAAAATATCGCACACGGGCCCCTTACTATGTAGTTGCGGCACTGGACTCGGTATACAGGAATATATAGTCAGCCGTCATTTCAACGTAAAAACACATTATCACTTATCAGTAAAGATGTTATTGTTACAATCGAGACTCGGGACAGTCCAATACTCCTAATTAACCGTTGTCCGTTGTAATATCTATTGATAATAATTTTATATTTGTCATTAGTCATTTCTGTCTTGACGTCTTGTACGAATAGTCGCTTTTGTAGTTGTGTCTTACACTTTTTCGGTGGTTCTGGTTCGTCTTAACGTCTACGTTAAAATAACGCTGCAGTTTTTTTGTAATAAACAATATTAAATTAATTACTGTTGGAGTTATGACGTATCCAGTGACAGACGTGGTAGTTATGTTGTTGGAGAATGGAGACCCCGTTTCGACGATGGCATTCTGATAATAAAAATGATTTGCTAAAAGTGGGTAAGCCTATTCCGATTTTGTAAGCTTTGCCGCTTTGGCTCCTGACAAGAATCTAAGTAAGGTATTCTGTAGGTCATTTAATCCAAATTTATATCAACAACACTCTTGGTTATGTGGGAGTCATTATATACAAAAAATGTTTTGTTGGCCTACTCAAAAGGTCCTTTTCAGAACTACCAAATTTTAAAATGCTCTGTTTATTACCTATCTATCACTTACTATATTATTTACTATACGAAACAAGTATATTATTAGCATTCATACAATTATAATTATTTTTATGTTTTTAAATTACATTTATTGTGAATTCTAATTTTGTATGGGGGGGGGGGGGGGGGATACATAGGTTGCCTCACCGAAAAAATACTACCAGAACCGCCACTGATAAAAACATTCAGTATAACGCAGTATAATACTCCTTTATACTTTGACTTTCGGGGTACTGCCGTTATCGCGCGCGGGGTGATGGTATATGAACATCTAGTAATGAACGCTGCCGCTGTATATGGGCGCAGCACATGACGAGCGTATTTTTTTAACCGAAAAACATGGTTTCGTAATTCAAGTAATACAGCGTTGTGATGCGTTTTACAGTATAAATACCTATTACAAAAATTGTAGAGGAGAATTTTTTCTATGTTTTGTTGGAAACCGATTTCTGAAAATAGTATTAACAAGCGAGCATTACGACATAGAAAAAAGACCATTTTGTAAATACTGATTTGCTTATATTTTAGATAATTAATCACAATATCAAATATCTGATTCCAACAAAACAAAGCAAAAACTACCACCTTTCAAAAAATGTATTACTTATGAGTCTACGACTATTATTGATTTCGTAGCATTTGAAATACAAACGCACTATCTTCAATACAAAACGACTGGTGTTGCTGCACCCTCTTAATTTCTATAATTGCGTCTTTGTCAATTATAGTCCATCGGGACATTTAATTACAATTTTGTTGTGTTTATTTTTGGTTTGTAGATCTTGAAGCATTATTCTCAGTTCTAAATTGAAAAATGTCAAATTTATCAAATACAGCAATTAATATTAAATCGTGTTATTAAATTTATTTAAAATTAAAATATCTTTTATCATTGAATACATTTTAAATAAGACTGGGTCGATCATAATTCATAATAAATATTTACAATTAATGTTCGGTACAGCTGGTATAGTAAAATTCAAAATATATAGACAAGGTCTGATGCGGCTGCTCTCTATTTTTTAATTATTTAAATTATTAAAAATTTATTTGTTGTCGATTTATAAACATAATAGGTATGCATTAATATGCGTAAAATGTTAAAATATGCAAAATCAGATAAATGTAGTAAAATATTCAAAAATGTGCAACATACCTACCTTAAATTTTGTATTTCGATTGTATTTATTATGAAACTATAAATTTGTATCGAATCTTATTTTGAATATGCAGCTTCCTAAGAACTATGAAAATGCATACATTTCCTAGCCCTAAGTCAATTACTAACCGGATTGACAACTTACAATTTGTTAGAACAATTTTAACCCCACCAACTACATTTAGGTTGTCATTCCTAATAGTCTGAATAAAGTTGGAAGGCAATTTGTATTTGTTAGGCGTACCTACTTAGTAATTATAGTTTTTTTTTCTCGAGGGAACTTTAAGTACCTACTATATGGATATATGGACTATGGTGCATTTATTTCGTGAGGGAACTTACGTATCACCCAAGTGTGATTCTTGCTTAGAGTCATATCTCGTGTGGGAACTTACGTCGCACGCATATTATATTATTATGTATTACTGTGTTATAATATTTAAATATTTAATAGTATATTAATGCATGCCATTTGTTGTTGTCAATAATCGATTCAACGCTTCAACCTATTATAGGTACCGTATAAATAATTGAAAAACCAATGACGAATAGCAATATAAATATATACAATATAAAGTATAAATTATTAAAAGATACCTACCTACTTAGAAACAAGGACAGATAACCGTATTTCTTCGGTAGCACCTACACCTATGCAATGAATAATGATTTATAATATTATTGATAGATGCATTTGTGTTTGGGTTTAAAAAGTGTGTACTTAGTAGTTACTATAATATATTATACTCAGGTACTTATATAATTATTATTTATTAGTTAGTTTCATTAGGCATAGAGGACAGAGGTACACACAATATTATATAGGTAGGTACAGACTTACAGTCTTATTGCAAAGAATACTTTTATTTTGTAATTGAAATACGTACCTATTCAAATAAATGAGAATTAAAATATTTCGAATACATTTTAGAGTATTCGAATACTATTTGAATAAATTGTTTCCCCCCTCTAATATTTGTAAGTTTTGGAATGGTTGAAAATTAAAGTGGGTCAATCATATTTCATTAAAAGAGAAAAACTATTGTTTATAACTTAATGGGCTCGATTTTTAAAAAAAAAATTTGTTTTGTCACAAAATATATAAACTATTTTTTGAGTAGGTACAAAAAAAGTATTTTTAAATGAACAAAAAATTATTCCGAGTTAATGCTTTTAAAAAGTATTTAAAATAGTATTCGAATAAAAAAGAAGTATTTGAATACTTTTATTCTAAAACTTTACAAGGTTGATTAAATATTTATATTTAGTAATTGGCTAATAGTATAGTGTGTTTTATTGTTTAGTTAACAACATAATAATACACTAAGATGACGCGAATTCAAAACCGCAGTCAGTCATTGTGACAATAAATTACAAATTTCATTTTTTTAAAACGTTTTTAACATTAACACTTACCAACTGGATTACAGAAATCGCCGATAAAAGTGCAACTCAAAATATCTATATAGGTAACCAACCCAACCCTATACGAACAAACCAAAAATTGGACAAGACGACATAAATTGAAGCGCAATGAGCCGGTCGAATTCCAGGTCCACGACGAGAGACGGAATGACGTCGTCGGCGGAAGCGAAAAGCGGCGGCAAGTCGTCGTCGGAAGCGAAAAGCTATGGCAGGTCGTCGATGGACGCGAAAAGCGGAAGCAATCCGTCGACCGACTCGAAAAGCGGCAAGCCGTCGAAGGTGTGCAGCGAACCGTTGATGTTCGGCAAGCGGCCGCCGGTGGACTACAGCTCCGTGACCGACGATCGGCACGCGGTGGACGCGAAGCCGAAGTGCGCGCAGCCGCCCGGGTGCCTGCCCAACGGGTGCATCAAGACGGAACAGCATTTCGCGTGCGACCGGCAGCTAGTGAAAACGCTGGCGCAGTACATGTCGCCGGAAGAGCGGAGGAAAGTGCTCATGTGGCTGGAGGCGCTCGGCGAGATGACGCTGGACGACGACGAGCTGTCCGACCGGTCCATGTACGTCACGTGCCTGATGTTGCTGCTCCAGACCGGTCAGCTGGTGCCGCCGTTCACGAGGGTGCCTCCGCCGCGCCCGCTCAAGACGCTCCGGGACGTGATCGACAAGCGGCTGTTCAAGAAGGTCCAGATCGAGTGCCGGAAGCGCAGGCTGTACGAGCGCGTGCAATACGAACACCCGGACCGCAGCGTCGCGCAAAAGCCGTCCGACTTTTACGGGCATATGCCGACGCCCAAAGAGGGCATATTCTGTTACGGGGCTGCTTTTAGCACACTGGACTGACTATTAATTTAGATAACATATTATGACGCAACTGGTATACAATATAGTAAGAAAGTAAACACGATTAGAAAAAAATTTTTTTTAATTTTCTATAATATTGTCTTAAATTGTTTACTGTCGTGATAGGTATTAGTATAAACTATAGGTGTTCAGTTCGAGTTTGAAAGTCAAATTAAGTTTGAAATTCTATAATTAATACGAACTTGTATATGTTCGGAAGCCTTCAAAATATTTTAAACTCCAAAAATATTCCCAAGACCTGGTGTTTAGTAATATAATTTTGTCTATTTGTCTATATACCTACCAATATTCTATACTAGTTTATTGTGGACAGTCGGATGACGATTTTAGTTATTTTGTTGTAATTTTATAATATTAATTCGACTTACCGGCTACCGTATTAATAATAACTAATAAGTAATAATAATATAAAATAATATAATATAAAATATCCACAATGACAAACCGTCACCGCTCAGTATTGTTTTTCGTATACAAAGATATAATATTATTGAATTCAAATTTAATACCATCCATTTTACAGTGACCCACTCAGAGCCGGCGTTGGGTTTTGCCAGGACCTTGGCGTAATTCATTCCACGAGGCCTTAAATTTATGGCAAATTTAACACTCCCACTCACCACCAAAGAAGACATAAACTAAGAGATACATTTTCATAATTATTTACTTGAATATACAGTTAATGATTATATTTTATACATTATACACCTATAATAATATTAATATAATTTTTAATATCCTAATAATTTATTAAGAAAAGTATTTATTGTTATAATAAAATTGAGTTTTACCTACTTAATAAATATTTAGGTAGGTATTTAAAAGAAAAATATTTTAATCATACAAAATTAAATAAACTAAAATACAAAAATAATAAGTCAATACGACGTGTTAAAAATAGTATGTTTTTAATTATTACTTCAACAAAATAAAACAAAATACTCATTACATAAAATCCTATACTTAAAAATTACTTAATTTTTCTAAACTTTTTAGCCTTGAATTCATAAATTACTTTTTCATAATTAAAATTTTCGGACTCTCCATTTTTTATACCTAGCTAATATATGAACCCGTTGTGTCGTTTATATTTTTCAATCGACAAGAAGACAACCCATTCACCAGTATTGTATAGATAATAAAATTATGGTCAAAAATGAAAATCGTGTGGTCAAATAAAATTAATTTTGTCAATCTATAAATAAGTTATAAAAAATGACTGAACGCATTAAACTGGTATTCCACGATTTTTAATTAAAATTATAATCGTGCTCACCTAGTAGAATTTCTTCGCTCAGTATTCATTTATAAGTAAATATTCATATTTGCATCTAACTAGGTATTCCATAATAATTAACGGCGTGGAATAAGTTGCTATATTTTTGTACAACAGTATCTGTGTACTATAAAATCAATAACGCAGCATAAAATACAAATACCCAAACATTTTTAAACATGTAAGGCTCGAGGCACTAGGCGTGGGCCCAATCACTTAAATAATACCTTATCAGTTAAAATCCTCTTTATAAAGAATCGATTTTTTTTATATTGAAGCCTTAAGGTGACTAACAACCTGCAGTAAGGTTTTCCTTTTATTTTAATCTTCAATAAAATTTAAGGCGATCGAAAGAAATCAACGTCTTAGAATTTTAGGATTCTAGAAAATGTCTCTTTAAACATTTTATTATTACTACTATATTTCATTCATATTTAGATTTAAGTACCTATTCAAAACTGTAAATATAATTGTACCTATTTTACTTAGATCTATGTTTCGGTTTTACGTTTTATTAAAAAAAAAACTATATGTTATTGATGTTACATATTATACTTACATTATAATCGTCGATAAGTATACCCACCACCGAAATGTTACTTAAAATATCATTAGAGATGGCATCATATCTCATAAATTTCCAGTTTTCCTTAATTTTTATGTAGTTTTTCCCTGCGAATATGAAAACTATTGGAAATTTTTTGACCTCCCGAATGCACAAACTAGATCAACTTTCCCATCAAACAAGATACTGTTGAAGAAAATCGAAGCAGTTTTACTGCCCCAAACGGTGGTGAGACAAAAAAAAAAAATCACCAATCATTGTAAAATCTTTTTCATTCTAAAATTAAGGTTACTGTACAAAAAAAAAAACAAATAATCAATAGTAATAGTTAAATATTTAACAAAATATGTCAAAATTCAGTAATTGTACAATTGATAGTACAAAAACTTCTAACATAGCAAACAAAGTTGTTAAATTTACTACTATAATATAATGAAAATCTATTTTATTAATATTCAATGTTGATTTATCAGAACAAAATATTTCCATAAACTTTTATTTTATTATTTACCTAAGTCATCATATTCAGTGATTCATATGAAGAAGTAATAATAAGATTACTTAATCTAGACAAACTAACAGCTTGTCTACCAAAAATCTAAATTGTAATATTTAGTATTAAATTTCTTGGTGTCAATAGAAAAAAAGGTGGGTAAGTGGATGTCGCTCTGCTGTACTGTAGGTTACAAGTGGGTCACTGTATAATGGATGGTATTAAATTTGAATTCAATGATACAATATCATTGTATAAGAAAAACGATTCTGAGCGAAGACGGTATGTCAGTCCAGGTTTAAGACAAATTATATACATATCTATGGTATTAAAAAAAAAAATTGACCTATAATAAATTCCAAATTAATCATATCACATTATCACAATATCCATTAGGTACTTATAACACATTAAACATCAACATCAATAACAAACCCTGATACTATCATTGATATATAATAGTACACTTTAGAAGTTTCAAGTAGGTACCCACGAATAATATTATATAATCACAACAAAATAACTAGGTTTTTTAATATGTAATTTCGTCCAAATTTGAACATAAAATGACTATAAAAATAAACTGTGATTGTATATTTTTTAGATTTTTTGGTAAGAGAATTAACTACTTACGTGGAATCTTGTTATGAATTTTCAATCCTTAGCTATAAAAACTAAACATTTTATAATTTATTAATTACGATGATTAATAATTTTCGAGATTTTGAAAAATTCTGTAAAAATGCGATGTTTAAATGCTTATAAAAAAAATTGTGCCTATGTATTTTTAATATTTTTCAACTGATATTGTAACAATATATCAGGAGCCTTGTATTAAATTTTTACACTTTTGGCCCAACAGATAAAACTTTATTAATATTCATAGAAAAAAAAAATAAAAAAAATGAAAAATGAAAATATCCGTAAATAGCTCAAAAAGAGTCAAAATATTTTCAAAATTGTATGGTGTATAGGAAATGCTAATATAAACATTCAGTGAAATTTCCATGTATCTATATTTATTCGTTTATGAATAACAACAAAATAAGGAAATCGCTACATGAGAAATCGAGTGAACATCCAATGTTGTAAAAATTTGAATTTCAAACGCTCATAAAAATTTAATTTGATTGTCCGGTAGAGATTTTTTTATTGATAAAGGTAGACAAACTTATGAGTAATCTTGTATTACATTTTCAAATCTTAGATTTAAAAAGAAAAATTTTTGCGAATTCTTAATTCAAAATAATTTGCTACCTAATTTTCTTGATTTTTCCATATTTTGTCAATTTTTGGACTTTAAATGCTTATAACAAAAAACTATGACCAAGGATTTTTAATATTTTTCAAATGCCATTGTAACAATATAGTAGGGTATTAAGTTTTCAAGCTTTTTTGAGCAACAAATAAAATTTTATTGGTATTTTTAGAAAAAAAAAACTAAAATAATTGAAAACTGAAAGTGTCCGTAAACAGCTCAAAAAGAGTCAAAATATTAAATTGATTGTATTTGGCACTGTATTGTTTGTATTTAATTGTAATAAAATAGAAAAAAACAGAAATATGCAATTAAAATAGTAAACTAACTGCTTAAAATGAAAGAGAATGAGTTAATTGTCGAAATATATAACCAAAATTTCATAGATTAAATGGTCTTGGTCATGAAACAAACTCTGTGCCCAATAAGAATATCATACCATCAACCAGAATCATTATGCACGCATACAAATCTGCGCTCTAAACATGATAAAATGTAAATGAATAACTGTGAAACTTAAGTTAAAAAGTTGCAACATGTTATGTAAATACGTAGACATAAAAACCAAAATGTTTTAATTGTTTTATACGGTTACAGTGTTATAAGTTTATAACTTATATTATATTATAATTTATTTATTCTTACTTAGGTACTAAGAATTTCTTATTTAGTTTGTACAAATAACTACTGCAAGTATAACATTAAATTAGTCATATATTTCTAAATTTTACATTACAATTCAACTATAAATACGATAAATATGAAAAGTATGACAGTATAATTTATTTAGAATTAAAAAACATTACTTTTTTATAATAAAATTAAAAAATAAAGTTATCTTATAATGATAATTAATAAGTCATTGACAAATAATTTTCTTCACAAATACAATTCAGAGTGCAACTGAAGGTAATCGGTGTTGGCTTAGTTTTCTTGTAAAGAAGTTTGTCTTTCCTTTTTGAGCAGTGAGTTTCATGTGTGGGAACGGGCTTGACGACCAGTAAGCCTATAATTTACATATTTAATTTAATTTTATAATTAATATTACTATGATCAATAAATGTACGTACTGTAGGGAACATTGTTACTTTTAACAGCCTACCGGCAACATCTTCAACATAAATCTTTTCACAGCTCATGCCAACCATTCCGACAGGTGAAGTGTTTGTCAAAAAACAATGTACAATAGTTACGATTTCACATATGATATATGTGATATAAGCTGGAGGTGGCTCTTATAAGTTCAAAGAATTTTTGAAATAAATAAAAAGCCAATCAGATTTTCCTATCTAAATTGCTTACACCATACACCATTAAGCTAATATAAACTTTTATTAATATACAATATAAATAACTGCACTCTAGAAATCTATATCAATAAAATACAATGTTAGTATGTGTGTGTAAGTAATCCACTCATGGTTTTGATATTTGGTACATAAGTAATTATATACTTCAAAATGTATCATTTTAAAGAGGGGCTCACACATTGATTGTTGACATAAGATTATTAAATATTTTTTTGTTTATATGGAGTTGTTAATTTGCTATAGAAAATAAAATAGTTGTTATAATTGGATGTAATTAATTTAGACATATATTTTATACTTGGTCAAAAACACATAAAAAGTGTGTTAAAATATGTGAAGCTTACATTTAATGGAGATTAAGACAAGGTAAATCCACTGGTATTATTAAATTTGAACTGATTATAATTTATTATCATCATATTTTATTTTAATTTTAAAACTGAGTGTAATATTAGCATGTTTACATGTAGTTTGAATTGTATGAACTTATAATTTATTTTATAATTTAAAACAGACTGGAGATATTCATTATTAAAATTATTTTAAAATTTTATTAAGATACTGACTAATTATCAGTAAGATTAAAACTTAAATTATGTTAAATGTTACATGTGACAGTTAAAAAAAAAAGAATGGAAAAACAACTAACAAAATACAATAACCGAGATTTAAAAAATTTAAAAAAACATATTAAGAATTACAACTTTTATATCTAAAAGATTGAAATGATAAATTATTACTTTTTTAATATAAATTTATAAATAAGTAAATTTTACTCTTCAAAAAAGTTAACCTATATAATGAAATCTTTAATTAAGCTACATTATCATAAGAAAAGAAATTATGAGATTATTGAAATAGTTTGTAGACACCCCATGGGTATATGTGATAATTGTAAAATAGAAATAACAAAAAACTTTTAAACATATTAATAAAAACCAAGTTATATGAACAATTACAACAATAACTTAAAAGTTCACAAAACTAATTCCAAAAATAATAAACTTAAGAAAATAAAAAATGTATAGACATAGCTTACCAACTAATAAATATATGTTGTATCATAGCTTGTGATATGCTTGAGAATATAATAAGAATATTATAAATGCTAATTAGATATAAAATGTAGTGGTGTATTAACGACTACTATACTAAATACACAGAAGTCAATGTTACTTCTTGACAATGTTTCCATGGACCAGGTGTTTGGTTGTACACTTCTATAGTAACACTGATTGCATGCATAACACCTTCCAAAACTTCTATATTAACACCTTTATGACATACAGAAAGTTCTTCAACTAGGTAGTTCATTGTTGGATCATAATGTTCGACAGACTTCAAATGTTTTGAAAAAACTCCTATCTATGAAATTAAATGTTTTACAAATTTTAATAAAAAAAATTAATATTTATTTACCTCATTTAAACGATTATTGAGTATACCCACAGCAAATCACTTTTGTGTTCATACTAGCTACCCATTTTTGAACACTGACATCAAAACGTTTATACCAAATCGTAATTGGAATGGCAAATGCAGAACTGACTTCTGTAAAAGAAATTGTAAAATTATTGATATAGTTTCTAGAAACCCTGAGGGTGTATGTGATGAATGTAAAATATAATTTAAAAAAAAATGTTTAACATATTAATTCAACACAAAGTTAAATCCAAAAATAATAAATTAAGGAAATAACCCATGTATAGCTGACAATTAATAGTAAATTATGAATATATGTTTCATCATAAATTAGTCACATGTGTGTATTATTACTACAAATAATAAGACTATTATAAATGCTAATTAGATATAAAATGAGGTGGTTATTAACAATACTGTGAAGAAATATTGATCTATCATTAACACTGATAACATACATAAAAACTTCTATATTAACAACTTCATGACACAGACAGATCTTCAACTAGGTAGTTTATGTGTGGGATCTTAATGATTAAGCTATTATAGTATTGATAACAATATTATGCTCAAAATTGTATCAATAAAACCAAAAAATAAATGATTACTTATATCATTCTTTTAAAGAATAAAATTATTATACATAATATGTAAATATTATTATATAATATTAATATGCGCACTTGTATAGTATAATATATACAAATATCTTTATAATGAAAACAAAATAAAAACTTATTAACTTTGACAACTGAAGTTTAAGAATTAAATGAAAATAATAGATAATAATATAGAAATATACTATATAATATTAATTATATGCACAAATAAATTACTTTATAACTAAAACAAAATAAAAACTTATTAACTTTTACAACTGGAGTTTAAGAATTAAATGAAAATAATAGATAATAATATATAAATTACTTTTCAATTAAAACAATATAAAAAAACGTATAAGCTATTATAATATTGATGATTATATTATGCTCAAATAAAAAGTATGTTCTAAAACAATATAATTTTATCAATAAAACCAAAAAATAAAGGATTTAAGTTTCCTTTCTCTTGAAAGAATAAATATATTATACATTATATGCATATATTATTATATAATATTAATATGCGAACTTGTATAGTATAATAAATATAAATATCTTTATAATTAAAACAAAATAAAATCTTATTAACTCTTACAACTCGAGTTTAAGAATTGAATGAAAATAATAGATGATAATACAGTGGAACCTCGATAAGTCGAAAACCATGATAAGTTTAAGAATTGAATGAAAATATTAGATGATAATATATGTATATATTATATAATATTAATAATATGCACACATATAGTATAATATATAAAATACTTTTCAATTAAAACAATATAAAAAACGTATAAGCTATTATAATATTGATGACAATATTATGCTCAAATAAAAAGTATGTTCTAAAACAATATAATTTTATCAATAAAACCAAAAAATAAAATAATGAAAACAAAATAAAAACTCATTAACTCTTACAACTCGAGTTTAAGAATTAAATGAAATTAATAGATAATAATATATAAATATACTATATTATAATACAGTAGACGCCGCTTATAAGACTCACTTTGGGACCAGCACAAAGTGAGTCTTATAACCGAATGAATCTTATAGGCGAAGTGGAAAAAAAAAATTAATTACGTATTTATAAATTTTATTTTACTACATATTTTGCTTTGATTTTAATACTTTAACACATTTTAAACATTACATACTTTATAATTGAATAAATTTAATAATCCTGATAAAAAAAAACTAAAATTATAATAGGTAAATATTACATATAAAAATATTATAAAAATTATACATTAATAAAAAATTATGAAGGATGTATGTACATATTTTAATGTATTTATTATTAATTTTTATTATACGTTATAAGGTTCTACCAGAAACTAGAAATAATCAACACGAATATTAATTAATTTTTCAATACAAATTTATTTCTAAATTATAACCAAAAAAGTTTATTTTCTACTATTTATTTTACGAAATTTGAGTCTTATAACCGAAGTGTTGAGTCTTATAACCGATTTTTTTTAAATGTATTTGGATACGTCCGGACCGTTCCAGACGATTTTGAGTCTAATAAGCGACTGAACCTTATATCCGTGAGTCTTATAAGCGGCGTTACTGTATTAACAATATGCACACATATAATATATTATATAAATTACTTTTCAATTAAAACAATATAAATAACGTATAAGCTATTATAATATTGATGACAATATTATGCTCGAAATTTTATCTTAAATTTTATAATTATAATAATAATAAATAAAATATGTTAACTCATAATGAAGGAATATATACATAAAAATAATATTTACATTTAGAATTATTTTCAGAAGTTGCTCTTGAACCACGTTATTTACTATACACCGGGTGTTGATGCAAAAAATGGCAAACGCACTTTTTCATTAATACTGGCAATTCATTTTCTCCAATCCAAATACGCTTAACCCATTTTATAACACATTCAAAGGCCTACAACAATAAAAAAATAAAATTAAAATAAAATATAACAAAATATATCTAACTGAATACTTGTCTAAAAATATGGAATCACGTTTCATGGCAGGATTGGATTTTTAATTTGCAGATCAACATATTTGAATAGAATATGAATCAAATTGTATAATTTCAATATTTTGATAATATACTATAATAATAAAATTAATATTTATTTATTGATAGTTATAATTGTTATAAGCAGGTAGACTGTGGTTAAATTATATTTAACTTACAGGTTATTATTTATATCTACACACTACTGCTTATTGTGATTAATTGTTTGAAACATAAATATTTTATAGGTACACGGCATACCACAGTGGCTTTGGAATTAATAAGAGATTTAATACTTAAAAATTAAAAATTAACATTAACTGTTATGATAATAACATAGTATAATATACCCATTACACCCATCCACTCATTTATGTTATTTTATAGTCTTACACTTTAAGGTGCAACTGTGCATATAAAATAAAATAATATTAATTAATGTACATGCTAGGTGAGTTGATTATCCATAAAACATTAAAATACAATACTATAATACATTTTTTGTTAACTTACTTTTTCCTCAAATGGAACAGCAAAGTCCCTATAGGAAATAATCTCAACACATTTTTCACAAGATAATGAAAAGAACTCATTAATTTTAACCATTTCTATGAAAATATTAATGATTATTTATATATATCGAGATGTAAAGAATTATGTTCTATGTCAAACTCAAAGTATCAAGCGGGCCAAATATCCAAGAATCTTCATTTCTAAAAACAAAAATAATATTATTATGTTATTAATATTTATTTTACAAGTAAATAAAATCACTTTCAACATACTTACCTAGACTGTGAGTCTTCAAATAGTCGTCTAACAGAGTGAGGGTGCATTGAGAATATAACATTTCTTTGTTTACATCCATTGGTTTCTAAAAAATTAAAAATGATAATTCATTACATTTTTGACATTATAAATTTATAAACAAGTACATTTTACTATTAAAAAAAAGTGGGGAAGTATGTTACAAGTGGGTCATTGTATAATGGATTGTATTAAACTTGAATTCAATGATAATATTCTATCATTGTATAAGCAAAACGATTCTGAGCGGAGACGGACTATCAGACTAGATATTTTATATTGTCATTAATTATTAAATCATGCAAGTTGAATAAGTATTATAATATTATTATTTTTTATTCGTTTCTATGTTAATACAAGAAGCGTTAGAAATTAAAATCCAATTTTAAGCGTTTTTTTCGTAATTTTTTGGTGGTTTTTACCTTGGCATTAAATAACTATTGATAAAATCGAAAAATGACTCCTCTATAGTACCATCTTGATCCAATTTGATAAAAGATAAGGTACTTTATGTTGAAATCGAAGCACTCTTTCTGGTAGAAATTTTGTATACAGGATATAAAAAGAAAAAAACATAAATAAATAAACACCATTATAAAACCACTAGCTTCTTCGCTCCGCTCAGAATCTAAAAAAAGTAACCTACATACCTGATGTATATTCAATAAAAACTAAATTTGGCATGAGAAATGAAATTATGAATATCATTGATTTAGTTAGCAATTGGGAATATGTGATACTTGTAAAATAGAATTTAAAAAAAAACTTTTTAGCATTTTAATTCAACACAAAATTAATTCCAAAAATAATAAACTTAAGAATATAACAGAGTAAAAAATACTTACGTAGAGTAACTTAATAATAACTGAGGATGTTAATTACTGACTAGGTAATGTTGATCCAAACAGCAGTCAGCAATATTCACTTTCACGAGTCATACGCTTGATATACTTTGGAAAATTGTAATCAAGTACCTAAAAAGTAAAAATAGTATAAAATACCTATTTCAATTAAATATAATGAGATCGACGGGGAAAAATTGTATGGTACCTACCTACATTATAGAACTGTAGAAGTTCGACATTATTTAATGGGTTTTGGTAAACCACAGATGTCTATACTTATTAAGTATAAAGTATGAACTGCTATAGGCACTATAATAGTATAACTATTTAATTCTTAGCCCTTAGGGTAATAAATGAATTAATCAAGAAAAAAAGATGTGTGGCGGCGATCATCGAAACATTAAATTGATTAAAACTTTTTAAAAAACAAACAATTAATAACAACGAATATTATTGATAATAATTGTTGGTGTAATGTTATCACAAACGTAATTCTGCAGCCAATGAGAGCTCGTCATCTGAATGTACGGTATGCTCGTATACTACCGTAAGTAACTTTGTGACCGTCGTTTTATAGTTTGGTGCCATTTCTGTGTTGTACCTAGTCGATTAAGTTTAGGTGCATAACGAAATTATAAAATATTTTTTAATATAATAACGCAATTAATGGATTGTGTACAGTGTTATTGTGTAAGATTATTTAAAAACCATAAAAAATCGATTTTAAACGAATAAGTTGTATCTATGTGGTGAGAATGAAAACAAATTTTCCACTGAAATCATTTTAACATTACACAACAACGATTTCTTTTTTTCTTATTTTAATTAGAAATCATTTTACTTTTATTATAATATAAGTTTATAAATATAGAGCATGTTCAAAAGGTATAATGTTATGTATTTTTTTTTAATTTTAAATTTTTCCAAAACGTTTTTACTGTAATAATATTATATAACAATATAGGTACCTATATAAACATTATACCTAATCATTAAAACAATTTATATTTTCTTCCTTTATTCGCAATGCTTGTGTAGGCGGAATATAGAGAGTTAAAATGAATAATTATTACATGATAAGATTAAACTCGCTATATACTTAACATTGAAAAAGGAATTAAAAGAAAAATAATAATATTCTTATAAATTGAACGATTGTTATTTCATATGATATTTTGTACCTATTCGAATAAAGGTAAATTTTAATTATCTTGTAAGTTGTAATGGCAATAGCCAAAAGTAATTTTTTTTTATTACGTGCAATTTGAAAATTAAGATTTCTAGTTGTATGAATTATATTTTTTTTTATAATATGACGTATTGTAGGTACCTACCATGTTGAAATAATCGTGACATAAAAAATCTATACATTTTTTAACAAAAGATTTTTTTAATAATTAATGTGTACAAAAAATATGTACATCATTTTGCGGTTAGATATTAAAAAAGTATTCAATTTTTATAACTAAGGCTTGCAAATTGAATACAGTATCTTTCATAAGTGTTTATTATTGAAACCCAAAAATTAAAATGTATATATTATTATGCAACATTTGTGTTTTAATAATATTTTAAAATGCAATGTTTTCTGAAATTGTTAATTCGAACTATCGTATTACTAACAGTAAAATAAATTACTTAAATAGCAATGTAAATATATCACAAAAGTACAAAACATATTCTTAGTAGGTAATATTAATATAGGCTGACAGACTGCATTCGCTTAGGATGGTTTTTGGTATTGGGCATTGGTAATCCCTGATCAATACATTCAAGACATGCATTATTTATATAACTACCTATTAACGTTTTTGTAAATATTTTCTACACCATTTTAAGTCGTTAATAAACCTAAAACAAATATTTCTTCTATTTTAGATTCTAAGCGGAGCGATGTACCTATTGGTTTTACAATAATGTGTGTTTTATATTTAAATTTAAATTTAATTTTTATATGTGTCTGTCATTACCTTTTAGGATAGTAAAAATGCATAGGTTTTCTTCAACAGCATCTTTCCTGAAAGGAAAGTGAATATAGATAGTGCTTTCAAAAGTAAAAATTCCGAGCAGTTTTCAAAAGCACTAGGAAAAACAAAACAAATTAAGGAAAAACGGGAATTTATACACAAAATCGAATTTATTTAAAATCACAGGTTGTTTATATTTCCATTTTCTATACATGATAAAATGTTCAAAATATTTTGATTTGTTTTGAACTGTGAGGAATATTTTCATTTTCCATGTAATTAAATTTATTTTCTAAAAATATATCAATAACATTTTGATTGTTTGTTAAAAAAGCTTGAACATTTAATAGAAGGCTCCTCCTAGTATATTGTTTTAAAGTCAGATGAAAAAATTTTAAATCCGTTGTCACAGTTTTTTTTATAAGCATTTGTAGTTCAAATGTAATACAAGATTCCTTATAAGATTATCTACCTTTATCAAAAAAAAAAATGTCTAAAAGAAAGTCTGATTAAATTTTTGTGAACGTTTGAAATTCAAATATTTACAATATGGATATTCAATCGATTTCTCATGTAGCGATTTCCTTATTTCGTTGTACTTCAAAAACGAATAACTGAAGATACATGCAAATTTGACTGAACGTTTGTATTAGCATTTCCAATACACCAAACAAATTTGAAAATATTTTGCCTCTTTTTGAGCTGTTTACGGACATTTTCCACTTTACATTTTTTTAGTTTTCTTTTCTATAAATATCAATAAAATTTTATTTGTTGAGTAAAAAAGCTTGAAAATGTAATGCAAAGCTCCTGATGTATTATTACAAAAGTGGTTGAAAAATATTAAAAATACACAGGCCCAATTTTTTTTATAAGCATTTAATGTTCAAATTTAGATAACATTTATCACATTTAAAATATAACAATAATTTTGTAGTTAAAAATTTATAAAATGTTCAACTTTTATAGCTAAGGATTGAAAATTTAAAACAAGATTCCACATAAATAGTTAATTCTTTTACCAAAAAATTTAAAAAAAACATAAACACAGTTTACTTTTATAGTCGTTTTAAGTTCAAATTTCGACGAAATTACATAATAAAAAACCTAGAATAACTATCTTAGTTATTTTGTTGTGATTGTATAATATTATTCGTGGCTACTTGAACCTTTTAAAGTGTACTATTATATATCTATGATAGTATCACGGTTTGTTGTTGATGTATAACACGTTATAAGTACCTAATGGATATTGTGATATGATTAATTTGGAATTTATTATAGGTACCTACCTACCTATTATAATATAGGTCAATCTTTTTTAAAATACCGTAGATATGTACTACCTATATAATATGCCTTAAACCTACACTGACATACCGTGTCCACTCAGAATCGTTTTTCTTATACAATGATATTATATCATTGAATTCAAATTTAATACCATTCATTATACAGTGACCGACTTGTAACCTATGTACAGCAGAACACATTTTGTAGTCATATTTCTATAAAATGTTAAATGGCAACTAAATTTCATTCGTTGGGTCGAAATCCTTTAAAATTTAATACAAGATTCATCAAAATTTTTTCTAAATTTAAACTGGCAAGTCAAATTAAGTTCTTAAAAAAGTTCGAAGTTTAAATTTTTACAACCATGGGTATGCACTCGATTTTTCATGAAGCAATTTTCTTAATTTGTATCATCCAAAAACTTTTAAACGTTGTACTTGCAAGTTTCAAAAAATTTTATTTTACCATTTTCTATACTTCAACTTGTTTTTAGTAATTTATAGACATTTCAAATTTCAAATTTTTTAAATTCTTATATGTCAATACAATTTTACTCATTGGTTCAAAAAGCTTGAAAAAGTAACTCAAAGTTCCTCATAATTAGATTTAATAGCAGTAAAATATTAAAAATACATATTATTATGCACGATTTTACTTTATTGGAATTTAAAGTTAAATGTTTACGAAATCCATTACAATTTTGAACTTATTTTGTAGTCAGATATTCATAGAAAATTTTCTTTGTATACCTAAGATAATATGAAAATGTAATACAAGGTTTCTAATAAGTAGTTTAATAGCAGTTTCGAAGTAATGAATCCATACGATTTTTTATAATTATTTAAAGTTCAAATGTTGACAAAATTTATCGAATTAAAAATGTACAAATTATATAGAAGTTGAAAATGTTATAACTTTTTTATAGCTAAGTATTGAAAATTTAAAACAAGGATTCTCTTAAATAGTTTATAATATACAGTACAAAAATATATACAATAAAAAATCTAAAAAATCCATAAGCATAGTTTTATTTACAGACATTATAAGTTAAAATTTAGACGAAATTACCTATTAAAACCAAGGATAACGATATTAGTTGTTTTTCTTGTAATTTAAAAATATTTGCAATAATATCATAAAATATACTTAGTTATATTATAGGCTGACATACCGTCATCTTCGCTCAAAATCGTTGTTCTTGTGCAATGATTTTATATCATTGAATACTAATTTAATACCATCCATTACAGTGATCCACTTGTAACCTACACCGTATAGCAGAGTGACACCCGCTCACCAGGTTTTTTAATTTGTCAGTTTGTGAAGTTCGTATTTCCAAAACGAGTTGTTAAAAACTAAACTCGATATTGCAATGGATACATATTGGATATTCCATAGATTTGCATATTGCACAGTTTGTTTTTATCAGTTTAAACTTTATATGTGTTTTGAATTTTAACATGTATAAACTTTATTACGTAGACTCGATAGTGACCAATTCCGCTTCTAAAACATCAAGAAATGAGTCGCACGATTAAATTGTACCACTGTGATTGCAAATTGGCAACTGTTTAGTATAGGAATATTATGAACGTTTATTTTAAAATGTAAGCATTATTTTTGAAGATTTGAACCATTATAAATTGCATAGCTTGTAAATTTACGTACAAATGCATGTACATTATTTCATAAACATTATTTTATTATTGTGTAAATAATTAAATCAAAGACAATTATTGTCAATCTGAATGTAACAATATATATGCATAATATGGGTATATCGGTGCAAACGATCATCAAGAAGTCACATAATGTTTCGGTACGTATTGATTTGTACTGGAATGGTGGGATCAGACTTTACCGTGTCCATAGAATACGTAGGTTAAATATAATTATGAAATTATATTATAGGTTTAAGGGGATTCCACACTACCGCTTTTTAGAGTAAAATAGACCTGAGTTTTACTCCTATAGTAATTTTGAAAACATATTTGAATTTATTATGAAGTCTATTTTGAATCCTTGGAATCAGAATAATAATAAAAAAGGTGGGTAAGTGGATGTCGCTCTGCTGTACAGTAGGTTACAAGTGGGTCACTGTATAATGGATGCTATTAAATTTGAATTCAATGATACAATATCATTGTATAAGAAAAACGATTCTGAGCGAAGACGGTATGTCAGTCTAGGTTTAATACAAATTATATACATATCTATGGTATTAAAAAAAAAATTGACCTATAATAAATTCCAAATTAATCATATCACATTATCACAATATCCATTAGGTACTTATAACACGTTATACATCAACATCAACAACAAACCCTGATACTATCATATATATATAATAGTACACTTTAGAAGTTTCAAGTAGGTACCCACGAATAATATTATATAATCACAACAAAATAACTAGGTTTTTTAATATGTAATTTCGTCCAAATTTGAACATAAAATGACTATAAAAGTAAACTGTGATTGTATATTTTTTAGATTTTTCGGTAAGAGAATTAACTACTTACGTGGAATCTTGTTTTAAATTTTCAATCCTTAGCTATAAAAACTGAACATTTTATAATTTATTAATTACGATGGTTAATAATTTTCGAGATTTTGAAAAATTCTGTCAAAATTCGATGTTAAAACGCTTATAAAAAAAATTGTGCCTATGTATTTTTAATATTTTTCAACTGATATTGTAACAATATATCAGGAGCCTTGTATTAAATTTTTACACTTTTTGGCCCAACAGATAAAACTTAATTGATATTTATAGAAAAAAAAAACTAAAAAAATTGAAAACTGAAAATGTCCGTAAACGGCTCAAAAAGAGTCAAAATATTTTCAAAATTGTATGGTGTATAGGAAATGCTAATATAAACATTCAGTGAAATTTTCATGTATCTACAGTAATTCGTTTTTTAATTACAACAAAAAAAGGAAATTGCCACATGAGAAATCGAGTGAATATCCAATGTTGTAAAAATTTGAATTTCAAACGCTCATAAAAATTTAATTTGACTTTCCGGTAGAGATTTTTTTATTGATAAAGGTAGACAATCTTATGAGTAATCTTGTATTAGATTTTCAAATCTTAGATTTAAAAAGAAAAATTTTTACGAATTCTTAACTCAAAATAATTTGCTAATTTTCGTGATTTTTCCATATTTTGTCAATTTTTGAACTTTAAATGCTTATAAAAAAAAATTGTGACTAAGGATTTTTAATATTTTTCATCTGCCTTTGAAACAACATATTAGGAGCCTTCTATTAAATTTTCAAGCTTTCGCAACCAACAAATAAAATTTTATTGAAATTTTTAGAAAAAAAACTAAAAAAAAATGGAAAATGAAAATGTCCCTAAACAGTTCAAAATAAATCAAAATATTTTGAAAATGTTATCGTGTATAGAAAATGCAAATATAAACAACCAGTGAAAATTTCATGTATATACGTTCATTTGTTTTAGAGTTACACCAATAACCAAAATCGATTTTTTGGAAAATCAATTTTGCGTAAAAATTCCCGTTTTTCCTTAATTTTTATGTTGTTTTTCCCGGCGCTTGTGAAAACTACTGGGAAATTTAAATTTTGACCTCCCCAATGCACCAACGATATTCACTTTCCAATCGAACAAGATACTGAAGTCGAAAATCGAAGCATTATTTCGACTACTTATCGTGTACACAGATACAAAAAAATAAAAAAATAAAAAAACACACATCATTGTAAAATCAATACATTCATCGTTTCACTCAGAATCTAAAAAATGTTAAAACTATTTATGTCCATTAAAATTTTTAAGAATACAAGTTTTATTTTCTAAATTTCAAGTGAGGTTTTTTGTTTTTAAGAATAATAAATTAAAAATGTAGCTCGAAGGATTCAAAGTTGATAGAACAACAAAACAAAATTTGTTTTCAAAATTATTATCGGTGTAAAACTCACATCGGAATGTTGGAGTTCGTTTAGGTCTATGATTTACAACGTTTCGCCATGAAATAAATTTGTTGTTAGGCATGTGACATGTGCATGCGAGTGCGTAACGCTTATCTAGCTCGCCGTCAGTCACTCATACTAATGATCATTTACTACACGCACACATGTAGCAAGAACGTACTATGCAGATTGCCTATACTCAACTCCTTAAAAACTTTCGGTATGGAATCCCCTTAATATAATTATTAATAATTAGATGTTATAGTGATAATGGATTGTGTCTAATATTTAATTATTTACAAAACGATAGAAAATGTTAATGGCAAATATGCCCATATGTATGAACGCGTAATTTTAAAGCGATAAAATTTATAATGGACAATGGCTTAAAATAATGCATAATATATTTTTCAGAAAAACGTAAAAAATGTGAATAATCCATATACTATACAGGTAAATCAGCAACAGTGCAACCAGTTTTGTTGGCTATTATTAGTATTTAATCTTTTCGGGAGGTTTTTTTTCCAAGTGGACGAGTAAGTTTGGTCTAATTATTTTATAATCTTCAAGATAAAAACCTTGTGCATATTTTGTAACTTGTGTACCTAGTTATGTATGCCTAATGCCTATTGTTTACCCACAATAACTGCTTGTAGTTCTAGATGTAAATGTGAAAAAATAATGATTTCACTGCGTCTAGCTAATCATGTTAATTTTGAGCGGGGCCGGTGCGTCACCCTTGGATATTTTATAATATTACATTAATTATATTGCTATAAGTAAATGCCTCTATGCCTACCTATTATCTTTAAATATTTTCAGGAAAATAATATAGTTGTAAAAATATTTTAAAAAGTTGCGTAAATAATCAGGAAATATTTTAGTTATATTCTTTTGCCAAGAAACTCATATTTTTGAAAATATTTTATAAAAACTTTAAAAAAATATTTCAATCATATACTTTCATAGAATTTGTATTTACAATTTTATAAAAATACTAGCTGATCCCGTGCACTTCGTCGCCCGTTAAATGGATCAACTCAATACTACCTACTCAAACTTTGTTCAATTCATTAACGTGTATGGTGTTCAAAATTTATCTTATCTTTCCCGTTGCCCTGAATAAAAATTCTGAATCGCAGCAGTACATTATCAGGTAGGCAATCTACCTGCGGTAGATCGCGGACCCCGTGCTGTTTGTACGGAAGTGTATGATTTAACTCTAAAGTATCAAAGTTATACCAAGTTTATTTTGATGTAATACTGTGGATTAATATAATAAATTTGGTTGCTCGTAAAAAATCGCAACTCTTAAAAAAATTATGATTGTTGAACTCCTTTTGGGTGTAATTTTCTGCGGTAAGTGCAACTCTGCCACCCTGGTAAGCATTGTTCAATAATTCGATTTGATGCAAGCTTGTACCTGATCTGCCCGAATAACCAATGACAACCAATAAATAAATGCTAATTTCTAATGTAGACTGCAACCAATGGCAACTATAAATAAATAAAAATAAAATTTCCAATTTCTATCGTGAATCTCAATGTCCCTGTTTCAGCACCTATTTAAAATGCGAATTTTGGCAAATCCTTTCTTAGCGCACGTCTATGTTATAATAGCTATCTGTATGCCAAATTTCAGCCAGATCCGTCCAATGGTTTGAGCTGTGCGTTGATAGCAGTCAATCAGCTTACTGTTTTTTATATACAGATATGGTTGCCATGGTAATATGGACACACACACACACACACACACACACACACTGATATACATTCATTTTTATATATATAGATTGATATGAAATCTTGGTAACCTTAGTAACCATGGCAACCTTGGTAACCATGGTAACATGGACACACAGACACACTGACACACTGACATACATTCATTTTTATATATATAGATTAAGTCAAGGTTTTTATGCAATTATATAATACAATATTTTGTTACCATGAGAATAAAATATTTATAAACTATTATTAGTCAAATATTCATTATTCACAAAATATTATCATTTCCCAAATGCTGTGATATATTATATAGATATGTAATTTTATCTTATACAGGCTACAGGTGATTTTTTTAGATTCTGAATGAAACGATGAATGTATTGATTTTACAATGATGTGTGTTTTTTTTTTGTGTCTGTGAATACGATAAGTAGTCGAAATAATGTTTTGATTTTCGACTTCAGTATCTTGTTCGATTGGAAAGTGAATATCGTTGGTGCATTGGGGAGATCAAAATTAAAAATATCCCAGTACTTTTCAAAAGCGCCAAGAAAAACAAAGAAAAATTAAGGAAAAACGGGAATTTTTACGCATAATCGATTTTTCAGAAAATTGAATTTGGTTTTTGGTGTAACTTTAAAACAAATGACCATAGATACATGAAATTTTCACTGGTTGTTTATATTTGCATTTTATATACACGATAACATTTTCAAAATATTTTGATTTATTTTGAACTGTTTAGGGACATTTTCATTTTTCATTTTTTTTAGTTTTTTTTTCTGGAAATATCAAAATAAATTTATTTGTTGGTTAAAAAAACTTGAAAATTTAATAGAAAGCTCCTAGTATATTGTTTCAAAGGCAGATGAAAATATTAAAAATCGTTAGTCACAGTTTTTTTTTATAAGCAATTAAAGTTCAAAAATTGACAAAATATGGAAAATCACGAAAATTAGCAAATTATTTTGAGTAAAGAATTCGTAAAAATTTTTCTTTTTAAATCTAATATTTGAAAATGTAATACAAGATTACCCATAAGTTTGTCTACCTATATCAATAAAAAAATCTCTACCGGACAGTCAAATTAAATTTTTATGAGCGTTTGAAATTCAAATTTTTACAACATTGGTTGTTCACTCGATTTCTCATGTAGCGATTTCCTTATTTTGTTGTAATTCATAAACGAATAACTATAGATATATGAAAATTTCACTGAATGTTTATATTAGCATTTCCTATACACCATACAATTTTGAAAATATTTTGACTCTTTTTGAGCTGTTACGGATATTTTCATTTTTCAATTTTTTTAGTTTTTTTTTCTATGAATCTCAATAAAGTTTTATCTGTTTGGCCAAAAAGTATAAAATTTGAATACAAGGCTCCTGATATATTGTTACAATATTAGTTGAAAAATATTAAAAATACATTGGCACAATTTTTTTTTATAAGCATTTAAACATCGAATTTTTACAGAATTTTTCAAAATCTCGAAAATTATTAATCATCGTAATTAATAAATTATAAAATGTTCAGTTTTTATAGCTAAGGATTAAAAATTTAAAACAAGATTCCACGTAAGTAGTTAATTCTCTTACCGAAAAATCTAAAAAATATACAATCACAGTTTATTTTTATAGTCATTTTATGTTCAAATTTGGACGAAATTACATATTAAAAAACCTAGTTATTTTATTGTGATTATATAATATTATTCGTGGGTACCTACTTGAAACTTCTAAAGTGTACTATTATATATATATATATATGATAGTATCAGGGTTTGTTATTGATGTTGATGTTTAATGTGTTATAAGTACCTAATGGATATTGTGATAATGTGATATGATTAATTTGGAATTTATTATAGGTCAATTTTTTTTTTTAATACCATAGATATGTATATAATTTGTCTTAAACCTAGACTGACATACCGTCTTCGCTCAGAATCGTTTTTCTTATACAATGATATTGTATCATTGAATTCAAATTTAATACCATCCATTATACAGTGACCCACTTGTAACCTACAGTACAGCAGAGCGACATCCACTTACCCACCTTTTTTTCTATTGACACCAAGAAATTTAATACTAAATATTACAATTTAGATTTTTGGTAGACAAGCTGTTAGTTTGTCTAGATTAAGTAATTTTATTATTACTTCTTCATATGAATCCCTGAATATGATGATTTAGGTAAATAATAAAATAAAAGTTTATGGAAATATTTTGTTCTGACAAATCAACATTGAATATTAATAAAATAGATTTTCATTATATTATAGTAGTAAATTTAACAACATTGTTTGCTTTGTTAGAAGTTTTTGTACTATCAATTGTACAATTACTGAATTTTGACATTTGTTAAATATTTAACTATTACTATTGATTATTTGTTTTTTTTTTTGTCTCACCACCGTTTGGGGCAGTAAAATTGCTTCGATTTTCTTCAACAGTATCTTGTTTGATGGGAAAGTTGATTTAGTTTGTGCATTCGGGAGGTCAAAAAATTTCCAATAGTTTTCATATTCGCAGGGAAAAACTACATCAAAATTAAGGCAAACTGGAAATTTATGAGATATGATGCCATCTCTAATGATATTTTAAGTAACATTTCGGTGGTGGGTATACTTATCGACGATTATAATGTAAGTATAATATGTAACATCAATAACATATAGTTTTTTTTTAATAAAACGTAAAACCGAAACATAGATCTAAGTAAAATACAATTATATTTACAGTTTTGAATAGGTACTTAAATCTAAATATGAATGAATTATAGTAGTAATAATAAAATGTTTAAAGAGACATTTTCTAGAATCCTAAAATTCTAAGACGTTGATTTCTTTCGATCGCCTTTAATTTTATTGAAGATTAAAATAAAAGGAAAACCTTACTGCAGGTTGTTAGTCACCTTAAGGCTTAAATATAAAAAAAATCGATTCTTTATAAAGAGGAATAACTGATAAGGTATTATTTAAGTGATTGGGCCCACGCCTAGTGCCTCGAGCCTTACATGTTTAAAAATGTTTGGGTATTTGTATTTTATGCTGCGTTATTAATTTTATAGTACACAGATATGTGTAATACACAGATACTGTTGTACAAAAATAAAGCAACTTATTCCACGCCGTTAATTATTATGGAATACCTAGTTAGATGCAAATATGAATATTTACTTATAAATGAATACTGATATAAAGTTTATTTTAGCAAAAACAATATACATTTACATAAAAAATATTAGAATAAATATATATGACACAATGTTTGCAACTCCCCTATAAGCATAAGCTTGTTTATAAGTCAATATTTTTTAAAATACCGTAGATATGTACTACCTATATAATTTGTCTTAAACCTAGACTGACATACCGTCTTCGCTCAAAATCGTTTTTCTTATACAATGATATTGTATCATTGAATTCAAATTTAATAGCATCCATTATACAGTGACCCACTTGTAACCTACTATACAGCATAGCGACATCCACTTACCCACCTTTTTTTTATATATTTATCCATATGGTTTGGGTTTCGGGGTTCAAACCTCTTCCCCGCCCTGAAAATTAATATAATGTGTAATTTATTAATTACTAGGTACAATATTTGATATTATATAACAATTGACAGACTATAGGAGAGTCCAAATGTTCGCCTCTCGTTAATAATGTAAAACTGACTACCATAATTATGATTTAATTATATAATATTGGTACTATAGCAGGCAATAACCTATATATTATTATTGAATGTTCAACTTTGTTTTTAGATTATTTTGACCTCCAATAATGGAAAGGAATTAATCTTCACAAATTATTATTTATTTATTTTTAAATTTTTACTGAAATTCTAAAACGTGGTCATGAATGCTACCTAGGTATATCAACAAAGAATAGTACATTACCTCGGACATTGGTTAAAACTTATATGGTGTTCGTCACGAACAGTTCGTGTTGAATCCTATACAATTTAAGCCTTTGATAAAATAATAATTTGAAAGTGGCACACAGGGTAGAGGAAAAAAAGGTGGTTAAATTATTGTGGATTTAATCTTCGGATTTTCCGTTTTTTTATTAGGGGAAATATATTTGTAAAGCAGCCACAAAAAAAAATAAAAATTGAATTGTGGTAGTGGAAATTGAGATTTACAAGTGAACTGTATAAAAGAATAATAAAAGTTAATCATCATCAATACCGAATAATACACTAGGTTTTTTTAGATCTATCTAGCATTCTAGAATAGCATAGAAATAAACGTCATGGATTTAAGTACATAAATATTATATTCATTTTGGATTAATAAAACTTTCACGCTTAGAGAACCATACAATTCTCATTATTGATTTTTTTTTATACCCAACTGGTAGTTAATGATAAATATTATAATAGTATACAACTATAAAATTTTAAATAGCCGTATCTGTTCTCTGCCAAAACAGGTCTACTTTATGCCAACTGTACCGTCTCTCCTAGTCATCGGATAAAATTTATGATTCATAATATGTATTTGAATATTCGTCATGAAGTTGCCTTGGAGACGACTTTGACCACTTTTTTGAAAATGAACTCTTTAACCCTTAAAATTAGATTTTCGGATGAATAAGTTAGTTAATATGATTGGCAAAGAATATGGGTAGGTATTTTATATAAATCCTGGTCTATTTTAATTTTTAAATAATACATTTTAAATTTAAAAAAAAAAGTGGGCAAGTGGATGCCGCTCTGTTGTACAGTAGGTTTTAAGTCAGTCTCTGTAATAGTGTAATGGATGGTGTTAAATTTAATTTCAATGATATAATATCATTGTATAAGAAAAACGATTCTGAGCGAAGGCGGTCAGTCAGCCTATGAAATTACTAAATATATTTGATGATATAATTGTGAATAAAATATAAATAATAAAAATATAAATAAATAAATATAATTTATATATGATCCATTTACGTGGAACCTTGTTTTCATTTTTCAATCCATAGCTATAAAAGTTGAACATTTTATACATTTTTCACTACTAATAATTATTAAATTTGGTCAAAATTCGAACTTAAAATGCTTATTAAAAAAAATTGTCAATATGTATTTTTAATATTTTTAACAGCTATTGTAGCAATATATCAGGAGCTTTGTATTACATTTCCACACTTTTTGGCCCAACAAATTTTATTGATATTTGTAGAAAAAAAACTAAAACATTTGAAATTTGAAATTATGCGTACACTCAAAATGTTTTCAAAATTGTATGGTGTATAGAAAATGAAAATATAAACATTAAGTGAAATTTTCATGTATTTACAGTTATTCGTTATTGAATTAAGTACAACAAAATAAGAAAATCGCTACATGAGAAATCGAGTGAATATGTAATTGTTGTAAAAATATGAACTTAAACACTCATAGAAATTTAATTTGACTTTCTAATAGAAATTTTTTTTCCTTGATAAAGGTACAAGGAGTCTTGTATTACATTTTCAAATCTTAAAAATTAAAAAAAAAAATGTTTTTTTTTATGAATTTCTAGCTCAAAATAATTTGTACATTTTCGTCGTTTTCAAGTATTTTGTCAATATTTGAACTTTAAATGCTTATAAAAAAAAAACTGTAACCCGTTAATAATATATTAGGAACCTTGTGGCTTGTAGTACATTTTCAAGATTTTTACCCAAAAATAAAATTTTATTGACTCATAGAAATAAAAATTAAAAAAATTGATACTGAAAATGTCCGTAAACAGTGCTAGCTAGCGCATATTACATTATTACAATATATCGGTACTATAATTTGTACTACATAATAATAATGTGATATACACATTCACCGGTATCCAACAACTAATAAATCCAGTACCTGTAGGTACTCAATATTGCAGAGTAGGTATTTAAGATCCTTAGTTTGCTGCTTATATTATATGATGATAAATTGTTATAATGTTCTATACTCGAAAGACGGCAATTCGACACTCTTATATCCAGAATAAAATCCACGTAGGCACCTTGTACCTAGTATATTTTATAACCAATGATAAAACTTATTAGTTATTATTATGCATAAACAATTACGTACCAATATTGAAATACTGACATATTATAGGTAGTTAATTTTTAAATGTATTATTAACACAACTACAGTTACAGCTAAAATAACACTTTAATGACATGAAATTCAATATTTCCAAGTAACACCAAAAAAATGGTGAAAACATTACATTTTTCATCATACACGAAAATGCACCGTCGTTTCTTTTGAAAAGTAGATATAATATATAAATTAATAAATTCAAACAATATTTTTATTTAATAAAATATGCATTTATTAGTAGGTACGCTGTTACAAACAATATAATTACCCATAAGTAAATTTGACTTTACAAAAATAAATTCATATTAATTATTATTAAGTTATCTATAATATGTTAAGAGGACGCCACACCCGCATGTGTTGTCTCCGTCTTACAAATGTACAACTTAGCAAAAACTCTTTTGCGAGGGACAACTTTTCCCGCACCATATTTGTTGTAGAACTACCAAATTTTCACAGCACTTAAAGAAGAACTTTATCTGTGCAACAGCGTGCTCTTTTTTTCAATAACATATAAACAATACAAGTTATTTGCTTCTAAACATTTGGTTTTTTAATTTGCTTATAAAAAATGATTGGATGGTGCTATTGAAAAAAAGAGCACGCTGTTGCACAGATAAAGTTCTTCTTTAAGTGCTGTGAAAATTTGGTAGTTCTACAACAAATATGGTGCGAGAAAAGTTGTCCCTCGCAAAAGAGTTTTTGCTATGTTGTCTCCGTCTTACACACGTACGACATAGCAAATTTTCGTTTTCTAGTTTCAATAGGGTATTGTCAGTTTGTTTTGATATTAGAGTGAATCAACCTATTATCAAACTTTTAGGTAACAACATTATTTGTGTTCTCTCGTTGGTTTTTTACGATATTTTAATTTTTAAGTGAGTTATGAACATTTTAGAATATGAATACTTTACATACCCATAACTCACTTAAAAATTAAAATATCGTAAAAAACCAACGAGAGAACACAGATACTGTTCTTACCTAAAAGTTTGATAATAGGTCAATTCACTCTAATATAAAAACTGACAATATCCTATTGAAACTAGCCAACGAACATTTGCTATGTCGTATGTGTGTACGACGGAGACAACACATGCGGGTGAGACGTCCTCTTAAATCTTAATGTTAATAATATTGTAAACAGCCGTCTAGCTCAATAGTTCATAGACAACAATATTAAAAATACATAATATAGAATTACAGTAGCAGAATAGTTTATCGGTACGGCGAACAATATAATATTGTTATTCATATTGGTTTTTGTATTACAATAGTAGGACGATAATTGTATCTCGGTACGCACATTTGTTTTCACGTGCACACAGCATATTATATAATTTTTCTGAATGAGAATAACATCTCAGATGTTAGTTTTATGACGGGAGCAGACGTTTTTATATGCGCACATCAAGCAATCTAACTTCTAAGTGCCGCAGCGTTGGCACACCAACTTTTATCCCATAGCCACAATATGACCATCGGATGAAAACAAACGTGCCAACGCTGTGGCTAATTGACACTTAGACTGCCTGAAGTACGCAAATAAAACGGTTGCCCCCGGTGTAGAATATTTTTTGTTACAGGACCAGAATAATTAAATTTTCTGCTGTACGCTCATGAAAAAGGGTGTTTGCAGGATTAAATTACCGTTAACATAGCCGTCTAGCTCAATAGTTCATAGACAACAATTAAATGTACATAATATTGAATTACTGCAGCAGAAGTTTATCGGTATGGCAAACAAAATAATATTGTTGTTCATATTGGTTTTCGTATTACAATAGTCGGTCGATAATTTTATCTCGATTCGCATCCGTTTTCACGTGCACACTGCAGATAATCTAATCGTTCTGAACGAGAATAACATCTCTGATGCGAGTCTTATGACGAGGGCAGACGTTTTTACGTGCGCACCACAAACAATCTGAGTGCCGCAGCGTTGGCACGCCAACTTTTATCCCATAGCCACAATATGACAATCGGATGAGAACAAACGTGCCAACGCTGTGGCTAATTGACCCTTAGAGTGCTTGGTGTACGCACATAAAAACGGTTGCCCTCGGTGTAGAATTTTTTTTTGTTACAGAACCAGAAAGATTAAATTTTCTGCAGTACGCTCATGAAAACGGGTGTGTGCAGAATTAAATTACCGTTAACATAGCCGTCTAGCTCAATAGTTCATAGACAACAATCAAATGTACATGATATTGAATTACTGCAGCAGAAGTTTATTCAGAGGTTCGTCGGAGTAGATTGTACTAAGGATTTCCAGAGCGAGTGCGTTGCGACGGCCTGCGGTTTGGCGGCCATCTTCAATATTCTATTCGGCCCACGATTGATCGATACAAGTCACGCGAATACTGCAAACAAATAAACAATTAATACGTTGTAAGGGATACAATACTTTAAACGATATTAATATTATATTGATAGGAAATTCCGACACGGGGATGTCAGCGCATTATTATTTGTTCTCCGTCAGACCAACACGAGATAAAACGCTTACGCCGAAAATCGTTTTTCATGCGGTTTTTGACGTTTCCAGGTTTGACACGTATCGATTTTATATTTTAATATTATTTGACTTTATATTCGACACGAAATCGATGCGACGTCATAGCATCAAAAATATTACTCTCCATAACTTTTGTAACGGGTGATTTTCCTCATTAGAGATCTAATCTGCTCAGAGAAAACACAAACAGTGCGCTGACGTCCCTCAAGTGCGAGAACGCAATATATGATTAGGTACGTTATTGAGACGACGGTAAAATAATAAAGAAAAAAAACGTGTTGTCGACGGCGACACGGAAATGAATGCCAATATAAAAGACAGACTTACTTGGTTTTGACTTTTGATCCTGGCATTCCCGGAAACCGCCCCGACCAAGGAAGTCGTGATACAACAATCGGTTGTAAGACGACTACCCCGGTCGGATCACAATGGCAGAACTAAAATCCAAAACAGTGAACGGCAGGAGACGCCGAGACGGGCACTTGGCGTCTAGGCGGAGAGAACCGTGAAAGCGAAATGAACGCGTTCGGACTGACGTGCGATGTGCCGCCGTGCCGGTAACGTCGGACAAAGGATCGAGCCCTTTTTTTTAGGTTATTTGTTGTTGTATATACCACGACCCCGTTAGGTTTTACTAATTAAATATTGGTATACCGGGAATAATTGAATGGGGAGACCATGAAACTCGTACGCATAAAAAAACGACCCGAAATGAGTGGCACGATTGAACTGCCACAGGCTGCGCTGCTCACTCTTAGTGTCTCTGCTTTGAGTTTTGTCCCCGCGTTGTATCTTTATATATTACTAGCTCCTAATAAAACCAAAACATAAATGATTACTAATTTCTTTCTTTCAAAGAATAAAATTATTATACATAATATGTATATATTATTATATAAAATTAATATGCGCACTTGTATAGTATAATAAATAAAAATATCTTTATAATTAAAACAAAATAAAAACTTATTAACTCTTACAACTCGAGTTTAAGAATTAAATGAAATTAATAGATAATAATATATAAATATACTATATAATATTAAAAATATGCACACATTATATTATAATATATAAATTACCTACTTTTCAATTAAAACAATATAAAAAACGTATAAGCTATTATAATATTGATGACAATATTATGCTCAAATAAAAAGTGTGTTCTAAAACAATATAATTTTATCAATAAAACCAAAAATTAAATGATTAAAGTTTTCTTTCTTTTAAAAGAATAAAATTATTATACATAATATGTATATATTATTATATACCATTAATATGTGCACTTGTATATTATAATATATATAAAAATCTTTATAATGAAAACAAAATAAAAACTTATTAACTTTTACCACTGGAGTTTAAGAATTCAATGAAAATAATAGATAATAATATATAAATATACAATATAATATTATTAATATGCACTCATATAATACAATATATAAATTACTTTTCAATTAAAACAATATAAAAACGTATAAGCTATTATCATAGGCGTGCGCAGACTCAAATTTCTGGTCGAGCCTAGGCAATTGTAGTGCCCTAATATTTGGACAGCGCCCCTAATTTTTTTTTAACACACCAACATACATGTTGATGTATTAACCTATTAATGTCTATAGTACTATAGTTATTGTATTTGTATAAAGGTACCTATAATGTTTTTGTTAGATTAATAAAATGTTTAAAATTTAAATATATGTAGTGGTCGGTAGTACTCGGTACACACAAATATTTTTGATTTGTGAAGTCGATTTATACTTTCACGACAAACAAAATGTTCATGATCTCCACGAACATATTATTATAATATAAGCATTATAATAAAATATTTAAATATATACGCACATTTTACCATAAAAAGTTTCAGGTCGAGCCTGGGCTTGACCGGCTTGCCCCGTGCGCACGCCTATGGCTATTATAATATTGATGACAATATTATGCTCAAAATTTTATCAATATAACCAAAAAATAAATGATTAAAGTTTTCTTTCTTTTAAAAGAATAAAATTATTATACAGATATATATATATTATTATATAATATTAATATGCGCACTTGTATAGTATAATAAATATAAATATCTTTATAATTAAAACATAATAAAAACGTATTACCCTTACAATGCTGTTCTCGCGTCTGACGCTGCAGGGAATCCGTACCTTAACTGAGAGTGGTAGGCGTTGCGGCGGGGTAGCGGTACGTTATGTAATTGCTTCCCACGGCCGTATCAGGAATACAGGATTACACTCGGTTGAGCGGATTTCCCCCTTGTGTACTAAAATAGTTCTTACGTAATGCAATGTCGGGGATCCTAGCTTACCGGTAGACACACTCCTGGTTAAATATCTTGATACTAATGTAATACCTAAAGCAAATATACCTAGGTATAATGTGTTAGAGTGAAAACTCTTACCTCTTTCGCTGTCTTGAGGGGGTGACTCGGGGAGATATCCTCAGCGGGGAGCCAATTTGACGCGGCTACGGCTGCGATTGAGTGGTGTCCCCGCGGTAAGCCGGTCGTAGAGTGTTGGTGACGGTGTTGACGCTCACAAAGGAGAGAGAGGAAACCAAATCAAAGAGAACGCAACACCAGTTCGATTACGGAGTGCCTGGCTATTTATTTGTGTGTAAAGACAAGAGAGTTATTTTACACTTTTATCATCTGTTTTTACCAAAGTCGAGACGAATAGACGGTCGGTATCGGCGTAGTCGGTAACTCGGATACCCGGTCGGCGGTTAAGAGTATTGTTCAGGCGCGTCCACACTATGCCGATATATGCCATATATTCATTTTGCCATTTGGCTTTCTTTGATCCTGACCGACAGTCGACGGATACGGCTTGGCATGCCAGTTGGCAAAACTTTGCCAAATGGCCTGTGCCAACAAAAAGTCCACATCACCCTTGGCAATGCCATTTGGCAAAGCCATATGGCATAGTGTGGACGAGCCTTTCAATTGTTGTCGGCGAGACGGTCGACGCATGACAAAAAAAAAATTTTACGTACGAGAGGTACGCCACCGGCTGCCGGTAGTCGGTACTCGCTCCACGCGACTTGCCTCCCCGTCCCGCCTTGCCATTGCTGCGTGGTGGGAGAGTTGGCGATGTCGCGCTCGTAGCCCGTGGTTGCGGTTTGTGAAGTGCAGATACTTTAGGTACTTCGCACTGGTCGTCGGTTGCGCACCGTATCAAAGTGCATAAGTGTTTGGCGCTTTGATACCTAAACTATTGTTACTTTTATAGCAACCGGGCACGTGACGTTTGCGCGGACTTGAACCAAACCGAGAAATTCTTTCCTGCTGAGATCCATTCGTTTAAACTGTTTTTATCTGAAACCGATGAATACACGTTGGAGGTAACAATTTATAATCTTACCTCCAAATAACAACCGTTATCTCTTATACACAACCTATCACTAATTTATTTCAATTTATTTAGTTCATAGGCTGTATAATACTATAATATTATTTTCTAAGGTTTTCTCAATTCTCATTGTAGGACATGATATCATGACGAAGTGTCGAGGTAAGTTTTTTCGTCATGGTCATATTATTTATGATTTCACGAGTTACGACAAATTATAACGGTCTCACTGACCACGACTGTAGACTACCTACTATCCTATGATGATATATTGATATTGACTATGTTCACAAAATGTCAAGTCAGTCTGGGTGTTCTTATCGGTCCTACCTATATGTATTGTATTAAATAAACAAACTACATTTTAAAAACAGAACCTAATTATTTTATTTTTATTATTATTTTAATACGATTTTAAATTGATTGAGGCACGAAAAATGTTCTTTATTTGGGAATGAGGAAAAGAACTTGTTCTTTTCTTTAACGGGAACTAGCTGAATTTAAGTAGTTCCATTTTAACAAAATGAGTGTGAACGTGAACTTATTCCAAGCCTTCAACGTACTGGTCTCATCTGCCCGTAGGAAATAAAACGGTGACAATGCGACATGTAAGTAGGTAAATAATCCTATTGTAAATTATAACATAATCTTTTATAACGGAAACTTACTGCTAAATAATACCTTTTATATTGTAATGTCGACTTATAGACTGTAATCATTTATTTCAGTCATTTCAAAAGTAAGTTTTGCATTTTAATTTTAATACCTACCTAATAATTACTATAATTTAACTAAAAACTTCTTAATAACTATTATTAGGTTGACTAGTGGACTGTTGTAACTTGTAGTAAGTAGTAACAGTGATACAGTATAGTAGATATATAGACATAGATATTATATGGACCGAGTATTTGTAAATTATATGTAATCACATCTGATTATATTCACAATTGATAATGAACACATAATTGGTAACAATTTTAATTTCAATGTAGGTACTTGCAGTATACCTATAATATGTTACTTATATGAATATGATATATCATCAAGAAACTGTGTTAGACTTCCTCAAAAGAGTCAAAACCCAAGTTAGGTTGAAATGTATGTCATACCAAGAAAATTAGTTTAATTTTGTTTAATTTTTTAAAAAATAAAAGAGTGAAAGTAGGTTTATGGCTAGTTGATATTTAACTGATAAGATAAATAACTAATTATAATTGTCATGTTAATATATAGTAGATTTCTATTCCAACTCTACAAAGTGGACAGCGATAATATGGCCCGTGCTCATTCGGATGCATTCTTGAATAGCTATCATGACAAGCTCCACATAGACCTTGGTGTAAGCATGGATACGATACTACTGTTGGTGGACTGTACAAACATATGTAACATGTTTCCTCTACTATGGGTACAACTTTAAAATAATAAAACATCATTATTTTTAATCAATTACTTTAGCTAGAAACAAATTTCAGATAATTACTACTTACTTCTCAAATCTACACGTTCAATGTGAATAACTGATGGTATCACAGACTGTTCATTAGACACATCTTCATCTGAATAAACGGCCTCAGCATCGAGATTATAAAAAACTAAAGACAAGCGATTTATTTATTATTATATTTTATTGGAAATCTGTATAAGTAATATTATAATGAAAAATCATACGATCTCGAGGAACGGGCACTGCTGGTCTACGTGGTAAAATCCTTCTCATTATTTCATCGAAAATCAGTTCCTGATGCTGATCAACTTGCAGTGGTAATAAAGCTGGTGCTTCTTGTAGTGGTGCCTGTGGTAAAGCAGTAGCAGGGAGCACAGGAATAGCTGGAAGTTGCATTTCCTGATGCTGATCAATGGGGAGTAGTAATAAAGCTAGTGGAGCTTGTGGAAAGACAGCTGCAGGAAGTATTACAATAGCTTGGTGTTGAGGCTGTATTACACCAAAAGTTGGTGTTGAATGCCTAGCACATATTAAAAATTCTGACATTGAGTAGCGTCCTTCTATAAACAGCCTCAATGATCTATCTAAATTCCTTTGCTGATCTATCCAAACTTGCGGTTCTCTTACTTGTCCACCATCAGTAACCTCATTATAATCGTTCAAAACACCATTCGAGTAAGTAATTAGCCCCTCTGTAAATATAAAATACTGATATATTCCTTTTCTAGTGTTAAATAAATAAAAATATAATTACTCAAAAACACCCATGGCTCAGGATTGTGCCAATTTTGCATGTGCATCTGGAGATGTCTGTGCCTTAATTCCAAAACATTGTTGGTTCGCCAAACTGTGTCACTCACCGACAATATATCTGCATTTATTCCTATTGAAAATAGTGTTGGGTTAGTTATAACTTATAAATTTGTTTAGTTGTATGAACAAAAAATATTATATTAAAACTATTATTTTGTATTTTCCAGACCTGCAAGCCATGTTGATCTATAATATTCAAATAATAATGTAAAATTGTAATCATTATTATTGGTAATCAATGATTGCACATTATGCCCTTACAGTTTCAAAACCTTCAGCTATACAATTTGTTGGCAGCAAAGGCAATGCCATCAACATATGCACAGTGTCATAGGCTCCTCAATGGTTACTACATATTTCAATCAATCCTAAATATTAACCAGTGTTACTATACCAGTAATTGACTATACATTTAATTTATTATTAATTGCAAATTCAGATTTTAGAGTAATCTTACCTATGTTTGCAACTTTTCTCCATACCGGAGGAATGAAACCAACAGCCTCTAATAGTGGTATTTGGAAACATTGTTCTTAGAGCAGCAATAGCTGCCCTTTCAAAATCAACTATTATGGTTTGAGGTTGCCCACTCTGGTACTATGCTTAAAATCTTATTTAAAAGCGCCGTGTATGCCCTTTTCCGTTTTCCTCGACATCAATGCAAAAACCTATAGGAAATCCCTGAAAAAAATATTTTTATAAATAGATTTAAAAAAAAAAGTAAAATAATCTAATAAGTAAAATATTTATTTTCTAATTTAATATTATTTAGTTACAAATTACATACAAAACTTACAGTATTAAATGTTATACTTATACTCATTATGACATATAGTTGGTGGAATTCATTTTCAAAACTTGGTGAACTAGAAAATGTGCCATCCAACAAAAAATTTGAGCCTGTCCTAAGTAAACTAAATTAATTGTATAATAAGACAGTGCCTATGTGTAATTATTATTTATTTGAAATAAACTTTATTATATTTTATAGTTATATACTTTCTGATTCCAGGCAAAATGAAAAGTAAAGTGGTTCCTCCTTCTAAAGTTACACCGACAATGCCAGAGTATATTGATTCATTTTGTATCATAGACAAGTGTGCATATTTTCCTGTTAATTGTAAATGGAATTCAGTCATAGACTGAGGAGTGACTGGATGAATTCGATGTCTACGTCTACGCATTGTTCTATGCAATGAGACAAATGAACCGACATGAACATTTACAAAATCTACCCTACTGCATGTCTTAAAATGTATTTTCATATTCAAATTTGAAAATTTAATGTACAAATGTATTTACCAAAAAAAAATATATTAGTATTTTGTATATAGAGATGATGTTTAACTCTTAATAGGCATGTTTATACATAAAGTGAGTCAATAAATTACATTTTACTTTTTGGTTTAATATTTAGTAACAATATTATTTATATTCTTCATTGTAGATGAGACGGAGAGAAATTTGATCATTCTGTGTCCGCTAGTTACAAATATTAATTAATTATAAAGATATTAAATGTACACTAGTTTTCAAATTAAAATAGAAAATTAGTTGTTTTAGCTTCTTTGTTCCATTCAATAATGTTACCAGTTTACCTTTAAATAAGAACCTATTATAACATGACAAATATTTTTATTCTTTTTCAAAAAAGTTCCATAATAAGTACTTACTTTATATAAAAAAAACATGACTTTTAGTGTTAAATGAGTAGTTATATTTGTAGGTAAATATAAGATTCATCTTTTCAAACAAAAACTATTGAAAATAGTTGAATAATAAGTAAATTGAACAATTTTTAATGTTTCATTTTTCATTTCATTAGGTAACCCCCCCCCCCACGCACCCACCTAAGTTTGTATAATATAGGCATGCGAAAAAAAATTTAATTTGTATATAACATATTATATTCATTATTTTTAATTTAAAATTAAATAAAATTAAATGGGCTACCTAAAGAAAAATGAAGGTTTTAGTTAGGTAACTCTTTTTAAAAATTTGAGACAAATTGTATAAATTCTTATAAAATGACCAGTGGTAATATACTTATAGACCGGCGAGGAAGCCAGAATCAAAAAGGTGGGCAAGTGGGTGTCGCTCTGCTGTACAGTAGGTTACAAGTGGGTCACTGTATAATGGATGGTATTAAATTTGAATTCAATGATATAATATCATTGTATAAGAAAAACGATTCTGAGCGAAGACGGTATGTCAGTCTATGTATAAGACATATTATATACATATCTATGGTATATTAAACAAAAAATTGACCTATAATAGGTAGGTACCTATAATAAATTCCAAATTAATCATATCACAATAGGTATCCATTAGATACTTATAACGCGTTAATGCGTTATACATCAACAAAAACCGTGATACTATCATAGATATATAATAGTACACTTTAGAAGTTTCAAGTACCCACGAATAATATTATTCAATCACAACAAAATAACTAAAATAGTTATTCTAGGTTTTTTAATATGTAATTTCATCCAAATTTGAATTTAAAATGTCTGTAAAAAATAAGTGTGTTCATATATTTTTTAGATTTTTTGGTTATAGTATGAACTATTTATGAGAACCTTTGTGTTGAATTTGTAATCCTTAGCTATAAAAACTGAACATTTTATAATTTATTAATTACAATGATTGATAATTTTCGAGATTTTGATACATTTTGTCAAAATTTGATCTTTAAATGCTTATAAAAAAAAACTGTGCCTATGTATTTTTAATATTTTTCAACTGCTATTGTAACAATATATCAGGAGCCTTGTATTAAATTTTTACACTTTTTGGAACAACAGATAAAACTTTATTGATATTTATAGAAAAAAAAACTAAAAAAAATTGAAAGCTGTAAATGTCCATAAACAGCTCAAAAAGAGTCAAAATATTTTCAAAATTGTATGGTGTATAGAAAATGCTAATTTAAACATTCAGTGAAATTTTCATGTATCTACAGTTGTTCGTTTTTGAATTGCAATTTGCAACAAAATAAAGAAATCGCTAAATAAATCAAAATATTTTGAAAACGTTATCGTGTATATAAAATGCAAATATAAACAACCAGTGAAAATTTCATGTATATACGTTCATTTCTTTTAGAGTTACACCAAAAACCAAAATCGATTTTTTGGAAAACCGATTTTGCGTAAAAATTCCCGTTTTTCCTTAATTTTTATGTTGTTTTTGGCGGCGCTTGTGAAAACTACTGGGAAATTTTTACATTTGACCCCCCCAAAGTACCAACTAGATTCACTTTCCTATCAGAAAAGCTAGTGTTGAAGAAAATCCAAACACTTTTACTGTCCTAAAACGTGATGACAGACACAAAAAAAATATAAAAATATAAAAATATAAAAATAAAAAAATATAAAAACATACATCATTGTAAATCCAATACATTCATCGCTCCGCTCAGAATCTAAAATTACTACTATAAATACTGTTAAACAGAAAAAAAATTACATTAAAAATCAGGCCAGTATATTGCATTATAGGGGGGAAAGTACTTATCACATGAGCTAGATGGTGGATGTAGTTGATTTCAGATTTTAAAACAATAAATAGGTACCAAATGTATTTTAATTTATAATTGATGAATTAATAAATAATTTATTTTGATGAAATGATACTGTGCAAAGGGTATAATGTATAAACTATATATCATTAAATAAATCATGAGCATTAAATAAACACAAATTATCAATAGGATGTCAGCTAGCCCAATATTTGTTTTCTCTCTCAGACTGACGTGCAAACGTAGATAAAAAGTCACGGAAAACAATTTTTTTTTATGTTTTTTGAATAACCTGTTATTACTAAGTATATTTAATATTGCATGTCTATACATAGGTTCCTCTACCAATAATTATTAAATTACATAATACACTATTGTCTATTGACTATTACTTAATAACACAACCATTTAGAATAAAATCTACTAGTACAGCAAGATCACTGCAGTATTAACCATGGTCAGCAAAATTTCATTATTTTAAATTTATACCAATAACCTGGATGACAATGAGGTGAAAAGAAAAAAAAATTCTTAAATCGAATTTATGACTTCTAAATTTTTAAATATTTTAATGTACAGAAAAGGAAGGTAGGTAATTTTACAATGATGTGTGTATGGTTTTTTTTTTTATCTGTACACGATAAGTAGTCGAAATAATGCTTCGATTTTCGACTTCAGTATCTTGTTCGATTGGAAAGTGAATATCGTTGGTGCATTGGGGAGGTCAAAATTTAAAATTCCCAATAGTTTTCACAAGCGCCGGGAAAAACAACATAAAAATGAAGGAAAAACGGGAATTTTTATACGCAAAATAGGTTTTTGACAAAATCGACTTTGGTTTTTGGTGTAACTTTAAAACAAATGACTGTAGGAACATGAAATTTTGACTGGTTGTTTAAATTTGCCTTTTCTATACACGATAACATTTTCAAAATATTTTGATTTATTTTGAACTGTTTAGGGACATTTTCATTTTTTTTTAGTTTTTTTTCTAGAAATATCGGCACAAGTGTCGTATGCTATCTACCCAGAAAATCATATCTACAAATATCTACGAGTAGGTACGTGTAGTATGCTATTTACCAAATAAATGGATGTTATGACAACCCGTTGAATAAATGTTGGATAACCCTTTTTTTTACTGCAGTTTCGGATCATAAAGATAACACATTAAATTTAAATAATTAATTTTTTTTTTTAAAATAAGAACGCTTTTATTTTATAGGTAAGAGTAAAGGTATTATACGAGATAGACCATTTATTTTGGCATAATATAATTAAAAATATAATATGGAGTAATGCATTAAATCTTTAGTTGTATTTTATATAAAGATGAAGTACAACAATAAATTATTATGTAAATTTCTTTTTATATTACCTACTATACAAACAGTAGACTAGTATAAAGTATATTTATAAAATTAAAAGTATTTATATCATTTAAAAAAATAATAGATTCATATTTATTAAAATAATTAAATAGAAATAAATAATATTAAGAGGGACAATATAGTTATTGTAGTTTTTATATAACTAAAATGTGTGAACATTAAAAGCAATATTGATTGTTATATTAAATGATAATACATTTTCTGTATAATAAACAATGTAGTATGTATGTAATTATATTATTGAAGAATAATAATTGTTCCATCAAAGATCAAATCGTTTCCATGATAATTCTACGATAGAACAAACATATATTTAGATAAATATACTTAAACATTATACATTTATTAAAAATAATAGATTTAAGTAATATAATGTTGAATGTTAAGTTGAATAATATAGGTAATTATTAAATTAAAACATGTTGAAAAAAAAATTAGTTGGTTATTTATTTTAAATTGAAACTCAATAGCATTAGTGAGCTAAATTTCCAAAATATACATTTTTCTTTCCACAATATTTGAAATGCTGTTGTGTCTTCTTAGGATATAATACATGCATGAAGTGTTGTTACTTGATAGCTTTAATATTAGAACTAATTGACCTATTATAAAACTTAAAGGTAGGTATGAATATAGGATTTAATTAAATTTGAAATTTTAGGTGATTTACATTATGTACCTAATGTTTTACAATCTTACAAAACAAATTAAACCATCTCAATTAATGTTTGAAAATATCATGAAATTTAAAATATTTCAGTATCTTAATGAATTTTGTTTTATTTTTAAATAAGTTTTATAATTATATATAATTGTCATATATTACCTTCATGGTACTATAATTTAGGTATACATATTATGTGTACCTAACCTTTGGTATTATACATTTAAAATGGTATTCAACATTTTTAAATATTTTAATGCTTAAATGATACAATTTAGTATTTACAAGTTACTGTCGGTATACAATATTATACATGTATATTGATACCTATACTGAATTCTTACATTAGAATTTAGAACACTGAACATTAAGGTTACATAATCCTTTACATATTATATAAATTATAGTTACAAATTTTTCTTATTTGAAATATTAAGACCTTGCTACCATCTATAACTTAAAGAGGTTGGGAATAGGGGGTCACAGGGTGTAATACCTAATACAGCTGTTTTTTTTGTTCATTATTTGTCTTACATGGCATATACTCAGCTGGTTAAACAAAAAAGGTTTTTTGGATCCCTGTCTCTAAAATCATTGACGGACGCCCTTATATAGGTACTAATTGCCGACCCCAGGCCTAGAATACGAGTAAGCGCTTTTACTTCACTGAACAACTTCAGCCTTAGCATGCAAGCACGTAAAATAATAAGCACTAAGCAGTTGGTTTTCGATCATCACTTCCATTGCTTCCAGCCTGTTCAGCATAGATCTCTAATCTACAACCCAGAAAGCACTATACTGATGAAGAGGTCGTAATATTTGTTTAGTATAAAAAAAAATGTGTAGGTACATTTTCTTCAAAATCTATACTAGTTTTTTTTGGTGTAGGTAACTCAAAAACGCATAAGTTAATAAGAGCATAAGAACTGAAATTACATTCTGGTGGTGAACAACAAAGCCAAAAATGTAGGGATTATTAAGACTTAAGAGCTTATGATAGTAGCTACGACCCAAATAATAATGAACAAATTCATGTAATTGGTATTCGAACCAAAGAATCATAATTATCAATTATCAATATTATATTTATAATACAGGAGAAAAGTATCTCTATAAGTGTGTCAGAGTAAGACGTAATGTCATCTAATTGTTAACTACTAAATAATCTAGGTACGTACCCCCCCCCCCCCCCCAACATCACCCATCAGAAAGTAATTTTAGTTACTTTATTTAACCAAAAGAAAACTATACCTACACACTGTGGAGTTATGGTTGTGCATAATATCATTTTGTCAATGACTAATTTAAGAAAACTGTATTTTTAAATTTTATAATAAAAAAGAAAAGTAACTACCTACCTATTTAAAACAATTATAAACTATACCATCATACTTTTAATATTTGTCGTATTGATAGTTTATAATATGTATCTTAAAATTTAGAAATATATGACTAATATAGTAATATAGTAGTGTGTTGTAAATTATTGTTATACCTGCAGCAGTTATTTGTAGGTACATACTAAATAAGAAATTATTACTAAGTACGAAAAAAATAAATCACAATATAATATAAGTTATAAGGATAACTGTAGCCATACAAAACAGTTAAAACATTTTGTTTTTCATGCCTATGGACTTAAAACTAATTAATTTCCACTCTTTAACTTAATTTTTTCTGTGTTTGTTAACTTGATCAATTTTAATATGATCAGATCAGGTCGATTCACTCTAACTTTTTAGAAAATTAAGAAACAACTAAAATAAACGAAAATTTGGTATGCATATAACGAATACCTGGACATGAATCTAAATATTTTGAAAATGTTATGGTTTTTGATTCCAATATGGTCAATCAATGAAAATTGCATGTATTTACAGTAATTTATTTTAGAGGTACACCACTTACACGAAATACTGAAACCGATTTTACGTAAAAATTCACGTTTTCCTATTTTTTTTTTTTTTTTTTCCCGGCGCTTTTGGAGACTAGGTAGGTACTGTTCATTTCGACATCCCCTATGCACCTACTAGATTCACTTTGCCACCGGAAAAGATGAAAAGCGAAGCATTATTTCGACTACTTATCGTGTACACAGACCCAAATATTAAATTTTATTACGCAGAACGTAAATTTGCTTATTGTTTCTATATAGGTCGATTCACTCCGACTTTTGAACTGACGGTGATAAATGTGATCTGCTGATCGTAAATTTGCTATATGAGACGGCGACAATAAAATGCCCGTGTTACGTCTTAAATCGTGGTTCGTGGAGCTGCATCGTTCACGAAATTTCGTAATATTTTAATGCCCGCCATTCTGTGTTATCACTATGTACCACGAACTATGATAGAAATAATTGTTATCAAATAAACAACAACATGATAATATTATTATTTTTTCGATGGTGACTTTAAATTTGAATCACTCGCGAGTCTCGATTATTTGAAATTTGAACAAAAATACAGACTACAGAACAACAGTCGTAGGTACAGAGTTCTATTCATAGATTTTGGTACAAAATCACCATGGATTAGTGTATTCTTTTTAGTAAAACTTCCAATGTATCGCCTCTCCACATTACGTAAATTTTCATTTGTAAGTAGGTATTATTTTCTAGTTGCACTGATTATATTTCTTAATAATGTGGAGTCAGTCTAATTTGCTAATTTGTTCACAAATATAGGTAGATTTCCAAAAAATCAATGAAATAAAAGGAAATAATGGCTACAAATGTTCGAATTATCCCGATTGCTACCTGGCATAGAATCTGCGGTAATCATTTTTCAATTATTAATGATTGTAAACAATGCTCGGCAAATTAGTAAATATGGTCAGAGGCTGCCTCAAAACATAATCCAAACCACTTGTCTGGGATAGAGAAGTAAAATAAATGTTAGTAACTTATGGAAACATTTTTACTACGAGCACGACTGGTAAATGGCATCCAAGAGTTAACATAATTCATAAATTTGGTACCTATTTATGTATTTTTATTTACAACTCGAAATTTTCAGAAAATGTTGTTTCTCCAACGACGGGTTAGAAGAAAATGAACAGACGAATAAAGGATTTGGAGGCCATACGGTTTATGGTTATTTTAATTAGCCCAGAAAAGCCTTAGATACTCAATAATGTCAAATTCACACACACACATGTGTAAGTATATCACACAAGTATCCAATTTTAAATGTTTACTCGTTGTGCACAGAGAGAGAGGACAAATGGTGCACTGACATATTTTTAACAAAAGTTTTAATTTTTAGATAATACAATTTTGCTGAACAAGAATCCAATTTTAATAACGCAGAGGACCACAACATAATATTGAAATTGCAAAGAAACACATAACTAGTTTTGAAATCGGTATCTCTTCCGAAGGGAAAGTGCATCTAGATGGATGCGTTAGACAGGTAATGATTGAATGTTCCCAGTTGTTTTCAAATACATCGGGAAAAACAAAAAGATAGTTAAGGGAAAATTGATTTTGTTTTAGAAGTGTGAGAAAAAAAAAATCCCTAGGTATAGATACATGATTTGTCTGCCGAATGTTCCTATTAGCATTTTCTATACACCATACAATTTTTAAAACAATTTTACTCTTTTTCACCTAGTTATTTTAATTCCTTTGATTAGTTTTGTTTTTTAAAATTATTGACAATATAAATTTTATTGCTATGCCAAAGAGTTTGAAAATGTATTACGGGCATCCTATTATAGTTTCTATAATATCTGTTCACAAATGTAAGGGATACATAGCCACAATTTTTCGTGAGCATTTAAAGTTCACACTTGGACAAAATTCATCAACAACCTGCAAATTATTTTATAGTTAAAAATGTATTAAATGTTCAAATGTATAATATTTAGCATATGCTTATAGTAAAAGTTGATAAAAAATGATCATAGTATTATTAATTATCAAATTGAATATAAATATGTAAATGATTGGTTTACAGGTCGTCAAACCCGTTCCCATTTGCAACGAGGAAAGACAAACTTCTTTGAAAAAAGAGTATGCAATTACCAAAAAGGTTCAGTGGCTGTTATTAAAATTCTTCAACTATCAACAATGGACATAACTGATGAAGACTTTTAAATTAGGTATATTCTGATAGGTACCTATTTCGTTTATTTTGTGTACTTATTTTACCTACTTCCCCCCCCCAACCTTTTCTGTGTTTATTAACTTATTAACTTTATTAATCCAGCCTACGCATTTATGATTGAATGTATACTAAACTATGACTATTATTAAAATAATCATTATACTCTTTTTTTATTTGAATTTTGTTGTATGCACTCAGTGTTTTCCCTATGATTATTATAAAATAATCATCTCATTCTTTTAATTTCGGATCTCGTTGTGTGTGTTCAGTATTTCTGTCAAATGTTACAACGCCTATTTCTGAACCCTAATTTTCTTATTACCTGGTTATGCCGGTCCGTCGTATATTATAATAATAACTATGTACTTATGAAATTGGTATTTGTTTCTGTCAAATGTTACAACGCCTATTTTGAACCCTAATTTTCTTATTACCTGGTTATGCCGGTCCACTGTATATTATAATAATAACAATGTATTTATGAAATTGGTATTACTCCGTTGTAACTGGCTTACTACATCTCCCCCTTTAAAAGTTGATTTTTATCGTCTAAAATGAGAAAAATTAACTCAATGGAGGGATTCTATTAGTTCAAGCACTTCCATGTGGTTACAAGTTACATATATCAATTATTACATTACATTCAATTATTACATGTTTACATAATATGTTTGTTACAGATATTTAGTTACATTATTGACTGTACGTCATGTTAAAAATATTATTCAAGGAAAAAAAAATTTAATTTTAAAAAATATGCAACTTAATCGGACCTACACATGTATACCAGGTGTACATGATAAATCTAATATTTACATTGACAATTTTCAATATAAATATTACAAAAAAAGTGTTCTACGAAATAAAATGTTAGTATTCAACTGACTTACAATATTCAAATATAATGCATAATAATTATTATTTTATTTTTCAATAAGGTACTTAATTTGTGAAAAACAACGTAATAAAAAAGTGAATGAATACTGTCCAGCTACAGCCATCATTGAAAATATTCATGATCCAGAATATCGTATGCGGCTTCAACCTGGAGGACACAACCATGGAGCTGTCGAAGGAGACCTTGATATGCCATACTTGAGAAGAGCTATCGGGAGGAGAGCTACAACATTAGGTGCTATGTCCATGCCTATCCGGCACATATACAATGAAGAAATTGTTAGGTAAAGAACATTTTATAGTAACTAAATACTGATTATTATAATAATTTAATAAACATTCCAGTCATCCTGCTGGAAGTCTTGGCTATACATTTCAACAGGCTCAACATAGATGCAAGAGAATGAAAAGCTGTAGACGCCCGAAAATACCAGAGACAATTCCAGCATTAATACATCTCTTGAACATGCCAGAACATATCACCTATAGAACCACTCTGCGTGAACCACCGTCAGAGTTTTTTCAGCAGGCATTAACTGTTGACGGTATTACAATAGGTGTAATATTTGCAAATTTGGATATGATAGCTATGTTTCGCGAAGAGTTACGCGCTGTAACATATGCAGGTTGTGACGGAACCTTTAAGACCACTCCGAGTTCACCAAAACAGTTCCGTAGAGGTTCTTTAATGACCTTTCAAATTGTATACAAAAATGTTGTAAGTTTATTTTGGTATATTACTGAAACATAATAATTAGGTAAATAACATTTTGATAATGCTTACTAGTAATTTCCAATTGTATATGCACTCTTGTCCATGGCTACAGAACAAGCATATATCAGTTTCTTTCGAGTAGTTAGAAATATGTTACCATTGGACTATGATGGTCTTACAATCATCACTGATTATGAGCGTGGGCTGATGAATGCTGTACAAGAGGTGTTTCCAGAGAGTAGACTACAATGTTGTTGGTTCCATTTCTGCCAGGTAATAGGTTAAGCATTTTAATATTATTTATTTTATGCTACATAAGCTGTAGACAATTTGTAAAACAATAATTGTTTTGTAAAAGAATTATAATTACTTTTCTTTTAGTCAATTGTGAGATATTGTCGGCGCAAGTATAATCTGGTATTAGACCTCATTAAAACCAATCCTGTAGCTGCCCGTGTATTGCGAATGGTAATGAACTACTTATAGTACCTATATAAATAAAATAAATTGTATATGAAATATAAGTTTGTAATTTAGGTCTTAGCATTGCCTCATTTACCAGCCAACAGAGGAAATGAAAGTTGCCCAAATTTTTGTATAAATGATGGTTTTAGGGCAATTTTAGATTTTGCACATCAAAATATTGAAGTTTACCAACGCATGGAAACATTTTTAATCGGGTATGTAATATATATATATTTATTGAACACTTAGCAGCTTATCATATCTATGTGAAATAATAAAAATAAAAAAATAATTGACATGTTTAGATTAACAGATACGTACAAAACTTTTGGTTGGTTCAAGTTGGACCTGAATTAATAACTGTATTTGCCAGCGAAATAAGAACAAATAATTACTTGGAATCATTCCACAATCAATTGCTCAGGTTTTTTGGGATGCATCCCAACATCTGGGACTTTATACGTAATAATCTATAAATTATTTTTTATATATATTTATGAACATTTTTTTTCAACATCAAATTATATACTAATTACTTTGTAGGCATAATTTCTTTGGCAAATTATATTGTATTGTTATTGCTAATTTATTTTCCGCTGTATAGAGAAACTGAGAATTTTGGAAAACCAGTATTATGTGGAGATGTTTCAAGTCAGAAAAAATCTTACGGTAGGTATGCTGTTAGGACAATCATTGAGATGAAAACAACTAAATTACATTATAATGAATATATTATTCATATAATCATTATATTTCCTGTTTAGATCCGGGATCAAACTTCCAGAGGGGAACGTGCTGTAAACACAGCGCTAATAAGACGAGCAATTGAACAGCTCAATGAAAACAATGACGTATTGAGATGTCTTAGAAGCATGGGTCAAGCCAATGCTGATTACTTAAAACGCCAAATCGGTCCACCTCCATCACCATAGCCTCTATCCTATATTTTTTTACATTTTTATTATTTATTTTACATTATTTTTTAAAATTAATATTTTTTGCCGGTTTAATTGACAAACGACCAACAATTACTATTTTTAAACAATTCATATTTTTTGACAACTATTTGACTAACAACCAACAATTATTATTTTTTGACGAATTATTTGACAAACAAGTAACTACTTAGAACAAAAAGAAACAATATATACTTACAACTTTACTTACAGCTAGCTTCTTCATAAGGATTAAGGATAGAAAATTAGCAACTTGGTAAAAGTCATGTGTCTCTATTTACTGACAGATATTCTAATTTGTAGGTTATAAGTTTATAACTTATATTAAACAATATCGTTATAATAAATTAAAATAATGCATTAATAAGTACATTATGCAGTATTAATTAATATTTTTAAAACATGTTGGCAATACCGTTAATATGGTCTAGGGCCATTAATAAATTATGTTGGCAACAATATTCTTCCATGATATTATCAGGAATATTAGATTTTGGAAGAACTGTTCTGAGACCGCTACAGCCATCGAGATAGATAAGCAATATTGTTTATCTATCTCGATGGCTACAGCTAATGAGAGCTCGCCATCTCAATGGACGGTATGCTTGTTGTATGCTACTGTAGCCTGTAGGTGACTTTGTACCAAACGATGTTTAGATTGGCGTCATTTCTGTGTTTAACCGAGATGCCCCCCCCAAACTCTATAATTTTTATACGAATTGCCTGCCGAGTGGTACAGATTCACTGGTTACTTACGTTACTACCCAACACCGATAATACACAATATGTTCATTGAGCACATATTTCAGTAGAAAATAAAAAAAAAAATTATAAATATAAGACGTGATAATATCTTAATTCAGACGCATATTACGTCAATATTGTCAACAAGTTGGTCCACAGATATTTCGTGTTTTGATTACCTATACAATAATTATTTTACATATCTATCCACTATAAATAAGTACCTACTGCAATATGCAAAAAAAGCGCAGTGGCGCATTTACTGGGGGGGTCCAGGGGTACTGGACCCCCCAGAACCTCTCTAGAAAAAAAAAAACTAAAATTCTTATATACTTACATATTTGCAGAACCCGATTCGGTCGCGCGGACATACTTTTTTCCCGTGAACAAAATAGTATAGAAATTATACATTTATAGTAATGTTATATTCTGACGAGGATTTCCAAGTTACGACTTAATACGAAGTGGCAAGTGCGATAAAAGTAATAGGTATTGAGTAGGTAGGTACCTACCCGTTATCTTTGAAATAATATTTAATAGTATATTATAAACTTTATCGCACAGAAAAACTGATTATTGATGGATTTGAGTGTATAGCAATTAGTAATAGTTGTGTATCAGTGGCGTACACACGAGGGGGGGGGGTTTGGGTGTTCAACCCCCCCCCCCCCCCCCCCCCCCTTTAGTATTTTTTCAGTTTACGTAATTATGTAAAAATGTATAATAAAAAGGTGGGTAAGTGGATGTCGCTCTGCTGTACTGTAGGTTACAAGTGGGTCACTGTATAATGGATGGTATTAAATTTGAATTCAATGATACAATATCATTGTATAAGAAAAACGATTCTGAGCGAAGACGGTATGTCAGTCTAGGTTTAAGACAAATTATATACATATCTATGGTATTAAAAAAAATTGACCTATAATAAATTCCAAATTAATCATATCACATTATCACAATATCCATTAGGTACTTATAACACGTTATACATCAACATCAATAACAAATCCTGATACTATCATTGATATATAATAGTAAACTTTAGAAGTTTCAAGTAGGTACCTACCTATGAATAATATTATATAATCACAACAAAATAACTAGGTTTTTTAATGTGTAATTTCGTCCAAATTTGAACGTAAAATGACTATAAAAATAAACTGTGATTGTATATTTTTTAGATTTTTTGGTAAAAGAATTAACTACTTACGTGGAATCTTGTTTTAAATTTTCAATCCTTAGCTATAAAACCTGATTATTTTATAATTTATTAATTACGATGATTAATAATTTTCGAGATTTTGAAAAATTCTGTTAAAATTCGATGTTTAAATGCTTATAAAAAAAAACTGTGCCTATGTATTTTTAATATTTTTCAACTGATATTGTAACAATATATCAGGAGCCTTGTATTGAATTTTTACACTTTTTGGCCCAACAGATAAAACTTTATTAATATTTATAGAAAAAAAAAACTAAAAAAATTGAAAACTGAAAATGTCCGTAAACGGCTCAAAAAGAGTCAAAATATTTTCAAAATTGTATGGTGTATAGGAAATGCTTATACAAACATTCAGTGAAATTTTCATGTATCTATAGTTATTCGTTTATGAATAACAATAAAATAAGGAAATCGCTACATGAGAAATCGAGTGAACATCCAATGTTGTAAAAATTTGAATTTCAAACGCTCATAAAAATTTAATTTGACTGTCCGGTAGAGATTTTTTTATTGATAAAGGTAGACAAACTTATGAGTCATCTTGTATTACATTTTCAAATCTTAGATTTAAAAAGAAAAATTTTTACGAATACTTAACTCAAAATAATTTGCTAATTTTCGTGATTTGTCAATTTTTGAACTTTAAATGCTTATAAAAAAAAACTGTGACTAACGATTTTTAATATTTTTCATCTGCCTTTGAAACAATATAGTAGGAACCTTGTATTAAATATAGGTATTTCTATATATATATATAAGTATTTCTACTCAACAAACAAAGTTTTATTGATATTTTTAGAAAAAAAACTAAAAAAAAATAGAAAATGAAAATGTCCCTAAACAGTTCATAATAAATCAAAATATTTTGAAAATGTTATCGTGTATAGAAAATGCAAATATAAACAACCAGTGAAAATTTCATGTATCTACGGCCATTTGTTTTAAAGTTACACCAAAAACCAAATTCGATTTTGTCAAAAACCTATTTTGCGTAAAAATTCCCGTTTTTCCTTCATTTTTATGTTGTTTTTCCCGGCGCTTGTGAAAACTATTGGGAATTTTAAATTTTGACCTCCCCAATGCACCAACGATATTCACTCTCCAATCGAACAAGATACTGAAGTCGAAAATCGAAGCATTATTTCGACTACTTATCGTGTACACAGATACACACAAAAAAAAAACACACATCATTGTAAAATCAATACACTCATCGTTTCACTCAGAATCTAAAATGATGACAATTTAAAAAAAAAATTAATAGTAGGTACTAATAAAAATAAATACAAAATTAAATTAAGGGAATTTCAGTGTTACCGTCACAATCGAGTTTCGATTAGAAATGTACGGCGAGAAGGTCGTCACTGAAGTTATTATTAGATATAAGATATTCCAAATTATATACTCCATTATATTATAACTTATAAGCAACCCAGTTTGTTGTTATAATATATTGTAGATATTATTGATAACTTGTTACAAATTAATGAAATTATTGGGAAATTTGTTCAAACACAAACATGAGGGTCGACAATCGTGTAATCCGATATAATATGCCTTAATAGCTATCGCAGTATCGCTAATACTACAGTATAGAATCTATTTCTCAGTTTTCAATCAAATTCCTGACGCTTTGGACGTTTAGTAAATTGTACTTACTGTTTAAATATTTTATAAAACAATAAAAATGAAAAGAATAAACGAATATTTTTCTAACTCACTAATTTGTGATACAATTAACTCGGAGGAACCAGGTAAATATTTAATACATTATATTATCAACCTAGGACCTAGGTACAAAAAAATGATTAATATGGTAAAAATAAATTTCTCTATACACCTATCTTTTATTGAATTGTACGAGTATATAATATATTATTATATACACATTGTATGTACGCGTGTAGCTTAAAGTTTTGTAGTTATACTAAAAATTACCCGTAGGTAATAGGTATATATTTTTAAATAATAATCGAGAATTGTAAAAATATTTTTAATTTCACCTTAAGTCATTGCTAATGAGCCGATTACTCATTATGTACAAAATAATTACTATAGGTACATCGTTTTGATTTGTCAATGTATAATATATATATATATATATATGTATAAAATGTTTTATATGTAAGCCCCCCCCCCCATTGAAAATAGCTGTGTACGCCACTGTAGCCAATAGCCATAAACGGATGGGTAGGTATAATAAAATATAAATTAGTGGCTCTTATCTTTTATAAGATATTACACATTTTCTATTAGTCTCATCTTTTCGACGAGAATTCTACAAAAGAAGAATTTAAAAAATTGGAAAAAAAACCAAAAAATTCAATTGATGCACTTAAAGTTGTGTAATGCAGACGTATATGCGGGAGTTAATAATTTATTTCAAATTTTGTCTACACTTCCTATATCTACGGCTTCAAACGAACGGACTTTTTCATCTCTAAAAAGAATTAAAACATATCTACGAAGTACAATATCTGAGGTAATAAAATGATATTGAGAAATTTTAATTTTAAAACTTATATTTGTGGTTATCTTGTTTTAGAAAAGACTAAATGGATTGGCCGTGTTAAACATTCACAGGGAAGTTGAAATTGCTGTCGATGAAGTGATCGAGGAGTTGGCAAAAAAATCGAGACGACTGGATTTTATTTTATAACAATACTTGATATGTGGTGCTAAATACAATATATGTATATAAATATAATATTACATTAGACTATACGATTATATATTATTTTGTTCCATCCTCCAACAACTGCATAAGAACGTACCTAACCATTACAAAATATCATAGCTTATATTAACCATGTATTAACTGAGCCCCCCCCCCCCAGAAAAATTTTGAAAATACACCACTGAAAAAGCGTGATATTATAATATAAACAAACTATAATACAAACATCTAGATATTAGGTTGCCATAATATATGGTTTAGCTATAGAATAAATAGAAAAATATTTATGATATTTATGCTGTTTTGCAATTTATTCAATTTAAAGGACCAACTGTGGGCCACTAAATCTTGTTTAAGGAATCATTAGCTCACGATTGATTCATTACATGTTTAGTGCGACCCGGCATAAAAACGGAAAATTCATTTGGTATAATATTTATCAATAGGGCAGTGAAGTTGTTGCATTTGCATATTTTTTGTAAATGCTTATATTTATTGCTGAGTGAGCTTAAAATATGTTTCGTTAAACTCTTAATTTAAACAAAAAAAAATTATATTGCAATAAATGCAATTTTGGCATTTTTTTAAATTTTACTGCAATTTAAATATTTTTCATAATTTTTGTTTACATTTAAGACTATATAACTTGATATATAAAATAAGAGTAAGTAAACGTACCAATGAACAAATTTCTATATTTGTAGTAGTACTTATTATTTTATTAATATTTGTATAGAGCGATTATCGCATTAAGGTCGCTAAGGAAACTTAAAAAAATCATTTGTTGTGCAATGCAATAATGTAAGCAATATTCATATTTAATTATTATTATTATTATTATTTATTAATATGTTTGATTTTATTGATTATAATTAAATTTTGTCGATGCATTTTTTAAATTTATAAGTGCAATTTTAATATATTTTTCTGCAATAATGCAATCAATTTAGTGAGTTTTTTAATGCAATAACTTCACTGCCCTGTTTATCAATGACAACAATATAAATCCACTCCACAATTATTTAGTTTGTGCTGTCCCCCGTCCAGATAAAAAAATAAAATAAAAATAGTATTATATAGGAGCTCCGTTCTAACGGAAACATGCAGGAATGCTTCTAAATATTATTTTTTACAAACAGCCAACTGTCAAAGTTATAATATCTTGCCGTCATCGGGCATAGTCCGCCATGAAAAAATGACTCAATTACGAGCAAAAAAAAAAAAAATAAGTTCATCGGAAAACTTTTTTTTTCTCCCGAAAATACCAGCGCTCTATGATCCAACCACGTCTCGTTTCACCGCCTTCCTACTAAAAAAGTACAAAAACAATTTATTATTTGTTCATCGGTTTAAATATTGTTATGACCATACGTCTATACCGACGTATCTAATGACAATATTTAAAAAAAGTATTTATATTAATTTCAATAGCTATACGTAATATGTCTTATTCTTATATACCTATTCATACCGACCTATACGCCGGTGGAACCGTGTATTTTGACCCAGTTAAATTTTACCCCTCGGTAAATATTCACTAGCGAAATTGTACCGGAAGTAAATTTTCACGGTGGGGTTAAATATCCCTAGTGAATATTTACCACAAATAAAGTTTCGTTAGAGATATTTTACCCAGATAAAATTTCACCTTCGAAATTTTACCTCCCGGTAAAAATTCACTAGATCAAATTCATAAATTTACACTATTAAAATGTTTTTATATGAATTAACCTTTTACGTTAACTGAACTAGGATTAAGGTCTAGTTTGAATTAATTTAACTAGATAAGTTTAAATTTAAGATAGAAAAAAAATTTACTATTATCTCAGTTAAAAAAAAGTTAATCTTTTTGAAGGTACAATATTTTTAAGTCATAGACCATCATAGTATTTTGTTATACACAAATACATTTACCAAGATATTCAACACTGTGTAAAAAATTAGATTATTATAATAATATATTTATTTATATAATTCGAAAATAAATTACCAAAATCGTAAAAAAAGTCGACGAATCTGCAGTATTGACTAGTTGATTATGTATGACTCAAAAATAACTTAACTGCATGACAATGATAATAAACTATAAAAAGTTAAGTTACAACAATAACAATTTTAACTGAATAAGTTAATAAGTTAAAAATGAAAATAATTAACTAGTTAAGTTAAAAAGTTAAAAAAAAATTAACTTTTTTATTATTTTTACTAACAAATTAATGCCCACCTTTTCATTTAGTTATACCAACTATTACCACGTAAAATGTAAAGTACCTATATTGAAATAAAATGTAAATAAAATATAATATTTTACTTAACCGATGACCGGGTACCAAGAATCAATAGATTTGTTAAGTTATTAAAATAACTATACCTAAATGGGACGAGGTGACTTCGTTATACATGTTTATTCATTGTATTGTTGTATTGTATTACGGTTTAGAGTAACATTTTGTTTCAACGACAAGATATATTATGTTTCTTAGTAACTTATTTTAGATTCTGAGTGGAGCGATGAATGTATATTGATTTTACAAAGATGTGTGTTTTTTTTTATTTTTTTTTTGTCTGTCATAACCTTTTAGTATAATGCTATAATCAAAATGCTTATAGACTTTCTTCAACAGTATCTTATCTGATAGGAAAGTGTATCTAGTTGGTAATTTGGGCGAAAAAAAGCAAAATGAAAAGCAAAAGAAAATGTATGGAAAATGGGAATTTTTACTCAAAATCGGTTATCGATAATATCGATTTTGGTTTTTGGTATAACTCTAAAACAAATAACCATGGGTACATAAAATGTTCACTGAATGTTTATATTACCAATTTCTATACACCATAACATTTTCAAAATATTTTGACTTGTTTTGAACTGTTTACGGACATTTCAGTTTCCATTTTTTTTTTTTTTAGTAAAATATGTCGTTTAGGCAAAAAACATGACAATTTAATACAAGGCTCCTAATATACTGTTACAAATAATAATTTGAATGGATGTTGAAAACATTTTTTTGTAAGCATTTAAAGAACGAATTTTGTCATAATAAGTAAAAATCACAAAAATGTGCAAATTACTTTGAGTTAGAATAACTCATAAGAAATTTTCTTTTTAAATCTAAGATTTGAAAATTTAATTCAAGATACATCATAAGTTTGTCTATCTTTAGAAAAATAAAATGTCTACCAGAAAGTCATATTAAATTATCATGAACGTTTGGAGTTCAAATTTTTTTTTTCAAAAACAAATAACTGTGGACACTTGAAATTTACACCATATGTTTATTTCATTGATTCCTATACTTGATAACATATGTTGATTAGTTTTGAGCTGTATACCTACGGACATCTCCAATTTTAATTTGTTAGTTTTTTTTCCATTAATGTCAATAAAATTGTATTTGTTTAATGTGGTATATAAAATGTGCGCCATAGATATACTGGAATGATTTGACAAAATATTTTAAAAAATTACGAGTATAATGTAGAAGTTGTTGGTTATTACCTATCACTTAAAAGAATTCGCATTGAAATATGTAATTTAAATACCTTCACCAAATTCATAAAATAATATGTAGGTACTCAATTAGGTATCTATTTAATTAAACGGGTAGCTAGGCACTTGATAAGATCACTTATTACCTACCTAATTCAGCCGCTTGTCAAGTGTGAAACGCTGTTCAAACAATATTTTATACCTACTTGCCTACCAAGTAACAGTTAGTAGCTACACAGTATTACAGTATAGGTACTAATGTACCTACTATAGGTTGAATGGGCCAACTTGGGGCCAAAATATTATCTTATAGTTTCACCTCCATTGGCTCCATAACGGTCTCTTCACTCTTGTCATATCTTAATACTTATTACTTATCATTTTGGAAGGTAGTAGTGTCGCCGCATCGGATATTATTACAACGGTATATTTTTATAATTCTGTTGTAACTTGACATGATACAATGAAGTGTAATATAATATAATAATATAAATTTTAATAAATAACAATCCCAAGACAAACACGTCCATACAAATTATTTTATGCTGTATAGGTACAGCTTGTTCCACAGAATACAGGGTGATTGGAAAAATATAAAACTATTTGTATTACGCAATCAAAATTAATTTCGATATTATGATTTTGTTTCCGTTAATTAATCAACATTATTTTAACCACTATTCTATAATATTGTTATTTTCAATTACTAATTAGTTACGTAGGATAAAGTACGTTGCAGAGCCGCATATCGCCGGTTTCGACCCATAGTCGAACGTATTTTCAGGTTTTTTTTCTTACATAAGTATTTTTTTTAGTAACTTTTTATAATTTTTGATCATTTTAAAAACTATGAACTACTGAACTAAAATTTGAACTATTTAAAATTCTAGATGAACTAGAACTTGAACTAGTTCATTCTAAAAACTATGAAATAAAATTTGAACTAGGTAGTTCATATTTAATGTCTTGAACTTGAACTTGAACTAATTCAATTTTAGAAAGAACTTTCCCATCACTGTACCTAAATAGGTATAGGTACCTAAGTAGGCACTCCGGCACTCGAGATGATCACTTATTACCAACCTATTTATTTTCAAATACCTATCTAGGTACTTAACTAACTCGGTATTTCTTTTTATTTCATTTATTAAATATTTATAGTAGGTATCTATATATTTTACACATCAATGTTACTATGCCGTATTCATATGCTGACAATGTTAGGTAATATAAAATCTATTTCGAGTCATCACAATTAAATATATGAAATTAAATTTGCGTATTCGATATAGGTAGTTAATTAGTTATAAAGTATGTAGGTACCTACATAATTACAATTTTTAAATTAATGAAGTCAGTGAAGCTGTATCCACTTGTCCACTTTTTTATTTATACGCGTTTATTATTCGTCTTAACTCAGTTTATAGGCTAAACACTTACCTACATTTGGTTTTAAGATAAAGTTTCTTTAATCAAGGCCATGTTAACACGACGATTTGATGTATGCTTGTACCTGATCTGACTGAGTAACCAATGGCAACCATTTATATACAAAAAAAAAATAATTTTCACTGTTAATCTCAAGTACCCTGTCTGACCAGCTCTTTTCGAATATCGGAAAATCCTTGATGGAAAATCTGATGTGCAATCTAGCTCATTAGAGGAACCACTATTCCAAATGTGTACGTTTTTAAGTTTTTGAGTTGTATCGATCAGTCTGTATCGATCATATAAAAGAACACCCTGTATAGATGAAGTGCGGCAAGTTTAATAATAATATTATAATATAGAGTAGAATCATTTACTTTTCGCTATTTTAACAGACAACCGAATTTCCTTTCCGAATTATTATAGCCGACAGTCACACACTCAAAGTCCTTCAAATTGACTGTCCCTTTGACGTCACACACGTCTGATACATGACAGACGTTATACATTTAACGTCCAATGACGCGTGACCCCAGCCTTAAACTTTCTTAAATATTCTCGTTCAGACTTCTATATATATATATAATATATAAACTATAGTTTGAATTTATTACCTATACGGCTATACATTTTAACTATTTATATTTTATGCATGCAATAGTTATCGTGCTTTCGTACTGCAAATGACACACACGGTTTTGAGCATATTTTATTCGCGTTAGATCGAATAATGTGTTCCGGAATTAATTTTATGCCCAATTTTATGATATACCTAATAATATTTTATGTTTTTTTTCTTATTATGTTGATATTATATTAGGTAGGTATACATGTATACTGTTACCGTATACATGCACTGTAATTATTAGACACGAGGAGATTTCTACTTTTTTTTTATTGATATGAAATAAAAGGACATTAATTAAAATAATATAAGTTCCAATTTTTTATGAGTCAATACAAAAGTTAAATATAAACAAAACATCATAATACATCAATAAATTATTTTATATTAATGGTATTCAGAATCAGTATCTCGTCGTCGATCTAGTCAAAACATAATCTTAATTGGACAGGAATTCAGTTGATAATAATAAATAGCTGCTGCCCGCCACCAGCTTTTGACAGTCGGGGCGGCTTCCGTCGTACCCGGCCCATTCCTACCTGGTGCGTCGTCTTTTGGCCGGACCACCCGCAGCACCAGCTTGGTATTGTTCTCTTTGTTTATCTAGCTTTGACACAAATGCCTTAAATTGCGGCAAAGCACGAGTGACATCGTGTAGCCTGGCCATGGGTGTTGCAGCAGCCGGGTAAATCTGCCTGATTCGTCCATTTCTCTTCAACACGGCCAACTGCTCGCTGTCAAACAAACGACGGGTGAAATGTATTAACCTCTTCTGAACACTGTTGGATGAGCAGTAGGAGGGATAATAATTATTAAAATGAGGAGCAGACACTTACGAATTTCCACTGAATATTGTCGTTTTCAAGTATTTGTTTAAGACGAAAGCGCATTTCTCGACTGTGCATGAAGGCAACACCATCTGGACAAAATCCTTTAATGTCACCAACAGATCCTTATTATGAATGTATGGTTTTGCGTTTATGCAATGGATCGCTCTCCCTTGAAGTGTTGACTTTTGGATCTGTGTTAAATATATATAAATATATAAATATTATTTATTTTTTAAATACAAATAATAGTATTATAATAAATTTAAAGACAAATTGTCGTTATTCTATATAGCAAATAAATTGAAATAGTAATATTTGTTGTGTTAATACTATACTCTGAATTTAATTTAATAACATACAGGCCTGTTACTTATTGCTATAACGCAATTGATCAAATAATAAATGTTGAAACAATTGTAAGAAGTTAAAAAATATTCCACGAATATAGTTAAAGACAAAATAATTTTATTACCAATTTTAAATACTGCACACACATTTAGTTAACAGAAAAACTAAAAAAATTGAAATAATCAGCCTAGAGAAACTAATATCTATTAATATGGAAAGTTACATTTAAATACAAAACATTTGTGGAAAACAGTCAATAAAATTTAAATATTATTAATTTAAAGATTAACCCATAGTAAATATTTTATGGTTATTAATGAACATTATAAACTTATCTATGTTGTACAAAATTGGCTGAAGTGATGTACATGCTACATGTTGTTAATAAATATAAATTTGTTTAAAAAAAAAAAGGTTAGGTTAGGGTAGATATCAAGATTTTATATCTTATAGAGGTATGAAAAATAATAATAATTTTATTCTAGGCCCCAATAAATTCAGTCAATCTTAAAATATTAAATATCATTAACCTTGTATGCAACATTATTAAGTGTGCCATGCTCCCGACCCATTCGTTCCGGTATTCCCATCATTTGCCATCTAATAATAGGACGAAGAGAATTCTCCTGCACAGTTGGAGGAATAGAGCTGGATGATGGGGACGTTAAGTCAATGATTTCTGAGGGTGGAGCAATTGCAACAGGCGCAGCATTCCTTAATGCTTTGCGCTGTTGTGTGTTGGTTAAGCGATCATGCACAGATTGGCCACTATATGACTGCTGAGTTTGTCTCATTTGGCTGATAGGTACAACGTTGGAGTTTGATATGGTATTACTATAAGCATAAATAATTTTTTTCCTCTTTTTAGATATTTACAAATTTGATTATTGGTATTATTTTGATAACACTTACCCAATTATTAGTGTCGTATTGCTTGCACAGACTAAAGGCGGTGGTGGTACAACATTAACCACACTGTTTACCAAACTGCTGCCTTGAGACATCGTTGAACCCTGAAAATTCAATAAAAACTAAATATAAAAAATTGTTAATTTACTAATAAATATTACATAGCCCACAATGTAATATTAATACCCATCATTGAATTCAAACAATTAATTATTATACCACACATGCAAAACTTGTAGTCAATACTTTTATTAAATTATAAATTATAAATTAACTTAAATAAAGCATCAAAATATATTAAATTATAAAATGATCCAACATAGTAACAGTTGGACTAACAACTGGAAAAAAATTGTTCATTTAAAAGCATGCACGACACCTATGTGACACCACTGTGAAGTATAATTAAATAAAACAAATGATTATGATATGCAAAATTAATATGATAATTATAAGCATAAAATAAATGATACATTTGAATACATTGAGAAAACAAAAGCAACAATTTATTTAAAGAATCAAAATAAAAAATTAATTTAATATATATATTTATATAATATGTAACATAATTCATACCATTATAATAATTAAATGAAAGCAAAATTTAAAGTAAAAACTAGAAAGCCTTTAAACCAAATTTCCCATATTTGTATAATTTTGTTTGGTACAAAATATATAACTATTGATTGATAGACCTTTTTGTTTATAGATACTTATTTATTAATATTTAATAGTTAATACTAAAAATAATTATAAGCATAAAATAAATATTACATTTGAATACATTGTGAAAACACAAGCAACAATTTATTTGAAGAACCAAAAATAAAAAGCAATTTAATATAATATATAACATAATTCATACTATTTGGTTTGCAGGCCGTGCAGGTGCTGGTGCCGTTAAAGTGTGAGCAACAGTATTTTTAGCAGGTACTACTTTAGGGGGTGCTCTGATCCAGACACCAGGTGGATTTACACGTTTCGACTTCTGAATAGTTAGGAGTTGTGAATAAAAAACCTTAGCTGGATAATATTCCTCAAAATTAGTTTCCGGTGGAAAAATATTTTTTATTTCATCAAGACTGGCCACTGCGCAAGAGTCACTGGCAAACAACTCCTTTATGATACCATGAACTTTGAAACCAAACTTGAGGTAGGCTAAGTCCCAATTTTCTAATTTTAAAGATTGTTGTCTTAGGTTTTCTGATACGCCTTCAAAGTAGAAAAGCGGGACATATTTTTGGTTATCTTTAATGCAATATGGTACAACAGAAACAGAGTTAATTCGAATAAAACCACATTTCTCTCTGTGGCCTGGAGTAATATCGCACATTATTTTTTTATAACATACTTCTATGAACGTATAAAATTCACGAACATCTTCTAAACTCACAATACAATCGTTTCCTGCCAAAAAATCTTTTTTCCCGTACATACAGTCGGCATGTTTTTCGTTGATATCGTTTAGTAATTTTGCTTCAGGTTTAGTGATTAAAAGGCTCCTTACATTAGTGCATGATGTATAAATATCTGCATGTAAATAACCTAAATAGATGTTGAGTAGCTGTGTTTCTGCCATACGTGCAGATACAAACTTTAACTCTTCACCATTGATTACTCTAATGATGTAGGGTACACGGTGTTCACCAATAGTTTCCCATGAAAATCTACCTACATTGCATAAAAGAACATAAAATATAGTGTTTTCATAGAAAGTTTCAAAACACAAATTTAACCCCTGATTGCTTACCCTTAATACTTTCTACAGCTTCACAATCTTTGGGTAATTTGCCTTGGTTTTTTTGTCTGTTATTCATTGTAATTGGTTCATTAGTCAATGTTACTGCTGTACCAGCTCTGTTTAGATAAACATTTGCCGGTGAAGCAGCCTGTTGCTTTGCTGCAGCTGTTGCAGTTTTTTGATAATTTTCTTTCATTTTGAGAGCCATATTATTTATTTCAGGATTATCGTGTTCTTTATTTACACTTATCCCTGTAATTTAATTATAAAATTATGTTTTAATATAGGTAATTGAATTATAGGTAGGTATTATGAATAATAAAAAAAAATATTTATTGGAAAATAATTTATGGACTTTAAATGTAAACATTTTGAATAATTAAAATTATAAGAACATTTTTTTCTCTTTTTTTCATATAATATACTTTTGCTGAAATCCATGCCTACTAAAAATCAATAAATAATATTATGTCCAAATATTATTTAGAAATTATCATAATGAATTTATGTTATAAAGTGACCAAAATTCTTATACACGTACATGAATAATATTATTAGATCTCTTAATCATAGTGATCATTTATCAATAGGAGTAAATATTAAATATTCCAGTATTATGATTTATGATAACATGTACATAGAATACTGATGATTTATAATATAGATATAAACTATAATATTATAGTAAAATATAATAACAGAATCATTATTACCTGAAATTTAGGACACTCAATGAGGGCAAGCTAAAAACTGTATTATTTACTTTATGAGTGCAATAAAGCTGTGATAAAGTTAAAAAAAATTGATATTTAGAAGAATATTAGTTTAGTCTTATGGACTTTGTCTCAAGTTGCTTTCAATAGCCAAGTCGAAAAGAAAACCGTTATGTATCTGATATTTTAGTTACTCATAAAAAATGAGTCTACATTATTATTATTATTATACTACATATTTAATATTTATATTTTAGCTATTTGTTTTGAGATAATATAAGTTATAACTAGAGATCGGTTTATATGAAATTGCAATTTTTTTCCTTTTCACATTTTTTGGATTTTTGTTAGTAATTTTATGAATTCTTATAGTTTGAAGCTAATAGTGATTATTTTTTTTTTGCATAATACTTCTTATTTATGGTTATTGCGTATTTCTAGATATTTTGACAAAATTGCATATTGAACTTAAAATTAAAAAAAATATTAATAATTAGAATATTTTGTCAATCATAAAATTGTAATAATACATTTTGTAGTCTCTAAGTGATTATTCATTTTAATAATATTAAATTATAAATTACAATTTTTTTTTGTTTATTAAGTAGGTGGATCATAGGTAGTAATAATAATACCTATTATTAATTATTATATTATAAGTTTTTTAATTTGTTTTAAATTTTTTTTGAGGAATACATATTAAATTGTGAATCTTTACCATATTACACAATTCAAAATTTATTTTTCTTGCTTATTTTGCGCATATTATGTTCACGATTATGACTGCATATTATATGACATATTTTGACACTTTATTGTAGAGCTGGGCCGATACCGATATCCGATATTGGAACTATCGGTTTAATCGGGTATAGGTTTTTTTTTCTGAACCGATAGTAAAATCGATATAATACAGTCGCATATCAATTTGTATGTAATGGTGATGGTTATACCGATAACGCTATTTTTAGACATATTATGTAAGCAACAAATGATTTGGTAAACATAGTAAACACGATGCAATCACAATTTAAATTCAATTTCGTTTATTTCTTATTTAATTATTTCTCCTACTTACCGCGGTTATGATTTTATTGATAAACTAGCTCTAAGTGTAACTCGGGGCTCGTTGGACTCACTGGGAGTGGGTACCGATTTTGGAGACAATGAATTATAAAAGTCGCAAATGTTGTAAGACGAAAGTTTAGAATTTGTGATAAGGATTAGTGATATGGATTGGAGATAAGGCTAGACGCTTTGGCGTGAATGTTAAAAGTTTGAGCGTCTAGCAATCCGTCACAAACGTTGTAAATGGATAGGCTGGAAACGATCTCCAGGATCACCTATATACTATATAGAGTATACCTGCACATAGAGTGATATGTGCCGTAGCATGACCGGTGCTTTATCTTATGTAAAAAGTGTAAAGTCGAAAACCGTGTTGGAGTTTCTAGCAAGTCAGTCATCTCAAGACAAAATCTATTAACTTTCAAGTTAGCCACTTAGGTAGGCAATCCGACTTCGTCAGATCTAACCTGCGGTGGATTGCAGACCCGACGTCAAGCGGCTATAAGTGAAAACCCTATCACACAACTTACGAAATAATTTACGAAAAATTCAAACTATATACAATATACATACAAACAAATATGATATGTATTTATTGTGTGATATAATATAACAACAATGAACACTTTGAGAAATGAGCAATTATAATTCCTAAAAAAAATTAACATATAGGTAGATAGTTAGATACATACTATTATATTAACCAATACAATACATATAAACACTACCTATAATGTATATATATTAATTTTAAAAAAAAATGCAAAAACCAGCATGTTAAACTATTAAAGTGTCTGTCAAGTCAATCATCACCGTTTAAGACGAAACTAAAATGAGCAATCCGTCTATCACCTATATATAGTTGTAGGTATATCACATAGAGTGGTATGTGGCTTCGCGTGTCCGGTGCCATTCCTTATGTAAAAAGTGTAAAGTCGACAACCGTGTTGGAGTGTCTAGCAAGTCAGTCATCTCAAGTCAAAATCGATTAACTTTCAATTTAGCCACCTAGGTAGGCAATCCGAAATAAAATACAAACTATATTTATATAACAATCATGGACTTTTTGAAAAAATATGCAATTATAATAATTCCTAACAAAACAAATATAATATGTACCTATTTATTGTGTGATATAATATGACAATGACTTTAAATAATAATATTGTACGATATGTTCCTGTATTAGGGCCGGGCCACCCATAGCGGTTGAACCGCGACATGTTGCGGTCGATTTTTCGACCGCGGCAGTTTCCGCGGCTGAACCGCGTAAGTGTGAACGCATATCAGGCGGTTGCATTTAAAATCAAACAATCTGAATTTGTTGGGCGGTTCAACCGCTATGTGTGGCCCGGCCCTTATTATATTATTATTTAATTTATATGAAAAATAACGTGAAAGAAAAATGCAAAAAAAGTAGGGTTTCGGGCGGCCGTTTAAACCTCATGGCATTGACGGTTACGACGCCCGAACAGCGTACGACGGATTCGAACCCGGGACCTACGTGTTTACTACCTAACGCCTAACCTACTTGGACACAATTTGAGATATGAAGTGCGGTCAAAACATCAACACTTAAGCCGTGCGTCTACGGAGCGACGTAAACCGATATATTCGATGATTATCGATGTAATCCCATTAATTCGCTTGTAATACGCGCATCTCCCATATATATATTTAACGGGGCGTGTGAAAAGCGTTTTCCGTTAATTATTAAATCATAGGGAAAAATTAAATTATACACGTATATAGGTACATGTATATATACGCGTACGGTCGGTCGGTCGCTTCTAAACGCGATTGCGAGGCGAACGAACCGATTTCGGGGGAAAAGCGCATATAAACGGCTTTAAAAAGACGTCGACTACACGATTCGGGCACAAACGGCTTGCGAATAGACGAAACGGTGGGAGAAAAGGAAAAAATCGTCAAAAAAGTCCGGTCGGAAGTGTATTTTTCGATCGACATTGCGACCGCTTCGGACGGCGCACGAATATAAAACGCACACCGGCGGCTTCGAATTAAGTATAAAAAAGGGCGAAAAGAGTCGAAATCGTGTAAAATAGCTAATTTTCCGAAAATTTCAAAAATCGGTGAAATGATAGGAAAACAGGAGATAACGAAAAACGTTTTAAAACCGACCGCCGCCACTGCGAAGGTACGCGATTGGTCGCGCTATAAGGAATCGACGGTACATGGCCGGCGGGCTGGGGAAACGGAGCGGTGTTTCATTTTTTACGCCACGGTTTCACTATAGCCTGCGTTTTCCTTTCCATTGGTACACTATAGACAGCTGATTTCGTTGTCATTTTATAGTATAGGATAGTAATTGATAGAGATAATATTATAATATAAATATATAATAACCAAAAAATTATTAATTATCATCTATATTATTATCATTTATCAATAGTTAATAATTAATAGTTATACCTATTACTTATTAGTTTTAATTTTTAAATGTATAGACGTATTATAGTAATTACTAATTTACTAATTTATATGTTATAATTTATTATAATTTATTTAATACCTAATAATACCTAACAATACCTTTCAGTTATTATTTTTTTTTCCACTTATTCAATTAACAAATAAAAGAATTGTAAAATTTTAAATTATTAAATATTACTATTTATTATTTTATAGTTTATACTTTAAAGTTTGATTATTATTTATTTTAATATTTTATAATTTTGTATACTATTTAGTATTTACTATTATAGTATTATACATTTATACTATTTTATGGTTATTACTTATTTCAGTTATTTGTTTTTTTTTTGTCCACTTATTTAATTACAGTGGTTGAATGGTAACGAGTTGTCACGATTATAGAATTTTATTATAATATAATATTTTGTATGATTAAAATAATATAAAAATATTAATATAATATTATGTTGATATTTTTAAACAGTCATTTATTATTAAATACTATTATTTAATTTTTAGTTTTCACCATATAAATATTTTAGGCTTAGGCAAGTACCTACACTCTGTTCAACGAGAGAACGCACGGCGCACCGACCAAAACTGGTTCCCCCCGCAACACCCTGTCGTAAGAGAACCGGTTTCGATCAAGAGATTGTGCGTTTTCTCGTTGAACAGAGTATAAGTTAATTTGTACCGATTGGAACGATTCCACCTAAGAGGACGTGATACCCGCATGTGTTGTCTCCGTCATACAAGTGCATAACATAGCAAATTTTACGCTCAGAAAAACACGTGTTAATTTAAAAATTAGAGTAAATTAACCTCTTATAAAATATAAAGGTAAGATTATTATCTAGACAACCTTATGGGCTTTTTATAATATTTTCATTTTTTAGCTAGTTATGAGTACTTTAAGATCTATAAAAAATATACAATTTTAAAATACTCATAGCTCGCTTAAAAATTAAAATATAATAAAAAGCCCATGAGGTTGTCTAGATAATAATCTTACCTTTAGATTTTATAAGAGGTAAATTCACTCTAATTTTTAAACTAACGGAGCTACACGTGTTCTGCTTTGAGTAGAATTTGCGATGTTACGCAATTGTAAGACGAAGACAACATATGCAGGTATCACGTCCACCAAAGGAAGGATAATTCCCGCCACTACGGTATAGCCTACAATCTTGGCTAATACAATAAATAAAAATTAAAACCAAATTACGTTACGTTACATTGTTATAATCATCGATTTAATATAGTTACCTTCGTTTGCTGGAACGCTGTATTAATATAATTATTCAATGAACTAAACCGAACGGGTCACGCAGTGCTGTCGGTGGCAAATTCTAGGACAACGGGAATCTGTAGAACGATGGGAACGTGTCGGACAACGAGCGAAGGTCGGCAATGTCGACGGACGAATGTCGAAGGGATATGAACGGTGTTTGCCAGCTCGTTGGCGCGGTGGTAGTGGTTCGGTGGATGGGCAGCGGGTCGAGGAGGTTCCCAGCATAACGACATAATAGAAGGCGCCCGTGCGCCCGTGCGTGGGTTTGCTTGTGTGTGGGTGAGTTGGTGTGCAAGTGTGTGTGTGACACGAACACGTTGCATGTGCGTGAACTAAGTGAAATCGTCGCAAAAAAAACGAAACCAGTCGGATAACCGTAAATAGCTAGGTGAGTACCAAGGTGGTGCTTCCCGCGACCCGTTCCCACTCACAACCAACGGTCGTGCTCCCTGCGGTGTGGCGAAATCCAATGGTGCGTAAAACCCATTATGCAGCGGCCCCACTGACTAGTACCTCGATAGAGGCTACAGACGCGCCAGACTTTGCATAATTCAAAACAGTGTACCAACTTGGGAACGATAATAATTTATTTTCCTCCAAAAACGAGATTGATTTAAATTTTCCTCTCCCCATTAATTTAGTCTGTAATTATGTCTATTTTCCTCCAATATTTTAGTAGTCCAGTCATATTAGGTTTTCAGCTCGGAAAAATTCCCACCTGAATTTTGGTACACACCTTTATAACATCGTTGTAAACAACGTGTGAAAAGTCGCCATCTGTCTCATGTACGCGTCAAAGGTTATTCGTGGTTAAAGGTCACGAAATTGGCTTTTTTTGAATATCTCGCTTTTTATGAGTCGTACAATAAAAAGTTCTCATTATAAATTGTATAGAGAAAGTAATTATCTACAAAAAAGGTTTTTTGACATTTTCAGTTAAAAGTTATAGTTTTTGCGTTATAAGGCCATCAAAATGTACACTTTTAATGGAATATGAATTTTTTGCTAAAACCAAGAAGCCATTGCATTAATATCTCGCTTTAAACTAGTTGTACAAAAAAAAATTGTCATACAAAAATTGTGGAGGACAAAATTATCTACAAGATGGTTATACATATATATCCAATCTCAATTGCGGTATACGAATTTTAACGTTTACTGTACAAAATTACGATAATATTATATATTATATATGTAAGGGGGTCCTTAGCTATAGGGGTCAATTTTTTTTTTAAATTTGATAACGGGTGCCTCAAATTGTGTTCTATTTATTAAAAAAATAATTATTATAAAATTTGAGCGTTTCTTGAAAATTGTCTTTTCCCCTTCGTTTTTGTAGGGAAATGGCTACGGCCTAATTTATTATTTCTTTGAATACCACTACGACGACGCCGCCTACGATTCCCGGTAATTGAGCTACGCCAACGTTGTGCGTTCGCTTCCTCTCCGTCCCCCTGCCATAATAATATGAAGAACTGTGGCACTGTGGCATTTTTGGTCATGAAATTAAATGTTCAAAACCTTTATAGAAAAATAAACTCACTAGTATAATGAATTTATCCTACCATGATTTTACAATGATTTTTATTTTTTGTGAGTCATTTTAGAGCAATAAAGATTCTTCGATTTTCTACTTCAGAATTTATCCAAGGTAGAAAATTAAATCTAGTTGGTAAATTGGGAAAATGGACATTTCCACCCGGACATATAAAGTATAGAATCTTGCAGTATCTTAAATAATTGGATTTTGAACACAAGTTCATAAGTTATAGTATATTATGATCAATTTTTAAATGGCTTTTTTATATGTCAGAAAACATATTTAAAACCACAATAATGCAAAAACCATTTTAAAGTAAATTAATTTTTAAAGCCATGCCAAAAAAATATTGATATACTTGGTGATTAAAAATAATTTTAATTCAAAAATAATGTAATTACAATTTATAGTGAATTATTTCTTATATATCTAATTAATTTTCTAATAATATTGACTAGTATATTTTTTATATATACAGCCTGTATAAAATTATTTTAGACCATGTGGATAATACCTCATAATATAATATAATTTTATACCACTATATATAGTATAATACACACGCATCTCTACACCTATGCAGTGACTCCGAGGCACTGAACATTATTTTTTTCTAGACTAGGCTCTTATTTAATTTGTTTAAATTGAATTAGTAAATTAAGACAGTCAAAATAATAGTTCATGCACATTTTGATAGTGAGAGTCAAGATAAATTACAATAAAAATATAGAAAAAATGCAGAAATTGTATTTAATAGGTATTTATTATGTTTTTGCTATAATTTGAGTTACATTTTCAATTAAATTTGTTTTGTAATTTATTCATTGTTTACAAATATGATAAATTTTGCTGTTCACACAAGTGTCATGCAAAAGATTTTTTCAAAATCAAAGATTATAAAATTACAACTAGGTACAACTTACTATAAATATAGAACATTATAATAATATGTACCCAATAATGAAAATGGCTGATGAAAAATATATTAAAAACAACCAAAAAAAATGTATTGACAATAAATTTAATTTTTGTAAAACAATTTATAAATACCTATTTACTAGTATAAAAAATTCAAATATTAAATTTAACAAATAACAATTTACTTGTTTATTTTATTTTTTTACATACACTATGTATGTATATATCATATAAAATGTAAAATAAAAATTATACCTAATATTATTATTTAATAGTTTTCCTAGCTGGCAATGATCATCTAAATTTAGTATACAGGATTTTATTTTATTTTTTGGTATTTTAACAAAAGATAATATAAAATTATTACAACAATTTAAAAATAATTATGACACAATGAAAATAATTGTAAATAAAACCATTAATATTATTTTTATATTTTATGTACTATTATTTAATACACTTAATTTTACATATCGTAATTATTTTACTATTTTTTTTTTCATTAAATAAAAACCCGCGGCAGCATAAGTCATTGGTATTCAAAGTTTGTAATTATTGTTTGAATTTAACTATTAATTGTAGAAAAGGAGCCAGTATCGACAATTTTATAAATGGACCTTAAAAATTATTTGCTTAAAAGATCCTGGAATACCTGCAACAAATTAAAATTAAAATTAAATTGTGCAAAACAAAAATTTATATTTAAATTTAAACAAAGATAATTCATGTGCTATCAGTGACAAATATCTTCAACAATGTAAAAAGGTACAGGGTTTTATATTTTGTAGTTTTTAGATTGAATAAAAACAAAACAATATAACAGTTGTTTTTTAAAATGTAGTAATACTTTTTAAATTATATAATTATATAATAAATTATTATAGATACCTATTATAATATAATATTATTATTTTAACTATTTCTTGTACTGTTAAATACTGTTAAAATACTTAAGACGTTATATTATATTGTACATAATTAATATTATACTAATATGATATTGATTACCTACTATGTTACAGATGTTCTATTAACAGCATTGGCCTGGCTACTAAAGGGCCAAGGCAGTATTTTTGTTTTTAGTCCCGACCTACCTTATGTAGTTATCAAATTATATGCATGCAATTTCAAGTAAGAACATAATTTATACTTATCTATTTTAAGTTAATTCAAATCTTTATTTAATATAAAACAATTTTTAAATATTAACTTTGAAAAATCTTCTTCTTTATTTCTAGTTTAATTAAAAAAGATCATTGTTTTTTTTATTTAGACCCTTCCATATTTTATACAAATATTAAATTTCTTCAATGTTACGTTTATTTGAAATTTGATTTTTTAGCGTTGTAATCATTAACCGAGCTTGCATGATACAGTTAATTATATATGACTTAGTTTGAAGATAAACTTAGAGCGGTGTGGATACAGAAAAAATATTCATAATGAGTGAAGACATTTGACAACTTTTCAAATGAAATGTTAACAATGCCCATGAACTTGGTGGAGTTGTTAAATTTTCCTCGTATCATCTCGATTAGAAACTGAAGGAATCTTACAAATTTACTGGTCAATTACAAAAATATTACACGGGCCTAATTACAGAATTTCGATTATTGAATATGATAAATATACTTAATAGTAATTAAATAATAATAATAATTATTATTATTTTCATTTTCATTTATTTTTCACATTTACTTTTATTTTGAATGGTTTCTCTAAAATGTATTTGTAATCTATATAATATTTGTTGGAAAAGAAACTTCGCTTCTACCGGGTGTCCCATGACAGCACTCACTTTTTTATATTATTGATTTAGTTTGTTTATTTAGGCTAAAGCACGATTACCCCTAAAGCCAGTCAAATATCTTTAAATAATATTTAATACAACTACATTTTCGATTGTATAGATATTTTAGGGCACCAACATTCGGGCTCTAATATTATAGTTTTTTTTTATTTTACAATGATTAACTGACAGTCGAAATACTACGTATTTACATTTAATAATCATAGTTAATAGTAGTAAAACGTACTAACACTGTGTACCATTTACATAAACATTAATTATCTCTGTATAAAATACCTATATACTGACCACAAATTAAGACTTTATATCGAACGGATACGTCTTCATGGAGATACTGCATTTTGTAAAGTAAATTTTATTCCTATTTCCTTCTAATACACGATTGAGGTAGCGTAAAATGCAGTATCTCCTTGAAAACAAAAATAAAATTAGTGAAAATAAATATTTTTTAAAATTTTAAAAGGACCTAAGGAGTAATAGGACATAGAGTAAATAATAATAATGTGTAGATTAAAATATTATGGAACAAAATCGTAGACACATTAATGCAAACTAATATAAATTAATGCAAATTAAATTAACAGTTAAAGATTATTAGTATATATATTTTTTTTAAATAGTTATAGATAGTATACAAAAACAAATTAAGATAAATTACTAATGACATGGCTACAATAAATATACAACTATACAAGTCATAGGAGCCAAGTATACTATGGGTTTTTAAGTTTTTATTTTATAGAATAGTATAATTGGCTATTCATTATTGTGGTTTTTAGTCAGTTTTTAACCTGGGTAGAAATATAGTCGAAAAAAAATTCAAATTCCCAGTTTATTTCCCAACATCCGGTTAAAAGTACAAAAGAAAACTTTCAAATAAATTAAAAATGACTGTGAATAATAATACTAATACAGAAAAAAAAGTGAGTAAAAATTATAGTTCAAGGTAAAAAACAAAGAAATCGAAAAACTAATTTTCCCGATATTCCGATTCTAATGAAAGTGTTTTGTTTTTATTATTGTGTATTATTGATACGTTATGGACTCCGTGTGTACCAGGGTCTCACGTGCTAGTCGCTACTGTTCCTCGATTTCCGCGGCGGTGTCGTCGTTGCCAGTTTTTGCGACGACGGCAGTTGTTGTATAATAGTAAGTATGCATAGTTATATGTTTAGTTGTATAATAGTTTTTATTTCCATCAACTCATGGGGAACCTTGTACTAAATTTGTTGGAAAATTTATTAGGAAAAAATTTGGTATTGACAGTAATAATTAAAAATGAAAATGTCTTATGCCTATGGAAAGCTCACAACGAGGCTACTCATGTCCGTTTACATTAATTTATGTGTCACATAATAATATAGGGGAGACTGGCTTAATATGACACATTGATGTTTTGATTAGAATTACTGATATTTATGAACCAAATCTTCTTGAAATACGTTACATATAACCTCCTACATACAATTGTATACAGTGATCACCGGTTTTGACCTTATCAGAGAATTTGATAACAAAAATGTGTTTTTTGTCTTATCAACATTTTTTTTTAATCATTTTTGAAAATTAATTTTGAAATATTAAACCTTATGTTCCTTCAATTTTTTTTATTCGAAGTTGAAAATAAAAAGGCAAGCTATACTATAATTGTTTTATAAATAAGCTTATTATAATACTTTTGCCATAAATACTTTGAAAAAGACTTGTATTATATCAGGCAAAATTACATAGCAGTGTTTATTATTATATTAATTTCATATTTATATTATTATATTAATTATGTTAAATATATTTCTAAAATTTTGTTATTTATAATAAAAAAAATTCATTTAACTATTAAATTCTAAAAATTTTATAATTTATTTTTATTGACCAGTATACAATGGTTGCTTATACAAATATGGTGTACCTATGCCATTTTACCCGATACTCCGGGTAAAATGACATAGTAGGTACATTTAAAAAAAAGTGAATTAAAATTATTTGTTTGTATTAAATGTACAATTAGACTTCAGAAATATGTGCATAATATAAATACAAATATGTTGCTCAAGTTTCATGTGTTAACTAACATTATTTCCTTCATTTTTTTTAAATTAAAAAGTGCTATGTCATATTAAGCCAGTATCCCCTACTATGCATACAGACATAAATGTTATTAAAATTTGATGTCGTACAAAAAATATAGTTATAATAAACATTCTGTGAAAATGATAATATGTATGTACGGTTTGGTTATTTTGTTTAGAGTTACACCAAAAACCAAAATCGATTTTGTCGAAAACTGGTTTTGCACAAAAGTCTCCGTTTTTCCTAAATTTTTTGTTTAGTTTATCTAATGGAAATTTTTACTTTCATGTGATTACTTCAAACGGTGTATTTTGGAAATATCGCAAAGCTAAATGTATTTTGGACGTACCTAGCGGTACCTACCAATTTATTTAACATGGCAGTTAGAGTAATGTACTATAGTCTATAACAAGTGACCAGTGGCGTAAATAGGCCATTGGAGGCCCGTGTGCAAAGACTAAAATGGGCCCTCCAAAAAAATAAAAAATAAGCAGTGATAAAATATGATTTATCCTTATTAATGATTAGGTTATATTTATTGCTTCACATCTTGTAAATTTTTTTAGGTAGGTATTTTTAAAATGTTGGTATATAGATATATATATACATTTTATAAATGTAGGTACATTTAATCATTTAAATACTACAAAAGTATGATACGTTTATAGAATAACATTAAATAAAAAAAAAACAAAATATATTACTCATGTAGTAATGATCACCACAAAATAAAATCATTTTACATTTATCACTAGAAACACTTTTTAATTAGGTACTTATTAAATAGTAGGTACTAGGTAATATACAAATATTTAATAATGCATAATATTATATAACTAACATAATTTTATTTTATTTTATTTGAAATACTTTTGCCCAAAAAAAATTATCTTAGAAACAATACAAACTCAATTTCACAAGACAGACCTACGAACATTACAATTAATAAATCGTTGAAACTACTTTAGAAAATTTTTTTTTCTTGACTTTAAATTTGGAAGTCGTTTAAAATTTCAAGTTCTGAGGTTTTTTCTTTTTCAATATTGAGAATTGCAATGTTCGTAAGTCTGTCTTGTGAAATTGAGTTTCTAAGATAATTTTTTATGAGCTTAAGCTTAGAAAAAGAAAGTTCATCAGAAGCGACTGTAACTAGAATAGTCAGAAAAATTGAACACAGCGTAAAAACGTCATGAAAAGACGATGCCAAGTCATGTTCGATTAAATAAACTGTTAGGTCTTTAATATAATGCAACACAGATGTTGAGTTATTAACACAAAGAAAATTTCTTAAACACAAAAGTTGATTTGTAATATCTGAACTTAACTCATTCTTATACTTTATGTGTAAATCGTAGGACGCTTTAATTATAATTTGTTCCTCTATTGTAGTAAGATTTATTGGTTTTAAAAAAGAAAACTTATCACTTATTGTTTTAAGACCTTTAAACCTTTCCGTGAAGACCGCACATGCCTCCTCTTGCAGGAGAAGGGGGGTAGTATCATGCATATAGTGATATATACATAGATAAATAGATCACATGATCTCCCTACTACCCACTTGTGATAAGCATTGACGAAGACCTAGAGGTCGTTTCAATGAACAAATAATAAAAAAATAAAATAAAATAAAATATTATAACAGTTGAACTATCGCTATCGGAAATATGCGATAAGATAAATTGAATTACCTACCAAGATATAATTATTATTGTCTGTTAGGTCGTAATCGAATGTGGAACGAGCACAATATTCTCGTTTATGTGTAAAAGTTTCAATTTCATACTTTTTCTTCGTAATATTTGTACAATATGTCGGTGAATAAAAAACGTAAAATCTCGGATGAAAGTCGCGTTTATCTATATATGCTTTAATAATAATAACAATTTGTAATTTTAAATGTAGGTACCTACCTAATATAAAAATAGTAATAATAAAACTGAATTTTTATATAAGATACATGTTTATACTACCAATGCGCCCCCACAAAATTTAAAAAAAATAATATGTGGCCCGCTGCATAAAAAGGTTGAAGACCAGTAATCTAAGGTGTAACGTTACTTTACATAATAAAATAATATACTGAAAAATAAGATGGAGTGGCGCAGCTGCTATATCGTGATTCCGTATACGAAATTAACATATTATATAACAGCTTACAATGTCTTAAATATACTTATTATTAACAGATTTGGTGTGTGTGTGTGTGTATCGGTGACCTGTCGGCCGTTGACCTTAATCTGTTTTTATTTTGGTTGGTGATATCACAGAATAGATTAAATATTCTGTGGTGACATTATATGATGATGCTGCGGAGATAGTGACGGATTTCTACAGATACCTATTATAGCTACTGTAGCTTTACATTAGTATCAAGAGATAGGTGTTTTAGATTAGATTTTTTTTTTTGGGGGGGGGGTATTATAGGTATACTATTATTATATTATAGGTATTATAGCTAAATATAACAATATTATTATCATACATAATACCGGTGGACAAAATCTCAACTAGTGACCGAAGTCTCGAGGGTGGTATACACTATAGAGTATTTAATATTTATATAGTATTTAGTACCTATACTATTGTCAATGGTATATACCAGCGGTTCTTCAACTGTGGTCCGCCTCAGCCTGAACACATAACATACGTCAATAAGTGATAAAAGAGTGCATTATTACAATATTTTTGGACTATTATTTTATTCTTTTCATATATAATATATCTTAATTATTATTACATAAATAGCCCTATTTTATATTTATCACATCGCTGACGAGATAATATAATGAAATTCTATACAGTTAAGTTTTTACAGTGTTAGAGAGTAGGTAAAGATCCTACACCACATAATTGTATTATTAATATTTATTTATCAGTTTTTCTAGTTCATACGAAATATACATGAGTACAGCACTGAAGTTGGCATTCGTATATTTCCTGCCAATAAGTGCAGTTTAACGATCATAATCAATTATACTTTTATATTAAATTTTATAAAAATTAAGTGTAATAAAAATAATTATAAATGTGTATGTTTTGTTGTGTCTACTTATGTAATTGTAATATAAAACAATAATTATAATAATTTCGGTTATAATTGCATGAGATGTTTTGTGAAAAAAAGGTATTCGAAAAGAAATTGGTAAATGAGTCCTCGATTTCTAAAAATCTTTCATCGAGGGTCAATGATCTACAAAAGTTTAAGAACTGCTGGTAGATTGTATGGATAGGCCATAATATTTTGATTTTTTGATTTTTCAGTTTCCTATATCCCCGAATAATATTTTTAAATTACAACAAAAAACCAAAATCGTTAATATTGATTTTAATAAGTAATTTCGTCAAAATTTAAACTTAAAATGACTATAAAAATAAACTGTGCTTGTGTATTCCTTAGATTTTTTGGTAACACAATTAACTACTTACATATTGAGTCTGTTTTAAATTTTCAATTCTTAGATAGAAAAGTTGAATATTTTATAAAATATTAACTACAAAATAATTATTAAATTTGATAAATTATGTCAAAATTCAATCTTTAAAATTTAAATGCTTAAAAAAAAAATTGTGCCTATGTATTTTTAATATTTGTTCAACTGACATTGTAACAATATATCAGAAGCCTTGTATTACATTTTTATACTTTTTGGACCAACAGATAAAACTTTATTGAAATTTATAAAAAAAAAAACTAAAAAAATTGAAAACTGAAAATGTCCGTCAACAGCTCAAAAAGAGTCAAAATATTTTCAAAAGTGTATGGTGTATAGGAAAGAAAAATCGAGTGAATATCCAATGTTGTAAAAATTTGAATTTTAAACGCTCATAAAAATTTAATTTGACTTTCTAATAATTATTTTTTTTTTTGTTAAAGGTAGATAATTTTATAAGGAATCTTGTATTACATTTTAAAATCTTAGATTTCAAACGCAAAATTTTTACGAATTCTTAACTCAAAATAATTTGCTAATTTTCGTGATTTTTCAGTTTCCTATATCCCCGAATAATATTTCTTAAATTACAACAAAAAACCAAAATCGTTAATATTGATTTTAATATGTAATTTCGTCAAAATTTAAACTTAAAATGACTATAAAAATAAACTGTGCTTGTGTATTCCTTAGATTTTTTGGTAACACAATTAACTACTTACATTGAATCAAAATTGTATTTTTAAAATCAACCAAATTAATACACCATTTTAAAAATTAATGAAAACATTATCGTTGCACACAATTCCGAATACACAATTATCACAAAAACAAAGGGTTTGTGTATATATGTAAGAAACTTTGTATGCGTTTTCATTAAAGGTGTTTCGTTGTTGGGATATATTGTAGGTAAATATTAGGTAGTTATAAATATTATTATAAAATTATTTATATTTTAACTATTACCGGCTTTGCATAATGAAATAAATAAACGCATGCTACTATGATAATCAGGTCAATAACTAAAAATGTGCTGCTAATAGGTACAATGTACATATTATAATTTATAAAATATAATAACAGGCCACAGCTACCTATTTAATCACTGTCTTAAGATTTGAGCCAAAGCTCCCTACTCAAATAAAAACTGTCAAAAATCTGTAATTTGTAGGTACCACGGCCTGTTAAAATAGGTTCATTAATAACAATTTGTTGCATTCTAAGTTATATTAGTATAATGGTATAATATGTAATATGTTTTCCGTTAAATAAGTCGAATCGACATCAAAGACACTTGTAATATTAGCTTATATCCAGTGCCCCAACTTGGTATATTATATCGATGGGTGTTCAAGCAAATATCATGGGACCCATGTACCACCAAGTCCTTGGAAAATAACACAGTATACTGTATAGTATTATTACATAATATGTGACCGCCGAGCCGGTAAAGTGGGCTGATTATTTTATTTGTTGGCCCTTTTAAAATGCATAAGCCATCTCATAATAACAAAACTAAAAAGCTGGGCAAGTAGATACTGCTCTGCTGTAAATTAGGTTGGATCACTGTAATTTATGTATGCAATATTTGTAAGAAACCTTATTTTATATTTCCAATACTTAGCTATAAAAATTGTACATTTTTTTTTAACTACAAAATAATTTGAAAATGTTAGTGATTTTAATAAATGTTGTCAACACTTGAACCTTAAAAGCTTATAAAAAATCGAGAGACAATTTAAAATGTCTATAAATAACTCAAAACCAGCCAAATATTTTGAACATTTTATCATGTTTAGAAAATACTAATATAAAATATATTTAGTGAAAATATCAAGAATTTATTCGTTATTCATTTTTTAATTACAAAATACTAATGCATATTATAGGTACCTATGCATAAAACAGATTTGTTGATGATCATTAAATTTTTTTTCAATGGGTCATTTTGATATATATAATATCAATTTTTTTATTTCTAAAATGAGTTATTCAATTTTGTTTTACATGTAGGTGGTAGATACATTTTTGCCCGGGATGAAAGCGATGAACAAAGGACATTTAGTCTTCTTGTCGTCAATGGCTGGTATAATTGGCTTGAAGTACTTAGTGCCTTACTGTGCGTCCAAATTCGCAGTGAGAGGTTAGTGGTTGTCAGTTTGCAACAAACAGTTAATAATAATTTGTGGTCATCAGTGCTCGAATTGGAAAAATAAAAGAAAGGGGACTCCTAGACTTGAAAAAAATTATCGTTCCTTGTGGTTAAACTCAATCTAGCTCGTGGGGGGCTTAGCCCCCCCCAACCTTCTATCTTCAATTACAATAAATATTACTTTACTTGTCATTTATTGACATAAAAAGTAAAAACTAATGTTAACTTAAAAGTTAAAAGTATATTTTAACATTTCTAACTGATTAGGTAATTAATTATAAATAATAATGTAAATAATTGAAGCGGACACGGTGATTGTTTTAAGGTTGATCGTGGTCGAAGAGTTTGGTTAGGATTGAGGTGATGAAAAAACACAGCACAAACACTTTAAGAATGTCACAAATTATGTATTATAATATTACGACCAAAACATAATAATACATGACGTGCCTCTCGGGCAAATAAGTTTAACGTCGGACGATATGTTTTATTGTTTTCGGTCCGATGGTGGATCTCGAATCGTTTTTTCCGCCGACCGTTGTACGTTTTAAGCGACACAGTCCCCCAGAGACGATGGCTTCACAAATATCCATTTCACCTCTATTTCCACGTATATGGTGGACACCGATCTGTGCAAAAAACCTGTATTTTGGTAAGTTCGGGTGATGCAACACATCACATTATATACCTGCAACTGTATGGAGTTTGTAGAGATTTACTGATACAACAATTTTAAATAGTTTTCCCAGCTTGTTACAAAAGAAATAATAACCGCCGTTGGAAAGAACTTATTTGAACATTCCATTCCGAGATCATTGCTCACATTCAATAACATATTTAGGTGAATTAAACTTATTTTATACAATGTCTAACGGCAGCTGTGTACTAAAATACACATAGTGGCTCATTGTTCTTACTTGTTATAGGTGTTATCAGTACAAAATGGCATTGGACTTTAAAGATTTTATGGGCAGTAGCGTTGATGCACACGATGTTTAATTATCATTCAACAAGGTAGCATGAAAATAATACTTCCGAAATAAACATATTCATCTTATCCTATACAGTTTGTAAATTTTATTATAGCCATATAATTATATAAAGTCATATAAAGTCAAATTAATTTTTTATGAGCGTTTTATGTCAAATTATCTTCAAACAATTTTCTTTTATTCACTATATTGTTATGTAGTTAAAAAACAAAAATCCATAATATGGATACTTCAATACTTGAATGTTCACCAGATGTGTGTTATTATAGTATCATACTATGATATATACAATTGTAGCATAACAAAGATATCTACTGAATTTATAAAATTTATGATGTTATTACTATCTACTTAATATTCAAGAAAATTAAGTATTTAAAAGCTAAATAGCAGCCTTCTCTTACTAATAATAACTAAATAATTAATTTAATTATGGCCTATTGTGACTTACTAACAATTCAAAAAAAATCAAATATTCTAAAAAATATATAAAAATCTATGGATTATGCCAGTAATTTAGTAATCAGAGTGACTACCAAATTACAGTAATTTGCATAACTGCATTAGCAGTCATGTCCGTCAACGTGTTAATCCAGACGACATAACTGAGAGAAAACATAACATATGAACATAATGAGAGAGAAAAAACATGTTTTGGGCTATATGTTTTAGCACGCTGTACTTCTGTGGACGAACAATATTCGATATTGACAATATTATTGATCGATTTGACCGTATAAGTTATATTGAAAATATCCTAACCGTTTTGATATTTCTTGACGGGTTTTTACTTTTTATGTGCCGCTTTACGTTACTTGTTCGACAACGGTACTCATGAAACAGAGTCGGCGGTACCAGGGTCGCATGTGGTAGTCTCTACTCGTTCATCAGTTTCGACATCATGGATAGTGGATACGTGGCGTGCATCGGCAGCGGCAGTAACCACTAGTTCAATTAATAGCCATCCCCGTAACAACTCAAAACAAGTCAAAATATTTTGAACATTTTTATCAAGTTAGGAATTGATAAAATAAACATGTGATATAAATGCCAACAGTCATTCGTTTTTGAATTACAACAAAATAAGAAAATCGATAGGTAGGTACATGAGAAATCGAATGAATATCCAATGTGATCAAAATGTTACCTTCAAACGATCATAAAAATGTAATTTGACTTTCTTGTAGATATTTTTTTTTGTGATATATTTTTGGGTCTACCATTATACCTCTAACTAATGAGGAATCTTGTATTATATTTTAATGATTATGAATTTCTAGCTCAAAAAAATGTTCACATTTTCATAATTTTTACGTATTTTTTTCAATAGTTGAACTTTAAATGGTTATATAAAAAAAAATTGTGACTGGATTTTTAATATTTTTCGAATATCATTGTCACAATAATTAGGAGCCTTGTATTATATTTTCAAGATATTTTCCATACCAAATAAAAATTTTAATGACATTCCTAGAAATAAAAAGTAAAAAAATTTTAAACTGAAAATGTCCGTAAACAGTTCAATACAAATCAAATTTTTTTGATCATTTATCGTGTATAGAAAATGCTAATTTAAACAACCCGTGAAAAATCTACGGTCATTTGTTCTAGAGTTACACCAAAAACCAAATTCGATTTTTTCGAAAACCGATTTTCTGTAAAAATTCTAGGTTTTCCTTAATTTTAGATTCTGAGTGAAACAATGTTGATTTAACAATGATGCGTGTTTTTTTTTTAATTTTTTAATTTTTTTTTGTGTCTGTGTACACGATAAGTAGTCGAAATAATGTTTCGATTTTCAACTTCAGTATCTTGTTCGATTGGAAAGTGAACATCGTTGGTGCGTTGGGGAGGTCAAAATGTAAAATTCCCAATCATTTTCAAAAGCGAAAAGAAAAACAAAAGAAAAATTAAGGAAAAACGGGAATTTTTAGGAAAAATCGATTTTTCAGAAAATTGAATTTGGTTTTTGGTGTATCTTTAAAACAAATGACCGTAGATACATGAAATCAGAAATTTTCACTGGTTGTTTATATTTGCATTTTCTATACACGATAACATTTTCAAAATATTTTGATTTATTTTGAACAGTTTAGGGACATTTTCATTTTTCATTTTTTTTTAGTTTAATTTCTAGAAATATCAATAAAATTTTATTTGTTGGTTAAAAATACTTGAAAATTTAATAGAAGGCTCCTAGTATATTGTTTCAAAGGCAGATGAAAAATATTAAAAATCGTTAGTCACAGTTTTTTTTTATAAGCATTTAAAGTTCAAAAATTGACAAAATATGGAAAAATCACGAAAATTAGCAAATTATTTTGAGTTAAGAATTCGTAAAAATTTTTCTTTTTAAATCTAAAATTTGAAAATGTAATACAAGATTACTCATAAGTTTGTCTACCTTTATCAATACAAAAATCTCTACCAGACAGTCAAATTAAATTTTTATGAGCGTTTGAAATTCAAATTTTTACAACATTGGATATTCACTCGATTTCTCATGTAGCGATTTCCTTATTTTGTTGTAATTCAAAACCGAATAACTGTAGATACATGAAAATTTCACTGAATGTTTATATTAGCATTTCCTATACACCATACAATTTTGAAAATATTTTGACTCTTTTTGAGCTGTTTACGGATATTTTCATTTTTCAATTTTTTTAGTTTTTTTTTCTATGAATATCAATAAAGTTTTATCTGTTGGCCAAAAAGTGTAAAAATTTAATAGAAGGCTCCTGATATATTGTTACAATATCAGTTGAAAAATATTAAAAATACATAGGCACAATTTTTTTTTATAAGCATTTAAACATCGAATTTTGACAGAATTTTTCAAAATCTCGAAAATTATTAATCATCGTAATTAATAAATTATAAAATGTTCAGTTTTTATAGTTAAGAATTGAAAATTTAAAACAAGATTCCACGTAAGCAGTTAATTTTCTTACCGTAAAATCTAAAAAAATATACAATCACAGTTTATTTTTATAGTCATTTTATGTTCAAATTTGGACGAAATTACATATTAAAAAACCTAATTATTTTGTTGTGATTATATAATATTATTCGTGGGTACCTACTTGAAACTTCTAAAGTGTACTATTATGTATCTATGATAGTATCAGGGATTGTTATTGATGTTGATGTATAACGTGTTATAAGTACCTAATGGATATTGTGATAATGTGATATGATTAATTTGGAATTTATTATAGGTCAATTTTTTTTTAATACCATAGATATGTATATAATTTGTCTTAAACCTAGACTGACATACCGTCTTCGCTCAGAATCGTTTTTCTTATACAATGATATTGTATCATTGAATTCAAATTTAAAAGCATCCATTATACAGTGACCCACTTGTAACCTACTGTACGGCAGAGCGACATCCACTTACCCACCTTTTTCTTTTTTTAATCAGTTTTGTCCTGTATTCTTCTATATATATATATATATATATACTATATAGGTATTTGGTATTATAGTATAAAAAGGGTATAAAACAAATCTAAATGGCAGCTGTTATTTAAAATATAAATTTTATAAAATAAAAGAATTGTTTTTTTTTATGTATTCATATATTGTTTAAGAAAATTATACCTATTTTATTGACAGTAAGTAATCATATACCCTATTTATAGGTGTATATACATAATATAATATACCAATTACCAATAGACACAATATGTGTTAAAATAGTTTTGTTGAATTTATGTACAGATTGTAATGTTAAATTTAGAATAAATTAAAAATATTTTAGGGGGGTGTGGGGGGCAAAGCCCCCCACAAGTCTGTCCAACCTAGAAACTGATTGCAACCCTAACAATTTAGCCCAATTTACGCCACTGATATTGGATACTACTTGAGAAGTACAAAAAAACTTCAAATAAACTTGAATAAAAGATTTTTTATGGTCTTTACTCTTTAAGTAGGTTTTGTAGGCAAGTTTATATCGTACGGGTAGTTTTGAAACAGCGGGGCTACACGGAATTGTTGTTGTTTCCGTGTAGAAACGCGTCATGCATGTATCCAGCGCCCGTAACCTTTCCTCACACGTTTGTGAGTCGCTAGTTGACGGCATTGCTAGTCTGAGCCAGGCACGGCACTAGAATTTTTTTCCAGGGGGGGGGGCAGAGTGGGGCAAATATTTTTTTTACATGGGCTAAAATTGTTTCAACAAATGCTGAGGTTATTTAAATGAAATATAAATATTTTCGTATCATATAACATAATATAGCTATTAGCTATATAGTACATACGTTTTATATTGTATGCTCTAAACGTCTAAACATATAATATTTACAAACTTTTGAATAGTTAAAAATGTTTTAAGAATAATATCAAATATTTTTTTTGTACCTTATGTAATATGTAAGAAAATATTTAATCACAGACCTAAGACCTTCAACAACTATATTCATAATGATAACATGATATACAAAAATAATAATTTCTTTATGAGCTAAATATTGATTTTTTATACAATATCTGTTTATGCACCATACAGTAAATGATTGAAAATCTTATAATATTGAAAAAGTTAACAAAAATGTATACAATTGCACTAAAATCAGTAGGAATACAATTTGTTTTAAATAAAAACTTTTGATTACCTACCTTATATTTAACTAGTACATTTAAAATTTTTAATTCAATACATTTTTAAATTGGTATTTGCATAGTAGTGTATATATTGACTATTGAAGTACCCACTTTATATTTTTTGTTAAATTTTGGAGGTTAAAATAGTTCATATATATACATTAAAACATAGATACTTTAAGAAATCCTTTTTTATTAATTATCAAGTAATATGTGAACTAATTACCATGACAAATAAGATTATAAAAATAACAAAATAAGAAAATTGAATAAATTATTTAATTATTTTAAATAAGAAATTTGTCATGCTAATTACTAAACTAATATAAGTAGGTAGGTACGAATACCAACTCCTTACACAATAGTATTGTGTTAATCAAACATAAACATATTTAAAATAATAAGTCAACTAAAAATATTTTTAACTGTATACAACAAACATTAATTATATCGTACATTTTTTTCAGTGGGGGGGCTGGTGAGGGGGCTGATCTGTTTTCTGGGGGGGCTAGAGCCCCACCTTGCCCCCCCTTGGCGCCGTGCCTGGTCTGAGCTGTTTTATTTGTGCAGCGGCGGTTTCAAAGGTGTGTCACTTGTTATTTCGGTTACGAACCGGCCCTGTTGCATGGTCGGCTGGGACATGCTCTGTCCTGGTCGACTGTCCGTTGGTGTTTGTGGTCCTTGCGAGACTGCTAAACCTCCATCGGACTGTTGAAGGAGGCATGCCTCCCTGTCGACCTGGTTGGTTCCCGTTCGTAGTAGAAACGCACGTCTTTGGGTTTCCTGCTCTCACCTGATTATTACGAACCGGAGATACTGAGGCCGCGGGCCCTGCATTCTACACGTAGTTCCGCCGACGTCAACTCCGACAACGTCTTATCACTCATATCGTAATATTATATTTCCGGTGTGATCGTTGTGGTGTTGTCTGTTCGGTGGCTGGGCTCGCCGCGCGATTCACAGTATATGTGTGGTTGTGTGTTTTTGTTTTTTTTTCGTTAAATGATTTTATTTATTTGCGCTTGTGTACGCGAATTTTGGCACGACGTTTATCTATTTATTGATTGTCGCGTTAGCGTAAACAGAGATCAGCTGGCGGCGGCGATGTGTTCCAATAATAATAGCGTAACTGAAGGAGGTAGGCGTTGCGGCGGGGTAGCGGTACGTTATGTAAATGCTTCCCACGGCCGTATCACGATTATACTCGGTTGCGCGGATTTCCCCCTTGTGTACTAAAATCATAGATATTAAATTGTTCTTTAATTAAATTATTCTTTAATATCTATGACTAAAATAGTTCTTACGTAATGCAATGTCGGGGATCCTAGCTTACCGGTAGACACACTCCTGGTTAAATATCTTGATACTAATGTAATACCTAAAGCAAATATAACGAGGTATAATGTGTCAGCGTGAAAACTCTTACCTTTTTCGCTGTCTTGAGGTGGTGGTGACTTGGGGAGATATCCTCAGCGGAGAGCCAATTTGATGCGGCTACAGCGAATCCCGGAATAAAAATCCGATACCCTAGGAAAAAAAATACGTATATTATATTATATAATATACGTATTTGTAATTAAATATTAATTATAGATACTAATAAACGTTTAAAAAATATTTGTTCAACCATTTGCAAGAGGTTGTGAGTAATATTGTAGTCTGGGGATTTTTTTTCCTATTATATAATATAATATACGTATTTGTCATTAAATATTAATCATAGATACTTACTAATTAACGTTCAAAATATATTTGTTCAACCATTTGCATGTGATTGTCAGTAATATTGTAGCTGGGGATTTTTTTTCCGTGGTTGTTCGTCGGGGGATTTTTTTTTCGGGGGTTTTTTTTTCCGATTACCGCTACAGCGGCGATTGAGTGGTGTCCCCGCGGTAAGCCGGTCGTAGAGTGTTGGTGACGGTGTTGACGCTCACAAAGGAGAGAGAGGAAACCAAATCAAAGAGAACGCAACACCAGTTCGATTACGGAGTGCCTGGCTATTTATTTGTGTGTAAAGACAGGAGAGTTATTTTACACTTTTATCATCTGTTTTTACCAAAGTCGAGACGAATAGACGGTCGGTATCGGCGTAGTCGGTATCGGCGTAGTCGGTAACTCGGACACCCGGTCAAGAGTATTGTTGTCGGCGAGACGGTCGACGTACGAGAGGGTCGCCACTGGCCGCCGGTACTCGCTCTACGCGACTTGCCTCCCCGTCCCGCCTTGCCATTGCTGCGTGGTGGGAGAGTTGGCGATGTCGCGTTCGTAGCCAGTGGTGGCGTGTAGTGCAGATAGGTACTTTGCACTGGTCGTCGGTTGCGCACCGTATCCAGGGTCGTCCTTTGAGGGGGCGTGGGGGGGGTGTCTAACCCCCCCACTCATGATTTTTTAAATATTTAGTCGGCAAATTGGACACTTGGTAAAAGTTGTCGGAAATTTGGCATCGTCAGTATTTTAATAGTATTTTTATTATTTTCAAAATATATTTGTATATAATATTATATTTCTATAAAAGATAAGACGACGACGATGTCGGCACTTCGATTACACCGAATGCTAAAAATAGATGTGTTTATCTACTATCAGTGCATTACGCGAGTGTTGTACAAACTGTTACCCGTAGTCGTATGTATTGACTTATTCTTGGTATTAAAAAAAAAATAATTTTATTATTCTTGAAATTTGTTGCACATTTGCAGTCGATAGTTATCAGTTGTCGTCTATTCGACTATTCGTCCGAGGTTAGTGGTAACTTGTTCTGTAGTTACCTACTAGAAATTAACTGTTTAGTCTTCTATTTATTATAATTTTAATATTATGTGATTATTTTTTCTTATTATTCATATAATTTTGCATTTTACTGTTTAAATAATCATGAATTTTGGCAATAAAAATGAAACAAATTCCGGCAAACGAAAGCGGATTAAATTAGAGTTCTTGGAATGTGGCAAAACATTTGACAATGATAATTTAAGATCATCTATAGCTGATGATAGATTGGATTCACTTATGATTTTAAGCGTGGAAAAAGATGTGGTTGATCAATTAGATATGAACAAAATAGCAACATTATGGGCAACTTTGAAAAACCGTAGAATTAATATCTAATTGTATGTATAATATTATTATAAATTGTATTAATAAAAATATTTGATAGGTATTATACTTATAACATGTTCTTAATTAAGATTTAAAGTACACATTTTTATTAATTTGGGTAAATGGAATGTGGAAGTTGTAAAATTATGATAAATTGTTAGGTACCTAATATTTTTATTTTCACATGAGCAACTAATAAAGTAAAGAAATTTTTTTCTTCGTTTATTGGTCTTAACCATTGGCAACTATTTGTGAGGGGAATTACGGTTGGTTAAGGAACACATTACATGTGTGTTTGTGGGTTGGGATTTGTCGAAGAAACCCTGATGGTCATTGGTCATAAATAAATGGTATAAATTACAGGGCTGGAAGTGGTTAAGGCAGTGGCGGCGCCAGAACTTTAATACCAGGTGGGCCAGGCTGGAGCCCAAATTTTTTAGGGAGGGCCAAATTGTTGACTTGATATATATATATATATATATAAACAATAGTGATGACAGGCAATTTCGCAGGGGGGAGAGGGGGAGGGTCAACTTCCAATTTTTTTTACACTTCATCGTGTAAACTTACTAAAACAATGATTTGTAAACATGTATTGTATTAATAGTATTTATTTGCTAACAAAATATATATTCATGTAAACACTTTTTGATTTTTATGCTCCCTAACCCATAATTACACTCAATACCAATGAATATTTAATAATAATTTATTATTTTCGTATTCAGCCGCTGGAAAATACACGTTATTTATGAGGCTTGAAAGCATATTATAGTGCATATAGTTTTCAACCCATTCAAAATGTTGTTCACGCCATCTATTATGACTTAATATTTTCATATTTTAATAAATCATGATTTATTCATGAGATATTTTTTAGTATTCTAATATGATTAAATTTAATTTTTGGGGTGGGCCACAGGGGGGGGGGGCGGAGACTTTTTAAGGTGGGCCCGGGCCCACCCTGGCGCCGCCACTGGGTTAAGGCTATTTAAAAAAGTGACTAAGTGACTGAATTTATTCATAAAAGTGACAAAAAAGTTAGCTACATACATTTGTTTCGTAACAACTTCACAGTTATTAAACATTTGTCTTTGAATCTCTACATACCTATGATTTAATTGATTCTAACTTACTTAATTTTGTTGAAATTACAAAAAAATAATGATATTAATAAACACAAATTTTAATAACAAATGATTAAATCATATTACCCATTTCAATTTATAATGTTTATAATTTAGAATAATATTCAAGATCATTGTTTAGGAACTTTCTTTATTTTAATCATAACTAAAAAACACGCCTATGGTTTGTTATAATAGGAATTCATCCCGGATGGTTTTTCAAATGTAGTAGACTAATAAATATACGAAAGTTTGATTAGGAACATTACATAAAAACAAAGATATTGGTATAATAATATGTTATATGCCTATAAACAAGCCTATTCAACAGCCGTAAGTCATAACACAAGAAATAGGTGTACTTAATTATAATATTACATTTTTATTATTTTATAGCATTTTTATTATAATTCTATAGGTAGGTACTATAATTATATTTATTATTGATTATTGTATATGTATTACATTTTATTATTTTGGACTTGTATTAAATTAAATTTCATTATAATTTAATATATGATTTAAGTAAGCAATTAACATTTTTTATGATATTACCTATATAATATTTTATGTAACTTAAATGTATTTTTCAATACAATTTTAATATATTTATACTTCAGTTTTGATATATTTTCATTCATTTTCGTCGGGACTTTTTTTTACCGCGATTCAGGCATGTTACTGTACATTCAAATATAAAGTTGGTGGCCATATGCAGTTTAAATATAAATGTAGGTACATTTTGAAAATAAGTGACATAAGTGACTTATTTTCTAAATAAGTGACTTAAAGTGAGTCAATTTTAAAAAAGTGACCTACTTCCAGCCCTGAAATTAAATAATAATATAAATATAAATTTAATATAGTAGAAAACGTATTCGAGCGAAGCGAGAAAAAAATTGTTCAGTCGGCAAATTAATAGATCTACCACCCCCCCATGAATTGTTGTTCGGGACGGCCCTGAGTCCGTATCAAAGTGCATAAGTGCTTGGCGCTTTGATACCTAAACTATTGTTACTTTTATAGCAACCGAGCACGTGACGTTTGCGCGGACTTGAACCAAACCGAGAAATTCTTTCCTGCTGAGATCCATTCGTTTAAACTTTTTTTATCTGAAACCGATGAATACACGTTGGAGGTAACAATTTATAATCTTACCTCCAAATAACAACCGTTATCTCTTATACACAACCTATCACTAATTTATTTCAATTTATTTAGTTCATAGGCTGTATAATACTATAATATTATTTTCTAAGGTTTTCTCAATTCTCATTGTAGGACATGATATCATGACGAACTACGAAGTGTCGAAGTAAGTTTTTTCGTCATGGTCATATTATTTATGATTTCATGAGTAACGAAAAATTATAACGGTCTCACTGACCACGACTGTAGACTACTTACTATCCTATGATGATATATTGATATTGACTATGTTCACAAAATGTCAAGTCATTCTGGGTGTTCTTATCGGTTTACATTTTAAAAACAGAACCTAATTATTTTATTTTTATTATTATTTTAATACGATTTTAAATTGATTGAGGCACGAAAAATGTTCTTTATTTGGGAATGAGGAAAAGAACTTGTTATTTTCTTTAACGGGAACTAGCTGAATTTAAGTAGTTCCATTTTAACAAAATGAGTGTGAACGTGAACTTATTCCAAGCCTTCAACGTACTGGTCTCATCTGTCCATAGGAAATGCGACTTGTAAGTAGGTAAATTGTAGCCTATTGTAAATTATAACATAATCTTCTATAACGGAAACGTCGGAAACTTACTGCTAAATAATACCTTTTATATTGTAATGTCGACTTATAGACTGTAATCATTTATTTCAGTCATTTCAAAAGTAAGTTTTGCATTTTAATTTTAATACCTACCTAATAATTACTATAATTTAACTAAAAACTTCTTAATAACTATTATTAGGTTGACTAGTGGACTGTTACAACTTGTAGTAAGTAGTAACAGTGATACAGTATAGTAGATATATAGACATAGATATTATATGGACCGAGTATTTGTAAATTATATGTAATCACATCTGATTATATTCACAATTGATAATGAACACATAATTGGTAACAATTTTAATTTCAATGTAGGTACTTGCAGTATACTTATAATATGTTACTTATATGGATATGATATATCATCAAGAAACTGTGTTAGACTTCCTCAAAACAGTCAAAACCCAAGTTAGATTGAAATGTATGTCATACCAAGAAAATTAGTTTAATTTTGTTTAATTTGTTAAAAAATAAAAGAGTGAAAGTAGGTTTATGGCTAGTTGATATTTAATTGATAGGATAAATAACTAATTATAATTGTCATGTTAATATATAGTAGATTTCTATTCCAGCTCTACAAAGTGGACAGCGATAATATGGCCTGTGCTCATTCGGAGGCATTCTTGAATAGCTATCATGACAAGCTCCACATAGACCTTGGTGTAAGCATGGATACGCTACTACTGTTGGTGGACTGTACAAACATATGTAACATGTTTCCTCTACTATGGGTACAACTTTAAAATAATAAAACATCATTATTTTTAATCAATTACTTTAGCTAGAAATAAATTTCAGATAATTACTACTTACTTGTCAAATCTACACGTTCAATGTGAATAACTGATGGTATCACTAACTGTTCGTTAGACACATCTTCATCTGAATAAACTGCCTCAGCATCGAGATTATAAAAAACTAAAGACAAGCGATTTATTTATTATTATATTTTATTGGAAATCTGTATAAGTAATATTATAATGAAAAATCATACGATCTCGAGGAACGGGCACTGCTGGTCTACGTGGTAAAATCCTTCTCATTATTTCATCGAGAATCAGTTCCTGATGTTGATCAACTTGCAGTGGTAATAAAGCTGGTGCTTCTTGTAGTGGTGCCTGTGGTAAAGCAGTAGCAGGGAGCACAGGAATAGCTGGAAGTTGCATTTCCTGATGCTGATCAATGGGGAGTAGTAATAAAGCTAGTGGAGCTTGTGGAAAGACAGCTGCAGGAAGTATTACAATAGCTTGGTGTTGAGGCTGTATTACACCAAAAGTTGGTGTTGAATACCTAGCATATATTAAAAATTCTGACATTGAGTAGCGTCCTTCTATAAACAGCCTCAATGATCTATCTAAATTCCTTTGCTGATCTATCCAAACTTGCGGTTCTCTTACTTGTCCACCATCAGTAACCTCATTATAATCGTTCAAAACACCATTCGAGTAAGTAATTAGCCCCTCTGTAAATATAAAATATTGATATATTCCTTTTCTAGTGTTAAATAAATAAAAATATAATTACTCAAAAACACCCATGGCTCAGGATTGTGCCAATTTTGCATGTGCATCTGGAGATGTCTGTGACTTAATTCCAAAACATTGTTGGTTCGCCAAACTGTGTCACTCACCGACAATATATCTGCATTTATTCCTATTGAAAATAGTGTTGGGTTAGTTATAAATTTGTTTAGTTGTATGAACAAAAAATATATTAAAACTATTATTTTGTATTTTCCAGACCTGCAAGCCATGTTGATCTATAATATTCAAATAATTATGTAAAATTGTAATCATTGTTATTGGTAATCAATGATTGCACATTCTCAATATAGTATGCCCTTACAGTTTCAAAACCTTCAGCTATACAATTTGTTGGCAGCAAAGGCAATGCCATCAACATATGCACAGTGTCATAGGCTCCTCAATGGTTACTACATATTTCAATCAATCCTAAATATTAACCAGTGTTATTAATTGACTATACATTTAATTTATTATTAATTGCAAATTCAGATATTAGAGTAATCTTACCAATGTTTGCAACTTTTCTCCATACCGGAGGAATGAAACCAACAGCCTCTAATAGTGGTATTTGGAAACATTGTTCTTATAGCAGCAATAGCTGCCCTTTCAAAATCAACTATTATGGTTTGAGGTTGCCCACTCTGGTACTATGCTTAAAATCTTATTTAAAAGCGCCATGTATGCCCTTTTCCGTTTTCCTCGACATCAATGCAAAAACCTATAGGAAATCCCTGAAAAAAATATTTTTATAAATAGATTTAAAAAAAAAAGTAAAATAATCTAATTAGTAAAATAGTTATTTTCTAATTTAATATTATTTAGTTACAAATTACATACAAAACTTACAGTATTAAATGTTATACTTATACCCATTATGACATATAATTGGTGACATTCGTTTTCAAAACTTGGTGAACTAGAAAATGTGCCATCCAACAAAAAAATTGAGCCTGTCCTAAGTAAACTAAATTAATTGTATAATAAGACAGTTCCTATGTGTAATTATTATTTATTTGAAATAAACTTTATTATATTTTATAGTTATATACTTTCTGATTCCAGGCAAAATGAAAAGTAAAGTGGTTCCTTCTTCTAAAGTTACACCAACAATGCTAGAGTATATTGATTCATTTTGTATCATAGACAAGTGTGCATATTTTCCTGTTAATTGTAAATGGAATTCAGTCATAGACTGAGGAGTGACTGGATGAATTCAATGTCTATGTCTACGCATTGTTCTATGCAATGAGACAAATGAACCGACATGAACATTTACAAAATCTACCCTACTGCATGTCTTAAAATGTATTTTCATATTCAAATTTGAAAATTTAATGTACAAATGTATTTACCAAAAAAAAATATATTAGTATTTTGTATATAGAGATGATGTTTAACTCTTAATAGGTATGTTTATACATAAAGTGAGTCAATAAATTACATTTTACTTTTTGGTTTAATATTTAGTAACAATATTATTTATATACTTCATTGTAGATGAGACGGAGAGAAATTTGATCATTCTGTGTGCGCTAGTTACAAATATTAATTAATTATAAAGATATTAAATGTACACTAGTTTTCAAATTAAAATAGAAAATTAGTTGTTTTAGCTTCTTGGTTCCATTCAATATTGTTACCAGTTTACCTTTTAATAAGAACCTATTATAACATGAGCAAATATTTTTATTCTTTTTCAAAAAAGTTCCATAATAAGTACTTACTTTATATAAAAAAAACATGACTTTTAGTGTTAAATGAGTAGTTATATTTGTAGGTAAATATAAGATTCATCTTTTCAAACAAAAACTATTGAAAATAGTTGAATAATAAGTAAATTGAACAATTTTTAAGGTTTCATCTTTCATTTCATTAGGTACCCCCCCCCCCCACGCACCCACCTAAGTTTGTATAATATAAGCATGTGAAAAAAAATTTAATTTGTATATAACATATTATATTCATTATTTTTAATTTAAAATTAAATAAAATTAAATGGGCTAGCTAAAGAAAATTTAGGTTTTAGTTAGGTAACTTTTTTTAAAAATTTGAGACAAATGGTATAAATTCTTATAAAATGACCAGTAGTAATATACTTATAGACCGGCGAGGAAGCCAGAATCAAAAATTACTACTATAAATACTGTTAAACAGAAAACAAATTACATTAAAAATCAGGCCAGTATATTGCATTATAGGGGGGAAAGTACTAATCACATGAGCTAGATGGTGGATGTAGTTGATTTCAGATTTTAAAACAATAAATAGGTACCAAATGTATTTTAATTTATAATTGATGAATTAATAAATAATTTCTTTTGATGAAATGATACTGTCTAAAGGGTATAATGTATAAACTATATAATATCATTAAATAAATCATGACCATTAAATAAACACAAATTATCAATAGGATGTCAGCTAGCCCAATATTTGTTTTCTCTCTCAGACTGACGTGCAAACGTAGATAAAAAGTCACGGAAAACCATTTTTTTTATGATTTTTGAATAACCTGTTATTACTATAGTATATTTAATATTGCATGTATATACATAGGTTCCTCTACCAATAATTATTAAATTACATAATACACTAGGTATTGTCTATTGACTATTACTTAATAACACAACCATTTAGAATAAAATCTACTAGTACAGCAAGATCACTGCAGTATTAACCATGGTCAGCAAAATTTAATTATTTTAAATTTATACCAATAACCTGGATGACAATGAGGTGAAAAGAAAAAAAAAATCTTAAATCGAATTTATGACTTCTAAATCTTTAAATATTTTAATGTACAGAAAAGGAAGGTAGGTAATTTTAGATTCTGAGTGAAACGATGAATGTATTGATTTTACAATGATGTGTGTGTGTTTTTTTTTGTCTGTACACGATAAGTAGTCGAAATAATGCTTAGATTTTCGACTTCAGTATCTTGTTCGATTGGAAAGTGAATATCGTTAGTGCATTGGGGAGGTCAAAATTTAAAATTCCCAATAGTTTTCACAAGCGCCGGGAAAAACAACATAAAAATTAAGGAAAAACGGGAATTTTTATACGCAAAATCGACTTTGGTTTTTGGTGTAACATTAAAACAAATGACTGTAGGAACATGAAATTTTGACTGGTTGTTTATATTTGCCTTTTCTATACACGATAACATTTTCAAAATATTTTGATTTATTTGGAACTGTTTAGGGACATTTTCATTTTTTTTTAGTTTTTTTTCTAGAAATATCGGCACAAGTGTCGTATGCTATCTACTCAGAAAATCATATCTACAAATATCTACGAGTAGGTACGTGTAGTATACTATTTACCAAATAAATGGATGTTATGACAACCCGTTGAATAAATGTTGGATAACCCTTTTTTTACTGCACTTGCGGATCATAAAGATTACACATTAAATTTAAATAATTAATTTTTTTTTTTTAAATAAGAACGCTTTTATTTAATAGGTAAGAGTAAAGGTATTATACGAGATAGACCATTTGGCATAATATAATTAAAAATATAATATGGAGTAATGCATTAAATCTTTAGTTGTATTTTATATAAAGATGAAGTACAACAATAAATTATTACCTATGTAAATTTCTTTTTATAATACTATACAAAGAGTAGACTAGTCACTAGTATAAAGTATATTTATAAAATTAAAAGTATTTATATCATTTAAAAAAATAATAGATTCATATTTATTAAAATAATTAAATAGAAATAAATAATATTAAGAGGGACAATATAGTTATTGTAGTTTTTATTGAACAAAATAACTATAACATAACTAAAATGTGTGAACAAGCAATATTGATTGTTATATTAAATGATAATACATTTTCTGTATAATAAACAATGTAGTATGTATGTAATTATATTATTGAAGAATAATAATTGTTCCATCAAAGATCAAAATATCGTTTCCATGTTAATTCTACGATAGAACAAACATATATTTAGATAAATATACTTAAACATTATACATTTATTAAAAATAATAGATTTAAGTAACATAATGTTGATTGTTAAGTTGAATAATATAGGTAATTATTAAATTAAAACATGTTGAAAAAAAAATTACTTGGTTATTTATTTTAAATTGAAACTCAATAGCATTAGTGAGCTAAATTTCCAAAATATACATTTTTCTTTCCACAATATTTGAAATGCTGTTGTGTCTTCTTAGGATATAATACATGCATGAAGTGTTGTTACTTGATAGCTTTAATATTAGAACTAATTGACCTATTATAAAACTTAAAGGTATGAATATAGGATTTAATTAAATTTGAAATTTTAGGTGATTTACATTATGTAATGTTTTACAATATTACAAAACAAATTCAACCATCTCAATTAATGTTTGAAAATATTATGAAATTTAAAATATTTCAGTACCTATCTTAATGAATTTTGTTTTATTTTTAAATAAGTTTTATAATTATATATAATTGTCATAAATTACCTTCATGGTACTATAATTTAGGTATACATATTATGTGTATATAACCTTTGGTATTATACATTTAAAATGCTATTCAACATTTTTAAATATTTTAATGCTTAAATGATACAATTTAGTATTTACAAGTTACTGTCGTTATACAATATTATACATGTATATTGATACCTACTGAATTCTTACATTAGAATTTAGAACACTGAACATTAAGGTTACATAATCCTTTACATATTATATAAATTATAGTTACAAATTTTTCTTGACTCCCGCCTTATTTGAAATATTAAGACCTTGCTACCATTTATAACTTAAAGAGGTTGGGAATAGACTGCCCTCAGTGGGTCACAGGGTGTAATAAATAATACAGCTGATTTTTTTGTTCATTATTTGTCTTACATGGCATATACTCAGCTGGTTAAACAAAAAAGGTTTTTTGGACCCCTGTCTCTAAAAGTCTAAAATCATTGACGGACGCCCTTAGATACTAATTGCCGACCCCAGGCCTAGAATACGAGTAAGCGCTTTTACTTCACTGAACAACTTCATCCTTGGCATGTAAGCACGTAAAATAATAAGCACTAAGCAGTTGGTTTTCGATCATCACTTCCAGTGCTTCCAGCCTGTTCAGCATAGATCTCTAATCTACAACCCAGAAAGCACCATACTGATGAAGAGGTCGTAATATTTGTTTAGTATAAAAAAAAAATGTGTACATTTTCTTCAAAATCTATACTGGTTTTTTTTGGTGTAGGTAACTCAAAAACGCATAAGTTAATAAGAGCATAAGAACTGAAATTACATTCTGGTGGTGAACAACAAAGCCAAAAATGTAGGGATTATTAAGACTTAAGAGCTTATGATAGTAGCTACGAGTTACGACCCAAATAATAATGAACAAATTCATGTAATTGGTATTCGAACCAAAGAATCATAATCATCAATTATAAATATTATATTCATAACACAGGAGAAAAGTATCTCTATAATTGTGTCAGAGTAAGACGTAATGTCATCTAATTGTTAACTACTAAATAATCTAGGTACGTCCCCCCCCCACAACATCACCCATCAGAAAGTAATTTTAGTTACTTTATTTAACCAAAAGAAAACTATACCTACACACTGTGGAGTTATGGTTGTGCATAATATCATTTTGTCAATGACTAATTTAAGAAAACTGTATTTTTAAATTTTATAATAAAAAAGAAAAGTAACTACCTACCTATTTAAAACAATTATAAACTATACCATCATACTTTTAATATTTGTCGTATTGATAGTTTATAATATGTATCTTAAAATTTAGAAATATATGACTAATATAGTAGTGTGTTGTAAATTATTGTTATACCTGCAGCAGTTATTTGTACATACTAAATAAGAAATTATTACTAAGTACGAAAAAAATAAATCACAATATAATATAAGTTATAAGTATAACTGTAGCCATACAAAACAGTTAAAACATTTTGTTTTTCATGCCTATGGACTTAAAACTAATTAATTTCCAATCTTTAACTTAATTTTCTGTGTTTATTAACTTGATCAATTTTAATATGATCAGATCAGGTCGATTCACTCTAACTTTTTAGAAAATTAAGAAACAACTAAAATAAACGAAAATTTCGTATGCATATAACGAATACCTCGACATGAATCTAAATATTTTGAAAATGTTATGGTTTTTGATTCCAATATAGTCAATCAATGAAAATTGCATGTATTTACAGTAATTTATTTTAGAGTTACACCACTTACACGAAATACCAAAACCGATTTTACGTAAAAATTCACGTTTTCCTATATTTATTTTCGTTTTTCCCGGCGCTTTTGGAGACTAGGTAGGCACTGTTCATTTCGACATCCCCTATGCACCTACTAGATTCACTTTGCCACCGGAAAAGATGAAAAGCGAAGCATTATTTCGACTACTTATCGTGTACACAGACCCAAATATTAAATTTTATTACGCAGAACGTTAAATTGCTTATTGTTTCTATATAGGTCGATTCACTCCAACTTTTGAACTGACGGTGCTAAATGTGATCTGCTGATCGTAAATTTGCTATATGAGACGGCGACAATAAAATGCCCGTGTTACGTCTTAAATCGTGGTTCGTGGAGCTGCATCGTTCACGAAATTTCGTAATATTTTAATGCCCGCGATTCTGTCTTATCACTATGTACCACGAACTATGATAGAAATAATTGTTATCAAATAAACAACAACATGATAATATTATTATTTTTTCGATGGTGACTTTAAATTTGAATCACTCGCGAGTCTCGATTATTTGAAATTTGAACAAAAATACAGACTACAGAACAACAGTCGTAGGTACAGAGTTCTATTCATAGATTTTGGTACAAAATCACCATGGATTAGTGTATTCTTTTTAGTAAAACATCCAATGTATCGCCTCGCCACATTACGTTAATTTTCATTTGTAAGTATTATTTTCTGGTTGTAATGATTATATTTCTTAATACTGTGGAGTCAGTCTAATTTGCTAATTTGTTCACAAATATAGGTATATTTCCAAAATATCAATGAAATAAAAGGAAATAATGGCTACAAATGTTCTAATTATCCCGATTTCTACCTGGCATAGAATCTGCAGTGGTAATCATTTCTCAATTATTAGTGATTGTAAACAATGGCCAGTAAATTAGTAAATATGGTCAGAGGCTGTCTCAAAACATAATCCAAACCACTTGTCTGGGATAGACAAGTAAAATAAATGTTAGTAATTTACGGCAACATTGGTAGGTACTACTCTGAGCACGACTAGTAAATGGCATCCAAGAGTTAACATAATTCATAAATTTGGTACCTATTTATGTATTTTTATTTACAACTCGAAATTTTCAGAAAATGTTGTTTCTCCAACGACGGGTTAGAAGAAAATGAACAGACGAATAAAGGATTTGGAGGCCATACAGTTTATGGTTATTTTAATTAGCCCAGAAAAGCCTTAGATACTCAATAATGTCAAATTCACACACACACATGTGTAAGTATATCACTCAAGTATCCAATTTTAAATGTTTACTCGTTGTGCACAAAGAGAGAGGACAAATTAGTGATGGGTAAATACCCGATAAATAAATGTTGGGTAAATAACCAAGGTATTTACCCGGTATTTAAAAAAAATTCGTTTTTTTTATTTTATTTCTTCAATTTAAATAAATTGTAAAACCTTTTACCAATATAATGTAATTAAAACAATGTTACTTGTAATAAATTTGTAAATAAACATTAAGATAAAATCAGGCTAAAAACTTATGTAGAGCTTTGATTATTTGAAATAAAATAAAAACAAATTATAATTTTTATAACATACATTATCATGCTATAAAAGAAAAAAACATAACAAAATAAACAAAATTAAAGTAAAAATAAAAATGCAATGCTTTGATTAATATTAAAATAGATAGGTAAATACCTAATCTTATTTTTCTTAAGTTGTAACTTGTACTTGTAACAATTCTTATTCATTATTTTAGCCAAAATTTTATAAAAACCATATTGCATACGAGTCTGCAATGAAGTACCACATTTTATGTCTTTGTTGTCCTTGCTGTCATATGTAGAACATACCTAGGTAATATTTATAGGGTAATTGATAAAAAAAATTTGCTAGGGTAACCTTATTATATTAATTATACATAGATAGTAAAAAAAAAAAATACCCGATTTTGGAAAGGTATTTATATCATGGGTATTTACTAGGACAAATGGTGCACTGACATATTTTTAACAAAAGTTTTAATTTTTAGATAATACAATTTTGCTGAACAAGAATCCAATTTTAATAACACAGAAGACCACAACATAATAATGAAATTGCAAAGAAACAAATAACTAGTTTTGAAATCGGTATCTCTTCCGAAGGGAAAGTGCATCTAGATGGATGCGTTAGACAGGTAATGATTGAATGTTCCCAGTTGTTTTCAAATACATCGGGAAAAACAAAAAGATAGTTTAGGGAAAATTGATTTTGTTTTATAAGTGTGAGAAAAAAAAATCCCTAGGTATAGATACATGATTTGTCTGACGAATGTTCCTATTAGCATTTTCTATACACCATACAATTTTTAAAACAATTTTACTCTTTTTCACCTAGTTATTTTAATTCCTTCGATTAGTTTTGTTTTTTAAAATTATTGACAATATAAATTTTATTGCTATGCCAAAGAGTTTGAAAATGTATTACGGGCATCCTATTATAGTTTCTATAATATTTGTTCACAAATGTAAGGGATACATAGCCACAATTTTTCATGAGCATTTAAAGTTCACACTTCGACAAAATTCATCAACAACCTGCAAATTATTTTGTAGTTAAAAATGTATTAAATGTTCAATTGTATATTTAGCTTATGCTTAGAGTAAAAAATGATCATTGTATTATGAATTATCAAATTGAATATAAATATGTAAATTATTGGTTTACAGGTTGTCAGATCCGTTCCCATTTGCAACGAGGAAAGACAAACTTCTTTGAAAAAAGAGTATGCAATTACCAAAAAGCTTCAGTGGCTGTTATTAAAATTCTTCAACTATCAACAATGGACGTAACTGATGAAGACTTTTAAATTAGGTGTATTCTGATAGCCGACAGGTACCTATTTTTATTGATTTGTGTACTTATTTTACCTACGTTTCCCCCCCCCCCCCCCATCACCGATCAGAAAGTAATTTTAGTTACTTTATTTAACCAAAAGAAAACTATACCTACACACTGTGGAGTTATGGTTGTGCATTAAATCATTTTGTCAATGACTAATTTAAGAAAACTTTATTTTTAATAAAAAATAAAAGTAGGTACCTATTTAAAACAATTATAAACTATACCATCATAGTTTTAATATTTGTCGTATTGATAGTTTATAATATGTATCTTAAAATTTAGAAATGTATGACTAATATAGTAGTGTGTTGTAAATTATTGTTATACCTGCAGCAGTTATTTGTACATACTAAATAAGAAATTATTACTAAGTACGAAAAAAATAAATCACAATATAATATAAGTTATAAGTATAACTGTAGCATTGTAGCCATACAATTTGACATCCCCTATGCACGATGCACCTACTAGATTCACTTTGCCACCGGAAAAGATGAAAAGCGAAGCGTTATTTCGACTACCTACTTATCGTGTACACAGACCCAAATATTAAATTTTATTACGCAGAACGTAAATTTGCTTATTGTTTCAATATAGGTCGATTCACTCCAACTTTTGAACTGACGGTGCTAAATGTGATCTGCTGATCGTAAATTTGCTATAAGAGACGGCGACAATAAAATGCCCGTGTTACCACAAAAAAGCCCTCCAAGAGCACCTTTGACTGTTATAATATTTAACTGCAGATTCAAATGTACCTATATTAAATTAACTATTACTTTAACAATAATGTAAATTCTATTAATGGCAAGCGTGATGTTCAAAACAATAGCGTAAATGACGTATTGACGTGCATAAAGCTGAAGGTCACGTTGTACCGAAAATCGGTAATTATTATATAATTAATACAGTAAAAGTAGGCAAGTGGGTTTCGCTCTAACGTTCAGTAGATGTCTAGAGAGGTCATTGTAATAGATTATTATTTTGTGAAATTTGAATTCAAGTAAATAAAATCTGTCTATACGAAAAATCGTTCCGAGCGAAAAAGATTCACAGGAAATACTCTCACGCATCACTGATAAAATAATATATCGGATTTAGACATCGTTCTTTGTATCTAAAAAAAATTTCAATTCTTTTCAATTCAAAGAAATTTAACGAAATCCTCTAGCAAACAAAATTCGACAGGCTGCAAGAGTCTATTCTGGAAGTCACGTGTTTGTACTAAAAAGTAAGTAATTTATTTTACTATCAGACATAAGTAATACAGTAGGTTGGATTATTTTTTCCGAAATAATTGTTTTTCACATCGTCATTGTGTGCATACAATATAATAACATACTTTGAGAGTTTCAAGTGCTCACGAATATTATGTTTGGATTACAACAAAATAACCGAAATTGTTATTCTTCGTTCAAATACAAACTTAAAACATCCAAAAAAAAAAAAAGACATTGAATATATATTTTATTATTTTTCTCGTGACACTTTGAAGTATTATATATTATAATATATACCAGATTATACCTATATGAGAAACCATGTTATATGTTTTCAGGAATTAGCTGTACAAATTGAATGTATGATGATACTTTGTTTAATACAAAATAATTAGACACGTGCACGTGTGTTGTACACGAGGAGAGACCGCCTGTCGACAATACTGTTCGTGGTATTGATATTGACCAAATAATATTATACGTTTACATATTATTCATGTATATTTGTCTTTTTATACCATCGTAATAAAACTCATCGCTGTAATAATGACTATATTATGACGTAGGTACCAACGTCCATGTATCCCTAATCATACGTCACGTTTTCAATCGTTATTCATATTATATTTTGTTTGCAATGAATTCGAATAAAGTTTTTGATGTTGGGTAACCGAAGTTTGATGTTCAAGTATAGTAGGTATCTAAGACGATATTTATTATTGTTTCATTTGGAATGTACAATACAACATACATAAATTATTACACGATAAGGTGTTATAGACTAAGAATAGGTATAGGGACACAGTGGCGTAGCCAGGATTTCTAAAAGGCGGGGGGGGCAACATAAAAATTGTATAACAATTAAAATTGTACTATTTTCATTATATATAAAAAAAAAATATGTATAGGTACCTATTATGTGACCACGTCTTATAATACTAAATACATCCTGCTGAAATGAATAAAATATTTAAGGGGTATGTTTCTAAGGAGTACAATATAGGAAATTTCCTATTAATGGGTATGAGGGTCGTGTAAATGTGTACGTAGTAAGTGACCTTTAGGGGCGGCGTCAAGGGGGGCAAGGGTGGGCGACTGGCCCCCAGGATAAGTTCTAGCCCTACTCTCGCCCCCCAGATAATTTAACTCGTATTTTTACGATATTTTGTTTTCAACGTCCAATATTAAGCTCTAAAACTTTTGATATTTTACTATTTTCGAATTTGAATTATGGAGTTCAGTAATTAAAATTTTCAGTATTTTTCTGTATTTCAAATTAATATATATAGAAAATTGACTTCTATACAGGCACAGATCAACTTCTCTTCTACAATATTGAACATTACTCTCAAACCTCTCAATAATAAATATATTATCGGAAATACAAATATGCATTTTCATAGAATATTCAATACTATTTCATACCCCTTTACCTCTTAAATGGAAACGCGATCGGTTAACGCAATTAACATATTATATAAAATTCACGGCTGATTGCCTAGAAAAACAATTGGTGACATTGAGACGTGTTGTCAAGTGGTGATACCATGTCGTATCACCACACTCACGTTTGTAATCGCACTAGCCACTTGAGTCTAGTTACCAAAGCTATAGATAATAGATATTTCCATTAAATAATGTTAATTAGACATTTTGAAAAAAAACATACTTTTTGATAGTCCATGAACATAATGATATAAAATCAATAATAAAAATAAGTCCGATAAGGGGGGCATGGCCCCCCTGGCCCTCTCCCTGGCTACGCCGCTGTAGGGACATGAAGGAGTTAAAGAAAAAGAGTTACCCATTAGTGAGTTGGTAACACTTATCTCGATCATAATAATATTTTAATTCTATATTTTACATTTTTTTTTTTTTATTAATCTCTTTTCACTTAGTTGATAGGATTGAATAATATCAAATTGGTCAAGGAACCCCTTCTTTTTTTTAAAACTTACCTATTCGAACAATAAGAAAATGTATGATTTTTAAATTTTTTTTATTTTCTATTTTACTCAAACAATTTTGACAACTATTTGAATACTTAAGGCTCCAATAAAACTTAGATATTATATACTATGTAAACTGGTGTCAATTAAAATTAAAATGAACTCCACCTATTTATATTAAAACGAGAATTTTTAATATAATATTTAATACATATTAATATAATATATAATATTTTTTAAATACACTCTTCGGTTGGAAATCGGTGCACAGATCTAAAATAACTATTTATAATATTATACTATTTATTTTAATTTTAATTTTGTTAAAATTCCTAATGATCGTTCGTTTTTATTGTGTTTATTATTATAACTATTGTTTTAAATATACCTATAGTGTGACGTGTTTGCATTATAATACCTAGGTATGATACAAACAAATTATTAAGAAGTCATTGTTATATTATTTATTGTTGATGACCTTTAAAAGTAGTGAACATATTTTATTAAAAAAATAAAAATCAATTTCGTCAAAAATACCTTTTAAAAATATTTGTAATTTCGTTTGTTTTCATTTTGAGATCATAATACAATGAAATACAATTATCGCAGTTCGATTTTTACCTTTTGTAGTTTCAAATTGAATAAGATTTCTGTGGTTTCAATACAAAATAGTGTGTTGTTATTATTTTTTATTTTACAATATTATTATCACACGGCGTCGTGAATAGGCATTTTAGCTACGTTGTGTGGTTCTATTTTTGTTTCTCATTATAAAACGAACAGCGGTACCAATTATTTTCTGCATCGAGCTTTAATAAAATTTGTATGCATTTAGAAATATTTCTTCTCTCTCGCAACTGTTTTAAAACAGAATCTATGTTGTTATTGAAAAATATTTATTAACCATCAGGGGAAAAAATGTTTATATTTTAACCAAAATATTATGTACTTATTATTTATTAGTCAGAATTATTTATATTTTTTTATAATTGTATTAATTAATTTTATATAATATATATATGCATATATATTTTTTTTTACCACACTGAATTAGTTTTTAATCTGAAATTATTTTTATTTATATAATTGTAAAAGGGTTACCCCGGGATAAAAATTGATATACAACATAAATATATTAATAAATAAATAATATTATTATCTATACTAATATTATAAAGATGAAGAGTTTGTTTGTTTGTTTGTTTGAACTCGCTAATCTCAGGAACTACTGGTTAGAATTGAAAAATTATTTTTGTATTGGGTAGTCCATTTGTCGAGAAAGTTTGTAGGCTATATAACACCACTCTACGACCAATAAATTAATAGAAGTATTTGTTTATTATTCGTTGCTATTGGTTAATCAGGCAGATCAGGTACAAGCATTCATCAAATCAAATTTTCGTATATTGCCTACCAGGGTGGCTGCTCACTTACTGCAGTGAGTTACACTATAAAGAATTAATAGTAGGTAGATTTGAATCAATAGGAAAGTTGGAGTTTTTTTCATTACTTAATTCTGAGTTGTATTAAAAACATAATGAAATATTTCCTATTAGTGAACTTAAGTGTTTAGAGAGTTTCATTGATATTTTCCGGTTAAAAATTAGTTACATGTTTTGAACAGTTCAGCAGAATTTTAAGATAAACCAATTTTAGAAATAATCCAATAGGTAGATGAATTTAAATAAACTAGACTTAGGTCTAAAAAAAAGTATATAAATTAGCTAAATTAATTGCAAACTACCTATTCCAAGCACAACAGCATAACCGGAAAGAACATTTTCAGCAATCGAAAGAATAAAAACATGTTGTAGGTCTACTCTAGGTCAGAAGTTTTAGTAGATTGAAAAATAAGTCTTGAATTTTACCCTAGGGATGGAAAACGTTTTTAATTTTCGTTTTTGTTTAAATTTTCCTATTTTTTCCAAATAACTTTTTTGATAATATTGTTTTTATTTTTTTATAAATATTACGCCCAATATATGCACTTAAAAGTTAAAAATTAAAATTAATTATTCTTAATATTTAAATTTTAAATCAAAATTATAATTTATATAAAAATTAAAAATTTCTGATTTCAAATTAAAATGTTTTTAAACTTTAAAAGTGCATTATTGGTAAAAATTAAAAAGTAAAGATTTAAGTGAATTATTTTTTTCGTGGTATAAATATAACAATGTATAATACTATATTGTATTATTATTATTGTAACTATAATTTATTTTCGATTTTGATTTCATTGTTAAATTTTTTTTTGATTATTTGTTATAGTTTTTTAGTTGTTTTTTGTTTTTGTTTGATTAATTGTTTTTGGTTTTTGTTTTTTTTCTATTTAATAAAGCTTTTGAAAAACATTTTCCATCCCTGATTAAGTAACAGTAAAGTTTGTCAAAAGAAGAATTTACTTTATTTATAAATAAAAAAAATGTGAACTTCACTTATTTTATTTAAAAGAGTTAGTCAAATTTTAATTAAAATGATTAAGGTGTTAATTAAAGTCTTATTTATAAATTAAATAGAACTATAATATATGAACATGCCCTTACATAGGAGTCAGCATTCGCCACTGGTAAACATTTATTAAGTAATGTTAATAGATAAACGATTTTAAGTGAAACAGGACAGTTTTTTATGAAATTAGTTAACACTTGTAATAATGTCTTATTGGTGCTCACCAAAACTATTGAACGACTGTGTCAATAATAATGTGTTTATTATTTTTCCTTATAGTGGTTCTATGCATTAATCAATACGAGCGGATGACAATTCAAGATGGCAGCCATACTAGCAATAACACACTCAAATCTCAAAATTCATTATCAAAAATAATTTCTTGTTTTTGCCTTCTACTGTGGTCATGGTAATATAATTCTTAACAAATCCATTTTCGTGTGCGGACTTCTGAAGTATAATTACTCCGATCCTGTAACATCCGTACTCTGAGGTCATCCGTTTTTATATACGTACCTATTCCATACAGTCTAGAAGCTCAATTGTCATAGCCTTGACACGTGTGATTGCATCCGATGGTACAATTGGCTGTGGGATAGAAGTATGTGTGCCAAGGCTAGGGCATTTGGACTGTGTGGTATACGTGTATAAAAACGTCTGACCTTGTCGTTAATATTACATCAGAGGTGCCACTAGTTCGGAACAATTAGATTATCTGAAATATGTACATGGAGATAGGAGCCGTATTGAGATTTTAATGAATAGTAGGTACTATAAGCCATTAGGGAATATAAAATTCAAATAAAATAGAAAAATTTAAACTATTTTTAACCAAGCCAACAATAATAATAATTTTGAAAATAGTTTATTGTATTGTATATTATGTCATATGTCCATATACCTGTATCATTTAGTGAACAATCTTTTTGAGATTTTGTCAGGAAAGGGATAGTGTGCAATCATGTTCTGTTCTGTGTGGGTCTATATTTATATTCACAGGATTGTGGTTGGTACTTTTACAAAAGTATTGTCGATATTGTACTATATTTTTTTTAATTCAGCAAGTAATATTTAATATTGTATAGCTCTGTTAAAGAACGATTACAACAATTTAAATTATAAATGTATCTTAAAGTTATATTATATTGGCACAAGTGGCGTATAGTATATAAGTAATATATAATATAGTACTATAGTATTATAAATTATTATATTTATACCATGAAAAAAAATAATTCACTTAAATCTCTACTTTTTAATTTTAAGCGTGCTTAGTATGCTTAGCATGCCCGGAGAATTCGCCGCTGATGCTTACAATAAATTAATCATGCATTTAATTTAATCATTTTTAATCATGGGCTGGTAACGGCATTGCACACGGTGGGGGGAGGGGGGTAGGGGCAGTTCATGGCTAGTAAGTTGTTCGAACACGGACGCGTTTTCGCGCCACCGTAGTCTCGGCATATGTCACCAAAGCTGCGCCTCGGATGCCGAAGCTCACGAGGTGGCTTACCTCCTCCTCGGCCGTCCAGCGCCGGCCCATTCGTAACCGTAGGCTGTGCCGCCTCCTAGTCGTGTGTCTTTTCCAGGCGGTCGAGCCCGACGCATCGTTGCGTTCGCTCGCCGCGTTTCACTTGGTTTTGGCGACCAACGGACCAAACCACGTGTAGGTACCTACAACCGACGCGTTTCTGTGTTAAGTCGTCGCGTTGTTAAACTTCGTGGTTTGTGTCACCGGTGTATCATTGCGTGCCGCCGCTTATACTATTGCGTTCCGCCGCTGGCTTGTTGCCAATCCATCAACGTCCATATGAAGTAAACCGATCATCGACGGCGGACCAGGTCAAAAGGCTTATCATAACGTTGTAATTGATTTAAGTGTATTGTTATGTTTTGGGGCACCCTGTCTGTTAGTATTTTATGATATCTTGTTTGATGTACCTAAGTTGTTGACTGTTGTTACCTATTATAATTATTAAGCGCGTAGCGCACTTACATAAGCATAAGAGTATGCATAAGCGTTATTTCTGTTTTATAATATATTGAGTCACCTTGTCCTAACTCAACACACCGCAAGTCGTTGCCGCAAACCGCGATAGAAAAGTAGGCGAACAAACATAAGTACTAAGGCAGTCGGGCTGTGAGTCGGGACGTCCGGCGAAGTGCGAAGAGTGTGATGGGTTATTCGCAATTGTGTGTGCCGCTACCAGCCCATGATTAATTGTAACCATGTGTTATTTTATGTCAATGAACGATATTAAGTGAAACAGAACCACGTTTTATGAAATTAGTCACGCAAGGCAAAACGCTAAAATATAATCGTAACGTTAAAGGCTCGGTCAAACAGAAAGCGGTCTGCCATGGTGTACGGGTCCGCTGTCCGTGGCGGACAGTCCGCGTGGTTGTATTATTTTACAGTGTCGCTTTGGACAAATCGCTTTGTGTTTGACTGAGCCTTGATGCACCGTCAAACCGAACGCGTTATAACGCCGCTTTGTAACAAATTACAAAACCACGTTTTCTGTCCGACGGAGCCCTTACGGACATACAAGACGGGACTTACCTGATTTTGACTTTCAACGGCGTTCGGTCTCCGCGCACGAACAAAAACGTTCGGCAATCCATAATATTCCAGACCAAGGCAGTCGTGATACGACCGCCCTGGTCCGAACCGAACGAAAGAATAGAAAAACCAGCGGAAAGCGATCGAATATATCGGTTTACGTCGCTCCGTAGACGTGCGTAGACACGGCTTAAGTGTTGATGTTTTGACCGTATTTCACTTCTCAAACTGTGTCCGAGTAGGATAGGCGTCAGGTAGGAAACACGTAGGTTCCGGGTTAGATTCCGTCGTACGCTCTCCGGGCGTACACGGCTAAACCCGACTTTTTTTGCATTTTTTTTTCACTATATTTTTCATATAAATTAGATAATAATATAATAACACAGGAACATATCGTACATTATTATTATTATTTAAAGTCATTGTCATAATATATTACACAATAAATAGGTACATATTATATTTGTTTTATTAGGAATTATTATAATTGCATATTTTTTAAAATTTCCATGATTGTTATATAAATATAGTTTGTATTTTATATCGGATTGCCTACCTAGGTGGCTAACTTGAAAGTTAATCTTGGTTTTGACTTGAGATGACTGACTTGCTAGAAATTCCAACACGGTTTTCGACTTTACACTGTTTACATAAGATAAAGCATCGGTCATGCTACGGCACATACCACTCTATGTGCAGGTATACTCTATATAGGTGATCCTGGAGATCGTTTCCAGCCTATCCATTTATAACGTTTGTGCCGGATTGCTAGACGCTCAAACTTTTAACAGTCCCGCCAAAGCGCCTAGCCTTATCTCCAATCCATATCACTAATCCTTATCACAAATCCTAAACTTTCGTCTTACAACCTTTGCGACTTTTATAATTCACTGTCTCCAAAATCGGTACCCACTCTCAGCGAGTTCAACGCGCCCCGAGTTACACTTAGAGCTAGTATTTTATAATTTAATATGCATTAATTACATTTAATTTTTTGTTGACATTTTTTTGGCCTTTATAGGTAGATTATAATTAAAAAATATTAATTTAGCCATTACTAGCTTTTTTAAATATTTTTTGGCCTATATAGCTTATACTGAAAAAAATTAATTTAGCCATATTATCCAGCTTTTTTTGTCTACCACTAAAACTTATTTTATAGTCTCGAAAACGGCAACACTGTTGGTGATTGTTGAGTGCTGACTAGCTATCTTATTTGTCATGATAATATACGTTGGTTGTGTGTGTGTCCAGTGTCCACCCGCCACCTTAGTGAGCAGTCTTCAGTCTAAACACTTGTTTTTTTCTGGAGGTTATCCAAATCGTTGAACAGAACAGTAATAATTATTACAGTATAGCATAGCTGACGACTGCGATTCCATTTGTATTCGATTCCACTTATTATTTTTAAACGTAAGTATTTTTTAGTTTTATTTTAAAACATTCAAACGTTTTTGTGACTCATTTTGCGATGCCGTTTTGTGGCGCCGACGACGATTAACAAATATGTCCGACCCCGGTCTCCAAGCGGGTGAAGACTGAAGTTCATTGTTGTCGCAAACTCGTAAATATGAAATGGCGGTACGATAATGTATTCAGTATTGCATTTGTAACGGTCGATTTTCCACTTTTTTACATTTTCTATCACTTGTTCTATGGCTGGCCTTTGCATTTTTGAATTTTCCATTCGATACGACTCATCGAGATGTGTCGGATCATGGGACCTTAGGGGTTAACCTTGGAATTCGGACGGTAAAATCAGTGGGTTTAGCGAAGCCGAGGTTTAAGCTATGATTGCAAAACGGGCCCTTAGGGAAATCAATATTTTGTTGGTAGTTCTTCCCAATTAGCAGCGTAGGTATGACGTAATAAGTGTTTGAAAATTTCATGAAATTTAAAAAAAATAAAATATTTTAAATGTGTGAAATATTTCACCATGTAGTATTTCATACTTCCAACACTAGCCATAATTATTAAAAAATACCAAATTAATTTATTTATTTTGGATTTTTGGCTATTAAATTATGTTATCTTATAAAATTCATAATAAATAATAATAATTACATCATTAATCAATACTCAAAAATCAAAAATAAATCAATCAGTTTTTATACATTTTAAATTATACCTATTATTACTCTGGACTCGGGAGCCAAATCAACACTGTTTGACACGAGGTAATTACTTTGTATTGACCACAATTACTTAAAATAAATCATGATATTAAGCTGAGATGACGTTACCACGCATTTGTTATATATTTTTTTTTAACAATGCGTAACATTAAAATTATTATATTCAGCGCATTCACGTTAAGTATTGTCCATTATTTTTAGGTATTTAAGTGAATTGACTGATTTTCAAAATTAATGATAAATCATTTGGTTTGCTTTTATGTTAGTTTTTACATTATTTTAATTTTTGAGCGAAGTAAGTATAAGTACTTAAAAACAATTTTTAACATATCCTAATTTAGGTAAACGCACATAATATTAATGGTATTACCTTTAAGTTTGATAATAGATCATGACATGTTGACACTCTAAATATTAAATACTGGTTTAGCTCAAAATGAATAAAAATTATTTTGTTTTCAAATGAAGACTTTTTTTTTTTTCGTATTATCGAGGACCAGGGAGAGAACCTCATGCACCTCATCTACCTTGCATTTTAGCTCCCTGGATTGAATTACAGCTCCCCGGGTCAAATGAGCACCTAATGTAATTAGTAATTACATTCTAAACAGATTAAATTGATTTTTTAACAGATCATTTAACATTCTCATTTTTACTAATAACTTCATATTTATTTAAATATGCATGCTCTTGATATATTTTTATAAATAATTCTCGTATTCACAAACTAATAATACAAATAGACTATGCATATTTTGAATTAATATTCAATGAGTATTACCTATTCGCTATTATACTTTATTAAAGTTAGTATGTTTTGTATTCAAAATTTAATATTTATTATATAATAAAAAAACTATTTAATTATAAATTTAATATATTTGATTCCTATAAAGTTAATAATTACCTAATTTTTACATTTGGTTTTCAGATTCAACAAACAGATCGTTGTCAAAACTTTGACTGGTAAAACTATCACTTTGGAATTTGAGTCATCAGATTCCATTGAACAAGTAAAAGCCAAGATCCAAGACAAAAAAAGGTATCGCATCAGACAGTCAGCGTTTGGCCTTTGCTGAAAATCAACTCTAAAACGGATCTACTCTTTCTGACTACAACTTCCAAAAAGAATTAACTCTCCACTTGGTGGTCCGTCTCTGTGGTGGTATGCTAATCTTCATAAAGAAGACCATTACATTGGATGTGGAATCATCTGATTCCATTGAAAATGTTATGGCCAAGATCCAAGACAAAGAAGGTATCCCACCGGATCAACAAATTTTGCTCTTTGCCAGTAATCAACTTGATAAAGGGCGCACACTTTCTAACTACAATATTCACAATGGATCTACCCTTGACTTGGTGCTGCGTCCTAATGATGAAATACGAATCTTCATAAAAAATCGGTTCGAGGAAAAGAACTTTGAATTGAAAGTAAATACGTCAGATACCATTGAAATTGTAAAGGCCAAGATCCATGAAAAACTAGCTACATCTTTTTGGATGGCAGACCAAATACGATTATTCTATCACGGTCGTCTTATTGCAGACAGTTGCACAGTATCCGAGTGCAACATCCGAGAGGATTCTATCCTTATATTGGAGAATCGTTTGTTAGGTGATTGATCTCAGATAATAAAAAAAATGGTATTTATAGGTGAACATGATTATTTGCTTGTAAATAAAATATCATCTTCCAAAATCTGACTTATTTAATTAAATTTACTATTTCATACCTAAAATGTATGATGTACAAATAATTTAGTTGAAAATAATATACCTACATAATATTAAATAAAAATTAAATTGTTGAAAAAATAAAAAACAGGCAGGTTCAAATCTGACCTATATTAGGATAAAAAGTAGAAAATACACACTGGTCAAAGAGAGAAAGAAACATTATAATTAATTGTGAAAGATAAATGGAAAAAAAGGTTGGTAAGTGGACGTGGCTCTGCTTTACAGTAGGTTTCAAGTGGGTCACTGTATAATGGATTGTATTAAATTTGAATTAAAATGATTATATTATAATATCATTGTTGACGAAGAACGATTCTGAGCGGTGACGGTTTGTCAGTGTGGATATTTTATATTATATTGATTATATTAATATTACTTTATTAGGTAGAGTAACCTGGGGTATAATGGCGCGCCTAACATTTAACAGCTGGTATGTGGTAACATACACGTTTTAGAAATATTGTTATATTGTTTTCCTATCATAAATATTACGTAGATTTCAATTTTCAGGTCAAAAGTTGATATTACCAAAGCAAATACCAAAAATTCTAAATAATTAAAAATTATAACAAATGCGTCTTTTTACACCATTATCGGGGTAAAAGTGCTCACCTAATGGGTAATAGGTCGTATGCTAAATTAATTCATAAAAATCTATTTTATTAGAAGATTGTTATCTATTTTATTTTATTTTTATCAAATAATAAGATATAAATATATATAATATGCATGCATAATATAATATATAACTAATACAGTATTAGTAGTAAATTGTAACTTGTAAGTCGAAGTAATTTTTTTAAGTATAATTATTCAATAAATATTACAATTTATTTAATCATTTGTTATGTTAAGTAAATTATAACAATAACTTAGAAGTTCACAAAACTAATTCCAAAAATAATAAACTTAAGAAAATAAAAAATGTATAGACATAGCTACCAAATAATTTATAATAAATATATGTTTTATCATAGCTTAGTCATATGCGTGCATTTTTAATACAAATAAGAAGAATATTATAAATGCTAATTAGATATAAAATGTAGTGGTGTATTAACGACTACTCTACTAAATACACAGAAGTCAATGTTACTTCTTGACAATTTTTCCATGGACCAGGGGTTGGGTTGTACACTTCTATAGTAACACTGATAGCATACATAACACCTTCCAAAACTTCTATATTAACATCTTCATGTCATACAGAAAGTTCTTCAACTAGGTAGTTCATTGTTGGATCATAACGTTCGACAGAATTCAAATGTTTTGAAAAAACTCCCATCTATGAAATTAAATGTTTTACAAATTTAAATAAAAAAAAAATTAAATATTTATTTACCTCATTTAAACGATTATTGAGTATACCCACAGCAAATCACTTTTGTGTTCATACTAGCTACCCATTTGATGTATACCCATTAAAAATAATATTAACATTTAGAATTATTTTTCAGAAGTTGCTCTTGAACACGTTATTACTATACACCGGGTGTGTGATGCAAAAAATGGCAAACGCACTTTTTCATTAATACTGGCAATTCATTTTCTTCAATCCAAATACGCTTAACCCATTTTATAACACATTCAAAGGCCTACAACAATAAAAAAATAAAATTAAAATAAAATATAACAAAATATATCTAACTGAATACTTGTCTAAAAATATGGAATCACGTTTCATGGCAGGATTGGATTTTTAATTTGCAGATCAACATATTTGAATAGAATATGAATCAAATTGTATAATTTCAATATTTTGATAATATACTTTAATAGTAAAATTAATATTTATTTATTGATAGTTATAATTGTTATAAGCAGGTAGACTGTGGTTAAATTATATTTAACTTACAGTTTATTATTTATATCTACACACTACTGCTTATTGTGATTAATTGTTTGAAACATAAATATTTTATAGGTACACGGCATACCACAGTGGCTTTGGAATTAATAAGAGATTTAATACTTAAAAATTAAAAACTAACATTAACTGTTATGATAATAACATAGTATAATATACCCATTACACCCATCCACTCATTTATGTTATTTTATAGTCTTACACTTTAAGGTGCAACTGTGCATATAAAATAAAATAATATTAATTAATGTACATGCTAGGTGAGTTGATTATCCATAAAACATTAAAATACAATACTATAATACATTTTTTGTTAACTTACTTTTTCCTCAAATGGAACAGCAAAGTCACTATAGGAAATAATCTCAACACATTTTTCACAAGATAATGAAAAGAACTCATTAATTTTAACCATTTCTATGAAAATATTAATGATTATTTATATATATCGAGATGTAAAGAATTATGTTCTATGTCAAACTCAAAGTATCAAGTGGGCCAAATATCCAAGAATCTTCATTTCTAAAAACAAAAATAATATTATTATGTTATTAATATTTATTTTACAAGTAAATAAAATCACTTTCAACATACTTACCTAGACTGTGAGTCTTCAAATAGTCGTCTAACAGAGTGAGGGTGCATTGAGAATATAACATTTCTTTGTTTACATCCATTGGTTTCTAAAAAATTAAAAATGATAATTCATTACATTTTTGACATTATAAATGTATAAACAAGTACATTTTACTATTAAAAAAAAGTGGGGAAGTATGTTACAAGTGGGTCATTGTATAATGGATTGTATTAAACTTGAATTCAATGATAATATTCTATCATTGTATAAGCAAAACGATTCTGAGCGGAGACGGACTATCAGACTAGATATTTTATATTGTCATTAATTATTAAATCATGCAAGTTGAATAAGTATTATAATATTATTATTTTTTATTCGTTTCTATGTTAATACACGAAGCGTTAGAAATTAAAATCCAATTTTAAGCGTTTTTTTCGTAATTTTTTGGTGGTTTTTACCTTGGCATTAAATAACTATTGATAAAATCGAAAAATGACTCCTCTAAAGTACCATCTTGATCCAATTTGATAAAAGATAAGGTACTATATGTTGAAATCGAAGCACTCTTTCTGGTAGAAATTTTGTATACAGGATATAAAAAGAAAAAAACATAAATAAATAAACACCATTGTAAAACCACTAGCTTTCTAGCACCGCTCAGAATCTAAAAAAAGTAACCTACATACCTGATGTATATTCAATAAAAACTAAATTTGGCATGAGAAATGAAATTATGAATATCATTGATTTAGTTAGCAATTGGGAATATGTGATACTTGTAAAATAGAATTTAAAAAAAAACTTTTTAGCATTTTAATTCAACACAATTTCAACACAGTTAATTACTGACTAGGTAATGTTGATCCAAACAGCAGTCAGCAATATTCACTTTCACGAGTCATACTCTTGATATACTTTGGAAAATTGTAATCAAGTACCTAACAAGTAAAAATAGTATAAAATACCTATTTCAATTAAATATAATGAGATCGACGGGGAAAAATTGTATTGTACCTACCTACATTATAGAACTGTAGAAGTTCGACATTATTTAATGGGTTTTGGTAAACCACAGATGTCTATACTTATTAAGTATAAAGTATGAACTGCTATAGGCACTATAATAGTATAACTATTTAATTCTTAGCCCTTAGGGTAATAAATGAATTAATCAAGAAAAAAAAGATGTGTGGCGGCGATCATCGAAACATTAAATTGATTAAAACTTTTTAAAAAACAAACAATTAATAACAATGAATATTATTGATAATAATTGTTGGTGTAATGTTATCACAAACGTAATTCTGCAGCCAATGAGAGCTCGCCATCTGAATGTACGGTAAGCTCGTATACTGCCGTAAGTAACTTTGTGACCGTCGTTTTATAGTTTGGCGCCATTTCTGTGTTGTACCTAGTCGATTAATTTTAGGTGCATAACGAAATTATAAAATATTTTTTAATATAATAACGCAATTGATGGATTGTGTACAGTGTTATTGTGTAAGATTATTTAAAAACCATAAAAAATTGGTTTTAAACGAATGAGTTGTATCTATGTGGCGAGAATGAAAACAAATTTTCCACTGAAATCCTTTTAACATTACACAACAACGATTTCTTTCTTTCTTATTTTAATTCGAAATCATTTTACTTTTATTATAATATAAGTTTATAAATAATAACCATGTTCAATAGGCATAATGTTATGTATTTTTTTTTAATTTTAAATTTTTCCAAAACGTTTTTACTGTAATAATTAGATAACAATTTATATAGGTAGGTATATAAACATTATACCTAATCATTAAAACAATTTATATTTTCTTCCTTTATTCGCAATGCTTGTGTAGGCGGAATATAGAGAGTTAAAATGAATAATTATTACATGATAAGATTAAACTCGCTATATACCTACTTAACATTGAAAAAGGAATTAAAAGAAAAATAATAATATTCTTATAAATTGAACGATTGTTATTTCATATGATATTTTGTACCTATTCGAATAAAGGTAAATTTTAATTATCTTGTAATGGCAATAGCCAAAAGTAATTTTTTTTTATTACGTGCAATTTGAAAATTAAGATTTCTAGTTGTATGAATTATATTTTTTTTTATAATATGGCGTATTGTAGGTACTATGTTGAAATAATCGTGACATAAAAAATCTATACATTTTTTAACAAAAGATTTTTTAATAATTAATGTGTTCAAAAAATATGTACATCATTTTGCGGTTAGAGATTAAAAAAATATTCAATTTTTATAACTAAGGCTTGCAAATTGAATACAAGATCTTTAATAAGTGTTTATTATTGAAACCCAAAAATTAAAATGTATACCTATATTATTATGCAACATTTGTGTTTTAATAATATTTTAAAATGCAATGTTTTCTGCAATAGTTAATTCGAACTATCGTATTACTAACAGTAAAATAAATTACTTAAATAGCAATGTAAATATATCACAAAACATATTCTTAGTGGGTAATATTAATATAGGCTGACAGACTGTATTCGCTCAGGATGGTTTTTGGTATTGGGCATTGCCCATTGGTAATCCCTGATCAATACATTCAAGACATGCATTATTTATATAACTATTAACGTTTTTGAAAATATTTTCTACACCATTTTAAGTCGTTAATAAACCTAAAACAAATATTTCTTCTATTTTAGATTCTAAGTGGAGCGATGTATTGGTTTTACAATAATGTGTGTTTTATATTTAAATTTAAATTTTATTTTTATATGTGTCCGTCATTACCTTTTAGGATAGTAAAAATGCATAGGTTTTCTTCAACAGCATCTTTCCTGATAGGAAAGTGAATATAGATAGTGCTTTCAAAAGTAAAAATTCCGAGCAATTTTCAAAAGCGCTAGGAAAAACAAAAAAAATTAAGGAAAAACGGGAATTTTTACACAAAATCGATTTTCCTTAAAATCGACTTTGGTTTTTGGAGTTACCTTAAAACAAATTACCGTAGATACAAGAAATTTTCACAGGTTGTTTATATTTCCATTTTCTATACATGATAAAATGTTCAAAATATTTTGATTTGTTTTGAACTGTGAGGAATATTTTCATTTTCCATGTAATTTAATTTTTTTTCTAAAAATATATCAATAACATTTTGATTGTTTGTTAAAAAAGCTTGAACATTTAATAGAAGGCTCCTCCTAGTATATTGTTTTAAAGTCAGATGAAAAAACTTTAAATCCTTTGTCACAGTTTTTTTTATAAGCATTTGAAGTTCAAAAATTGACAAAATATTGAAAAATCACGAAAAATCACGAAAATTTGCAAATTATTTTTAGTAAAGAATTCGTAAAAATTTTTCTTTTTAAATCAAAGATTTTAAAATGTAATACAAGATTTCTTATAAGATTATCTACCTTTATCAAAAAAAAAAATGTCTAAAAGAAAGTCAGATTAAATTTTTGTGATCGTTTGAAATTCAAATATTTACAATATGGATATTCAATCGATTTCTCATCTAGCGATTTCCTTATTTTGTTGTACTTCAAAAAAGAATAACTGTAGATACATGAAAATTTGACTGAACGTTTGTATTAGCATTTCCAATACACCAAAAAAATTTGAAAATATTTTGCCTCTTTTTGAGCTGTTTACGGACATTTTCCACTTTAAATTTTTTTAGTTTTCTTTTCTACAAATATCAATAAAATGTTATTTGTTGAGTAAAAAAGCTTGAAAATGTAATGCAAAGCTCCTGATGTATTATTACAAAAGTGGTTGAAAAATATTAAAAATACACAGGCACAATTTTTTTTATAAGCATTTAATGTTCAAATTTAGACAACATTTATCACATTTAAATATAATAATAATTTTGTAGTTAAAAATTTATAAAATGTTCAACTTTTATAGCTAAGGATTGAAAATTTAAAAAAAGATTCCACATAAATAGTTAATTCTTTTACCAAAAAATCTAAAAAAAACATAAACACAGTTTACTTTTATAGTCGTTTTAAGTTCAAATTTCGACGAAATTACATAATAAAAAACCTAGAATAACTATCTTAGTTATTTTGTAGAGATTGTATAATATTATTCGTGGCTACTTGAACCTTTTAAAGTGTACTATTATATATCTATGATAGTATCACGGTTTGTTGTTGATGTATAACACGTTATAAGTACCTAATGGATATTGTGATAATGTGATATGATTAATTTGGAATTTATTATAGGTCAATTTTTTTTAATACCATAGATATGTATATAATTTGTCTTAAACCTAGACTGACATACCGTCTTCGCTCAGAATCGTTTTCTTATACAATGATATTATATCATTGAATTCAAATTTAATACCATTCATTATACAGTGACCGACTTGTAACCTATGTACAGCAGAACACATTTTTTAGTCATATTTCTATAAAATGTTAAATGGCAACTAAATTTCATTCGTTGGGTCGAAAAGCTTTGAAATTTAATACAAGATTCATCAAAATTTTTTCTAAATTTAAACTGGCAAGTCAAATTAAGTTCTTAAAAAAGTTCGAAGTTTAAATTTTTACAACCATGGGTATGCACTCGATTTTTCATGAAGCAATTTTCGTAATTTGTATCATCCAAAAACTTTTAAACGTTGTACTTGCAAGTTTCAAAAAATTTTATTTTACCATTTTCTATACTTCAACTTGTTTTTAGTAATTTATAGACATTTCAAATTTCAAATTTTTTAAATTCTTATATGTCAATACAATTTTACTCATTGGTTCAAAAAGCTTGAAAAAGTAACTCAAAGTTCCTCATAATTAGATTTAATAGCAGTAAAATATTAAAAATACATATTATTATGCACGATTTTACTTTATTGGAATTTAAAGTTAAATGTTTACGAAATCCATTACAATTTTGACCTTATTTTGTAGTCAGATATTCATAGAAAATTTTCTTTGTATACCTAAGATAATATGAAAATGTAATACAAGGTTTCTAATAAGTAGTTTAATAGCAGTTTTGAAGTAATGAATCCATACGATTTTTTATAATTATTTAAAGTTCCAATGTTGACAAAATTTATCGAATTAAAAATGTACAAATTATATAGAAGTTGAAAATGTAATAACTTTTTTATAGCTAAGTATTGAAAATTTAAAACAAGGATTCTCTTAAATAGTTTATAATATACAGTACAAAAATATATACAATAAAAAATCTAAAAAATCCATAAGCATAGTTTTATTTACAGACATTATAAGTTAAAATTTAGACGAAATTACCTATTAAAACCAAGGATAACGATATTAGTTGTTTTTCTTGTAATTTAAAAATATTTGCAATAATATCATAAAATATACTTAGTTATATTATAGGCTGACATACCGTCATAATATTATTCGTGGCTACTTGAACCTTTTAAAGTGTACTATTATATATCTATGATAGTATCACGGTTTGTTGTTGATGTATAACACGTTATAAGTACCTAATGGATATTGTGATATGATTAATTTGGAATTTATTATAGGTACCTAGTACCTACCTATTATATAGGTCAATATTTTTTAAAATACCGTAGATATGTACTACCTATATAATATGCCTTAAACCTACACTGACATACCGTCTCCACTCAGAATCGTTGTTCTTGTGCAATGATTTTATATCATTGAATACTAATTTAATACCATCCATTACAGTGATCCACTTGTAACCTACACCGTATAGCAGAGTGACACCCGCTCACCAGGTTTTTTAATTTGTCAGTTTGTGAAGTTCGTATTTCCAAAACGAGTTGTTAAAAACTAAACTCGATATTGCAATGGATACATATTGGATATTCCATAGATTTGCATATTGCACTGCAGTTTGTTTTTATCAGTTTAAACTTTATATGTTTTTTGAATTTTAATATGACGTATAAACTTTATTACGTAGACTCGATAGTGACCAATTCCGCTTCTAAAACATCAAGAAATGAGTCGCACGATTAAATTGTACCACTGTGATTGCAAATTGGCAACTGTTTAGTATAGGAATATTATGAACGTTTATTTTAAAATGTAAGCATTATTTTTGAAGATTTGAACCATTATAAATTGCATAGCTTGTAAATTTACGTACAAATGCATGTACATTATTTCATAAATATTATTTTATTATTGTGTAAATAATTAAATCAAAGACAATTATTGTCAATCTGAATGTAACAATATATACATAATATGGGTATATCGGTGCAAACGATCATCAAGAAGTCACATAAAGTTTCGGTACGTATTGATTTGTACTGGAATGGTGGGATCAGACTTTACCGTGTCCATAGAATACGTAGGTTAAATATAATTATGAAATTATATTATAGGTTTAAGGGGATTCCACACTATCGCTTTTTAGAGTAAAATAGACCTGAGTTTTACTCCTATAGTATAATTTTGAAAACATATTTGAATTTATTATGAAGTCTATTTTGAATCCTTGGAATCAGAATAATAAAAAAAAAATTTTAAAACTATTTATGTCCATTAAAATTTTTAAGAATACAAGTTTTATTTTCTAAATTTCAAGTGAGGTTTTTTGTTCTTAAGAATAATAAATTAAAAATGTAGCTCGAAGGATTCAAAGTTGATGGAACAACAAAACAAAATTTGTTTTCAAAATTATTATCGGTGTAAAACTCACATCGGAATGTAATAATGTTGGAGTTCGTTTAGGTCTATGATTTACAACGTTTCGCCATGAAATAAATTTGTTGTTAGGCATGTGACATGTGCATGCGAGTGCGCAACGCTTATCTAGCTCACCGTCAGTCACTCATACTAATGATCATTTACTACACGCACACATGTAGCAAGAACGTACTATGCAGATTGCCTATACTCAACTCCTTAAAAACTTTCGGTATGGAATCCCCTTAATATAATTATTAATAATTAGATGTTATAGTGATAATGGATTGTGTCTAATATTTAATTATTTACAAAACGATAGAAAATGTTGATGACAAATATGCCCATATGTATGAACTCGTAATTTTAAAGCGATAAAATGTATAATGGACAATAGCTTAAAATAATGCATAATATATTTTTCAGAAAAACGTAAAAAATGTGAATAATCCATATACTATACAGGAAAAATCAGCAACATTGCAACCAGTTTTGTTGGCTATTATTAGTATTTAATCTTTTCGGGACGTTTTTTTTTCCAAGTGGACGAGTAAGTTTGGTCTAATTATTCTATAATCTTCAAGATAAAAACCTTGTGCATATTTTGTAACTTGTGTACCTAGATATGTATGCCTAATGCCAATTGTTTACCCACAATAACTGCTTGTAGTTCTAGATGTAAATGTGAAAAAAGAATGATTTCACTGCGTTTAGCTAATCATGTTAATTTTGAGCGGGGCCAGTGCGTCACCCTTGGATATTTTATAATATTACATTAATTATATTGCTATAAGTAAATGCCTCTATGCCTACCTATTATCTTTAAATATTTTCAGGAAAATAATATAGTTGTAAAAATATTTTAAAAAAGTTGCGTAAATAATCAGGAAATATTTTAGTTATATTCTTTTGCCAAGAAACTCATATTTTTGAAAATATTTTATAAAAACTTTAAAAAAATATTTCAGTCATATACTTTCATAGAATTTGTATTTACAATTTTATAAAAATATTAAGTCAAGGTTTTTATGCAATTATATAATACAATATTTTGTTACCATGAGAATAAAATAATTATAAACTATTATTAGTCAAATATTCATTATTCACAAAATATTATCATTTCCCAAATGCTGTGATATATATAGATACGTAATTTTATCTTATACAGGCTACAGGTGATTTTTTTAGATTCTGAGTGAAACGATGAATGTATTGATTTTACAATGATGTGTGTGTGGTTTTTTTTGTCTGTACACGATAAGTAGTCGAAATAATGCTTCGATTTTCGACTTCAGTATCTTGTTCGATTGGAAAGTGAATATCGTTGGTGCATTGGGAAGGTCAAAATTTAAAATTCCCAATAGTTTTCACAAGCGCCGGGAAAAACAACATAAAAATTAAGGAAAAACGGGAATTTTTATACGCAAAATCGGTTTTTGACAAAATCGACTTTGGTTTTTGGTGTAACTTTAAAACAAATGACTGTAGGAACATGACATTTTGACTGGTTGTTTATATTTGCCTTTTCTATACACGATAACATTTTCAAAATATTTTGATTTATTTTGAACTGTTTAGGGACATTTTCATTTTTTTTAGTTTTTTTTCTAGAAATATCGGCACAAGTGTCGTATGCTATCTACCCAGAAAATCATATCTACAAATATCTACGAGTAGGTACGTGTGCTATTTACCAAATAAATGGATGTTATGACAACCCGTTGAATAAATGTTGGATAACCCTTTTTTTTACTGCAGTTTCGGATCATAAAGATAACACATTAAATTTAAATAATTAATTTTTTTTTTTAAAATAAGAACGCTTTTATTTTATAGGTAAGAGTAAAGGTATTATACGAGATAGACCATTTGGCATAATATAATTAAAAATATAATATGGAGTAATGCATTAAATCTTTAGTTGTATTTTATATAAAGATGAAGTACAACAATAAATTATTATGTAAATTTCTTTTTATATTACTATACAAACAGTAGACTAGTATAAAGTATATTTATAAAATTAAAAGTATTTATATCATTTAAAAAAATAATAGATTCATATTTATTAAAATAATTAAATAGAAATAAATAATATTAAGAGGGACAATATAGTTATTGTAGTTTTTATTAAATAAAATAACTATAACATAACTAAAATGTGTGAACATTAAAAGCAATATTGATTGTTATACTAAATGCTAATACATTTTCTGTATAATAAACAATGTAGTATGTATGTAATTATATTATTGAAGAATAATAATTGTTCCATCAAAGATCAAATCGTTTCCATGATAATTCTACTATAGAACAAACATATATTTAGATAAATATACTTAAACATTATACATTTATTAAAAATAATAGATTTAAGTAATATAATGTTGAATGTTAAGTTGAATAATATAGGTAATTATTAAATTAAAACATGTTGAAAAAAAAATTAGTTGGTTATTTATTTTAAATTGAAACTCAATAGCATTAGTGAGCTAAATTTCCAAAATATACATTTTTCTTTCCACAATATTTGAAATGCTGTTTTGTCTTCTTAGGATATAATACATGCATGAAGTGTTGTTACTTGATAGCTTTAATATTAGAACTAATTGACCTATTATAAAACTTAAAGGTAGGTATGAATATAGGATTTAATTAAATTTGAAATTTTAGGTGATTTACATTATGTACCTAATGTTTTACAATCTTACAAAACAAATTAAACCATCTCAATTAATGTTTGAAAATATCATGAAATTTAAAATATTTCAGTATCTTAATGAATTTTGTTTTATTTTTAAATAAGTTTTATAATTATATATAATTGTCATATATTACCTTCATGGTACTATAATTTAGGTATACATATTATGTGTACCTAACCTTTGGTATTATACATTTAAAATGGTATTCAACATTTTTAAATATTTTAATGCTTAAATGATACAATTTAGTATTTACAAGTGACTGTCGGTATACAATATTATACATGTATATTGATACCTATACTGAATTCTTACATTAGAATTTAGAACACTGAACATTAAGGTTACATAATCCTTTACATATTATATAAATTATAGTTACAAATTTTTCTTGACTCCCGCCTTATTTGAAATATTAAGACCTTGCTACCATCTATAACTTAAAGAGGTTGGGAATAGGGGGTCACAGGGTGTAATACCTAATACAGCTGTTTTTTTTTGTTCATTATTTGTCTTACATGGCATATACTCAGCTGGTTAAACAAAAAAGGTTTTTTGGACCCCTGTCTCTAAAACCATTGACGGACGCCCTTAGATACTAATTGCCGACCCCAGGCCTAGAATACGAGTAAACGCTTTTCTGCTACTTCACTGAACAACTTCAGCCTTAACATGCAAGCACGTAAAATAATAAGCACTAAGCAGTTGGTTTTCGATCATCACTTCCAGTGCTTCCAGCCTGTTCAGCATAGATCTCTAATCTACAACCCAGAAAGCACCATACTGATGAAGAGGTCGTAATATTTGTTTAGTATAAAAAAAAATGTGTACATTTTCTTCAAAATCTATACTGGTTTTTTTTGGTGTAGGTAACTCAAAAACGCATAAGTTAATAAGAGCATAAGAACTGAAATTACATTCTGGTGGTGAACAACAAAGCCAAAAATGTAGGGATTATTAAGACTTAAGAGCTTATGATAGTAGCTACGACCCAAATAATAATGAACAAATTCATGTAATTGGTATTCGAACCAAAGAATCATAATTATCAATTATCAATATTATATTTATAATACAGGAGAAAAGTATCTCTATAAGTGTGTCAGAGTAAGACGTAATGTCATCTAATTGTTAACTACTAAATAATCTAGGTACGTCCCCCCCAACATCACCCATCAGAAAGTAATTTTAGTTACTTTATTTAACCAAAAGAAAACTATACCTACACACTGTGGAGTTATGGTTGTGCATAATATCATTTTGTCAATGACTAATTTAAGAAAACTGTATTTTTAAATTTTATAATAAAAAAGAAAAGTAACTACCTATTTAAAACAATTATAAACTATACCATCATACTTTTAATATTTGTCGTATTGATAGTTTATAATATGTATCTTAAAATTTAGAAATATATGACTAATATAGTAATATAGTAGTGTGTTCTAAATTATTGTAATACCTGCAGCAGTTATTTGTAGGTACATACTAAATAAGAAATTATTACTAAGTACGAAAAAAATAAATCACAATATACAAAACAGTAGCCATACAAAACAGTTAAAACATTTTGTTTTTTATGCCTATGGACTTAAAACTAATTAATTTCCACTCTTTAACTTAATTTGTTCTGTGTTTGTTAACTTGATCAATTTTAATATGATCAGATCAGGTCGATTCACTTTAACTTTTTCGAAAATTAAGAAACAACTAAAATAAACGAAAATTTGGTATGCATATAACGAATACCTTGACATGAATCTAAATATTTTGAAGATGTTATGGTTTTTGATTCCAATATGGTCAATCAATGAAAATTGCATGTATTTACAGTAATTTATTTTAGAGGTACACCACTTACACGAAATACTGAAACCGATTTTACGTAAAAATTCACGTTTTCCTATTTTTTTTTTTTTTCCCGGCGCTTTTGGAGACTAGGTAGGTACTGTTCATTTCGACATCCCCTATGCACCTACTAGATTCCCTTTGTCACCGGAAAAGATGAAAAGCGAAGCATTATTTCGACTACTTATCGTGTACACAGACCCAAATATTAAATTTTATTACGCAGAACGTAAATTTGCTTATTGTTTCTATATAGGTCGATTCACTCCGACTTTTGAACTGACGGTGATAAATGTGATCTGCTGATCGTAAATTTGCTATATGAGACGGCGACAATAAAATGCCCGTGTTACGTCTTAAATCGTGGTTCGTGGAGCTGCATCGTTCACGAAATTTCGTAATATTTTAATGCCCGCGATTCTGTCTTATCACTATGTACCACGAACTATGATAGAAATAATTGTTATCAAATAAACAACAACATGATAATATTATTATTTTTTCGATGGTGACTTTAAATTTGAATCACTCGCGAGTCTCGATTATTTGAAATTTGAACAAAAATACAGACTACAGAACAACAGTCGTAGGTACAGAGTTCTATTCATAGATTTTGGTACAAAATCACCATGGATTAGTGTATTCTTTTTAGTAAAACTTCCAATGTATCGCCTCGCCACATTACGTAAATTTTCATTTGTAAGTAGGTATTATTTTCTAGTTGTACTGATTATATTTCTTAATAATGTGGAGTCAGTCTAATTTGCTAATTTGTTCACAAATATAGGTAGATTTCCAAAAAATCAATGAAATAAAAGGAAATAATGGCTACAAATGTTCGAATTATCCCGATTGCTACCTGGCATAGAATCTGCGGTAATCATTTTTCAATTATTAATGATTGTAAACAATGCTCGGCAAATTAGTAAATATGGTCAGAGGCTGCCTCAAAACATAATCCAAACCACTTGTCTGGGATAGAGAAGTAAAATAAATGTTAGTAACTTATGGAAACATTTTTACTACGAGCACGACTGGTAAATGGCATCCAAGAGTTAACATAATTCATAAATTTGGTACCTATTTATGTATTTTTATTTACAACTCGAAATTTCCAGAAAATGTTGTTTCTCCAACGACGGGTTAGAAGAAAATGAACAGACGAATAAAGGATTTGGAAGCCATACGGTTTATGGTTATTTTAATTAGCCCAGAAAAGCCTTAGATACTCAATAATGTCAAATTCACACACACACATGTGTAAGTATATCACACAAGTATCCAATTTTAAATGTTTACTCGTTCTGCACAGAGAGAGAGGACAAATGGTGCAATGACATATTTTTAACAAAAGTTTTAATTTTTAGACAATACAATTTTGCTGAACAAGAATCCAATTTTAATAACGCAGAGGACCACAACATAATAATGAAATTGCAAAGAAACACATAACTAGTTTTGAAATCGGTATCTCTTCCGAAGGGAAAGTGCATCTAGATGGATGCGTTAGACAGGTAATGATTGAATGTTCCCAATTGTTTTCAAATACATCGGGAAAAACAAAAAGATAGTTAAGGGAAAATTGATTTTGTTTTATAAGTGTGAGAAAAAAAAAATCCCTAGGTATAGATACATGATTTGTCTGCCGAATGTTCCTATTAGCATTTTCTATACACCATACAATTTTTAAAACAATTTTACTCTTTTTCACCTAGTTATTTTAATTCCTTTGATTAGTTTTGTTTTTTAAAATTATTGACAATATAAATTTTATTGCTATGCCAAAGAGTTTGAAAATGTATTACGGGCATCCTATTATAGTTTATATAATATCTGTTCACAAATGTAAGGGATACATAGCCACAATTTTTCGTGAGCATTTAAAGTTCACACTTCGACAAAATTCATCAACAACCTGCAAATTATTTTATAGTTAAAAATGTATTAAATGTTCAAATGTATATTTAGCATATGCTTATAGTAAAAGTTGATAAAAAATGATCATAGTATTATTAATTATCAAATTGAATATAAATATGTAAATGATTGGTTTACAGGTCATCAAACCCGTTCCCATTTGCAACGAGGAAAGAGAAACTTCTTTGAAAAAAGAGTATGCAATTACCAAAAAGCTTCAGTGGCTGTTATTAAAATTCTTCAACTATCAACAATGGACATAACTGATGAAGACTTTTAAATTAGGTATATTCTGAATTCTGATAGGTACCTATTTCGTTTAATTTGTGTACTTATTTTACCTACTTCCCCCCCCCCCCCATCAGAAAGTAATTTTAGTTACTTTATTTAACCAAAAGAAAACTATACCTACACACTGTGGAGTTATGGTTGTGCATAATATCATTTTGTCAATGACTAATTTAAGAAAACTGTATTTTTAAATTTTATAATAAAAAAGAAAAGTAACTACCTATTTAAAACAATTATAAACTATACCATCATACTTTTAATATTTGTCGTATTGATAGTTTATAATATGTATCTTAAAATTTAGAAATATATGACTAATATAGTAATATAGTAGTGTGTTCTAAATTATTGTAATACCTGCAGCAGTTATTTGTAGGTACATACTAAATAAGAAATTATTACTAAGTACGAAAAAAATAAATCACAATATACAAAACAGTAGCCATACAAAACAGTTAAAACATTTTGTTTTTTATGCCTATGGACTTAAAACTAATTAATTTCCACTCTTTAACTTAATTTGTTCTGTGTTTGTTAACTTGATCAATTTTAATATGATCAGATCAGGTCGATTCACTTTAACTTTTTCGAAAATTAAGAAACAACTAAAATAAACGAAAATTTGGTATGCATATAACGAATACCTTGACATGAATCTAAATATTTTGAAGATGTTATGGTTTTTGATTCCAATATGGTCAATCAATGAAAATTGCATGTATTTACAGTAATTTATTTTAGAGGTACACCACTTACACGAAATACTGAAACCGATTTTACGTAAAAATTCACGTTTTCCTATTTTTTTTTTTTTTTTTCCCGGCGCTTTTGGAGACTAGGTAGGTACTGTTCATTTCGACATCCCCTATGCACCTACTAGATTCCCTTTGTCACCGGAAAAGATGAAAAGCGAAGCATTATTTCGACTACTTATCGTGTACACAGACCCAAATATTAAATTTTATTACGCAGAACGTAAATTTGCTTATTGTTTCTATATAGGTCGATTCACTCCGACTTTTGAACTGACGGTGATAAATGTGATCTGCTGATCGTAAATTTGCTATATGAGACGGCGACAATAAAATGCCCGTGTTACGTCTTAAATCGTGGTTCGTGGAGCTGCATCGTTCACGAAATTTCGTAATATTTTAATGCCCGCGATTCTGTCTTATCACTATGTACCACGAACTATGATAGAAATAATTGTTATCAAATAAACAACAACATGATAATATTATTATTTTTTCGATGGTGACTTTAAATTTGAATCACTCGCGAGTCTCGATTATTTGAAATTTGAACAAAAATACAGACTACAGAACAACAGTCGTAGGTACAGAGTTCTATTCATAGATTTTGGTACAAAATCACCATGGATTAGTGTATTCTTTTTAGTAAAACTTCCAATGTATCGCCTCGCCACATTACGTAAATTTTCATTTGTAAGTAGGTATTATTTTCTAGTTGTACTGATTATATTTCTTAATAATGTGGAGTCAGTCTAATTTGCTAATTTGTTCACAAATATAGGTAGATTTCCAAAAAATCAATGAAATAAAAGGAAATAATGGCTACAAATGTTCGAATTATCCCGATTGCTACCTGGCATAGAATCTGCGGTAATCATTTTTCAATTATTAATGATTGTAAACAATGCTCGGCAAATTAGTAAATATGGTCAGAGGCTGCCTCAAAACATAATCCAAACCACTTGTCTGGGATAGAGAAGTAAAATAAATGTTAGTAACTTATGGAAACATTTTTACTACGAGCACGACTGGTAATTGGCATCCAAGAGTTAACATAATTCATAAATTTGGTACCTATTTATGTATTTTTATTTACAACTCGAAATTTCCAGAAAATGTTGTTTCTCCAACGACGGGTTAGAAGAAAATGAACAGACGAATAAAGGATTTGGAAGCCATACGGTTTATGGTTATTTTAATTAGCCCAGAAAAGCCTTAGATACTCAATAATGTCAAATTCACACACACACATGTGTAAGTATATCACACAAGTATCCAATTTTAAATGTTTACTCGTTCTGCACAGAGAGAGAGGACAAATGGTGCAATGACATATTTTTAACAAAAGTTTTAATTTTTAGACAATACAATTTTGCTGAACAAGAATCCAATTTTAATAACGCAGAGGACCACAACATAATAATGAAATTGCAAAGAAACACATAACTAGTTTTGAAATCGGTATCTCTTCCGAAGGGAAAGTGCATCTAGATGGATGCGTTAGACAGGTAATGATTGAATGTTCCCAGTTGTTTTCAAATACATCGGGAAAAACAAAAAGATAGTTAAGGGAAAATTGATTTTGTTTTATAAGTGTGAGAAAAAAAAAATCCCTAGGTATAGATACATGATTTGTCTGCCGAATGTTCCTATTAGCATTTTCTATACACCATACAATTTTATTCTTTTTCACCTAGTTATGATGATAATACATTTACATTTTTTCGATTTGTTTTGTTTTCAAAATTATTGACAATATAAACTTTATTGCTATGCCAAAGAGTTTTAAAATGTAATACGGGCATCCTATTATAATAGTTTCTATAATATCTGTTCACAAATGTAAGGGATACATAGCCACAATTTTTCATGAGCATTTAAAGTTCACACTTGGACAAAATTCATCTACAACCTGCAATTTAATTTGTAGTTAAAAATGTATTAAATGTTCAATTGTATGTTTAGAGTAAAAATTGATAAAAAACGATCATAGTAATATTAATTATCAAATTGAATATAAATATGTAAATTATTGGTTTACAGGTAGTCAAGCCCGTTCCCATTTGCAACGAGGAAAGAGAAACTTCTTTGAAAAAAGAGTATGCAATTACCAAAAAGCTTCAGTGGCTGTTATTAAAATTCTTCAACTATCAACAATGGACATAACTGATGAAGACTTTTAAATTAGGTATATTCTGATAGGTACCTATTTCGTTTATTTTGTGTACTTATTTAAAACTAATTAATTCCCCCCCCCCCCCCTAACATTTTCTGTGTTTATTAACTTATTAACTTTATTAATCCAGCCTACGCATTTATGATTGAATGTATACTAAACTATGACTATTAAAATAATCATTAAACTCTTTTTTTATTTGAATTTCGTTGTATGCACTCAATGTTTTCCCTATGATTATTATAAAATAATCATCTCATTCTTTTAATTTTGGATCTCGTTGTGTGTGTTCAGTATTTCTGTCAAATGTTACAACGCCTATTTCTGAACCCTAATTTTCTTATTACCTGGTTATGCCGGTCTGTCGTATATTATAATAATAACTATGTACTTATGAAATTGGTATTTATTTCTGTCAAATGTTACAACGCCTATTTCTGAACCCTAATTTTCTTATTACCTGGTTATGCCGGTCCACTGTATATTATAATAATAACAATGTATTTATGAAATTGGTATTACTCCGTTGTAACTGGCTTACTACATCTCCCCCTTTAAAAGTTGATTTTTATCGTCTAAAATGAGAAAAATTAACTCAATGGAGGGATTCCATTAGTTCAAGCACTTCCATGTGGTTACAAGTTACATATATCAATTATTACATTACATTCAATTATTACATGTTTACATAATATGTTTGTTACAGATATTTAGTTACATTATTGAATTATATGGTACATTCCACCATATTTTTCTGGTTATATTTATTAAATATTATTGACAAATACAGGTTACAATCCACAATATTACAATATATATTTTGCTTATTATCTAGGTTAGTATCTTATGGCGGCGTCGCGGCAGTAATGCGCAAGCAATTCCCGCGACGTCGTCGGTTCAAAAACGAAAAAAAAAGGTTAGTATCTTATGTGATTAACAATATATATATTTTTTTTTTTTTTTGGTTTTACAACAATAATCTTATCTTAACCCTTTGTCGACCGACTGTACTTTTGAGTACCACATTACAAATAAATGTATATTAAATAATACGATGCATTTATCTTTACTGCGACCCGTCGGTACGCACAAGTACCACTTTAGCTACAAGAAAAAAATAAAACTATGGTCCAAATTTAGAAATATAACTGTGTAAATAGATGTCAAAGTAAACAATGTACACGAAAATTCTTAGAACCAAACATGCCCACATCAGACTGGGTTTTAAACACGTACAAAAGCTATTTTTAGCATTCTTATCCGCTAGAATTGTTTGCAATTGTGTCTAGATTATAAATATTTTTATCGTATAAATATCGATATATTAAAAGAGGGGAAGAAATCTGATTATATGCAATGGACTCAAAAGTACCGTCGGGCCATTAGCTATTTCACAATTTCACGTTAGTCGTTGTCCATTATGTAGTAGGTATCATCGCCAAAATATTAATATTTGTTTATCCGTTTTCGCGTCGTCCTGCAGTGTTAATATTTTATATTTACCTATACTTATATTTGATATAATATAATATAAGATTTTACAATATATTAAAATGAATAATCATAATACCCACGAATTGGAACAGTGGTTGCTTGAAGATTTTCCATCGGACATTGATACTGACATAGAAATGTCTGATGATGATGTCGATATGGGTAAGTGCCTATATGAAATTCTACGAAATTCATTTTTTAATTTTACCGATATTTTTTATTAGTTAACTCAAATCTAAACGATTTTACAATTTTGAACAAGTCCTTTGAAGAACAAAGTGAACAAAATGAACCAATTATTGTCGTTGTTCCTCATGATGATAATAATAGTAAGAAAATTGACATTTGTATAAAACATTTCATTTTTTAAAATTAAAACTGCATTTATTCTATAGAAATCACACCTATCAAACTGGGAACTTCAAGGTGTTTGGATTATCCTCCGATAGTTATACCTTTTGAAGAAACAAATTTTCTGAAAAACTCTGGTAAGTTACAAATCATAATCTTTGACTAACTAAAATAGTAATATTATGATATAGGTAGATAATAAATATTTATTTTATTATATTTTTACTTTATAATTCTTAACTATAGCAAACAATAGACTCTATTTCTTATGTACTATAAAACATTAATGTACAGAAATATAATTTTTAAGATTTTATTTCAATTTGTGGATAGGTATCATGAATTTTCATAATATTATTAGTAGCTAGTATTATATTTCGCTAACAACTTTTATGCAGGGTTTCAATATTTTTTTATTTTATATTAGCTAACTTGATATACCTATGTGACATGATATTTATTAATATGTATATTAATTTTTAATTAAATGTAAAATATAAAAATTATAATCAATTTTTGAAATTTACCACACTTCAATAAAATAAAAACAGTTATAATACATAAACAATTTCTAAGGATACAATATGATAAATTTTAGTTTAATAAATTATTTATTGTAAATTAATTTTGTTAGAAATTGTATTATAATCAATTTCAGAACAGTCATGTTACAATTAATGTTGATCAGTGATTCTACTAATAATATAATACTTCTTTATTATTAATTACTTCAATAAAATGCTAGTCATTCATTTTAGTTTTTATTTTACATTTAATACCAATTAATAAACATTTTTATGATTTATTATGCACAATCAGTTTTACTTTGTATAGTTATACACATATAAATTATTCTCAATAACTATAATAGTATAATACCCTATGTATACTGTAATATATAGTATATTTCAATACAATAATAGATTACATACTATTATAATATACAAAATATTTGTGTAGCAAATGTTCATTCATGTCAACCTGGTCCATCAAATTCACCACTTGCTACCCCTCTTGAAGAAATTGATGAAGAATGTGATACCAATTGGGGTGAGAATAAAATAAATACATTTTAAATTATTAAATCTATAAAATAAATATATTTATTTATATTTATAGAACCAACACCCAAGAGAAAAAAAAAGCAAAGTTGTTCAGTAAAAAAGAACAAACAATCAAATTTGAAGAAAACAAAACCAAAACCAAAAAATAATACACCTGTAACGACTGAACATGCTCCTGTAACTGAGGATGTGACGGATGAATACCATCGCATTTGGAGAAAAAAGGAAAGTAAAACAGATGTTCCAAGCTATAATAATTCTGAAGGTCCAGTTGAAGATTTATTTCATGATACAAGTCCTACTGGTGTTTTTTTGACTTTATTTGAAGGTATACTTGATCATATTGTATATCAAACTAATTTATATGGCACGCAAAAAAATTTAAATTTAAATATAAAGCCATATGAAGTTTTGAATTTTTTGGGAATTAACTTTTTAATGGGCTATCATAAGCTTCCAAGTTAGAAACATTATTGGAGTTGTGCACCAGATTTATCAGTTCCTTTTGTGGCTGCCACAATGACAAGAAATCGTTTTGATTTGATTTTGACAAACTTACATTTAAATGATAATACTCTTATTCCAAAAGATAATAAAGATAAACTTTACAAACTGAAACCTTTAATAGATTATCTTAATGAAAAATTTCAACTAGTATATCATGGAACCAACCAATTATCTATTGATGAATCTATGATTCTTTTTAAAGGTAGAAGTACGTTAAAACAGTATAACCCGATGAAGCCTATTAAAAGAGGCTATAAGTTATGGTGTCTAGCAGACCAAAAAGGTTACATAAAAAAATTTCAGGTTTATCAAGGAAAAGATGAACAATTAGAAAACGAATTTAAAGATTGTGGTCTAGGTGAAAGAGTTGTGCTGTCTTTGTCAAAAAATGAATGGGAAAAAAAAAACAATTTTTTTTCGATAATTTTTTTACATCTATACCACTGCTTGAAAAATTGAAGATTGAGAACAGTTTAGCATGTGGAACAATACGAGCTCATAGAAAAGGTATTCCTATACTTCACGACGACTCAAAATTAGCAAGAGGATCTACAGATTACAAAATAACTGACTCTGGAATTGGAGTTTTTAAGTGGAAAGATACAAAATCAGTTTTGTTAGCATCAAACTACCATGGCACAGAAAAAACCACTGTTTTAAGAAAAAACAAGCAAGGTGTGTCTACAGAAATACCTTGTCCCCAGATAATAAAGGATTACAACAACTATATGGGAGGAGTAGACCACGCAGACCAACTGAGAGTTACATATGGAGTAGATAGACGTTCAAAGAAGTGGTGGCACAGGCTCTTCTGGGGTATGATTGATATTCTATTTGTGAACGCTTATATAATATATAAAGACCTGAACGGACAAATGACACTATTAGAATTTAGACGCATTGTTGTTCAAGGGCTAATAAATAAAAAAGAACAGCCAACTCCAGTACGAGGTCTGTTTCAAAGAAAACCTAAAGAAAATAAAGGTCAAATAAATAGGCCCAGAGGAAAAAATTGGTCTGTTCCAAATGATGTAAGATTTGGAAACCGCGGTATACACTGGATTAAATATTTAGATGAACGAGGAAGATGTGAGGTATGTTCAATGAATCAGATACAGTCAAGACCACGTTCCAAATGTACACATTGTGGCATATTTCTTTGTTCTAATGAAAAAAAAAATTGTTTTAATATATTTCATGATATAAAATAATTCTTAGATTCACATTTTTTGGAATTAAAAATAAAATAGTAATTATATGTTTAAGATTTTAAATATTTATTATTATATTAAATGAATATACATACTATGATAAATTTGTATTATTTAGAATTCAAACATAATATTACAATTTTAAAAAATTATCTTGCAAAAATAGTTCATTGATTTGTAATGATTGTATGTAAAAAAATAATGTGCCAAATGACCAACGGTACATTTTAGTACCAGGATCAAAATGTTAAACTGACCGACGGTACTTCTAAGTACCAAGTACTTAACTCAAATTTGGGCTAAAAAATTTGTTTAAAAAGGTGCACTTATTTATCAATAGGTCTATTATCATAGTTTTTTGCAAAAAAAAATGGAAAAATAATTTTATTTCTAAGTCTGGTCAACAAAGGGTTAATGTTAATATAATATGAATTAATCCTTTATTATAATATGAATTCTTAAAATCTATTAAAATATATTTTTTTTTCTTGCAATATATATATATATGTGATAAAATAGTGGTGTGTTATATATTTTTTTCCATTACCATGTTAATTATATTTTAAATAAGTTAGATTAATATATTTCTTTTTCCATCACCATGTAACTACAAGTGCTTCGGTTTTGGTTAGTCCCATTGTACTAGCCGCACAGAGTTTATAATATATAACTCTTCGATTCTACGAGCGAATTTTGCCACACTTTCTCCTTCGGCCATACGTGCCGTGTTTAAAGCTATTGATAGGGCCCTCTTCGATATTTTCTGTTCGAATGCCCCCTCTAATATTGATTTTATTGATCCCCATGTTTCTAAGTTTCGATATTTTGTTACTTCTAACGCATTTCCTGTCAACTTGGAAGTAATTATTTTTAATAATATCGGTGTTTCTTCTTCCGTTGTCTCCTTAAGTACGATTTCACAAATGTTTATAAATTCAGTTACGTCCTTTTTGCCCGTGAAAATAGGTATCATAGCAATTGCTTTATTTAAATCCATTTTACTCATTATTTTTTTCTAACCACTGGTTCAAATTGTACGTGAATTACGCTTGAATCTGACCTAGTACCTACCTGAGCGACCTACGAATTGTTCCTTTTTTCGTGGCGTGATACCTATCTGTTCTGTTAAACTAAAACTGTGATACCTATCTGTTCTTACAAAATTTTCCCTAACAGCTTTTTCGGCGTTGGCTATTTGTTTCCCAGTTTTTTCTATAAATTCTTTTTTTTATAGCGTCTTTTAAAATTGCCGCTTTTAATTCCTTCCTACGCTTATATTTTTTAACTTTTATTGAACTGTCCGCAGAACTAGTTGGGTACATTAGGTATATATAATTTTTATAAATTATATCTATTAAATTTACTTATTCAATTAATATCCTATCCGCGTATGTAATTACCAATAGTATTTACCCTACATGTATATACTATTATTAATTATAAACTATTAATACGTAACTACCATCACCAAAATTAATAACACGTAAAAATTATTACTTATTAAATAACTAGCATGCATAAATAATTAAAAGAAATTACGTAAACGCTCGTCGTACGTTGAAAATGGATGAGTACCTATCTAATAACACGTAAAACGTCAATCGCCTATGCTACGCGTGTTAAATTTCGATACGGTTTATCCCCTCACCCGTTCCGCTCGCCCTGTTCCGCGATGTTTCATGCGTACGCGCTTGTACTACGCTCGAATATTATAAAAAACAATGTCCGGTTAATTACTCCGTCAATCCCTCTAATAATATTCGACTTTCTATCCCTTATTTTTCTTATTACTTATTTATTTCTTTAATTTTCTAATTTACTCGCTTAACCTTTTAATTCAAACACAAAAAAAAAAAAAATTTTAATAACTTTTTACTAATATTATTAACAATTATTCTATTAATTTATTCGTAGTAATATTTAACTAAATCTTATCCTAGGGCCCCTATAATTCATTCTTTTTTCCAAAAACTTTTCAAAATTTGACGTCAATTACTTTTAACAAGGTCATCTACTGCCTTTTAATTCAAAATCTATTTTCTTCAATATATATCAATTAATTTCTTTCAACAATTCTATATTTCAATTCAAAAATTCAATATTTCACTTTAACCAATTATTCCCATATACCTATAATTCAAAAATGCTACACGTGCGTGCATCAATTTCTTAGATCAGCCTATCGCTGTCTACCTATTAGATCAGTCCTTGCTGTCTATTACCATAAAATATTTAGGTCAGTCCCTGCTGCCTATCACATAAATCTTAGATCGGTCCTTGCCGTATATTTACCATACAAATCTTAGATCAGTATACAGATGTCTATTACAAAATACGTTTATAGTTCTTGTCAAGCTTGTTTCCTATTTTTTTCTTTTTCTTTTTTTTTATTCGAATATTTTTTTTCCCTAATATTTTACACCTCCACCAAGATATAAAATAAACGCTGATTTAATAAAACCAACGTGAGACGTGCACTTCAAGCTACAAATTTAATTCTATCAATCTATCTTCAATTTAATTAATTTACTCACAATAATGATGTTGCCACTGCTGTATTCATTTTTCTCCTGTCTGCTGGCCTGTCTTCAATTTGTTGTTCGTTGATTCCGGAGAAAATTGCAATTTTCGTATAATTTAAATCGTATTTTTTTTAGAGAAGCCAAAATCACTCCTGCCCCACTCCAAAATATACACATTTTGATTTTACGTTAGTTACCCTTTCGATTAAAAATGGTTTGGAAAATTAATTCTCCATGTTTATTTCCAAAAATTCGTCTTACGTACACATCGCAGCTACTTTGACCGAAAATTGATTTCGTATCTTATTTTTCTCGTGCCCATGTCCCTCAAAAATATACAAATTTTGAATCTACGTTAGTTACCCTTTCGTTTAAAATTGTTTTGGAAAACATAGTTTTCGTGTTAATTTCTAAATATTCGTCTTAAATACAACGCGCAACCAGTTAGCCCATAGATCGCAATTATCGTATAATTTAAATCGTATCTTATTTTTCTCGTGCCCATGTCCCCCGAGTGCCGATTTCAAAATATACAAATTTTTAATCTATGTTAGTGAGCTTTACGATTCAAAATTTCTTTTAAAATATAGTTTTTCGTGTTTTTTTCCAAATATTCGTCTTAAATACATCGCGCAACCACTTAGCCCGTAAATTTCAATTATCGTATAATTTAAATCGATTTTTCTTAGTGGAGCCCAAGTCCCCCAAGTGTCAATTTCAAAATATACAAATTTTGAACCTACGTTAGTCACTCTTTCGATTAAAAATGGTTAGGAAAATTAATTTTTCGTGTTTATTTAAAAATATTCGTCTTAAATACATCGCGCAACCACTTAGCCTGTAAATTGCAATTATCGTAAAATTTAAATCGTATTTTTTTTAGAGGAGCCAAAGTCACTCCTGCCCCACTCCAAATTGTACACATTTTGATTTTACGTTAGTTACCCTTTCGATTAAAAATGGTTTGGAAAATTAATTCTCCATGTTTATTTCCAAAAATTCGTCTTACGTACATATCGCAGCTACATTGACCGAAAATTGATTTCGTATCTTATTTTTCTCGTGCCCATGTCCCCCGAGTGCCCCCTCAAAAATATACAAATTTTGAATCTACGTTAGTTACCCTTTCGTTTAAAATTGTTTTGGAAAACATAGTTTTCGTGTTAATTTCTAAATATTCGTCTTAAATACAACGCGCAACCAGTTAACCCATAGATCGCAATTATCGTATAGGTAATTTAAATCGTATCTTATTTTTCTCGTGCCCATGTCCCCGAGTGCCGATTTCAAAATATACAAATTTTTAATCTATGTTAGTGAGCCTTACGATTCAAAATTTCTTTTAAAATATAGTTTTTCGTGTTTTTTTCCAAATATTCGTCTTAAATACATCGCGCAACCACTTAGCCCGTAAATTTCAATTAGGTATCGTATAATTTAAATCGTATTTTTTTTTAGTGGAGCCCAAGTCCCCCAAGTGTCAATTTCAAAATATACAAATTTTGAACCTACGTTAGTCACCCTTTCGATTAAAAATGGTTAGGAAAATTAAGTTTTCGTGTTTATTTAAAAATATTCGTCTTAAATACATCGCGCAACCACTTAGCCTGTAAATTGCAATTATCGTATAATTTAAATCGTATTTTTTTTAGAGGAGCCAAAGTCACTCCTGCCCCACTCCAAAATGTACACATTTCGATTTTACGTTAGTTACCCTTTCGATTAAAAATGGTTTGGAAAATTAATTTTCCTTGTTTATTTCCAAAAATTCGTCTCAGGTACATATCGCAGCTACTTTGACCGTAAATTGATATCGGATTTTATTTTACTCGTGGCCATGTCCCCCGAGTGCTATCTCCAAAATCTACAAATTTTGAATCTACGTTATATACCCTTTCTATTAAAAATGGTTTGGAAAATTAATTTTCCATGTTTATTTCCAAATATTCGTCTTACATACATATCGCAGCTACTTTGCCCGTAAATTGATATCGGATTTTATTTTACTCGTGACCATGTCCCCCGAGTGCCCCCTCAAAAATATACAAATTTTAATTTTACGTTACTTACAAATAGGATTCAAAATAGTTTGGAAAACATAGTTTTCGTGTTAATTTCCGAATATTCGTCTTAAATACATCGCGCAAATAGTTAGCCCGTAAATTGCAATTATCGTATAATTTAAATCGTATCTTATTTTTCTTGTGCCCATGTCCCCCGAGTGCCGATTTCAAAATATACAAATTTTTAATCTATGTTAGTGAGCCTTACGATTCAAAATTTCTTTTAAAACATAGTTTTTCGTGTTTATTTCCAAATATACATTGCGTAAACACTTAGCCCGTAAATTGCAATTATCGTATAATTTAAATCATATTTTTGTTTTACTGTAGTAAAAGTAACTGGAGTTCCCCTGTAACAAGCGATTTTTACCCCCGGATATTTTTACCGATGGTAAAATGAACCTAGGATATTTATACCCCCGGTAAAAATATACTAGGTTAATTATACCCCCGGTACAAATATACTAGGATATTATTACCCCCCTTTCATATTAATCGACAGTTTGGTAAAAATATACTATGATATTATTTCCCCCCCCCCGTACAATTATTCTACAGGGGGGTAAAAATATACTAGGATCCCCTCTAAAATTAATCGACAGGGGGGTAATAAAATACTAGGATATAATTAACCATCTGTTTAAAATATACTAGAATCTAATTAAGTTCAAAAATTAACCAAATATGGAAAAATTACGAAAATTAGCAAATTGTTTTGAGTTTAGAATTCGTAAAAATTTTTCTTTTTAAATCTAAGATTTTAAAATGTGATACAAGATTCCTTATAAAATTATATACCTTTATCAAAAAAAAAAAATGTCTATATGATAGTCAAATTAATTTTTTATTAGCGTTTGAAATTCAAATTTTTACAACATTGGATATTCACTCGATTTCTGTTGTAGCGATTTCCTTATTTTGTTGTAATTCAAAAACGAATAACTGTAGATAGGTACATGAAAATTTCACTGAATGTTCATATTATCATTTCCTATACACTGTACAATTTTCAAAATATTTTGTCTTATTTTGAGCTATTTGCGCACATTTTCAGTTTTCAACTTTTTTAGTATTTTTTTCTATAAATATCAATAAAGTTTTATCTGTTGGGCCAAAAAGTGTAAACATTTAATACAAGGCTCCTGATATATTGTTACAATAACAATTGAAAAATATTAAAAATACATAGGCACAATTTTTTTTTATAAGCATTTAAAAATTGAATTTTGACAAAATTTATCAAAATCTCGAAAATTATCAATCATTGTAATTAATATATTATAAAATGTTCAGTTTTTCGTAAAGTATTGACATGTGCCTGCGCGTGCGATAGTTTATACTTTATTGCGGCGGCTTGCGGCTGCCGACGGGCCGTGATAGATTCTCGGAAAGTCAGAATCAATTAGCCGATAAGGATTATTGGATAGGTATAGAACATTACTAATCATGGGCGACAATAATAATAGTCAGTAATAATAATTATATTTTTCCAAATTTAATACAACAAACATATATTTAAATTTTAAGGAAATACAAAGTATAAAAATACTACCTACCTAGATTTATGAATCATTTGATTTCAACACAACACGCCGATCAGTAAGGTTGTCTGTAAGTTTTGTGTTCTTTTTAATATTTTATTTTACAAAACGGGTTAAGATTGGCGTTATGGGAGAAAAGCTAGACGTAAGTTAAGCGCACCTAAAATAAAAAAACATCGATTGCAAAATTTACAGAATAAAAAAAGTAATATACATAATAATTTCTAAAATTGGGAAAATAATGTGGTAAATGTTTTGGAAAAGACATTTTTTTTTTACTTTTTTCTTTGGTTACATGGTTTTAGAATTAATTGATTTAGTATATGAACGTGAGTTTCCTTTTCCTATCGGGGATGGTTTGTAATACTACTTTTTTAAATGGTTTTATTTGTATAAAAAAGTCAAGTAGGGGAGAGTGTTGTACCTTGGCACCATTTTTATAAAAAAAATTCTAGAACCTTTAATTTTGAATATTAAATGTTCATTTGTATTACTCATATAGACGATACACATAAGTATATGGTAATTTTTTTTAAAGGCCTTGTATCAATTATTTTTTAAATTAAAATTTATTTTTTAAAAAACACAAAAAATGTCCAAGGTACAATATATATTGTACCTTGGTATTTGGGGTATTGTACCTTGGTTTGCATTGAAATATGCATACTTAATTTCAAAAATAATTTTATACTATGTATTTGATTAGTTATGAATGCCTAGTTATTATTTATTTCAATTATTATAGTTACAAAATATATTTATTATTATTTATATATACCTACCTATAATATTACACAATAATAAGAAAGGTAAATAAAATAAATAAACTTCAGTCTCATGTTGTCTTTACCCTTTTAATACCTCGTTTGCTTCTAGGCATAATAACTGTAGGTACTAATCTACAAGCAATTAAATAAAAATTTTTAATGAAATACCAATTTATGAACAATTAATGGATGGTCCAAGGTACAATTTTTTTTTGGTCCAAGGTACATTCGAGTTATATTTTTATTAATTGTTCTTTTTGCCATTTTGTACATTTATATTGTAACAAAGGACCACACCATTCGATTAAATACAATATTTAACATAGATGAACACTTACCTTATTAATTTAAATGAACAAATTAAAACACAAAAAGTTGTGTTTTAAAATTCAAATATTATTTTTTTTTGTGATAAGAAAATGATTTGCTATTTATCAAAAAAATACGCGCATTTTTGCTATCAATTTCTAAATTATTTATTGTAGTAGGACTAATGACGTAAATTTCTTCCATGAGATTTTGTTTTCCCCCAATATTTTATAAAATATTTACATTAGTCCAAGGTACAAGCGGTCCAAGGTACAACACTCTCCCCTAATGTAATAGTTAATAACTATGAAATAACAAAGTGATTTTCTTGTAGTCTTGTGTAATATAATGTAATTGTACACTTTTGCGAATTGCAGCGAAAACCGAGTAGCGAGTAGGTAATATAATAGTAAAAAAGGTGGGCAAGTGGGTGTCGCTCTGCTGTACAGTAGGTTACAAGTGGGTCACTGTATAATGGATGGTATTAAATTTGAATTCAATGATATAATATCATTGTATAAGAAAAACGATTCTGAGCGGTGACGTTATGTCAGTCTATGTATAAGACATATTATATACATATCTATGGTATTAAACAAAAAATTGACCTATAATAGGTACCTATAATAAATTCCAAATTAATCATATCACGATATCCATTAGATACTTATAACGCGTTATACATCAACAAAAACCGTGATACTATCATAGATATATAATAGTACACTTTAGAAGTTGCAAGTACCCACGAATAATATTATTCAATCACAACAAAATAACTAAAATAGTTATTCTAGGTCTTTTAATATGTAATTTCGTCCAAATTTGAATTTAAAATGTCTGTAAAAAATAAGTGTGTTCATATATTTTTTAGATTTTTTGGTTATAGTATGAACTATTTATGAGAACCTTTGTGTTGAATTTGTAATCCTTAGCTATAAAAACTGAACATTTTATAATTTTTTAATTCCAACGATTGATAATTTTCGAGATTTTGATAAATTTTGTCAAAATTCCAACTTTAAATGCTTCTAAAAAAAAATCGTGCCTATGTATTTTTAATATTTTTCAACTGATATTGTAACAATATATCAGGAGCCTTGTATTAAATTTTTACACTTTTTGGCCCAACAGATAAAACTTTATTGATATTTATAGAAAAAAAAACTAAAAAAAATTGAAAGCTGTAAATGTCCATAAACGGCTCAAAAAGAGTCAAAATATTTTCAAAATTGTATGGTGTATAGAAAATGCTAATTTAAACATTCAGCGAAATTTTCATGTATCTACAGTTGTTCGTTTTTGAATTGCAACAAAATAAAGAAATCGCTACATGAGTAATCGAGTGAATATCCAATATTGTAAAAATTTGAATTTCAAACGCTCATAAAAATTTAATTTGACTGTCCGGTAGAGATTTTTTTATTGATAAAGGTAGATAATCTTCTAAAGAATCTTGTGTTTCATTTTCAAATCTTAGATTTAAAAAGAAAAATTTTTACGAATTCTTAACTCAAAATAATTTGCTAATTTTCGTGATTTTTCCATATTTTGTCAATTTTTGAACTTTAAATGCTTATAAAAAAAAATTGTGACAAAGGATTTTTAATATTTTTCATCTGCCTTTGAAACAATATATTAGGAGCCTTCTATTAAATTTTCAAGCTTTCGCAACCAACAAATAAAATTTTATTGATATTTCTAGAAAAAAAACTAAAAAAAAATGGAAAATGAAAATGTCCCTAAACAGTTCAAAATAAATCAAAATATTTTGAAAATGTTATCGTGTATAGAAAATTCAAATATTAACAACCAGTGAAAATTTCATGTAAATACGTTCATTTGTTTTAGAGTTACACCAATAACCAAAATCGATTTTTTGGAAAACCAATTTTGCGTAAAAATTCCCGTTTTTCCTTAATTTGTATGTTGTTTTTCCCGGCGCTTGTGAAAACTACTGGGAAATGTTTACTTTTGACCCCCCAAAGTACCAACTAGATTCACTTTCCTATCAGAAAAGGTACTATTGAAGAAAATCGAAGCACTTTTACTGTCCTAAAACGTGATGATAGACACAAAATATAAAAACATACATCATTGTAAAACCAATACATTCATCGCTCCGCTCAGAATCTAAAATAATGCTCGCAATTGAACATAATATATTGTCATTTTAATAGCATTTTAATTATACGTAGTTCTGGAAATTCGTAATACTGTCAACCGATAGTCCTAGGTACGCGATAATGGATTAGTGGATTACCCACACTAATGTTCATTTACTACTCACACATAGACATAGCCCAAATGTTCATGTTATGTGAATTGCCTAAATATTACTCCTTAAAACATGATACGCTGGAGCCCCCTTAATATGGGTCACTTATGTTCAGTATTAATAATATGTGACAGTAGATTGAATAAAAGTAATAACGAAAATACTACTTTATTCTCATCGCCAAAGGAAGAATCTATCCGTAAATCGAGGACAAATATTGTTAACAATTGTTATGGTAATAACCGAAATGTTTCATACAGTCGTACTTATGTCATACACATTTTAGTGGTGAGATTTTTTCTTTGAAAACAACCAACATTTACTTGAATTTCCTTGTGCTAATCACAAAAATTAATTTTTTTATTTAAAATTACTTATTATGTTACTATGAGAATGACACAACATTCACGTATATCCAACCAAAAGCAAGTCAAAAATCACTCAAAAAAAAAAAAAAACTTTCTAAATTGGTTGCAACGTAGTAATGCGCATTTTTTTTTTTTTGTTGGAGATAATACTTAATAGTGAATAATATGAAATATATAAAAAGATTGTCATTGATTTTAATTTTTTAATTTTTGATTCTTGTTCAGTTATTACTATTAGTCACTACGACTATACGAATTATCACATAAAAGAATTTACAACAGTACAGTATAAAATAATGCCACTAGAGAGCAGTTACGTACCTAGTGAACGTACGACCACCGCAAAACTTAGTAGCCACCTTATTTTATACAGTGTCCAGTCCTATGTAGAAGTTCGTGGTTGGAATACATTATTGCCTACGCGTTTAACATACTAATATACTAAGTTGGTACCTTGAGCTGCCGGTAGACGTATTTTGAGGTTAAGAACATTCTTTATATGGCATTCGCGATTATTTTTATGGACTATATTATTATTATAACATTTTCTTCGAAAATATAAATTAGTTGGTTTTAATAAACTAGCTAGTTTATATGGTCGAAAATTATTTTAAAATTGTATAATACTATAATGCTATAACCTCAAAAAACTTCTGTAGGGCACGCTCAATTAAAGCGGAATGCTGATAAATGATAATGAACAGTTGTCCGACCTTATTATCTAAAACTGTGTATATATCCGAAACATCAAAAACTTGTACAAATACTACATAATACGACGTATTTGCGTTAAAGTCGTGAACACCAGTTATTATATTTACATTTTTAGTCTCTACTGTAGTGTGGTAAGAGTTTATTTATTTATTTTCAAACAAAAATATACAGGACTAAATCTAAAAATGTTAACACCGGAGGCCGTGGATAGGAGAATACCCCTATTTTCATTGAAATAACTGAGATGTAACTCAAATATTTCTTTAAAACATTATTATTTATTTATTTACAAAATACAAGAAAATTACATAATATAGGTAGTGTACATTGTATAATGGGATTGTGTTTTGGAGAAATTAGATAATATCTAGTCTTAAAAAAGGATATTGCTAAGCTGGTGGTTATATTTATTTTCTATACAAACATAATATTTTTACAGAAAATAGTCCAACAAAAATTCTGCTTACAAAAAATGTACTCATCCATGGTAGGTAATTTGTCTATTATACACATCAGTTAATATTAATAAATATTTCATTAATTTTAATTTTCAATATATTTTACAAATATTGAGCTACAATCAAACACTTAGTAATATAATACATATTTTTCATACATATAGTTCTAAACATCTAACTATTTCTGAAAATTTCAAATAATTTTTTTTTAATCAAGTGTTTACAGTCAAAATCTATATGATACTCATTTTTGAAATTTACTCATTTTGTTTTCAATGACAAAACCACTTGATATGGTTTGCTACTTAGCACATCTTCTGACGCTTATGTATAAACTATGAAAGCAAAATTAAATATACAACTGACATCCATAAAAATGTATAAAAGATATAAGCAATTATTTCATCCCTGTACTTCAACATAACTATTCGGTGTGTACGACAACAAAAGTGCATTATATATAATCATTATGTTACTCTACATTAATACTCCTGGCCAAATTAATAATTAGTTTTTATGTTCTAAATAGGTGTTAAGCAGTGAAAAATGTCGAATAATAGCATTTCAACATACAAATTCAAACCATTTGAGTTCACTGTATTAAAGGAAAATCTTGGACCACTGCAACGCTCGGTGGTGAGACCTATGCGTCGAGTGGTTGGCAATGATGCAATATTCCTTTTTAATGAATTCAAAGATCAAACAAATGTGAGACACATTTTTTTTTATACAAATTACTGCCAATTAATAATATTTATAATTAGAGACCGGATTTATATTCAAAAATATTCTTTCATGAAGAAATATTCTTTTTCATAAAAATTTATTAAACACTGAAAAACAAATAAAAGTAACAGTTAAAAAAAAATAAACAGTTATATTTAATCTATAATAGGTATGGTGATATACTTGTAGTGTACCAATATTTAACTGTTGTAACACAAACTTATGAATTCAAAAAATGATAATACTTAAAAGAAAAATAAAAAATAAAAAATAATTGCATATATTTTATTAGCAGAATAATATTATGTATTCAAACTCAAACTTAAATAATTCAGCCTAACGAACTCAAATAATAATAATAAGTTTTAAATAATAAAAATGATTGCATATAATTCAACAACAGAATAATATTGTGTAGTAAAATAACTCAAACTTAAATAATTCAGCCAAACGAACTCAAAAAATAATAATAATAACAAGTTTTAAATAATAAAAATAAAATTATTATCTATTATATTTTTATATTTATTCAAAGTTGAACCCAAATATAGCAATAATTCCTAAAACATGTTTTTTATACAAAGTATTCTTTAATCTTAAAATATTATTTTTATGAGCTAAAAAATGTTGTATATCAGTTCATATGTAAATTAATTGTCAAGAAAGCTTATCCAATTGGAGTTGCATACTCTCAGAAAGATATGTAAAAACATAAAAATCCGGTCTACATTAAGAATTATTTCTTTTAATTTGAACTGTGTTCTACTCTTAAAATAGAAATTATTTTACTGTTCATTATCTTTTGGTTGCCTGTGTTTATATCGTAACTCATCTTACTGACATTCTCTTAAGGGTATAAACCATAATCAATGTGTACTTGTAGGATGCTCCTGGTCAAAGAGTGCCATCACCCATGCATCAGATTTGGAAGTTTAGTTTGGATTTAGGTGAATGGAAAGTTATAAATTGCAGAAATGTTCCTCAGGAATTAGTAACTAATTATAATATAGTTACACTATCTGGAAACATAATTCTTATGTATGGAAGTATTGGAGTTCCATCTGGAGGAATTTGTAGAAACCGCATGTACTTGGGTAATATTTTAATGACACAACTTACATTAATGATAAAAATTAATAAAATGATTACACAATTTTAATGATTCCAGGTAATTTAGCCAATGAATATAAAGAAAATGGAATGATCTTTGTAGATTTAAAAGAGTGTGGAGATTTTCTGTTACCATTATATATACTAGGTGTTGTAATGGATGGTAAATATATTTATGCAATTGGTAACACATCTGGTAACAAAAATGAGATGGAAGTTCATCGATTTGATCTGAGTACAAAAAAATTTGAGTTGTTATATAAGTCAGTAAGGGAAGGTATTGTCGTTGAAACTAGATATCAACATGAAGTGGTATTCTACAAGAGAAAAATATACATATTTGCTGGCCAAGGAGATGGCGATCATCCAGCTGCTGCTTGGAATTTTTTCTATGATTTTTCGGTAAGTGTAAAATATTTCATTTATATTTTTTTAAATATGGTACCTATTTTCAACAAATATACTTTTTATTCAATCCTATTCATTATTTTATGAATTTAAACCATGTTATGAGGGAATTATTTTTAGTAAGTGAATTTGTTTTAAAAAAATAAAAAAATAAATTTAAAATTTATTCAAGTAATGATGTAATTTGCGTTATAACATATCACGGTCGGTAGGAAAGACATAAATTTGCAGATTTCATTTAATGTATATTATTTGTATAATATTATGTTAGCTGCAATGTATATGTTTAGTAATTTTGAGTGAATTCTGGTCAATAATGACAATAACTATTTTTTTTAAGTTAATAACAATATTTCCTAACTATATTAAATTATGTATAACTGCAAACAGTGATGATATATTTATATATTACTTTTAAGTATAAGTACAGTAACTAAATACCTAATATTACCTAATTATATTTTTAAACATTTTTTATTCTTATAATTTTTTAAGTTTTTTACTTTTTTGAATAACAACATAGGGTTTTAATTTTATATTCCAAAGCAGAATATTTTTCTTAGTATTTTGATACATGAAAATCGAATTTGGGTTGAGTAGTTTATGAGTTATAAGTATTTAAAGTTTAGACTAGCGGGGTGGGGTGGTTCGGGGTTACCCCCCGAAATGTTTGTCCACTTCACCGCTCGTCTTAACTTTAAATACTTATAACTCATAAACTACTCGCCCCAAAATCAATTTTCATGTATCAAAATACTAAGAAAAATATTCTACTTTAGAATATAAAATTAAAACACTATATTGTCATTCAAAAAAGTAAAAAACTTAAAAAATTATAAGGATAAAAAATAATTAAAAATATAATTTTTTAATAAAAACGTTGTTTTATAAGCGATTTGAAACTATGTAAAAAAATATCTTCAAAAAAATTTACACTTTTTGAAATAATGAGTGTTGTTTGATAAAAGAATCACCCAGTATACTGTCTTATATCTTATTTAGGTAGAGTATACAGAATGCTTGCTGCAGTTTCTGTTATATTGAACATCTTAGTGCTATGCATACAACAAGATAGGCCAATTTGTGTATAATATGATGATAATAATTGATTGTTTAAGTTCATGCATTTTATTATCAGATATTATTATTTTTACTAGAAAATCCATATGTTTGATGTGGACACCAAACAGTGGCAATTACTTTCGGCCAAACCCGACCACAGAGTGCCAGAACCTGGTTATCCGATTAACAGATGCTTTCTTGCCTGTGTCCAATGTCCTGAGAAAGCTAACTTGGTGTATATATGTGGTGGTTTAGATTATTACCTACCCCTCAAAGACTTTTGGCGTATTGATTTTGACACCTTGCAATGGGAAAAACTCACCCAGTGGATAATGCATCGGCCAGTATACTTACACTTAACTGCTATAACGCCTACTGGTCGTATGTATTGTTTTGGTGGCATAGTTTCTGAAAATGATATAGATTATGAAGCCAGAGCTACAAACACTTTAAGTAGTGGATGGATTAAGATACCCAAATTGAAAGACATATGTTGGGAAGCAATGATTTACTATTTCAAAGAACAGATGTTTAAGTCTACTGATGAGTGTCTAAAGAAAATTGGTATACCTCAAGAATACTATGAACGGATAATTGAAGCGCGTAGAATTCGTTAAATTTAGTTGATTTAAAAAATACATTACTTCATTAAAGTTTTCTAGAACCTTAATATTGTTAATATTAAATAAATATTTTTGATGGTTTTATAAAATTCTTTTTTGTTTTTTTATGTCAGTTGTATTATTTTACATAATTATGAAATTTATAGACAAATGGTGTTATAAGTTATAACCATAAAATATATAATCTAACGTTTTAAACATGATTCAAGTTTGTTAATTGTTCTTTTTTATTATTTTTATAAGAATTAAAAAGAAATATTAGATATAAATTTTAATTTGTATGAATCTAACTTAAACCAGCTTAACTGATCAACATAATTATTGTAATTTTATATTTAACATATTACAATTGTTCAAAACTAATGTGGTGATGTATTCCTATATGTATTAATGTATTATAATAAAATTGATTTCCAACATTTGATGAATTTTGTGTCAAAATATAATAAAATTAATAATATTGTATTTTATATCAGGCTAACCAAATTTTGAGTTACAAAATTGACTGGGGGGGGGGGGAAGATTCCAAATAACACCTTGTAGTGTAATCCTCTTCAGTTTTGAAACCCAAATTTGGTATGGCATTCGCAGGATTGAATATTATACTAAAAAAAAAGTATCATTATACATGAATTTTGTATAACTAGATACAATATACAAGATTCATTGTGAGAAAATAAAAGATATAGGATATCAGTTAACATTTTTCAAAATTAACTTTCTACATATAATTTTATTACAAAATAAATAATAATTTATACATAAAATAGATAACTAACAGTTAAATGTTATACAGTTTAACCGTTTAAAATTAAGTTATACGATCAAATGCATTTCAACCCACCGACGGTACCTAATCAATGATTGTGATTTATGTTTAATTTGATACTTATGTTCAACTATGTTCACTTATGACCGCAAGGTTCAATATTAGAGTTGGATATCAAGTGGTGTGCAATAATAATGCCTATTTATTATCGTTTCAATGTTTCAATGCTCAAATAAATGTGAGACACATTTTTTTTCTTTTTACAAATTACTGACAATACCTTATATTTATAATTAGAGACCGTATTTATATGTGCTTAAAATCTTGAAAATAAGATACTTATCTTTGCTCTATAATTTCATCAATATAATCTTTTTTATGCAAAAATATTCTTTTATGAAAAAATTTTCTTTGTCATAAAAATGTACTAAACACTGAACAAACAAATAAAATTAACAGCTTATAAAAATAAACAGTTATATTTAATTTATAATAATATGGTGATATACTGCCATACTGGTGTACCTATATTTAACTGTTGTACACAAACTTATGAATTAAAAAAATAATAATACTGAATTGAAAAATAAAAATAAAAAATAATTGCATATACATAGACTCTAGCATATTACTGAACATATTTTAAAAGGATGCTAAATATTATTTTATTAACAGAATAATATTATGTATTCAAAATCAAACTTAAATAATTCAGCTTAACGAACTCAAATAATAATAATAATAAGTTTTAAATAATAAAAATAAAAATTTTTTTATTATCTATTAGATTTTTATAAAATATTCAAATTTGGATCCAACATGGCAATATATTTGTAGGACATGTTTTTTACTCAAAATATTCTTTAACCTTAATATATTTTTTTATGGTTTAAAAAATGATGTATATCAGTTCATAGGTAAATGAATCGTCGAGAAAGCTTAGCCAATTGGAGCTGCATACTCTCAGTGAAGATATTTAAAAACATGAAAATCCGGTCTCTATTTATAATTATTTCTTTTAAGTTGAACAGTGTTCTGTTTTTAAAATGGAAATTATTTTACGGTTCATTAACTTTTGGTTGCCCGTGTTCATATCTTAACTCATCTTACTGACATTCTCTTAAGGGTATAAACCATAATCAATGGGATACCATGCAGGAGCTTTGGAAGTATTGTTTTGATTTAGGTGAATGGAAAATTATTAATTGCAAAAATGTTACTCAGGAAATAATATCTAGTCCAGTTACACTATATGGATCATTATTGTTCTATATGGAGGTACTGGAGTTCCATCTTTAGAATTTTATAGCAACCGCATGTCCTTGGATAATATTTTAATGACACAACTTACATTATAATGAAAATTAGTAAAATTATTACACAATTTTAATGATTCTAGGAAATTTAGCCAATGAGTATAAAGAAAATGGAATGAGCTTTGTAGATTTAGAAGAGTCTAGAGAAGTTCCTTTACCATTATATGGACTAGGTGTCGTAATGGATGGTAAATATATTTATTCATTTGGTAACACATCTGGTTACAAAAATGGGATGGATGTTCATCGATTTGATCTGAGTACAAGAAAATGGGAGTTGTTATATAAGTCAGTAAGTTAAGGTCAAGACCCTGAACCAAGAAATCAACATAAAGTTGTATTCTCCAATGGCAGAATATACATATTCGGTGGCACTTGAGGTCATGCTGAGAATATTATTCACTATGGTTTTTCGGTTAGTGTAAAATCTTAAATCTTTCATTTATATTTTTAAATATGGTATTTTCAACACATTTACTTTTTATTCAATCCTATTCATTATTTTATGAATTTAAACCATTTTATGAATGAATTATTTTTACTAAGTGAATTTATTTTAAATAAATAAAATAATAACTTTAAAATTTATCGAAATAATGATGTACATTTAAGGCCATATGTTAGTTGCATTATTTAGTAAATTTACTGAATTACTGGTCAATAAAGACAATAACTATATTTTTAGTTAATAACAATAATTCCTAGCCATATTAAATAATGAATAAGTTTCTCAAACAATGATGAAATATGTATGTATTACTTAGTCATTATCATGAGTCTACAAATGTAAACAATGATGTAAATTATTACGGATTATAATTGTTTCCTAAAATGACAATACTAGTCTCCAATGATCTTGCCAAGGTTTATTATTGACAATATCAGAATTTACATCATTGGGGCCAAATATATATTTTAAAGTATAAGTACAATCAATAAATACCGAATATCATAATCCATGATAATATAAATATATACGATATGTCATTCCTCTGCAGGACATACAAACCAAATTATTAAAATATATGTCAATAGCAATCTTATTACTAACCGAATAGTTTTCAATTTGAATAAAATTAATTTAGTGACATTGTAACATAGGCAATTATTATTATTAATTTTCAATATGTTTCTTTAAAATAGTTGTAACAAAATATAAATCATAATAGGTACATCTAACACCTACATATTAAAAAAGTTGATCTGCTGTACAGTAGGTGTAGGTTACAAGTGGGTCACTGCATAATGGATGGTATTAAATTTGAATTCAATAATATATTATCATTGTATAAGAAAAACGATTCTGAGGGGAGACGTAAATCAAGTCTAGGTATGAGACATTGACCTATTTTAGGTACCTACCTATAATAAACTCCGAATTAATCATATCATAATATAATATATTAGGTAGGTACTTATAACGCGTTATACGTCAACAAAACCCTGATACTATCACAGATATATAATAGTATACTTTAGAAGTCTTAAGTACCCACGAATAATATTATACAATCACAACAAAATAACTAAAATAGTTGTTCTAGGTTTTTTATTATGTATAAAAACATTTTTCATTATGTATAAATTTGAACTTAAAATTTCTAAAAATAAACTGTTTTTATGTATTTTTTTTAGATTTGTTGATAACATAATTAAGTACATACATGGAATATTGTTTTAAATTTCCAATCCTTAGTTATAAAAGTTGAAAATTTTATCAATTTTTAATTACAAAATAATTATTCAATTTTTAATAATTTTGTCAAAATTCGATCTTTAAATGCTTATAAAAATAAATTGTGAGTATGTATTTTTAATGTTTTTCTTCTTTTATTGTAACAATATACCAGGAGCCTTTTACTAAATTTTTATACTTTTTGTCCCAACAGGTAAAACCTAATTGATATTCATAGACAAAAAAACTAAAAAAGTTGAAAACTGAAAATGTCCGTAAATAGCTCAAAAATAGTCAAAATATTTTCAAAATTGTACAGTGTATATGAAATGCTAATATAAACATTCAGAGACATTTTCAAGTATTTACAGTTATTCGTTTTTGAATTAAAAAAAAATAAGAAAATCGCTACATGAGAAATCGAGTTAATATCGAATATTGTAAAAAATTGAATTTCAAACCCTCATAAAAATTTTATTTGCTTTTCTTATAGATATTTTTTTTTTGATAAAGGTAGAAAATCATATAAGGAATCTTGTATAACATTTTAAAATTTTAGATTTAGAGTTAAACATTTTTACGAATTCTTAACTCAAAATAATTTGCTAATTTTTGAGATTTTTACATATTTTGTCAATTTTTCAACTTTAAATGCTTATAAAAAAAAACTATGGAATAAAAATTAGGGATTTTTAATATTTTTCAAAAGTCATTGCAACCATGAAGTAGTAGCCTTGCATTACATTTTCAAGTATTTTTAATCAACAAATAAAGTTTTATTCACATTCATAGAAAAAAAAAACTAATACAATTTTAAACTGAACCATTAATATTTATATTGTTAAAAGGAAAGAACTTTTACTGTAATTTAAAATGATTCGTGACTTAAGTGAAATTGTAATTAATAGTTTTATTATAAATAATAGATTGTTGATAATAATAATTAATAACAATTAAAATATTATAACTAGAGAGCGGATTTCAATGTATAATGCAATTTTTTCTGAAATAATTCTTTCCAAGCCAAATCTCAATTATTACATTAGAGATTTAAAAATTAAACATTTATTTTCCTGTTATTTTTTAAGCATTTTTAGACATTTTAATTGTATTTTTTTTTATCTTCACATACTTGATATAATTGATTTAAGTTTAATTAGTTAATAGTATTGTTATTTTTAAAATAGTAAATTAAAGACAAAGAAAACCTATTATATGAATGAGGATATTCAGTCAAAATTTGAGTTGACGATAACATCTACGCCTGATGTATGTCAAACACTATGAGAGATCTTATCAAACGAAATCAAAATCATTCATAAGCACGTCAAACAAATTATTTAGCAATCAAACAAGAAAACATAGAAACTTAGCATCCCTCTTGTCTATAATGTGCATAGTGGCATAGTGCATACACTATATGTTTACTATAACCAGTGGCGTACCTACGCAGGGAGGGTTCTAACGGGCTAAAGGCCCCTCCCCCCATTGCCCGTATTATTATTACTTAAAAAAAAATATTTTTATCAAGTTTCAACTGTCAACTATAGTAAGCAAGACGTGAATTCCATATATATGTCTTACCAGAATGAATTCCTTTTTGAAAAAACATTGTATTTGCATAAAAATTTTCCTAAAATTATCTGTAATTTTTCGGTAATAGTATGAACTACTTGTATGAAAGACTTAGTATTAAATTGTCCAGCCTTAGCTATACACATATAATATTTTTTAATGTATAAGTACAATCAATAAATACCGAATATGAATACGAATAAATACCGGACTTGAGACCGCCATCGAATCTGAGCCTGCAGTGGAGATATGATTTTGTGAACAAAAATCCATATATTAAATATATCATGACAAAATAAAAATCTAGAATACCTAAAAAACGCTTGCGAACGGTATTGTAGAGAGGAGAATAAAATCGGACCAATTTGAGAACACCAGTCTGAGCTAGTTTGCGGATTGAGAAGGAAATTGCATATATACTCAGCGAGGACATATGTCGAAACAAAATCCAAAGTGTTTAGACGATAATCAAATAAATGCATATTATTACCGAGCTTTCAGTACATTACGCTAATGGGCAGTCACCTCTTGTCGGAGAGGTCTCTGCTCGCGAAAAGGGACGAGTCCTCGGGCGGCTATAAGAAAATATTATAAACCCGCGGGCCACGTCGTCTGTGCCAGCCACCCTCCACCATACCAAAGCTGGTGTTAAGACGAGGTGTGCACGAACACGATAACAAATGATCGTTTATATAATATATTATAATCAATAACAAAGTATAATTATGATATGATATTGTTAAAAACGTAAAGGTTATTTATTTATTTTAAATACACACCTGAAAGCCTTCAGTACAGAAAATTAAATACTTATACTATAGCTAGACAAAAAACATACATAGATAGCGGAAAATACAACAATATTAAACGAATAATATGTTAGTGCTCTAGTTTTATAGGTTGGTATACTATGTATAATGTATATTGTTTTAAATTGAAAAGATAGTTAGAAACAAAATAAACTAATTATTTGTAATGCTCTTTGAGAGGAATGAAAAATATCAATATTTTTTTGTAAGATATTACAGTAGATTATTATAGTGGTCTGTTATATTGACAATATTATTTATTGTATTATAGTATTGTTATGGAAAATATCCTGAATACTAAACATTTTACTGATTTTATTCATTGGTTATTTTTTTAAATGTTGGTTAAATTGTTGTGCGCTTGCTTAATATTTTTTATTTTATTCGGTTTCTACTTAAAAATATCGTTTTTACACATGTTTTTTGTGTGTACGTGTTTAACGTTGTCGGCGACAGTAATCTGTTTAAATTTGTTGAGCTGTGATATTATAAATAATACTCCGAGTAAGTGAATTTCTAGTTTTTTGTTTTGAATTATGAATTAAATAACTATTAAGATCGAAAAATCGAAAAATGAATAAGTATAAACAACCATAACTACGAAAAATATAGTTAATAAATAAATATCTTAAAATTATAATTATAATTAATATTTCAAAATTGTATTTTTGGCGGGTAATTTAACGGCCAATGAAATGAGGCGAACCACTACTATGGCTGGGAAGGGTGGGCTAACCGGACCAAAACTCGTATCGTTGCTAACATCATTACCCATTTTGTCATGCAAGCACCCGGCTTGCCTGTCATGGCATTTCGAGTTTTTGCGTCGGCAGACGTGCATGTGTGTTTTACTCGCGTCGTCCATTTTTACAACCATGTGGAATATCCTAATTCACTGACGATACTTTTTGCTGTTTAGCATTATGTCATATAACGGGTATGTACTTTTCACAATAACGACGTGCAAATGCATGTAATTTTATCTCTCGTAATTGTCTCGGGCGCAGATCGTTAATACGGTGTCCATTTTGTTTGTTTTAAATTTGCTATGTTGCACACTCGTGAGACAGAGACAATACCTAAAAGCGTGTGTGTAGCTTCCTCTTGACCTTTATAATTATGATTTTTGTCGTGTTTATCTCAAATCGATATCGAATCGAATTATGGATATTGTTGCCCATCACTATTTTTATAATGTCTGTATTCTTAAATATTCGCCCAGATGAATGTACTCCATCGTCCTGAGGTCTAATGCCCCCACAACGTGGCTACCATTTTAAGTAAATATGTATATTATATGTACACTACGGTGGTAGTGATGGCGGCCGACGCGATGCGTAAACGCTGGTATAGTGGTGGGAACACTCATAAGTGAATGAGTCTGGGATGCCGCCCAGTTTCGTTCTCTCTGTAAACGCAGTATCGTTCTAAATTCGATGTTGCTACGAATATAGACCAAGACATAAAGGCATAAATAATATAAAACTGTATGTATAATTGTACATAATGTACAGTGTCAAATAAATGTTGAGAGGACGCTACACAGCCGTTTTCGGTAAATGTTACCATCCCCCCCCCCTTGTATCCACCACTGAGTCAATGCCGTTGACCGACGCAGCTGCTGAAACTCACGAACGTTGCCGAATTGCCGAGCTTCGGTCGCGCAACGTTGCCAGATTTCCTTATCTAAACGGCAACATTCGAATTGTCTCCCACCTTTATGGAATACTATGCAACGCCCGGAATCCCGAGTGCTGTGAGTCCCACGAAATTATTCATTAGTTCTTATCCCGACAAAAAAATTGATCCTTGAAACGGCAAATTCATATTATTATTAAAAAACTATGACTTACGACAACAAATCCTAATCATCAAAAAAATAACGTCTAGCAACGATCAAAAAAATTATCATTTCCCTTACATTAAAATATTATGTTATTTATATCCATATTTATAATAGTGTGGTAATAATAATAATCCCCTAATATGATAGTGTGTGGTAGGCCCCTAAAAAGGCAGAAATCTCAGAAATCATTTCCAAATTTTGTAAGATGAAGTATTCAGTGAGCGCGGCGCCAACCTCGTAGTTTCTTAATCATTATTTATTATATAATGTACATAAAATATTGAAACCAACAACGAATTATTTATAGTTTAATCTTTCACAAGAAATGTTCTTACAATTTTTCTTCATTTAAGCGTTTAAACGTTATAAAAATTTAAACGTTATGCAACTTAAGCTTTTAAACGTTTTACAAATTTACAAGTTATGAAGCTTTTAGAGTAATCTGATGGATATAGCTTGTTATTACACAAAATAGAATGATTGAAAAATATAAAATTACAAAAAAAACAATAATTTATATTTTACTGATAGGTAGTTATAATTTTATAAATATTTTTTTTCAGGCACTTATATGTTTCAATTGTTTCTTGTTTCTGTTTCGTTATCCGTTTCCAATCGTTTATCGTTTACCGATATGTTATCCGATAACCGTTAACATGTCCTGCCCATTGGAGTCTCCTTTTTTTAATTTCTCTAATTACATCATGCATTTGGTATAATCCTTACAAACAAGACTATTCGTTTTTTTGAATTCTAATTGGAAACTGAAAAACCAATCTGATGAGTTGTACTTAAAAAAAATAACAGCATAGAACACTAGTAGAATCCACGATAAAATAGGAATAATACATTTAAAATACAAGACTATAATGATTAATATGACATTTATCTCAAAATAATTAATTTAGTTTTGTTGTATTAATTGATTTCAGGAGCTTGATTATAAATAAGAGGAATACAGAAAAAGAAGATGGTAATACATATTCTATCGACGAAGGGCATGTTTAAAAAAAAAAGGAGTTGGAGTCAAATGGAATTAATATTTTAAAATTGGTATAACTAGAGAGAACGAAGCTCATAGATTTAAATCACAATTAAAATCTGCATTAAAATCCAATAAGATATTTATTTCTACCAGTATTGAGGAGGTACTCATGACCATTGATTATGTTGAATCTACTGAATTTGCAAGTTCATCAGCCAAAAATGTAAAACCAAAGATCCGTATCATAGATCCTTTTGAAATAATGGATCCTGATAGATACAAAAGGTGGATGATAATTTGTTTTTCTGATATAATAAGCAAACCTCAAACAAATGGCCTAACAAACTTGGCAGTTGTAAAACCTTCTACAAGTGGACGAAAACCATCTTAACCTAGAATTAAAGTAAATGGATTTAAACACCATTTAAATGACAAAAATCATTTTAGAGGGAATTTAATTGAAATTGAAAATCGTATAAAAAGTATTTTAGCAAATCTGTACAAGGTACTATAGTGACCATTGCAAATATACTAAATGCAATTTAAATGTCTAATCAACATCACAATTCACGAATGGAGATAACATTTAACAAAATAACTGAAGCAGTACAACACATTAAAAGATATGATGTCAGCCGATTACATGAAAGCAATCAAAATATTCTAGAAACAAAATTGAAGATCATTTTTATAGAAGTCATCTCTTGCAGAATTTGAAACTGAATTAGCATTTCAAATGTTCTTTCAAAGTTTTTTGACCTTTGCACTAGCCAACTTTCAATGAAGGTATTTTCAAACTTTTTATAATTTTACTATGGAGAGATTTGAAAATCATTGAAGATAACGATCCAAAAATGAATTCAATGTTCTTTCCAATGAAATTTTGATGCGAATGCATCGATTTAATAGGTCTAATTTATGTTTGTATGGATATTGCTCTCGGATTCGACCATCGCATGACATTGTTTTTTGTATGAACAGTAAATAATCGGAAATATTTTCAACAATTTATTAATGCTGTAATCGGAGGTTCTAATAAAGATCTGGAGTTATTTATCGATAATGCTACTTTTCATTGTTCCATGAATCAAATATTGTAAGGTTCCTGTAGATTCTACTACACAATACTAAAATACCAGTCACTCAAACTATTCAAAACTCTAACAACTCAAATGAAACAATTCAACACGTTTTCCTACTGAATAATCCAAATGAAATATACCAGTAAGTTTTTTTTGTATCTTATTACTGTTTTGACCCTCTTAGTTGCTATAAAATATTTGATTTATACACAATTTTAGTATGTTTAGACCTCTAATAGTGATTTTGTATTTCAGTCTTATTAATGTAAACTTTAATTACATCTATAATAGTCAGATTAATTTTTATTAAAGCATATAGAGGTTTATAGTCATATTATAATTATTAATTAAGTATATGGTATCTAAATATAATAACTTTTTAATATCAAAATATAATTGAAACACAAAATCCATATTATGTACTACATTTAACCTATTCCTTCTTTCTATGTCTTACATAATTATTGTAATTAAAATTAATATTAATTGGTTCTGTTATATTTTCAGGCGAATATCTGTGCTTCAATTGTAACGAGCCCGCCAACTTCTTTGAATCATTCTCCTTTGTCAGTGGTACTGATATACTAGTTAAACCTGAGCCAACCATTTTTATCAAGGTATGTAAAATGCTTCAATATAAATTTTATAACATAGGTTGTGATGGTCTTAACTAACAAAAAACCAAATGATTTATGGTTAATTCACCAATTAATTAAATTGACGACTAACGAATGTCTTGGTCGGCTTTTGACTAGTTATGAAATGATTCAGTTTTTAAAGAATCTGAAAATTGAGAATAAGTTATTATAATTTCATCATTACTAACCTCTTTTTTCCTATAAATTATTTAGAAAAGTCATAATTTGAAAATTATGAAGTATCTAAAATTTGAATAGAAGAATTTGAGTTATTTAACTTTATGAACTAAGAATATATTTGTTTGGAAGATTAGGGGATATAATGAAATAAAAATTATACAGTAATTAATCTATTGTCATTTTCATGTTTCTAAAAATGTTATGAGGATAATTAGTTTTAAATTATACATTACATACATTTTATTCTTTTTGAAAACGATTTATATGATCTATTATTCTTGTATTAATATAATACATTTTAATAACTCAGAAACTATACTAGTTTTAATTTGAATTTAGAGATATATAAGTACATAAAAATGGTGTCAAATTTGGAACATCATGGAAGTCATTGACATGTATAGTAGGTGTCGAGTGAGGCTCTAAATTAAGCAGGTCACTGCAATGTATGTGTATAATATGATTTATGAACTCAATAATAAATAATTGAACACAAGTAGTTGTACTAGCCTTCCTAGTAACAAACAACGTAACTGATAATATACTTAGGTATAATTTATATAGAACAATTATTATCATTATGTTGTATATAACACATGTATAGATGGTGGTTTTACCCATAGTTGTACCATACGGTGGCTTTCAAATCATTTGATGGTCACTGATAAGGTAGTAGATACCAGTTTAGTATATCTTAGTCCGTGGTTAATATTACATTTTTGAGCATATATTTAATGATTCTAATACATTGACATTTTTTGTTGCTATGTTCAGATACTTCACAGGCAAAATACCCATTGGAAGACCTAGAATCAAGAGGAAATATGTAGTGAAGAATAATGTGGAAGAGCTAGGCGGCGGAACAGATTTGATGACCGGAACTGACCAGGAGGGATGGAAAGAATGCTGTATGTTAGGATGGTCCGAAATGATGTTTTTTCTAGGAACCTGTATTGAATTGTTTTATTTGAGTTGATAGAGTTTGGAATAGTTTGAGTTACTGGTATTTTAGTATTGTGTAGTAGAATCTACAAGAACCTTACAATATTTGATTCATGGAACAATGAAAAGTAACATTATCGATAAATAACTCCAGATCTTTATTAGAACCTCCGATTACAGCATTAATAAATTGTTGAAAATATTTCCGATTATTTACTGTTCATACAAAAAACAATGTCATGCGACGGTCGAATCCGAGAGCAATATCCATACAAACATAAATTAGACCTATTAAATCGATGCATTCGCATCAAAATTTCATTGGAAAGAACATTGAATTCATTTTTGGATCGTTATCTTCAATGATTTTCAAATCTCTCCATAGTAAAATTATGAAACGTTTGAAGATACCTTCATTGAAAGTTGGCTAGTACAAAGGTCAAAGTACAGCTTATAAACTTTGAAAGAACATTTGAAATGCCAATTCAGTTTCCAATTCTGCAAGAGATGACTTCTATAAAAATGATCTTCAATTTTGTTTCTAGAATATTTTGATTGCTTTCATATAATCGGCTGACATCATATCTTTTAATGTGTTGTACTGCTTCAGTTATTTTGTTAAATGTTATCTCCATTCGTGAATTGTGATGTTGATTAGACATTTAAATTGCATTTAGTATATTTGCAATGGTCACTTTAGTACCTTGTACAGATTTGCTAAAATACTTTTTATACGATTTTCAATTTCAATTAAATTCCCTCTAAAATGATTTTTGCCATTTAAATGGTGTTTAAATCCATTTACTTTAATTCTAGGTAAAGATGATTTGGGTCCACTTGTTGACGGTTTTTCAACTGCCAACTTTGTTAGGCCATTTGTTTGACGTTTGGTTATTATATCAGAAAAACAAATCATCATCCACCTATGTATCTATCAGGATCCATTATTTCAAAAGGATCTATGATACGGATCTCTGGTTTAACATTTTTGGCTGATGAACTTGCAAATTCAGTAGACTCAACATAATCAATGTCCATGAATATCTCAGTACTGGCAGAAATAAATTTCTTATTGGATTCTAATGCAGATTTTAATTGTGATTTAAATTTATGAGTTTCATCGTCTCTAGTGATACCAATTTTAAAATATCAATTCTATTTGACTCCAACTTCTTTTTTTTTTTGCATTCTCATTGTCTATAGATTTATTACCAAGTTTTTTGGGTTCATTATCCTTATTTTTATTCTAGTTTTTAAAATCAATTTTTAGTATTCTAAATGAGGACAATGTATTAAATAATTATACTTAAAAATATGTATATTTTGTTATGTTAATTTAGTTTTTACCTATATTTGTAATATTATAATTTAATTATTAATTTTTTTATTAATCCAGTACTATTTTGTCCTTTTTATATATTTTATATTTTACAGTCTTACCATTGTGTACATGAAACAGTTATACTATATATATAATATTTTAGTATGTTTAACAGTACAATTTTTGTTTTAATTATAATTAATTGATTAATATTATTATTATTTATTACCCAAACATTTTCAAAACGCAATTTTTTATTAATGGAGTACGAATATAAAGTATTTTTTTGGATTCACTGTTCACACTTATATTGTTATATTATTACCTTAACAATATTACTATATTTTCACACTTCTATCATAAACTTTAATGAAGAAGTTGATAACTGTAGACAAGGTATACCTACCAGACATTTACCATTGTAAAATTAGTATAACACTAAAGTAATAGTATTAACAATTTAGTATACTAAAGGTGCTGAAATATCAATCAAATCGCATTGTCTATCATTGCAGTTGCTTACAACATTTAGGTATCGGAAAAAGTCTTAAATTTTGGAATGTTGAAGCTGAAAGCTGAATGCTCGAAGTCGAACAAATTTAATGAACAATAATGAATGTTATAAGATTATAGGTGATAACGCTTAAGGTGACCAAAATGATATTGAACAGCCTTGTCGTTGTAAATAAAAATGTGGACTGTATTTTATAATAAATTTTTAACTGCCGTTTGGCACAGTAATGATGATAATAATAATAATAATAACAATAATAATAGTATAAAATATAATTTAATTTGCCTCTTTGGCTATAATAATGATAATAATAAAAATAATAACATATGATTGAATCAGGCCTGAACGGCTGTAATATACAATGGAATACAATTAATAAATAATATGCGTTAATGACTAACAGTACATAATAATGTGATGTTTACTACTTTAAGACCCGTCGGTCATACACACACATATCTGGTCGACCAATACTCACATAACAGTTGAGACACACACACCTGGTTTTACACCCACGTTACCGCACCAGGGCTTGTAAGTATATCACTAAATTACAATAAAGACAAATTGACCCTGCGTACGTTCGAATGTGTGCCAGCAACTGTTGACGATGACTTCAATAACAATAACACATTGAATGCAGCCGGAACAGGATTTCTAGTGTTCGCACTACTGTTCCCACGAGCAATGAGGTACACCAAAACACGTTGATTCACAACACAAATCTTTGGTAATTTTGACCATCCTGTACAGAAACAAATTAGTGATGGCAATACAAATTGCTGAGAACGATAATTACCAGAAACTTAAACACAAATTCACAACAACGTGGTTTTGGACGACTGCAAACAGCTCATCACAAACATGACGAGACAACCATGAAAACAATTGAACCGCTCGGCACGGAGCACCAAAAGTGAAGAAAAAGGCCCCGCACGATGTCCTGGAGGCACAATAGAGCAACACAAAAACGAACGGCCTTTCAGTGTCACCACACTAAAACAATAACCGATAACAAAAAAGTTGTGAACTTTATGACACTGAAAGCATGACTACTCGAAACACAACTTAAAGTTTTTAACATAACCAAATATAATGAAAACATTGATAATTGTTCCACAGCTGGCCGGTCGCACACGAATGCCTGATAAGCATCAGCCGACGAAGGCTGCAACTGTGGAACGCACTGATACGTGCACATGAAAACGATAACAGAAACACACAACATAAATTTGTTTGCAGCGCAAACAATAGGTATGCGTAATATGTTTTAAATACGCTTCGTGCAACAACCACTTCCCATTTTAATTTTTTTTGTTATCATTATATTATTTGTTTTATTATTATATTACCCGCGTCTTTCGTAATTTTGATTTTGAATCAGCGAACCGTTTGATTTTTGCGGACTTGTTTCTGATTATTTTTGTAAAAAATATCATTATTACGAAAGACGCGGCTAATATAATAATAAAATAAACAATAAAATATAAAAAAAAAAAATTAAATGGGTAACTAGTGGTTGCTACAAGAAAGAGGTCATCACTGTAAATAATAGACTATGTTTTTTTCCCGTTGAAGTCACTGCTGGATCACTGGTATAAATCGTGGTACTGATAATCCCTTAACATATTTCAAACCACTGCACTACTGCAGCAAGCCTGCAAACTTCAAGTTCGCGATTCTAGCGATTAGTAGCAACCACTACCCGTTTTAATTTTTTTTTTAAATATTGTGTTCGATTAGCCGCGTTTTTCGTAATTTTGATTTTGATCAAGCGAAACGTACGATTATTGCGAACTTATTTCTGGTTATTTTTGTTAAAAATATCATTATTTTTTATTTTAGTTAGTATACACTTACATAATAATGGTTTTCAATCATCTTACGTCCAAACAAGTTTTGGAGTTCTTGCCTTTGAACACATGGACCGAGGAATGTTCATAAACTATAATAGTTGAGCTTTTTACTTTTGAATGTTTGATATTATGGAGGGTATTAATATTATATATTTATTATTCATTTTTACTTTTATGTAATCAGTAATTATTATTAACGAAGTACAAGGATTGTTCCAAATAGTTCATAGTATACATACATGCTCGTTATAAATTTCAAACGGTGGTGGCCTACAGTCTTGTATAAATACAAGTGCAATGGTTGAGCATGCAGTCAGTCATTAAACTTTTTCTTTAATATATTAATATTTTTTCCAAATAGGTAGCTGTATTGCTCTACTAAATAGACCAAAAGCTGTATAAGACATATTATATACTTATCTATAGTATTAAAAAAATTTACCTCTAATAAATTAAAAACTAATCATATCACAATATTCATTAGGTACTTATAATGCATTATACGTCAACAACAAACCCTGATACTATCATAGTCCATACTCCATAGATATATAATAGTGTACTTTAGAAGTTTCAAGTACCCACTGTACCAAAGTACCAACAATTCTGATCATATCAATATTCTGATTCTATCAAGTAGGCAATCTATAACTATACAGACTAAACTCTGGAACTGCTTATCAGATCTTCGTATAATAGTTATAATAATAATAATCTACTCATAATAATAATACTGATTGAATTTGTATACGTACAATAACAAATCGTCGATGTATGTAATAAATTGTTTGTTTGTTCTCGTGGCAACGAATTAAAACGATTCACTATAATTCTGGATTGAAATTTCTAGAACGAATCGTTTTATACTACGTCACTCATGGCAACCATTTATAAACAAAATTTAAATCTTAAATATCAAAATTCCCATTTGAGCACCTCCAGGCCGGGTTGGTCCTCTCTCTTTTTAAATTAGCCTATCTTTTAAGTTTGACCAAATTATACACAGTGTAAGAATTTCATCAGGATTGGTCCAGTAGTTTCGGAGTTTCTCACGGACAAACACGTGACACGAGATTTTTATATAATATATTATAAGATTGGGTACAATGAATAATTTAGTATTTGTGGATTTGGTTTAATCAAAATCAATTAATGATTTTATTGGATTTTATTTTCGAAAAAATAATTATTGAATTTATCTATGATTGATTGTAAAATTGTCCCTGTTAATTTATTATTACCTATTATAAAAAAACTACTAACTACAGAATCGAACTGAACACTGGAAATACATACAAAATTATATAATATAACTTAGATATATTGTAATATACAAAATTATTCAGGTTTTGGTCAATTCAAAAAACAAAATAGATTTGGATTTTATTTGGATATTCTGGTGGGTTAAAATGTTATAAGATATCATTTATTTTCCCCGAAAACAACGCCCTTAATCAACATTGCTGACGAAAAATCTAATTTTGTTCCCAAAAATCTATCAATAAATAAACAATATTTTACTTATATAGTTATTTGAAGTTTCAATATTTACAAAATTGTAGCAATGTAAGTAATTTTGTTGGAATTCTAAAATATTATTCCGAAGATCTTAAGTCTTATAATGTAAGCCAAGACCAGAATATTTGGTAACTACCATTATTATTATATTTTGAAAACTTATCGATAAGCATTCATCTGAAATTCAAAAGTGTCCCAAGTATTCAACCACGTCTCGTTTCACAGCCTTCTTATAAAAAACATACAGATACAATCATTATTAAATTTTGTTCGGAGGTTTTAATGTCGTTATTACTATTGTACCTATATATCTGAAGACAATATTTATATTAATTTTAAAAGTTATATAGTTATATCTATTCATACTGACCTACGGTAGGTACACTGGTATTGACTTGTAAGTGAATAATAGCTAAAAATATAATTTATGAATTAGCATTAAAATTATTATATACATTTATAAATACGAAAAAATTAATATTCAATTTGTGGTTAGAAGTGTTAACATTTAAAACCCTCTACAGTCTAGGTACAGTACACAGTTTTCGAGTTATATAATATGCTTTCTGGAGGTGTATTGATGTATTGTAGACTGTAGTATTTACCTAGTGTGTAAATAAATTAATAAAGTAGTTCAAAACCTATAATACAAGATAATAATTAAATATTTCGTAGTTGATTCCAAGTTTATTTTATGTAATCATAATATTTATGTAATACCATAATATTATAATAGGTATAGCCAGTACCTATAGGCAGTGTTGTATAGTATTTGAGTAAAAGTATTCAAATACTTTTTTCGGTATTGAATACTTTTTTAAATACTTTTTATTTTGAAGTATTTGAATGGTATTTTAAATACTTTTTTTTACTATTTAATACTATTTTATTGAATACTTTTATTTAATTTTTTTTATTCTCTAGGAGACAGCTTATTTTCGACGATGATCGAAAAGATACATCTGTAGTCGGTATCACTATTAGCTTAAGTTAACAAAATATATATGTAAAAAGCTTCTACTTAACGGCTATTATATTTTATAGTTTATAATTATTTAACTATACGAAAATAATGTTAATAATTATTAGTACCTACTGGCTAGTGGCTATACCTATTTATCAAGAAAATTTTTATCAATTATTATCATTATTGTTTATCGATGACGGTATGAGATATCCAAATACATAATATAGCTTTAAATTAATATAATAACTCTGTTGAGAAAAGTTCATTGTTGTAGTGCAACTAACATGACTAATCAGAATTTTAATTATTGAACGAATCATGTTTTTAAAATGCAATAAACACATTTTTGATTATAACAAATTATTTCAGAACTAAAAAGTAAAAAGAATTTTTTTTTTTGTATTTGAAGATTATTTTAAATACTTCTGAAAATTATTTGAGTATTACTCAAATACTTTACTATTTATAGTATTTGGGTGGTATTTTAAATACTTTATTTTAAGAGTATTTGAGTAATTACTTAAATACTTTTAAAAAGTATTTTTTACAACACTGCCTATAGGTTGTATATTAAAATAGTATACAGTGTGTAATGACCTGACAGTAAAAATAAAAAATAAATACCTATGTACTATGTACTATGATTAAACGTATGACGAAAATTATGAAAATTATATGGGCAATAAATAATTTAAGAAACATACTTATGTAACGAAATTCTAAGAAGAGTATTTAGAAAAAAGTTATTACGTTTTAAATTAATTTAGGTACCTACTTCAGTAACGTGTTGATAAATGTATAAAAAAAGGATATAAACGACATATATAAATTACTTGACTTAAATAAATGATTTTACCATAAACATATTTCTAAAAATAAGATTTATATTTACAAACTGGCTATTCTAAATTATGTGAAATAATAGTACCTATGAAAGAATCAATATTATTACATCAAAAACGAAATAATAAAATAATATTCGGAATGTATCATCATTATGCTATTAAATATGAATTGTTTAAATGATATATTTAATATATTGATAGTATGAAATCATTAATGAAATAATATAGTAATATTCTGAATATATTAATCATATGACATCATTAATGAGAATGTAGAATAATATTCATAAAAATGGTTATTATATTATTAAAATCTAAATAATTATAGAACGACCCAATAGTTATAATCAACAAATGATTCAAAGCTATTATATTAATTTATTTAAAAGTTGGAATAAAAAATTTAAATTTTTAATATAGGGGTTAATTTATTTATTGAATCATTATTTAAGTGATAAAATACAATTTATACATTGATTATGAACACTGAAACACAACTATATATTATATATAAATAATTTTCGATTTACGAATATTTCACATAATAATAGGTAGGTACCAGCATATGGGTGAAATTTAAAAAAATACTATTGTTTTTACATTTTTAGGTGTTAAAATGTGATGTAATTGTAATGTTCAGTGTTATTGCAGTACGTCCAAAATCTATTTGATTTTTATATAATTTAACATTATTAAATTTGTAAGCATTATATACCTATTTTTATACAATTATTGTTTTCTGTTTAACCGTTTAACGTTATAAATATAAATTATGAATTGTAAATTTTTTTTTGAATTTATTCTATTTTAATTTTTTGAATAATTATTATATATATATATATTGATGTAAAAACTATGAAATTTCTTGAACTCACATAATATATACATAATATAGGTCAGGTTTTGTTATTTTCAGTAATCCTCGAGTCAACTAATATTACTTGTGGAGTGCTAGCCGCTTTAGGCACGGAAGTACCAGTTTAAAATTAGGGGTTAAGTTAACAACTTTAGTTAGTAAGCTAAGATAATATGTAATAAATACAGTTATATTTTTAACTTAAACTGAACTTAAAGATTAATACATATGATTATTGTCTGCAAGATACAATGATACTAAAAATAAAAATATAATGGCATAAATGAGTACTTATAGAAAATGTGTTTAATAGATTCATGACATTTTAAATTCTGAGTGGAACGATAAATGTATTGATTTTACAATGATGTGTATTTTTTTTTGTGTCTGTCATCACGGTTTGTGGTAGTAAAACTTCTTCGATTTTCTTCAACAATATCTTGTTCGATGGGAAAGTGAATCTAGTTGCTGCATTCGGGAGGTCAAATTTTAAAATTTCCAATAGTTTTCTCAAGCGCCTGGAAAAACAACATATTAAGGAAAAACGGGATTTTTTAGGGAATTTTAACGGGAATACTCAGTAAAGAACTTTTAAGTTTTTTTTCTATGAATGTCAATAAAACTTTCATTGTTAAGTAAAAAAGCTTGAAAATATAATACAAAGCTCCTATTATGTTGTTACAATGACGTTTAAAAAATATTAAAAATCCTTAGTCACAGTTTTTTTTTATTAGCATTTAAAGTTCAAATATTGACAAAATACGGAAAAAACACGAAATATTGCAAATTATTTTTAGTTAGAAATTCATAAAAATTTTTCTTTTTAAATCTAAAATTTTAAAATGTAATACAAGATTCATTTTCTATGCATGTATCATTTTACCTATTTATTAATGATTGGAGAGAAACCAAAAAATTTAAAAAATATACAAGCACAGTTTATTTTTATAGTCATTTTAAGTTCAAATTTGGACGAAATTACATATTAAAAAACCTAGAATACCTATTTTAGTTATTTTGTTGTGATTGTGGGTATAATATTATTCCTATGGGTACTTGAAACTCCTAAAGTACCTATACTATTATATATCTATGATAATTGATAGTATCACGGTTTGTTGTTGATGTACAACGCGTTATAAGTACCTACCTAATATATATTGTGATATGATTAATTTGGAATTTATTATAGGTCAACTTTTTTTTAATACCATAGTTATGTATATAATATGTCTTAAACCTAGACTGACATACCGACTCCGCTCATAATCGTTTTTCTTATACAATGATATTATACCATTGAATTCAAATTCAATTCCATCCATTATATTAATTATATAGAATATAATATAATATCATATAATATAATATATATTATTATAATATGGTAGGTACGTACAACAAATTAAGATAGCTATGGTTGTATAATATATATTTTGATTTGTAGTAGGTAGTTATAGCTGTTGCCTACCTACATTTTAATAAATACCATATCTATTATTGTCTATTTTACTATAATAGGTACTCTTGCTGGAGTAAGACGTGTATATTGAGTAAGACTTGTTCAAAACCATGTTTAGATCTTTTTAATAAAAATATTTATAATAGTGTTGTAAAAATAAACAATCACCATCAAAATCTAATCTTTTTACATCAGTCTCTGCTATTATTATGACTATAATATCTACTAATATACTAATAAAACATACTTTTGAAAATTAACAAAGTACATTCATATTAATATGATGCAATATTTGTCCATTGATGATTCAATATAACAATGTCATAATGCTCATACATAATATAATTTGTATTAATCTACCTATGTCCTATATATACCTACCATATATTATAATAATATATCTTAATAACATATTTTTCTAAATTTAATACATTATTAGCTAGGTACCTAAGTATAGGTATTTTTAATTACCTATTTAATAGTAAATACCAATTTTATGACACCTATATCTACTTTTCTATGCATGTATGTATCATTTTACCTATTTATAAGTGATTTTCAATTTTCAAATAATAGTATTACTTGGTAATAACTAATAACATAATATGATTATGTGGATGTTTATTAACCACGAAGGCCGAAGACGAAAATATTCTGTTTCGGTTTTAACTAGCTATAGTCTACGATACCTAGTCGATACTCGATACATCGATAGAATTTATTATGTTGAGTGAAGAACTCCGATAAACATGTATTAAATATCATTTGAATCCCCCCTTTCCAAACATAGACAATTGAATAAAAAAAACTTCTCAGAACTATTTTAGATTCTCAGTAGGACGATAAATGTATTGATTTTACAATGATGTGTTTTTTTTTTTGTGTGTCTGTGTTCACGGTAAGTAGTCAAAATAATGCTTCGATTTTCAACTTCAATATCTTGTTCGATTGGAAAGTGCATATTATCGTTGGTGCATTGGGGAGGTCAAAATTTAAAATTCCCAGTAATTTTCAATATTAGCATTTCCTATACACTATACAATTTTGAAAATATTTTGACTCTTTTTGAGCAGTTTACGGACATTTTCAGTTTAAAATCCGGATACACGGACATCACGCCCGCCCCGCGAGCTCAAGTTGACGACACACCGTAACCAATACCGTTTCTCAATCAATTGAACGATTATACATAATAATTAAATAAAACCGAACTACACCAGTGTTTCTTTGTTGTTTTTGTTCATTAATTTGGTTAACTCCACCCACCATCCACGTGGCACCCCACAGGTCCGCATCAAAGTATAATAAATTATATTGAGTATACGGTAAGTACTAAGAGTACTTTTTTTAATAATATTTTAGTAACCAATAACTGCTAAACCTCATGATAAAAGATGTTAGCTAAATAAATAGAGAAAAATTAACTATCATTCTTTTGGATTGTACCTAAATTTTATTTTGATTGCTTAATATATTTAGCATCTATGTTAGATTTCTGTTATTTAATTTCAATGTTATAAGTACTAAAGTACCTAATAGGTAGATGTGAACTGGTTATATATTGTAATATTTATAAAATTAAAAAAAAAGTCTTAATTATCTATTTACAATAATAATCTATAGTAACTTCAGATATTATCATCTACAGTCTTGGATTACACCACCTAACTACAAATCTAAAATAATACAACAATAATATCAATAATACCTAGCTGTATTATTGTGCCGTCGTCGTCTGTCTCAAATCTTTAAAGTAGGTTTTTACGATTTCAAAAGTCATGAAATATATCATTGTAAGTAAGGTAATAGGTAATATTGTAATAGGTACCTATAATAAATTACAAATTAATCATATCACAATATCCATTAGGTACTTATAACGCGTTATACATCAACAACAAACCCTGCTACTATTATAGATATCTGATATATAATGATGTACTTTAGATGTTTCAAGTACCCACGAATAATATTATACAATCACAACAAAATAACTAAATCAGTTATTCTAGGGTTTTTATTATGTAATTTCGTACAAATTTGAACTTAAAATGACTATAAAAATAAAATTTGCTTATGTATTTTTTAGATTTTTTGGTAACAGAATTAACTACTTACGTGGAATCTTGTTTTAAATTTTCAATCCTTAGATATAAAAGTTGAACATTTTATAAATTTTTAACTACAAAATAATTATTCAATTTTAAATTTGATACATTTTGTCAACATTTGATCTTTAAATGCTTATAAAAAAAAATTATTATTATGTATTTTTAATATTTTTCAACTGATATTGTAATAATATATCAGGAGCCTTGTATTAAATTTTTACATTTTTTGGCCCAACAGATAAAACTTGATTGATATTTATAGAAAAAAAACTAAAATAATTGAAAACTGAAAATGTCCGTAAACAGCTTAAAAAGAGTCAAAGTATTTTCAAAATTGTATGATGAATAGGAAATACTATTATAACCATTGAGTGAAATTTGCATGTATCTACAGTTATTCGTTTTTGAATTACAACAAAATAAAGAAATCGCTACATGAGAAATTGAGTGAATATCCAATATTGTAAAAATTTGAATTTCAAACGCTCATAAAAATTTAATTTGACCTTCTTATAGGGATTTATTTTTTCGATAAATGTAGAAAATCTTATAAGGAATCTTGTATTACATTTTAAAATCTTAGATTTAAAAAGAAACATTTTTACGAATTCTTAATTCAAAATAATTTGCTAATTTTCGTGATTTTTCAATATTTTGTCAATTTTTGGACTTTAAATGCTTATAAAAAAAAACTGTGACTAAGGATATTTAATATTTTTCAAATGCCATTGAAACAATATAGTAGAAGCCCTCTATTAAAGTTTCAAGCTTTTTTAACCAACAAATAAAATTTTATTGATATTTTTGGAAAAAAAAACTAAAAAAAATGGAAAATGAAAATGTCCCTAAGCAGATCAAAATAAATCAAAATATTTTGAAAATGTTATCGTGTATAGAAAATGCAAATATAAAAAATCAGTAAAAATTTCATGTATTTGTATTAAAGTTACACTCAAAACCAAATTCAATTTTGTGAAAAATCGATTTTGCGTAAAAATTCTCGTTTATCTCGTTTATCAGAGATGGTTTGTAATATTACTTTTTAAATTATTTGTATACAAATATAATGTAACATATTAATAATGATTATGAAACAATAAAGTGATTGAATTATTTAGTACTGTGAATTTTTGCGACTTGAAAGAGCCGAGAATAGTGAGTATTATAATAAAAAATAACGCTTGCGCTTTGCGTTTACCAAATTTACATAGATCTATAGTTTAAAATTTTTTTTCTGTTTTGTTTTAATTTTTTAATATGCAATTAGTATTATATTGAAACATCATTATGACCTTTTGAAAACACGGAGATAAAATATGTATAAATAATAAACATAGTTTATTTTGGTTATTATCATCGTAATAAATAAGTTCTGAGAATACCCGCGTATTACAGCTGATAGGTAGGCGGTGTGCGGTGGTACGACAGCCTGATAATTGTCCAGATAAAGCATTACACACACTAATGTTCATTCACTACTCACACAATGACACCGTTCAAATATACATGTATATATTCTGCCTAAATATTACTCCTTAAAATATGCTATGCTCCAACAGCCTTAATTTTTCTTTTGTTTTTCTTGGCGGTTTTGAAAATTATCGGGAATTTTAAATTTTGACCTCCCCAATGCACCAACGATATTCACTTTATTATCAACAAGATATTGAAGTTGAAAATCGAAGTATTATTTTGAGTACTTATAGTGAACATAGACACAAAAAAAAATTAAAAAATTAAAAAAAACACACATCATTGTAAAATCAATACATTCATCGTTCCACTTAAAACATATAATTACCAAAGATGACAACGGAAAAAAATCTGTTATAAAATATTCCATAAAAGATTCTCAAAATAAATTTATTATAGAAGCATCTACTCCTGTTGAACTAGAAGTCATCATAGAGAAACAGAAAAAACAAGAAAATAATATATAGCCTACTCATTGGCTCATTATTAAACAATAAATAAATAATAGTATATTTCGATGATGTTAAATACAAGTTGTTTTCTGTTTTGAAAGCTATCGATATATTTTGTCTTAAGCTATTCCACGTTTTTAATCTTGAATATCCATATGAATCAAGTCACGTGTGGTTATTTTTGCAAAATTATTTTTATGAAATGATCACTAAATATAACAAACGTTGTAGTTTAGTAAAGCAAATTTGCTCAGAATTAGATGCAAATAATAATATTTAAAACCAATGTATTATTAAGAGTTCCATAGCCATATTTTAATATTTTTTTTTCTATTACAAACAAAACATTTATGATTTATAAGTAAATGTATATTTTTTATTTTTTATTCGTAAGTCGTTTAGAAACAACAGTACTATTTTTTTTTTTTTTTTTTTGGTTATATCTAGTTTGTTCATTTTAATTTTTAATTTGTATTAATATTTTCTATATACTAGAATTATTTGTTTAAAAAAGATTATAAATAAATAATTATAACTAGGTATAATAAATAATTATTTTAATTTATATTTGTATTACCTATTAGTTGTTACTCTATGGTCTGGATCTTTAAAATTTATCATACCCATCATTATTGAACATAACATAGTTTTAACTAAAATGTCATTCTCAAGCAGAATTTTTTTTTACATTTTAACTTTTATTTAGACTAAATATCTGGACAATATGATAATTGATAAAAACACCAATTTTTACCATCAATAATTATTTTATTGATTTTACCTATAGTAGGTTACCTACAGTGTTGTAAAAAATACTTTTAAAAAGTATTTGAGTAATTACTCAAATACTTATAAAATAAAGTATTTAAAATACCACCCAAATACTATCTATTGTAAAGTATTTGAGTATTACTCAAATACTTTTTAGAAGTATTTGAAATAATTTTCAAATACAAAACAAAAAATACGTACGTATACGACATACCTTACCTACCTAATGTTCGTATTATATTTCGCTATGATAATATACTATATTGGTAGGTAGTAGGTACCGAAACGTACCGTTCCGATCGTCGTCGAGTGTCGACGATAAACAGACGGTTTCTCAGAGTAACTAATATTAATTAGCTATTAATAGACGAAAACTAAAACCAATATAGAATTGTTCATAAATGATAAATATATATTATAATATTATTAAGACATTATTATTATTTGACAATGAATAAAAAGTTGAAGGAATAAAAAAAGTATTCAATAAAATAGTATTCAATAGTAAAAAAATGTATTTAAAATACCGTTCAAATACTTCAAAAATAAAAGTATTTGAAAAAGTATTCAATACGGAAAAAAGTATTTGAATACTTTTACTCAAATACTTTTACTCAAATACTTTACAACACTGGTTACCTATTATAGGTACCTATCAATAACACTGAAGTTTGTTAATGTAATAACCAGTTCGGTAATTATTAATAACGTATGTAATGTTAACAAACGATTGATGGGTGACCCGTAAAAACCTGGAATGTTAAAATCTGGACTTTAAAATCTGGACCGTAGAAATCTGGACTGTAAAAATCTGGACAGTAGAAATCTGGAAATTAAAAATTTGAAATCCCTAAAAATCTGGACCGGACAAAACTGGACCGTAAAAATCTGGACCGGACAAAACTGGACCGTAAAAATATGGACAGTAGAAATCTGGACTGTAAAAATCTGGACAGTAGAAATCTGGAATTTTAAAATTTGAATTCCTTAGAAAACTGGACCGGACAAAACTGGACCGTAAAAATCTGGACAGCATAACTATATTTTTTAAGGGGCACGCATAGGCAGTAAAACGCAGTTTTAACAAAAATTACACCGACCAAATATAGTTTTAAAATGTATAATTCTTTAGATCTTGCACTATGATCATGTTACAAGGGCCAAAAAATTAATATACCTACATTTTTCACAGTTTGAATGTAGGTATAGTTAACCTTATTTTATTTTCAAAGCTAAATATAAATAAGCTAAATACCTACCAAATTTAGTGCTATAAGGTACCTACTCTGTAACATGATAAACTAACTAGTTATTAATCATGCACTGTATATTCTATGCCAATTATGGTCTGGTCAAATTATATTTGTATCTAATAAAATTTCTTGATTCATACCATTTACGTTTAGCAGCTAGTACCTCTAAAACATTAACTAAATAATTTATGTATAAACACATTTTAGATTCTGAGCGGAGCGATGAATGTATTGGTTTTACAATGATGTATGTTTTTATATTTTTATATTTTTTTTTTTTTTTTTGTGTCTGTCATCACGTTTTAGGACAGTAAAAGTGCTTGGATTTTCTTCATCAGTAGCTTTTTTGATAGGAAAGTGAATCTAGTTGGTACTTTGGGGGGTCAAAAGTATAAATTTCCCAGTAGTTTTCACAAGCGCCGGGAAAAACAACATAAAAATTAAGGAAAAACGGGAATTTTTACGCAAAATTGGTTTTCCAAAAAATCGATTTTGGTTATTGGTGTAACTCTAAAACAAATGAACGTATATACATGAAATTTTCACTGGTTGTTTATATTTGCATTTTCTATACACGATAACATTTTCAAAATATTTTGATTTATTTTGAACTGTTTAGGGACATTTTCATTTTCCATCTTTTTTTAGTTTTTTTTCTAAAAATATCAATAAAATTTGATGTTGGTTGCGAAAGCTTAAAAATTTAATACAAGGCTCCTACTATATTGTTTCAAAGGTAGATGAAAAATATTAAAAATCCTTAGTCACAATTTTTTTTTATAAGCATTTAAAGTTCAAAAATTGACAAAATATGGAAAAATCACGAAAATTAGCAAATTATTTTGAGTTAAGAATTCGTAAAAATTTTTCTTTTTAAATCTAAGATTTGAAAATGAAACACAAGATTCCTTATAAGATTATCTACCTTTATCAATAAAAAAATCTCTACCGGACAGTCAAATTAAATTTTTATGAGAGTTTGAAATTCAAATTTTTACATCATTGGATATTCACTCGATTACTCTTGTAGCGATTTCTTTATTTTGTTGCAATTCAAAAACGAACAACTGTAGATACATGAAAATTTCACTGAATGTTTAAATTAGCATTTTCTATACACCATGCAATTTTGAAAATATTTTGACTCTTTTTGAGCTGTTTATGGACATTTACAGATTTCAATTTTTTTTAGTTTTTTTTTCTATAAATATCAATAAAGTTTTATCTGTTGGGCCAAAAAGTGTAAAAATTTAATACAAGGCTCCTGATATATTGTTACAATATCAGTTGAAAAATATTAAAAATACATAGGCACGATTTTTTTTTATAAGCATTTAAAGTTGGAATTTTGACAAAATTTATCAAAATCTCGAAAATTATCAATCGTTGGAATTAAAAAATTATAAAATGTTCAGTTTTTATAACTAAGAGTTGAAATTTTAAAACAAAGATTCTCTTAAATAATTCATACTGTAACCAAAAAATCTAAAAAATATATAAACACACTTATTTTTACAGACATTTTAATTTCAAATTTAAACAAAATTTCATATTTAAATCAAGAATTACGATTTTAGTTATTTTGTTGTGATTGAATAATATTATTCGTGGGGACTTGAAACTTCTAAAGTGTACTATTATATATCTATGATAGTATCACGGTTTTTGTTGATGTATAACGCGTTATAAGTATCTAATGGATATTGTGATATGATTAATTTGGAATTTATTATAGGTACCTATTATAGGTCAATTTTTTGTTTAATACCATAGATATGACGTATATAATATGTCTTATACATAGACTGACATACCATCACCGCTCAGAATCGTTTTTCTTATACAATGATATTATATCATTGAATTCAAATTTAATACCATCCATTATACAGTGACCCACTTGTAACCTACTGTACAGCAGAGCGACACCCACTTGCCCACCTTTTTAATATTCCAAGTACATTTTAGATTCTGAGTGGAACGATGAATATATTGATTTTACAATGATGTGTGTTTTTTTTTATGTGGCTGTCATCACGGTTTGGGGAAGTAAAACTACTTCGATTTTCTTCAACAGTATCTTGTTCGATGGGAAAGTGAATCTAGTTGATGCGTTCGGGAGGTCAAATTTTAAAATTCCCAATAGTTTTTACAAGCGCCGGGAAAACAACATAAAAATTATAGAAAAACGGGAATTTTTACGCAAAATTGGTTTTCCAAAAAATCGATTTTGGTTTATGGTTTAACTTTAAAAAAAAATGAATGTATATATATGAAATTTTCACTAGTTGTTTATATTTGAATTTTCTATACACGATAAAATTTTCAAAATATTATGATTTGTTTTGAACTGTTTAGGAACATATTAATTTTCCATTTTTTTTTTTCTATAATTATCTATACAGTTTTATCTATTGGGCCAAAAAGTGTAAACATTTAATACAAGACCCCCTGATATATTTTTACAATATTAGTTAAAAAATATTAAAAATACAGGCACAATATTTTTTTTATAAACATTTAAAGATCGAATTTAGACAAAATTTATCAAATTTAAAATTGCATAATTATTTTGTAGTTAAAAATTTATAAAATGTTCAACTTTTATATCTAACGATTGAAAATTAAAAACAAGATTTCAAGTAGTTAATTCTGTTACCAAAAAAACTAAAAAATACATAAGCACAGTTTATTTGAATAGTCATTTTAAATTCAAATTTAAACGAAATTACATATTAAAAACCTAAAATAACTATTTTAGTATTTTTGTTGTGATTGTACAATATTATTCGTGGGTACTTGAAACTTTCTAAAGTATATCGCATCATATATCCATGATAGTATCTCGGTTTATTGTTGATGTATATCGAGTTATAAGTACCTAATGGATATTGTGATATGATTAATTTGGAATTTATTATAGGTCAATTTTTTTTTAATACCATAGATAAGTATATAATATGTCTTATACCTAGACTGACATACCGTCTCCGTTCAGAATCGTTTTTCTTATACAATGATATTATATCATTGAATTCAAATTTAATACCATCCATTATACAGTGACCCCCTTGTAACCTATTGTACAGCAGAGCACCTTTTTTAAATGCGTATACATTTTAATGTGACATATTTAAATAACAATTAATTAAAAATACCTATAAAGAATAAATATTGTAAGTAAGTTTTAAATTTAATTTAAAAATTAGTTATAGTCTCATGTCTTATATAGTTGTATTGAATGTTGGTAGCAAACGTGATATAAATAAGGTAAATCGGTTGCGGAGAGAGTGACTTTGTACCTAATACATAATACATAATACATAGGTATAATTACTCATAAGTGAGGCAGTCGGTAGACCCACAGTACTAAAATCGTTAGTACGCCAATGATAAAGTATTTTATTTTACAAAATATAAGTTTTACTAGTGGGGCACATAAAATTGCTTACATAAGGGCTGCATAGTTGCCGATCCGTGTGCTAATTCATAATAAACCATCTATTCAGAGTATTTACATTAAAAATATATTTGAATGCTTTAGATTTAAAAAGCAAACGTCTAATATGAGTAAACGAAAGTAAACAAAAGTAAGTAATAGATATGTTCATAGGTACATGAAGGATTATTAATAAAGGCTATAAATATTAACTACTTTATATTTAATATTAACTAGTGTTTTTCGACTTTAAATCTAAGTAGGATCTGATAAGCAAAAGTGTAGTACCTAGCCCTAAAACGGCTAAAACCACTAAACGCGATTTAAGATGATATCAATATTAATAAATCGTAATATCTAGATATTACAAATATAGATTATATTAAATGACGGTTCTTAAGTCTTAACATAGTTTACTGCTATCGCGTGCAAAGCGTTAACTAATTAATTATGCGATACATGACCCTCGACTAAGGTCCTCTGGTAGGTATTGCGATTTTTTTTTACTTGACTACTATTTGAAATATACCTAATATTATGAAACTGCAGTGGCACCCGGCCCATATACAAGGTGTAGACACCGCTACACCTTTAAAGATTTTGTAGGGGGTGTCCATACCTGATTAAATTATTATAAGTACCTACTTCATATTAAGTGAATAGTATCAATTTAGTAATTTAATAACTTTTGGTGGGTGGGTAAAACCATGTCTTGGTACACCTGGGAAATATGTCTTGCCGCCGCCACTGTGTAATTGGTTATTTCTTGGTAATACACCTACATAGCAAAAGGTGGGCAAGCGAGTAATAATCAATGATACCTAATGGCTAATAATGCAGGCTAAATCATTGCATACGAAGAGCGATTTGTATAGATGACTTTAAGGTCTTCAAGACTCAGCCGTGCGGCCGTGCATAGACACAACTTATATGATTGGGGTTGCACAAAAAGTGAAGAGCTCACAGTCCCATGGCGGGTTATTTAGTATAAACCCCCTACACCGTTTCTTGACTAAAAGAAAAAGTATTTATGTTCACCGTCCGTATAAACGCGTGATAAAACAATAATAATAATTAGTGTTGGCGAACAATATCGAATATTCGATAGCATGGTTAATTTTTAATGTTTTCGGTATCGATGTGGAATTACATTTTATCGACATAATTATACAATATATTAAACCGACCGACCGGACTCGACCATAGACATATATATATATATATATATAAATATGTCTATGATGGACTCGACGCCCTCGTTATCACTATCAGTTTTAATAATAGAACATATTTATAAAGATGCAGTGGAAAAAACCCAACTGCGGTCTGTGGAGAGATATTCTGAGTAATGGCTATCGTGTTTATTTTACAACGATCCCCGTCCATTGGCATAATATATCGAGTATCGACTATCGACCATTACCGCTTCTTCGTTGTTACCGAGCTGTGCTTATTCTACAACAATTTGTTTACTGTGTCTTGACTTTTACCATCATGGAGTATGAAAATTATTTTTATGTTAAAAATGGTTCAAAAAGAAACAACATAATGTAAGTTTAAAGTATTTTGTTAAGATACACCTATCTACCTATAAACACCATAGAGTTTCATCAATGCACAGTTTGTTATTTCTTATGTTTTTTTATTTACTTTAACAGTTATTACAAATGCAAAGAAGCAGCAACGTACATGTGTCGTGGTTCCATGAAAATCACAGCTGACAATAATGTACATTTGGTAAGAAACCACAATCATGCACCTGATCCAAGTATTAAAGCCATGAATAATTTCAAGAAAAGTTTGAAACAACGCAGTATTAATGAAGTAACTTCATTGAACGCCATTTATGAGGATGAAGCCAGGCGGTAAGATCAATTTATATTTTTTGCTTCAGAGGATGTCAGCACATTTCTCTCTCTGGCACACGCGCAACATAGCAAAACGCATTTACGCAGAATAATTTTTTTGATGTTTTACAAAAATTATAGAGAATAATATTTTTGAGGGTATGACATATCGATTAGTCTAAATATTGTCTCAAAACAATTTATACATTTTTATATTTATTTTGAAAAGCAAATACTTTGGCAAACAATAGGTAATAAAATAGAAATCAGATATTATGTTAAACCCTCAAAAATGTTATCCTCTATAATTTTTGTAATATATGATTTTACTCATAAGTTATAAAACATGATTCTGAATAGATGCGTTTTGCTATGTTAGCCAGAGAGAGAAAACAAATAGTGCTCCGACATCCTATTAACCTTATCGTTGCAAAGCACTTTTAAACTATTGTACACTGTCAGGCTGGACTAAAGTTCTAAAGTTGAAAAAATATTCGGGGGGTGGGGGTGACTGATGTCTCCATATAGGTAGATTTGAGTGTTCCATATTATATAATTTTATGTATAATGTCTAATGCATAAAGGTACCTAATTTATTTTGTAAATTAGTAATGTATAAACAGTTATTCAGTTACATACTTATCTCATGTTTAACTCTGAATACCATATGTTCAAATTTGTAATTTATTTTATATAATATGTAAATCACAAATAATTCTACGTTTTTAAGGATAAAAAATGATTTATACAAATTTAATATTTTGAAAGAGTATATTTTTTCTCATAATATTTAGTTGTAGTGGTTATATTTAAAAAAATCTAAAAATATCACCATGACAAAAAATATTTATTTCATAAAAATGTAGTGTTTTTAGTGCTTTTATTGAACAAGAAAACTATTTTAATTCTACGCATGGTGGGGTGAACACGTTTACAGTGGCGCCCAACCCTATTTCTAAGTGTAGCGGTCGCTACACCTTGAAAATATGGGGTGGATGGATATAATAACAAAAAATAATAAACTTGAAATATGTTCATAATTTATCACATATTTTACTGGTTGATACCTTAATATTTACTAATATTATCAATACAAATATGATAAAATATATTAAATAATATAATTTTGAGTTTTAAGGGGGTAGGTGGGTGGGTAAAATGTTTTCTTGCTACACCTGAAAAATATATCTTGGGCGCCACTGCACGTTTAAAATATCACACATTCCCACTTTACCACTTAGAAACCCAGAATCTGCTACCAAATATACATGGAAATCAGCTGAAAGTTATATGAGGTGGAGTAGGAGACGTTCGTTGCCAACTGTGCCGGGAACATTAAGAGAGCTAGCTGATCAATTTCAATATGGGCTTCTTGAAAGATACCAAAGTTGTGGTGAAGTTATATATAAAGGTATTTATTGTGATTTTAATGTAAATTGTTAAACATAGACAGTTTATCTATACTTTGGGCAGCAAGAGATATTGTAAATACTACGCAATCAACTGTTGATTTCATTCAAATAATATTTTGTTCTCTAGGTTGTGTAGAAGATACATCTGGGAATAATTCAATAGTTTTTGCTTCTAAAAGTTTAATACTGAAGGCTCTAGAAATGGAAGTAACGGAAATGCATGTTGATGCTACATTTCGGGTCATTCCGTCAACTCCTAAGTCTTACCAATTACTCATAATGCATGTGATGGTAAATAACCATGTAAGTTATAATAATAATTCTAAATATGCAAAATTATAATATTAAATTAACCAAAATCATAAATTATATTATCAAAACATTTAATAATATTATAAATCAACTAATTAGAGAACAAACATTATTTTTGCTCCAAGCCATTCAAATAAGATTTTAATAATGGTGTTATAATATTGTTAAATTCTATAAGACTAGTTATCAATATTATAATTTATTAATTTTTATATTTTAGAGTATTCCTATAGTATATGCCTTAATGGAACGCAAGACTTCCCAGGCTTATGATACAGTACTAAACTTTATAAAAGTAAATTTACTGCCTGAGTTTAGGCCTACGATTATATTAACCGACTTTGAAACCGCATTAAGAGAAATGTTGATTAGGCATTTCCCATCAGCTACAGCCCATGGATGCTGGTTTCATAGTAACCAAGTATGTACTAATACTCATGATATTTATACTCTTACTCTGATACTATGTAAGTTAATAACTTAAAATTTAAATTTTAGGCTGTGTGGCGAAAAATGCGTAAATTAGGATATTTAAATTTAGTAAACACCAATGGTTATGCATCAAAAGTTTTGAAAATGATTATGGTTCTTCCACTTTTGCCTGCTAGGAAAATTGAAGAAGGCTTTGTTGAAGTAAAACGTTATGCAGCGAGAAATAGCATAAACGTGCGACGTCTCTTCAACTATTATGAAAGGTATATTTACAATAAGTTTTAATTATATTATATATAACAATATATTGTAGAACTAATAAAATTAATTTTGGAGCAGATATTGGATACAAAATGTTGGAGTTGACTTACTTTCTGTGCACAAAAAAAAATTTAGAACTAACAACAATATCGAAAGCTTTCACAGCAAACTAAGACAAATTTTTCAAGTTTCCCATCCTAATATTTGGTCATTTATCGGTAAAGTAAACCACAATAAATAATTAGTAGGTATTAATTATTAATCAGTATTTTTAAAAATTGTTTTTATAGCTAATTTATGCAAAATAAATGACAATTATTTGATCAAGCTTGAACAAATAGGCAACGGATTGGTAATATCACGTTGCTCTCGATCTAAATATTTAGCTAATGACAAAAAGATAAAATCAGCAAGTCGCCAACTGCGTCAAGGTTCAATAAATATCCTGACATTTCTGTTGCGCTGTTCTTATACTGTTGAAACATACGAAGAACGGATGCGTTTGTTGACATTAAATGAGTTGGTTGAGAATGAAGGCGGTGAAGACCCACCTCATGAAGAACAACCCAACATAATAGGTAATAGTAAATTCAAAATTAATTCAACCCTAGAATGATCATGTAATTAAGAGAATGCTATACCCGCATGTGTTGTCTCCGTCTTACAAATGTAAAACATACCAAAAACTGTTTAGCGCGGGAAAAAACCGAGTAGGCTACAGTTATAACTACATATATGATGTTGATAACTTAAAAAAATATGCAAAAATGCCCTAAGAACCCGAGAAAATAAATTTAGAAAACTACCTAAAAATCGAGCTAAAAATCTACTTAAATATGTGAAAAAATGTCATTTAAAAATAATAATAATACTCGATAAATGTTAAGCTCGTTAAGCGTGTATGATCGAGGTATGTGTGTGAAAGCATAACCCTTGTTTTATAAATGGATAACAGGCAAACGGTAATTAATCTTAATAATACACCACAAATTTATAAAATTATTATAAATTTTATCACAAAAAAAAACCCCATTAATAATAAAATTAATTTTTTGAATTTACAAAACTTCTTTAAAATCTAAAATTTGAGAAAAATGCCCCCACATTGCACAATCACTCATGCACAACATGACGCATAGTATGACATTTATTTTTTAATACTGAAAATAACAAATTTAAAATATAAAAATAGCAAATTTGTTAGTTTGGTTTTTAAAAAACTTAATTTGAAAAACATTTATCTAAGACGAGTGGCTTACAAAATCTGATTTTACTTTGTCTACCAATCAATAAACTAATTTCATATATTATACTATAATGTTTCAGATGAAATAATAGTTGAAGAGAATAATGATGATGAAGAAAATGATGATGAAATGCAAAATTATGATGAAGTGCAAAATGATAATGAAATGCAAAATGATGATGAAGTGCAAAATGATAATGAACAAAATGATGAAATGCAAAATGATAATGAACAAAATTATGATGAAGTGCATAATATTGTAGAAATTCCTATTGAAAGAGGTAAAATAAAATGATCTAAATAAGTAATAATACCGTGAGATTAATATAGTAGTAATAAATTAATATATTATTAACAATAATTACTATAGATGTGATGCTTAAACTATTAACTTTTTAGAGTACCTAAATGTTATTGAAATCAATATTTTCAATAAATTAATGTATGTTTTTAACTTAGATGTAATAGAGGAAAATGAAGATAATGTAGATGTAATTAATGTAGACAATGGAAACCTTGAGCCAGAAAATGTTAACGACTGTAAGCTACCTGAAAAAATTATTTCCTGTATTTTTGATACTTGTACCTTATATAGTATTTATACTCTATACTAGGGGATGAAAGGGATTTTTGGATTCCGGAAGATTTTGAGTTGGTAAGATGGCAGGAGAATTATGGCAATGAAGAAAACCTTGATGATATTCCTTATGTCCAAGTCAATCATAATCTGCAAGTAAATCTACAAGATGAAGAAACAATTTGTGTTGTCTGCAGAGATGGTACTAGAACACATGCACCTGTACCATGTGGTCATAAAGTGCTATGTGAATATTGTGCAAACCAGCTAGTTAATGATCGTTGTCCCATTTGTAATGGACAATGCAATAGTATCATTCGCATTTGGCAATAGTTATTTTTTGTTTTACTTAATAATTACTAAACAAGCATTGTCTGTTACCCTGGTTATTAACTATATTATAATTTTTTATTAATTACCTATATAGTATTTATTTATTGCTCTTGAGACTATTAGTTAAAAACAAATATGTTTAGCAAAACAAATTTAAATAATATTATTAATTATTATGTACAGTGGATTCCGCTTAATGTGGGCACGTTGGGACCAACCCTGTTTGCCTACATTAAAAGCTTGTCCTTAGCCAAGTTAACTATAAAGACATATTTCTACTATATAATATTAATATACTTATATTGACGTAGTAGTAGTAGTGCAGTAAAACCTCCTTATAACGGAAAATTCAAAATAACAATAGTCCTAAATAATCTATATCTCGTATATTTTAGTCTCCTAAAAAGGAAACTCCTTTACAATGGAAATATCAGTTGGTACCGAGCGATTCCGTTATAAGGAGGTTTTACTGTATGTTGTATTACTCTATATGCAAATTTTAAGCCTAATGGTTGATGGGTAAAAATTAAGAAAAATTAACGCATCGGGGGAAGACGTTGGGGTCCTTCTTTTATCATCCAAATCAATGATGACCGGTGATAAGAACTGCCTGGTATACGCTTGAGAAGACGGGTGTCTTCTACGTATGTAAAAGAAGAAGAGGGTACACAATTGTAAGGATTAATTTTTTTCACCGAGTGAGCGTGTCGTACCCCTGGGCCCTGGTCCATGAAGCCAGCAGCAGTAAGTCTTCCCACTGCGACACGGGGGGCCTTGCCCATTGTAATAAATTATTTTTGACCTATTTAACCAATAATCATAGCCAGTGGTGAGTGATAAGCACTTGTCCGAAAAATGATAAGGACCGATAGGAGTGGTTGTACAGTGGTTACCCTGTGACCAACTTGAGGTCGGCTGTCTTATTTGTCGGCTAAAATACGGTTTTGCTAATATACTTGTCCAATCAATTATTTTTCGGCTGGAATACGGATCGGCATTTAAATACAAATACAAGTATTTTTTTTAAAATTGTATCTATATTACAGCAGTTTTCAAATTGTACCCACGACTATATGAAAAACTATAAAACTATTTACAGACTATTTTGTCTGTGCTGTACATACATGTGTATATATTTTTCTTCGGTAATTAATATTATAGGTAGGTATACCTAAAAGGCTATTATACACATGTCGTAAATACAGTCTGTTTGGATACACGCATACAAATTATATTACTATTTAATAAACAATATATAGTTAGGTATATAAATAAACTGTTAATTTAACCCTCCACTCATTCTTTTTGTAACACTGAGTTATTATTATTCTTTATTCAGCCAAATCAAATTACAGTTACTTAGTTATTAGTTACAATACCAACTGAGCTTGTATCTACTTCGTTTTTTAAGTCGTTAAAAATAGTTTTCCCCATATAAACAGGGTAGTTTCTAGAACTTGTTAGCAGTGTATATTGTGGTTTAATGTATTTTCCAGTTCTTCTATCTATTTTTTCTATAGCATTAAGTGTGTGGTTTTGTATGTATTTTATTAACATTTGTCCAACATATAATTTATAAACAGAAGCTTAATAAGTAAGTCGAGTAGTGTAACCATGGGTACCACATACATACAAATTACACCAAGTATTTAAATACATAATATTCTGAATATATTTGAAAAGTAAGACTGTATAAAAATAATATGAGGTGATATTTATTGACTTCATATTAGAACAATGATGCTATAATTGTTGATGAACGGTTCCCCCCTCGTGATCATCAAGCCATCAAGATACCTGTATACCTAACTAACTGTTTATGCTACTTGCCACTTATTATATTCTTGGAAAATTATAAGGTATTAAGGTCAAAGTATACCTAAGTATAAGTATTAAGTAGTTAGGCCTATATATGGTTCTGGTCGGATTGTAAAAAAGGCCAAATTTAATATAAACAAAAACATTTTGTGTTCAAAATTTTGACGTTGAAGATATTGACACAATTTTATTTTCAAGATTTTATCGTTCAATAAATTGACGTTTAAGATTTTGACGTTTAACCATTTGAAATTCAACCGTTTGAAGGGCGTCCTTTGAATAGTGTAAAAGAAATGCAGTTTACCACGTCAATTAATAAATTAGAAAAAAATTATTGGAACATATTTATTTTTCCAAGTTGAGTAGGTACGATGGACGATAGTGTAATGACTAATGAGTATTTGTTCAATGCTTACATTGATGAAAAAAAATAATAAACAAATTCACTTTAATCACAGAAACACATAAAATATAATATGAATATACAGTGTTTGAATACTTGTATTTAAATATTTTTTTGGTATTTAAAATGTTTTTTATTTTTATTTCAACATGATCATTGTACAAGATCTAAAGATCTATAAAATGTAAAACTATATTTGTTTAGAACTATAATGTTAAATTATTTAAACTATTTTTTACAGAAACTCAATTAGTTATCTTAATCCACTAACCCACCAACTTTTTAATCTTACATTATAATTTTTACTTTGGTAATATTTTTATTTTGTTGAACAAGATTTGTTACTGTATATTATTATTTAAATAGTATCATAATATTAATTAATATTTGAACTACACATTTATCTTTCCATTTTAAGAATTATTATAAAGGTTTACGAATGTATCCCACATTGTGGGACCTACAAAATGGTATTAGAATAATATGTATGGCCTATGAATGCCCCTTAAAATATATAGTTATGCTGTCCAGATTTTTACGGTCCAGTTTTGTCCGGTCCAGATTTCTACGGAATACAAATTTTAAAATTCCAGATTTCTACTGTCCAGATTTTTACAGTCTAGATTTCTACTGTCCAGATTTTTACGGTCCAGTTTTGTCCGGTCCAGATTTTTAGGGATTTCAAATTTTTAATTTCCAGATTTCTACTGTCCAGATTTTTACAGTCCAGATTTCTACGGTCCAGATTTTAAAGTCCAGATTTTAACATTCCAGGTTTTTACGCGCTCCCGATTGATCCTCCTCATTTACTTAAAGCAACTAGAAATAACTTTTTCGACTATAAATTTGAATGTAATAATAAAATTGCTGAAAAAGTTCATTTAGAAAAGTTCTATTCAGCAGAAAAGACCCGAAATATTCGTTTAGCACCTAAATTTACTGACATTCATCTTAATCCAAATTCATTTCAGAAAATGAAAGTTAAATTTGCTTCCCAAGTATTTAGCAAAACTGTAGCTGCTGGAATGGAAACTTGTATGTTGACTTATCAGCTGAAGCTATTCACACAATTGATTTTATTAATTCCATGGATAATCTTTTTGATATATTCAATTCTCGATCAAATTCAACTGAAATAAATATTGAAGAAGAACCATCCAATTCCAAATGTTTTTGTCTACCTTTTACTGGTGCTGATTTTCAAGTAAAATTCCTAAAATCAATGTTTGAATATTTTAAGTGTTTAACTGTTAAACGTTATAACACAGTTAAAAATGAATGGGTAATTATTAATAAAAGTTTTAACATAAAATTCATTAATGGATGGTTAGTATCAATAGCAGGTTTATTAAGACTTTTTCAAAATTTACAAAAAGAACATCCTAGAGATTTAGTGCTATATACTAATAGAACGAATCAAGATTGTCTTGAAAACTTCGAGCTACAGTTATGTTAATTATTTATGTGATTGGTGAATAATACCAAGACTCACGTGAATTCTGATTATTGTATCCAACAACTGGTGGCTTGAACTGAATCAGGACAATACGGGTTCAATGAACTGTAATACCAGGCGGTGAATGGAACTCGTCCTAGGTACACGGGTCTGTTCTATATGGATAGTCCGACTGTGGCGCATTCCGCTGACAGTGGCAGAGGATGGCGCGCAGTTTTCGGCGTCGATCGGTCGCAGCGGCGCACACGTGACGGCGGCGGCAACAACGCGAAGTCCGGGCGGCGATGGTACGAAGTGCGGGCGGCGAGGACTAGGGTAGTGATTCCCGAGAGATGTGGTACCTAGCTTGTCAATACGATATACGTATTACTAGATACCACAAATCTATTACTACTACGGTCACGAGCCACTCCTATTATTTAAGTGTGTGCAGCTTGTCAATACGATATACGTATTACTACACACATTGAATAAGAGGAGGGTAAAACGAACGGAACGACGGTTTTTTAAATTAATACTTGCACAAGAAGAAGAGTTAACGTTTCGGTGTAACGGTTAATAGGTATAAGTTAATACTTGATACGAGATTCGAGATCCGAGGTGATTATAACGGTGCCCACGGCCTGTATATCTGTATGTCTTGATATTGATAAGAGAGGCAGCATGGCGTTTCCGTGTACGGTGTTAAACTTGCATTTGGATAGTTTATATTATCGCTGGTACATGGGCGGCTGCAAACTTTAACAAGTTCAGCCCTCGATACAGTAATAGTTGAAGTCGGTGAAGAGATTTGATGTTGGATTTCTTTATTATCTTCGTTTTTGTTTCGATGTCGGAGAGTGCGGGCTCGGGCGCGCACTCTATGTAAAATGTTGTTAGTGATCAAATCGGCAATAAATTACGACTAAAATCAATGTGACACTCACGATGGATATAATCGGTGACATTTAGGAGCTTTAACTACTTATTATGAAGTTAGCGTGAGCTTCATGAATGTGATAGAGTGATTTTGAACTATACTCCGCGCCACGAGAGAATGCATACGGCGGCCGACCAAAATGTCACTCGTGGTGGCATACCTACTCACGTCGTAAAACCCCCGTAAAACCCTCGACCACCCTCCATACCTATGGAGTACGCCGTAACGGCCTACGGATAAGAAGACAGAACAATACGGGTACTACGATATGGTTTATTAGGCTGATTTGCGATTATGTGAAATCGTGGGTAAAACTAATTTTGATCAGCTGTCAGGAGCGCACCCAGAATTTTTGCTTGGGGGGGGGCTTAATAATTTTTCTTTTTCCCTTACACACAAGTAAACAATTAAAACTAATTTTTAAATAACCAATTTTGTAAAAAATCGAACAGACTGAATTATCTAAACGAGATTTTCATGCCACAGACAGTCGAAAGTCATAATTATCATTGTTATCGTAGTTAACAATCAAAGTCGACCGTACGTAATCGTTATTGTATCTATAAATCTAAAAATAATTTTCAACGAAATAAAAATCGACGATAGCCACCGTAGAGTATATTGATTGTCACAAACCTTATCGCGTAGTATTGAACTATTATGTATATATTATATGTGTATCTAACATAATAACAAAATTTTAAAATAAAACATTATCATTTATCATTGTTATACTATATTTTCTATAATAATGTGTAATTTAATGAAAAAATATTTTTTGGGGGGGTCTTAAGCCCCAAAGCCCCCCCCCCTTGGGTGCGCCACTGTCAGCTGTTATTTGTTTCGTTCGCTGTGGACGATTAAAGTCTGGTTCCATGGTTACATGATATGGAAGTAAACCTTATACCTGGTTAACGTTAATCACATACCAACAATACGTTGAGTGAATAAACGGTTATAATTTAGGTTATAATTTTATAAGATAATTGATAAGTCATAACAACAATATTTGAATCGTGAGTCGGTAATAAGTAGGTATTACCTAATATTTAATAAAGTTTTTTATTTGTTAATACTTAACAATTTTAAGTGTTTAAATTTTAATGGTGAATTTATAATATTAATTAGTTCTTGTATATATATACTTAAATTATAATATTTACCACTTTTTGTATTTTATTTAGTAATTTAATCAAACATTTAAGTACCTAAATTGGTTAATCGCACGTGAATTGGATAATTTGCAATTCAATTTATACAATGTACCTATTGGTAAGTTTTACTAGTTGGTAGTTTCAAAAATTAAAATTAATAAAATCAATATATCTCATTAACTTAAAACATTTTGATTTCCGTTCAATCATTTATACATATACAATTTTTGTTCAAATGTCTACCTAACCAATGAAACACTGGTACTTAGTAAATATAAAATGGAATATTACTATGGTAATTATAGTTACAACCATCTAAGATGTTTCTGAGAGTTTTTTTTGTATTTTACTTGCACATTTAAATGTGGCATATTGATAGTCTATTAAGACCGATGATTTGAAGCACAAACTGGGTCTTTAAAATGTTGTCTGATAGTAGATTTCACAATGAAATATGTAAATCAGGAAAATCAATATTATACATATTCAATATTAAATATTTTAAATATTTCAACAGACTATAAAATAAATTAAGTGAGTATTAATATCTTTAACTGTAATATTATTAAATTATTATATTGACATACAAATATTTTAAATAATCAGGATTATTGGGAAGAAGTAGAAAAAATCTAGTTGGACTATAACTACATATTACCAATGATATGTATTGAAAAGATGATGTTGTTGTAATTGCAGAAAGTGAAAAAGACATAACTAACATGTTCGAAGAAATGAACGACACGCTTAAAGAACACTTAAACTTCACATACCTATTCAATCACAAGCGATGAGAAAAGTCGTACATATACAGTATGTAGAATAGCGCATGCCAAACAGGCCTACTATAAAAAAATTAATCTTTTTACCTCAAATAGAATAAGTTGGGACAGCAGAAAATCACTTATAAAAGGCTTTGTGTGGAATGTAGATCTATATGGAGCAGAGATTGGGACACTACTGAAGACTGAGAAAGCCAAAATAAAAGCTTTTAAAGTATGATGTTGGAAAACGCTGAAAATTCAATAGACAGAAAAGATAAAAAAAAATTTCGAGGTATTCAGGAGAATCAAAAATCAATACAGAGTACGCTAAGATTGAGAAGAAAAGCATGGATCGGACACGTAATCAGGAGGAAACCTGGAAAAGGAAGGCCTAGAACTCCATTTCTGAAGCAAGTGATTGAAGATACCAGAATAGGAACATACTGGAAGTTGAAGAGGAATATAAGTGGAGAGGGACATCAGTAATCATTTAACCGATTTTCGGAATGAAAAAAAAAAAAAATAATGTATTGAAAACTAAAAATTGTGCTAATGTTAAAAGCTTTATAATTTGTATGCTAGTTTATAAATAATTTAAATTAGGTGACAACATCAATCATTACAACTTAAAAGATAATATACATAGATATAGATATTTATTTTGTGTTTAATATGTAGATTATGTTTTAAATCAAATTAAGAATTTTTAGCTGGCTATGTGATTAATAATAATTTTTTTTATTTTTTATTTTAACATTTTTTTTTTTCTACGGACAAGCCCTTTAACAAAAGAGATATAATAATCTAAACATCCAAAAACACTAGTCTACTGTGCTACATTGTATAATGTCATAATGATAAATACTAAATTATTTCTGTCAATGATTGGTGTTGTCACCAAATAATAATTAGTACTAAATTCAAGTTAGAATATTAATAACACCATTTTTAAATTTTGCTTTTTAAGTCTGGGGTGATTGAAAAGTTTGTTTTAATTTTTTGAATACACGTTTTATCTTTACTCATATTTTGCATATTAACTGCAAAACGAACATTTAGAATAAACTGTATCATCATTTTGAAATAGGTTTATCATAGTCCTAGGCTTATTAAGGTAAATTTGTTTAATGGTTCATAATAATATCAGTATAATATGTGAGGAATTTTGCCGTGAACAGGGTTCAGGGCTAAACAGAACCTAAAATCATCAAATCAAACGCTTAAAAAAACATTTAAATAATCAAAATTAAGCAATCTAAAAAATGGTTATTCTCTCCCTAGTTTTTGTTAGTGGTTATCACTTGCATCATATTAAAGTAGAAAATATACATTAAAAAATTTAAAACGTGGGGTGCTATAATATTTCATATTTTAAAAACATTAAATTGGGGGTATTTCACTATAATAATGATAGTTAAATCTAAAAAAACAAGAGGTGCTAAAGACCCGCTTGCACCCTCTAGTTGCGCCAATGGTCTCAAACCCTATTCACGACATTGAAAATATTTTTTTTTTTTACATAAAATATAATTATATAAGTTGATCAGTGCCCTATATGTATATTTGGATGTATGTCATTGTTATTTAAATACCTACATACCTATTGATTAAATTCATGTGATTGGTCAAAAAGACCAAGTCCTACAAAGTATATTACAACTATTGAAGCTATATGATGGTGAATTATTTATATTATACTAATATTTGATTTGAAATTGTAAATGTATTAAATTGAAATTGCAAAAATCAAAAAAAGAGTTGTTTATACTTAATATTAAATTAGTTCAGAGTATTGTATTTCCAGATTTGTAATAAACATGCTCAAATGATATTTTATATGAGAAGAGGATATTTGATTAGTTAAAAAAAAAAAAAAAAAAATTATCACTAAAAAACTTAAATCCTAATAGGCATTTACATGTTCAAAGTATCCAAAAGGTAAACAGCATAAAATAGATATATTAAATCTATAATAATAATTAACACATTATTTTGTATTAGTTAAATCTACCAAAGCTATACACAGTTATATGTATATTATATGTATAAAAAAAAAATTAAGTTACCTATTAAGTTAATTTATTAATATTATGCCATTATGGTCCATTATTAAATATGGTTATTATATCATATATTGTATATTTATGCAGTATGCACCATGCTATAAATTATAATAGTCAGTAACGAGTAACCGACAACTACAGACAATAAATTACTGTACAATACTACAGCAGCGATTTAAAACAGTTAACAGTTGTTGCAACTGTAGTACAGGCAGTCTACTAGAGTAACTAAAACGGGATTTTATTTGTGACATAAATAAACAGCAAGTTACTGTTACTATTTATTTTGTAAATACACATGTTGGTAACACTGTATTTTCTGTATGATAGACAGTTATAATGATAAACCATGGACAACATTAACTTTTATGGACTAAAATAATTCTGTATTTCCGTATGTTAGTCTATGGTGTGTCGTAGCATAGAATAGAGATTAAATTGTGATCGAAGCTACAAACAGAAGCAGACCAATAATAATATGATCGTTTGTTATTGTATGTAGGTATTATCGGCTGTCAGGTACAAAGATTATCACCGCTATATCTTGGGTCGAACGATATCGAATTTATTACTTGTAACTTCTGGTCTTTATAATTGATAATAATTATTACGACCACTGACCAGTGGCGCAATCACCTTCGTGGGGTGAACTTCATGACTCCCTGAAAGATGGGCATAATAAAATACATTTAGGGGCTCTAAGTACTTTATGAACTGATTTGAAAAGTGTGATATATTTTGCCCCGGGACATAAAAATCCTGATAGAATAGGTATCTACTGACGAGGTATAAAACATTTACACACTATAACTATCTCCAAAAACCACCTAACTTTGAGGAGCAATATCTCATCAACGGATTAACGAAAAATGAAAATTTGAACGTAATAATTAATGAAAAAAATAGTTTTATTCAATTATGAAATTTTTAGTATAGGTTACCATTTGAAAATCAAAAGTTGATAGTGGTTTACCTATTAAATATAAGGGTGAAAAATATAAAAAAATATACAATTCTAGAACAGCATAAATCTACAATTTTGAAAAAAAAAAATTTGAAAAAAGTCAATACTTTTTCAAATAATGAGTGTTGTTTGATAAAAGAATCATCCTGTATATTATATTATAAGCTATAATATAATTAATTTTAATTAGATACAAAAATCATTTTTAAACATTTTTAATTAAAATAAGTAATTAAAAATAGGTACAATATAAAACAAATTCACTTAATAAAATATGTTATTAAAATATTTAACACATTATATAATAGTATGTAATTTATATATATTTAATCTTATATATAAAAATGAATCGCAAAATGTGTTGGTAAGCGCATAACTCAACAACGCCTGGACCGATTTGGCTGAATTTTTTTTTAACTGTTCTGAATTGCCAGGAGAAGGTTTTTATGAACGAACATTTTTAAAAAGTCTACCGAATAAGTAGAAAAGTGCAAAAAATATTTATTGATGTCTGTGATTTGAACCCGATACCGTTAAAATATAAAAAATAAATTAATATTATAATATTTTTTTGTTGCCATGGAAATGTTATAGACAATATTTATTCAATTTAATTGTTTGAATAAAATATAAAAAAAAATTACTGGGAAGACCTTAAAAAAATTTGTATTAAAAAAACATAATAATTTCATTTTGATATGCCTCCTATACGACGAAGCAATTTAGGTAGAATAACCCGAAATGCTACCAACCAAGCTAATTACCGATCTAACCAAAGTCCACAAGAACGTGACGACAGAAATGAACATGAAAGAATTCGGATATCACAAACGCGTGAAGTGCGAACGCGAAATTCAACTAATAATCGCGCAAACTTGAATCGAGCTGCTTTTAGTTGACTACAGTAACTACCAGTGTGTTGTTATTGGTTCTATGAACTCAGTTCGCTCATATTGTAAGGCTTTGAAATACAAAAATGAGGCCAATGGTTTGTGTTGCGCAAATGGTAAAGTGAAATTGATACCATTGGATCCACCACCAGAGCCGTTGTACTCATTGGTTTCAGGAATAGGAACAGATTCTATACACTTTTTGACAAATATCCAACAATATAACAATTGCTTTCAAATGACTTCATTTGGGGGCTTGGGGCAACAAATGTAGTTCGTGAAAGTTTTATGCCAACTTTCAAGGTATGTATTATAGCAGTTAATCATAATTATTTGTTGATCATTTTTATATTATAGATTCAGTTTTAGTGACACCTTAATTATTTTGAAACACAATATAATTATTTGATGATATAAATATTCATCGGTTTTAAATTTTTTATTCGATTCGTCTCGAAATGTACATTAAATTGTATTTATTCAATTTTGTTACAACTAAATTTTACATATTGAGGTACATAATCATATTAAATATCATTTTGTCATTCAAATTAGGAGACAGATATAATTTTTAAGAACAAATATTATTTAACTTTGAACACTGACAATCCATAAATTTATATAACATAGTTGCTTATTTATTTTATTTTATTTTATAGTGTTTGGTACAAACATAATATTTTTTTAATTTACAGATGCAAGGACAAATATATCATAGATCAGGTTCACTATTACCAGTGTCAGATAGCAACTAAAAATTCTTACAAATTTATTTTATGGGCAATTCAACACAAGAAATTGATATGCGTTGTGCAAACAACAATTTAGTAAAGAGGTATATTGTAGAACAATTACAAACTTTATTTCATGAACACAATCAATTGATTATATTGTTTAAAACTGCACTGGATATGATGCCATCTGATAATTACAAAATTGTAATCAAAGCTGATAAAACACCTGCGGGTTGACACCATACAAGACGTTTTAATGCACCAACCATTGATGAAGTTGCTGTCGTTGTAGTTGGAGAAAACTTGGAATCCCGTGATATTGTTTTACATCGTCGGAATGATCGATTACAACGTATAAATGAAACACACCGCTCATATGATGCACTACAATATCCTATTATATTTTGGCAAGGTGAAGATGGCTATGATTTCTCAATAAAAATGATAAATCCAATTACAGGTAATTAAAATATTAATTTTATATTTAAATGTTACAAAAACAAAATATATTTACAGGTTCTGAAATAAACAAAAAAGTCAGTTCAATGAACTATTATTCATACCGCCTAATGATTCGGGAAAATGAAGAAAATCACATATTGAAATGTCGGCGATTATATCACAAATATGTTGTTGACATGTATGTTAAAATTGAAACGGAGAGATTAACATTCATCAGGTTGAATCAGACCAAACTCCGATCTGAAGAGTATATTCACCTTCGAGATGCGATTAATACCGATGGAAATGCACAGAATGTTGGTCGGATGATTATTCTTCCAGCAACATACATCGGAAGCCCTAGACATATGCACGAATATGCTCAAGATGCCATGTCGTATGTTCGTCATTATGGTACAGCAGATTTGTTCATCACATTTACATGCAATCCGCAATGGATAGAAATCAAGCAGGAGTTATTCCCTGGGCAATCACCCATTGATCGTCATGAGATTACAGCCAGAGTCTTTAGACAAAAGTTGAAATCTTTAATGGATTTCATCGTGAAACATTATGTGTTTGGTGAGACACGCTGCTGGATGTATTCTGTGGAGTGGCAGAAACGAGGGTTGCCACATGCACACATTTTGATTTGGTTGGTTGAAAAGATAAGGCCAAATGGAGTTGATGCAGTGATATCAGCTGAAATACCTAATGTACAATTAGATCCTGAATTGCATGAGGTTGTTATCAAAAACATGATACATGGTCCATGTGGTACTCTTAATCAAAATTCACCGTGTATGATGGATGGTAAATGTTCAAAACGATATCCAAGGACGTTAATATCAGAAACAATTACTGGTAATGATGGTTATCCACTGTATCGTCGCCGATCAAGAGTAGACAATGGAAGAACAACTATTGTCAAATTAAATCAACAAGATATTGAAATAGATAATCGTTGGATTGTTCCATATTCACCAATTTTATCAAAGACGTTCAAAGCACATATAAACAACTTACTCTGTAAACAATACCCCCTTAACAACTTGTAATAATTATATAAAAGATTTAGGATTCACTCTTACTCGGAACCTGTGCCCTAATATGCACATTCAGTTAATCTGTTGTAAGGCTCTTAAACTGCTAGGTTTCATAAACCGTATCTCCACAGACATAACTTGATCACACCACTAAAAACTCTTTTCTGTTCCTTAGTCCGTCCCATCCTTGAATATGGTACCATCCTCTGGGACCCATCCACCGCTTCTGCACGTAGCATGATAGAAAGGGTTCAAAGAAAATTCCTCCGTCATGCTACTTTAAAATTAAACATATTCTGCCCACCTCACGATTACACGCCAATCCAACTTTTTTTTTCCTTAGAAAGTCTCGCCGATCGTCGTCATTCAGCCAACTTAACATTTCTTTCTAATCTTCTTTCCTCTAAAATAGACAGTCCTGAATCACTATCCCGTGTCTCATTTAATGTTCCCTCCCGACGTACACGATCATCTGTTCCATTTAATATTCCTTTCTCTTCCTCAAACTACTATCTTGACTCACCGATCATCCGTCTTATGCGCATTGCCAACACTGACCCTTCATTCTCACTCTAAATTGAGCCTCGTTTCCATAATCAAACTATTATTTCTATTATTATTATACTACTATTTTCATGTATTATAGGGTTCATCCCGTATTGTAAAATAAAATAAAAATAAAATAAAATAAACGTTGAATCTTGCCATTCAGTGAAATCTATTAAATACATTTGCAAATATGTAACCAAAGGGAGTGATATGGCTGTGATTGGAATTGGTGCAGAGAATTGCAATGATGAAGTTACCCAATACCAAATGGGCCGCTATGTTAGTAGTAATGAAGCAGTTTGGCGAATATTTTCTTTTCCCATTCATGAGAGACACCCTTCAGTTGTTCATTTAGCTGTGCATTTAGAAACCGGACAAAGAGTGTATTTTACACCACAGAACACAGTACAAAGAGCAGCTCAGCCACCTTCTACTACATTAACCAGTTTCTTTGAGACAAGGCAAAACGATGATTTTGCAAAAACATTGTTATATTCTGAAATGCCAAAATATTATACTTGGAATAAATCCTCAAGGAAATGTATACGACGGAAACAAGGAAAACCAATTCAAGAATACCCAGATGTATATTCCACCGATGTGATTGGTCGAATTTATTCAGTACATCCCAGCAATGATGAATGTTTTTATTTACGACTGCTATTAGTCAATGTACGTGGCCCAACATCATTCCAACATTTACGAACTATTGATGGTGAATTGTGTGGATCCTACAGAGAAACCTGTCAACGTTTGCAATGATAATGACTAGAAAATGACGATCATTGGGATCAAACTCTAAATGATGCTGTAATATCATCAAGTGCTCAACAAATACGAACATTGTTTTCTATAATCATATGTACATGCTACCCATTAAAGCCAATCGATTTGTGGATCAAGTACAAGGATCATATGTGTGATGATATTTTGTATCAAATACAGAATAGAATGGGAAATCTAAATATACAAATCAATGAAGAAATTTTTAACGAAGCATTGATTTCAATTGAGGACATGTGCTTGATGATGTCAAACAAACTATTAATTCAATTAGGCCTGATCGCGCCCAATCGTCCAATGCATGATGTTTTTAACAAAGAGGTGCACCGAGAAAAAACGTATGATCTCAACACTTTGAAAGAATTAATTCAAAAAAATCTTCCACTGTTGAATGAACAACAGAAGTATGTATTTGATACTCTTATGAAAGTTACAAATGATGATACTGGAGGGATATATTTCTTGGATGCACCTAGTGGTACAGGAAAAACTTTTTTGATTTCATTAATATTAGCAACAATTCGTTCACAAAATAAAATTGCACTTGCACTCGCTTCCTCGGGAATCGCAGCAACTTTGCTTGAAGGTGGTCGAACAGCCCATTCAGCACTAAAATTGCCATTAAATATGCAAAGCAATGAATTTCAAAGCTGCAACATTTCGAAGAAATCTGCAATGGCAAAAGTTTTGCAGGAATGTCAATTGATTGTTTGGGATGAATGCACGATGAAACATAAAAAATAGTTGGAGGCTTTAGACAGAACCTTAAAAGATATACGGGGCAATCATAACCTATTTGGCGGTGCAATGATTTTATTAGCAGGAGATTTTCGGCAAACATTGCCAGTGATTCCACGATCAACGCCAGCTGATGAACTTAATGCATGCCTAAAATCATCCAATTTGTGGAAACATGTCAAAATACTTCATTTAAGCAAGAATATGCGTGTCGAGTTGCAAAACGATCAATCTGGAAACATATTATCTAAACAACTCATAGACATTGGTAATGGCAAATTGCATGTAAACATGTTGACCGGCTGCATTAACTTTCCTCGAAGTTTTTGTCAGTTAACTCGATCAAAAGATGAACTTATTCAAAAGGTGTATCCAGATATTGCTCGCAATTACAGAAACCATGATTGGTTGAGCGAACGAGCTATATTGGCTGCAAAAAACTTAGATGTAAATGAATTAAATTTAAAAATTCAAGAACAAATTTCAGGTGAATCGAAGATATATAAATCAGTTGATTCGGCAACTAACCAAGATGATGTAGTCAACTATCCACCGGAATTTTTAAACTCGCTGGATTTACCAGGATTGCCACCTCACCAATCTTAAAATAAAGGTTGGATCGGTTGTTATAATGTTGCGAAATATCAACCAACCGCGTCTGTGCAACGGCACACGGTTAGCGATAAAAAAAATTACTGAACAACGTGATAGAAGCAACTATACTGAAAGGAAAGTTTAAAGTAGAGGATGTTCTCATACCGTGCATCCCAATGATTCCGACTGATGTGCCATTTGAGTTTAAACGCCTACAGTTTCCAGTGCGGCTTGCTTTTGCTATGACCATAAACAAGTCCCAGGGGCAATCATTAAGTGTTTGTGGTATTAATTTGGAAAACCCATGTTTCTCACATGGTCAATTATATGTTGCCTGTTCCCGTGTTGGGAAACCATCAGATTTGTTTGTCTATGCGCCAGGTGATCAAACAAAAAACATCGTATACCACAAAGCACTACAATGAATATATAACTGATTTTTGTTAATAATTATAATTGAAATGATTAACAAAAAAGGAATTCCTTACTTATAAATGATTATATATGTTTTATTTAATTATTTTTTATTCACAACGCACTATCACCAGGGTGACGGTTCTGTTCAGGAGAATTTTTTGCGTCGAATATAACATGTGTAGGAACAAACAAATTGCAAAATTAAAAATCTACTGGACAGGACGAGTCAGGTGACGGGGAGGTTAGGTTATTTTTATTCATTGAAGAGGTACGATTTTTAACGAATAAATTTTGAACACCATACACCGAATATTAAATAACGAATTGAACAGAGTTTGAGTCATAAAGGGTTGGCATACATTTAACGGGAAACGTAGTGCACGGGATCAGCTAGTATTTAATAATTATGTATAAGCAAATGATTTGGCATGATAACCTAAATTCGTATAAGCCCTTATTTTTAAATTAAAAACAGAAAATAATCTATCAAAAATTACCCAAGTCCTTGTACGTGTATAAAAACAATAAAAATTAAAAACTATTTAAGTCTTTTTAGGTGTATTAAAAATAATATGTTTAAAAAATGACCTAAGTCTTTTAAGGTACCTATATTCATAATAGTAAATTTTAAAATAACCAAAATTTTAAACGGTTTTAAAATGTAATTAAATATTTTTTTCGATGAAACTTGCAAACCCCTTTTTATGTACCTATATTAAATACAAAACATATATAAACAATTACCTAAGGCCTTTTAGGTGCATTAAAAACAAAATAGTACATTTTTAAATAATAATAAAAAAAAAACGTTTCATAAATTATTTAAATTGGTTTTTTATGAGGTTTGCCACTTGAAACTTAATATTTTTCCATCCCCTATCAACTAATATTGGCTCATTTTCCATAGCTAATAAACAATCATGTTGTTGTGGTACTTTACCAAGAGAAATAAATTTTCCAAGACTTCTTTTTACCGCTTCAAGTTCTTTAGCTGTCCATACTTTATAATTTTTTCTTTTAGATTGGGTTTTGTCATTTTGTTTTATTTTTTTACAGGTACAGCTTCAGGAATATCTTCATCACTGCATTGGATTAATCCATTCTCATCATGATCTACAAATTAAAACATGATAAGATCTAGCCTTAAAAAAAAATATTGATTCATACCTTCATCGAGTTCTACATTTGAATCTCAATCTGTGTTTATTTGAGGTATGAAACTGTCTAGCTCTTCTATCGACTTTCCTTTTAGCTCTTCAAAACGGCCAGAATCAACAGCTAAAAGAATTTTACTGACACGGCTTAATTGTAATGTTTCATTGGGTAACCTGTAGTACTCGTCATGTATGGATAAATTATGTCCCATAAATGTAGCCAGTTGTTGCCTATCATTATCTGACAAACATAATAGTTGTGTCATTGTTGCTACATGCTTTCGAAACTTTGTAGAACGTAAAAGTTCTGGAGAAGTGGCTCCTGACTTGGTTGCAGCGTCCCTCAAACAGTCAGTTCCTCTATTAGATCCTTCGATTGTAAATGGTGTGGCAAACATGTATGGGTTCGATTCTAAAATATTGAAAGACTTTCTCATTTTTATTAAAATATCAAAAGCTTTTTGCATATCAGGTGTTAGAAGCACTGGTACACCTCTATCTCGTTTCCCTCTGATTTCAAATTTTACAAGATTCTTTGAAAGTTGATTTTCTACAGAACTTAGTGCCTTTTGAATATCTTCTTGAATTTTATTTTTGTCACGGTTAAGATAATATTCAATTTTTATTCGCTCCACTTCTCCTGATCTTCGTCTGTTGAGTATTATAATTTGTGTCAGTAAGGTTTGACAAACTAATTTATATACATCCTTGTTAATTTCACCACTTTGAATGCAATTTATTCCTTTTGCCAGTTGACTTGACAAATATGTGTGCAGAATACTAATGTATTTGGCATCAGGCAAAGCTATAGATTTATTAAATGTTTTGTTCCAATATCTTGATTTGCATTTGAAGATACTGAAAATTTCCATTCAGTTTGGAACACTTGCAAAAAATCATTGACTACCTGTATTTCGTCTCTCGGTGTTGGTTGTGATGGTTGTTGATCATAAGTTGTGTTTTTAAAATGTTGGCACATTGTGTTATGGTATGTCCTATTTTTAGTGCAGTGCTTGGATGTGTATAAGTATTCAGGTCTTCGTTATACTGACCTAGTTTCTTTGCTGCTTGAACAATATTAACAAAATAATTTGTTTTTAAAAAGTCCTTTAGGTGTCTTAAATCAGGAACTAAAGTGCGGAGTATTATTAAAAATTTTGATAGTTGTCGAATTCTCTGTGAAATATAACGTTTCAAGTGGTGTTCACGGTGATTTTGGAGTAATCTACTAATAAATGAACAAATGAGACTATCATCTCGAGCAACAGATGTGACATTGTCACACCTCATAGTACCAAGTACCTCAGTTACAAATTGTTTGTGGTCATTTTCAGTTTGTAAGAGCATTACACTTGGAAAAATGATTTTATTTCTTTTTCTTGTAGGTTCTCCAGTACTAAATTCAGACATGTCTTTAAACTTGCATATTTTTACATGTCGGTAAAGCTTTTTCTTTTTGCAAAATTTATAACAGTATTTACATGGTAAAAAATCATCTACTTCAGCTTTTTGTAAAACTGATGGCCTTTGTCTTACTATTATAGATTCCTGTTTTTTTTGTAAAATATTTTTATTATATTGCAAGTTACCTTTGTTTTTTAATAATTCTAAGTAATTATAACGCTCAAGAGATTTTTTTGGCATGATAATTATTTTTCTTACATATCGTCTTCTAATGGATGTTTTCGTTCAAGGTGCCTAGGGAAATTGGTGATAAGTTCTTCGCAATATAAAAAAAATACTCGTTGGTCCTTGACGAGTTTGTGTTTTACATTTTTTGTAGCTCTACTAACTTGAAATTTATTAGATGAAGTATCATTTGTATCATTTGTATCATTTGTTTGTTAATCAACCTCGGCTACGGAATGGTTGGAATTTTCTTCAATGCAGGTATCATAATGATTGTCAAAACTTTTATCTATTTCTATTTCTTCATCGGTTTCAGATTGTATATTTTCAGCTGTGTATTCTGGCAAGTCTGGCGGCCTACTTATCGAGGTCCGAGGCGACCGGATACAAGTTGAAGCTGTTCGCGCCGAAGTGGCGAAGTCTGCGGGGTCGGATATCGAGGTGCGTACCCTTCAACAGAGAGTTCTGCTCGAAGTTCGTGATCTCGACCAGTGGGCCAGTTCCAGCGAAGTCCTTGATGAGGTGTGCAGCACCGCCGGTGCTGGCCAGGAGGTCACGAAGGTGGTTAGCCTTAGAAAGAGGTTCGGGGACTCCCAGATGGCGCTGGTATCTCTGCCGCTGGATGAATCGCGCGGGTTGGTCAGCACCGGCCGACTGCGGGTTGGAATGGTGAGCTGCAGAGTTAGAACGGCCGAACCAAAAGTTAGGTGCTTTCATTGCTTAGCTTTCGGTCGCACATCGAGTAAGTGTGATGGTCCGGATAGGTCCGCGTGCTGCAGGCGCTGTGGGGAAGCTGGCCACAGGGCGGCCAGTTGCAGCGCTTCCGACCAGGCGGTGAGCACCTTTGCCAAGGTGGTTGAGGCGGCAAAAGTCACGCAGTCATGATGGGTACAAGATCAGGCGATCCCCCACGTGTCATCTCGTATGGAACTAACGTTATTCAGATAAACTTAAACCATTGTTGGGCTGCCCAGCAGCTGCTCCTCCAGACTATGGCTGAGCTCCGCTATTGCAGTTATTAGTGATTATTACAAGAAAATGGGAGACAATGAACAGTGGATTAATAGCGTCGATGGCAAGTCCGCAATTTACGTAACTGGTAACCCACGCCCGCTTGTCATAGACCGCGGTGCTGGCATTGGCTTTGCTTGGTTGAGGGTGAACAATAATATTTACTACAGTTGCTACTGCAGTCCTAACTGTACTATTGGCGAATTCGACTCATTTTTTGGATGGCCTGGAGACGTCTATACGATTACAAGCAAACGGTCAGGTAAATCTCATCGTGGCTGGCGATTTCAATGCCCACTCCGCCAGTTGGGGATCGGCAACTGATGACGCGAGGGGTTCACTGCTCTACGACATGGCTTCATCCCTAAACAAGACCATCTGCAATAGAGGCTCGTCTCCGACATATGCACGGGTAAATGCAGCTTCGGTAATCGACGTCACCTGGACAAGGCACCTACCTGGTAATCACCCACTGATTACAAATTGGACAGTCCTGGAAGACGCATACTCAGCCAGCGATCATTCATACATCGCGTTCACCGTGTCTGCGCAACCCAGGCTGATTGCTGATGGTCCTTCTAGTCATTCTGGAACTCTGATTCCTGGTTGGTCAGTGAAGAAGCTCAATCCTGCTCTGATGAACATATACTGGGACCTGGTAGGCGCTCCTCTCGCGCTTCCGGTAAACGCGTCAGCAGAGACCCACGCTGACCGTCTTTGTGAATTTTTAACGAAGTCGTGCGATGCTGCAATGCCACGGAGGGCTGTATTTACGGGGAAGCGTTCGGCGTACTGGTGGAATAACGAAATAGCGGAGCTTCGTAAGGTCGCCACTGCTGCCCGCAGGACTTATTAGCGGGCCGGTCGCCGATCGTCTACGTCTCCTCGAGAACAGGAGCGCGCGACATATCAAAGAGCGAGACTGTATCTAAAACACGCAATAAAGAAGTCACAGGTGGATTGCTGGCGCCAGCTGTGTCTGTCTGTTGAAAACAATCCATGGGGCGTCCCATACAAATTGGTATCAAAAAGACTCGGCAGCCGTGCCCCGGACTTGAGTCATGACTTGGTAGTCAGCGTGGCCCAGGGATTGTTCCCGTTGTCTCCCCACACCGACTGGGCTCGGATTCCAATTGTTTCCCAGCAGCCGACTGTAATACTGGATTTACCCCTGAGGCTCGATAACGGCCATCTGGCACCGCCCATTACTGCTCAGGAAATAAGCACCGCCGTCGCCAGGCTACCGTCAGGCAAGGCGCCGGGTCCAGATCAAGTCCCGAACGAAGCCATTAGAGTGGCCTATAGCAAGTTTCCGGAGCAGTTTATAACTTGTTACAACGCGTGTCTCTTTATTGGGGTCTTCCCACTAAGGTGGAAACGCGCTAAGCTGGTGCTCTTGTACAAGGGCCAGGGCAAAGCGCGTGATCTCCCCTCGAGTTACAGACCGATTAGCTTGCTAGATGGAGCTGGCAAAGTATTTGAGCGCGTTCTGCTCAGCAGGCTAGAGACTCACATCGTTAGGGTAGGTGCCCTCAGCGACTCTCAGTATGGGTTCAGGAGGTTCAAGTCTACCATGTGTGCCATCGAAGATGCCCTCAATGCAGCTGAGTCAGCCAAACGCGGTCCAGTTCGGAACAGGGATTTGTGCGTTCTTGTCTCCTTGGACGTCAGAAACGCCTTCAATTCGGCGCCCTGGAGGCTCATTGATGAGGCGTTGCAGAGATCATCTGTCCCGCATTACCTGGTGAAAGTCCTGAGGTCGTACATGGAGAATAGGAACCTCACAATCAGTGAGGACATGACGATACCTGTTACATGCGGCGTTCCACAGGGATCGGTCCTTGGTCCGACTCTGTGGAACTTATTCTATGATGCGGTACTGCGGCTGCCAGTTCGTAAGGGCGTTAGGCTGGTGGCTTTTGCTGATGATGTGGCTGTGGTGGCGGTAGCTCAGAACGCTGAGCTGATCGAGCAACTTGTCAACCCCACTTTAGTTGATATTTTCGAGTGGATGACCGCCAATGGTCTCAGCCTCGCCCCAGAAAAATCTGAGGGTGTGGTCCTTACAAATAAGAAGGCTTATCGCGCCCCCGTATTGCATGTTCAAGGCTGCCAGAGGAGGTCCGTGAAGTTAGCCGTACAATGTCAAAATTTTGACTCCAAATTTTGTAAATAATTTGTAAGTCATTTGTAAGTATTTGTAAGCACAATTTGGTAATTTGTAAGTACAGCCGTTTTCAATTATCCTCAAAAGTTTAAATCACGGCTAACTTTCGCGAAACTTGGCCGTTTCGACATTTCAAAGCTTTTGACTACTCCAAATCGTCAAGGGCAATTTGTAAGTATTTGTAAGCCTGAATTTAGAATTTGTAAGTCATCCCTTCCTTAATTATCCCTGAAAGAAAGTTGGCCGTGCTTTGTCGAGCTTTTCAAACTTTGACTGTGCCAAATCGTCAAGGGCAATTTGTAAGTATTTGTAAGCCTGAATTTAGAATTTGTAAGTCATCCCTTCCTTAATTATCCCTGAAAGAAAGTTGGCCGTGCTTTGTCGAGCTTTTCAAACTTTGACTGTGCCAAATCGTCAAGGGCAATTTGTAAGTATTTGTAAGCCTGAATTTAGAATTTGTAAGTTATCCCTTCCTTAATTATTCCTGAAAGCAAGTTGGCCGTGCTTTGTCGAGCTTTTTGAACTTTGACTGTGCCAAATCGTCAAGGGCAATTTGTAAGTATTTGTAAGCCTGAATTTAGAATTTGTAAGTCATCCCTTCCTTAATTATTCCTGAAAGAAAGTTGGCCGTGCTTTGTCGAGCTTTTCGAACTTTGACTGTGCCAAATCGTCAAGGGCAATTTGTAAGTATTTGTAAGCATGAATTTAGAATTTGTAAGTCATCCCTTCCTTAATTATTCCTGAAAGAAAGTTGGCCGTGCTTTGTCGAGCTTTTCGAACTTTGACTGTGCCAAATCGTCAAGGGCAATTTGTAAGTATTTGTAAGCATGAATTTAGAATTTGTAAGTCATCCCTTCCTTAATTATTCCTGAAAGAAAGTTGTGTTTATATGTAAGTAAATATCTTATTTTATTAATATGAATAACATGATTATTTATTTATATATATATACAAATCTCTTACCTGTAATTAAATAAACGACAATTTAAAGTCTATACTTAAAGGTTTTAATAATTATAAAGTTTTATATTAAGTATAATATTATTATATTAGTTTTTATGTTAACCCATCTTGACTGATATCAACCTGTTGTAATCATTACACACAGTGTGGTTGATAACAGCAGACAGCATAATCTTATATTATGATAACAAATAATAATCAAGGAGTGCATTTTCTTTACATAGATACTCACCAATTTTCACACAAGTTTTTCTTCGACGTTGAAACCATAGTTTTAAGTTAAATTGAAGTGTTTGTGTTTTGTTTATCATCAAATATGCGCATAACTACCTTTTTTTCAAGAAACATGAAGGAAAATCCCTTTTTTCTAATATTTTCATTTTTATTATGAATGTTTTTTATACAAATTAAAATTTATTTATTTTGCTCATTATTATCATTTTTAATAATTGTATTATTATTTTATTAATTTAACCACGTATGATTATTATATTATATTAATCATCAACACTAAACTGTGTAGTGATAAGTGGTAGGTTACCTATTAGCTGTAATAGATGTGTGAAATTTGAATTAAATTATTTATTATTGTATAATATTTTAATATTAATGGTAGACAAATGAAAATTAACATACATTTTTTTTTACCTTTCTTTATTGTAACTTTTCAAATACTGTATTGATCTGTAATGATCTATTAACAAAATAATAAAAAAAAAAATATTTAAATTTATATCGTATATATGAGTGCACTAAAATTGTGCGACACGCTGGTTCTTGCTACCGTCACTTTATTTTGCATGTCGTTGAATGTTTCCCACGCTCCATCATTTCTCCTACAAACAGTGTAGAAGTGGCCCACAGTCTTTGGTGTTCCAGTATGTATGATGGCGGATCTTAATGTTAATTTTGTTTTTAAATTTAAAATGATTGGTAACTCCATAATTGTTGCTTTTATTAAATCACAATCTATAAATATTTGTTTACCAATATCCACAGCTAACTCGTTCTGATGAAGACAATTTCTGCATCTAATAGTGTCGTGAAAATATTTTTCTAATTTTCTTTCCAACTCGTCGAACTTCTGTAGAACTAAGTAGATAACCTTTTTTTTATTGTTCCATTCAAAACTGCATTTACTACATTTATAATATTCTATTGCACTTTCCGGTCCTTCCCAAAAATTGGCTAGTCGGTACTGTATATCGTATACGTAAAACGATTCTTAACGTACAATGTACATGGTTTGTCCACTTAATATATTGTAGTGTGTTAATATAAATAAAATATACTGAGGTTTTAATTTGTTTTTTTTTTAATTATTAAATTTGAATTTTCCGTAAGTTTTAAATATAAATTATTAAAGACCAACAATGGTGTCGATTTGGGAGTTAGTCCTCGACGTTAAACTGGCGTAGCATTATATGTTAATTGTTAAATATAATTTTGTAAGGCATTTGTTTTCTACATATTATTCTATATTTCTGTTCCCGTGTGTGTGAGTCAAGCACAGTCGTATACGCTATACGACAATTTCACTAACCACGTACTAATAATATCTCATAATATGCTTTATCGATTTTACTATAATAAAGTAATAAATAATAATTATTATAGTTGATCGATACCTATAAATTATTGAAAACTAAAAATATAAATATAACATAGAGTTAAAAGTAAAATAAATTGTAAATACGAAGTCAATATTATAGTTCATTATAAGTTATAACAATAGTAATAATAGTAATATGTACAATACACGTTAAAATTAGTATCATATATTTTAGATGGATGCTATTTATAATGTTGTGTTGTATAGGCTGATTATTGATATTTTATTTTTTATTTTATATTTAGTTATTTTATTTCGGGATTGTTATTATTATTTTTACATTGTGGTATTATTATTGTGTGCTTTATATAATTGTATTATTCATTCAAAGAGTGTACGTCTCTTGTGGTGGTAGGTACTCGCACTACCAATTTTTAATTATAATTGTTTCACAGTTAACAAGTTAACAGTATTTTTATCAAGCATTTTAAATTATTTAAAGGTGAGTGTTGTAGACTATAGTATAACTAGTATATATTAAATGTATAATACTATAATGTTTTCTGTTTCATTATGTTTATTTCTTCTTTTTACTTCATTCAACGATGAAATCCAACCAAATAATATTAATTTATATTAAATTTTAAAATGTACCTATGTATCTGTTTTCTTAAGGTCCACAACTATCGCTTCCCGATTAATAACGTTACACTTGCATTCTTTTCAATCATTGTAATTATTTAGAAATCAGCAATATTGCAATAAATACCTAATAACTATTAATAATTTAATTAATATAGAACTATAGGTACCTAGGGTAGAGTGTGGTAAGTTGACGAACTTAAGGATTGAGTAATATTTACATTATTAAATAATAGTCTGAAAATCTTCAAATTTTGTATGAGCATTGTCTTAACTATGAAGAATAACCTGTAATAATTTCAAGCTTTAATATTAAAGGGTTTATTACTTATAAATTTTACGAAAAAAAATTCTGAATTCGTCATCTTACCCCGTACTTCGGGTAAGTTGACTGGTGTATATTATTACATAGATAAATCAATGAAATATAGAACAAATATTTTGTATATTTAATCTATGATAATATTAAACATTTTATAATTAATTACTTAAGGTAAATTATTGAATATTACTTTTAATTAAATTATGTTTAAGGAATTTATTTATTTATTTAATTTTATTAAAATGCTTCATACAAATAGTATACACAATGAAAGTTCAATTTGACAAAATAATACAAATTATTATTTGATTTATATTATTTTGGTTTCTCATCATTAAAATTAGTTGTTCTAAAAATTGTATAGGTACTCTTATATAATTTACAGATGTAAGTTGACGACATCTTCAACTTCCCATGTCATCTTGCCCCACACATTTTTTTTAAACGTTTTAATTATTCATCATAACATGCAGTTTATCATAGTTATCATAAATATATTCAAAATATAGGTAATAACATTCACTTTGTAAAGTGTAAAATTGATTTAGTAATTATACTTATGGTATTCGGGAAATCTTTACTTCAAATGAACCAACCAAAAATGTTATCAAAACGTGGTTTGGGGAAGAAACATTGATAAAATATTTAATTCTCCTCGATATCGAGAAATAAGTTGTTCGTAACATCATGTATGTAATCGGTTACTAATATCTTCGACCATATAAACCAAGAATTAATATAGTATCTACTATCTACTATCTTAATTCGTGATATAAACTAATAGACGCGCCTTATCATATACTAGTACATGAACAATTATGTAGCCCACATGTTTAGTGATATGACGTCACGTTTGGGCAAAACAATTTACAATAATGATGAATAATAAGAAATAACTCGATTCACTACTTGACTTTTTCTTATAATGTGAAAAACTAGTATTATCACTTGACGCGTAATAACTGATAAGTAATAAATAATGAGTTATTAAGTTATAATTTCAAATGTGTTATTTACCATTGGTAATTTACCATTGGTAAATTATAAATATAAGTTAATTGTACGTATATATTATAAAAAAAAAATGGTTATAATATCTTGTTCTGCATATAATTGTACTCAACGGTACACAAAAGGAGTTTCTTTTCATGGGTATATCCTAAAAACGATCAACTATTTTCAATTTAAACATAAACTATGTAACTACTATTTGTTTAAACTAAAGATGGGCATTAACTAGTTAAAAAGTTAAAGTTAAGTTAAAAAATTTCCAATCAATGATTTACGAAATAATAAACGTGTTCGCAGTGTACCTATACTGACCAAACATATTTTATTTTATAATCAATAAAATTAACTTTACTTATATTTAAGGTTGTATTCACCACAATTTAAAAATCAATTGATTCATAATATTGTATAATATTAAATGTAGGTATTAATAATATCAGGTATTTAACTAAATATAATTATAAAACCTATATGTGTAAAAAAATGTTTGGTTTTTTTACTGATTATGATTTTATAATCAAAACTATTTTATTACTAGGCTTGGATTTGTACATAATTGCATTATTTGCTTTATTTACTGGTTTACCATTGATTATATTATACAATTATATTAAATATTTAAAAAATACAACAACAATTTCCTCTTAAGGGTTTTTTTTTTATTAATTAACCAGTGGCAACTTGGGCCATTGGGTAGGTACTAGGTATTATATAATGGCATAATACATTAATATATAACAATATAATATTATAAACAACAAGCTAATTTTAATAGAAGAAAATCAATACTTTAAAAATAAATTTTATTTTATTATAAATGTTAGTTGAATAAAAAATATTAAATCAATAAAAAAATTCAAAATAAAAAGCCCAAGTAATTAAACAAACCTAGTATATTTAATAAAAAAATCTAATTCATAAAATATACCCAATGAAAATAAAAAAAATGTTGAATGAATTAATTAAAACTTTATCGGAAAAAAAATGCCTAGTTGAATAAGAAAATCTATTTCTTTATAAAAATATACCAAATTAAAATGAAACAATAATGAATTAATAAATACAATTTCAATCATACAAAAACCAACGTACGTAGTGGCAGCCCCCCCCCCCCCAAAAAAAAAGAAAATCTATAAACAAACTATACAAATATTTAGCACGTAATTCCTTCCCCTCGAAAAAAAAAATCACCCCATAGTAAAAATTAACCCCCTCATAAAAAATTAAAATTTTCACAATTTTTCTTCTGCAGGCATTTAGCACGTAATTCGCACCAATTCGCAAGCCTGGTTTTGAAATTCGCACGATCTTCCTTCCCTTCAAAAAAAAATAATTCACCTCATAGTAAAAATACAATGTTGTCTTTATTTATTTTTATCATCTATACTGAAGAAGATTTACTTTAGATAAAAAAAAACCTCGATTGAATATAACAAATCTAAAAAGGAACTTAATAAAAATTTTGATTCAATTAAAAATATTAAACAAATCTAGATTGAAATTTTTTTATAAAACAAAGTTTTTTTAACAAATAGACTTTTTTATTATATTTACATTTTTATTAGGTGAATACAGCTTTTTTTAAATTAAATTTTGTGTTTTTACTATAGTTTTTTTATTCTACTTGTCTTTTTTTATTGAAATACAAATTATGAAAAAATCTTAATTCAATAAAAAAAACAATATTCAATAAAAAATCTTGATTGGATTGAAAAAATTAAACAAATCTTGATAAAATATTTTTTATTATATAGTTTTTTTTATCAAAACTAGTTTTTTTTAATTAATGCAGATTATTTTTATTCTATTTAGATTTTCAATAATTTTTTTTTAAATTTCTTTTTCGATTTATTATATTCAATCAACGTTTTTTTTATCAAATATAAATTTTTTTCGGTAGAGATTTTTTCATAATTTGTATTTCAATTCAAAAAAACAATGTAGAATAAAAAACAATTGAAAAAAACTAAATTAAATAAAAAATGTTTAAAAAAAAATTTAATATAATAAAAAATTATATTTTATAAAAAAACCTACTCCATAAATAGACTTGATTGAATAAAACAAATCTAAATAGAAATAAAAAAGTCTTAATAAAAAATCTGATTAAATATAGAATTTTTAAATTTCTAATTAGATTTTTTTACAAATTTTTTTTTATTTTAAATATAATTTTTTCATCAAACAGATTTTTATTATATAAAGATATTTTTTATTAAGAATATTACTTTATGACTATTTCTATTTGTTCTATTTTGTTTAGATTTTTTTCATTGAATATAGATTTTTTATCAAATTTAAATTTCTTATTATATTTAAAATTATTACATTAACTTTCGAAAAATTATTGAAAAAATCTAAATTAAATAAAAAAGTCTGTATATAATAAACATCTGTTTGATGAAAAAATTATATTTAAAAAAAAATAATATATTATAATATATTTTAATAATAAAATAATTAGAAAAAAAAATTTAAATAGTAATTTAAAAAGGTGGGCAAGTGGGTGTCGCTCTGCTGTACAGTAGGTTACAAGTGGGTCACTGTATAATGGATGGTATTAAATTTGAATACGTTCATTTGTTTTAGAGTTACACCAATAATCAAAATCGATTTTTTGGAAAACCAATTTTGCGTAAAAATTCCCGTTTTTCATTAATTTTTATGTTGTTTTTCCCGGCGCTTGTGAAAACTACTGGGAAATTTTTACTTTTGACCCCCCAAAGTACCAACTAGATTCACTTTCCTATCAGAAAAGCTACTGATGAAGAAAATTCAAGCACTTTTACAGTCGCAAAACGTGATGACAGACACAAAAAAAAATAAAAATATAAAAATAAAAAAATATAAAAACACACATCATTGTAAAACCAATACATTCATCGCTCCGCTCAGAATCTAAAATTCTATATTTAATCAAATTTTTTATTAAGACTTTTTTATTTCTAGTTAGATTTGTTTTATTCAATCAAATTTTTTTTATGGAATAGGTTTTTTAATTAACTTCAGATTTTTTATCAAATATAATTTTTTTATTATATTTAATTTTTTTTCACGAAATAGGTGAACGGGTTTTGCGCGCGAACCAGACAAGTGCGAATTTCGGGGTCTGTCGTGCAAATTTATGCTAATTACATGCTAAATATTGGCGTAGAAACGATTTTGAATTTCCAAGTATTTCCCAAAGTGGGGGTGCTGGGGACACGTGCAAATCAGATAAATGAGTATTGCAAACCAACGGATTACGATATAGTTACGGGACCAGCCTTGCAAATACATGCTAAATAATTGCTAAAAAAAAAATTTTAAAATTATAATATGTAAGTCATACATTTATAAGTACATTAAAGTTGGCTTACTTACTTAAGTTTTTACTTTAAAACCTAGTTTTTGGCAATATTTGAACAAGTATTTATGTATCTCTTATTTCTTTAGTTTATTAATTCTATTATTTTTGTTGTATTGTTTCGAGAACGTATGAAATAATTGATAACTTTATAAAATTGAACTCAACTCTCCTAATACAAACTATGCTTACAGGGAGTGTTGCATATTGTTCTATGTATTTTACTTTTGTTTTTACTATGTTTAATTTGTCATTTCGTTTGTGAATTGGTTATATTCAAAAAATATCATTTACAAAATAAATACCATACTATTAGTCCCAAAAAAATACTGTTACTATTTTGACACTATCACATTCCAAGCAAAAAAATTTCATTATTTCCTAACCAATTGAACCTGTCAATACCGTGAAACTCTTGCTCAGTTTCTTCATGTGTGTTTTAGATGGCTGGGAGAAAGTCTAAAATTGACAAGGATGAACTATTTAAACTTCTAAACACTTTTAAGACGGAAATTGTCAACGCTCTGGGCAAAAGTACTGATCCACTATGGAAATCTCTATGTGGGAGATTAGACAACAAAATTTCACCATCCGGATTATATTTAATTATACAAAATAACCGTTACAATTGTCATGACATTTTACAACTCGATAAAAATGAAGTTCTTTCAGAATGTTACGACTCTGATGATTCTACGACCACACAGACTTTACAGCAGTCAAATACATATGATTTAAACACGGAAAAAACTTTAGTACTTGATTTTAATACTTGGTCGTCTTTGCTATCTCCTGATAAATCATCTTTGAAAAGTGGTTGGACTCATGTCTTTTTTGATCATATCACGTCACAACTGAAAACATCTTGTGTTTGGATGTTCAAAAGGCATGCATTAAATTCTACTGATCTCGGCTGTTACTTCAAATGTCAAGGTTATTGTGTTGAATGTAAAGCGTCAATAAATGTTTGGTGCTCAAAAAAACCTCAACATTTTGAAAATGTGACATTAAATTTAAAAATGGACGATGTGAATGAGCAAAAACATTCCTATCTTAAGAAAAGACCATTGTCTGGACCAAAGAGAGAAGATATATCAAAAAGACTTTGTGATGGGAAAATAGCAGTTAATTGGAGGAGAGAAAACATTTCGGAGTATTCATCTAATCGTTGTCTTTATTCTTTAGAAGTCTTGAGGATGGCTAGAAAAGAATTTAAAGAAAAAACCGAGTTCAAAGATGTTTCACCGAATTTATCGGGCTTAGATTCATTACTTAACATGAAGTATGAAGAACATTTATACACAATTATTCATAAAATTGGATTAGACCCATTTTATGTATTTTATTGGACACCTGCTCAAACTATAATATTTAATGAATACGTAAAAAATGAAAATATGAGCAAGCTATTCATTGATGCTACTGGGTCAATATGTCAAAGAATAGAACGACCCAATAAAAACAAATCTTCTCACATATTTTTATACCAAGGTGTTATACATTCGGGAACTATCAGTGGCCAGTTGCCCGTAACTCAAATGTTGTCGGAATGTCACAATATTAATCAAATAACACATTGGTTATCAGAATGGTCAGCTAATATCAAAATTCCAAAAATAATTGTATGTGACCATTCAATGGCATTGTTGGGAGCTATTGCAAGATCATTAGCAGGAGAAATCAACTTGAAATCGTACATGGATAAGTTATTTTCAGTGGCAACCTTTCAATCGAATATGAATGTGAAAACATTCATTCGGATCGATTATTCACATGTAATGAAATTTTTGAGTAATTGGAAATGTTTTAATGGAAAGGAAACAACTGTGAAAAAATTCTATCTTAAACTCATGTCCAGACTAATCATGTGCACTTCTTTAAAAAGTGCTGAAGGCCTAATTGAAAGTATTTTAATTACGTCAAATAGCATATTTGAAGGCCACGATGAAAAAAATAATGAACTTGCAAGTGAAACAGCAAAATTATACTTGAAACAATCAATAGCAGGAATGGATGAAATTTGTGTAAGTGATGATGATGATGATGATGATGACCTGATCTTGTTCCAAGACATTCCCAATGACGAAAATGAAGACGGGTGTTTAAAAACATGGATTGACTTCATAAAAGAAAAATCGACGTTAAATTACGTTATTTCGTCAAGCAATTGTATCTATGAAAAAGAGTATTTCCATTATTTACCTGACTTTTCTACTTCGTTGCTCAAATTACTGAGAACATATCCATTATGGTCAGCGATAATGATTAAACATTTTAATATAACTGAATTAACGGCATCGTCATCTTCTGTAGAAAGCTACTTCAACGATTTAAAAAACCGATCTTTTTATAACGACAATCTTCCTCTCCGTGTTGATAAATTTGTTTGTAAGCACATCAAAGAAATAGACGGAATGTTGAAAATAGCAAAACATGATCAAATATTTACAAAAAAAATTGAAATTTCTGATGAGGCGGAAATCATAATATCTAAACCAAATACAAACGAAGAAGAAATGTTAAAAAACAAAACAGTAGTATTATCGGAACTTTTTTCAAAAGAAAAATGTGACAACACTGAAACTATTGACATGGAGTATATTGCACCTTCAAAAGTCAATGAAAACTGGAAGGGGTTGGCTGAGAAAAATAAGGGAAGATCTTATTATGCTGCACCAAATCCAGATATTATGCACAATGAACACCCAAAAAAAATTGAAATTCCTGATGAGGTGGAAATCAAAACATCTAAACCAAATACAGACGAAGAAGAAATGTTAAAAAAAAAAACAGTAGTATTATCGGAATTTTTTTCAGAAGAAAAATGTGACAACATTGAAACTATTGACATGGTGTATATTGCACCTTCAAAAGTCAATGAAAACTGGAAGGGGTTGGCCGAGAAAAAAAAGAAGAGAACATCTTATTATGCAACACCAAATCCAGAAATAATGCACATTGAACACACAAAAAAAATTGAAATAGCATTAATAAAAAATGGAAATTTTGAAAATAAAACAAAAACGACAAAATTAAATGGTGAGTCTATAATATTAACAAATACTTGTCCATATGACTCTATTATTCAAGCTATATCATGTGCATATATTGATAGCCAAGATTACAGTAAGCACGTCGATACTGTATTTGATTCGGTTGTTATTTACCGTATTATAAAATATTTAATTACCGAGGGCTACTCAAAAAATTTTAAATTAGAACGTGTTGATTTACTTAAAAATATTTGCCCATCAGAAACTCTAGTCAATAATGTGATTTCAATTAACTGTTCAGGAAGTATTTCAACGGCATATGAAAAAATCTGCAAAGGACTGGAAAGTGTAATAGAATATTATAAATGTAGTAAATGCAGTTTTGAATGGAACAATAAAAAAAAAATAAAAAAAAAAAAAAAACAGTACGTGTTAGACCTCCGACAGTTCAACACGTGTGTTATCTCCGCGATTGTGCGTTTTATAGCTCTCGATAGCATTGCAGTATTAACACACCGGCGACTGATTAAAAGGTAATATGAATTAATTTTTTACCAATAACATCAGACGCCAATCAATATTAACAAAATGAGCGGAATACCCAGGACGGGCTTTCCGCCTACAAACAAACCACCTACAAAAAACAACATCTCTAAAACCTCTAAAACAACGAGTTTAACTAATACAACCATCACTAATAATAAATTACCGGTACCAAATAAAAATAATAATAACGGTCCCCCGCGCACACCTCATACCATTCCCATCACCCAACACACTCCTCTAGCAACAAAGAAGGTGACCGTCGTCAAGGCAGCCGATAAGCCACTAATTACCGCCGTATCCGGCGATAATGACCATTCCGAGACACGGCACACAATCGCAGATAAAGTATATGATCAACAATCGTCTCACATAAATAATCAATATAACTCGGCCAATTATCCAAATAAAACATTTAGTTTTGCCTCTGTCACAGCAAACGATAAACTACCTACCAGAGAACAGGCATTAGTATTTAATTCTATAGATGGTATACGTCAAATAGATTACATTCTGGCAATCGGAAAAATCGTATCGCCAAAACACATTATCTACACATCAAGAATATCAAACAATCGTTTCTGCATATTTCTCTCTAGTAAGGAAATACTAGAAACACTTTTAGAAAAAAATAATACAATCACAGTAAACGAACACATTATACAAATACGCAGACTCATTAACCCAGCAAAAAAAATAATAATATCCAACGTATGTCCCTCAATACCTAACCAATCAATTCTTAATGCATTAAAAAACATAAATATTACACCATTATCCCAGATAAGCTACATAAGAGCTGGAATAAATCATGAGGGTTATGAACACATTCTTAGCTTTCGTCGACAAATGTTCATCAACCATGAAGATGTAATAAAACTTCCTGGATCCTTAACTATCATTAACAATCAAACTCAATTCAGAATATTCCTTACTGATGAAACAATCACTTGCTTTATTTGCAAATCAACAGGTCACACATCTAAATCATGCAACAAACAAATTGCCACAGACAATTTTATAAGTCCACAAATACACAGGTCCCCCTTATCAAGTCATAACCAAAACAACACTATCGACGAAAGTCTATTCGAGGACATGCTGATGCCTGAAAGCCCTTCAATAAACGAAATACAATCTCAAAACAACACGGACTTGGCGACCGGACATCAAACCGAAAACATCCCTGGAGATAATACAAATACAAATTCATCTCCCCCCAATCCTTCCCCTCCGTCATTGGAACACTCTCATGGTCCTCTCCCCTCCACCCCCCAACAGCAAAGACACCCATCCGAAGACGGAAAACCCCCTAAGAGGCACCTATCCGATTCATCCTCCCAGGAAGCTAATAACATTACCTTCAACAACTCAATCTCAACACTACCCAACCAACATAGCGACACCACAAAAAAAATACAAAAAAAAGTTAAGGTTCGCTCCAGATCAAATTCATCATCCAGAAAAGAAGACAAAATCCTTGAGTGTCTCACATCCGCAGAGGAAATTTTCCTCAACACTGACGTGACAATGCTCCAGTTTAAGCATGTCTTAGAAAACTACACTAATAAAAACATTAATATTCATAACCTTTGTAAAGAGATTGACTCAGACATCCCATCAATCATGAAACTCATTGACGAAATCCGTCCCAAAATCACCAAAACCTTCCTCAAAACACACCTCACCAAGCTCGGCAATCTACTGTTCCAAGCATCTCCACCTCAAGATTCATGAAACACCTGCTTCAAAACGCCACAAATGTCACCCTCAGATTTATCATTTTTCACATCAAGCACCTTCAAACCTCCTATACAATTCAAATGAAAACAAATATAATTCAATGGAACATCAACGGGTTCTTCAGTAGACTTGAAGAGCTCCAGATACTAACCAAAGAACTGAACCCCGCAATAATATGCATTCAAGAAACCAATTTTAACGAGAAAAGCAATCCCAAATTTACGCACTATGATATCTATAAACGCAATCGCTTCTCGTGTATCAGAGCCAGCGGTGGCGTCGCAATAATGATCAACAAAGATTTCCCCAGTGTCGAACTCCCTTTAATCACTGATTTCGAAGCAATAGCCGTTTCAGTCAATCTGCCTCATACAAAACTAACCATATGTAACATATATATCCCAAACAACAGAGATTTCTGCCTAGATGACATCGAACGTATCATAAAACAACTGCCCAATTCGTTCATTATAGTTGGCGATTTCAATAGTCACAGCGAGACCTGGGGATCCTACAAATCGGATCGCAGAGGGAAAATCATCGATGAATTACTTAATAACGAAAATCTAATGCTTCTCAACAACGGACAACCCACAAGAATCAACCCTATCAACGAACTCTCATCCGCAATTGACCTCTCCATCGCAAACACTTCTCTCGCGCATAAATTAGAGTGGTGCACTCTACCTTATACCATCAATAGCAGTGATCACATCCCCATTCAAATATCCATCAACCACCCACTTGACGACACACACCTAGTTTATCCATCTAGATGGTCTATCAGGAAAGCCAATTGGGATCTTTTCTCATCTCTAATAGGAAAAAAAACCGAAAGCCTCCCCACCCCATCACCAGAAAATATAGATGCAGACGTAAAAGAATTTACTGACATTATAACAGAAGCAGCCTTAATCACAATAGGTAAGTCTAAGAGCAGCTCCCCAAGACCTCGCGTCCCATGGTGGAATGAAGAAATAAAAAAAGCTATCCAAAACAAAAATAAAGCTCTCAAGAAATTCCAAATCTCCCGATCGCAAGTGGACTTCATCAGTTTAAAAAGGACAAGAGCCCTAACCAGATATCTGGTTAAGAGCAGCAAATCTTTATCGTGGAAACTATATGTGTCCAGCATCGATAACCAAACTGACTCCTCAATTGTATGGAAAAAAATCAAATCTATTAGAGGTACCAACAGAAACAATATCCACTTCCTCACGGACTCTAACATCACAACATCTCCTAAAGAAGTCGCCAACACCCTGGGACAAATGTTTCAAGAGAATTCTAGTAAATCCATCTACGATCAGGAATTCTTATCCAAGGCAAACATATACAACAACCCATCGAACACAGTAGATCCCCATAATAATGTTCAAACCTACCTCAACTCACCTCTACTCATCACAGAATTGGAGGAAGCTCTCCGTAATTGCAAAAGCAAAAGCCCCGGCCCTGACGGAATCCCCTACCTATTTGTACAAAACCTCCCAGCGAACGCAAGGACCCATTTACTATCAATATACAATTCAATTTGGAACAATAATTGTTTCCCCAACACATGGAGACATGGCCTCGTCATCCCTATTTTAAAACCCGACAAAAACAAGTTTTTACCTGATAGCTACCGCCCTATATGTCTTTTAAATACGCTATGTAAATTACTCGAGAAAATGATTAACAATCGTCTAATGTGGCACCTGGAAAAATCTAACTATCTCACTCCCGAACAAAACGGTTTCAGACGCGATCGAAGCACTACTAAGAATATTTTAAACATTAAAAATGAAATCCAAACAGCTCTAAAGTATAATCAAAGTTTAGGATTGATCAGTTTTGACATTGCTAAGGCATATGACTCAGCTTGGAGACCCAGAATAATCCACAAGCTCAACAAAATTCTAACTAAAGGTAACATGTTAGACTTCATAAATAACTTCCTCGGCACCCGGACGTTTCAGGTTAAAACCTCAAACACCCTATCCGACATATTTACACAAGAGAACGGTGTACCACAAGGTTCCACCATTTCAGTGACGCTATTCCTAATAGCCATCAATGATATTTCCGAAGGAATACGCAACCCCAACATCCCTCTTTTATATGCTGACGATTTCAATATCCTATGTCGCAGCTCCAACAGCAACACTATTCAACAAATGCTACAAGATTCGACCAACAAACTTGAATCCTGGTCAAAAACAGCGGGTTTTCGATTTGCGTCGAACAAAACTAGCCTCATACTCATCAACCAGAAAAGAAAAAAGGAAAACATAGCAATAAAAATGGGTAACCACACCATCAAGAACCAAACTCAAGTCAAAATCCTTGGGGTAATCCTCGATTCTAAAGCTTCATGGCGCCCATACATACAACACATACGAAAATCATGTCTTTCTAGAATTAATCTGATAAAAACACTTTCCCATACAGCGTGGGGAGCACAAACCCAAATGCTACTGAAAATCCACAAAACACTCATCCTTTCAAAAATAGATTACGGAGCTTCTCTAATATCCGCCGCCAAACCATCTCACCTTAGAACACTGGAATCAATACATAACGCAGGGATCCGACTCTCCATTGTTGCGTTCAGATCAAGCCCGATCAGTAGCATACTCAGCATTGCCGGCATTCCACCATTGGACATAAGATGGTCTGAACTAACATCCAAAACCGCAGCCAGAATGGCCCGCTCCCCCCAAGGTCTTCATTCCTCCCCTAACCACATTTTCAACAATTATAAAAAATATGATTTAGATAACATAATGACTACTGAAATCAGCATATCCCCTCCGTGGCTTATCTCGATGAACATTATCCTGGACTTACACCAACTCCCCAAGAAATATACCAGCTCCACTCAATACAGGAATCTCTTCACGGAAATACTTTCATCTAAACAGCAACACGCACTTATATACACGGATGCCTCTGTCGTGGTAAATCGGGTTGGAATGGCCATCATTCACGGGGATACACATATCCAATGGAAACTATCAAACAAATGCTCCATTTACACAGCTGAAGCACTAGCCATCCTAAAAGCTATTGAGTTTGCAACAAACAAAGTTGAAGCCAAACAAATCATTATCCTTAGCGACTCCCTTTCCTCTCTCATGAGTATCCAGAACCAGTGGAAACCTACTGACTTAGCAAGAAAAATACATAATGCTCATTCCACCGCTACCTTCGCCGGTAAACAAATATCCTTCATGTGGATTCCCGGCCACTGTAATATAAGAGGAAATGAACTCGCTGACAAGGCTGCCAAACAGGCCCACCTAGCCAACAACCCCCTTACGTCACTGGTTTTTACATACCAGGATGTTAAGAGGATCATTGCTAAAGAGGCACACAACCAATGGGAAAACAAATGGGCAGCTGAGACAACCAAGTTACATGAGATCAAAAGAACCACATACCCTTGGCCGTTCCCTGCAAACATCTCCAGGAAACAGGAGACAGCCATCACTCGCCTCAGGATAGGACACACACACATCACCCATCAACACCTCATGAAGGGAGAAGAACCTCCCATCTGCACCCAATGCGGCTCCCTACTTACTGTCAAACACATCCTCACAGAATGCCGAAGATATGAAAATGAAAGGAGAGAACTGAACCTTCCGGACCAGCTAGCCGAATCACTCAGCCCCGAACAGAGCAACCTGACAACGACGTTGGATTTTTTACACAACACAGGACTTCTCAACAAAATTTAAGTTATATTATGTTATATTAACATACTGTCTTTTCTTTCTTGTATTTTTTCTTTTTTTTTTTTTTTTTTTTTTCTTCTCCTTCATATTTAATGTATCTATATACAAAAATGTCTAACCTTGTATAGTATTGTATAGCATTAATGTCGTCCAATGGCCATAGTCGCCGCGGATATAATATAATAAAAAAAAAAATAAAAAAAAAATAAAAAAAAGGTTATCTACTTAGTTCTACAGAAGTTCGACGAGTTGGAAAGAAAATTAGAAAAATATTTTCACGACACTATTAGATGCAGAAATTGTCTTCATCAGAACGAGTTAGCTGTGGATATTGGTAAACAAATATTTATAGATTGTGATTTAATAAAAGCAACAATTATGGAGTTACCAATCATTTTAAATTTAAAAACAAAATTAACATTAAGATCCGCCATCATACATACTGGAACACCAAAGACTGTGGGCCACTTCTACACTGTTTGTAGGAGAAATGATGGAGCGTGGGAAACATTCAACGACATGCAAAATAAAGTGACGGTAGCAAGAACCAGCGTGTCGCACAATTTTAGTGCACTCATATATACGATATAAATTTAAATATTTTTTTTTTTATTATTTTGTTAATAGATCATTACAGATCAATACAGTATTTGAAAAGTTACAATAAAGAAAGGTAAAAAAAAATGTATGTTAATTTTCATTTGTCTACCATTAATATTAAAATATTATACAATAATAAATAATTTAATTCAAATTTCACACATCTATTACAGCTAATAGGTAACCTACCACTTATCACTACACAGTTTAGTGTTGATGATTAATATAATATAATAATCATACGTGGTTAAATTAATAAAATAATAATACAATTATTAAAAATGATAATAATGAGCAAAATAAATAAATTTTAATTTGTATAAAAAACATTCATAATAAAAATGAAAATATTAGAAAAAAGGGATTTTCCTTCATGTTTCTTGAAAAAAAGGTAGTTATGCGCATATTTGATGATAAACAAAACACAAACACTTCAATTTAACTTAAAACTATGGTTTCAACGTCGAAGAAAAACTTGTGTGAAAATTGGTGAGTATCTATGTAAAGAAAATGCACTCCTTGATTATTATTTGTTATCATAATATAAGATTATGCTGTCTGCTGTTATCAACCACACTGTGTGTAATGATTACAACAGGTTGATATCAGTCAAGATGGGTTAACATAAAAACTAATATAATAATATTATACTTAATATAAAACTTTATAATTATTAAAACCTTTAAGTATAGACTTTAAATTGTCGTTTATTTAATTACAGGTAAGAGATTTGTATATATATATAAATAAATAATCATGTTATTCATATTAATAAAATAAGATATTTACTTACATATAAACACAACTTTCTTTCAGGAATAATTAAGGAAGGGATGACTTACAAATTCTAAATTCATGCTTACAAATACTTACAAATTGCCCTTGACGATTTGGCACAGTCAAAGTTCGAAAAGCTCGACAAAGCACGGCCAACTTTCTTTCAGGAATAATTAAGGAAGGGATGACTTACAAATTCTAAATTCATGCTTACAAATACTTACAAATTGCCCTTGACGATTTGGCACAGTCAAAGTTCGAAAAGCTCGACAAAGCACGGCCAACTTTCTTTCAGGAATAATTAAGGAAGGGATGACTTACAAATTCTAAATTCAGGCTTACAAATACTTACAAATTGCCCTTGACGATTTGGAGTAGTCAAAAGCTTTGAAATGTCGAAACGGCCAAGTTTCGCGAAAGTTAGCCGTGATTTAAACTTTTGAGGATAATTGAAAACGGCTGTACTTACAAATTACCAAATTGTGCTTACAAATACTTACAAATGACTTACAAATTATTTACAAAATTTAGGTTAGGAAGTCAGGAGCTATGCTCAGTAAGAACGATGTCATAACCGACACAATCCGACACTGGCAGGCCCTCTGGGAGTCCACCTAAGACAAGGCGGCATGGACAAAAAGGTTGATTCCTGATCTGTCCAGATGGTGGCACTATGGCCCAGGCTCTTTCTGGTCATGGGTGCTTCCAGCATTACCTCTGGACAAGGGGAAGAGCGCGCAGCCCAGCCTGTCTACTGTGCCGCGCAGACAATGATGACGCTGAACACACACTGTTCGTCTGCATGTTTTGGAGCGGTGAGAGGAAAGCATTTGAGCAGTCATTGGGTAGACCTGCTCGTCCTGAGGATGTTGTGGGTGTCCTTTGCAGATTAGCACTTACGGAGCTACCGGAGGACCAGCCAACAAGGAGGAGACTAGTGTCGGCAGTCAACCGGAGGAGGGAGCTGTTTACACAAATGGTGGAGGAGATAATGGGCCGCAAGGAGGAACTAGAAAGGGAGCGGCAGCGTGCCAGCGATCAAGGTGCTCAAAGGCTCAACATAACTAATTAGTTAAGCATTGTTCTATTGTGGGCTGAACGGCCGCTTCAGGGTGGTTAGAGGCCCCCAGTTATTGAAACATATTTATTTATTTATTTATTTATTATTAAATATACGGGATAAAACCCTTTAACACAATTACACATTACATTCATAGACATTGTATACAGTTATATAACTTAAGATTAGAAGTATTTAATTAAACAAAACAGCTATAAAGTAAGTAGACACGAAGGGTCAACATTGGCATTACTCATTATACGTGAAATCGGTTCATTTTTTAGATAGTTTGTGGAGGCAAAAGGGACATAAAAAGGAGCGATAGATCGGGAAGGACGTTGAGGAACACGGAAACAGATTAAGGAAAGCAATTCAGGAGAGTCGATAATTCCATCTAATAAGTTTTTTAAAAATTTGATGTCCGCCAACCGCCTACGCTCAGCCAGGGAAACCAGTCCTAGCTGAGAAGCAACTGGTTCGTAGTTATGAGGTTCACATGGAATATTCAAACGAAATCCAGCATACTTCATGAATTTTCGTTGAACCCTTTCTAGCCTGACAGAGTCATTATTGTCGTGAGGATTCCAAATAACGGCACCATATTCTAAAATAGGGCGTACGAGAGTACAATAAAGAACCTTAAAGGATAAGCCTAATCGAAAGTCTCTACATAGTCTCAATACAAATCCCAAGGTTCTAAAAGCCTTGCAACAGATATGTTCAATGTGGGGACTCGGATCGAGATTACTAGTAAGAATAAACCCAAGATCAGTAACACTGCCATTAGAGCATGTGATAGCAGTTGGCCCAAGATGATATGCATATTTGACAGGGGACCGAATTCTAGTATAAGTCATGGTCTTACATTTAGAAACATTAAGGGATAAGCCTAGAGTATTGAACCATTCAGTGAACCGATCAAAATCAATCTGTAACAACATACAGTCATCTAAGGAGGATACACTGGAGAAGAGTTTAATATCATCTGCAAAACACAAAATACGACTATTTGATAGAACACTTGACACACTATTGATAAATAAAGAGAAAAGGAGCGGAGAAAGGTGTCCACCTTGTGGAACACCAGATGTTGCTAGATAAGCGTTAGACCTCACTCCATACAGTTTAACCCATTGATAGCGGAAAGAAAGGTAAGACGAAAGCCAAGACAAGAGAGGTTCACCAATTCCAGATGCTTTCAGGACCTGTACTAGGGCTTTGTGATTAACTGAATCAAATGCCTTATTGAAATTAGTGTAAATAGCATCTACCTGTGATTTCTGGGCGAACGAACGGTATACATAATTACTAAAGATTAAATTACAGGTAATGGTGGAACGACCAGGGCGAAAGCCATGCTGTTCCTCCATAAGTATTCTATTGATCGATGGTTGAATACATTGCATGACTAGTGATTCAAAAATTTTGGAGATATGTGATTGGATGGAGATTGGACGATAGTTTGATACATTGGACAGTTCACCAGCTTTATGTACAGGAGTGACAGAGCTGAACTTTAACATAGAAGGAAAGATTCCTTCGTCAAGCGAACGCTTAAAAAGAGTCCAGAGGGGGAAAGCTATAACATTTTTCAGTTGACATAAGTATTCACCGGATAAGCCATCCGGACCAGTAGTCCAATTACCATGTAGTTTAGATAACTTATTATAAACATCATCAACAGTAAAATTTACATTGTTAGGTAAGTCAAATGACTTGATTCCTAACGAGGTAGTATCGAGATCAAAAATATTTACAGAGAAAACGGAAGAAAAGTACAAAGAAAACAAATTAGCCGCTTCCTGTTCATTGGCTGAGGTTGATTCACAATAGGAGACAACCTTAGGAATCGTACTAAAAGACTTTTTATTTTTAACATACTTCCAGTAACCAGCAGGGTTGCTAATTAAAGACGATTCTATACGTGCGACATAATTACGTAAGCACTTTTTTGACTCATATTTAAACCGAGCACGAAGCAAAGAAAATTCCCTATAGTCGTGAGCCCTAGAAGATGCCTTAAATTTAATATGCGCCTTCTTCTTTAAGTATAAGATGTTTTTAAGTCCCTTATCAAACCACGGGGGAAATGTAGAATCAGTAAATGTGCATTTGGGAACAAAGTCGAGAACCGATTTGTGCAGGGCATCATAAAAAGTATTAAATGCAGCGTCCACATTATGTAATTGAAATGTTGAATACCAGTCGAAAGACGTTAAGAACAAACAAGCATCTTCAAAGTTAGCTTTACGAAAATTAAAGAATGTATGACTGCGATTACAATGAGGAGTAGACTGATTTATTGGGAGAGAAATATTTAAGGCAGGATGATAAAGATCAACCGGAACAAGAGGTTCATTTGATTTCTCAATAGTTAATAATTTATTGCAAGAAAACACAAGATCAAGGGTAGAATTGAAACAATTAGCTGTATAGTTTTTCTGAAAAAAACAGAAAGTAGCAAATGCTTCAGGGATACAAGCACCCAGGGAGGGTGATAATGAAGAGTAAATAAGACCGTGATCATCATTATCCCAAACTAACTCCGGCAAATTGTAGTCGCCACATAAAATAAACGTGTGATCAAGGTAGTTACTTCGTATGTGTTCAATAGAGTTTATATGCGACTCGTAAAGGATAGTAGGAGAGTTAGGGGGAAAATAGACACCACCTAAAACAAAACTAGCTTGACCAACCGTAAAGCGAACAAATATATGTTCAACATTTAGGTCAGGGATAGAAATAAGAGAAGCAGGGAGCTCTTTATGAATGCCAATGAGGACACCTCCGCCCCTAGAAAATACACTTGTATTACTACAACGATCATATCTAAAAATATTATAGTTACATAAGCCAAGTTCATTATTACTAAAGTTATTATTTAACCAGGTTTCAGTTAATACAATAAATAAATGGTTAAAAGTACATATGTTACAAATTAAATTAGTTAATTTGGTCCTAAGACCACGACAATTTTGATAAAACCCCAAGATTTTATCAGAGTGAAACGAAGAAGTTAAGATTGGCTTGTATGACTGAGGAAACGACCATCCCCGTTTTTTGAAAGCGATGAACCAACAGTAGGGAACCCGTTCACGAATACCACACGTAGGCCTGTTTCGCCACTTTTGACTCTCCTTTCAAGGTCTTCATAGCATGTGCGTAAGAGCTTTCGCTGTAAGGTAGTTCTATCCCTGGACATTCGAAAACCTTCAGGAAAAGGCTTTCCAGAACGTTTAGCAGAGTTGTATGCAAAAAATAGATTTGAGGCGGCATCCTTAGATTCACAAATAATTTTTATTGGACGTGTGAAACATATATACTTACCTGTTAATCATTGGTATTGTATTGTAGTTGTGTATTTAATTTATAATAAATGATGCGTCCAGGGAGGCAGTAATGGGGAAACCTAGTTCCCTCCCTGGTTCGCGGTTCAAACATTAAAAAAAAAAAAAAAGGTGTGTATTTTGGACTATCGTAGAATTCTTCTGATGATAACTCATATTTAAATAACTTTCTTTGTTGTATAAACCGGGATATCTTGTTGAATTTCTTATATTTTTTTTTTTGAATCATATTGAAATTCTTAAAAAAAAAAATGTAATTGAATAAGTTTTATTGTAACAGTTAATACTTAACATTATTTATATAAAGCATAACACAATTTAATCAAACTGTTACCTATATAATAAATGATTCATTGTTTTATTAGGGCTATAAAATATAAAAATGAGAAAGTCATATAATAATTTTTTCAAATGATTTGCTTAATATTTGGGGGGTAATAATAATAATTTTTTTTTTGATAGATGATTAGTGAATTGTTATATATATTATTAATATGGTTAAATATTTTTTATTACTACTGTTTTTATATTAATAATTGAGAATTACTTTTTGACATATTTATCATATTTTTATTATATTGTAAAATTGTATTATTTTTAAAAACAAAATATAACATAACCAAGTATAAGATTATACATAAGTACCTACTGTACAATTACAATATTTTTTTCATTTAAATGTTAAGTTATATATTTTAATGTAATATAGTTAGTGAACACTTTTAGTTGTCATCCAAGGTGAAACTTCGTTTAAATATTAATTATTTTAAATGGTTATGTGTACATGAAGAAATAAGAATTTAAATAAAAATATCTATTTATGATCATAAATTAATATTAATTTGCAGTTTTTGTTAAATTAAATTTAAAAGAAATATCATTACAATTGTGTTACTTACGTTAAAGAAAGATTTTATAAGATAGGTAATGTTTTCTTAAGATGATTAGCAAGGAACCTATACGTTTTCTTACCAAACATTTAGAATGATAAAAAATAATTGAAATAATTGCAGATAGAATACCTTTTAAAGAAGCGCTGGATTTTGGTTCATCAACGGTAGACTGATCAATGTTAAAATGAATTTCATTGTTATAATAAACACCAGTTTTATTAAAATTAACGATTCCTCCAGATGACTCTACAAAAAAATACATGTTTAGAGTAAGTAATGCATTATAATATAATGAAAATAATTAATATTTGTTTTATTAGGAACAAATTTCTTTAAACAATTTAATATTAAAAAAATTATTTTAAATACATATAAAATCGGATTTCTACAATTATAACCATAAGTAGGTATACGTTTTTGAGTTAGGTAATAAGTTCTGTAACGAACATGTCGTCATCGACATCGTTCATTACTCCCTACGTCCAGCAAGGCTAGTATGCCGACTGCCGAGTAAGGGAAAATATGAAATATATATTATGCTGACGCGATGTTTAGCTGACATCGCGTCAATAACCGACCAGGGGGCCAATTCTTGAAATCGTAATATAGTTTGTCGCATGCGATAAAAATTATATCGCATAATATTAAATAATTGGTATTCCAAATAGAATTGAAGATTGAAAAGATGTATGACTTTAGTCGAATGAAAAACATTCGACTGTTTGTCGACTGGGTAAAAGTCGGTGACAAACATTAGTCGTATGATAATGTGTGATATGTGAAGTAACGAATCCCTAGGAAAAAAAATCCCCAGACTACAATATTAGTTATTACTCACAACCTCATGCAAATGGTTGAACAAATATTTTTTAAACGTTAATTAGTATCTATAATTAATATTTAATTACAAATACGTATATTATATTATATTGTTAAAAGAATTATATATTATTAATAATATTTTGTTTTAAATTACGATAATATATTATGTGTAATTCAAATTAAATAACTAACTTAACAACGTTACAAATAGGTGTAGAATATAAAAATATTTTTAATTATCGATACTTCAAATAATACAGTTAAACACATAGTATACAAAAATATTATACAAAATATAGCCAATATAGGTAATAAAAATAATATAAATAAATAACTATAAATAATTTTTGAAAAATTAAAAACAACATTTTATATAACTATATTAATACACATTTTATGTTGGTATAATTCTGTAAAAATTAAATCCCTGAAATAAAATATTACGTTTTCAAAACTTCAAATATTACTTATGATTGTTGTGTGAGGTATAAGTAGTATACACAAATATATAAAGTATAAAAATATTTCGAGTGATCGATACGTCAAAGAATACAGTTCAAAACATAGTAGGTATATAAAAATATTATAAAAAATTTAAAATATAGGTGGTAAATGGTAATATCAATAATAATAATAATAACTATAATCATAATAAAATAATTATCAAACAATAATTTATTGAATTTTGAATGTATTATAGTCACCTACTCACAGTAAAAACATAACATATACAAATATTTAGTAGGTATCCAAACATTTTATACGAAATATAGGTGGTAATAATAATGATAATAATAATAGTTATAGGTACCTATATTTTGTATAATATTTTTGTATACTACCTATGTTTTTAACTGTATCATTAATTGACGTATCGATCATTCTAAATATTTTTATAATTTTTTTAACAATATAATATATTATATTATAATAGATAATAATATACGTATTTGTCATTAAATATTAATTATAGATACTAATTAACGTTCAAAATATATTTGTTCAACCATTTGCATGTGATTGTGAGTAATATTGTAGCTGGGGATTTTTTTTCCTAGGGTCGGGGATTTTTTTTCCGGGGAATTTTTTTTCCGATTACCGATGTAACAGTTGTATAGTTTCAAATAATTGATAATCATTTTCCGATAAATTCATTTTAAAATTACAAATAATGAAGTTTTAAACTTTTATGTGTTTTAAGAATAAGATAAATTATTAAATTAATAACCTTTGATTTTATAAAATGGTTAACTTTGACGAAATAGCTATGTTGTTTGCAATTAATAATGTCGAAGATCATGAACATTGCAATTTTTGTTTAGCAGTTTTTTGGATAAATGTAGGTGTAAATTTACCGGCGCACAATAATGGATCTTTGGCCATAAGATCAACCAAAGATTTCATTTTCGATTGAGTTGGCCTTGATTTAGAAATAATAAATGTAGGTAATGAATACTATGAATAAATAACAAATAGGAACAATATAACAACTACGGACTAAAATAGTTTACAATAGACAGTCGGTGCAAAAAAAAAAATTTTGTAGGAACTATAGGTAGTAGGTATTGACCTACCACTATCACTATCACTAACCTATCACTATATTGAGGAATGTCAAAGTAAATATTGTCCGTGATAAAAGATAAAATTTTATTATTTTGAACTTGTTTGAGGTGAGAATCTAGATTTTGTGTTGTTACCACAGCGGTTCATGCGATTACTTTGTCGCATTCGACAAGTGATAAGATTTTATCGATTTCAGTTCAAGAATACCGATTATATGTCACATGCGATAAAATGTATGACTCTTGTCGCATGCGAGAATTAGTCGTATGATTTCAAGAATTGGCCCCAAGAACCCCTGTCGGAAAATAGTGAAGAGTGAGTAGTGGAGTCGAAGGCAAGGGTCAAGAGGCATAGAAGGTAGTCGAGAGCGGACAACGACCTAAAGAGGACCTGTGGACGACCAGCTCACCCACCTCGGATAGCAGCACCCACGACACGTCGACACCACATAGCTCCACCAGTAACCCTCAGTGAAGCTAATCTATAAGTATACCTATCTAATAACTATTATTTAATGTTCTTATATTGTAAGATTTGATTTTAATAACAGTTACAAAATTATATATATACTTGAGTACTTGCTTTACTTAAGGTAACCCTGATCCCTAGCAATAATATCACACACCGAGGTAGAGTTTCCGAGACCTAGTTAATATAAACAGAACTACACAAGGGGTGCGACCAACAGGTGAAGAGGAACTGTAGTAAGGAGAAAATACGTGGGGGACAAATTTAGTTGAAAAAGGGAGAATATGCGGTAGGGGAAGGTAATGGTTATAGGGGAGAGATATGTGTGTTATAATAAATATTGGAGATTTCCGCATATGATCGCCCTACTACTGTGTTGTACCTAACTGTCTAATGATATTTGAATTACCTACTTTTATTATATAAACATTTAAACACTTACCTCACTGTAGCTGGTTTTATTTTAAGTGGTTTGTAGTTCTTCGGGGTCGTGTTCGACAGTCGATATCACGATGACAATATATGTATATTATTTTATGTGATCTGTAGGATTTCGTATATAATTTCTACCTGTGACTATCACCATATGCTCTTAGAATCCTTGCATTAGCAATAGGAGTACGTATAGTTTCTCCGCCAACCGAATGTAATTTAGAGTGATAAATATTTGTTGTTACACATTTATATCTTGAACACAGCTCTTAGAATTCCTACATTCGTGACAGCTAGTACGTATAGTCCAACCGCTGACCGAATGTAATTTAAGTTAAGAGAGCACTTATTACTATACTTGTGTTCTAAAATATAAATGTGTAGTAACGATGTGACAGACCTATAATATGATGACTGTCACAGAACCTTATGTTTTGAAAGACCAATGGATAGGTTAGTGTAAAAAGATGAACAATTTTAATTTAACTGATAAAGAGACAACCAATTTAGACAGACATACCGGGTGAAGGAATGGTTCAATATACATATATTGTATACGCATAAACGCACAGTGATGGCTTGGACAGCAGTGGAAAAAGATCGTGATGTTGACTGGCGTGGACCTTGTGCATCTCCGGAATAGACACTGGCGACGAGTCGATGCTCTGTGGCCCTTATATAATGTGATTTTGGTTGATCCCTTCTTCTTGTGCATGGATTAAAGTATTGATATATTTTTATTATTTCGTGTGGTGTGACAACGGTACACCTGGTAATTTATAGTTTTGTTTTGACCGAACGTCTTGATTGGAGAAGTATCGAAGGGTTCTTGAAGTATATAATATATATGTGTGTACGTGCACGTGTGATGTACGTATAGGTATATGAAAGAGTGTGTTCATGATTTTATGATATACGGTGTTTGCTGGCGCCGTTGGTATTTGATTGTATTGTCTCCACTAAATATCTGGTCGGAGAGGTGTAGAATATTATTTATGTGTTGCAGGTGCTGCGTGTATGTAAAAGAAGTGCGTATATTGTAGGTATATATGTGCCTAATGCGTACGTATATATGTATATCGGACCACCCACACTCCATAATATGGTCCGTTTTCATTATTTGTCTCGTGTTTTATTCTAAGTCTAAATATTATATATTACAAATTGCCCACAATTCGATTTTGCACTGTGTCCCCACAGTGATTATTATAAGTTAAATACTATATAAAATATAAATGTTATTGACAGTTATTGTATAATTGTTAATGGTAGTTATATAATATGAGATGTATTAAGTTTACAATATTGTTATGTTTATTATATATGGTTTTTCATGTGTGACATATTGTCATGTGGATAGTTATATAAATAATTTAATTAGTTTTACAAGATTGGTTAATTATTATTTTAATATTTTAGTTTACATAGTTGTATCGTATACATTTTCAAGATGATTATATAATTTTAAGTATCTAGTTGATGTATAAGTGAGTAAAGTCGATATATAAAAGTAAAAAGTAGATAATGTTAGATATTGATATGTGCGTATTATGAGTTTATACAATTTTATGTGGCAAGATGTAATAATAACAATGGTTAAATCTAGTTATATTCTATGTAATGAAATAATGTATATAATGAGTTGGGGGTATTCATCAAACTATTCTTAGATTGATTCTTAATTTTAATTAAGATATACTTGGTGCGAATTAATCTATTTTGTGATTTAAATAATATTATTAATTTTACAATCTCTTAATATTTTGACAAAATTCTGCTTATTACGTGTTTTTTTGTTAGTATGTATTGATAATACAGTTCAAATATATTTGATAAAAATATTGTACAAAGTGAATAGGATTTTTTCATTAGCGTGGTGTTTTAGATAATGTAGGATGTGTAAAATATAATGGGAAAAATATTTTATATATGGATTATTGGAAGGTGTAAGGTTTTGTTAATTTTTGATTACAAAGGTTAAGGAGAGATATGTGATTTTGTGTTATTTGTTTAAATTTTTAAGTCTAAATATATCAACGTACTGATTTACACTGTCTCAGGGATAGGTGTTGGCGAGGAGTCCTTGAATTAGGTGTGGTTCCAGTCGTTGAGCTGAAAGTGGCTGGTGTTGTTGTGGTTATGATCCCTGTAGTTGATCTTGGAATGGCTGATGTTTTTGTGGTTTATATAGTGGGTGTTATTGTTGTTGAATTTGTTGTATTTTTTTTTTTTTGTCCAGTATTTTGTTGTATTGATAGGAAAAATTAAATATATATTTCTGTTTTCTGTTTTGTATAATATGACGAGTTTCTGATAAAGTTTGCTTGTTGTACTCTTGTTAATGTCTTATTATTGGAATATTCAGTAGTGTAAGAACTGCGGTGTGTTTTGTTGTGGTTATTGATATGGGTATTCATTGAATTATATTTTGTCTTCGGATATACAGGCTATTTTTTTTTGTTTTTTTTTTTTTTTTTAGTTAGTGATAATTAATGTCTTGTTGTCACCGTCTTATTGGAATATATTGATTTTTGTAGTGTCGGTTAGTATAGTATCAATTTATTGTGGTGCCTAATTTATGGTTAACATCTGGATATACTTTTGTCGTGTGTATTACCGTATAGAACGGTAGACATTTTATGATGGGACAGATTGTTTTCGATAATTTCAAGAGGGCACGTGTTAGTTAGCTATATGTGATTTATGTATATGATAATTTCCGTGGATTCATTGGGTGTTATTGACCTCTTTGAACCTTTTGGTTTTAATATTTTATAGTGAGAAGAGTATCGTACGATTTAGTGATATTTTATATGAAACTAAAATCATGGGACGGAAAAAATATTGTTATACCTAAGTGTGCTATGTTTTTTTACGCTGGTAACAATTGATTTGTATTGTAGGTAGTTTGAGATGTGTATAATTTTATATTTTTAGCTTTCAAGATTTTGTTGATTTTAAATTCCGATGTACTAATCTATACTTAATGATTATTATTAAGATATTTCTCTAGTGCAATATTATTCTTGTTAGTAATTAACTTAAATTTTAATACTAATTCAATATAAATAATAAAATAAAATAAAGTTAAATAATGTTTTTAGTATTTAGGTTTAACTTGTAAGTGCAGTGGTTTTGAGAGTTTATCATAAATTAAATATTTTTCATAGAGTTTGGTTAATATTAAGCAAATTATTTATTTAGTCAAATTTTTTTATTTAGGTGTTAATACCTATGTTTTCTTGTATTTTTCGTATATATATAAAGTGCTATAAAGTGACTTATGGCCTAAGTTAAAGAATTTAATGTAGACATGCAGTAACTAGTAATATAGTTAAGTAAAAATAGGTAAATATAATATTTCATTTGGTATTACATAAGTTATCGTAGAGGTGATATTTCTGTTATTGTTATTTTGTTAAAAATATAACGTAATACGTATTATACTTATATAAAATATTATTTAAAGTAATATTCCGATATGAATCATAATTAAATGTAGTTGAATATGTTATGAAAGCTTATTGTAGTGTTTAAAGTGCTGGTGCTTAAATAATAAAATATATTAATTTCTAATTTGATTAAAGTTTTTGGTAAAATAAAATAAGTATATTTGTGTAAGATGTAATATTATTTAATTAGATTATTTTGATAAAGTTTTATTCAAATGTCGATGTCTAATGAGTGTGTCGAATTAAGAATTATCAAAAAGATTTAATGATTTCATTTTTGTTTCTTCTTTTAATGATATTTTGAATGCAAGTATATTGCAGTTATTTATAAAGGTTTAATAAAATAGTAATTCTAGTTGTATGTATTTAACTTATTTAATTAAGTATTATGTATGTAAATATTAGTGTCTAGTGTGGTTATGAATGAATATATAGTAATGTTAGTTTTTGTTTTTGTTGTTTTTTTTTTTGTTTTTTGTTTTTTATTTTCTTATAATGATATCTAAGTGTAAGTATAAACTAATAATTAATAAAGGTTTGGAAAGGTAGTAATTTTAGTTTGAATATACATATAGTTTGCTTATTTAAATGGTTGGTTTTTATGTAATGTCTTATGGTTTGGTATATTATTCCTACGATTATCTGTGTTTTAAATTTAAATTTGAATTTATATTTTGGTTGTTTTGAATACGATTTAGTTGGTTTTTGACGAAGTTCTAATATTTCTGTTTTTAAATTTGCTATTTTAGTAGATTGTATAACTCTAGACGGTCTTAAATTGTTATCATGCTGTTTCAATTTCGTATTATTAAAATTTGCTCTTAAAGTTACATAATTATAAAGTTTTTTATTTTTAAACTTAGCTATTATGTTTATGATAAGATAGATATAATATAATGTAATGTAATATGTATTTACAATATATATATTTTGTGGTTCCACTTTATTTATTATTATATTATATAATTTTTGATTACGCGTTCTTTTTATGTCTTTTATTGTGATATAGTTTTCAGTACCTATGCATAATTGTCTCAATAATTTGATTGGATTTGGAATTGTGATTTATCGTTGATCTAGGGCTCCAGTTTGTTTCATTATTATTAAATATATATGGGACCATAGTAGATTTGGGCTCTGAATTATATAAGTATGCTTTTTTTGTTATGTTTAACAAGTATGACGTGTAAAAATTACGATCGTTTCCTATACTCGTAAATTGGTTATCATGCCATTGTTTGATAAACACCGATAATTCTAGTGGATGTGTTATGTTTAAAATTGTTGAGATTTTTTGATTTTTGTATGTATTTAGTTTGAAATAATCACAAGACATTATAATATTTTCGTTGAAATAGTGTATGGGTAATGCTTTGACAGACCCAAAATATTCGAATATATTTGTGTAACATGATATTATGGTGGTTACGCTATTATAATTGTTTTTTATGTTTAATTTGATAAATGGCATTGTATTGTTCATAGTGTTAATTTGATTGTATGTTGGCGGATTTATTTTCGTATTATTGGATATCTTAAAAGTAATATTCATAATTGTCTCCCATTGTAGTAATTCATTATTTACTACATTTATTTTATATGTGACTATATTTTCGTAGTTTTTCATAGAGACCGAATTTTTAAAATTATACGAATTGTCAAAGGTGTTTGAATATGACGTGTTTGGTATATTATATGTTTCCCTTGTGGTTATATATTCGTTTTGTATATGTTCTTTATTGGTAATAGTTTTTTCACGTGGTGTTAGTTCTAAATTGTTAAGAAGATATAGTTTTCTAAATTGTTGTGTTTGTTTAAATGACTCTATCTTATATTGGATATTATTGGAAATAGTATTTCCTGTTGAATAGTTGTATGTTGTTACATGCGGCCCTTCAGGGATCCAAAAGCTGGTGTACTTCGATAAATAATAATAGTCAATTAGTATGATAATCAAATGTATTATATTAAACCAGACAAAACAAGCAGAATAATAGTGTTGATTGTAGCGAATTGTAGCTCGTTCTGAAGTTGATAATCTCCGTGTAAGTTGTGTGTGATGGCTGGGCGGCTAAGCGAGTCGTGTGGTGTTCTCGTCTCTGGATACATCTACTCAGGCTGTCTCGCTGTCCCCTATATATATGGTGGCGGCGTCCTTTGAAAGTGAGCGGCGCGTGTACAGTCGTCCTTGATATGGACCTCACGACTATGAAAGTGGTATTCGTAGTCGAAAACACTTTTGGGTGTGGTCGCATTCCTGGTTGTTTTTATGAGCAAATATATGATATTGCGTAATCCCATTCCTGGTTGTTATTATGAGCAAAATACATGATATTGCGTAATCCCATTACAATGTGGTATTAAATATAATGTTTTTATTGGCTTTAATTGTAATGCCTGATTTTATTTTGTATTTTTCATTGTGTTCTGCTGTTGGCTTTATATGTATTATTCTCTTTTTAATGATATTATTTAGAGTAATTGTTTTCTTTGTATTTTCTGTATTGGCTTTATTAGCTGCCAAAAATTGGTTTTCCAAAATTATCGCATTGCTTAGATTTTTCGTTACGCAGGCGGGTGCTTGGAATATTGTATTTTCGATTTGTGGGTTTATTGTAGCCTTGCCTAAAAGTTTACATGGTGTTTTATCTGGACCCATTATTTTATATATTTTATGTGGTGGGCTGATAAATTTTGGATTTATTAGATCTGGACGAATGCAGTTTATAGATACTCCAGAATCTATGGAAATGTTTGTGTTTTCATTCTTTAGGCTTGCTTTTATATATGATTCATTAATTTTTCTATTTTTGTCTATTATATGAACTGTGTCATTTTTTATGTTTTTATTAGTTGGCGTTTGTTGGTAATATTTTGTATTTATTAGTGTTTCTTGGACCAAAGGATTGTGTCGGTACCCTGTAGGTTCATTTAACCTGTTTGTTGGTTTTGTTTGGTTTGTTTTTAAATCATTGTTTTTTAAGTAACAATTGTTGGAAATATGGCATTTTTTATTTCGTAAGTTCCACGTTAATTTTTTCTTACATTCTGTTGTATTTTGGTTGAATTTGTAACAGTGTTTGAATTGATGTGAGTATTCAATTTTATGATTTTTGGGTGTTTTATTGTCATTGTTATGTGGTAGTAAATAATTATCTGAATGTTTTTCCTGTTTATTAACGTCATAATTTGGTTGATAATAATTGTGATAATTATTATGGATTATGTTTTGCTGGTTATCTTCAAAATTTGAATTTATTTGACTTTTATTAAATTCATTTTGGTGTAAGTAATTATGTGCTAAACGTTTTGTATGTTGGTTGTTATTTCTATATTGATTAATGTTTGAATTATTTATGTAATTGTTATTGTAAATGTGTTGGGAACATAAATCGTTTAAAATCGATTCTAAGTTAGACATTTTAGATGATAATTTTTCTAATTGTTTTGTATTATCGTTATTTATTGTATTTATACGTTCCTTAGTGATTTCGTTGGGAGATTGTAAGCTTGCATTTACAAGCTCATTTGTTATCCACAGAAGCTACAAAAGAAAAAAAAATGTCATCACTGGAGCTATATAAATTTATTTTAGAAAACGGTTTTATAGACATTTATCCAAATATAGGAATATCACTTAGGATGCTGTTGAGTACCCCTGTATCAAACTGCTCAGCTGAACGGTAATTTTCGGCTCTTAAAAGAATAAAAAATTATTTAAGATCAAATACAGAGGAAAAAAGAATTACTTCACTCGCCGTGTTATACATTGAGTCAGAAGTAATGCAAGCAGTGGACTACAGTGAAGTGATACGTTCTTTCGCAGAACAAAAAGCTCGACGTGTAAAAATTTGTTAATCATTTTTTTTTTATAAATCTGTTATTTTATGTTTAATTTATATACATATATTTATTTTATAATTATGACAATGGTATGTGTATATATTATTTGTTTTATCAATTAGTATGTTGAATATATACGAATTAAAAGCAGTTTTTATTAATATATATTTAAAAGGGCCCTTCTTTAATAGCTGCCTTGAGGCCCTGAGACCCTTAAGTTCGGCCCTGGATAAGGTATCCTTGATTCAGTCATTGTTTTGCGGCTTGGAATTTTATAACTAGCATTAAGGGCATTTGTAGGTTGATACCGAGTTGCGGTCGAGATTATAACCGGTAAAAAATAAAATCCGAGTTGCGGTCGGGATCAAAATAGGTGAAAATCCTAGTTGCGGTAAAAAAATATGATTATTATAAAATATTATAAAATAATTATTATGTTTTAAATATTGACATAGTTACATATTATTATGCTAAATACAAAAATGAAACGGTTTAAATACGTTACGTCAAAATACAAGTATAGTAGTAGTCTATAGTAGGTACACTTACACATTCAATTATAAATTATAATATAGTTACATTTGAAAATACAAAACACACATTCAACGAAAAAAATTAATACATTTATGATATTATACCGGTTCATATTTGTATGATACACATTTCACAAATGTCAGCGAGTCAATTTGTTTTTTCAAATACTGTTGTATTTTATTTTTAATAAATTTCTGATTTATGCTTTCACTTTTTTTATTAGTTTCAAAATCTACTGAATTGATTTTTGAATATGTATCAATCTGTATATTTTTGACACATTTCAAAAATTCAAATATGTTGGGATGTGGCGATCGGTTCTCAGTTTTGAATTTAGAATTGAACGCTTCACTTCCATTATTCGTTCTCCAAACATCATTGTTCAAAGCTGCCCAGAGTGTAGTTGGAAAAGTAGCATCATCGCCAATATAATTATCGACTAAATAGTCACTAAATTCAGTAACTCTTGAATCTATAGGTTGTTCGGCGATTAAATCTAAAAACACATTTCCCACTTCATCTGGAGGGAGAAAAGTCAATCCAAAAACGTAGTGTAACCATTTTCCAATTTCCGAGTTCTTATTCTTGTACTCTACAGTCAGTCCTAATCCCACTATTTTTCTCCACCAGGCTTGACTGAGATGAAATCTGCATCCAATCAATGTGGTGTCCGGGAATTCTTTTCTTGCAGCTTGAAGAATTCCTTTTTCAAAATCAGAAACTATATGTTGTGGTTTAAATATTAAATTAATTTCCAAACATTTACTTTTCAGAGTAGACATAACAGTTCTGTACGATAATTCTTTTTTATCTTTCAATAAACTTAGTGCAACAGGAACATATTTGTTATTTTTGAAACCAATAACTGTAAACATCTGCTGAAAGAATTTTGTACAATAGTTAAAAGTGCCATCCACCAAAATAGTTTCAACACTGCACATGAATTTCAAATTACTTAAGCATGAAAAAATTATTACATTGCATGATTTATCGTTGAATATTACTAAATTTTCTCTTTTCATAGATATCACTTCGTCCATATCCAAATAGTCATGTACGTCATCCATACATTTTGGTAACTTTGGTACCTAATCGTTGTAATTTTGCACGATTAATATTTTTCCCTAAAAATGAATAGTTTGAAATTAAAATAGGTAGGTTCTATATGGTATATTATACAGTATGACTATAATGCAGAGATGGAAAATGTTTTTAAAAAACGTTATTAAACAGAAAAAAAATGAAAAATGAAAACAATTAATAAAACCAAAACGAAAATAAACAAAAAAACGAAAACAAAAAATCCCAAAAACGAAATCAAAAACGAATACGAAGATAAACTATAGTATTATACATTGTTAAATTATTTATACTACAAAAAAAAAAAATTGGAAAAAAATTTACTTTAATCTTTAAGCCTTCTGTCTTTACATTTTAGTCTTTACCAATGCACTTTTAAAATTTAAAAACATGTTAATTTGAAATCATAAATTTTGAATTTTCTAATTTTTATATAAATTATAATTTTGATTTAAAATTTAAATATTAAGAACGATTAAGATTAATTAAGAATAACAACTATAATTTATGAGAAATTTTGTATTCAATTTTAAAATCTTAGATATTTCACCTATATTATTAATTTCATTTATTTACCTATGCGAATCATGTCTCTGTCTGTGAATGTATTCAAAATATTGACATCTTTCTCCACCTCTTGACGAATTATTTTCCTTGGTCTTTCCGAAAATGATAATTCATCAGCCTTCCTTTTTACCGAGTTGTTTATCTTCTGTCTGTTTAATATTTGAACAGTATCGGCTTGATGATTTTTATGGTCATTTTGAGTTCTTGAAAATACGTGTTCTTCTCCGATAGTGTAGAGTTTTGCATTACAATTTTTATTAGTGCAACTCCAAGAAATTTCTCCCGTCTTAAGAAGACGGTACTCTCTAAATTTAAAATTATTTAATACAAGCAAATTTTTCCCTTTTTCACTATACATAACATATATTTGTGACATTTTAACGTGTTGATACAAAAAAGTCTTCCAATAGACTAAACTATATAAAGTTGACTTACGTTGACGTACGATAACATTGTCGATAAAGCTGTCTGGTATCATAACAATTGGTGTAATAATACGTGAAAATCGCATAACATATAAATACTGCTTCACCGTTAGATCGTGAAATAATTGACGTGAAAATTGGATTAGAGCTTATCGGATAATCGATAACCGGATACTGACCGCAATTAAGACGTTAAATTTTACCTTCAATATTATTAAGACCGCAATTCGTCTATTGCGACCGCAACTCGGACAATACCCATTTGTATACATTTTAAATCCATCTTTTGAAACAATACTATACGGCATCATATCTGTAGAAATGAAATAAGCTAGCACATTGTCGATTCTTGCCTGAGCAGTGACACGGCCCGCGTTAGTAGCAAGTACAATGTACAAGCACTATAGCGACCAGTCTATCTTATCTCCAACCACCACCACGGGATGCAAGCAGCGCGACCAGGTTGACTCTCCCACCGAGCCGGTAACGGCAAGGCGGGACGGGGGGACTGTGTCGCGTAACTGCGTAAGACGTACAACGGTCGGCGGAAAAGGCGATTCGAGATCCACCATCGGACCGTCGGACCGATAACATATCGTCCGACGTTAAACTCATCTGCACGAGCGGCACGTCATGTATTGTTATATTTTGGTCGCAATATTATAATACATAATTTGTGACATTCTTAAAGTGTTTGTGTTGTGTTTATTTCATCACCTCAATCCTAACCAAACACTTCGACCGGACCACGATCAACCTTGAAGCAATCATCGTGTCCGCGTCAGCAGTTGCAGTAAGTGTATAAGATGTAATTGGTAATTGGTTCATTTTTTTTTCATTTTTCATTTTTGAGCTGGTACTGTTTACTGAACATGGAATGGTTGTAGCTGTTGATGAAAATGAACCCCTAAAAATAAAACTTGAGACATTAAACCAATTTAAATTCACATTAGAAGTAAATTATTACAGTAAACATTTTTGACATTATTAAATTAAATTATAATTTAACCTAAACGTTTGTGTATAATATTTTAAAAATTTAAGTGTTAGCCTAAAATATTAATAAAAATTGTATGATCCAACTAATCTAATATATATTATAATAGGTACCTAGGTAGTAATAATTTGTTGAAAATCAGTTATTTGAAAATTTAAATTTTAAAAAGTAAATAAGTAGGTATTTATATATGGCTATATTTAGTTAATTACTTTAAGGATAGGTAGTTAAAAAACGTATTGCTTAACATAAAACTTAAAAAAAAATAATAGATTATGAAAAAATGAATAAAACATTTTCAATCATTATTTATTCTTATTTAATATCCCAATAAATAGGTGGTTATTTGTGTCATAGATGTGACGTTATTACGTTAACAATCGACCTATCACTTATCAGAATTCACTATGCAGTACGACAGTCGACACTAGTACAGTACCCAGTGGTCAGTAGTCAGTAGTCAGTACTCAGTAGTCAGTACTCAACTCAGTAGGTAGTCAGTACCCAACTTTACCCTACTTAAATAATTAATACTTAATAGATTACTTCTTAATATATCATAGTCCATAGATGGACAATATTTGTTACAAATAATACACATCAATAAAACTTACTCATCATCACATTCATCAATGTTAACTAACAACGAGGATGGCGATGGCGATCCTGAAAATCCTTTGCGCTGATCATCCAACTCTTTAAATTTTGACTTGTGCTTGGACTGAAGGTGATTCCATAAATTTGTTGTATTTGTACCTGAATTGGCGTACGTCTTTTTACAGATTTGACATTGGGCACGTAAACCACAGTCAGTTTTAATAAAAACTTGCCACACTTCACTCATGATTTAAATTGAGGTAATAGCCATTAGCTAATAGGTAATTGTAAATTCGTATATTATAATTCGTAAACTAAACATTATTTTAATAATAATTGTAATGACGACGTTATGGATTAATGTAACAAATTTTGTACCTACAGAAGATATAAATAGATCAATAGTCAACGTTTTCCAATGTTTTATTATGATAACGGATATATTTTTATCGTGTTTCATTAATCTGTGATACTACACACAACAATCGATTTTTTAATTGTTAATCGATTGGCTGATTAATCGATTAATCGATACAATTAATCGATTTTCCGATTAATCGATTATCTAAAATTATTAAAAATAATCGATTAATCGATTAATTGATTTGGATCGATTAATCGATTGTCATAATCGCGCGCCCCTAGCCTGGACCACAATTATACTGATATCCTGAAACATCGGCTTCGAACGGGAGACTATTTATAAGGGAGTTTACAAATCCTTTACCAGTCTTGTTTGAATTGTACTTACGAGTTGAACACTCCATCTATAACTGGCTATAAATTTTAAAAATCTAGAGTATTTATATGAAAATAATATGAATTTGATTGAACAGAAAGATAAATTAGATGTAATAAATGTAGATGTTCAGGTAGTAAGAAAACCATCTAGACACGGTTCGTTATTACCCGATACTATACGTGCTATACTAGTTGGTCCCAGCGGTTCAGGAAAAACAAATATAATGTTTAATCTGATCACACATGCAAACGGGTTAAGATTTGAAAATATTTATTTATACTCGAAAACCTCTAATCAGGAAAAATATGTTTTATTAAAAAAAATAATAGATGGTATACAAGGTGCTAATTTTTTCCTATTTACAAGCGCTGATAAGATTATAAAACCAAACTTAACGAAGAAAAATTCTATTATATTTTTTTATGATGTGATATGCGGCCCACAATCTGTAATCAGAGAATACTTTAGTATTGGTAGACATTCAGGTGCCAGCTCTGTATTTTATTTAGCACAGACATATTCTAAAATATCAAAACAGCTTGTAAGAGATAACGCAAACTTTTTAATAATACTGAAACAAGATGATACAAATTTGAGACACTTCTGGCAAGCTGATTTAATGGACATGCAATCTCATTCTAGACAAAATTATGGTTTTTAAGTATATTTTAGTTGTCATAGATACATATAGTAAGTACGTATGGCTTGAGGCGTTGAAAAATGAAACATCGAAAGAATGTACAAAAGGTATGTTTAATATACAGTGGACCTCGATTATCAAGGGTAATGGTGGGGAGGGAGTCACACGGATAAATGAAAACCACGGTTAATCGAGGCTTTTTATAATAATGACATTTTTTATTTAATTATAATTAGAAATACATAGGTACAATTTTATTCGTTAGTCAAGCTAGTGTATATTACGTCGTTCGTCGCACTGCGGTCTTTTTGACCGCATTATAATTTTTAAGAATATAATTGTGATATCTCGGTGATATGAGTCCTTTTCGAAATTGTTTGATTAAATATTATGATATTTTTATTTTTATTATTGACTGCTGCTGTTATTATCGTGATTATAAAGTAAACGAAAGCAATATTACCACTAGGGATGGCAAAAAATGGCAAAATATTGATATATCGAAAAAACAAAATTAAAATAATTAATTAAAAAAAAATAATAAAATTGAGGCAAATCATCCCTGTCAAGGAAGTGGGTTGAACTTAGTTCAATTTGTGATTGATGTAGCAACGCATATGGGCCACTAATCGTGACAAACCTAGGACTTTGGAGAGATTTAAAACTGTATTTGTGGCGATGGAAATCACGACAACCAGGCACGGATGGCGTTGCAGGTAACTGCGATCGTGGACGACAATTTCGGTGATTGTTTAATCACTATTATAGTGCTCGTACAAATTTCGAATTCACGTGTCACGTGAAATACGTGTTTATTCAAAATATATAGCCGTGTCAAGGATACACGGTGCAAAAAAACACTTGTTCCATTGAGACCTCTAATATCTACAGTCCATAATTATTTTTAAATTTCCGGAAGAGTGAGCACGGTTAATCGAGTCACGGATAATCGAGGTTCTACTGTATTGAAAAAAGCTCATCCGAAATAATTACAGACAGATAATGGTACAGAATTTTACAATGCTCAATTTCAAGATTTAATGAAAAAATATAAAATTAAACATTACAGTTCATACAGTGTTATTAAATGTTCAATCGCGGAACGCGTGATCCAACTCTTAAAAATAGTATATATAGACATTTTACTGCTACTGGTACATAGAATTAGTATAATACACTATCAAAAATTACACAAAATTATAATTATACAAAACATAGAACAATCAAATGTACACCGAATGAAGTTCGAATGGATACAAACAATATTAAATTCAATACACAAATAAATGATACATTATACAATCCAAAATTTAAAGTTTATGACAAAGTAAGAATATCTAAGTATAAACATATATTTAGTAAAGGATTTACACCAAATTGGACAACGGAAATATTTACAGTTTCAAAAGTTTTACAGACAAATCCAGTAACTAATCAACTAAAAGATGAATCAGACAATATAATCTTAGGTGTTTTTTATGAACAGGAAATTAAATTAACTGATTTTCCAAACACCTTTCTCATTGAACGTATTGTAAAAAAAGTTGGGAATAAAATGCTTGTTAAATGGTTAGGTTTTGATTTAAATAAAATAAAAAAATTAAGTTTTTTTTAAGTCGAATTAATTATTTCACATGATCTCCTGATCCTCAATAGTCTGTTTGGTTAACCTAATGTATCCACAATCGATAAAAAATAAAAAGCGCCATCTAGTGGTAAATGAATCAATGAAAATAATAATACTGTTGTATTTTGTTCCGGTAGATAACGCTTTTTATACTAAACCATTACTTTATAGTAACCATAAGCTAAAGTATTTGTTGAAATATACAATTAATATGTAGTATATGTAGTCAGCCTTGACACGTGTGTACAATATAGTAACCAGTTATGTACGAGCATAAGATTCACTCTCTTTACGGATGTAACATGACCTCGGTTGTGCATATATATAGGGCCTTTGATGTATGTAATAATCACTTGCACAGGCGTCGTTGTACAGAGCGTATATGATGTGTGTGTAATGTCACAGTTTAATTGTCCAGTTGTACGTTATTATATATTATACTTATACATAATCATATTGTCGTGTTATTACTTATTATATTAATGCTAACATCATTAGTCCGTCAAGCGTCACTTTCAACAGGTTATGGGCCCAGTCAATAACCAAGACAAACAGTCTAGTGGATTCGTGATCGAAGTATTTTTATATTTGTATTAACGCAAAAAACTACAACCAGTCGGAGATATCCTGGATTTCGGAAAACGGCGGAACAGTGTACATAGGTTAAGTTTTGTTATAAATTGTTATACAGGAAAGTATACGGGAAACCATCGGTCATGGAAGACACGGTGAAGATAACAAAATTATGTGCGGAAAACTGGTCGTTATGGAAATTCCAGATGAAGGTCATTCTAAATGCCTTGGAAATAGGTGATATAGTTTCAGGTGAATGGAAGAAACCAGTTGTACCTATAAAGAAGTTGGCTACAGATTCCGACGAGGAAGCTAAAGCACGTTTTCAAAGGCATACAAGCGCTTGGATAAAAGCGGACGGTAAATCTCAGAAAATAATAGTTACCTCAGTGGACGATGGTCCATTACAATATTTGCTTAACCGTGAGACTGCATTGGAAATGTGGGAGAAACTGCTGAGTATTTACGAGCAGAAGTCTGAGGCAAGTTTACATTTGCTTCAACAACAATTTTTCAGTTATTCAAAGGAGTCGACAGATGACATGTCGACGCATATTTCTAAATTGGTCAATTTAGGAAGGAAACTGAGAGTAGCGGGTGAACCAGTTACGGATAACATGGTTATGACAAAAATACTAATGACACTACCAAAAGAATATAATCATTTTTACAGTGCTTGGGATTCAGTCCCAACGGGAAGTAAAAATATAAATAATTTGACTAGTCGATTGTTGATTGAAGAATCACGGGTTATCCAGATCAAAGGTGAAGTTGGTGAACAAGAGAAATCGAGTGCATTTCCGGCCAAATTTCAAAACAGATCTGATGGAAGAAACGGCAGTCGTAATTATGGAAAAGGTAAAAATCAATTTACTAATAAAAGTAATATTAAGTGTTATTACTGTGGTAAACTAGGTCATTATAAAAGAGACTGTAGACATTTTCTACAAAGTGTACACGGTGGTAAAACCGGTACTATAGGTGCGAACTTGAACGCATTCGTAAGCGAGTCAAGAATAAATAATATTGCAACAGATGCGTGGGTACTAGACTTGGGCGCTTCGGATCATATGATCGCGAATCGAGAGTGGTTTTCAAGTTATGAACCACTGGACAACACGCAACAAATCACGATAGGTGATGGGACGAATCTGTATGCAGCAGGTAGAGGTAATATTAATATATTTTCATACGTAAACGGTAATTGGAATACAAATTACATGGCAAACGTGTTGCACGTGCCGGGACTAAAATTTAATTTATTTTCGTGCGGAGCCGCGATGGATAAAGGTTTAGTATTGACGTCAGATAGTAAGACGTGTATGTTAACTAAACAGGGGAAACCCGTATGCTCAGGTAAGAAATGCGGAAGGTTGTTTGAGTTAAACATCAAGGTCGAAGTACCGACAAACGGGTACGCGACGGTAGCTGTCGAAAACAGGTTGTCTGTTTGGCACGAGCGCATGGCACATCAGAATTTACAGTACGTAAAAAGTTGTTTGGCGAAACACGAAATAGTATGTTCGGCCAAGGACCACGAATTCATGTGCAGCAGTTGTATAATAGGTAAACAAAGTCGTAAATCATTTAGTAAAAGTAATACGGAGTATCACAATGTCGGTGATTTAATTCATGCAGACCTATGTGGACCAATGGAGGTAAGCTCTATAGGTGGTTCAAAATACTTCTTGTTATTCAAAGACGACTACTCGCATTATAGAACGGTATATTTTATTAAAAATAAATATGATGTTAAAAATATTTTTGAGACGTTCATAAAAAGTGTTGAAACAGAAACAGGTTCTAAGGTCAAAATATTACGAACGGATAATGGATTAGAATTCGTAAATAAAGAAATTACGGGTATTTTACAAAAACACGGGATTCGACATCAGTTAACAGTTCCCTACACACCACAGCAAAACGGAAAAGTGGAACGGGAAAATCGTACAATAGTAGAGTCAGCGAGGACAATGATTTGTGCGAAAAATTTGGATGTATCACTTTGGGCGGAGGCGGTAAACACGGCTGTTTACACGCTTAATCGAACAGGAACCAGTTCAGTTAAAAATAACTCACCATACGAGTTATATTACAAGGTAATGCCAGACATTAAACACTTACGAGTTTTTGGTACTGTCGTATATACACACATACCAAAGCAAAAACGTAAAAAGTGGGACCCTAAAAGTGAAAAAGGAATATTTGTTAGCTATTCGGATAACACGAAAGGTTATCGTGTGTATTATTCGAAAACAAATAGAATTTCAATGTCTAGAGATATTATATTCGAAAACGAAGGTAATAAATTGGAAAATATAATTGCAGACAAATGAGAATTCATAGATACTCAGACTCAAGTCGAGGACGATCCGGTCAAGGTCGAATTGACGACGGTCGACAACAGGAGTGGCATGGTGCTACGTGATCAGAATACATTAAAAGCGCCGATCAGGTATAATGTGTCGTCGTTCGTCGCCAATCTCGTTGAACCACTAAATCGTGATGAAGCGATAGCTGGCCCACAGAAAAACGAGTGGGAGCACGCTATGAGTGATGAAATTAAATCACTACACAGAAACAACACTTGGTCACTAGTTAATTTGCCTCAGGGCAAGGTTGCGTTACGTAACGCATGGGTGTTCAAAACCAAATATAAAAGTGACGGTAATATCGATAAGTTTAAGGCCAGATTGGTCATTAAAGGTTGTTCACAGAAATATGGTATAGATTACCATGAAACATTTTCGCCATCGGTCAGATACGAATCAATTAGGGCAATATTCGCAGTAGCAGCTGTGGAAAAATTAATACTACGACAATTCGACATCAAGACAGCATTTCTGTACGGAGAACTACAGGAAGAAATTTACATGGTACAACCACCAGGATACGAAGATGGATCGAATAAAGTATGTAAGCTTCAGCGTAGTTTATATGGCTTAAAAAAAAGTCCAAGATGTTGGAATATACGCTTTAAGAACTTTTTGAATGCATTTGGTTTACAATGTACCGAAGCGGATGCATGTGTATTCAATGCATACAATAGTAGAATAAGTCTCGCAATATTTGTAGACGATGGTCATTTCTGCAGAATTTCTTCATTTCAGTTCATTTCTGCAGAAAATGAAGAAATAATAAATAAACTTTTAACAAACTTGGAGAAAGAATTTGAGGTTAAAAAAGGAAACTTAGATTATTTCCTAGGTATGCAGGTAAATATAATGAAAAATGGTTCATTATTTGTGCATCAGACAAATTATGCATGTAGCATAATTAATAAATTTAATGTGCTGGACGCCAAGGAACATTCAATACCAATAGACAAATCACATACACTTGAACAAAAAGAAGATACGGAAATATTGAATGAAGATATTCCTTATAGGTAGGCAGTAGGTAGCTTACTGTTCTTATCACAGGTAACAAGACCAGATATAGCATATGCAGTAAACTTTGCTACTCGTTACTTAGCAAAACCAACTAAAGCTCATTGGAACTTGGTAAAACGGATTATACGATATATTAAGCGAACATTTAATTATGGCTTGTACTTTAATAACAAAACAAAATTGTCATTAGAAATATTTAGCGATGCAGATTACGCAGGTGACATTCAGACACGACGTTCGACGTCAGGATTTCTATTCAGGTACGGGTCAAGCATAATTTCATGGACATCGCAGAGACAACATTGCGTGTCGTTATCATCGACAGAGGCTGAATATATTTCGGACAGTGAAGCTGTCAAAGGGATCTTGTGGATTACACGGTTGATAACAAGCTTATCAACAACAGGTGACAAACAACCAGTTTTATTTATAGATAATCAGAGTGCTATTCGTTTAGTGAAAAATCCGGAGTTTCATAAGCGGACAAAACATATAGACGTACGGTACCACTTCATACGGGAGAAATACGAAGAGGGACAATTCCAACTACAGTACATTGGAACAGAGGACCAGATTGCGGACATTCTAACCAAGCCTTTGGTTAAGGAACGATTCAAGAAGTTGCGGTCAGCCATAGGAGTGACTACAATTAAAGAGATTATTAATTGAGGGAGGGTGTTGCAATATACAATTAATATGTAGTATATGTAGTCAGCCTTGACACGTGTGTACAATATAGTAACCAGTTATGTACGAGCATAAGACTCACTCTCTTTACGGATGTAACATGACCTCGGTCGTGCATATATATATGGCCTTTGATGTATGTAATAATCACTTGCACAGGCGTCGTTGTACAGAGCGTATACGATGTGTGTGTACTGTCACAGTTTAATTGTCCAGTTGTACGTTATTATATATTATACTTATACATAATCATATTGTCGTGTTATTACTTATTATATTAATGCTAACATCATTAGTCCGTCAAGCTTCATTTTCAACAGTATTTATTCCGTCATCCATTATATAACGTTTATCATAGTTTGCACTTAAAACAAGTTTGTTCATGGTTTTCGAATGAACAACATGTTTATTTGATTTGATAAAATTCATTTTTCTATGAGTTTTTTCATCCTTGAGAGTTCTATGGTTTATAAAATCGTTTAGTATATCCATATAATTATTAAATTTGCATGTGATTTTTAATTATATATTTCTTTACACCTTTTGCCTTTTTTTTTCAGTACCAACTACAGTTTTATAGGCATATAATTTCGGTCTTAATGATACGAATTCTATAATTATAATTGATTTCATTTCGTCCTTAAAAAACCCTGGTTGATTCTTATGAATTTCACTAAAACAACAATGGTCTTTAGGATAATTCGATGTGTCAAAATATTGTAATAAACTATTTTTTAAATAGTTAAAAAAATTTGTTGTTTGGATAGCATATATTAGGGAATCAGTATCCGAATATAAAGAACTAATTTTATTACTATACCTTTTCTTCATGACATTAAAATGGAAATCATACATAAATGCTTTCGAAACGTCTAAAATTGCAAATCCTACATAAATTGCCTTATCGAATTTAATTGTCTCCTTATGCTGATGAATGGCCATGAGATTCTTAGAGTATAAAGTTCTGTATTTAAAACTAGTTTTTGTCATAAATTTCCTTGCTTTTTTTTTTTAAAAAAAACAGGTTTATAGAAGTTCTTGCTCGAACATCCTCCATAAATTTACTAAAAACGCTATTAATTAACAACTTCCAGAAATCCTTCTCAAACTCGTTTTTAGCTAGTACTCTCATAGATGTACATAATTTATTGTATGATGCCTTCCATTTACTTTGAGAAAAGCGGATAGTTCTATGAATTTTCATTACTACAATACCATTCGCGATCGCCTGTTTCAAATTTATATAATGAACTATATAGTTTTTTTTAATGATAGTGTAGTAAGTAATTTTTCTAACTTTCGAATTTGGTGGACATTCATTAAAAGGTAAAAATGGAAAATCGTTATGATTTTTATGAAGATGTTTAAGATACTCAATATCAACTTCTAATATATATCCAACTTTAGAATCATCAGCAATTTTGGTTACATCTATGTTGAGATCGTCAACCCATTCAAAATCTTTAAAAGGTAATTCTGTTAACATAGTCTTCCCATACAAATTTACACAGTCGAGATATGTAATCCATGTGATCGGTTCATTCGAATTAAAGTGCAATCCTTTGATATTTGGGATATTTGCTTTGACATATCTTTTAGTTGATTGGCAAATGCCACCTCTAATTGACTTTTCGAAAAGAAGCAACATGTCATAATCCATTAACCTTGATATTTTGGCCTTGGCATACTTCAGAATACAGTCAAAAGTAAACCCGGGAGCAGTCATATAATGAGCAGGAACTAGTTCGAGAGTAGATAAACAAAAGTCTCTAAAATTTTCGAACACGTCAGCTAGTATGACAACATCAGTTTTTAAATACAGATCGCTATATTCACCCAAAGTAATTATATCAAATGTATGCCGTATATTTTCAGCATGTATATAATATTCATCACTAATTCTCTCGTGTGTTAAAGAGTTATAAAATTCTAGCTTTGATGGTAAAAAAGTATCATCTAGTTTACTCCAACTATCGACATATTCATAAGGGAAGACTCCTTTTCGTGTAACTAAATCTAGTGCTTTCGTGAAAATATTTTAAGAGTTTCTCTAAATCTCGACTTATCTTCAGATAAATTTTCTGCAAGTTTCTTAATGACTCACTCATAAAACGGAATGTATCCACAAATTTTATACTAAATTTGTATGCGATTTCCTAGCTAAAGGATATATATTTTTCTGATGAATTAGGAATAACTTTAATATTGTGATCATCGCAACCTAGTTCTCGAATTATTAAATGACTATCATATGATAAATTATGAAAGAAAATTGGAATGAATGACGGATTAGTTATTTGAAAATTACATTCGAGAAAAAGACTTTGTCTATATTTACCAGTAAAATGACAGTGATATCGAACTTTAATTAAATTATTTTTTTTTTAATGTTTTGAACATTTTTCACATCTTTTAATTCTTTGAAAATTTTTTCTCCTTTTTGACGTTTTGTAACCCGTTTCTTTTCTTTATGAAACTGAAAATAGATTAAATAAAAACATAGGTATAAGGAATAATAATAATATTGCAATGATTTATTATAACATCTACTTCTTTTTTTTTTTTTTTTTAAATCTCATGCAAGCAATTTAGAATATTTTTTTTTCATAAATATGATAATAGTATTAATTGTAAATAATTATAAAAAATTGATTAATACAATAAGAAATTACTCAGATTCTAATTCTCTTAACCGATTTCTTAGTTCTGTTAACCGACACTGAAGATCTGCTTTACATTCACTTGAATAGTTTTGGAATGTATTTTGTTCATTTATCAACTCAATTTTTAAATTTAAATGTTTCTTCATACTATTATTCATTTTTACAAATACTTTTCGAAATGCTTTCTGTTTCTCGATACAATAGCGTCTATTTGCACGCACCTGTTGTTCTAATGCTATAATTCTGATTTTAATAATGTTTATTTCTGAGTTCATGATTCTGAAAATTACATAGAATTTCAAAACTAGCTATTAATACTGATACATTGTTTATACGCTCATTATGTTAGAAAATTGATACGTTTTTTTTTAAATCTAAAATTTTTATTAAATTAGTTTTATTTAAACGATTATAAAACTTGAACAGTATTGAACATTAAAAACATTTATTATTCTTCGACAGATATTATATACACAAGAATGATATAGGTTATAATTTACTACAATATCATTCGATATATAATTATAAGATAAAATAATAAATAATAACAAAATAATTTATTTATATCGATTTTATTTTTTCGAAAAAACAGAATATTATCAGCGACTATATTATATATTGTCTAATTTATTATACGATTCACTTAGACCTCTCTGTATATTTTTTTCACATAGATAGGTTGTATAAAGTAAACTTTTATAATCATTTAATAATTTCTGTTTTTCTTCTTTCAATTTAATTCTTGTTGTTTTCAAAGTCGCTTTCGCAATCCTGATATTCAACTCGTTCATGTTTTTTTTGAAAGTGACTGTATCTGCATCCATACAGCGGTTGTTTTCTTCTAGTTGGTGTAATTTAGATTGAATTTCTTCCCATACTTTTGTTGACTCCATTTTTTTTTTATTCTAGAAAAATTGAATGACATTTGTAAGCTATCTACTAGTTATAAAATAATGTATATTAATGGTTATAATTTATTATTTTATTTTATATATAACTCTTTTATATAAGAAAATACTACCTACGTGTTAATCATAATTAACTAACATGTTTAATACTTAAGAATTACGGTTCTCCTTTGAACAAAATTGATCGATTGTCTCCGTCTTTACGACATTTTTTCCAAGTTATTACTACTATTTCAGCTAATTTTCCTACGACTCCACCTCTCCTTCTTAATTTGTTGACCACTCGACCAATTCCAGTGGTTTCTAAAAGTTCCATAGTCATCAGTAGCTTCCAAAGTGTGCATACACATTCATATATTTGCTCGTTATCGCGGGCCTCAACAGCTCTCGCGATTTTTCTGGCGTAGGGATTAATCCATAGACCTTATACTTATAGACGGAACATCCTTATCCTACCCAATGTGCTGGTACGGTCATGAGAAGTTGAGATGCAGTGTTGCCCATTCTTCGAAATGAAATTATTTTTTTAAATGTCCAAACAATAACAGTAGTATGGTACACTTTCATTTTAAATGCAATATTTCCTAAAATATTTGTTCATAGAAATTGAAATGCAATATTCCTTTAATTATTTTGCAAATCGTGAAACGCAATAATTATTAAAATATTTTTCAAAAAATCTGAAATGCAAAAATACTAAAAATAATTTTCATAGAAATTGAAATGCAAAAAATACTAAAAATATTTTCCTATGGGGGACTTCGGCACTAGTGACATTTAAATGCAATAATTACTTAAAACATTTTTCAAAAATCTGAAATGCACCAAAACATTTTTTATTAGAATTGTTCTATCAAAAATAAAAATCGAAATAACATATTTAATTGCAAAATGTATTAAAAATAAATTTAAAAAATAAATTTAAAAATTAAAAATATAATAAATAATAAAAATAATGGAAACAACTATCAAAGATTTTAATATATTACAAGAAAAAGAAATGCAAAACGAAATAGAAAACTCAATATTAAATAATGAAATCTTTGTTAAGTTTTGTAAATATGAATACTTTCATACTAATAATAAAAAAAAAAAAAAAATTATGAAATATAATCTACATAAAATTCCAATTGAAGGAAATATTTTAATTGCAGATCATCATGGAAATGGAAATGGAAAGCCTTATGCTTCTAAAATATTAGAATCGCCAACATGGCTTGAAATTTGTAAAATAGCTAATGATTTAATAAATACAACCGGTACTTATTTTTACAAATATCTCCATGATATTTGTGTTGTTGAAGATTTAGGAAATATTATAATATGTTGTCTTAGCATGAGAGGTACAGATGCCGATCATAAGATGCTTATAATATAATAATATAATTAAATTTTTTAATAGAATTGTTCTATTAAAAAAAATGTTCAATATTTAACGCTCACCCGAATAGGGGACGCGTTATTAAAATCCAAAAATCTTTAAAAACGATTTTACACTATGATACTTTGAGGGGGACTTATAAAGAATTAAAATCAAAAATGTTTAATGTAAAAATGAAGATTCTAACATAAATAGCAACGGAGTTATACTTAAATGAAAAATATGAAGCGGGGGGTAAACTTTTAATATGTAGTGTAGATAAGCATATAAAACATATCTGTGTTGTTCCGACTTGATAATATCAAATATTAAATGAAATATAGGACATATACGATCGCGTTATTTTTTAATATTTTTAATAGAAATATGGAAAAAAAATGCAAAAAATCTACAAAATCATTCCCAGCTTTGCAGATACCCGTTAGGAAAAAAGGAGGCCGGAACTCTTTTACAGATATCTGCAAAGCTATCGTGGGCAGTGAAGTTACCCAAGTGCTTTATTCAGCAGGTCAACGACAGTTTTTCAGTAGATTGCATAGGTGTGTGCACCCACCTATACAATCTACCGTAAACGTCTTCAAAGCCTGACGAAATTAGTAGGTGAATATGCAGCGCTACACATTACCCCACTAGTTTCAATCCGACCAAGAACACATTTAAATCAAACGCCTTAACCACTGAGCTACAACACTTGGGCATGTATAATGATTATTTAAACACTATTTAAATAATTCGATAAAAAAACATCATAATATAAACTATACATATATATTATGATAAGGTATTCAATACCGGATGTTAAAAAAATAAACAGTACAACGTTGATATATATATTATTATTATTATTATTATTATTATTATACCACACTGTATAGGTACTATAATATTATATATAATACTTCGTAAGTATTATATTCGATTTAAATTTTCGATGTTTAAAAAATTTTATTTTTTTATAATAAATTATAGTAATGGAAAATAAAAATCAAATTAATGAATTATCTTCGCCAAAAACTATAAAAAAAACGATAGATGCTAATAATGTAAAAAACGAATTTGGTCCATATGAAGTCAAGCATAAAATTTACAAACATGAGCAAAATAAAGCGGAATCGTTTCGCAAATCATGTGTTATATTCAATAAATTTAATAAAATATTACAAATAAAGTACAATAATCAAGAAAATACTTTTACATCGGAAGAAATGGAAGAAATAATACCGATACGAGCAATGTATTATTGCAGTCATGATTGGGATCAAGGTGCAATATATGAATTTATTGATTTTCGAAAAAACTGGATATTTCCTATTTTGTATTCTCAAGTTCGTGGTGATTATATTCCAACTTGGGATCAATGGGAATGTTTTGGTATGATAAAGTCTGAAATTACAATATCCCAATTTATTAAAAATTTTAATGATGATTTTAAGGACACACTTGGTTTTTTTTTCTATAATTACATAGATAATAAAGATAAATTATGGTTATCAATTGATATAATTTCGAGTTGTCATTTTATAAAATATACATATGGTCTAACTCCTCAAAACGATGATACAGATGAAGAATATGAATGTGTAAATATTAATTGTGAAATAAAAATTGCTAATAAAATAAAAATAATCGAAGATGTTAAAAAACAATATTAACATAAAAAACATCGTCAACGTTTACCTATAGTTTGTATAGGTACTATAATATATAAATATATAATACTTCGTAAGTATTATATTCGATTTAAATTTTCAAAGTTTATAAAATAAACATTCTAGCTGCATATTATTATTATTATTATTATTATTATTATTCGAATCATGTAATTCCTCTTGTATTAATTTACGTAGTTTGTTTAGTGAAAGTTTAATTTCATTATAATTTTTGTTTTTAATAAAACTTAAAATATTTTCGAAACAACAATTACTAATGAAACGGAAGTTAAATGATTTTAATTGATTATGTTTTTTGTAATAAACATATTTTGCAACATTTTCGTAACAACAATTATCCAATATTTGATTCCATAATATATTATTAAGAGGACGCCACACCGAAAGCGAAACGTATACAACGACCGAGAGAACGCGCTGTTAGGTGTTTTCGCGATCCGCAAGCACGCGACGCTTAAGCCGCGCCCACTACTCACAGTCGGCGGCTGGCCGACAATTTTGCTCATTCGGGAGCGATGTTTATTATTTTATCAACCTTCGTCTGTGGCGGATCACGTAAATATAAAATGCATACACGTATATTATACCGTATTACCGCCGTAATATTTTTAATATTCGAGCGTACCTATACGCGGCTTATATTTATTGCATTATTAAATACTTACTTCGTAAAAAATGTATTCAATACAGTAAATAATATCTAATATATAACTGTAACCTAAACTAGTATTACCTAAATATCTAAATATTATATTTTAGTAAGTTAATTAATTGAATATATATTATTTTATGTTATACTGTTACCACATAGGTACGTATATTTTTTAAATTACATTTAATACATGCGATGATACACTTAATGAAGTTAAGTAATGAAGTTATGAAGTTATAATGAAGTTTTGATTTATAAATTTAAAAAATAATATTAATTTAAAATAAAATTAATTACTCCGATTGAGACAAATATGATTTGTTTGACAACGTTAACAATGAGGGTTCCATAGGTTCTATACCACTAATACTAAACAATAAATTTAAATAAAGTAATGATAAACTAATAATATTATTATTAAATACATAAGTAGATTGTTTTTTAAAAAGAATAATTAAAAACATATAATTTTACTTACGATATTAATTTTTCAGACATATTTTGTATCCAAAATGTATGATCATAATAAATTTTTTCTACCGAGGTCCACTTTTCGGTGTATACTACCAAATAACATAGTTCACGTTTAGTTATATGCAGTTGTCCAATAACTTGAAAATAATAATTACTATTTCGTTTTACTATGATCGAAGAATCTTTCATTATCCAATTTGGTAGCTGTAACATGTGTTATAAACATAATTTTCGTAATTTTTACGCAAAACCAGTTTTGGACCTAACCGATTTTTTTAAATATATATATTTTTGAATAAAATAAACATTATTGTAAATAAAATTATTCATATTTTCCATCACTTACAAATTTATTGTTGAAAGCTTCGATTAGGCTTTCTGAATTACGAGCATTGTAAGGACACTTAATTTCTATTATGGCATTTTCTCCAACTAGACCATCTAATTAAAAAAATAATATTTAAATAACTACAAAAAAATACATTTATAATTTAATAAATAATTATACCTGGACTTGCTGCCAAATATGGTAGATCAGAATCTATAATAAGACCACATGTTTGGACGTTAACGTTATACATTTCTTCGAACTTTTTCCTACCTTTCGATTCCATAACATTACCATAGGTTAATTGTTTTGTTTTGGGATTTGGTGCGTATAGCAAGCTATGGATTTTTTTCTTACAGCTAGTGTAAGGTCGCATTTTGCATATTGTGCCAAAATTTGACGCTGTGATTCGAAGTCTTCTTTCTTTAAACCAAAGAGAATTATTACTTTGATCTCTTGTACACATTTCGATCTCAGTTCTATCAGCCTCATTTAGTTTTTGTAAAAATAATAATTTATTTTTGTCATAATCCTCTTTGGTAATTGTATCGATTAATGGTTCAGCTAACCCATAATTTTGATCTGCTGCTGTACATTGAGATCGGCTTTTGAATTTTGAGCTAGCATTGTTAGAAAACAATTGTCGTCTTTTTGAACAATTGGCTCTTATACGTTCTATATTTTTTAAATATTTTTTGCCAAATTTTCCTTTAAAAAACTGTTTATAGATACAGAATAAAACATAAACACATTAATGTTATACTAGACAATTGGATTTATAATTACCTGGGCTTATATTTTGTATAGTCTTATGAACCTGCCTAATATACTGTTTTGAATTAAATGCAATTACAGCAGCTTCAACTCTTGTGCTGTAAGAATTTTTTTGGGAAAAATTTATTCTTTTTCCAGTGATGTACTTATTAATAACACTATTAAAAATTTCACAAGCGTTATTATCAACATCCGATAAAAGGCTAGATGCGTTGCTAGTAAGTCGAAACAGTATTTGCTTTATTTCTCGTAATAAACCACACTCTTCAGCCTGCGGTACTAAATTTATTTCACCTTCTTTTTGTCCAAGACAAAAGTAAGTTGCACAATTCGTGTGTTGGCCTAATCTATGATAAATACTATTAGCAATATCCGATCTGAGTTCTAAAAATTAACAGAACAAATTTAGTATTAGTAATAGTTTATATTCGATTTGCGAGTATATAATATTATGTATGATAAAATAGTTATAAGCTTGATAATTTAATATAAAGTTCTTCATAATTTTCCCCACATTAATTTTAAAAAAGTCTACCATAAAGCTATATAAATTTTCTACAAGAGTTTGAGTTTGAATTATTTTGTAGACATAATATATAGGTGAAATACAATCTCCACTCAGAAAATAAAATACACAAAAATAATCTTTACAAATAATAACTATAAATAATTAGTCTTTTATAATAAACCTGTAATTTGTTGAGCCTTAGGTATCTCTTGTTTTTTTCTAAATTGTACAGCCTTGGTAACGTCAGAACGAAATCTTAGAATTTGAGATAATATAAATTTTCTCAAATTAATAGGAAATTCAGTTTTATTTGCTAAAGCTGTCATATTTTGACAAAAATTCCTTAGCAAATGATTTCGACATTCTATTTTTTCTATAAAAAAATCTGGTCCATATGGCAATATTTCATTTAATTTTTTTAACACACTGCTATATCCGTCTCCTATAAAAGCAAAAAATATAAAGCATAATGTTTTTTGGTGCTAGCACCGTTTTTTTTGTGTCTAATTACATTACACTTTTAGGAGTAGAAATAATACATTAATTCTCGAATTTAGCACATTTCCTTTCAGAAAAGTGAATCTTGTTTGTACTTTAAAGAGGTCATTTTTTTTAAAATTACAAACATTTTTCAAAATAACCGGAAAAAACAAAAACAATTGTGGAGAAATGGGGGGGAAAAAGTACCCTTGTTATCTACGTACCTATTAATTTATTATATTTGACACCATGCATTTCAATGCTGCGTGAAAAACCTTCACCCACTCCATCTGCTTCCGTTGCAGTGGAGGCCTTACTCCAATTTAAAAAACATTCGTGTTCGGATGCTTTCTCATTTCGATTCGATGCTCTTTGACAAACAACACAGTACCTATTTCTTATTCCTACAAATAAAACTTTCCTGGTTCTTTTCCCAATAATAGTGGCCTACATAATATTGTTTTAATACAATTAAAAATTGAACATTATAATAATTTGCAAATTAATTTAAACAATTATACTTTCGTACCGTTCCTGATAAAGCATTGTACTTGGACTTATAGCTTCGTTTCGACCATTGGCCATCAGCGATAACTGTACACATAGGTATACCGTCCACGTCAACCTCACCATTTTCTAATGCCATCCGTCGTTCTTCGTCTCCAGCCTTTTGCATTTCACTCCATGCAGTTTTTTGTACAACCAAACTAATACAATTTTGTAATTTTATGTACGTCGTATTGCACATAGTAGGTACTTCAACTGAAGCAGAAAGCTCCGTTAACTGTGCATATCCTAATCCTTTTTTGTAATATTTAATGTTTTATTAATTACAATTTATTTATACCATATTTTTTTTATATTCTGAATGGAGTGATGAATGTATAATTATACAATGATGTGTGTTTTTTTTTTATAAAACGTTTTAAAAAACAGGAATTTTTACGCAAAACCAGTTTTTGATAAAATACAATTTTTAATTTGGCTGTCACTCAAAAACTAAAAATTGTATAAACTTGAAATTTTCACCAAATGTTTATATTGGTTCACTAATACATCGAAATTGTTCAGCCATTTATAAGCATTTAAAATATTCGATTTTTTTTTTTTATAAATGTCGATTAAGATTTTTTGGCTGAGTCGAAATACTTGGGGATATTGAATATGTGTTCACATAAGTTAATCTATGTGTGATTAAAAAATTATCGAAATACATAGGCTCAATTTTGTTTAATAGGTAAGCGTTTAAACTATAAAGGTCAAATATTCACTAAAATTACGAGCGCCTAAATTTAAAAATTTATAAATTCACGCGTAAAAAATGATTTACTAGCAAACGGTTTTAGATATAAAATAAATAAATAAAAGTTTCTAGGCTGACAATTAATCGTCTCCGTTCAGAATAGTTTATATTAGTATAATGTATTAACCATATATACCTGCTGCGATACTACCATTAACTATAGCTTTGTTAATCGGTATGTATGATTCTTTTGGATTTTCTGAATGGATTATACTTTTAATACTACAAATTTGACATTGAAATTTAAAACTTGAAGTATACCCGTTTCTAATTTCTGATTTAAATGTCATATCTAAAAATGAACAATCGGTACCACCACTATGGCGACTTTTTTTTATTTGTTCGAAAATATAAGCTATATCCACTATTCGTCTGCCTACTAAATTCCTAAATATAAATATATATATTATAACTTATAAGTAAGTCTAATGGGCAAGACCAAAAATAGGTTATACATACTCGGAAACGATTGTGTCAGATGTAGTGTTTGAAACTACGCTTAAATTATGAGCATCAATATCATCAGTTACAGTATCACTATACAAACATTAAAATGTATGCTCAATATTATTATTTATCAATAAGTATTGTAATTTGTAGTTAAAATGTTTTAAATATAGGTGTATAGGTACCTCGAACTAAATAGCGTAGGGCTGTCAAAAGAGTCAGCTACATTTCTTTCATCCTCGTATTGTATTTTATTTAAATATATATCAGTATCATCAAGATTAGGAGTCGATGTACAATCAATATTAGGTGGTGTACCATCGAAACTACGTAGTCTAAATTGGAGTGTGAAAATTTAAAAATATGCATTGCCGAATCCCCAAACGAGATTAACCAAATAAAAATATTATTTAATTTGCATACTTACGGCACAGTCGTATTTAAATTATACGAATCATTAATCTCTATTAATTCTTCCGAAGAAGTTACTTGATTTTGAACACTCGTGGTGGGTTCCAAGCTAATATATTCAAAGTTAGTGTTTTTTTGATCCAAGCTTGAATTTGAGATTTTATTAAATAGGTACAAAATAATTTACAAATCATTGATTTTTAATCATGACAAAAACAACAAACAGTTGAACAGCACATTACACTTTCGGGTAAGAAAAACGAACGTTGCACCAGAACCTGCCCATTCAAAAAAATATTTTTTTTTATCAATAATAGTAATTAGCATGAATTTGCACGACCGTTTTCGGAATTTGTACGCAACTCGTTCAACGAGAAACATACATTTGACATTAAAATATTAAATACTAACCCTTTATTTATTAAATGTGTACATCCATAGTTAAAGATAAAAACATTTTAATAATTATTCAAAAATGAATCAAACACCTACGTGAAACATCAATCGAAACAATAATCGTGTGAATTTCGGAGTTAGTCGGTGCAAATTCGTGCTAATTACGTGCTAAATTACAGGTATTTAAAAGTGTTGGAAATTTAAATTTTTTAAATGGACAGTGCTGGCGCAACGTACGTGTAAATAAATAGTAGGTATTATCTAACTTACACAACATTATCAATTTCGGGATCTTCTGGGTTCAAATTTTGCGGTATTTCTCTTTATAATCATACACAAATTAATCATTGGTATCCAAGTTTGCATATTATGAATAGAAGAGATAACTAAATAGTCAATAAATACTTACGTAATATTATGCAGATTTTTTCTAGCCATGCTAGCCATCCTTAATCGGACCTTCATTTCCGATTTATGCTGTTTGTTTTTTTTTTTAACAGTCCGAGCTTTTTTGTAGGGAGACATAATAAAAAAAAATTTCACAGCACAGTAGTAATAAAATAAAATAAACAATTCAAATCAAGCGTACCGAAATACAGCGCGACGTTACTGTTTGATGTGTAAATCACAATTCCCAAATGAAATTAGTAAATTACTACATGGGTTTATAAAAGCCGGCTTCAAACATCGGCTTGTGTGGGAAATAATTAGTATTGTGGTTCAAATTAATATTTATAATATTTATCGGAAATATTGTTATTTTTGTGTCGACAATTTGGATATTTATAAACTGTGCGCGCCTTCGATAGATAACCGGTCTATTCGATCCATGGTGCGGTACCGTGCGCGGTGTGGGGGTAACGGGTGCAGTTTTGTACACAACCGTTATAGCCACCAGAGCAGCACTATACGGTAATACAAATACGAATTTTTTTTCAAAAACATGTCTCAGGAGAATCACTCTCATTTGGGCTACAATCATTATACAAAAACCAACTTTCGTCAACACGAAGGTGAGAACATTATCTGTGTTCCTATGTTGGATCTTTTAGATACCATCAAAATAGTAACTTTTATTAAACGTTAAATATTTGGTAATTTTATAATTTTCTACAGTCTAAAACAAACGACTGAGTAGACGTATACTTATTATCCAGCATAGGAACCCAGATAATATTGTTATCCTTAAGTGGTCGAAATTTGATTTTTGTGCGATAAATACAGCTCAAATGAGAGCAATTCTACTAAAACGTGTTTTTAGGTTGTGAAAACCTGTGTGTAGCGTCCTCTTAATTTCAGAATCAAATCATATCACTATCATTAAATATAGGTCTTAGGATTTTACGTTGTTGTTCAATCATATTTAAAAGTGTTTTGATATTTTCCATTTCTATTATTTATATTAGTAAATTTATTTTTTTTTTTAACATCGAATTATTAAAACAACGAGTTGTTAAAAAACAACGTTAACGTAAAAAAACAACGTCAACGGGTTAACGTAAAAAAACAACGACTCGTTTACTCGTTGTTAAATATATATTAAACAAGTTGTTATTTTTAATAGAAATATTTCTATTAAAAAAATAAAATATTTAAATAAATTTTTTATAATTTTCAATAAATTCTAAACATAAATTACCACATATAGGTGGATCATTATAGTATTGAAATTGGGAAACAGTACAAAAAAGATTATCTTTACCCAAATATTTTAAAAGTTCTTTTGGTGGCTCACCAACTATATGACCAAATGGATCAAAATATATTTTAAATGTATTGTTTATTTTTTTCCATGCAACCCAATGAGAACCATTTTGAGTGGAATCATTTAAATTAAATACTCCACATTTATTTTCCCATGGTGTTGTAGGTAATTCATTTAACATAAAACACCCTCTATAATTTTTTATTTTATTTCCAAAATAATTTATATCTATATTACTCAATGGATAAATTTTTACATTATTTTTTTTAATCCAAAACCGTGTATAAATACCTTCAAATTTTTCAATATTATTTCTAAATGTTGTTATTTCAAATTTATTCATTTTTTCAATTTTTTTTTCAATATTTTTTTTTTTTTTTTTTTCAAGCCAGAACCTTGTGATCTAATTTTTTCCATCTCTTTATTATGTCGAATTGTTTCTTGTTCCATTTTTTTTTTTGTGTTTAGCATCAGTTACTGCAGTATAAAGTGCAGTTGCACCTGCAGCCAAAGCACTTACACTCCCAACCACAGCAATAGCTATTGGTAAAAATCCACCTTTTTTAATTTGAACATGTTTAAGTTCTAAACTTGATCCGGTATTATTTTTTTTAGCGTTTTTTAATTTTCATATTTGTTCTGGCTCAAGAATAAATTTATGTTTTCCACTATCAATTTGATTATTTTCAATTAGAATTGATACATCTTTATTACTATTATGAGCTTTCAATATTTTATTAAATTGTTTTTTATTTAAATTTAGATTCATTTTATAATACAAAATATTAAATTAAATTAAATTAAATTCATTCCAAATCGTCTTTTTACATTCATTACATTTGCTGTAAAAATGGCTGCAGTTTTTTCACCTATAGAACTACGAGGATCATAAAATCTTTCCATTGCTTTTTGTTCTAAAATTTTATCAGCAATATGTCTTGTTTTAGTATCTTTATTATCTTTATAAAAATAATCATGTTCTCTCGCAGCTTCATCTAATTTGTTTTTAGGTTTTTTATTTTTTTCTAACTTTGTTCCCGGTCCTAAATAATTATAACCAGGCCAATGCATTTCAGGTGAATTTGAACAATTCAAAAGATAATTAACAATTCCTGAACCTGTAATAATTTTCTTTGGTAAACATGAAACATATGATGATAAATAATCTGCACCTTTAATATGTATATCAATTAATTTTTCCATTTCTCTAATACAAATATTAAGAATATCAAGTTTTTCATCATGGTAAATATTATTTCCTATACTTTCTTCAATTGATATATACTGTATACGTTTAATTATTTTTTCTTTTGATATTTTCACTTCCTTTGGTAAACAAGTTACATATTTTAGTAAATATTCAATACCTTCAGAAGTATCAATAAGATTTTCCATAATTGATTTAAATAAATGAACAATACCAAGTTTTTCGTTTTTAAAATTATTATTTCCAGCTCTTTCTTCTGAAGAAATAAACTGTAAATTATCTATCACTTGGTTTACATTACTAATATAACGATATTCAATACGATTTTCTGTGTATTTCTTTAAACCCTCCCCTATTTGATTATCTTCAGCTAATATTTCATTATTTTCTTTTTTTTCAATAATTTCATTATCTTCATTATTTTCTTTCTTTTTATTATTTTTTTTCTTATCAGTTGTTTCTGTCATTTCTTTCCAAATCGAACTAATCATAACACTATATTTTTCACTACGACTTGATTTAGCTCTTTTCGTTGAAGGATCATTGTTTTGATATATAGAATTAGTTTCAAATAATATATTTTTATAAATATTAAATTCATCATCATTATAAAATTGTTTGGGTGTAGGAACTTGATGAGTTAATAATCTGCATAAACCTGGTGTTCCTGTATATCTTTTTTCATTTAAAATTATATCATCATTATCAAGATCGATTATATCTTTTCCAATCATATAAATATCATCTTTCTCATTAAGATATATTCCAAAAGAATTAGTATCTTTTACAGTTTTTAAATATTTTGACGCAATAGGACCTAAGTTTATAATATTTTTAGGTAATGGAGAATTACTTGTTGAATTTTGACTAGAATATTTTGGAGTTCCAAAAGTCTCTTCTGAACTTGTTAATCGTTTTAATTCTGGATTTCTAGGTTGTATATTTAATTTTTGAATATCTCCTTCAGTTTTAATAGCAACATCTTTAACTGCATTCATTGTTGTATTAACATTTTTTAATGCGTTTATTATTGGTCCAAACTTTTTTTGTTGTTCTTCAAGTACATGTTTTTGTTTTACAACTGTATTTCTAAATCTATCCTGTAAATCTTTTTTAAGATTAATTATTTTATTTACATCTGTAGATTTGTATTGTTTTTTTTTCTTTTTTAATATTATCTTCATCTTCATCATCTTTTTCTAAAATAACAGTCTCTTTTTCATTAGGTTTTAATAATACATCTTTAAACCTATTTTGTAATTTATTTTTAGTATTAATGATTGTCTGAATCTTTACATCTGATGTTTTTTTTAAACTATTTCCTACCTTGGAATTGTTTTGTGTTTGATCTTCAAACGAAACATTTTTTTTAATATTTTTTTTAAATTCTTTTTGAATTTGTTTAATATCCATTTATTATACAAAAAATTAAATTAAAACATAATCATTCATCGATATATAAAATCTCATTACCTTTATTGTCATAGATTAAATTTTTTATCAAGTCTATTGTTATGAAACCATATATTTTTATTTTACTTTTTTTATCATATTTTTTACAATAAGTTCTATTAATTTCTTTAAATTTTTCTAAAGCTACATCTTCACTAATCAAATCGGACCATATTTTTTCAATATAAAAATTTGATTGATTAAAAACAATTAAAACATTCAAATTATTTATTATTGTTTTTATGTCTACTGAAGTATAACTTTGTGTTAAATAAATAACACTAATATTCTTTGATCTTGATCTTATAAAATATTCAATTATCATGTCTTGTTTTTCTTTTAGAAAATCATCAAAAATCACTAAACTATTTGGTTCACAATCATCTACAGATATTATTTCATCATTAGAAAAATGTGTGGTTATAGAAGGTATATCATCAAATATTTTTTTTAATTTTTTTATAGACTGGTTGATCAATATTTTTTTTATGAAAGTGATAATACTGGAAGATTAAGTACAGTAAAAGGTTATATGAGTTATGCTGTTGATGGAAATGGTCCTACACAAAATTCAGGATTTGAATCTACATCTCAAGGGGGAGGAAGTGTCGAGCTCATCATTCCTTTATCACACTTTGGTTTAGGATCAATGAAAGACATAAAAAGTCCTCTTTACAATGCTAGATTTGAAATAATTTTTACAAGAAACACTGATGATGATGCGTTGATTCTAGAAACAAACACTGAAGCTACAGCAGATACAAAAAATATTAAAGCAAAACGTGGTAAAATTAATATTTTAGAATTAAAAGTTCAAATGCAAAATATAGAATATGATGAAATAACAAAAATTCAAATAGTTGATGCATTAATTAAGATTCCATGTATTTTAGCTTTTAAAAAATGGCAAAATATTGAAGTAAGAAATCTTACTGGAAAAAAGATAAGATTTGATTTAACAAATAACTATCGAAATAATAGACATCCATTGTTTGGTGTTGTTTATTTTCAAAAAAACAGATTAGACAATCAAGAAAGTAATGCTTGTTATTTTGATCATTGTGATGTTGTAAATTATTCTTTTGAAGTAAATGGAAAAAAATATCCTAATGAATTACAAAATCAAGATTTTAATGATATAAAATGTTGTCAATCATATGAAGATCATATGAGTTATAAAAAAACCTATTATAAATCACATGAAGAAAATCCATTAATGTATTTAGATAAATTACAATTTAGACAAAAGAGACCATTTTTTGTTGTTAACATGACTAGACACCTTAATCAAATTGCAATCTCCAACTGTACAGTAATTTTAAACTTAGATTTCAGTCAAAATTTACCTGATAAAACAATTTGTTATATTTGTTTAATTTCTAGTGCAGTGTATACATTTGATATTGAAAGAGGAATAGTTGATGAAAGTTATTAAATATATTAAAATTAATTAAAAAATCGTTCCCTACTTTAATTTTTCAAGATATTTTATCTTGAAAAAAAAGTTTTAATATTTATTTTTTTATTAGATCAAGAACACCAATAAATTCTTCATCAAAATTAACAATATTACCTTTCAAATCTAAAATATAAATTTCTATTTTTTGAAACCGATTTTTACTAACTGGTCTATATATCATTTTATGAGGTTTAATCAAAGCACTATTAGAATTATATTGAAATAAAAATAAAACTTCATCATAATGAGATACCTCATCAATATTATGTGTAATAGATTCTTCAATTATATTACAATGTACTTCTAATATTTTGTTGTTATTATTTAATGATGAATTTTCATGTCTTGTTTTCCCATTCTTTAAAAATGTTTCACCATTATAAATAAGATTCAATTTTGTTTCCGAATTTGTATTATAACATGTTATTTCGTTTTCTGTAAATTCATTTGTATATCTATCTGGTAAATTTAACATATATTCATCGTTTAATACAACTGATAATCTTTTTCCAAACTTTGTATCAATATAAATGTATATCCATTGTTTATTTTATTTAAAGCATCTTTAAAGTTTTCCATTTCTATTTCTTATTTATATTAGAAAATAAATTTTTTTTTTATTTTCAATAATTTTTTTAAAATTTTTTCATTATAAATATAAAAAATGAGCGAAACTATATATTGTCTTAAATGTAAAATTCAAACAAAAAATATTAATGCAACTAAAATTCAAACAGTTAATGGTAGATGGAGAATTTCATCAAAATGTTTTATCTGTAACACAAATAAAAATAAATTTATAAAAAATCCTACAATTGGACATAATATTTCCAATAAAAAATTAAATGATACAGATAAAATGATATTAGCTAAAGAACTTCATAAACCAGTTAGAAAAAAAATTTCCTAAACGAAGAATTTTTACTAAAGGTATTGATGATTTATGGGCTGCTGATTTAGTTATAATGAGAAATTATTCTGATGAAAATGAGGGTTATTCTTATATATTAACTGTTATAGATACATTTTCAAAATTTTCTTGGGCCTTAGAACTCAAAAAGAAAGATGGAATTAATGTTTCACTAGCATTTGAAAAAATAATAAAACAAGCTATATCACAAAATCATCAAGCACCAAAAAAACTTCACGTAGAAAATTTATAAAATAAACATTTTAAAAAAGTTTTGCAAGAATATGGAATTAAAATGTATCACACCCAAAATGAAGAAAAATCGTCAATTATTGAATGATTTAATAGGACATTAAACAGTAAAATGAGATTACAATTTGAAGTTATAAATTCAAAAAAATGGATTAAAATTTTACAAAAATTAATATATAAATATAATTTCAAAGACATACACCGATCTATTGGTATGAGACCTTGTGAAGTAAATAAATCTAACGAAGATGTTGTTTTTCACAAATTATTTTTTACAAAAAACAAACCTAAACCAAAAATTAAATTTAGTGTAGGTGATAGAGTAAGAATAACAGCTTCTAAAAAAACATTTGGTAATAAATTTATTAATAATTGGACAAAAGAAATATTTATAGTTAATGAAATTTTAAACACAATTCCTATTACCTATAAAATTATAGATTTAAACAATGAAGAGATTATAGGGAGTTTTTATAACGAAGAGTTACAAAATACAGTATTTTAATAATATGTCCTAAGTTAAAGGAAGTGATATCTATAATAGAATATCTATTATAGTATATTTTATAAATATACTATAAAATATTTACGGTATCAAGCCCATGATTATGAAATTATAAAGTTGGGAGACACCGTGTCTCCCAACTCATTAGGATATCATATTCTAGTAACCGTATGGTATTGTATCATAATCTGGTAATATTATTCTTTTATCATAACCAAACGAGAATTTTTTTGTAACTTTCTTATTAACTATATTTTTAGTAAGCGTATCACGTGTTATTTGATTATATTCTAGTTCTATATTACTATCTTTATTTTTTTGTTCAATTAATTTTATCATTGATTCACCGTTAAGTTTTAACAAATTTTGATAATTCAAAGTAAATCCCTTTATAACCGTTTGATGTTTATTATCGTTTGTTTTATAATAATAACTTTTAGGACCTGTAGATGCCCAATCTGTAATATGTACATTTTCACCTAATTCATCAGTCCATTCTCCCAACATTGTTCCTGTTTTAATTTTATTAACACCATTATCTATATAGAAAATAGAATCGGTATCAAAATAAGCTACAGCTCTACCTAATTTATCTAACATTTCATATAATCTTAATCTTGCACTAGATGTTGTAAATAAAGCTATTAATATATTTGTATTATGAAAATTCTCAACGTAATAATCTTTATAATTATAACACATTTGTATCATATTGTCGTTTAATATTTTTATATTGATATTTTCTAATCTATCATCTAATAATATTTTATAGAATTGTTGTGGATCTGTAACAAACTCAGTTTTTTTCATTTTTTGTCGTTGTCCAAATTTTCCCCATAAACTATTTAAACACAGCTTTGCTACAGCTCTCCTACCTGGATTATCACCTAATTTTAATTTATCTAATAAAATACCCATTTTATCGAAAATTGTTTTTATATACTCATCATTACAGCTATAATTATGTTTTGAACTTTCTAATTTTATTTTTATAAAATTATCTACATCATCTTTAAATAAATCTGTTGATTTCTTTTCAAAATGCCACACTTCGTAAATTTTTGTTATAATATATCCTTTTTCCAAAGCTTTATTAACTTCATCTGTTGTCCATGTTCCTATAAGTTGTCTTTCATTTTTAGAATGATCACATCTTTGATTTTGGTCTACAGCACATTTATAACACAAAGGAAATAATAACTTTTCACTTTTTTCCATTTTTATTTTAACTGGAAGTACAGGATGATAAAGATTTCTTGGAGGTAAAATTTTACATTTAATTAAACCAAACCATTTTTTATCATATTTTTTTGGATTAAATATTTTTACGGGATGTCCTTCAGGATAATAATCATAATAATTCACAGTTGGATATAAACTACATACATCAATATAACGCATTTTTGTGTTTTTTACCCTTAATTTTGTCGCATTTGTTCTACCTCCAAAGAAAGCATCTCTAGGATTAATAGGATCAGCTATATCAGCTTTTTTCATTTGTTTGTATGTAGTGCTATTTATCCAATCACATTCCCATTGCTCAACAAGATTATAACCAGCTTTTTTTATTGATGTACTTCTTTCAATTGTTTTTTGATACAAATCATCCATTGTTTCATGATTTATATTATTTATAGTTTCTCGATCTTTATAACATTTAGTACAACCGTGCCAAAAACATCCATGATATTGATAAACAGTTTTTGATTTATTATCAAATCCATCTACTTTAGCTCCTGCTATTATTATTTCGTTCCCATTTAATGCATGTGAGATATTTTTATTATTAAAATTTTGTAACCACGTTATCGATTGTTTTGAATAATTTTCATTTTTTTCTTTATCTAAAACAGCTATAGTATCTTCTAACAAATATTTTGATCTGTAAATACTCATACAAACACCTGCTATAGTTGTATAGCAAAAAGGATCAATGCTAGCTATATCCAAAAATTGTTTTCTTAATTCTAAACATCCTCTTCGTAAAATATCTACATCTGAATTACAGTAAGCCTCTAATTCTTCTTTAAAAATAAATATATAATTTTCATTAATTTTTTCATTATACCATTTTTCAAATTCTAGTTTATTCTCTGGTTTCATTGTTTCGACTCCATAATATTTTTTATCAGGTAAGTTACCAATATAATTTTGATTTTCTACTGTATTAAAGAAATGCGGAAAGTAACCTTTTTTCAGTTCTTTGAGACCAAACGTTTTGGGAAAACTACTGAGAGGACCTTGAATAAAATTAGAACTATCTATTATTCTTATTTTTAAATATTTAATTTCTAATAACATTAATTTTGTACCATTATAAATTGTAAATGGTTTCAGAGTGTTATCAACCAAGTATTTCAATATAAATTGTGAATCGTATCCTTTTGCATAATGTGCTATAAATGTATAACCCCTATATTCCTCAGATATTACTTGTTTACAAAATTCTTCATTTGTATCAAACATAATTTTATTTCCTTCAAAATCATGAGCAATTATTTTATTTGCGATATTAGTTCCTGTTTCTTGTTGAGCTTCATAATCAAAAAACAAATATTTTTCTGTATAAGAACATTGATATGGTTTATTTGTATCTCCACATTTTGTACATCCTACTAAGCATTTACCTCCTTTTGCTAATCTACTTTGCATATAACATTGATGTTCATTTATTTTCACTTCTTCTAGACAATTTCTACATTTACTATAACCACAATTATGTTCCCTATCTCTAAACAATATTCTATTACAATCAATACATTTATATACATAGGCACATAAATATTCGTGATTATCTAAACATTCTTGATTATAACAATATCTATTACATTTTTCACAATATATTTTATTTTTTGTACTAATTGAATGTTCAAATCTCTCACCATAATATGTACACAATTTACATACAGTTTTATTTTTATTTTTATTTTTACCACATTTATGTTTATCTTTATTTTGATATGGTTTATCGCACTTATTACAATAATAACACGATCCGTAGAAAGCTTTAGCGGATTTAATAACATCAAAATGATTACCATTTTTATACAAATAAATTTTAGTTTCTTTATCCTCACCCTTATAAATTAAAGTATTTAATTTTTCAGCACAAATAACATTTATTTGAATATCTAGTGCAAGTTCCACATTCTTAATATCATTCAATGTAAATCCTTCTTCGTTATATTCTGGTAACATATTACATAATTCTAAAGCTAAATCTTTTTGAATTTTTCTACCTATCTTCAATTGTTTAATTTTATTGGGGTCTAATTCATGACCTAAAATATTGTTTGTTTCAGTAGATAATGCAACAACAATAGCTCTCGGACAACATAAATTATCATCGTTATTAATCTCAATAATACTTTTTTTTTGTTTTTATATTTTCTGATAAATTAATTATTTTAGTTCTCCTTGAACCTCTTGGTATTTTCACTAATTGAACTTGAAAAGTAGTTTCTGTTATATCAATTGTTTCAGCTGAAGTTAATATGTTAACAATAATTGATTTAAAGTTTGTTAAAAAATTATCAGATTTCATATAAGTAGATATAGTATTTTTTAAATTTGGATTCATCACTATAATATTTATTTGATCACCTTTTTCATAACTTGAATTTTTTTGGACAAGTTTTAACATGGAATCTAGAGCTTTATGTACATAATCAATTTTGTATTTTGCATTACATAGTTTTAGATATTTTATTAAAGCTTCTCTAAACCGAATTTTATATTCAGCTTCATGTATTTTAAATTTCTTTTGGATTTGTTTATTCATTTGAATTATATCTATCAAATCATAAACATCTGATGTTTTTTCTAATGAACTATTAAAATAATTTTCTTCACTGAAAATTGTTTTTTCTAACTTCTGAAATGGATTATTGTTTAATGAACTATTAAAAACTTCATCCTTGAATATATCTTCTTGAAATTTACGAAAAGGTTGTTGCTTTCTTGTTAATTTAATTTTTTTTACTAAACATTCTTTATTAAGTTTGTAAATTTGTTTTATATCAAAACTTCTAGCTATTGACTTAAGCTCAGAAGTTGTTAAATCGCAAATTGTATGACCTCTCCTAATTCTTGATATAAGATCATTTTTTTAAGGGTACTATAACCCTTAAGTTTAGCCTCTTTTGCTATTAACTTAAGCTCAGAGACTTTCATATTTTCTAATATGCTTATAGAATTTATATTTGCCATTATTTTTATTATTTATTATATGTTTAATTTTCAAATTTATTTTTTCAATTTATTTTTAATACATTTTGCAATTAAATATGTTATTTCGATTTTTATTTTTGATAGAACAATTCTATTAAAAAATGTTTTGGTGCATTTCAGATTTTTGAAAAATGTTTTAAGTAATTATTGCATTTAAATGTCACTAGTGCCGAAGTCCCCCATAGGAAAATATTTTTAGTATTTTTTGCATTTCAATTTCTATGAAAATTATTTTTAGTATTTTTGCATTTCAGATTTTTTGAAAAATATTTTAATAATTATTGCGTTTCACGATTTGCAAAATAATTAAAGGAATATTGCATTTCAATTTCTATGAAAAAATATTTTAGGAAATATTGCATTTAAAATGAAAGTGTACCATAGTGACCCCTATACTACTAATAACTATTGTGATAATATTGGCGCGCGAAAAACAACTACTGCGGACTGTGACTGCCTTAAAATTAAAACTCCACTACCTATATACTATTATAGTATTATTCTATGAACTACCTACAGCTCAGGCTAGTGCCTACTGAGTATCGAACACTGGAATGGTATAGAAATGAAGAAACAAATTGTTGTACTAAAAAGTTAAAAATGTATTCATGTAATCAAGACTTAAACACAAAAAGGTAATTAAATATAATTTTGGGCCTAGGATATATTATATTATGTTTGTACATTAAAAAGTTAATAAAATAATTATATTGTGCGACCAATGACCTTTGTAGTCGAGGCCTTGTTTGTAAAATAAAAATAAAAAATAATATTGTATAGTACTATAGTATAATTAAATTTTAAATGTTTATAAAACTGTTTCTCAATAGGTAATTCAGTAAATTCATAAAAGACTCGAAAAGATTTCTTAATCGTTTTTTAAAATATAAAAATCAAACGACAAAAAGTTCAAAAAATAAAACAACAGCCAACAGGTGGAATGATAACAACAATCGTACAATATTTGTACAATATATTGATATGGATTTTTATCGTGCGTCGCTAGTGCGCATGTGCGATGTGCTTCGGTGCTTCGTGGGACGCAGCTTATCGTCAACATGAGTAACTACTACATGTTCCGTCTATAAGTATTAGGTGTATGGATTAATCACTCTGACCGACCTATATAAATGTTTCTTTATTGAGGTTAGTTCATATATAAGTGCTTATAGTATTTTATATAGTCAAATATAATTTAAGCATTTATAAAAAAAATTAAAATTAACTATGGTGACAGATCCTGTATAAACTATAGTTTTCAATGATTATATGTAGCTTACAAAAATTAACGAATAACCAGGGCCCGCCGGTTGTCGTTTGCGCATCACTATTGTTATTTTTGACCTTTTTTGTAAGACAGTTGCGCATCGTTTGAATTTTGGGTTATACATCGTTTGCGCATCGACCGTTTAAATGGTTGTACATCATTTGAGCATCAATATTATTTAATAATAGAACTGAAAAAAGGTGTATACTCAAAAGCGCGTTGTTTTCTAACTTTAATCATAAAATTCAATCCTAAATGAACTGAACACAATTTAGTTGAATTCATTTTTACTCAAACTCCCTATATGTTTTATGTATATTTTTTACTATAACTATGACCATGTAATGTTCCCAATTAAACTGAGTATTACATTTTTAACTACAAAATAATTTGCAAATTTTTGAGCTTTTGATAAATTTTGTCAACATTTGAACTTTAAATGCTTATTGAACAAAAACTTGTGCCAATATATATGTTAAATTATTCATTATCTATATAATATTATATGTGTGTACAATTATTATTATACCTTTCTATTGTTCAGAATTTTGATGCGCATATGATGTACGATAATTTGGTGCAGGTAAACAGACGATGCGCCAATGATGGACGGCCGGGAAAAAAGTAGGGCCACGCGCCGGCCATAAATTTAGCGGGGAACGCGAATACGTCTCCGACGAGGATGTCGGACGTCTCGTAGAGGTGCTAAACGCGACTCTAGTTGAAAAAGTCGGAAAAACCGTCGAAATCGCGACGACGCCGCGCTCTCTGCGATCGACTGGTCCGCCGGGGGACTGGATTATAAAAAAGAAGGGCCGCTCGCCGACTAAAAATTTAGCGGGGAACGCGAATAAGATCCAAACGGGTAGTTCGATACGCCCTAAAACGCCTTTACTCAAATTTTCGAAAAAAACGGCAAAAAACGCGCGCGACGGCGGCGCTCGGTCGGCTCTCGATATCGGCCGCGGCGGGCCCGCCGGGAAAAAAGTAGGGCCCCGCGCCGACTGTAAATCCACAGGGGAACGCGAATAAGGTCCGAACGGGGCGACCCCGTGTCCCCCGGGGGGGTAAAACTCGAAAATCTTGAAGATTTCGAGAAAAATCGTAAAGTGTGATAAGAGAACGTGATTACGCAGCGACGGCTCCGCCGCCGCGGGGAGACGTTCTCATTGGCCGTCTCTTACGATGGTTCGGATTTAACGCATAGGGGGCGCCCTCGGGTTCACGCTTTATATAGTACTAGCTCTAAGTGAAACTCGGGGCCCGTGGAATTCGCCGAGAGTGGGTACCGATTTTGGAGACAACGTCGTTGGTATTATAAAAGTCTCAAAGGTTGTAAGACGAAAGTTTAGGATTTGTGATAAGGAGTAGTGATATGGATTGGAGATAAGGCTTGGCGCTTTGGCGGGAATGTTTAAAAGTTTAAGCGTCTAGCAATCCATCACGAACATTGTAAATGGATACAAGCCTCAGGATCTCAAGGCGTTTGTCAGCTGCTTTTGGTTGTTGAAATTGTTAAAAAGTGTAGAGTCGATATGTGCATTTGATTGTCTAGCTATCAGTCATAAAATCACATCGGTAAGCATATGCGAAGAGTATATTATCAGGTATGCACTCCACCTGCGGTGGATTGCGGACCCCGTTAGTTGCGCAGATAAGTGAATAATCAAAAATATAGATTCTAGTTGGCCTATGAGACTCGCTGAATTTTGGGGTACCTACTGATTTTGGAGTAAGAGTCGTTTCAATTATTAAAGGAGCGACAATCGTAAGATGAAAGTTTAGGATTTGTGATAAGAATTAGTGATATGGATTGGAGATAAGGCTTGGCGCTTTGGCGTAGATGTTTAAAGTTTGAGCGTCTAGCAATCCGTCACGAACATTGTAACTTGTAAGTAGATACGATCTCCAGGATCTCTAGGCGTTTGTCAGCTGCTTTTGGTTGTTGAAATCGTTAAAAAGTGTAGAGTCGATATGTGTATTTGATTGTCTAGCTATCAGTCATCAAATCACATAGGTAAGCAATATGTGAAGCGTATATCATCAGGTATGCACTCCACCTACGGTGGATTGCGGACCCCGTTAGTTGCGTAGATAAGTGAATAATCAAAAATATAGATTCTATTTGACCTATATGAGACTCGCTGAATGTGGGGGTCATCGATTTTGCAAGTATTGTTCGTGTCTGTTGTAAATCGAATGTTGGATAATTGTTCTAATGGATAGGATTTATGATAACGCGTTTAGTGATATGAATTTAAGATTGAGATAAGATTTGATGCTTTGGAGGGAATGTTTAAAAGTTTGAGTGTCTAGCTATCAGTCATCAACGGTGTAAGTACGCATAATATTTTACATCTCTTTTTTGTGGCTTTTGGGTCTGTCCAAAAGTTTGAAGTAAAAAAAAACCATTTACCTAATCGATTGTCTAGACTATCAGCGCACTTTGTTCAACGTGTAATTATGATCCATATTGCACCAGCCCTTTTTGTAAGTAAAAAAGTGTACGTCGATAATTCGATTATTAAGTCGATATTTATGAAGTTCATTAATTTACAAAAAATAGAAAATCCAAAAGTATAATATATATAAATGTGTGTTTATTGTATGATAAATGATAAAAACATATTATAAACACAATTAGGTGTACTAATAAATACACTGTCTTAATGTACCTAATTAATTTCAAGAAAATAAATATACGATCATTGTTATGGCTATTTAGTGCATGTAATTAACAAAATTAATCATAGGGATGTCAATATTAAAATCCATTTGAATATGGTACATTGCCATTTTTGTTGTTTTGTTAAAAAATATAATATGTTTAGTATACATACCTATCTATTACATCGTTTTTAATAAAAGTATAATTTAACTTAACCTAACTTGCAGTATGTCATTGATACTATTAATATTATTTATTTATTTTAACAAATTGTGTGTGTATTTGAACAGTTTGATTTAGTATGGTATGTATAATATATTGAATCAAAAACAGTAGGTAAACAATATTTTAAACAGAAAGTCGGATGTTAGTTACATACAGCGCCGGATCATAGCTTTTTAAAACCCGGGGAAAATTAAAAAAATACGCCCATCCAGGGAGATGACCAGAATTAGTATTTTTTTTTACGAAAAATCAAGCAAACTCACACAGTATTGCGAGGAACTGAGGACCAACATTTACAAAACCTTTCCAAATGCACTGCAGGACCAATCATTTACATAGGCGCACATAGGGGGGTGCTTGGGGGTGCTTAGCACCCCCAAGCTTCAAACCAGCACCCTCAGTTTATTTCGGTATTCCACCAATCATTTATAAACTATCGTGGTTTATTGGTTCGCAATTTTTCTTTTTATTACAAATATTGACAACTGTTTACGAATTCACGATTAAAACAGTATTGTGTGAATGCATGGTTCAGTGTTTCAGTTTTTGTCAAAACATTAAACAGTATGTAGCAATCATATTATATCATATCATTATAGAAAATTATATTATCTTACTGGTTATTTATATTTCTATTTTCTATGCATGATAAAATTTTCTAAATATTTTGAGTTATTTTGAGGTTTTTATGGACATTTTTAGTTTCCATTTTGTTTAGTTTTTTTTCTATAAATATCAATAAAATTTTATTTGTTGGGTATAAAAGCTTAAAAATGTAATAGAAGGCTCCTAATATATTGTTTTCAAATTTTATGAAATATAAAACAAAGTTACACAGTAAATTTTCTCATTTTTATAGTGTGAACATTTAGTTTCTTACTTTCTTAGCTTAGAGTACAGCCTTAAAGTTTTTTATACCCGTGCAAAACAGTTTTGCCTATGTTGTACCTACGTTTGTAATACGGAGACAACACTGAACACATGTTGGTGTACCTAGCGTCTTCTGTACAATCATACAGACTATTTGATACATTGCACTTTAGATATTATTGAATACACTATACAAATTAAATCTAATGCAATGCAGAAATATTAGGATTTAGGGGGGTGTGGGGGGCAAAGCCCCCCACGGATATGTGAATCATAAATTATTCCAGCACCCCCTAAATTCACACCCAATGTGCGCCTATGATCATTTATTTACCACAAATAATTTGAACGATTTTAACTAATGCATGTACACTCCCGCTGACAGTAAGTTGCGGAAGGGTTTTATTAATTTTATATTTTTATCTATTTTTTACCTTTTTCATATTTTTCCTTTTTAATATTTAAATCAATGTTATTAGTTATTACTAATCTCAATTAAAAATAAAATTATTTTATTTTATTCCCATACCCAATATTACACATTTCTTGTGAAATATTATTTTGAACTTAGTTTTGACTTTGGTTTTAAAGTCCATTTTCAATTTTCAATTTACAAATTATTTAAAACCTTTAAAATACGCCCACGAAAATTATACGCCCGGGGATAAATCCCCGACTTCCCCAGTCCCCCCCCTAGATCCGGCCCTGGTTACATACCTAGTTGAAATAGTAGTACCTACAATGATAAGATATATTTTGTACAAACAAACAAATGAATTGACAGTGATTGTAAAACCGTAATGAATACATAAAACCGTGTTTAGAATAATTAGTTAAAAATGCAATAGTTACATTATGTACTTTGTACTTAAGATTATATTTTTTCTATATAAACAATTTAATAGTTAAATTACATTTATACACATTATAATATACTTTTTTATATACAGACATGCAATTAGTAAGAAATGCAATAGTTAAATTACAATTATGTACTTACATGACATTATACTTTTTTTTTAAATAAACAATTATTTAGGTAAAAATACAATAGTTAAAATACAACGATGAAGGGACATGACATAATATAATGGTATAAAAATTTAGTAGTAAAATTATTCATTATGAATGATATTCAATTTTCGTAATTTTAGAATCCGTCTCGTACTGTGAAGTTATATCCAAAATATCACTTTCAGGCATTCTACTTTAATTGATAACCCAGAGCTTGTAAAATTTTTTATTCTTCACCGTCAATTTTTTTATTTTATTTGATGTTACTGCTAGCACTTTAGTCTTATGACTAGTTGTACTGATCTGAAGTAGTGGGTTTATATTGAATTTTAATCCCATCTCAAGAGCCGTAACGTTTAATATGTAACACGATTGTCAATGCTTCACCAAAATTATCAATCGGATTATGATCTTGATCAACTAACTGAACGGTTATCGAATCAATATTTGTTTTATTCAATTTGTAATATATTAAATTTGGCGGTGCCTGAATTACTTTCGACCCTGTCTTTCCACTCGGGAAAAACTCATAAATCGAATGACTCTGAAGATGGTTGCTGAATGATCCTTGAGCTATATTACACATTACTTTTATAGAATTAATTGTGTTTAAATTTACAGCTTTTTCCGATCGAAGAATGTTGTATGGATTATATACTCGTTTTTCAAAACCGAATACAGGTGCTATACTATATGGATATTCAAAGTGTAGTATTCCATTACATTTTATATACGATCTGAAATCATCAGGATCAACCGTAATGTCGAATGTTAAATTGGTTAAGTTTTTACTATTATAGGCAACTATTTGCTTCTTAACTCGATCCTTAATATCTTCAATTTCATAACAACCTTCTTCCAATGTAATAAAACATATCATAGGATCATTATTGTTTTCATTATCAACTACTTGTATAGAAAATTTATTATTATTTTCATTAATATTTGGGAATGAATTAAATGACTGTAAACATAACAAAGCTATTTCTGAGTCATCGTAAAGGTTTATAGGCGGAAAATAATTTACAGATAATACAGTCGAATTTCCAGTGAATAATTGCTGGTGGTTTTTTGAAAGTTCATGTTTTTTTTATTTTAAAGAAAAAACATTAAATTGGAAATTTTTACTTAAAAAATAAATGTATAAGTGAAACAAGACAATAAAATAAAAAGCATAACTTGGTTTAACAACGGATTATTCGTTACTGAAATGTATAGCTAACTTAATTTTAGTACGAGTGACTATAAAAAGTTCAGTGTTGCCAACACTTATGAGTAATACATTGATGGTAAAAACATATTTATTTTGTTTGTGTAACAAAATGATATAGACACAGTTATGTGTTGTGTACTTGTGTTGTACACAACACATAACTTTTACTTGTGTACAATTTGTGTTACACGGTGGAGCATGTAGAAATGCCCCCCTTGAAATGATGAAATCTCCCTGTAAAAAAGGTGCTCAGAACATACATTAGGGTTTTTGAGATTATGTGTTACACGGTGGAGCATGTAGAAATGCCCCCTTGAAATGATGAAATCTCCCTGTAAAAAAGGTGCTCAGAACATACATTAGGGTTTTTGAGATTATGTGTTACACGGTGGAGCATGTAGAAATGCCCCCCTTGAAATGATGAAATCTCCCTGTAAAAAAGGTGCTCAGAACATACATTAGGGTTTTTGAGATTATGTGTTACACGGTGGAGCATGTAGAAATGCCCCCTTGAAATGATGAAATCTCCCTGTAAAAAAGGTGCTCAGAACATACAAATATATACTACTTACATACACAAAGTAAAGTTAAAATAATAATAATAGTAAAGAGAAAAGATCGGAAATTTGTAAAATTACGGAAAAAAAATGCAAAAAATATTCGGGATTCAGGCGGCCGTGTAAACCATATGGCAATGACCGCAACGACGCCCCGAGAGCGTACGGCGGATTCGAACCCGGGACCTACGTGTTTTCTACCTAACGCCTAACCTACTCGGACACAATTTGAGATATGAATTACGGTCAAAACATCAACACTTAAGCCGTGCGTTTAAGGAGCGACGTAAGCCGATATATTCAATGTTCATCGATGTAATCGCATATAATTCGCTTGTAATACGCGCATCTCCTATATATATATATATTTAACGGAGCTCGTGAAAAGCGTTTTCCGTTAATAATTATTAAATCAATAGGCAAAAATTAAATTATACACGTATATACATGTATTATACGCGTACGGTCGGTCGTAATTTCTAAACGCGATTGCGAAGCGAACCGACCGATTTCGTAAGAAAAGCGTAATACACGGCGATGAACGGCAACGTAACGGTCGTCGTAATATACGGCTTTAGAAAGACGTCAACTACACGATTCGGGCTCGAACGACGTGCGAAAAGACGAAACTGTCGGAGAAAACGAAAGAAATCGGCAAAAAAGTCCGGCCGGGAGCGTATTTTGCGATCGACATTGCGACGGCTACGGACGGCGAACGGATATAAACCGCACACCGGCGGCTTCGAGAGATCGCGAGCTACGCGAATCAAATATAATTATGAGCGAAAAAGGCTAGAAAACGGTCGAAATCGTGTAAAAAGTGTAAATTTCGAAAATTTCAAAAATGATAAGAAAAGAAGTGATAACGCGGTTATTGCCCGCCGCAGAATCTGAACGTTGCGATTGGCCGGGCCGGAAAAACGACACGAAAGTCGTCTATCCCCGTGGACAAAACTGGGGACTAACCTCGTTTTATAATATAAGAGATTGACTAGCTCTCCGAGCGTCGAGGGGGGATACCCCAGACCACCAGGTGTTGGTCATAAGTGTTTTTGATTTCGGAAGCAGCGGTGGTCTCGTGGTGTGGTCGTGGGTCTCAGCCGACACGGTGTATGGGTGATGAGGAGGTATGGTGATAAGGATGTATGATAAGGCTAGGACCACTGCGGTTCGACGTGGTAGCACGGGCAGGCCATCCGGACGGCCGGGTCGTCGAGTAGCGGATAAAGTCTTTGACAGAGTCTTTTCGACAACGACGCCGGAAATTCGAAATTCCGGAAAAAAAAATAATATTGTCGTTGTATTTTTGTGAGTGTCTAGCCATGTCTTCGCCTTAGTAATAGTATTTGGGGTCTAGCAGGTCAGTCACGGTCCTCGACTTTGGTCGTAGTCTCCCTTGAAGGCAATCCGACAATAATCGACGGCTGGGGCATGTCATCACGTATGCAATCCGACTGCGTCGAATAGCGGACGACGTTTATTACTGTTACCCAAAGCGTAAAATTAAAGAATTTAAATTCAAAATATTTCGGGCGTCCATGCAAATCATATAGCCACCGTTTGATTTTTTGGTGTCTAGCAGGTCACCCATCTATGTTATCCGGGTAGGCAATGTGCGGCCGGGACAGCGTCCATTACAGTCACTAAATCAATTAAGTAATGAAAATTCAAAACATTTCGTAAGGAATCCGACTACCGAGTCACCTTCCTCGACGTAATTAGGCGAAAATATGTTTTGGGGTCTAGCAGGAGATCTAGGGTCTAGCGTCGGATAGCGGACAACGTGTGACTTCTGACGCAAAATTAAGTAATAGGTCACGTGCAAAATAATTGGTATATGTCTTGGTGTCTAGCGGGTCAGTCACCTTCCTCGACGTTGGACGTAGTAACCCAGGTAGGCAATCTGACTTCGTCGGATAGTGCGACGTCCGGGTCAAGGCATGAAAATGCCAAATGACGTAAATCAAATATATATAAATAATAACATTTCGGGCGCCCGTGCTAGTCGTAATTTATTCCCCGTGATTTGTCGAGTGTCTAGCAAGTCGGGCGGCCAGGTTTAATAGTTTTTTTCGTTTATAGTAGTAGAGCGATTTAGAAGCGAAACTCGGTCAGCTGATTGGGATTTCGTTTCCCCATGGTCCTCCGAAAAGCACGGGAACGTTTCCGCGCACCGACATGATGTCAGACCCAATGTCTCTCGTATCACATAATGGGCGGGAAGTTATCCACTGATACCGAGTGGATAGACGATAAACGGTCGGTGATAAAGCCTACAGGTTTGGCGGTATTCTGTCGAAGGCGGGAATGTTTGAAAACCATTTTTGCGTGTGTATCAATAAAATCGAGTGAGTGTCTTAAGGCATTATTATGAACATATGAAAAAATTTTGCAAAAATGAAATAAGAACGATGACCAAAAGTGTAAGGTTTAATGCCGTGTTCGAATGAATAATATAAAACTATAAAATATCGATTTAATAATTTGTCAATACAATAAATTAATTATCGGCCCGCATGGGTTACCTGCCTTGACTCTTGTTATTGTCGCCGTTCTAAGACCAAGAACTGCGCCGACGTCCGACTTTAAAATCATTTCATTCAAAGTACCCGGAAAGGAAACACGTGAGTATACAATATAATATTACTGTTATAAATATTGTATTATTAATTTAATTGGTGGCTTTTTAAAACGTTTACACCGCAGATCGTAGGTAATTTATCAATTAATATATATATTTATGAATTAGTAATATCTTATTATAATAATATATAAATTTGCGACGAAAATCGAGCCTTAGTTTTGTCTCCAACACATGGTTTCTGTGAAACAAATTAAATATTTTCTCTATTTTTTTTTTGTTTTTAACACGTTCACCTCCGATCGCATTAATCAAATAATATTGTTATTCCATATACATTTGCGAAGAGAACCGTGGCTTAGTTCAAGTGCGCACCACATGCTTTTTGTTAAAAGAATTTAATATTTTATAATATCACCAACCTAATAATGTAGATCAATTGTTTTTTTCAACATTCTTTATTTGTTTTTATTTATTAACTTTAGAATGAGTACTTTCAACTTTAATGGGACCTATACGGTCCACATTAGTAAGGAAGAAGACCGCGCCCGACCCCGACGTAAGCATACATTTGATTAATAATTAAAATTAAAAACGATTAAAATTATATCTACCCGTTTCAGAATGTTACAACTGCGGTAAAAACAGCCACCTCTCCAGGGATTGCGGTGAGTGTTTCCTTTACATATTCCTTAATAATACAGTCTTAATATTATGTATATAATTGTAATTTATATTGTAGCCAAGTCCAGAGATGACGTGTCGGTGGTGGCGGTGGCGGTAGCGGCGGCGGCGGCAGTAGTGGTCGTGATAGCGGCAGGTGGTGAAGAGGTGGTGGCGGCAGTGGTCGTGATGGCGATAGGCGTCGGGGAGGTGGAAGTGGTAGGGGTGGTGGTAGGCCCCTCTCCAGATCCCGCTCCCCAACATCACGACCATCGTTAAACGTAAGGATATATATTTATATTTAAAAATAAATCTAATTACATTTCTATATAAATCTAACTAAACGAATAATTTTCAGGAGGTCGGTGGGACTCAAAGGTCGCGAAGCCGAGCGGCCCCGGCTCGACCGTCCAACGATGTAAGTATATATTAGTATACTCTTTAAAGATATATTAGTAAAAAATTTTAAAAAATATTCAAGTTTTCGAAATTAATAAATCTATACTCTATTCAGTTTAAGTTGACCCACTTTAGCGCATGCATACTGAGCCGCCGGAACATTCAGACCTTCCGAGTAGGCCACCGGCGGTCTATGATTGGTCAGCGGTGTTCGGCGGTGTTCGGCGATCGGCAGTGCTCGTCGTAGTAGGTAGCTGCTATTGGCGACGATCACTACTAGCGCTCCAAAGACGGACCGGCCTGCGCGGCCGCGACCAGTTTTCGTCTGACCAGTGGGTCAACTTAAACTGAATAGAGTATAACTAAACGAATAATTTTCAGGAGGTCCGTTGGCAACGGTCGCGAAGCCGAGCGGCCACGGCACCACCGTCCAGCGATGTAAGTATAATATATTAGTATGCTTTTTAAAGATATATTAGTAAAAATTTAAAAAAATAATCTAGTTTTCGAAATTGATAAATCTAATCAAACAAATTATTTTCAAGAGCAGCTGTACGTCACTGCGTGCGAAACGCCACCGCCAAATGTCGTAAGGATATATTTATATAATATTTAAGTGTTTGATATTGATAATTCTAATTGAAGTTTGAACACATCATTTTCAGGAAATTAGTGGTGCCTCCTACAACGCCGGGGCAGTGCAATGTAAGGATGATTATAAATATAAATACTTTAGTTTTTGAAATTAATAATTCTAATCAAACATATTATTTTCTGGTGCCGAGAGTAGAAGCGAAGTAAGTTTTTAACAGGATTTGTTCTCAACAAACAATTTTCTACGTTTATTCTTTATGTTTTTTTTCAGATGATCAATAAAACAATGGCCTAAAAAACATGACCATTTTATTTACATTTATATTTTATTTTCCATTTCCTTTCCAACTATATTTTTAAATGACTAGAATTAATAGTTTACAATGAGTAAAACAAATACAACATCAATTATTGTAAAAATATTGACTTATAATATAAAATAAATTACACAACTATTAAATATTGTTTTAACTTTTTTACATAAAAATACCTATAATATTATAATAAGTATTAAAAATAGTTAACAGCAATTTGTACAGTGGCATTACTCCACTAAAATAAATAAATTAGCAGTCTACCAAGTCACTATAATATTGAATGTACAACGACTGAATGGTACTTGAAAAAGTTTGACATAAAAAAGTAAATGATATATGTGTTTCCGTCTCATCTGAGAGTTACTATTATTCACAGCAATGACCACCCAGTGACAAAAGAAATTATATCCATTCACGGTGACGTAGTATGTAGTAGCACACTACATAATATTATAATTGTTCGATAATAAAATAGTGTCATCAATGGTGTCATAATATTATGTGAAACAGTAATAATAATAAGAAAAAAATGAATCAACAGTTGTATTACACATTACAATGTATTACCTATTAAATGGTGTTTATACAAAAAATATCTACAACAGCCGTTCGTACACTGCCATAAAAATGTAAATAACATAATAATATGCAGTATCTTATCATTTATACACCTAGTACCAATCTATGCATTGTTATTAAGATATCCACTGTATGAATGGCTTTTTAAATCATTATTAGTTATTTCTACTATTACGGTTAAATGTTGTGCTTACAGCATTTGTTGTCAAAACAAAGTACTTAATTTAAACGTTGAGTAATTTACTCTTTTTGAGGGGATCCATTCCCTGACCCAAGAAATGTGTGTGAATTTTAATAAATCGTCATTGAACAAATGCACCATGATTATGTCGTTAAAATCAATTGTATGTTTTTACAAATTATTTATTCTTATGATATTCACTTAATTAAGAACCAATGGCACTCTTCAGTGGCACAAAGACACAAAACAAATATTGTCAATGTAAATATAAATAAATTTAATGAATTGCAATTTATATACACATCAGTAGTAATAATCTAATAATTGAATAAAATAAAATCACAATATTATTAGCACAATAGAAATCAACTGAAATACAACTATGAAATGGTGTTTAACAAAAAAACATTACTTTTACTGAACAAAACAATTACTACAATGTCAATTATATAAATATTGTAATAATTACATTTATAATAATTAGAATAAAACAATTAGATAAAATGAAGAAGAAAATGGTGTTTAACAAAAAACTTATACTCTATTAGTGAATAGTGAGTAAAACAATTAATACAAATATGTCGATTATTATAATATACAATTATAATTATATGTGTAGATTTATATATTTAGTAATCTAAACCGATCTCTCAACCATTAATACAATATAAATTAATCAAGTAGTTCAGCGATATAAAGTGTACAAAATATTATGAATATCGTGAGTAGGTACAGTGAAATTTACATATTAATAAACACAATACAAATAAAATAAAGTAAGTTTTCAACCATTAATACAGACTTCATTAATTAACAGCGGTTCACAGTGATTTAGTATACAAAATGTATAAATATTAAGTAGATAGGTTATGTAGCTATGAGCGCAATCAGTTTTTTTTACAATCAAAAAATCACCTTAAAATTAGCTTAGTTCAACATTTTTACATCAAATTTTGAGTTTTTTACATCGAATTTTGAGTGCTTTTTTGTATACAATTTATATACAAATACAATGATATTTCACATATTGTGTATAAAATTTTAATTATTGTGGTAGGAAAAACAGACCACGATTTTATTGTCACAAAATCACTTAAATTTCAGTTTTAAATGAATATAACCCGAAAAACCGGTCACGATCAAAAATTGATTTTAGATATCAAAAATGTAAATTCTAATAAATTCTCAGTTATTAAAATTATTTTAACATTCACCCCATACGGGTGAGTGTTAGATCCTTTGTAAAAATAGGATTATTTTAATTTTTAATAAAGACGTATAGTTTATATAATTATTAGCACGATTTAAAAATTATTATATAACTAAAAAATTTTGTATATAAATAAATATAAAAAATGAATCGAAATAATAAAATTATCCATCTTTATGAGATGATAAATAAAAATGAGGTATTATTGCAGTCTTTGAAAGCAGGAGAGGTATATTTATGTTCAAAATGTCAACATTTCAAGAGTGTTAATGAATTTAGTAAAAACCAAAAATGGTGTAAAAGTTGTATGAAAACCAAAGTTAGCACTGAATTGGTGGCATGTGAATGTGGTCAAGTAATGCATTTAAGAACCCATAAGAGGCATTTGTTAACTAAATCTCACTCAAAAAGGATGGATAATATGAGTAAAGAGAACAATCCTCAAAAATAATTTTCGTTATTAAAAAATTTACTTATTAAATAAAAACAAAAATTTCTATTTAAATAAAAATAACTTTGTCAATAAACTATATTGATAAATGGATAATCAGGTTTCAATAAGATTTATAAAAACTGAGGAAAAAAATAAAGACATAGATGTTTCAAAATGGTTTAAGTTTTTCCAAGCACATAATAAATATTTAAATAAAAGTGATAAACAGATAGAACATTTTTTAAGAAACTATACATTTTGCATACAATATGGAAAGAAAATTGCTACTCAGAATTTGGAAGGATTGTATAGTATTTTAATTGGAAAAATAAAGCATTCATCATATAATGACAGTAGATTAGAGATTATTTTTAAATTAACTGACAAAGAAAAAAATTATTGGTTAACTGGATTTCCATTTAAATTTCATGAAGATATAATAGAGCAACCCAGTAAGGAACAATCTATTTATAAGCCTACATTTTACGAAGAGAATTTTAAAAGTAGACATACTCAATTTGAAATTGGGAATAAAACTGGAATTAAAAATATACCGGATTTTATAGATAGTACAAAGCAATCTGTTTTTGGTCTTATTAAGAAATGGTTAATTAAACATAAGTCTGTAAAAGCTCATCATTTATGTGTTATTTGTACTTATGAAAAAGGTGGTATTATAGATGTTGTAGAATCAGCAGTTAAATATTTGCAAACACCGAATTATGATATTTTTCCAGAGTCACCTGTTGTTGATAAGCTTGTTATCAACCGTATAATCCACAAGATCCCCTTGACAGCTTCACTGGCCGAAATATATTCAGCCTCTGTCGATGACAATGACACACTATGTTGTCTTTGCGATGTCCATGAAATTATGCTTGACCCGTACCTGAATAGAAATCCTGACGTTGAACGTCGTGTCTGAATGTCACCTGCGTAATCTGCATCGCTAAATATTTCTAATGACAATTTTGTTTTGTTATTAAAATACAAGCCATAATTAAATGTTCGCTTGATATATCGTATAATCCGTTTTACCAAGTTCCAATGAGCTTTAGTTGGTTTTGCTAAGTAACGACTAGCAAAGTTTACTAAATATGCTATATCTGGTCTTGTTACCTGTGATAAGAACAGTAAGCTACCTACTGCCTGCCCATAAGCAATATCTTCATTCAATATTTCCGTATCTTCCTTTTGTTCAAGTGTATGTGATTTGTCTATCGGAATTGAAAGTTCCTTTGCGTCCAGAATATTAAATTTATTTATTATGCTACTTGCATAATTGGTGTAAATAAAGAACCATTTTTCATTATATTTACCTGCATACCTAGGAAATAATCAAAATTTCCTTTTTTAACCTCAAATTCTTTCTCCAGGTTTGTTAAAAGTTTATCTATTATTTCTTCATTGTCTGCAGCGATTAAACCATCGTCTACAAATATTGAAAGAATAATTTTACTGTTATAAGCATTGAATACACATGCATCCGCTTCGGTACATTGTAAACCAAATGCATTCAAAAAGTTCTTAAAGCGTATATTCCAACATCTTGGACTTTGTTTTAAGCCATATAAACTACGGTGAAGCTTACATACTTTATTCGATCTATCTTCGTATCCTGGTGGTTGTACCATGTAAATTTCTTCCTGTAGTTCTCCGTACAGAAATGCTGTCTTGATGTCGATATTGGTCGGCACAAAGGATCGACGCAGTCGCCGAGTAACGCAGTAGCCGTAGTCATAGCCTGATCTATCATTTGTTTGGTCCCACGTGTCAGTGGGCTATTTATATAATTATTGTTTACCAGTTGTGGTATTTTTAGGTTTAAGATAATTTTACTATTTTTGGGCGCTCGCTGTTCGAATTCATGTATTTAGTGCAATATATGTGTTTCCGACCCTAAACTTTTGACTATATTGTACAAATTGAGTAACCTGTCCCTGCTCCAGCCTTCAACACTTAATGCAAGTCGTTGCCGACAACCGCACAGTTCGTAGGATCAGTAACGGCGTATACAGTGATCTATAATTAATATTTTATAATATCAATAATTTATATTATGAAATTAAAAAATATAGTTTTTGCAAAATAGGAATAAAAGTATAATCCTACCTAATTTGAAATAACAGACATAGAAACATCCAGTTTTCACTGTATTTCCGATTCTTAGGATTTTTCATTTTTGCAGCATTAAATATTTCTTGGATTAGTTTTGTCTGGCACTCAGGTATATTAGAAGCATTTAGCATATTATTAAGACTGGAATCTGAAATGTCTTTCATCTTGTTTTGAATTTCAATCAAATCTCGTTGTAAACAAGCAATTTTTAGAGGCGCTCTTGAATATTAATGTTTAATAACATATTTAACTTTTTTTGTGCTGATTGATTGTTTTCTATTTATTTGGAGAAAAATATGGTCTTTTAGACTTTCGAGATTCTTTGTTCTTAATAATATACAAAAAACGTCTGCACCACAAATATATATAACTGAAACATTAAAATTATAAAATTTATAAATTTATATTAAATATAGTTTAAGCATAAATTAAATTTGGAATTAATATAAGATTAAAATAGTTACCTAGATCTAGATTGTCCATTAGTTAGTATGTGTGTACAGCTTGAGTGGTGCCACTGATCAAACAATTTCTCACATTTAGAACCTAATGTTGATTGTATGTTATCATATTTTTTTATTGATCCCACACCCTGACATAGTATAGCACTGTCTAATAATTTCAATACATTTTCTATATCATCCATACATTCAGGTATATAATTTTGTGAAAGTCCTAATTTAGTTTTTGCAACTTCTTTACCATTTACTTGTATAAATATGTTTAAATCTATAATTACCAGTTTCAAAATTATGAGTATTAGTTTAAAAATTGTAAGTCCACAAATTTACCTTCAGTTAGCACCAGTTGTTTCTCCAATGATCTACATAAATCTTCTTTAAATTCACCAAGCTTAAAAAATCCAATTATTTCACCAATTCCCGGTTTATGACTGTTATTGAAGAACCATTTGTATGGAATGTTGATCAAATTAATATTCTGTCGAGCTAATTTAAAAAATTCTAAATTGTTTGAACTTTTTGAAGATATCTAAACCCAAAAGCAAGTACATAATAAGTTATATTAATTGAGCAGAATACTAAATGTATGTGAAGTATTTTAGAATTTAACCATATTAATTCCTGTTGGGGCAGTATTAGTTGGAGATTTTGCAGTATAGCAATGATCTTGTCCTACACTATAAGCATCTTCAGAAATCTAAAAAAAGTATTTATTAATTAAAAAAATAAATAATAGTCATTGAGTCTAAATGAAAATAGTAACCTTAATTTTTTTTGGTGATGGACCACTTAGTTCATCGATGTTACAATTCGTAAGTGCAAACTTGTACTATCGACACTTTCAGTGAAATTAATATTATTTGGAATTGCTCCTGGACGAAGTTTTGATCTTTTTCGACATATCTGTCGAGAAAGAAAGACTGTTAATAATTATAATATTGAGGATTTATTAATAAAATAAAATTTATATTTAATACTTACAATATATTTACTTATACCTTGACCAGATTTCCATGTTTTTTTTTATAATATCATCTGTCTCAAAATGTAATTCTCAAATTCTTGAACTTGGCTTTCATTGAAAGCCAATCGATTGTTCCCACAGATACAACAAAGTTTCATCTTTAGGAACTAAGAAGATACTTTTATTTTTTATTTTACATGAAGGAACACAGAAAGTCATTTTAAACAATAATATAACAAGTTTAACAATTGACACTAATACAAGCCACTAGAATAGGTACCGATTCACGATTAATAACAAATATTAGGAATACCGAAATACTCATAAGCATACGGTTAAAGATATACTTCAATACTATATCTTAATTATACTATATCATAAAATCAAAATTCAAATACATAAAAAGGCGGTAAAATATAAAATATATTATATCTATATTACCTTCTTATCATAATAATATGTAATATGGTTTAAAATTAGTTCTAAATTTCGTCACATGGGCGCCACTGGTTAATTATTAACAGCTGATTTTTATAGTCACTTTGTAAATCAGTCTGGAAGCGGTTTACTATAGGGCGATGTGCAACCTGTATATCTTTAATCGTGATGTGGAGCCGCATTATTTTAGGTGCCATGTTATTACTTATCAAATATAATATAATGTATATAATGTATATTATCAGCATTTATATGATAATATGATATTATTTATATTCATACATTTTTAATATAGTGTATGATTTCATAAAATATACTAGACTTATGTGTGGCAAAAATATATAACTAAATTTACATGTTCCAAAAAGGTACTTTAGAGAGGTAATTTTTCGATTAAAATAAATATTAATCTTATATAATAAAACGCTAATAACGCGTATAAGATCCGCGGGGAGCGCTCACGGCACTCCGCGTTTCTTCCATGACGACCAATCACAATACTTCCCGCGCGTTCGCTATAAATTCCGCTCGCTTATCTCCCTTTTCCTTATCGATCCTAATATTTTCGAACATTATTATTATTATTAAAAAAAACCCGTGTTTTTCAATTTTTTGACGTGATAATAACGTCTTATAAATCGATTACCCCGCGACCGTCGGGCGGAGTGGGGGGACCCATTAAACGAGTAATTATTTTTGACCAAGTATAACTTAGCCGGTATTCGACTTAGAGACCCCGTACCAATGGGCATCTCAATTTTTTAGGCCCCAGATGAATTTTCAACATTAGGGAACCAAAGCCCCCACCCCCCCCACATTTTGAGTTGAGTATAACTCGGCCGGAATTCAAGTTAAAGACCTCGGACCAAGGGGGAACCCATTCTTTTTATGAATACTACCGTTTTCCGCTTTAGGGAACGGGGGCACCTCCTCCCCCCCTTTTTGGATTTTGCTTTTTTGATGGATTTTGGTCCGGGAGAGTACCAACACCCACCTCGCCAAGGGGAAACTCGGGGTTTTGAGTTTTTGATAGGATTTATTGGGATTTTCTTAAATATTGTTTTTATTGATAAGGAAAGTGATAAGAATTTTATTTTATCGCCGCGAGCACGGCGACGAGGCTTAAGAGTCATACATTTGCCTCGAAATTTCATCTGAGTAGGTGGCTAGGTTGGTTAGGCGTTAGGATAGGTGACTCGAGGGTCGTGGTTTCGAAACCGCTGCCAGGACAATAGATTATTTGCGGCGCCCGTGATAAATGGAATTTTTTTTTCGCGTTTTTTTTTGGTCACATTAATCATGTGTTCCGATTTTTTTCAAAATTCGCGTTATTATAATATTATATATATCGGTATTTATATATATTTATTTTGCAAAAAAATAATAATTATCATTTAATTAATACTTGATTTTACCGTGACCAACCTACAATATAATTGTAATGCAGTACCTACTTGATATATTACAGTTTTTAGGTGATTCCGATTGGGTTAAATATTGCTACAGATTATAAATACTGTTTAATATGACTGCTTCATTTGCCGTTTTTTTCGAAAATTCGAGTTTCAGCCCCTTTCGGTCGTATCACCCTCCCCGTCGACGACTTATTCGAGTTCCCCGCTAAATTTATAGCCGGCGTGCGGCCCTACTTTTCCACAGACGAGTCCCGGGGAGGAGAGGCGTCGCGGAAACGAGAGTAGGTACCGTGTAGGTATCGCTATATACAGGCATAAATACATGCGTCGAGGCGTTTTTTGGGGAGCCGTCACTGCGTTATCTTTCCTCCTTATCACTTTTCACGGTTTTGACCATTTTTCACAATTTTTTTTCAACATTTTTGAGGTTTACCCCCCTCGGGTGCCTCGGGAGGGCCCGTTTGGACCTTATTCGCGTTCCTCGGTAAATTTATAGACGGCGCGCTGTCCTACTTAATTCCCGGCCGGCCCGCGGCGGCAGATATCGCGTGCGATACGAGCGCCGCCGTCGCGCATGTTTTTTGCCGTATTTTTTAAAAAATTCGAGTTTTATCCCCTTTCGGTCGTATCGCCCTCCCCGTTTGGATCTTATTCGCGTTCCCCGCTAAATTTATAACCGGCGCGAGGCTTTACTTTTTCAAAAACGAGTCCCGGCAAGGAGCGGCGTCGCTTAAACGAGAGTAGGTACCGTGTATGGTATCGCTATATACAGGCATAAATACATGCGTCTCGAGGTTCGATTTTCTTCGCGAATCTCGCGACGGTCGTCCGCTCGCCGACGCTGTCGGATCGCCCGCTCAAACTCCATTTGAACCTCTTCTAAACGGCGTTCGCCTTTCGCGGGGACGGCAACGCGGCTTAAGAGTCATAGATTTGACTCAGGTTTTCATCTCAGTAGGTAGTTAGGTAGGTTAGGCGTTAGAACAGGTGACTCGAGGGTCGTGGGTTCAAACCCCCCGGCCCCCGGGAATATACGATCATTTGCGGCGGCCGTGATAAATTAATTTTTTTTTCGTCGTTCGCTATCACTTCCGTATTATCATTTTTAACGTAAATGTTCCGATTTTTTTCAAAATTCGAGTTCTAACGCCTCTACTGACTTCGGACCTCCCCGTTGAAGACTTACTCGCGTTCCCCGTCAAATGATTTATCAGAGCGGACAGTGTCTTTATTACTATACATGGGCGTGAATATATTATGCGACGAAGAGTTCGATTTCTTTTTTTTTTTTTTTTTTTCTTTTTTTTTCAAAAATTTGAGTTTTAGCTCCTTTTGGTCTTATTACCCTCCCCGTTTGAATCTTATTCGCGTTCCCCCCTAAATTTATAGCCGGTGCGTGGCCCTACTTTTTCACAGACGAGTCCCGGGAAAGAGCGGCGTCGCGGAAAAGGGAGTAGGTACCGTGCAAGTATCGCTATATACAGCAATAAATACATGCGTCGCGTCATTTTTTGCTGTTTTTTTCTAAAATTCGTTTCTTAGCCCGTTTTAGTGGTATTACCCTGCCTGTTTGGATGTTATTGGCATTCCCCGCTAAATTTATAAGCCGCCGTCGTCAGTACTTCGCTCGAGTCGAGTTCCGCGGAGGAGATCGGGGAGCGGACAGTGTTGTTATTACTTTATACGGAAATGAAAATATGCGACAAAAAGTTCGATTTTTTCATACACACTTTCATACACATAATACATAAGTCATAACACAATGATGCACCATTATAATTATGCAATTATAATTACTAAATAATTTAAAACATCATATGACATTTAATAAATTGGTAGGTAGGTACATCATATATTATATACAGACATACAATATAACAGCAAAATATTATGATAGTAGGTACTTACGAAGATAAGTGCCAAAAAATTGTATAGTGTATTCATTTATACATACCTACGTTTAATATGATAGTATTACATTTCAATAAAATTTGTTATTCACCAATATAATTATCTATTTGTTAATTTGATTTAATTCTCATAATTAAATAAATATACATGGTAGGTATATCAGATTTGAACGGCCGTTTCGAGCACTTTTCGCTGTAGGCGGATTGTCCGTTCGGGAATCGACTTTCACCCGAGATGACTGATAGGCGATAGCTAGACACTCAAACTCAGAACCCGAATTTCCGATTTCAACACACATACGAGAATCGGACATACACGCCCGGTGCATGGTCTGCGATCCGACGTAGTCGGATTGCCTACCTTACTAGCTACTTGCATACGAGCGACTTACACCCCCACTGCATCCGACACTCGGGAATCGACTTTCACCCGAGATGACTGATAGCTAGACACTCAAACTCAGAATCCGAATTTCCGATTTCAACACACACACACTCCATAACCGGACATACACGCCCGGTACATGGTCTACGATCCGACGTAGTCGGATTGCCTACCTAAATAGCTACTTGCATACGAGCGACTTACACCCCCACTGCAACCGACACTCGGGAATCGACTTTTACCAGAGATGACTGATAGCTAGACACTCAAACTCAGAGAACCCGAATTTCCGATTTCAACACACATACGAGAACCGGACATACACGCCCGGGGCATGGTCTGCGATCCGACGTAGTCGGATGCCTACATAACTAGCTACTTGCATACGAGCGACTTACACCCCCACTGCATCCGACACTCGGGAATCGACTTTCACCCGAGATGACTGATAGCTAGACACTCAAACTCAGAGAACCCGAATTTTCGATTTCAACATTTCCGATTTCAACACACACACACCAGAACCGGACATACCCGACCGGTGCATGGTCTGCGATCCGACGTAGTCGGATTGCCTACCTGGCTGGCTGTGTCGTACGATCGACTTGAATCGCGTGACTTACGACTAGACACTCTTCCGAGTTCAAAAATTACCGCTTAACCAGTGCTGCCAACACGACAAAACACAATAACCGACGACCCCCCATTCCCGCCGCAGGCTGGATCAAAAATCCCAGCATCGCCGACAAAGATGCACCACCGCCCACACAGTCTTTCCGCCGTAGGCGGGATGACAAACACCGGAATCTAGTATTAATATAAAATAATAAAATATAAATATAAATTATATTGATAGATCTTTTGCTGTCAAAAGTTGACGTTGCCCAGGGTGTACTTCGTGGAAGCGATCTATCATTACACCACATATGACTTAAACAATTAAAATTAAAAAAATTATATCTAAAAATGTATAGTACAATAAAAATAAATAATAATAAAATTATTTTTTAACACATTCACTGTAAGTCATAAATATTCAAAGTAGTCAGTCATTTGTCATCAAAAATCCTTTTTTGAACTGTCATTTTTCCTCTTTCCATTTTATTTTTTGTAAGAGGCACTATATCAACATCTGAAGTAGAGATGAACGCGTGAATTTTTGCATATAATTTTCTGTTAATCTGATGTAATTGATCTTTTGTTTTTACATTTTGCAAGGACTGTTCAATATCCTTCAGTATTTTGTTTCTTAGATGTTCTAGAGTAATATCTGCAATTAAAAATTGATAAATATTATGTTTTTACTATTATTATTTTACACATGTAATCTTACCATCATCCTGATCATCTTGACGAGCATGAATATCCAAGAGTTCATCTTGATTTTTGTGATTGACTGTAGGCTCTTTGTCTTGTGCCATCTCTAAATTATTATTTTAATAAAATAATAATGAACTTTTAATTTATTCGTACGTTTAGTACGTATTTGTTTTTTTTTTATATCATTTTCCTTCATGGTTAAATATTTCTCCAAATAACACAAACAGTTGTATACACTTTTTACTTTCAACCTGCAAATAATTTTTTCTTTTAATATTCTGTGAAAACTCTCCCAATTCATGTTAGTAGTATGATTTGGTATGTTCAGACCGCTGACCCTTCTGACCTTCTGACCCTCTGACCCTCTGACCCTTCTGACCCTCTGACCCTTCTGATCCTTATGACCATTGGCCGCCGCACTTCGCGTACGTGCGCGACTTATATTTTTGACCACCGGCGGCACATTGCTCACGTGTGCGACATGTATATTTTCCCCGCCACCCTTTTCCCTGCCATCATCGGCCGCCGCACCTTTCGTACGCATGCGCATCGTTCAGATGACCACCGGCTATTAGTATACATCCCCTATCACTGACGCATGCGCACTAAAATTTCCCTCACCTGTTAAACTTCTAGAGACTACACCCGCACCTATCGTACGCATGCGCACTGTAAAATTCCCCCACCTGTTAAACTTCTAGAGACATCTGACGACTCGGAAGTCGGCAATTGTTTAGTCCGTCTACTGCCCTTAACCGTTGTTCACGTATATTTTTTCGCTCGCTCTGAAAATTGTTTGTATATTTTTTCGCTCGCTCTGAAAATTGTTTGTGAGTTTAAACATGGCTGGATCAATCGAAGAAAACGCTGCGTTAAACAAAAAGAAAACCTTCACTTATGTGCCACCTACACCGCCTGCTGAACTCATCGAATCCACAATCTACACGCTCGACTTTACGAACCGTAAGTTTGTACACATTGGTATTTCATCCCATCTGAAAATTTCCAAGTCGCCGTTCATTTATTAACATCATCTCGCCATGTAAATATACCACCAGATTTTCTTAGACGTATATTCTCTATGATGGGGCATATCTCATCATTCATATTAGATACACCTCTGAAGTACAAGCGCTTTATATTTCTTGAGACAGAATTTCATAAAATATCTAGTATGGTGTATTGCAAAGAAAATGTCTTAGTTATTGAATCATTAACTCAAGACGGTTGTAGAGTACTATTGAATCGAGCAGACATTATTAGGCTTCAATATCTTGAATGTGGTATTTTCGAAAGTATTGTGAGGAAACAAGTATACACCACTCCGCTAATTATAAAACAGTCTAAGGAGTTTGCGACGTACATATATGAGAAATGTGCTCGCCTTAAATCACCACCGAAAAATTTGCAAGATATGTTAATATTCATCAAAAACTTAAAAGACGAACGAACAGAAAAAACTTACCCAAACATGGTCACCCAAATTCAAATGTACGCAACTGTTCAACTAGCAGAATCTGTGTTAAACCGGATGTCACATGAGGTAATGCATAAATATATTATTATATGTATAAAAAAAATATTTAATACAAGTGTTTTTTTTTAGTCGCAGAATGGTGAAATTGATTCCCCGATATCGCCAACCTTTTCTCCTATATCTAGCTTACATGACGATCTGCCACTCAGATGCGATACACTTAGACAGTCAGAGGTAATTTATATAAACTTTTTTTTTTAAATAAAAAACAATATTTATTTTATTTTTTTTTTTCCAGTCTATTGGTAACCTATTACAAGTACCAGATGAGATTCATAGCCGTCAACCTTGTGATGAAAATGGTGGACCAGATTTTTTCCGCCAATTCAGGACTCTATCACCTTCTCAATTCATTACGCCACCACCGTCTCAACCGACATTTACCGAACACAAGGCACCAGTACGCAATGCGAAGCGTCGACTACTACAATCACCTGCAAGCCCACCATTCGACGTAAATGATGGATCGGATTTCTTCAATCCGATTGGTACGTCAACACCCTACTTTAATCCGACTTATACGTCAACACCATGTAAACCAACATTTGCCGAACACCCAGCACCAGTACGTAATGTTAAGCGACGACTATTTTAATATTTGTATGGAGTTAAATAATTTGTGTGAAATAAAAACAAGCGTGATACTTAAAACAAGTTTTTTCATTTATTAGAATATAAGGCACAAAATAGTTATAAGGTATAAAATATTTACAAGGTATAAAATAGTTATAAGGTAAAAAATATTTACAAGGTTTACAATTTTCTAACATCGCCACTAAACGGGTTGTAAGTTATAATCTGGTCATGTAGTATTAAACAATATGCTGCAGTTTTTTCTGGAATAACTGTATCCGTTTCAAATTCAATACGTAGATCTATGGTAGACGACTTCACATTATCGTTTTGACGTGATAAATCAACTACGACGATTGGGACGTAGTTTTGAAAAATGTGTTTTGATAATAATGGCTCGCAATAATACGATTTTTGAAAGTCTGTATAGGCCTTATACAAAATACTGGTTGTATTATTTTTAAAATCTGCACGAAAGTCTTCGTACGGATACACTTCAGAATTTAAGTGGACCTTAAGGTTTTTTAGTTGACAGTGATCGAATCGCCCAGCATCGTTTTCAATATTTTTTTTTCGATCTGTTTGTAACCCAAACAGTACAAATCTCGGTTTTTCTAGCAGGTTACTAGACTTTACCGTCCACGAATGAGAAGTATTTCTAGGAAGTATCGGATATTCGCACAGGTCCCAAGTTCTGAACGCACACGACAGTGTTCTATGTGAATCTATTACTTTTATCAGTCTTAATTTTTCTTTATCACTGACTTTGATAATAGGCATCTTCCAAGTCACCTTAGTAAGGTCAATTTTAATTTTTTTATTTTTGTCAACGGCTGCAGTCGCACCCGCACCAACAACGTGTATCGCATCAAGGTCGGTAGATGCACGATTTAAAATCAGTTGCTGATTACAATTAAGTAATATTTTTTTATAGTCTTCACAGAATCCGTATAAATGTTTTAGAGGGATACACCCGGTAAATACATCGTTGGACATAAAATTTTTATTATCTTCACTATCCATGGCAGAGTCCCAAGCAGCGCTCTCTAGAGTATTCAAATCGTTTGGTGAATACGAGCAGTATGCTTTCAAGCAAGACGAAACTCCGGGTGATTTTAATTTCTGTATTTCTATTCCGTTTATTTCATATCGCATTTCAGAGAATAAAAATGCCAATCCGTTATTTGAAAAACGAACATCTCCAACAGCATCGGTAGGCTTATTTACTTTTCCCTCGATGTAAATATAACTTTCACACGGTAAAGTGTACGAATCCATATTTAAAATAGTTATCCTTATTTCATCATTATTTGATAAAGACATGTTTGAGTACGGAGTGAACGAATGATAATTCATCTGCGTTATTTTACACTCGTCGACATAGTCGGCCGTAACGTCTAAATACGTGTCATCCATAATTATACTTGTAGCGATCGGAGAAAATTTAAATTATTTTTAGTGAGCTTGGACTTGTTTTTTTTCGGTTTAGAGATAGTTTTTTTCGATTTTGACATAGATGTTGACTTCTTAACGGCAGGTGGTAAACTGATAGGTTTTTTGATTGTAGCTCTTTTTATATTAATGTTAAATTTGAGCGCCATATCCACGCGTGATTTGTAGGCGGACTGTTATTGGTTCACCGCGAAGATTAATTAGACAGTCGTCTTGATCTTTTAGTACGACAATTACTCTACTTATAGATCTCGTGTTGAGACCATAAAAAACTGGGTGTCTAGGTACTTCAACGATTTTATACCCAGCAGGCACAGTGGGGTAAAGCTCGTGTATAGTCTGGCTCGGCGCTCCGTCACAGAATGAGCCGGTGATTAAATTACACTCTACTTTTATACAGTTTATTTTCATTATGTTGACAATATTTTCAGATTCATGAGTAGCACCAGTAGTGTATCGTACATTTCTAAAACCTAGCAATTTCGCTATGCTATTCTCGACTCCTAAATCAACATCATGGCTGCACGATATCGTACACTTTAATGTTCTGCTGTTTGCTTTTAATTCAAACATAGTGACATAGTCGGGCATAATTTTTTGAATAATAGACTCTAACTGATTCAACTCATATGTTCCTGTAGGTATAATTACGTACTCATTTTCATTGATTAAATTACGAAAGGCAATAGTATTACAGCCAGGTTCTATGTTTGGTATAGAATTATTTGTCTGTAAACTCAAAAGACATATCTGTGCAGTATTTTCTACTTCCAACGGTGGAAAGATCTCGCATGACAGCTCACTAGAGTTTCCGTTTAACGTTAATGTGAACATGATAAAAATTTTAAACACAAATGTCCGCAGTTTGTAGTATAATAATTTTGCTCCCTGCTGTAATTGAAATGTATGTCACATCCGCGAAAATATTGTTGTACTTCAAGTGGGGGTGGTAAATTTCCAAAACTGTCGTAATATTTAACTTGATTTCCGATTTTTTTATACGCTACCCAATGCGTTCCTGTACCGTTTTCCGTGTCCAAGTTAATAATCGCTGATTCTTGGCGTTTAGGACGTGTAGATAACCTATCTCTGGTAAACACGCCGATGAAATGAGGTATTTTCATTAAACGAGCGATTTTTATAAGTTCGAAATCGTACAACGCTCTCCTGGGTAACGTAGATATTAGTTTTTTTTAGTTTTGGCACCCCCTCCACTTTTAAATGGTGCGAGATATAAACCGGAATCAATTTTGTATGAGTTGCCTTTATACGGTGTTAGATATAAACCTTTGCCTAAATGCGATGGTGTGTGTCTATTAAATTCATTAGCCATTTTCACAACGTTGGCAACACCACCAGTTAATGCTCCCAGAGCTGACAAACCGGCAAAAATCGGTATGAGTGGTAACAAGCCGCCTTTTTTCGGGATCGTTATTGTTCGTGGAACTTTAGTCTTCTTAATTTTAAATGTTTTTCGCGCGACAGCTACACATTTTTTAGTTAATTTCATCAAGTTTTTTTCACCGATATTTTTCTTTATAACGTTTTTACTTGGTTTAAGTGCTGCTTTAAACCCACAACCTCCGCCTATTTTACGTTTTGTTTTCATAGCGGTAGTCACACCCCAAGCCACAGCTTTTTCTTTTAAACTAGAATCTTTTGACTTGAACCTATCCCAGGCTCGCTGCTCTAATATATAATCGGCTTTGTTTCGATCTGCGATAGAGTTGCTATGTTCGTATGCAATATCGTGATCTCTACAAGCAGAGTCCAGAGGGTTTATACCTTTATCACCATGTGCTAATCGTTTTTTTAAATTTGTACCAGGTCCACAGTATTGATAACCTAGAATATAAAATTATTATTGTATATATTATAATATTATAAGGTTTATATATATATAATACCAGGTACGTGAAGCTCGATTGGTAATTTGTTTATAAGCGTGTTGATAAGTCCACTGCCCTTATTCTTGTTGCTTCTTCGAGCGAGTGACATTGTGTACTGATTGATTTATCATAGTTGCTCAGTTATTTATATAAAAAATGAAGTTCATCAAACAAGAAATAAAACTAACAGTTGAAAACGTGGACCCGCCTACATCAGATCAAAAACACAGACACGGAGCGCTTCTACCAAATACGATACGCGCGCTTATCGTGGGCCCTTCTGGCTGCGGAAAAACAAATTTAATTTACACATTATTAACCAATATAAACGGAATACGATTTCAAAACGTATACATATATTCGAAAACATTGGATCAGCCTAAATATAAAATGCTTAGCGATATATTATCAGACATTGATGGAATACAATTATTCACGTTCTACGAAAATGAAAAAGTTATAGCACCTGAAGAAGCTTTGCCAAACTCTGTATTTATTTTTGACGATATTATTTCTGAAAACCAAAATATTGCAAGAACTTACTTTTCCAGAGCTAGACATAATTTAATAGACGTTTGCTACCTGGCTCAGAGTTATTCAAAAGTGCCAAAACAACTTTTGCGTGATAACGCTAATTTTATTGTGTTATTTAAACAAGACGAAACTAATTTAAAGCATGTATACAATGAGCATTGCTCTGGTGATATGTCATATTCAGAGTTTAAATACTTTAGTACATCGTGTTGGAGTCGGGGGAGATTCGAGTTTATCGTAATAAACAAAGACTGTGAACGTGACAATGGTCGATATCGCCTCGGATTTGACACATTCGTCGTTATATAAAGTGTTGTTTTTATGAAAACACCACATTCACAGACATGGCTTCTAACGGTGAGGTACTCGGAGAATTGATTAAAGCCAAAGAAAATATTAAACGCAAGTATGAAGCATTAAAACACGGAAAAGCTGATATTCACTCAATAGTATCAGAAACATTAAGTCCGATTATCGAACCATTAAACGAAATAAAACATTTAAATCCTGCAACATTTCAAACCCACCCACGGAACTTGGAAAAGACTCTCAAGATTCTCAATATTTTGAAATAAACAATACAGACGATTCGTCAGATTTTAAAATAAACGACTGGTTTAAGTCTTACGATATAGACAAAACGTATGGGCCAAAAATACGATCAAACGGAAGTGTATATTTGGGGAAAAAAGAAATTAATCTTGTCGGGAATAAATTGATTATTGAAGATACTTCATACCCGTTAACACAAGGGCTTGGTAATTTAGTGTTTTCAAAATCTCCAAAATTCTACACCAAACATGATTTAGAATCATATAAATTTATATTAATTCAAACATCAGCGCATCTAAAAACAGATGGAAAAGAAATTAAAAAAGGTGGAAATAAATATTATGATATAATCCAAAATTTATTTCTAGCGGGTAGAGGTCTATCTTTGAAATTACAAAAACATAGTTTAGTTTACTGGAACGATCCTAACGAACTAGTCGATAGATTGCGGTTACTATTAGCGTCAAAAGCGGCTGGTAATACAGGTGTTTCGAACGAAATAATATCCATTTTTGAAGAACTGCAAGAAGCGGGTATAATAAAACGTCTAAATGTCTAAACGCGAAATTGCGAACGAACTACACAAACCTGTTAGAAAAAATTATACAAGACGTAGAGTTAATGTTTATGGCAAAAACGATCTGTGGCAGGCCGACTTGGTCGAAATGATACCATATTCAAAACAAAACAAGGGGTACAAGTATATTTTGTGCGTCATAGACTGTTTTACAAAGTTTGCTTGGGCCATAGAATTAAAATCTAAAACTGCTATAGAAGTTTCAAATGCAATGTCTAAAATACTGCTCACACGCACACCAAAACTATTACAGCTCGATAATGGTAAAGAATTTTACAATGCTACATTCGACGCATTGATGAAAAAGCATAACATACACAAATATTCAACGTTTAGCATCATGAAAGCATGCATTATCGAACGTTTCAACCGCACATTGAAAGAAAAAATGTTTAGGGAGTTTACGGCACGCGGTTCACACGAATGGATATCAATTTTACCTTCATTGATTAACGAGTACAACAACTCAAAACATAGGACAATAGGTATGACACCAGTGCAAGCTGATGCAAATCCGGCGGCTGTCGTAATTAAACAACGAAAAATTATTAATGGAACAATCAAATTTAACGTTGGTGATAACGTTCGTATAAGCACATATAAAAGTGTATTTACAAAAGGATATTTACCTAGCTGGTCTACAGAAATATTCAAAATTGTTAAAATTAACGAAACATTACCTACTACTTATCAGCTACAAGATTATACTGGAAAACCGATTGCTGGTTGTTTTTATTCAGAGGAAATATTGAAAACAAACTATCCGAATGACTATTTAGTGGAGAAAATTATCCGTAAGAAGGGGGAGCAAATTTTTGTCAAATGGCTAGGGTTTGATAATACACACAATAGTTGGATAAATGTACGTGACATTAGAAAATAGTGTTAGTCTAGCTACAGACATGAACGTGTTCGGTAGTTCTCAGTCTAGTGAAACTAATAATTTTTAGTAAATCTCGAACAAATTGTTAAATCGTATTCGAATAAACTCGATAAAATTGAGCATTTACTCGAAGAAAACCATAAATCCATACAAATTCAAGAGGAACAAACAGAAAAGTTAGAATTAACGTGCATAGAGATTACAGAGCATATGACAAGAGACGAAGTATCATTACAATATATCAAAGAAACTATAGGCGAGATTAAAAAAATAATACCAGCTATACTGAGCCGTCTTAACACTATAGAAACTTATTATAAAGACAAGCCATAATGTCTTCAGCCATATTGGACATGCAATGCATACTCGGCGTCAACAATAAATATATGATTAAAGAAATGTCTATAGTAGACACGTTTACATGGGCGACCCAACACTGGATTTTTAAACATTCAAAATCCATAGAGGATAACAAAAGTCGTAAAACCAACAAGTGGCTGGAACGTAATTATCATCAACTAGCTATAGAATTTGGTGATGTCGAGTACGAAGAAGTAGGTAAAATATTGAATTCATTAAAATTCAGTTGCATCTACGTCAAAGGTGAACAGAAAAAACAAGTTCTTATGGAGCATATACCACACGTTGCACTCATCAACATTGAAGACTTAGGCTGCCCTCGTTTGGATCAAATATGTGATGACGAAACTCTACCTTGCTGTATTTTTCATATGGAATTTAATCCTAAGCAATGTACATTTTATAAAGTTTTTGCTATAAGAAAATGGTTTATAAATAATTCTTAAAGTTTTTTGTATACATTTTATTTAATAAATATAATAATATTATATTTTAACATTGTTTTTTATTTATATGCTAACATATATACATACATTTATATATGTTACCATTTACAAGGTTTTTTAATTAAATATATTGACTTCCATCTACCTGAAACAGAAAAACATGAACATTTATACAAAAAAAAAATATTATAAGAAAACATTGTAAACTAACTTACATATCTAGCAAAAGCATACGGTATATTTACAAATTATACAATATAAAAATTATACATTTACATGGATATTTATAAAGGTGTTAATACTACAAATTTATACACTTATCTAATATTTTACAAATTACACAATAATTTATTATCAAGTATTTACATTATATAACAATTATTAGGATAATATTTACAAGTTATTTACATTAATCAATATAATATAACAGTTAATAGAGTAATATTTACAATAATCAATATATATATAACAAAAAAAAAAAAATGTACAGTATATAAACTTAGGTTAGGCACTGTAGAAGGTCTCTCATTAAGCCTTTCTCTTCCTCGTTCCAGTTCCACCCTTCTTTCTCCCCCATAAAATCTAATTCCGGCCAATCATCCTCTGGTTCATCTTCCCTGTAAAATTAAGAGAAAATGTTAGTAAAATAATTTAAATATATATTTTGTAATAACTTACTCTATACTATAATGTCCATGGGCCAGTGTGTGTACTTTATCTTGCAGCACCAACCTCTTATCATCATAGCTGTTATATGCTAATTTTTTCGTCTTAATCGTCATGAGTTGATGTTTGAATGACCGTATTGACACGTTATCCTTATACGCCTCCACGCCAGCTTCTCCAAATAAACATTTCTTGTGGTCTTCCAATGTCATGTGGTTCTTAACCACATGCTGCCTTATCCCCTTTGCTTTAATTTTTTCACCACCAACTTTATCCTTGTCGTCCTTATCTCTCACCGCATCCTCTTCTCCTGCATATACATTAAAAGCGTAGGACTTTGCCCTCAATGCACAAAATTCGGTGATTATATCAGCATCTACTTCATCTGAGAAGTACCCAGGTTCCTTCTTTCTAACTGCAACATAACATGGATGATCACTGGGTAGGTTAGCTGTATCCATTCGATCCAACAAGCTGTGATTAGCTGCCAAGTCTTCATAAAAATCAGTAGTTTTAATATGGTATATCAACGAATCTAAAAATAAAAATAAATATAATATATGAAAATTAGATAAGTTTTAATATATTTACCTGTATCAGTGTACATTAGCTTAATTTTATCCCTATAGTGCTTCTGCATAACATTGTAGTGATAGTCATACATCAACGTCTTACTGATATCCAGCACTGAAAATCCTATAGAAAATAAATGTATTATATAATTTAAAAGTATATTTAGCAATATAATTTAAAAGTATATTTACCAATATATATAGGTTTGTCAAATTTAATTATCTTATTCTCCAACGCTACTGCATTGAGGTTTTCATTGTAATTAGTGCAGTGTTTAAAAGTAGTTTTATAAATACATTTCTGTAACCTCCTCTCACAGGATACCAACTCTATTATCAGCTGTTTTCGTTTCGATTCCATAGTTTTTCCTGCACAATAGTAAATTTTTAAAAAGTTTTAAAAGTTTTAAAAATTTAAAAGTAACCTACCAAATACAGCGTTATTCATCAATTTAAAGAAGTCTTTCTCAAATGCGTTCCTAGCCTTTTTCCTCATTTCGGTGTTTAAATCTATATATTTAGCCAACCAATCTGACTGGTTAAACTGTATCACTCTATGTACCTATACAAAATAAGAGAAATGTTAAAAATCTGTTTAAAATCATATAAAATACAAATATTTACTTTTTCAACTATCAAACCATTCTTAATGGCCTGCTGTAGGTTCCTATAATGTACGATGTAATTCTCCTTTTTCTCAAATGTCGCCATCAACTTCCTAACCTTCAAGCCTCGAGGCACGCTGTTTTGCGGCAGGAAAGGCAGGTCGTTATGTCCGTTATGCAAGTGTCTTGGATACGACACGTCCACCTCATACACTCGTCCTATGGGTGAAGTGTCGTCTAAATCGTTCAACCCATTCAATGTAGGTTCAACCCAGTTGAACCCACCGTACGGCATGTACTGAGATATTGCCCACCCGTACAAGTTGTTACCTATAAAATTTAAAAAATATTATTAAGTAAGAAAAATATTAAAAAGTTTTGAAAAAAATATACTCACAGTCCTGATATATGATCCACGATTTCTCCTTCGTTTCGTCATACCCCGGAGTCTTTACATTGTTCGCCATCGCATATCGCTTGCTCGCCTGCACCAATCCCCCACGTATACCTATAACAAATATATAAGATTAATAAATACACATTTAAAAAATAATATACTGACCATTTTCGAACATCAACAACATGTCGTAATCATGCAATAACTGGAGCTTTTGCCCCGTGAACTTAAGCATCGCATCGAAACTTAAGCCTGGGGCGGTGAAATAATGGGCGGCGTCCAGGTTATACGTCTTCATACACAAGTCGCGGAAGTTCTCAAAAACATCCGCCAGCAGTAACACGTCAATTTTCAGGTACAGGTCGGAATAATCACCGAGCGTCCTACAGTTAAAATGACTCCATACCTGTAACACACAACAATTTTCAAATATAGATCTAAATACGTGCGAAGTGTATACATACCTCCTTAGCATGGTCAAATTCGCTCTCCTTAATCCCGGTCCCTGTTAACGTACTGTAAAAGCTCCTCTTACTCGGTAACCTAGTATCCTCTAGCCGCTCCCAACTATCCGTGTACTCGTACGGGTACACCCCCTTACGAGTCACGAGCGGCATATCTCCGGTGACAAAATGTTTGGCTGTCTCACGGAATTTCTCATGTTCGGGTGTAAGCAAATTTTCAGCCAGGGACGACAGACTCGACGCCATAAACCGAAACGTGTCGATATACCGAACAGTGAAGGTACTACTTATATATTTCGAAAAAGATATATATTTCTCTTCACTGTTCGGTATAACGTTGATAGTCTTAGTATCATACCCAAGTTCAGTGATTATGAAGTGCGAGTCGTAGTTTGTGAGATTATGAAAAAAGACAGGTACAAATTTAGGCTGTTGCAACTCTAAGTTACACCTAGAGCACAAGGTCTGCCTAAATTTGCCTGTCAAATGATCATGATCCCTAACCTTATCGCCCCCGACTACTATACATTTGCATAAATTACACTTAATACACTCTTGATGTGTTTTTTCTTCACCCTCAGCCATTTTTAACGGAATATTCGTCTTCATGAGATTTTCAATTTTCTGGGCCACCTCAACTATCGCCTCCACAAAATGTCTCGCTACGTCCGTCCTGTCTTCGCTGCCTCTGTAGATTACCGGCCCCGCCGGTATCTGGTGTTGAAGCAATAACTCTGCCGGTACGTCATCGCTCGCTTTCACCAAAAACCCATAACTCATAGCTTCGTGTTTCTGAGTAATCGTGGTACTACCCCCTCTTGCCTCCTCCGTCTTCGTCAAGATCGCCTCAAAATCCGCGTAAATGACAAACGGGTGCCTAACCGTGTTTTTCCACGCCTTGAACTCAGCACAATCACCCTCCTTAGGCATCTCTGGTAAAATTGGTTTGTGCGCGCCGCAAATCAATTTGTGTTGGTCCAGGGCCTCCTGCCCACTCAACTTGAATTTATGACGTCTGTCGTCGAAACTCGTAAAACATCTCTTACAGAACACGACACTCCCAGTGTGTCTGGTTTTCTGAGCGCGGACCAGCCTGGAAAAATTCGATATATACACGTAGTGAGAGTTGTCGCCGTCCGTCACCAACAACAGATCAAAGTGGTTGGTTTTCTCCTCATCAACGACACGTAGCGGGTACACCTCGTACGTCGGATATTTACGCGGCGGCTGGAACTTTTTGTCCAACCCATACACATTCACAGTGACGTTCGGATTATTTTTTTCAAATTTAGAAATATCCGATAGTGGTGTTGGAAACGAAATATCATCAAAATTATATTTTGCTTCGTGTTGTGTATAGTTTTTACCGACACAATATTTATATTTATCCGATAAATTATCGACCACATGCCTCGCAAGAATCGCCCACTTGAAACATTGCTGGTCATTGTTTTGTGGGTTGATGGTGCCCCGTTTCCTGTCGATGTATGCTGGTAATTCAATATATGACGACCCAGTCATTGGTGTGTAGTTATATATTCCCAATAATAAGCCGTCTATGGCTTCCAAAGTAAAGCCACTACCGCGAGAAACATAAGCGTCTTCCTCAGCTAATAATTTCACGAACGCTTGTTCTACTATTGAGTCGATATCACTATCCGGATAAATTTCGGTTGCTGTTGTTTTAAACGCTCGGTTCTCCGACGAGTTTGGTACGTTGACCCGGTTATAGGTCGCCTCGAGCTTAAGGTTAAATTTAATCGCCCCTTGCTGAACGCGTGTTTTCAATATTTTATTTAGCTCGGGTTCGAGCGATCGAAGAAACTCGGTATAAATCATTGTATTATAAACATTTTTGGCATAGTACCATACAATTTTTCTATTTGCTGAGGACGAAATCTCAATGAAACCGGGGGACTGTACTAGGCTCATGCGCGCTTTTTTCGCCCTAGCAGCCGACGTGGTGTTGGCAGAGGAAACCCGTTTCCCGTTAACGTTGGTAGTGAAAGAATCTTTAAAAAAAAAAAAAAAAAACCTAATATTAATATCTAATGAAAATAATAAATTGACTAATCTATTAAAAATCTAATTAACCCCACGACTGATAAATAAAATCTAATGAAACAGCTATTTATCTTTTTAACTTGTGACATTTACAAATAATTTAATGTCACGTATTTCAAAAATCTTTTTTAAATCTTACGATAATAATTTTCAAAAAAATAATCTACGGAGGAAAAATCAGCAGGTCTTTTAAAAATCTAATTAATTCTTATAAATAAAACTAACCTGTATTCTCAAATTCGTCCATTGCCTTCATACAAATAATATCGTCGTCGGATGCCGCATTCGATCCACCGGCCGGAACATCTGGGACAAATATTCCAGGAGCAATCTGAATATGACCTTGTGGAGTAGGCCGGGTAACACTTTGCTGTGCTGGTTGACGTTGAGCCGGAACGTTCACGACACCTTGATCATTTTCAGTCATTTCAGCGAGCATATTATCATACCCATCGTTAAAATATTCATCCAGTTCATTATTATCGACATTTTGAACTTGATATGATGATGAACCTTCCGATACAACATTATTCGGTACGATTTCACCTAGTTGAGGTCTGACACGTGCTACAGCTTAAAAAATAAATATTGAAAATAAAGCTAACTTAACCTAACAGCTCATAAAATATACATACCATGCACATTTTTCATATGCCTATTGAGATGTGTCTTGTAGCCGAATGTCGACGCGCAAATAGTACAAGAAAAACGAACACCATTGTGATTTTTTTGGTGAGCAGTCAAATTACCCTTACGCGTAAACGTGGATGGACACTGCTCGCATTTAAACATTTTTTCAAATTTTATAAGGTAGCAAAACAAAAATAAATAAACACTGAGTTCCGTGTAAATAATGTTGAACAGTAAAATAAAAACTTGCTAACAATATTTTAATGGCTTAGTTCGCTGACGAAAAATATACGTGTACAACGGTTTAAGACTGTAGACGTACTAAACGGATGTAGTAGGATCTTTCAGGACATTTTTGAAAATTATAAAATTTTACAGTGCGCATGCGTACGAAAGGTGCGGGGGTGACCTCGGGTGAAGTCTCTAGAAGTTTAACAGGCCGGGGTAATTTTAGTGCGCATGCGTCAGTGATAGAGGATGTATACTAATAGTCGGTGGTCATCTGAACGATGCGCGTGCGTACGAAAGGTGCGGGGGTCACCTGGGGTGAAGTCTCTAGAAGTTTAACAGGTGAGGGAAATTTTAGTGCGCATGCGTCAGTGATAGGGGATGTATACTAATAGCCGGTGGTCATCTGAACGATGCGCGTGCGTACGAAAGGTGCGGGGGTCACCTGGGGTGAAGTCTCTAGAAGTTTAACAGGTGAGGGAAATTTTAGTGCGCATGCGTCAGTGATAGGGGATGTATACTAATAGCCGGTGGTCATCTGAACGAATATGTATTATCCTCCTAGCTTGCAGGCTTTAGTTGAATTATGGAAAGAGAAAGTCGTCGCAGATTTTGGTGGAATTATACGAATAATAGGCGCCATATTGTCGCGACGAATAATAGGCGCCATATTGTCGCGACGGCTGATATATAGTTAGATGTGTATTATTCCTTAGGTAGTAGGTTTTCGTTGAATTATGGAAAGGGAAGTCGTCGCAAATTTTGGCTTATACGAATAAAAGGCACCATATGTCGCGACGACAGTTATATAGTTAGTTGTGATTTTCTTGTTATACTTTTTGTGCCTTTCGTCAGCTCAGTATACTCTTAGTCTTATAAATATAAATACGACTTTTATTTACGTGTAATATTTATTATTTTGTTCGTGATTATTGCATCTCTCGCCTGGAAGACGTAAGTATTTTTTTTTTCACATTATTCAAGACTTACGTATAAATCGATTTTTAGATGTCTAAAGATTCATCGTCTAGTTTGTCGTGGTTTAACGGGGATAGCTACAATAGGGATCTTGTAGCGACTCCTCCAGAAGATACACCGCCTTTTTTTTATATGTCACCAGAGAGGATATTTGTATTAGTAAGTATATATTTTTTAATATAATTATATTTAAATTAAATTATTTATAAAATGTGTATAATCTGGTTTTAGCGGGTTAATAGACCGCCATCAAGGCCCGTCACCCCAAGGCCCATTGCTCCAGCGTTAGATGAAAGTCTACAAGATGCGCAAAGACCGTGGAGTCTACAAGGTGCGCAAACACCATGGTGGTTTAGCCCGCAACTATTACCCGTTAGCCCTCCCCCGCAGCGTCGCCCCATCGGATATTCAGATATGGTAAGTGTTAAATAAAAATTATGTCTTAGACTCAATATAATATAATATAATATAATATAATATAAAATAAACAATAATTTTTAATTTAGACTCAAGATAGCGGTTTCTTTACCGAACGACAATTGCATAGTTCATTATCACAAGTTAGACAACCTTCTACACCTACAACACCGGGGGTATACGCATTGAACCTGATACAGAACATGGAGTTTTCACCATCACCGCTGCGACAATCTCAAATGGACGAATGGCTTCGTTCGTTTTCATCAATACAGTCTTCACCAGATATATTGCCGCTGGATGTTGTAGGCGGCGTGGTGTTTTCATCGCGGCAATCTGAGATAAATGAATGGTTCCAATCTTTATCGCCCATCTCCCCTAGTGTGCTAAACATTATAGTACGGTCCCAGGTACTCCCGGAATTTGACGTACTAATTTTCGGGAGGATATCAAATACCACTCAACCCAGCCAAAATGCTACTGATTGGGCTGAGGATGGGTATAATGATATCCTGGAACTACACATGATGGCACATGAAGCAGTATGGAGCGGTGACGAAGTGAATCAGCAAATGGATACTAACGAAGGTAAATTACAGAAAAACTTATTTTTTAAATATAATTTATCTTTTGTTTTATATAATATTATTATTTTCAATAAACCTAATATTATTATTTTATATTTTGTTTTTTAGACGAAGAATTGAATCGACATATGGACGAATACGAGGGGAAAAACTAATTTTGCTTTATATAATAATATGTTTAGATTGTATATTTCTTGTAAAAAATATTGTGTATAATATGTTTAGACTGTATATTTCTTGTAAAAAATATTGTGTATAATTATGTTTAGATTGTTTATTTCTTGTAAAAAATATTGTGTATAATTATGTTTAGATTGTTTATTTCTTGTAAAAAATATTGTGTATAATGAATGAATGTATATTTCTTGTAAAAAAAATATAATTTTTATTTTATATAATGAATGTATATTTCTTGTAAAAAATATTGTGTATAATGAATGAATGTATATTTCTTGTAAAAAAAATATAATTTTTATTTTATATAATGAATGTATATTTCTTGTAAAAGGTGATATTATTATGGTTAAACCCATGCTCACACACGTGTGTTATTTTACAGTGCGCATGCGTACGATAGGTGCGGGTGTAGTCTCTAGAAGTTTAACAGGTGAGGGAAATTTTAGTGCGCATGCGTCAGTGATAGGGGATGTATACTAATAGCCGGTGGTCATCTGAACGATGCGCATGCGTACGAAAGGTGCGGCGGCCGATGATGGCAGGGAAAAGGGTGGCGGGGAAAATATACATGTCGCACACGTGAGCAATGTGCCGCCGGTGGTCAAAAATATAAGTCACGCACGTACGCGAAGTGCGGCGGCCAATGGTCATAAGGATCAGAAGGGTCAGAGGGTCAGAAGGGTCAGAGGGTCAGAGGGTCAGAAGGCCAGAAGGTCAGAAGGGTCAGCGGTCTGAACATACCAAATCATACTACTCATGTTGGTATTACAACCAGCTTATTGCATGTAACAGTAAGCCCAATATTGATTTATTTGTCCATTATATTGAAAAAAAATAATCCAAGAACTTTTGTACCTAAGTCTTCATCGTTATTTAAAATGAATATATGTAGTTTTGTTTTAATTTCCTCTACATCCAACTCTGTTGATAAATCATAAAGGAATTTACGAACAGCTAATCGTTTTTCTTTATTATTTATTTTAGATAAGTTTTTTCGCCATGCTTCATGCACATGCCATGTACAAAAAAAGGTTTTGATTTACAGGACCCATAATTTTTACCCAGCCATTAAAATAAGACATCTGCATATCCGACATTATGGTTTTTGGTAACACATCGCCAACTCGAACTTTTATTTGTTCAAGTAGAACACTAAAAACTACTTCATAATTTCTATTAGATAATAAGAATGCTACTGGATAGCCTTCACAATCAACATCTGTTACCAGCATTGTATGTAAAATGAAGTCGTTAGGGTTTGTACCATGTGTGCCATCAAAACAAATTGTTTTGTGTCCATAACGCTTCAAAGTATGCTCTTGATTATGGCCTAATACCCTAATGCAAAATCATTGATCTTTAGTGTGGGATACTTCTCATCGAAGACTCCTTTAGCTTTGTAAAACAGGATTGAATTTTTATTTTTTATAGTAAAACTGGCTATATTTTTTGAATCTTCTTTGTATTGTGCTGGAAAAGGTTCATTAAAAGATTATATTGTTTAGAAATATTTGGTATATCTTGGTAATTCAACAAATCAATACGACTGCATATATCTTCACCATTTCGCTGTGTTGATTCATATTGTCCTAACAAAACATTTAATGGTACACCTAGCGACAACTTATTGTCAATGGCTAATTTCTCGTTGGCATTTAAACTTTTGTGAGGTAGCTCTCTTTCATCACCTTCATGTCCCAGGTGTGTTTTTTGATACATGACTGAACATAAACCACTAGAATTGAATTCCCTTATTGTTAGAAGTGTGGGACAAATACCATTCAATTTTTTTGAGCTGTTTACGGACATTTACAGCTTTCAATTTTTTTTAGTTTTTTTTCAATAAAGTTTTATCTGTTGGGCTAAAAAGTGTAAAAATTTAATACAAGGCTCCTGATATATTTTTACAATAGCAATTGAAAAATTTTAAAAATACATAAGCACAATTTTTTTTATAAGCATTTAAAAATCGAATTCCATCACGGAACTATAGTAAGTATGTAAATACATTTTTATCGAAATATTTTAATAAACCAAATAATTATAATTCTAATAAAACAACTTTGTCGAAAACAGTTTGTAATCCTTGGATTACAAAAGGAATTATTGCTTCTATAAAAATACGTAATAAATTAATTAGAAAAAAAACAATCTCTAGGAGTGTTTTACAAATCAAAAATTAGGCACTATATCAAAATTTTACGTGAAAGTTACTTTATAAAACAAATTAAAATTATTCACAAAAAAAATCCTAAAATACAATGGGAGTTGCTCTGCAATTATTTAAAAATTAATAAAAAGAAAACTTTTATCGACATTGATTGTAATATATTAAATAATCATTATGTAAATATAGGTCCTAAACTTGCTTCTAAAATACCTTCTATGGATTATGGAAGCCAAATTAAAAACTAAATGCAATTATTCTGTTAATTCTATTTTTTTCTAATCAATTACTCCAGATGAAATAATACTCAAAATTAATTCTCTCAAAAATAATATAGCTCCAGGCTCCGATAAAATTAGTGTAGAATTATTAAAATCCAAAAAAAAATCTATATCTGTTCCTTTATCGTGTATGTTTAATTTATTTGTTGAAAATAATTATTTTCCGAGTTAATTTAAACACGCAGATATTGTTTCTATATATAAAAATGTTGGAAGTAAGTTTGATCCGAATAATTATCGACCAATATCCTTAATATCTAATATTGCAAAAATTTTTGAAAAATGCATCTATACTAGAATAACTAATTTCTTAAATAAAAATAATTTACTGTCTAGTTCACAATTTGGTTTTCGGGAAAGAAGAAGCACTGAAGACGCAATAACTAAATTAATTTCACATATTAAAACAGATAAAAAATATAAGATTGTTGTTTTCTTAGACCTAAAAAAAGCTTTTGATACTGTTGGTCATAATTTATTGTTATTAAAATTGGAAAATATAGGCATAAGAGGAGTTGCATACAAATTACATAAATCTTATCTGGAAAAACGAACATGTTGCACAAAATTAGGTAAAACAAAATCTGTTAAAAAATTAATTACTTGTGGAGTTCCGCAGGGAACTTGTCTTGGACCTTTATTATTTATATTAACAGTTTAACAAATATTAAATTAAACGGAAACTTAGTTCTTTTCGCGGACGATACTGCCTTAGTGGTAGATGCAGATAACCCGAATGATCTATATCTAAAAGCAAATAACGATCTTCTTAAAATTAAAAACTGGTCAATGGAAAATAAATTATCTCTTAATATCTCCAAAACGCAATTTATAGATTTTTCGGAAAAAATAGACAAAAACAACAATTTAACAATTCATAATTACCATTGTAAAAATACTTTTAATATTCCAAATATTTGTAATTGTCAGAATCTCGAAATGGTTGAGGAATATAAATATTTAGGTGTTATAATTGATCGTGAACTTACTTGGAAAATTCAATTAGAAAAAATAATTTCCAAAATTAATAAATCATTACCAGTTTTTAATGTTGCAATAGAATCAAGTTTTAAAAAATCTGTATACTCTGCCTTAGTCCAATCTCATTTACAATATTCTATAACTATTTGGGGAGATTCCTATAATTTAAAACAACTCCACAATTTACAAAACTCTATTACTTCCTAGTTTAACATAAAAAATGTTCCGTCCATGCAAGAGCTTTTAGATCACCGATTAAAAAAAGAATTTTATGATTTTGATTATTTAATATTACAATATTTTGGAATTTTTTCAGGTTACTAGAATATTTGTTCATGTTATAGTACAATTCTATATAAATTAAGTTAAATAAATTAGAATACATTGCTTTTCATTCATAATAGCGATTTGATGCTAAACATAGAAAATGGATAGCAATTTAGTTTATGTCATAATCTACTTAATAAATCCTGACTTTAATTTTTTACATAGCTTACATTTTGCAGACAATCTTTTCCTATTTTGACTAGTTTTTATTATAAGTGGATTAACATTATCTGTTTTTTGTTTACACTTAAAGCAATATAGTTTGTTCATTTATAAGTAAAAAAATTGATTGAATAAAATTAAATTGATAAATTAAAAAAAATGTACAAAAAAAATATAAAAATATAAAAATTACAAAAAAATAAAATATTACTTGTGGCACTATCAAAGAGATAACCATAGTTGAAACTTGTTGCTGTTATGATAACAATAATGTGAGGTTATAATAGTGATAACGTAATTTCTTGTTCATAAACGGTACCATTGATATCATAAATTTTATAATAATTTACATTTGATTTAAAAACTTCTTCAATTATAAATATTTCTTTAGACCAATTTGTTTTTAATTTATTTCGATACACATCATTTATTGAAGATAATCTAACTCTATCATTTATTTCAAATTTAGGTACAGAATTACTAATATCATAGTTATAAACAGTAGAAAGTAAGTCTTTCTCGTTTTTCTTACTTACATCAGCAGGTTTCATTTTTATTGTTCTATGGTATGTATTATTATATGTCTTAATGATCCTTGGCAATTCAGTAATCCATACATTATTTAAATAAAGTAATTTTTCAACTTATCACCTAATGTTCTGTTAAAACGTTCAACCATAGATGCCTTTTTATCGGTGCCTGTACTATACATTGTAATGTTATATTTGTTTCGTAATTGTTTTAAATCTTTATTATAAAATTCTTTACCTTTATCTACATGTAATTTTTTCGGTACACTATGTTTAAATATTTGTGAAAATGCTTCAGATACTTCCAATCCACTTTTTGTTTTCAAAGCTACAGAATAAACTTTTTTAGAAAATGTATCAATAACATTAAGAATATATTTAAAACCATTATTAGCTTTATACAATGCCTTATGATTATCTTTAACTTTAACTTCATTATGCTTATTTCTTAAATTATAATTGGGATCACTATCTTTAGATTTCGGTCTATAAAAACAGTATAAATCAGCTTGCCAAGTATCATTTATACCTCTTTGTACAAAATGTCTTGTTTCAAAATGTTTTCTAGCTGGTTTAAATAATTCATAAGCTTCTATAAGTTCTGGTGGTTTTGATATATTATTCTTATTTGTATTACATATTTTACATACTGATAACCTCCTATATTTAGTATTTTTTTTAATAAATTCAGGAATACCTATACTCCTAGTTTTAGATTTACAATTCTTGCAATAGTCCATTTATTTAAGATGTATATATTTTATATATTTTCTCTAATTGTATTATTAGTAAGATCATAGAAAAATTCGGTACCAGAAACTAAACAAATATAACAAATGGTATTAGCGGGCACATCTTTATTAAAATCTGCATGTAAGACAATACTTGTTTTAGATCCAGAAATTTGTGATAGTTGTCTACTCATATCAATTACAAAGTATGGTCTGGTATCCTTAAACTGTTTTGGAGTTATATACATTAAAGATAAGTCTCTGTGTACTCTATTATAAACATTCTTATAATCCATTAACATATCATAAGCAGTATCAACATTTTCTTTTTGAAAATCTAAGTTTAATAATTCTTCTGGATATCTCATACTATCAACACCCAACCAAATATTTTTCAAATTACAATTACTAAACTCTATTGGGTCCCTCAATTGATTAAGTAATCTATCTGTTTGAAAAGCTACGATAACAAATAAAGGATTATGGATATTTGTATACATATTTGTTATATCTTTTTGTAGTGTTTTACCAGTAATATTACTTTCTTCAATACACTGCCATGATTTGAAACTAAAAATATACTCGTCTCTGTCTGACAATGAAACTAATTCATTTACCAATTTAACTCTATTCATATCACTATAAGTCACAATTGGTATCCTAATAAGTAATTCTTCAATAACAATTTTTCCAGCTCCAGGCACCACATCTGTTTTATCATTCTTATCTCTAAATAAAGCATCATCGTCACTACGTCTTAAAAAACTTATTTCAAAACCTCCTCTATATACTGGATATACAATATCTTTAAAAAATCCTAAACACAAATTAGACAATTTACCAGTAACACTAAAAAAACCACCACCACTAAATCTTGATTGAAATCCATTATTTATTGTTGGTCCACTCTCGTTTGCAGAATAACTAACCGTACCTTTAATCAAACCACATCTACCAACATTATCAATTCTATCTAATTCTTTACCATTTTTTTTAACAGAAATTGACTCAAACAAAAATCCAGGAAAATTGTCAACTAACATTACATTTGAACCTTTAGGATAGCTAGTACCATCGGCCTGTAAAACTTGACCAGAAATTCGAAATTTTGCCTTACTAACTCTTAAAAAACTATTTTCTTCATTTATGTTAAAATTAGTAATCTGATTAGGTGCATTCAGATTTGATGTTGATATAGGGTAAAATACTTTATCCTGTTCACGGATAATAGTACGGTCATATTTTGCAAATATATTCTCCATTTATAAGGAAAAAAAATGTAATAAAATATTAGTAAAATAGTCTTGAGGAATTTTTTCTTTACTCATAAATGAAATTTAATTTACAGTTTTCTCAGTTTTAAACTTAATTCATAATTTAAATCATAATTCTTAATAAAATCTAAACACAAATGACCGCATATGGGTGGGTCTGTATAGGTTTGTAGTTGATCAGTAGTGTAATATAAATCATCTTTTCCTAAATAATTTACAATTGCTTTAACTGGAGGTGAACGACCATAAGAGTCAAAATATATTTTTTTATTACCATTTTTTAACCATGCAACCCAATGTGAACCAGGTTGATTAGAATTATTTAAATTTAATATTCCACATTCATTTTTCCAAGGCTCTGCCGGTAACTTATCTTTCATAAAACAACCTCTAAAATTCTTAATATTTTTTCCTGCTTTAATAATATCAAAATTAGTTAATGGTTTTCTTTCTTTTTTTGCTTTTTTTAACACCTGAACCAATCTGTAAAGTTTTAATATTTCTAACATTTTCTTCCATCATTCTATCATGTCTGTCTGTCTCATCTCGTTTTAATTTCTTATCTTTTGCATCAATAACAGTATTTGCAATAGCACTAGCGCCTCCGGCCAATGCACTAAGGGCACCTATACCTGCTATAATAAGAGGTAAAAAACCACCTACTTTATCTTTATTTCCAAATTGAGATTTTGTAAATTTTAATCTCACACCTTTTTTGTCTTTCTTAGCTTTAGTTAACTTATTATTTTGTCTATCAGTTAAATTAAATTTGTTTTTTCCATTACCAATCTGTATATGCTTTGATTGAATAACTACATCAATTTTGTTTCTATAAGCTTTTACAAGCTTTTTTATTTGAGAATCACTCAAATCTAAATTCATTTAATAGAAATAAAATTCAATAAATCAATTTAAATTCATACCAAAATACCTTTTTGCTCTCATTGCATTTGCGGTGACAAGGGCAGCTGTTTTTTCACCTATAGATGCATCTGAGGCTAAAAACCTCTTCATTAATTATCTTCCAAAATTTTATCTCCAATATGTCTTGTTTCAATATCTTTATGTTCTTTATAAAAATAATCATGTTCCATTGCTGCCTTATCTAGTTCATTTACTGGTTTTTTATTTTTTTCTAAATCAGTAAAGGGGCCAAGATAATTATAACCAGGCCAATGCATTTCTGGCATAAATTTACTATTTAAAAGATCGTTCATAAGACCTGATCCCTCAACAACTTTTTCAGGCAAACTTGATATATGATATTAAATACTCAATTCCTTGCGGAGTCCTAACTAATCTTGCCAACTTAGAACTAAAATAATTTATAATATCAATCTTTTCATTATAAAAATTATCATGGCCTGCTTTTCCTCACTAGCAATAAAATATAATCTTTTAAATAATTCATTTAAATTATGCATATATTTATAATCATTATGTTCTCCTTCTGTATATTTTATTAAACCTTCTCCTTCTTTTTCATTAATTTTTTTTGGTGATGTCGGTGTCGCTGGTCTTATTTTTTGCCAAATTGGTTTAATCATCTCATTATATCTCATTATATCTCATCATCTCATTTAGGTTAATGTAATTATTATGCATTATATGCATCGTTAATTTCATTGATCTTATGTTTAAAGTTGCTTTTTTTGTAATGCCTGGTATTATATTGTATTATATTTTGTATGCAATACTATACTAAGTATCATATTATTATAGTGCAGACTATAAACTGTGAAGTAAGATGACTGTTGTCTGTGAGACCTGACACGTGAAGTTACCTCTTTATATATCTCATTTTTCAAATATGCAAATATTTCTTTCATACCTTCATAAATTGGCTGATCTATATTTTTTGTAAAAATATAAAGATTATCAAAAGGAACCCAATAATTAACAATAATATTAAATAATAAATTAGTTTTTCCTGATCCAGAAGAACCTATAATCAAACAACGCATAGGCCTTGGAAAAAGTGAATTTGGTATATCATTATCTTTAACTAAATTAAATACTTTAATTTCATAATTATTATTCATTTAATATAAATAAATAATACAAGTCTAAAAAATGAAATTTCTATTAAACTTTTTTCTTATTAAATATAATATATATATAAATAAAAATGTCTGAATTTAAAATGTCCAATTCAATTGACTCAATAGATTTAAAAATAAGATTAAATAAGCATGGACACAAATATAAATATATTAAATTATCAGAATTGGCAATTGATAAAAAATATGAAGTTACTGCTTTTGAAATCATTAACATTAATGGGCAGAATAAAGTATCTGTTGTGTTGGATAATGAATATGAACTCTTTTTACCAGATAGATTTATGAAAACTATTTCTGAAAATATATATGAATTAAATGACAAGGAGTGGTCTACAATCTATATTTTTCATAGATATATAAAAACACTTGAAAATGGAAAATTATACTATCGTATAGAGTTCCAAGGTAATTCTCTAGACAGTACTGTAATTAAAGTATTAAAGAAGTTAAATGAAGAAGATTACAAATACAAACATATACAATTATCTGATTTAAATATTAATGAACCTTATAAAATATCAACATTTAAAATAATAACTACAAATATGGTGAAAGAGTTTCTGTTCTATTAGACAATAGATATATGCTATTATTGCCCTATAGTTTTGTTAATGGTATTTCTGAGGAAGATATAGACAAATATGATGGTGAAATGTATATGATGTACAAAGGTAAAAAAAATTTAAATAATGGGAAATCAATCTATTTAATAGAATTTCAGTAAAAAGCAATTAATTAATAACATTTTTCATTATTAAATGAAGTTAATCAAAATCATAAATGGGTGTATACGTTTTGAACATTATATACATAATGAAAACCAAAGTATGTCTATTAGATTATATGCTTTGTCAGTTGCCAATTCTAATGATTTAATTAAAATAGAGAAAGATTGTGAGATAACAATTGGCGTTGATATAATTGATATTATAAGTGGGCTTTATACTGTTGAAAAGTTAAATAAATTAATAAAACCATTAGTTATCTATATTATTTAAAAAAAAAATTAAAATAGAATCTCCATTGTACTATAAACTAGATGAAAATTTAAAAAAATACCTAGGTTATAATGATATATATTATTTTTCAATGACAAGTGAGAAAAGAATAATTTATTATCCTACTAGTGATGAATATTACATAAATATTGAATATGAATATGAATTTAAAGTCGAAAAAGAGTCTCATAAGTCATAAGATACCTATTGGTGTATATTCTATTAATGAAATTCAAAATTTATTAAATCTAGACAAGAACGTTGTTAATACTAAAATTACAATAAATAATAATAAATATTTAATGATTTCAACTAATTATGAGTATGTTTTTGACTCTCACTTAACTGATTGTTTAGGAATTCCAGTATTTAATAATTCTTCAAATTAGATAGAAATTTAATAGAAAAGAGAAATTACACTATTGATCAATTAAATAAAATACTACCATCAAGTGTAAAAATAGAACAAACAAATAACTATATCACAATTAAATTTAGTGATTATTATTTATTGGATGAAAATTTAATATCAAGCCTAGGACTTGATAAAAAGTATACCCACAATTCACAAACATGTTGGTTCAGATATTATAACCAGTAATTATTTTGAAGATAAGTTTACTGAAGTACATTGTAATATAATTGAAAAATCCATTTCTAACCATAAAACTAAGGAATATTTGCACTCAAACGGTGATATTTTATGTGTTATTAAATGTGATAAAAGTGGCCAATATATAGCTAATGACATTAAATTTATTCCTCTAAATATGAATATAACAGATTTTAATCGTATTGAAGTATTTCTCGCAGATCAAGATGGCACTAAAATAATATGTAACGATTTTATTACATATTTACTTTTAAAAACATAGATTCAAAAATCTCATAAATTCTATATCTAACGCGTCCCCCAAAAAGGGACACGTTTGTAAATATTTATATTTACATATTTATATATTTAAACTTAGATAATTTTTTAATTAATTTTATCAAATAATAATATATTCTTAGAATTATGGGTTCCTTTGTTTAATAAAAAAGAAATATTAATTACTGAAAATTTGTTAGAATTTATGGGGTTTGGTGATAATAATAACACGTGCGGAAAAAACGCACGTGTTAGAATTAGAAATTATTATAAACATTTAGTCTTATTAATAGTTTTTAAGTGGTTAATAAAATCTGCTCTACCTATTCCGATATTCTTATGACCCCATGCCAATGTATCTGTTTTTCCATCAATTAAATGTCTTTTGTCATCAAACCAGTTTAATCCTATTTTAGTCTGCTTTATAGTACTAATTTCATGTTTTTCACTACGTATCATTATCTGTTCTACATTTTTACATATATTATTTTCTAAACATAATTTATAATCATCATGAGTTATATTATTCTTAACTATATTTTTCTTTACTCCTTTAGCTTTCCTAATACCTTTATTTGAAGCAAATAATTTAATTGAATAAGACTTTGAAGCAAGTCCAATAAAACTTTCAATAATCTTTCCATTCATTTCATCTTTAAACTTTCCCATTACTTTATTATTAATTTGAGGTATACCATAAATAATATGTTTATCATAATCAGATGTATCATATTCATCAATATTTGCTTTCATATCCTCATATAAATCTAATGTTTTAATTTCACATACTAATGAATCAGTATCACCATATAATAATTTAATGTTATTTCCATATCTTTCTTTCAGTTTATAAAAATAATCATACATTAAAATCTTTGAAATCTCCAAAATACATACACCTATAAAGATAGGTTGGTTAAAATTAATCTCTGTTCTATTCATTTCAACAGCAGACAAATTTTTACCGAAAAATGTAGATTTTTTAAAATTAGGTTTAGAAACATATTTTGTATATTTATCACCTTCAGATATTAATCTTATATCCACATGTTTTCTTACATTCATCATTGTTCTTTCTAAAACAGAATTATTCATTAATTTATAAAACTCTTTCTCAAAATTATTTTTTGCTTTCTTTCTTAAATTTGTATTTTTTTCAATGTATACTCGCATCCAATCAGACTGATAAAAACTAACAACTTTATGAATTTTTCCTAATTTTAAACCCGCCTTCAAAGCTTGCTGTAAATTTAAATAATGAATAACATAATTCTTTTTATCATATAGTGTATTTAATAATTTTGGTAACTTTTTACCATCAAATATGTTTTCTGGACAATATGGTAGATCATTATGTTTCTTATGAAGTTCTTCTGGATAAATTAAATCTACTTCAAAAAGGTAGCCTGTTTCCTGTTCTTCCTTCATTTCTAAAATCCTATCCTCATCAAAAAAATCTGGATTTGCCCATTTAAAACCACGATAAGGCAAATATTTTGACATAGCATACCCATATAAGTTATTTGCGTCTAAATACTGTATATATACTGAATCTGTATTTTTATCAAATTTTTTAACCATATATTTATTATTTGCTTCACTATATCTATTTGAACACTGGGATAAACCACCCCGTTTAGCCCTTTCAAACATTAAAAGAATATCTACATCAGTAATTAATTCAATTTTTTGTTTTGTAGTTTTTAACATACAACTCCAAGCAAATCCGGGTGTATTATAATACCAAGCTGGATCTAATCCATATGTACTTAACGAAGTCTTTCTAAAATATTCCATAACATCAGCTAATAAAAGTACATCTATAGTAATGTATAACAAATTAAATTCTTGCATATGTTTTATGTTGAAATACTTCCAAATTTCTTCAGCATAATGATATTCTCCATCGGTAATATTTTCACCGTTTAATGAATTATAAAAAGACTCTTTGGGAGGTAATTTTGTCTCTTTATATTTATCTAATGAAGACATATAATCGTATGGAAAAGCTAATTTTTTTGTTAATAATCTAAATAAATACTTTCTTTCCAATTTACTTAAATTATCAGGAACAGTTTTTTCAAACCATTTTTTTAAAACATTAAAATTACATAAATTCATATTATTAACTAACTTAGACAAAGAACTAGGTTGGAACCTATAAGAATCTAGGAACCTAAGTTCAATATCAGAATATTGAGAATAGGTACCTTATTCTCTTAGAAAATGAAATATATTTTTCCTCGCTTGTGGGAATGAGATCTATATCACCGGTATCCAATCCTAATTCTTTAACTAATAAATGTGAATCATAACCTGAAAAATTATGAAAGAAAACAGGAATAAATCTTGGAACTTGAAAAGTTAAATTACAATATTTATGGGCAGGTCCCCTATATAGACCTGTTAAATGATCATGATCTCGATTCTCGAACTTTATAAAGATTCTCTTTTTTACAATCAACTATATTAATATTTTTCCATTTCAAGTAACTTAAAATATGGGTAGGTATGCTAGTTAATTTTTCTTCACAAATATGACAAATTGTTGCATTTTCATACTCTTTTTTCTGTATCTCGGTTAACTCAATCATTTTCTTAACATTATCTAAATAATTTTCAGCTATATATATAGCATCTTCTCTTAATTTTTTATATATTACTTTTGGGGCATCTGAACCAAAATATTCAAAAATTTCTCTTTCAAAATCGCCATTGGCATATACAATAATATAAACAAAACTTATTGCAATATGTTTCTGAATTTTAACTGTACTACAATTTTTCTTTCTCTCATTTATCTGTTTTATAACACTTTGAAAATCTGCATAAATAACAAAAGGTACTTTCATTTTATGATTAAAATTTTTAAATTCAATAATATTATTAAATTCATTCGGCATGTTCAACCGTGATGTCTTATTTAATGCACAGTAACTTCTATGATTTAACAAATTTTCTTCAGTTTGAAAACTATTTAAACACATTCTGCAAAGATATCTCTTTTTACAATTTTTTGTAATTTGCCCCTTAACTAACCCCCATAAATTTTTTATTAAACAATAATGTGTATTATCCCCGTCTTTCAAAAGTAATAAATCAATATGTACTTTTTTCTCATCTTTCGTTACATATAAGGGGTTTATATTATATTTCTCAACATGATGATAAACATTAATAGATAATACACCTTCAATCAAATTCGTTTCATTAACACTGTTTAAAAAACTAGGAATCTTACTAACTTCCATCGGATACTCAATATCTACAAACATATAATCAAACAAATTTTCATATTTTTTATATTTTGTTACTCTTTGCGGATCTTTCTCAACTGGATATAAATAAGCCAAAATTGACCATAAAAAACATTTATCATCATCTTCATTTTTTACATTTATAACTGCTTTTCTGTTAGCTATTTTCACTGGAGTTGGTATATAAGAGCTACCCTTTATGGGAGCATATTTATTTATGGCTACATTGAGAGTGTTAACCGAAACTAACACCCATTGCGATCCTCTTAAACTATCTGAAACACGTTCATGTTCATATAATATTTTAGCTTTCATTTCTTTATATATTTCATCTAAATTTGATTCTGGAAAAATATCATAATTCGGTGTTTGCAAATATTTAACTGCTGATTCTACAACATCTATAATACCACCTTTTTCATAAGTACAAATAACACATAAATGAGCTTTTACAGACTTATGTTTAAATAACCATTTCTTAATAAGACCAAAAACAGATTTCTTTGTACTATCTATAAAATCCGGTATATTTTTAATTCCAGTTCTATTACCAATTTCAAATTGAGTATGTCTACTTTTAAAATTTTCTTCGTAAAATGTAGGCTTATAAATAGATTGTTCCTTACTGGGTTGCTCTATTATATCTTCATGAAATTTAAATGGAAATCCAGTTAACCAATATTTTTTTTCTTTGTCAGTTAATTTAAAAATAATCTCTAATCTACTGTCATTATATGATGAATGCTTTATTTTTCCAATTAAAATACTATACAATCCTTCCAAATTCCGAGTAGCAATTTTCTTTCCATATTGTATGCAAAATGTATAGTTTCTTAAAAAATGTTCTATCTGTTTATCACTTTTATTTAAATATTTATTATGTGCTTGGAAAAACTTAAACCATTTTGAAACATCTATGTCTTTATTTTTTTCCTCAGTTTTTATAAATCTTATTGAAACCTGATTATCCATTTATCAATATAGTTTATTGACAAAGTTATTTTTATTTAAATAGAAATTTTTGTTTTTATTTAATAAGTAAATTTTTTAATAACGAAAATTATTTTTGAGGATTGTTCTCTTTACTCATATTATCCATCCTTTTTGAGTGAGATTTAGTTAACAAATTCCTCTTATGGGCTCTTAAATGCATTACTTGACCACATTCACATGCTACCAATTCAGTGCTAACTTTGGTTTTCATACAACTTTTACACCATTTTTGGTTTTTACTAAATTCATTAACACTCTTGAATGTTTCACATTTTGAACATAATTATACATCTCCTGCTTTCAAAGACTGCAATAATACCTCATTGTTATTTATCAACTCATAGTTACGGATAATTTTATTATTTCAATTCATTTTTTATATTTATTTATATACAAAATTTTTTAATTACATCATGATACCAATTATGCTTTTGAGTTTAAGTTTGCTACCTAGATCTATAAAAATTACCAACATCTACAAAAATCAATGTCTCAATTCAACATCTCATTAAAACTGGAATTTCAATTCAACATCTACAAACTTGGAATTTCAATTCAACATCTAAAAACTTGGAATTTCAATTCAACATCTGCAACATCTCAATTCAATATTTTTTTATTTGTAAATATTTAAGTTGTAAACAAATGATACTTGAGTGATTTTTGTTGGAAAAATTGTTTTATATATCTGTATATATATACAGGGTGATCCATTTAAGTGGGTATACTAATTATCTCGTAAAGTATTAACTTTTTTTTATTTTTTATTTTTTTAAACTGTTAGATTTATGCTTTTCTAAAACTCTATACTATTTTAATTTTTTTCACCCTTATATTTATTGGTGAAACCACTATCAACTTTTGATTTTCAAATGGTAACATATAATAAAAAGATCATGAATTAATAAAACCATTTTTTTTATGAATTTACGCGTTAACATTTTTATTTTTTGATGATTCGTTTGCGAGATACAGCTCCTCAAAGTATTGGTGGTTGAAAGTCGGTACCGCTGGAAAATTTTCATTTGTAAAGCCCAGAAGCTATAACTGATAAATTCGATACCGTTCGACCTAACTACCTACGGTACCTAACATTAAACACATTGATAATTGTTGTACTTTGAACCTGATTAATTGAATGTACATTACACCTATATGCTAATTTGACCAATGCTACGTTTTGTTGACATTGGCTGTCGCACCAGATCCCCTCCATATTACCATAGAACAATAATAATCTTATTACTATTACCGATATTTGGCGATACCTTTATCATTATCTACGACCACGGTCTTATAAGATAATAGAATTGATTAAAATATTATATCATATTAATTAATTAATGATAATGGTACAGAAAAATCAATCGGTTGTAATAAACTGAATACTGATAATGAATTTTAAAACTTGTAAAGTAAAATACTAAACCATGTGGCCATGCAGCATAGCACTATTACTTAAATAGTTAAATATTAAATGTATAATGTAATTAATAATTTAAGTATACATATGTATAGTTAGTTTATGTTGTAAACCGTTATAAGTAGACAGACAGTTTAAATTTCTTTAATAGCATAATATACCTAACAAAATAGGTAGTTGTTGAATCATTAAGTTTGTCAAAAATATTCCATTGAACTTAAAATTACATTATACCTAAGTCATAATTTGGGATATATTTATGTATTTTATTTGATATTTCAATCAAAAATATATGTATTTAAGTTTATATTATGAAGTGTGATGTAAACTTGATAATACATGAATACCAACCACTTGGAAAGCACAACATTTGTACCTACATTAAGTTTATTGGTAAGTTTTCTTAAAATGTATACGTAGAAAAATTGTTATGATTAATATATTAATTTGTACATACAACATACATTATTATACATTATTATGACGTCTTAACAGTTTTTATTTAAATTTTATTTTCAGTTAAATCAGTTTTGTTCATTCAGTTACACCACCAATAAATGTTATTCAAAGTTTGATAACACAAAATTTGTTATACTCTTAAAATTATTGGCCGACACTGACACGGCTTCGGTGGTGGCGTAGCAAGGTCGCAACCAGCCGGTCGTTGTGTTGGTGGTGAGAGCCGAGAAGGTGACACTTAGGAAAGAAAGTTTAACACAGGTTTTTGTTTCGGCTTGATTGAGATAAACTTTATTTGTGAAACACGGTCGAACAGTATACACGATGACACCGTGTGTCCGGATGTTAATACGAGTACAATCGTGGTTTTCGGTGTGTCCTAAAGGACGGCCGTTACAAACTTACAACGTTGATGTTGTAATAAAACGTGGTTTTACCGTGCGATGGTCGGGTGCCGTGGTGCGTACACGTGAACGATTCAACGGTCGTAGGGCGAGAGAGCGAATTGCCGGCGGCCGGTACTCGTATTACGCGACTTGCCTTCCCGTCCCGCCTTGTGCCTTTGTGGCGTGGTGGGAGAGTTGGCGATGTCGCGCTGTAGCCCGTGGTGGCGGTTGACAAAAGCGTAGACCGGCCGCTGCGGTACCTGTACTTTGTACTGGTTGCCGCTGCGTACCGTGTCATACTCCCCTGCCAAACCGCCACACGGGGTACACTTGTACTAGTGCCGGTGTGTCGTTACGGGGGTGGCTTGTACTACCTCTGGCTTCCGCTTGAGGTAGACTCGCCCGCGCCCGTAGGTGGTGTTTATCCGTGTTTTGGGGACCCTACCGGAGTGTAGTACGCGGGGTCGTACTCCATCTCCGGCAACCCCTCAAATGCCACCAACCAATCCGACTCGGTTATTCCGTCCGGGGTCCCTGATTGGTTAGGTGGCGTTTGGTTGGTAGATGTTCCCGGCTCCTCGGACTTTCGGTCCTCGGGCGCCGGTTTGTCTACCTCCATCGCTACCGGCGGTATGTGGTCGGTCGGTGGCACGCAGGCTGCTTCCGGGTCTGAGGTTGGCGCAGGCTGCTTGGCAAGCCGATGTCGTTGGCTTGCCTCGCTTTCCCTGCCTTCCTCTTCTCCTTCAGCTGCTGGAACTTTCTGCGGTTCCACGCCTGCTGTGCTTCCGTCCTCACCCTTACCGTCGGGGCGGGGTGTACCCCCGTTGACCTGGGTACCGGTGTCGGCTCCGCAGGTGTTACGGGGGCGGGTGTTGCGGGGCCAGGTGTCGGGAGGACAGGAGTGGTTGCTGGTGTTGGTGGCCGCGTCAGTGATGGGGTGCGGCTGCTTGGTGCTGAAGGTGGTCGCTGTGGCCGCAACCTCCGTTGGATGTCCGCTGTGCGGTCCGCCCAGCCCCGGTGTTAGATGGCCGCCCGCACCGGGTCCTGCAGGAGTTGGCGGGTCGACATCCTCGCGACCTGGGCGGCTGTTCGCGGCTCATCCTGGCCACTGGACACCAGCCATAGCCGCTGAATTAGGTCGGCCACCTGCTGCCACTTCACCTGTTGTTGTTGGTCGGCCATGTTGTCTGTAAATGGTGATTAGTACAGACAAATGTTTATTTACTTTGACCTGTGGGCGCGCGTTTTAGACACGACACATGTATTTTTCACGGCGGTTTTTGGTCGGTTAGAAAGACTCCTTTACCGACCTGCTTCGCTAGCCTTACCGGTCCCCACCACTTTGGTGCGAACCCGGCATGAAAATCTTTATGTGCCTTAGATAGGTGGTGTGCTTTGTAGTAGACTACGTCGCCCTTGCCGAACTTCACCGGTGTGCCGGTGTTCGTGCTAGGCTTTACCACTACCTTTTTGCATATAATACGTTTTTCCCGCTCTACCCTCTCTTCCTGTGATTTTTCGATATTTACCGGTGCAATTTTAGATAGCGCCCAATCTCCGGGTCTCTTGCATTCCCTGCCTAGGACAAGGACAGCGGGTGGGTAGCATGTCTGTTCGTTGCACCTGTTCCGTATCGAGAAAAGAATTGAGGGTAGTTTTGTGTCCCAAGATTTATGTTTGCCGTCGACTAGTTGTGCGCGCAAACCTTTTTTTAAATCTTGATTACGGCGTTCGACTGGGTTGGCCCTCGGGTGGTAGACTGAAGTCGTCCAACCCTGTGCCCCCCAGCGTTCTAGTGCGTTTATCATTTCGTTTGACACAAACTGTGGGCCGTTATCACTGAGACACACGCGGGGGTAACCGAAACGCGAAAAGAACTCTCGCTCTAACGTTTCGATTATTGTTTTTGAGGTTGCTGTTCCTAAGGGGTAAGCCTCGGTCCACCTACTAAAACAGTCGGTTGCTACCAGTATGTACGATTTTCCCTTACCGGAACGTGGGTATGGGCCCATTAAATCGACACTGATGACTTCCCATGGTTGCCGGGGGGTTCTTGGTTGCATTGGGTCGGTGGGACGTGAGTTTAGTGGTTTCGTGCACGCACATACGTGGCACGCACCTACATATGACCTAACGTCATTTTTTTGACCTTTCCAATAGTACCGTTGTCGAACCGCCCGGTACGTCTCTTTCCAACCCGGGTGGTTGGATAAGACGTGATCGTGACACCTCCAAATTACGTGTTGTATTTTTGTTTTCGGTATCACGATGGGTGTGTGGGGGCCTACGTTTACGCGTAAGAGACCGTCGGAGAAAACATATGTGTTTGTTTCCGTATTTGTGCTCCTAGTGTTTCGCGTTGGTCCGTCCCACTTATGACCGGCGACTATTCGAGCGTAGACGCGGTGAGTGGTGTGTCGTCACTGACGTGGTTATCGAACATGGAAAAGATACGATCCGACCCGGGGTCAACATTGGTTGTCGGCGTTACAGGTGCCCCTACCAATTTTTCCTCGAGTCGATCTTCGTCTACGGGTGTGCCCGGTGCCGGGTCGCGGGATAACAAATCGGGTGCTTCGTTTTGTATTCCCGGGACGTGTACCGTACCAAAATCTAAATTAGCTAGTTGTAGTGACCAACGTGTTAATTTTGAATTTTTGTCTTTAGCCCTGTGTAACCATGTTAGTGCCGAGTTGTCTGTCAGGAGTTCGAAACGTCGGGTCTCTAGGTATGGTCGAAATTTGTCCGTTGCCCACATTACTGCTAGGCACTCGCGTTCCACCGCGGCGTACCTCGTCTGTGTCTCGCTAAACTTTTTGCTTGCGTAGGATATGATGCGTCTTTCCTCCGGTCTGTCACCCCGTTGGAAGAGTACCGCGCCAGCTCCTATCTCGCTTGCATCAGTTTGGAGACAAAACGTTTTGCTGTAATCGGGTGGGGACAATTTCGGCGATGTGACTAGCGCGTTTTTTATTGATTCGAACGCGCGTTGTTCTACATCTGTCCATTTCCACCGAACCCCCTGTTTTAATAAATTAGTGAGGGGTGCTATGGTATCCGCGTAATTATCTACGAACTGGTTGTACCAATTGCACACGCCCAAAAATTTACGTACGTCCCTAACTTTTTTGGGGACCGGAAAATTATCGATGCATACCAATTTTTCCGGTTGTTTTTGTATGCCCTCCGAGTCTACTATGTGCCCTAAAAATGAAATTTCGCGAAGACCGATTTTACATTTTTTTGTGTTGCACGTTAATCCGAATCTCTTGAGGCGCTCGAGAACTTTGTCTAGGTGGGCCTGGTGTTCGTACTCGTCCCTTGAGAATACTACAATATCATCTAGGTAAACTTGTACGAAATCATCCTGGTACCCCCTCATGACCTCGTTCATGAGTCTCACGAAAGTCATTGGACTATTTTTTAGACCCAAGGGGAGGACTCTGAACTGAAATAGACCTCTACGTGTCCGGAAAGCCGTGTATTTTCGCGCATTTTCGTGTAGTGGAACTTGCCAGTACCCCGACCTAAGGTCAAAAATGCTGAAAATTTTCGCGCCCCTCATTTGCCTAATCATTTTGTTCAGATCTGGCATAGGGTACGCGTCGGATTCCGTTACGTCGTTAAGCCGCCTTTAGTCGACACAGAGACGAAAAGTTCCGTCTTTTTTCTTTGCCAATACTACCGGTGCGGCCCACGGTGAGGTGCTAGGTTCTACGAGCCCCTGGAGTTCCATATCGCGCACCATATCATCGATAGCGGTTTGTTTTTGCTGCGGATATGGGTATGGTTTGAGCGCGATTGGGGACGGGTCTTTAAGCAAAATTTCGTGTTCAATTAGTTTGGTACGTCCTACTTTTTCGCTGAATACTACCGCGTATTTGTTTAGAATCTTGGTTAGTTTCGCGCGAGTTTCGGGGTCGTTTCCAAATTGTAATTGTGACAAGTCGGGACGAGTGGCGGGTGGTTGTGGTTTCCCTTTCCAGCATGTCGACGTACGAATTTGCCTACCCATGTGAATTGTGCATGCGGCGTAATCCCAAGAGACTTCATTGGTTACAAGAAAGTCGTGTCCTAGTAACGCGTCGCAATACAAATTGTCTAGGATGGTAGCTTCGAATTTTATATCGAGTGTACCTATCCTAGCTTCGAATGTGGAGGTGCCACTGGTTGTTGCAGTGTGACCGTCCGCCATCCGGACTGTGTTTGTTGGTCCCCGGGGAGGTGTTTTGCCGTATTTACGGGCTACTGTCGGGTTTACGTACGATTTTTGTGCCTGCGAATCTAATAGAGCTGTTACGAAGCCTGACGGAAATTCGAGCTCGACCGCGGGGGTCGGAATTTTGTCTGGGCGTGTTCGCGTATCATTATTAGTCGTAGTGCAATCGGTCGAGCGGGACAATTGGTTCTTAACCGCGACGGGAACTGTCTGGTCGTCGGTGTCAACCGCCATGACCATACTGTCAACGTCGGTTGCCTCGTTGCTCGCCTCTTGCTTTACGTGCGCAGACTGACCTAATGCGGGGGTAAGCGTGGTGTGTGTGCTTGTATCCCCGTCACCTGTGCAGGTGAACACCCGTGTCTCTGTTGCCTTTGTCCCTACACCTGTGGCTGCCCCATGAGCCGGTTGTTGTTGAACACACGTGTCACCGGTGAGGTGAGTGTGTTCTGTGGTGGGGTGGTGTAGGTTGGGGGTCTGTGAACGGGTGCCAATTGGTGGTGAGACGGAAAAAATTGTCGTAGTTGGTTTTTCTGTGTGTTGAATTACCGAACTAAGCGCTTTTCGATTACGTGTTTTTTTTCCGTGTGTACTACCGATAGTGGTTGGTGATGGGTGGGGGGGTGGTGTTGAGTCGATGGGGGGGACTAGTCCCCGTCGACTCCCCCGCCGTTTCCCGACGTGGTCGGTTTGTGTGGGCACTTACTGTTCCAGTGGAGTTCCCCACCATACCTGCACGGCCCCGGTGGGTGATCATCTGTTGGTTTTTTAAAAAATTTTTTTTTGACCGGGGCGGCTGTTTGTGGGGTATCCGCCCGTTTTTTTGGTTTTGGGGCCCATTGTTGGGGGGTCGGGTTGGTGCTGTCCGTTACCGGGTCCAAAACGCCTGCGATGCGTCGTAGCTCGTTGAACGTCAATGGCCGTTGTAGACGGATGTGTGTTCGGAAAGTGTCGCGCGTTAATCCTGCTATAATACCTACCAATTCCGACTCGGATAGGCCGGTATTTACGCGGCGCGCTTGCTGGTTTTTAACTAGCACAAATCCCATTAGCGATTGTCTAGACGTTTGTCGTGTTGACACGATGTCGGCGCGCAGTTGGGATTGGATTTCGGAATTGTTGTAATTTTCTAAAAACTCAACCCTAAATTCTTCCCAGGATAGGTCGAGTATTTTTATGGATGCGTACCATACACTCGCCGTTCCTTTTAACTGCGGCTCGACCGCCCTGCACCAGCCCGAGTGGTGTATACGAGCTTGCACCAAAATCGACTCGGTATTATTAATGTACCGTACGGGGTCCTCGGCCCTTGTTCCTGTGAACTCGGGTAACGAAGCTCTTGCTGTGCGCAAGTCCTCGTACGGTATAAGTACCGAGCGTTCATGCGCGCGTGCTTCGTACGGCGCGTATTGTGACGCGCGTGTGGTGTGACCCGTATAGTCATTAGTTTCGCGCGCGAAAAACGGTCGGTTGTTCGCGTCGGCAATGTGGCTGGCGCTGTGTTGAGCTCCGCCGTCATTGAGCTCATATGACCTACCCGACTGGTGACTATCGTGTGTACGATTTGGTATCTGTACGGGTGACGGGTGGTTATCTAGCCGCGGGGCTGCTACACTGTTTGGCGGTTGGGTGGTTGCCTGGCGCGATTCTGGGAAGAACCGCGTCATGCTCGCTTCCAACGCCCCTAATCGTGCCTCGAACGATGTTGAGTCGTTCGTTTGTGGCAACATTAATTTTAACTGATGTAGTTGTTTCGCCGCGGTTTCGAAAATGTCGGTTTTTAAAGGTTGTGCGGACTGGCCCTGCTGCATGGTCGACTGGAAGCCGCCGATTTCTGGCCGGTTGTCTGTGGGTTTTTGACTTGCTGTTGGGCTTGTCAAAATTCCCCCAGACGGTTGTCCGAAAATCTGGCTAGCTTTCGTGTTTTCCAGCGCTGATGTCATGTGTTGTTGTTGTTCAGTACTGCCCTGGAATCCTACGATTCCAGGCTGCACTGTTACGAACTTCACATTCTCGGGGACTAGTCCGCTTGCCCTAAGGTGCTCCTCTAGCCGGACGTACACATCCGACTTCGTCCCGGATGCGCTGAGGCCGCGGGCCGTGCACTCGCTACGTAGCTCCGCCGACGACAACTGCTGTAACGTTTTTTCCGACATTGTGTAAAATTGTTTACCGATGTGGTCGTTACGCTGTTGTATGGTCAGTGGATTGTGCTTGTTGCGCGGTGTGCACGGTTTTGAGGAGGCTTTTTGTTTTTTCGATAAATTTCGCGCGCTAGCTACGACAATTTATATATTTATTATTTATGATTGTGTAACAGATCAGCTGACGACAGTGCCGCCGTTGCGTACCAAAAATAGTGGTACTGGGTCAACGGCCTCGGTGGTGGCAGCTGTCGGCTGCAGCGGCTGAACCGGTTTTTTGGCCTGCGCGCTCTGTTTTTATCGGCGATAATGTCGCGGTGCGAAAGGTTGGCGTTGCGGAGGGGTGGTAGTTGTTATATAACTACTTCCCAATCCGTATCACGGTTATGCACGGCTGCGCGGATTTCCCTGTTACGTACTAAAAATAATTGTTACGTAATGTTCTCTATGGGGTCCTAGCTAACCGGCAAACACACTCCTGGTCGAATAACTTATTACTAATTAAATATAAGCAGTTAATCCGAGGTATGTGTCAGCGTGAAAACTCTTACCTTGTCGCTGACTTGAGGAGATTCCTCTGCGGGGAGCCAATTGACACGGTTTCGGTGGTGGCGTAGCAAGGTCGCAACCAGCCGGTCGTTGTGTTGATGGTGAGAGCCGAGAAGGTGACACTTAGGAAAGAAAGTTTAACACAAGTTTTTGTTTCGGCTTGATTGAGATAAACTTTATTTGTGAAACACGGTCGAACAGTATACACGATGACACCGTGTGTCCGGATGTTAATACGAGTACAATCGTGGTTTTCGGTGTGTCCTAAAGGACGGCCGTTACAAACTTACAACGTTGATGTTGTAATAAAACGTGGTTTTACCGTGCGATGGTCGGGTGCCGTGGTGCCATAGACCTTATACTTATAGACGGAACATCCTTATCCTACCCAATGTACTGGTACGGTCATGAGAAGTTGAGATGCAGTGTTGCCCATTCTTCGAAACAAAATTATTTTTTTAAATGTCCAAACAATAACTATTGTGATAATATTGGCGCTCGAAAAACAACTACTGCGGACTGTGACTGCCTTAAAATTAAAACTCCACTACCTATATACTATTATAGTATTATTCTATGAACTGCCTACAACTCAGGCTAGTGCCTACTGAGTATCGAACACTGGAATGGTATAGAAATGAAGAAACGAAAAGTTGTACTAAAAAGTTAAAAATGTATTCATGTAATCAAGACTTAAACACAAAAAGGTAATTAAATATCATTGTGGGCCTAGGATATATTATATTATGTTTGTACATTCAAAAGTTAATAAAATAATTATATTGTGCGACCAATGACTTTTGTAGTCGAGGCCTTGTTTGTAAAATAAAAATAAAAAATAATATTGTATAGTACTATAGTATAATTAAATTTTAAATGTTTATAAAACTGTTTCTCAATAGGTAATTCAGTAAATTCATAATAATGATAATAATAATAGTCTTAAATAATTCAATAAAAAAAAGTATTGGTGTGTCCATTAGGTATATAGGTATTACAAATTAATAAATAAATAGTTGATGATATTTTTATTTTATTGTTTTTTTTTTTAATAAATATTTTTGCTTAAATATAAGTTTTTTAAATGCTTATTTGAGTGCTTATAATGATGTTTTTAAGTGCTTATTTAAGCGCTTATTTTAATGATTTTAGGTGCTTTAAGTCCCGAGCCCTGATTATTAGTAAACGTTTTATACAAAGACTGTTGACAAATAGCACAGTTAATTTTTTTCAAAGTTTTTTTTACAACAAATCCTCCTATATGTCTTTTTGCTTTTTTAGGTGTGCACAAATGATCAACATCTAAATTCCCAATATTGTGAGCATTAATTAACCTACGTTTTTTAGCTAAGCTTGGCGGGGAAGATAAAATAGATCCATTTCATTCATCCATAACTGTTTAAGGCCTTGTTCTTTAGGAAATCTAAAAAGACAATTTTTGGCATATTGTTGGTTAAATGACATAATAATAGTTCTAAAATATCAACTTACGAGTGAAATGAAACACCAGAATTAACAATTTCTGGTATTTTGCAAACAATACATTTTCGACCCATGTTGCTTGACTACCAGAAAAATGAATGTAATAAAAGACTCGAAAATATTTCTTAATCGTCGTTTTTTAAAATATAAAAATCAAACGACAAAAAATTCAAAAAATAAAACAACAGTCAACAGGTGGAATGATAACAACAATCGTACAATATTTGTACAATATATTGATATGGATTTTTATCGTGCGTCGCTAGTGCGCATGTGCGATGTGCTTCGGTGCTTCGTGGGACGCAGCTTATCGTCAACATGAGTAACTACTACATGTTCCGTCTATAAGTATAAGGTGTATGCGTGGTGCGTACACGTGAACGATTCAACGGTCGTAGGGCGAGAGAGCGAATTGCCGGCGGCCGGTACTCGTATTACGCGACTTGCCTTCCCGTCCCGCCTTGTGCCTTTGTGGCGTGGTGGGAGAGTTGGCGATGTCGCGCTGTAGCCCGTGGTGGCGGTTGACAAAAGCGTAGACCGGCCGCTGCGGTACCTGTACTTTGTACTGGTTGCCGCTGCGTACCGTGTCAACACCAATACACCATATCACAAACCTAATACAACTTCATATATTATTCATTTACTTATTACCATCTACTTGGACACAACAAGATGGTTGCCTATCTACATCATATACATACTTAAAAATATAATGTTCTCTGTTCAGAAGTACTTATAAGTTGCATATATTCAAATTTTACATTCTGGCATAGTAATTATTGTTAAGAACTAAGTTGATCTGTATTTACTACAAATATACTTGGCCAAATGATTTGGAGATAGATACTGAATGCACATAATTTTCTATCTTCCATTACATTTTCCAAACGAGAACAATGACAAATAAAAATTTTGTTTCCCATTTACTATCTTAATAGTTGGGAGAGACTACAAAATGAATTAATTATGTAAACATATTCTTTTACCGTTAAATAATTTGGTTATATTTATCCTTTTTTAATTTATTAGATAGTAAATACTCAACTACTCAAGTTAATTTCAAAGAAGATTAAAAATCAAGTCTGACAATCTGCATTCCAGAAAAAACTTAATCCCAATAATATAGTAAACTAAAAATATGTTAAATGAAAATAGTACATGCTAATGTTTTTTTTTTTTTAATTTTAACAAATATTATACAATTAAGTTAATTTAGCTAACAATATCAATCAATCATTGATACTTAAATGGGTGGTAAAATGTATGTTTCTAGAAAATTAAAAAAAGAATTATAAATTACTCACCTTCATTATTATACATGGTATTATTAAATATTTTATTTAAATAACTACTTTGTTATAATATTAGGTAGGTATGTCTTAATCTTAATATTTATGTATCATAAAAATATTTTTATTTAAAAGTATATTGTTCTAGTGTTTTGCAATTGAATAGTTCTTCTGTTTGATTGGAGTTGTTAGCTATGTATTACCACCACGTTAAAATATTATTAGTCCCACTTTTAAATTTTACTGTATTTTTTTAAGTTAGGGGTTAAGTTGAGTTTGTTTCAATTTTTTTGAATACATGTTATGATCTTAACTCATATTTTGCATTACTGCATAACGAATATTTTGATCTAACTGTATCATTTAATTTGGAATAGATTTATCATAGTCCTGGGCTTTTAAATTGGTAACATTTTTGAAGGGTGTTTATCTAGCAGGTGCTCTATCAAATTTTATAATTGTGCATTTCTTTCATAGTAGTAATTGTAAAGTCGATCAAGTGCGCTTCTACTCCTTTATTATTTACCTATTAATTATTTTTTTAGTTATTACTTATTACATACTTCTCAATTTAAGCCAAAAACTATAATGTATTACTATTATGATAATGTAGGTACGCCTGATTTTGATAATAATAGAAATATAATTTTCATATAGTAGCACTAACCACTGGCGGTAAACTGTGTATTTTTGAATGAATTCTTATTTGATTTGATAATCCTAAATAAAAAAATAACTTAATAATTAATGGTGAAATATATTTTAAACCTAATAGCCAATAGGTATTTACAATGTACATATTATTATAGGTACCTAAATCTTGTAGTAGATCACTTCTAGTAAATTGGTAGATCACCTGCTATACAAATGCCTTTTATAGTGGTTCATAATAATAGAAATATAAAATGGGGTGATTTCAGTCACGACATATTGAAATAGCTAAGTTGTTTTTTACATATTACCTTATTGTTTGTAACAATATTCATAATTATTGTATTGTTAAAAAAAACATAATATTATATAAATTTAAATTTGAAATATTTAACTATTCATAGTCTTTCACTATTAAATTATTTTAAATTATTTAAGTGGTTCACAATATTATAAATATAAAATGGGGTAATATGTGGAATTTCCAATTTTGAATTAAGTTGTTTTTAATTAAAGAATATAGGTAATTGAAAAAAAGTTGTACAATAAGTATGCATTTAAAATTACAATATCCTAGATGTGTACTTATAGGTTAGGCACCATATATTATGTATATTTAAAATTATGATTATTAACTTGCTACAATTAATTCAAAACTAACGTGAAATAGTTTTGAATGGTAATTGAAAAAAAAAATCACCTATTAGAAGGTAAATCATAAAAACAAGACCTACAAGTTAAAGTAAAATTTTAAATTAATATTGTATTGAAAAAATATATTCAATAAAAAATTGTTAAATTGTGAAAATAACATTTTAAATATGGCTCTAATCAACCCATTTTATATAGAATTAGTTACATTTTTAAATTTTTGTCAGTTGTATCATAGGGGTGTGCTGAATATGCTTTAATTTAAATAAATAATAAGGTACCTATATAAAACAATTTCTTAGGTAGCTAATTGTATGCACCTCTGAAGAGATTTTACAAATGGGTAATGAGCCCAGTCAATTTATCATAAACCATCTGAAATTAATGTCAGCATATACCTGTATTTATTGTGTGATTAAAAAAAATTGTATCATTTACTATGTAATTTTTTATTAGCCGCTTACTATGTTTTAAAGCTATTAAGTATATTTGTACATATTGAAATATCGTTTAAACCACAAAATCAATTTAAAAATTATTGTCTTCAAATTTTGTACTGGACAGTATTATAAGACATCAAACTCAATAATTTATTTTTATAAGATATTGGTGTTTATTTGTTTAGTATTTATATGTGTGTATACTGTATTGTAAACTTTAAAACTGTACCATAGCTATTGATTTTTATTATACTATATTTTTTTGTAATTGATTTTTATTTTACAATTTAAAAAATAGGTATACATTTTCAAATACAACCAATATTTTGGTTATTATAACCAATTTAACTGAAAAAATAGGTAACAGTAAGTTAATTAAGGATCAAGGTATACCTTCAGTGAGAAAAAAAAAATTTTGGTTTTCAAACGAATAGCTCCACCTAGAGATCCTATTCTTACATAAGCTTACAAGATGGTTCTCCGGCCCATAACTGCCGGCAGGTTCAGGACTATTTAAACAACATTTACGGAGGTAATTATCATTATCATCATATTTTGTTTGATTGCTACTTATAAAAATTTTAATATTATACATATAATATTTAAAGTTACACAATTTTCTTCTCATTTATATTCATATAGGTATTTATTTACATTAACCCAATATGTTATGGATACAATTTATACAAATCAGTATTACATTTAATTTAAATTGTATTTTTAAGATAACTGGATGGGTACCGAAGTCCAGAAAATTCAATGGCCAGCACGTAGTCCAGACACCTTTGGGTTTTTTTTTGTTGGGGGGGATTTGTGAAGAATACTGTTTATGATATAATGCCTTCCAGTAAAAATGAGCTGATAAAAAAAATTACAGAAGTCTGTTCAAATATACCAGCTGATATTATGAAAAAATGTACAACTGAAAATGTCTTAAAACGTATGTCACAAAATGGTCAACATTTTGAACACAATATATTAAAAATAAATAATCCAAGAATTTTATGTAGTTGGATCTTCATACATTTTTTCTTTCAAATATTAAAATCAATCAATTAATGGTCTTGGACTTTTGGGATTCCGATTTGATTGTTAATCAAATAATATATTAATATCACTACATTAATTTAATATTAGTTTTTGTACAATAAAAAAAAAGTTATAAGATTTTCAAATAGTGTAACTGTAAGACACGATTTTAGATAGGTAATTAATTAATTAAATTCTTAAATAGTGCTGTAAAATTATAATACCTATTATAGTATTATTCTATTTGATTTTCTACTATTATCATACAATATCATACAACATTCATATCTTTCACAATATCACAGAACATTGAACAATATTATTTAAGATAATTGAAAGGACTATCTTAAATCGTGCAATTGTGCATTATCACCTAAATATGGGTATTTATTATATTTTACTTTCTGCATAATATTATAATCATATTACCAGTCACGGACTTATCAAGGTATACCTTAGTCATAAGATATAATTATGTGGTGATACCATTTTAATTTTTAAATAATTATCTGTGAAATTGTGATTAAAATAAATTTGTCATAATATATTTCCAGTTTTTATTTATCATTCATTGGTAATTCGGTATGTCCAATTAGTCGATAAGTTAAGAAATGATTAGGGTTCAAAGTACAATGGTAATCTATAATTAATTGTTATTTATTTTGTCACCTTGGGTTCAACGATATCAAATTTATGATTAGCTCCTGGTCTTTACAATTATTGAAAATATTTTGAAAACCACCAATATTTTGAGGAGCTGTATCTCTCAAACGAATCATCGAAAAATAAAAATGTTAACGCGTAAATTCACAATAAAAATGGTATTATTAATTCATGATATTTTTATTATAATATGTTACCATTTGAAAATCAAAAGTTGTTAGTGGTTTCACTAATAAATATAAGGGTGAAAAAAATTAAAATATTATACGGTTTTAGAAAAACATAAACCTAGATTTAAAAAAAAAAAATTCAAAAAAAGTTAATACTTTTCGAGATAATTAGTGTACCCACTTAAATGGATCACCCTGTATATATGTATAGACTTATAGAACAATTTAGACGACTAAAAACGGCTACAGTATGCCCATGAATGAGTCAAAACTCAATAGTGGCTTGTATTTATAGCCCCGAAAAACATGATGCAATATTACACAATAATGACGTAATATTGTGCAATTTGCGTCATAGTATAAAAAATAAGGTATACTCAATCCTAAAAAATGGAAACAAGAGTACAAATCTATAGAAAAAAATCTTCTAGAATGTTCTATTTGACGTCACAAACTTAGTATTACGAAATATTACCATTGTCCTAAAATGAAAAACTAAATGACGGACTTTTTTGAAAAAAGGCTTTTAATACATGGTAATAAACAATCAAACTTACATAATAGCAAAGGCATATCTTACTTAAAATGCTGTTTATGTTGTAGAAAATGAAAATACTTTGGTTGTTATTTGTTTGCAATTTGTTTATGATGTATGAAATTGTAATTGAATGATGTATAATTGTTATTTAAAAATGTATATTTGTAATTGAAAGATAATCGAAAACTGATAACTAAACGTATGTAATTTTATATAAAAAATGTGATAATCGATGTAATTGTATACAAATTGTATACAAAAAGTAGTCAAAATTCGATGTAAAAAAATCAAAATTTGATGTAAAAATGTTGAAATAAGCTAATTTTAAGGTGATTTTTTTGATTGTAAAAAAACCGACTGCGCCAGAACATACCCAATGTATCTACTAATAATAATGACAGTGACATGTAAAACAATGACAGTATATTTTTTAATTTAAACGTTTAATTATGTAAGATTAAAACATACAATTTCTTCTTCCAAACTTAAATTTTTTGTTTGTAGTAATGTCTGTAAAGAAATGTGTTTAATAATTACAATTTTTTTCTGTTTTTTTTTTATTTAATATACAGTTTAATAACTTACAACTTTTTCGGTCAGCCTTTTTTCCCTAACTTTCAATATAACCTAAATAATTAATGTAATTATTTTATGTTATTTGCTTTGTAATTATTATTATTATTTGTCTAATTTTATTATAATTACTCATTTACTATCAATATTTTGTATATTTTATGTTTATACTTTAGTCTTTAATTTTAACTTTAGTACCTAGAGAATATTGATTTTTAGTAACTTACAACTTCATCTGTGTCGGATTTTTTTTCTTTGTCTACAACATTCTGTTTTAAATTTTCCTAAAAAAAAATAATAAAACAGTATATTTTATAATTTAAACATGATTTGTGTATTTGTGAAATCAAAACTTACAATTTCTTACTCCAAAATTACATTTTTTGTTTGTAGTACTGTCTATAAAAAAATGTTGTGTTTAATAATTTCAAATTTTTTTGCTGTTTTTTTTTTTCAATATACATTTTAATAATTTACAACTTTTTCAGTCAGTCTTTTTTCCTTAACTTTCAATGTAACCTAAATAAGGAATGTAAATATGTAATTTTAAGTTATTTGCTTTTATAATTATTAATATTATTTGTCTAATTTTATTATAATCACTCATTTATTATCAATATTTTGTATATTTTATGTTTAGACTTTTGTCTTTAATTTAAATCTTAGTAGAGAATATTGTTTTTTAATCACTTACAACTTCATCTGCTAGGGACTTATTTTATGTGTCCAGTTGAACCACCTCCTCTGCATAATGATTGCTTTCATTTTTTTTGCCACTAAAATGATTTACAATGTGTGATATTGCTGTAAATAATTATGTAAAATATGTACCTATTCTGAATGTATTTTTAAAGTATAAAGTAAAGTATGCAAAATAAATGTATTCTCTACCTATATTTTAAGTTTTAATAGTATTACATATTATATATCAGTGGTTTTCAACAAGCACACCTAGTGAATACTCATGGCACCCAGTTTTAAAATCACTATTATTTACACTTACTTAACGCAAGTTATCCATTTCCTCAAAGCTTTTTTGAAGTTGGTTTTTATAAAAATCTACTTCTGTTTGCGTGCCATTATCATTTTGATACTTAACATATAACTCTCCAACATCTTCAAAGGTAGTCATTTTCAAAATTGTGTTCACTATTGTAGTGTTCGTGATGGAGTAACAATGTATAACAAGCTTATCTTAAATCTTAACTTAGTCTCCCTACCCAATGTTTAGACTTATTTTAGGATTTTATTAGGTTTTTTTTATTTTTCACCTATTGCTAAAAACAATATTGTAACCTCTCTTTTCAAATTGTATTTATTTAAGTTTTTTAAACATTTTTTTTGAAGATGTCTCCTACTTTCAGTTTTATTGAGTATTCTGAAATATTAGAAACTTTTTATGCATGCCATAAAAATGCGTTAAATGCTTCTCGTATGTACTTAGAAAAATACCCTAATAGAAGACAACCTTCAAAAAATACATTTATCAATGTTGAGAAAACACTGAAGCAGACAGGTATTTACAAATAAGTATAAAATAAAAAATAAGTTATTTATTCTTATATATTTTTAACATATAATATGTTTTATTGAATTGAAAAATATATATAGACATATATAAGATATAAAACATAAAATTAAAAAATATATTTGTCAAAATTATAAGTCAATAGTATATCCACAATCACAATCAACATTAAAAAAAAATAAAATTCTCTTAATTTTAACTCTAGGTAGCTTTCCGAATGGTCTTCATAAATCAAAAAATAATGTCACATCTGATGAGCGACATTCGGTTAGTATCTTGGCTGCGTTTAGTGTTGATCTGCATGCTTCCACAAGGTCAATATCCAGGCAAACAAACATAAGCCATACCTCTGTACACCGTATTTTGAAGACCAATTTGTATCACCCGTATAAAATACACTCTGTACAAGGTTTAAAACCTTCTAACCCAGAGAGGCGATTAGAGTTTATAGCGAATATGGTACTGCTGTATGAAAATAACCAAAATATTATTTCAAACATATTATGGACTGATGAAAGTTCATTTAATAATAATGGAATTTTTAACCGTCACAATTCGCATTATTGGAATAATAATAATCCTAATTGGACACGTGAAAATAATGCACAAGTAAGATGGTCTACTAATGTATGGTGTGGCATTATAAATAATCAGTTAGTAGGACCTTATTTTTATGATGGCACATTGACTGGACAGCGATATTTAGATTTTCTTCTTAATAATTTGCCGGAGTTGATGGAAAACATACCTCTTGAAACTCGAGCCAATATGTTGTTCCAACAAGATGGTGCTCCAGCACACAATGCTAATATACTAAAAATATTTTTAAATGATAAGTTCAAATCATAATGGATGGGCACTCAAGGTCCACTGAAATGGCCTCCACGATCTCCAGATTTGACTCTATTGGATTTTTTCTTGTGGGGTCACGTCAAAGATATTGTTTATACTGAACAGTCAACGTCCTTAGCAGATTTGAAAGAACGGATAACATCAGCTTGTAATAAAGTTACACCAGAAATGTTGAAGTTGACAACTAATTCCATTATGATGAGGTATGAGAAATGTGTAGCGAGAAATGGAGGACATTTTGAAAATTATAAATAAATGTTTACATTAAAAAATTTTAATAAAAGTTATAAAATAATTGTATTCATTTGTCAAAAATTCCATAACCTAACATACCTAATTCTAAGAGTAGTTATAGGTCAAATCACACACAAGGCCGTTTGTAGGGGAGAAGATAGAAATTAATAACATTTTTTTACATAACAGTATTTAGAATAGAGCAGCCATACATTTATTTCAAGTCGTTTACAAAACAACATTTTTATTAAAACATGTTTTTAAATATTTTTTATCCATATAATTTTTTTAATTTTTTGACTTTTTTCAATGACAACACTAAGTTTTAAGAATTTTATATTCCAAAACAGAATGTGATTATAATAATTAATACTAAAAATATGAAATAAAATAATTTTTTAAGAAATGTATGCTTGTAATGAATAATTGCTATTGTATTATTTGTATACCTAATACACATAATATGCATTTAATGTAAAAATTATCTTGTGTGTGAATAAGCCACATAATGGACAATAATTTAATATTAAATTATCAAAAATAATAAGTGCATTAGTTATAAATAATTCTACTGGAGTATGGCCTAATTTCCGTAATGCAAGTTTTTGCAGAATTTGGGTAAGGTCATAAACCAACAAAAAATATTAACACTTGACACACACACTACACTTGATAAAATTATAAAAATTAAATTTACATATAATTTAAACTTATTTAAGGGCTATGGACTTCAAATACAACAAATACAATTAGTACAAACATAATTCATTTTTCATCTTACATTTTTTGAAAATAAGTTAATTAAAAATTGGAAATGTCTGATTTTTAATATTAAGCTAACTCAGTGTTTCCCAATCTTTTTACCACCACGGACCACTTTGACAATATTTTATAGGTCGCGGACCACCTCAATTTTACGCAAACTAGGAAGACCTTTTTTTTTTTTTTTTGCTGCTAACTGGATAATTATAAACTTATAACTTATATATAGTTTCTAACTAGAAAAATACGCATGGTTTATTATCATACAATTATTATTATTATGGTGAATAGACGTCTGCCGACAATAGTGTACCTATAGACATTTAATATTTATCATATAATCTTTTAATTTTTATAATAATTATTAGTGTACGAACGTTTATCGACATAGTACGTGCTATATGCCTATGTAGTATAGACGTATAGTATAGCATATGTCATCATGAGAAAACATAGTGCGAAAATACATAAAGTGTTTAGAGAATTGAGCGACAAAAAACAAAATAATACTATTAAAAAAACTTGTAATTATTGCAATTGGACCACAGTTAAAAACGCAACTCGTCAATTAAACCACATTTTAAAGAGTAATAAATGCCCAAAAAATATAAAATACGCCTTTCAATCGGATTCAGGTATGTATAAATATTATTTTTTAAATCTATCAGTTAACGTTAAAACGTTTTTGAATCCATGAAAACCACTTTCTTACTGATAGTTAATAGTTTCAGTGTTTTTATTTAATGAAAAAATATATAATGTTATTCGTAGATTAAAAACCGGTGTAACGTCACGACTCACCATGTAAAATTGTACAAGTAGACATTGTACAGTAGGTACTGTGATTAGATGGCAAGATATTTTAGATTCTGAGCGGAGCGATGAATGTATTGGTTTTACAATGATGTATGTTTTTATATTTTTATTTATATTTTTGTGTCTGTCATCACGTTTTAGGACAGTAAAAGTGCTTGGATTTTCTTCATCAGTAGCTTTTCTGATAGGAAAGTGAATCTAGTTGGTACTTTGGGGAGTCAAAAGTATAAATTTCCCAGTAGTTTTCACAAGCGCCGGGAAAAACAACATAAAAATTAAGGAAAAACGGGAATTTTTACGCAAAATTGGTTTTCCAAAAAATCGATTTTGGTTATTGGTGTAACTCTAAAACAAATGAACGTATATACATGAAATTTTCACTGGTTGTTTATATTTGCATTTTCTATACACGATAACATTTTCAAAATATTTTGATTTATTTTGAACTGTTTAGGGACATTTTCATTTTCCATTTTTTTTAGTTTTTTTTCTAAAAATATCAATAAAATTTTATTTATTGGTTGCGAAAGCTTGAAAATTTAATAGAAGGCTCCTAATATGTTGTTTCAAAGGCAGATGAAAAATATTAAAAATCCTTAGTCACAATTTTTTTTTATAAGCATTTAAAGTTCAAAAATTGACAAAATATGGAAAAATCACGAAAATTAGCAAATTATTTTGAGTTAAGAATTCGTAAAAATTTTTCTTTTTAAATCTAAGATTTGAAAATGAAACACAAGATTCCTTATAAGATTATCTACCTTTATCAATAAAAAAATCTCTACCGGACAGTCAAATTAAATTTTTATGAGCGTTTGAAATTCAAATTTTTACAACATTGGATTTTCACTCGATTTCTCATGTAGCGATTTCCTTATTTTGTTGTAATTCAAAAACGAATAACTGTAGATACATGAAAATTTCACTGAATGTTTATATTAGCATTTCCTATACACCATACAATTTTGAAAATATTTTGACTCTTTTTGAGCTGTTTATGGACATTTACAGCTTTCAATTTTTTTTAGTTTTTTTTTCTATAAATATCAATAAAGTTTTATCTGTTGGGCCAAAAAGTGTAAAAATTTAATACAAGGCTCCTGATATATTGTTACAATATCAGTTGAAAAATATTAAAAATACATAGGCACGATTTTTTTTTATAAGCATTTAAAGTTGGAATTTTGACAAAATTTATCAAAATCTCGAAAATTATCAATCGTTGGAATTAAAAAATTATAAAATGTTCAGTTTTTATAACTAAGAGTTGAAAATTTAAAACAAAGATTCTCTCAAATAATTCATACTGTAACCAAAAAATCTAAAAAATATATAAACACACTTATTTTTTACAGACATTTTAATTTCAAATTTAGACAAAATTTCATATTTAAACCAAGAATTACGATTTTAGTTATTTTGTTGTGATTGAATAATACTATTCGTGGGTACTTGAAACTTCTAAAGTGTACTATTATATATCTATGATAGTATCACGGTTTTTGTTGATGTATAACGCGTTATAAGTATCTAATGGATATTGTGATATGATTAATTTGGAATTTATTATAGGTCAATTTTTTGTTTAATACCATAGATATGTATATAATATGCCTTATACATAGACTGACATACCATCACCGCTCAGAATCGTTTTTCTTATACAATGATATTATATCATTGAATTCAAATTTAATACCATCCATTATACAGTGACCCACTTGTAACCTACTGTACAGCAGAGCGACACCCACTTGCCCACCTTTTTTTTTTTTAAAGTACATATTATAATTTATATTATATAAAATAGGTATATTACCTACATTAATAAATTATTAACCTTTATTTATTTTGAAACTTAACATATTGACTTAATATAGTTTTTAATCTTACTTTTCAATAAATCATGTGAGTTTCATGACTAAAAACATAACTTCACTAATAATAAAATTTAATCAACTTTCTATAAACACCTTAAGTACCTATTTAGTTATTAGATTGAATTTACATTTATATTTGTAGACCACACATTACATAAATCAATACAAATATTATAAAAATGTTTAGCAAATATTAGTTATTTAGTATTAATAACAAAAATTATTCATAATAATATAAATTATAATACATATATTTATCAATTATCATATTTTGTTATTGTCTTATTGATAAAAACTAAAAATGTCTACAAATTGATCAATTCGGGCCATTTAAATTATTTTTCCATTTGCAATTAAATCTTTTCAAATCAATACATGTACTGAAGTGTACTGAAGTGCTAAGGCTCTTATTCAGGACAGTAATACAAGTTTCCAAAAACAAATTGGTACTGTCTTTATAAAGTCACTAACAGCCAATAGGTAGGTATGTCTAGTCACCGTAAAGCCTATGGGCTTTTGGGCAATTGTAAATTGTAATCCTGATAATATAATGATATATTCTTTGTAATTAATAGGATCTTTCCAAACAGTGAATGATGTGGCAAATACTGATGATGCCATTGAAAACAATATATGTGATGAACCTGAGCCAACTTCAAGTTCAAATAACTGCAATACGTTGGCCTCTTGGATCACTAATATTAGTACCACGTCCACCCCTAATATAGAATTTGAACGAATAAGGGATAGTACTTCATCTGAAACAAAATGCTTGTCTGCAAGTTCTTTTACATCATCTACTTTGAGTAATATTTCCACGATGCAAACATTTGTTGATAAAGTAACTAAGGATGAAAAATTAAAACTAGACTCAATGTTAGCAAAAGCTATCAGTAGTACAGTAGTACCATTCCTGGGACAGCTCCATTTTATATCAATAAAAGATCACAAAGAAAACAATGTGCAAAAACATCAGAAAATTAAAATGCAATAATAATAAAAATATTTTTCGCAAAACTTATGAAATGCAAAAATAATAAAAATATTTTCCGCAAAACTTAATTATTAATAATTAAAATCGAAATGCAATAATAATCAAAATATTTTTTAATAGAATTGTTCTATTAAAAATAAAAATCTCAATGCAATAATAATGTATTAAAAAGAAATTGAAAACCTGAGTTAAAGGAATTGAAATGTATAATAAAATAATGGAAACTATAAACAAAATTAATAAGTTACAAGAAAATGAAATGCAAAACGAAATAGAAAAATCAATATTAAATAATGAAATCTTTGTTAAGTTCTGTAAATATGAATACTATAATACTAATAATAAAAAAAATATTAAAATCATGAAATATAATCTAAATAAAATTCCAATTAAAGGAAATATTTTAATTGTCGATCATGGAAACAATATTTCTGGAAATGGAAAGCCTTATGCTTCTAAAATACTAGAATCGCCAACAAGGCTTGAACTTTGTAAAATAGCTAATGATTTAATAAATACAACCGGTACTTATATTTTCAAATATCTCCATAATATTTGTGTTGTTCAAGAATTAGGAAATATTAAAATATGTTGTCTTGTCATGGGAGGTACAGATTCCGATCACAAAATGTTTAGAATATAACTATATTATTAATTTAATTTTTTAATAGCATTGTTCTATTAAAAAATGTTCAATATTTAACATGTGTCCCATTCGGACAACGTCATTAAAATCCAAAAATCTTTGAAAATGATTTTACACTATGTTACTATGAGGTGGACTCATAAAGAATTAAAATCAAAAATGTTTAATGTAAAAATGAAGATTCTAACATAAATAGCAACGGAGTTATACTTAAATGAAAAATATGAAGCGGGGGTAAACTTTTAATATGTAGTGTAGATAAGCATATAAAACATATCTGTGTTGTTCCGACTTGATAATATCAAATATTAAATGAAATATAGGACATTATAATATTTAACGAGGTCAAATTATTTTTTTAAAAAAAAAACACAAAAAATTTGCTAAATATCTGTGCTGTACAGACATCCAGAATGGTGGCCACCTCTCACTTTTTTTTATTTTTTTTTTTTAACTGGTTGTCTGTACAACAGAGATATTTTTTTTTACCGAAGCATTGTGGTGTGGTGGGTGCCGTGGTTTATTTATAGAATCTAAAGGTCAGGAGGATATCATATACGTCAGTCTTTGGAGACTGAGATAGATCGAAACAAGGTGATAACGTAGACCGCTCCACGTGACAACTTACATTCGCATGTAAATCACCAATCGTCCGAAGCGCCACAATTACCGGCTTTATGATACCCCCACCAATTTTAAATCCTACTACGAGAGCAAACACAGTAGAAACAAATCTGCTGCAGTCAGATTCGAACCTACAATGTTCTCTCTCAAAACACACGCCTTAACCCACCACGCCACAATGCTTAGACACGTATAATAGTATAACAAACACTATTTAAATAGAATTAAGCTAGTATAATAAGTAATAAGCTAGTATATAATTATATCACACTGTATAGTAGTCAGTAGATAAGCTATTCAATACCGGATGTTAAAAAATAATCAGTCCAACGTTGATATATATACAATATTATTATTATTATTATTATACAACACTGTATAGGTTCAATAATATATAAATATATAATACATCGTATCTAAGTATTATATTCGATTTAAATGTTCGATGTTTAAAAAATAATCAGTCTAGCTCCATATCATTATTATTATTATTCGAATCATGTAATTCATGTAATTCATCATCGATCATTCGAAATGTTTGGAGTTTCCCTATACCTTGTTCTTGTTCAATTAAATTATTTAAAAGTGTTGTTATATTAATATCAAAATCATTATCATTAAACATAGGTCTTAGGATTTTACATTGTTGTTCAATCAAATTTAAAAGTGTTTTCATATTTTCCATTTCTATTATTTATATTAGTAAATATTTTTTTAACATCAAATTATTAAAACAACGAGTTGTTAAAAAACAACGTTAACGTAAAAAAAACAACGACTCGTTGACTCGTTGTTAAATATATATTAAACGAGTTGTTATTTTTTAATAGAAATATTTCTATTAAAAAAAATATGATATTTAAAGACATTTTTTACAATTTTCAATAAATTCTAAACATAAATGACCACGTATAGGTGGATCATTATAGTATTGAAATTGGAAAACAGTACAAAAAAGATTATCTTTACCCAAATATTTTAAAAGTTCTTTTGGTGGCTCACCAACTATATGACCAAATGGGTCAAAATATATTTTAAATGTATTGTTTATTTTTTTCCATGCAACCCAATGAGAACCATTTTGATTAGAATCATTTAAATTAAATACTCCACATTAATTTTCCCATGGTGTTTTGTATAATTTTTTATTTTATTTCCAAAATAATTTATATCTATATTACTCAATGGATCAATTTTTACATTATTTTCTTTAATCCAAAACCGTGTATAAATACCTTCAAATTTTTCAATATTATTTCTAAATGTTGTTATTTCAAATTTATTCATTTTTTCAATATTTTTTTTTTTCAACCCAGAACCTTGTGATCTAATTTTTTCCATCTCTTTATTATGTCGAATTGTTTCTTGTTGAAATTTTTTTTTGTGTTTAGCATCAGTTACTGCAGTATAAAGTGCAGTTGCACCTGCAGCCAAAGCACTTACACCCCCAACCACAACAATAGCTATTGGTAAAAATCCACCTTTTTTAATTTGAACATGTTTAAGTTCTAAACTTGATCCGGTATTATATTTTTTAGCGTTTTTTAATTTTCTTATTTGTTCTGGCTCAAGAATAAATTTATGTTTTCCACTATCAATTTGATTATTTTCAATTAGAATTGATACATCTTTATTACTATTATGAGCTTTCAATATTTTATTAAATTGTTTTTTATTTAAATTTAGATTCATTTTATAATACAAAAAAATTAAATTAAATTAAATTAAATTCATTCCAAATCATCTTTTAACATTCATTACATTTGCTGTAAAAATGGCTGCAGTTTTTTCACCTATAGAACTATGAGGATCATAAAATCTTTCCATTGCTTTTTGTTCTAAAATTTTATCAGCAATATGTCTTGTTTTAGTATCTTTATTATCTTTATAAAAATAATCATGTCGACGGCTACAGGGAAAAAGGGCGTAAACGACATTTTGGCCGAAAATGAGTTAATAGAATTTTGGCGTAAACGCCACGATTCTTTATCGATAGAGCCAACGATTGTATCGATACGATTTTTTTACGAATAACTATCGATGTTTAAATATTTAGCGTAACCGCCATTCATTATCAGGTATGTAATTGTTATCGGGCGTAAACGACTTTTATTAGGCGTAAACGACTATTAAATAATTTAATATGATGTTGTAAACGACATTTTGTTGCTAACATCAGAATAATGGTATTATATTATTTAATGCTAATTTATGATAACGAATAATAAATGATACGCATTACGCATTTGCGAGCTGGTTACAGTGGCTACACGTTCCACTCATTCAAGATTCTTGATTTCAAGTAAGTTTTACAACGTATTTATTACATAAATGCAAGTATCATAATACATGTATCATAATGGTCATCTTTAAATTTACTATCAGTCTTTATGGTGCGTTATATTGTCTTACGCCTAGGTATAATATTTTAAAATTATGTTTCCCATTATTAGTAGGTAGGAATGTCTTACATGATAAGTTTTGTTGTCCAGTCCATGACTGTGTCTAAATTTCACCGTAGTAGTTAAGCAATAGTAAAAATATTATAGTAATTGATAAGTTATAGTTTAATTAACTGTTTGTACCTTTTATTATGTTTATTTAGTTTAAAAATGGGTTCAAGAATAAAAAAAATTATGAATGCTATAAATAATTCGTCTAGCACTATTAAAAATAACATTCCATCAAAACAAAACGACAACTTTGATCGTGCTAATTTTTTTAATGGTCTAGTTTATAAAGATATTATGGCAGTTGAAAATAAAGAGTTAAACGTTTATAAAAAATCTGAAGTTACAAAAAATAATATTATTGCTAAAAATACATTATTATCTGATAAGTCACCGACATTATGTCCGTCAGAGTGCACTAGAGATACAACAGATTGGTTACCACCAGGTATGGTGTTGAATAAAAATACTTCATTTACTGTTTCTGATGTTAGTGATATTATTATAACTTGTCAAAAACCTAGTTGTTCACGAGAACTTTTCAAAATTCCATCCATAGAATCCGATAAAAAAACTTCAAGTAGTGATTTAGAATGCAATGATGTTGTTACTTGTTATTGTTGATGAACTAACACAGATAGGAAAAAGTGGTTTGAAAAAGCCAACAATTATTAATTAAAAAATGAAGGAAAAACACAATCGTGTCCATGGTAATGGTAAGAAAGTTCAAAATAACCCTTGCGCTAATTCAAAATGTCCTAACAAATCACCGAAGAAGAGCGACAAATTATTTTTTCTAGTTTTTGGGGATTAGGTAGTTATGAAAGAAAACGGGATTATTTATTATCATCTACCAAAGAAATTGCTATTAAAAGGAAAAGAGTTGAAGGTACTAGTCGCTGTAATGTAACTAGAGAATATTATTTATCGTGCAATAGTGAACCAAAGCGGGTATGTCAACAGTTTTTGTTAAAAACTTTGGATATGACACAAAAATGTTTAACTTATACACTTTTAAAGCGATCCCCTTCAGTAACTTGGATGTGGTTAACTTGGATGATGGACGTGGTTCAAGACGTCCAAAAAATAAAACGTCTGATGATGTTATGGCAAATTTTGATAAATTTATACAGCAGCTCCCAGCGGTACCATCACACTATTGCCGAGGCTCAACGACTAAAAAATATTTACCGTCAGAGTTAATAAATTGCTCTAGGTTATATAAGCTTTACATAGATTTTTGTAAACAAAGTAACGATACTATCATAAAAAAAACACTTTTCAATCAGCTTTTTAAAGAAAAATATAATATCGGTTTTCATGACCCTAACAAGGATAAATGTACTTGGTGTGTAAAATTGAAAATATTATTATGAGCCGACAACTAAATGAATCCGAAGATACAAAAAATCAACTTCATTTGTACGAAAAAGAAGAATGTAAGTCTATGTTTTTGTTTGATCAACAGATTTCAAAGTGTAAAGGGAATTTTTTTGTGCTCGAGTTTTGATTTACAGAAAGTATTGAGTAGCCCATCAGGTCAAAATATGAATTTGTATTATAGTAGGAAGTTTAGTTCTTATAACTGCACCATTTACGAGTCGGGAACGCAAAATGCTTATGCTTATTTATGGGGAGAAATAAACGGAAAAAGAGGATGTAATGAAATTGTGACATGTATACACAACTATTTAACCGATATAGATATCAAAAAAATATATGAATACGTAGCTTTATATTGTGACTCGTGCACCGGCAAAAACAAAAACCGTGCTGTGTTAGCTATGATTTCAAAATCACTCAAAAGTCAATTCATGTACATTAAAGAGATAAAAATCGTTTTTCTTTTGCCGGGCCATACTTACATGCCGGTAGATTCAGTGCATACATCAATTGAACGTTTTGTTAGGGACAAAACTGTTTGGGCATCAAGTGAATGGGCCACACTTATTAGAAACGCACGTATAAATCCTAAGTCTATAGAGGTAAAACAACTTGCTTATTCAGATTTTTATAATTGGAAATATGAAGCTGATAATAGTAATATACTCCCAAAAGTTTTAAAAGATATCGATGGTAATATCATTCAAATTTCAAAAGTTCGTTACTTTGTTTTTTCACGTTTGAATTTGGATAGTGAAGATGATAATTTGCATTCCATAAATATCCGTGCGTATTTTTCATATAATTCTGATTGTGAACCAAAAACATTAAAACTTAAAGGCGGTTAGAACAAGATAGAATCTCGGTCCACTACAGAAGTCATTGCAAAAAAGTTGTATAAAGAAACCATTGCAATCTCGAAAGAAAAATATAATGATCTTATTAAATTGTGTACATCTGGAATTATTCCAAATGAGTTTCACGAGGAGTATCTGCAAATGAAAAATAGTACAAAAATCCAAGACTGTTTACAAGAAACTGGCGAGGAAGATGAAACCGTCAGTTTAAAATAAGACTGATAAATTATCAAATTGTATTTACTCATTTCATCATTAAGTATTATAAATTAGTTGGTTACTATTATAATTATATCGATTTGTTTTTAAAAAAAGTTGTTTTATTTTATTTTAAGGAATATTTGACTGTTTTTTTTTTATGTAATAATTAAATACACGTTATTTAATTTTATTTTGAATACTTTTTACTAAAAATAGATGTTTTATTTTATTTAAAGGAAGATTTTACTATTTTTTTTTATGTAATAATTAAATACTTCATGGTATTTAATTTAATTTTGAATACTTTTTACTAAAAAGAGATGTTTTATTTTATTAAAAGGAATATTGGACTGTTTTTTTATAATGTGATAATGAAATTATACGTTATTCAATTTAATTTTGAGTACTTTTTATTGAATTATTAATATTAAATCATATGTTCACGAGTTCATGCGTAACCAAAAATGACCAGGTAAGTATAGAAACAATGCCATGGGCGTAAGCGCCATATTATCGTTTATAAGCTAATTTTTACCGTAATTATCGGTACATTTCATAGTTGTAAGTAAAATACATTAGAAACATAATCAATTAATAGATTGATACAAGAATTATACTTGTAAGTGATATTTAGATAGAATAGGACAGAAAAATGTATTGTGTTTTTATTTTGGGTTTCCTGTAAAATTACGAATATGTCGTTTACGTCCTTTTTCCCTGTAACCGTCGATGTTCCCTCGAAGCTTCATCTAATTTGTTTTTAGGTTTTTTATTTTTTTTCTAACTTTGTTCCCGGTCCTAAATAATTATAACCAGGCCAATTCATTTCAGGTAAATTTGAACAATTCAAAAGAAAATTAACAATTCCTGAACATGTAATAATTTTCTTTGGTAAACATGAAACATATGATGATAAATAATCTGCACCGTTAATAGGTATATCAATTAATTTTTCCATTTCTCTAATACAAATATTAAGAATACCAAGTTTTTCATCATGGTAAATATTATTTCCTATACTTTCTTCAATTGATATATACTGTAAACGTTTAATTATTTTTTCTTTTGATATTTTCCCTTCCTTTGGTAAACAAGTTAGGTACATATTTTAGTAAATATTCAATACCTTCAGGAGTATCAATTCGTTTTTCCATAATTGTTTTAAACAAATGAATAAAACCAACTTTTTCGTTTTTAAAATTATTATTTCCAGCTCTTTCCTCTTCAGAAATAAACTGTAAATTATCTATCACTTGGTTTACATTACTAATATAACGATATTCAATACGATTTTCTGTGTATTTCTTTAAACCCTCCCCTATTTGATTATCTTCATCTAATATTTCATTTGATTTTTCATTATTTTCTTTCTTTTTCTTATTTTTATTCTTATCAGTTGTTTCTGTCATTTCTCTCCAAATCGGACTAATCATATCCTTATATTTTTCACCACGACTTGATTTAGCTCTTTTCGTTGAAATATCATTGTTTTGATATATAGAATTAGTTTCAATTAATATATTTTTATAATTATTAAAATCATCATCTGTATACAATTCTGGTTTGGTAGTAACTCGATGAGTTAATAATCTCCACAAACCTTGAGTTCCTTTATATCTATTTCCATTTAAAATTATATCATCATTATCAAGATTGATGATATCTTTTCCAATCATATAAATATCATCTTTCTCAGTATAATATATTCCAAAAGAATTAGTATCTTTTTCAGTTGGTAAATATTTGGCCGTAATAGGACCTAAGTTTGTAATATTTTTAGGTAATGGAGAATTACTTGTTGATATTTGACTAGAATGTTTGGAGTTCCAGAAGTCTCTTCTGAACTGATTAATCGTTTTAATTCTGGATTTCTTTGTTGATTATTATGGTATATTTAATTTTTGAATATCTCCTTCAGTTTTAATAGCAACATCCTTAACTTCATTCATTGTTGTATTAACATTTGCTAATGCATTTATTATTGGTCCAAACTTTTTTTCTTGTTCTTCAACTACATGTTTTTGATTTACAACTGTATTTCTAAATCTATCCTGTAAATCTTTTTTAAGATTAATTATTTTATTTACATCTGTAGATCTATGTTGCTTTTTTTCTTTTTTAATATTATCTTCATCTTCATCATCTTCATCTTTTTTTATAATAACAGTCTCTTTTTCATTAGGTTTTAATAATACATCTTTAAACCTATTTTGTAATTTTTTTTAGTATTAATTATTGTCTGAATCTTTACATCTGATGTGTTTTTTAAATTATTTCCTACCTTGGAATTGTTTGGTGTTTGATCTTCAAATATAACATTTTTTTAATTTTCTTTTTTACTTCGTTTTGAATTTGTTTAATATCCATTTATTATACAAAAATTAAATTAAAACATCATCATTCATCGATATAAAAAATCTTATTACCTTTATTGTCATACATTAAATTTTTTATCAAGTCTATTGTTATGAAACCATATGTTTTTATTTTACTTTTTTTATCATATTTTATTATTGAATAAACCAAACCGAAATACAATAGTTATAGTAGATGGTAAAGATAAATTTCTGAATATTAAAAATTCAAAACTTTATTTATCATTTGAATATGTACAAGAAGATGGTTCTAAATATCCAGCAAAATCTAATGTTATGATATCTGATAATGGTGGAGCATTTTTGTTTCAAAAAATTACAATTAAATTAAATAATAAAATTATAGATGAAAGTGAGAATACTGGAAGAGTAAGTACAGTAAAAGGTTATATGAGTTATGCTGTTGATTTAAATGGTCCTACAAAAAATTCAGGATTTGAATCTACATGTGAAAGGGGAGGAAGTGTCGAGCTCATCATTCCTTTATCACACTTTGGTTTAGGATCAATGAAAGATATAAAAAGTCCTCTTTACAATGCTAGATTTGAAATAATTTTTACGAGCAACACTGATGATGATGTGTTGATTCTAGAAATAAACACTGAAGCTACAGCAGATACAAAAAATATTAAAGCAAAACGTGGTAAAATTAATATTTTAGAATTAAAAGTTCAAATGCAAAATATAGAATATGATGAAATAACAAAAATTCAAATAGTTGATGAATTAATTAAGAATCCATGTATTTTAGCTTTTAAAAAATGGCAATGTATTGAAGTAAGAAATCTTACTGGAAAAAAGATAAGATTCGATTTATCAAAAAATCGAAATAATAAACATCCATTGTTTGGTGTTGTTTATTTTCAAAAAAACAGATTAGACAATCAAGAAAGTAATGCTTGTTTTTTTGATCATTGTGATGTTGTAAATTATTCTTTTGAAGTAAATGGAAAAAAATATCCTAATGAATTACAAAATCAAGATTTTAATAATATGAAATGTTGTCAATCATATGAAGATCATATGAGTTATAAAAAAAACCTATTATAAATCACATGAAGAAAATCCATTAATGTATTTAGATAAATTACAATTTAGACAAAAGAGACCATTTTTTGTTGTTAACATGACTAGACACCCCAATCAAATTGCAATCTCCAACTGTACAGTAATTTTAAACTTAGATTTCAGTCAAAATTTACCTGATAAAACAATTTGTTATATTTGTTTAATTTCTAGTTCAGTGTATACGTTTGATATTGAAAGAGGAATAGTTGATGAAAGTTTTTAAATATATTAAAATAAAGTAAAAAATCGTTCCCTTCTTTAATTTTTCAAGATATTTTATCTTGAAAAAATTAACTAAAAATCAAAAGTTTTTAATATTTATTTTTTTATTAGATCAAGAACACCAATAAATTCTTCATCAAAATTAACAATATTAAGTTTCAAATCTAAAATATTAATTGTAATTTGTTGAAACCGATTTTTAGTCACTGGTCTATATATAATTTTAAAAGGTTCATTCAAAACATTATTAGAATTATATTGAAATAAAAATAAAACTTCATCATAATGAGATACCTCATCAATATTATATGTAATAGATTCTTCAATTATATTACAATGTACTTCTAATATTTTGTTGTTATTATTTAATGATGAATTTTCTCCATAATGTGTATATATTGTATCAATCCCTCCTAAACTTATATTTAAATCTTTATCAAATGAAAAATAATCTTTTGTTGTTATTTTAATGTAATTACCATTATTTTCCAACTTCATAATCGAATTGAATAAGCAATTTAAATGCTCAATTGAATAATTTCCTTTTAATTCAGTTTTACTATTTTCATTAGAAATAATACCTTTAATATTTTTTATAAAACCTTGTGTATAAATCATTGCTTTCTTTGTACCTATTATTTTATAAAAAATATCTGGTGCTACTTCTTATGAAGCAGGCCATCTTTTATTTATAGGGATTGCTTCTATTATAAAATCTCCAATATAATCAATACCTAAACATTTTGACAAATATTCATCAAAACATAGACCGATTGAGGCTGAAATATTTATAAAACCATCAATTAATTCAAGACTTATTTTAAGAAATTCGTAACAATTCAATAAATTTTCAATTTCATTTATTGTGTATATTCCCTTAAAAATTGTATCCATTGGAATTTCACCATTTCTACCTAATCTAAATCTACTACCTTGTTCTATATTTATATAATTTTCATTAGAATTGGGATGATAAATTATTGGTTTTCTACTAACTATTGAAAAATCAAATTCACTGTTTTCGAAACCTAAATATTTTTTTAAATTTTCATCTAAATTATAATAACAAGGAGATTTAATTGTAATTCTATTAGTTTCATCAGAAAATTATATAATAAGTGGTTCTATTTCTTTATTTAATTGTTCAATACTATATCTACCTCTTTTTATTTTTATTATATTCTGTTTAATTTTTATACAACAGTCTGATTCAATATAAATAAAATCGTTGCCTTTCAAAACTATTGAACAGAGAACTAAAAAATGATCACCATCATCATTGTGAAAAGGTTTGTTTAAATGAATACAACCCTTTTTGGGTATTTATAAAAGTAAATTTATTTTTTATTCAAAATTAAAATCATGCCATGTTTTCCCATTCTTTAAATTTTTTTCACAATTATAAATAAGATTCAATCTTGTTTCCGAACTTGTGTTATACAATGTTATTTTGTTTTCTGTTAATTCATTTGTATATCTATCAGGTAAATTTAACATATATTCATCGTTTAATACAACAGCTAATCTTTTTCCAAACATTGTATCAATCATTAAGAACTTATTTACTTTGTATGGTTTTCCTTCTTCCAAATCATTAAATTTTATAAATGTATATTTATTGTTTATTTTATTCAAAGCATCTTTAAAGTTTTCCATTTCTATTTCTTATTTATATTAGAAAATATACATTTTTTTTATTTTCAATAATTTTTTTAAAAATGTTTTCATTATAAATATAAAAAAATGAATGAAACTATATATTGTCTTAAATGTAAAATTCAAACAAAAAATATTAATGCAACTAAAATTCAAACAGTTAATGGTAGATGGAGAATTTCATCAAAATGTTTCAAGTGAAACACAAATAAAAGTAAATTTATAAAAAATCCTACAATTGGACATAATATTTCCAATAAAAAATTAAGTGATACAGATAAAATTATATTAGCTAAAGAACTTCATAAACCAGTTAGAAAAAAATTTCCTAAAAGAAGAATAATTACTAAATGTGTTGATGATTTATGGGCTGCTGATTTAGTTATAATGAGAAATTATTCTGATGAAAATGAGGGTTATTCTTATATTAACTGTTATAGATACATTTTCAAAATTTTCTTGGGCTTTAGAACTCAAAAAGAAAGATGAAATTAATGTTTCAGAAGCATTTGAAAAAATAATAAAACAAGCTATATCACAAAATCATCAAGCACCAAGATTACTTCATGCAAATAAAGGTTTGGAATTTGAAAATAAACATTTTAAAAAAGTTTTGCAAGAATATGAAATTAAAATTTATCACCCCCAAAATTAAGAAAAATCATCAATTATTGAAAGATTCAAAAGGACTTTAAACAGTAAAATGAGATTACAATTTGAAGTTACAAATTCTAAAAAATGGATTAAAATGTTACAAAGCTTAATAGATGAATATAATTTCAAAGACATACATCGATGTATTGGTATGAGACCTTGTGAAGTAAATAAATCTAACGAAGATGTTGTTTTTCACAAATTATTTTCTACAAAAAACAAACCTAAACCAAAAATTAAATTTAGTGTAGGTGATAGAGTAAGAATAACAGCTTCTAAAAAAACATTTGGTAATAAATTTATTAATAATTGGACAAAAGAAATATTTATAGTTAATGAAATTTTAAACACAAATCCTATTACCTATAAAATTATAGATTTAAACAATGAAGAGATTATAGGGAGTTTTAATAAAATGGATGTATTAAATAAAAAAATATATCCTGCTAAAACTTGTGATAAATGTAATTTAACAATTGGTTCCAAAAGTTGGTCTGCTCATTTGAAAACTATTCGTCATCAAATAAAATGATATAGATCAAACAATTTTACCTTGTAGACTTAATAAAAAATACAAGGGTATACCAATTAATCAATATAGACTAAAAAATTTTAATTTTTCGAAATTATGCAAAATGATATAAAAAAAAGTATAAAAAAAAATAAATGTTATGTGAAATTTTGTGCTTTAGAATATTTTGAAAATTCTGAGAATGTTAGATATAATCTAAATGAAATTCCGATTGAAGGAAATATTTTTATTATTAATCAAGGAGATGGAAATCTTTATATTTCTAAACTATTACATTCACCAACTTGGTTAGAACTTTGTCATATAGCCAATGATCAAATTATTGCAACAGGTGATTATAATCACTATTATCTAGACAATATTAAGATTGTTCAAGATTTAGGAAATATTAAAATGTGTGAATTTAGTATGGGGTCTTAATATCATTTAAATAGAATTTAAATTTGAATGTAAAAAAATAAATAACATTTTCTATAATAAATGGAACGTATAAATAAAATGGATAACAAAACTTGTGATAAATGTAACTTAACAGTTAGTTACAAAAATTGGTCTAGACATTTGAAATCTATTCGTCATCAAAACAATGATCCAGATCAAACAATTATGCCTCGATTTAGAGGAACATACAGTGGTACAACAACAACAAATATAAGAACAAGACAAGAGAGAATACAAAGACCTGCAGATATAACTTGTGATATTTGTAATTTAACAGTTACATACAACAGTTGGTCTAAAAATGTGCAATCTATTCGACATCAAAACAATGGTATAAGACCAAGAATATCAATAGAGATAATACCCAAACCACATAGAGTTTTCAATTTTAATGCAAAAATGTTTGAAAAAAACAACACTATTCGACCTATTTTAAAAAATGAAGAAACAGCATTTCAAGATAGATTAAAAACTTATATTATTAAAAATAATATGGGTATTAAAGATATACAAACATTTTTAAATCGTTTAGATAATCCAGTAATGGGACGACTTAAACAAGAATTAAAAAAAACAAACTTAAAAGTAAATATTCGGTTTCTTGCTATATGTATATAAGAGAGGTAATGATGAAGGAAATATGGAATATATGGAAAAAAATTTTAAAACAAAAAATTCTAACTTAAATGAATTTTATACAAAAGCAAAAATTAAAATTGTAAATGAAGAAGAAGATTTTATAAACAAAGATTTTCAATGGATACTTCATCAAATTTTAAGTTTTGAATAAATATAAATAAATATGTTCCTTTTAAAGGTTCTTCATATATTCCATTACCTAAACATATTAAAGATAAACATGCTATTAAAAATGTTAAAAATAAAAATGATAAATGTTTTCTTTGGGCAATACTCTCTGCTTTAAATCCTGTTGAAGAACATGGAGAAAGCTTAACTAAATATATTCCTATTAAAAATTAATTTGATAAAGAATTTAAAGATATTGAATTTCCGGTAAAATCCACAGACGTTCCGAAATTTGTTAAAAGAACAAAAAATATTTCTATTAATATTTGTTGTTTAGATAAAAATGTAATTGTACCTTTAGAAATAACTAAAATCGAAAAAAACTAATCATATAGATTTATTATATTTAACAGTGGATGATAAGGATAATAATATGAATAAAGGACATTATTGTTGGATTAAAGATATATGGAAACTAGTAGGAAGTCAAGTTACAAAAGATGGTCATAAAAGATTTTGGTGTAAAATGTGTTTAAGTAGTTTTGATAAAGAATATAAGTTAAATGACCATAAACATTATTGTAATAATAATAAAGCTGCTAAAATAGTTCTACCAGAACCCTATAATAAAACTTTAGAATTTCAAAATTATAATCATTCCTTAAGAGTTCCTTTTGTGATTTTTGCTGACTTTGAAGCTACACTTCAACCAATCTACGCATGTAAACCAAATGATAGAGAGTCTTTCACAAATTGTTATCAGAAACATATACCTAATAATTTTTGTTATTATATTAAATATAGTAATGGTGATTATAAACCTCCTGTAAAATATTCTGGTCCAAACGTAGCTCAAGTATTTTATGAATGTATAAAAAATGAAGAAAAACTTATTTCTAAAATATATGATAAAATAGTTCCTATGAAAACATTGAATGCAGAACAATTAAATAATTATTATAATAAATCTGATAAATGTCATATTTGTGAAAGATATTTATCAGATTTACCTCCAATGTTAGAGAAACATTTAAAATAATTAAAAACGTTATTAAGCATTATAAAAATACTGATGATGTTAAAAAATTTAAATTGTATGAAGATAAACTTAAAATAATTAAAAACACTATTGAACATTATAAAAATATTGATGATGTTAAAAAATGTAAATTGAATGAAGATAAACTTAAAATAATTAATATCGTTATTGAATATTATGAAAATATTGATCATGTTAAAAAATTAAAATTGTATGAAGAAAAAAATAAAATTAAAGATGCTATTGAATATTATGAAAATATTGATGTTGTTAAAAATTTTAAATTGTATGAAGATAATCTTAAAATAATTAAAGACAATATTAAAGATTATGAAAATATTGATGATGTTAAAAAATTAAAATTGTATGAAGATAAACTTCAAAACGAAATAGAAAATAAAAATATGCGAAAAGTTCGGGATCATGGCCACTTAACTGGAGAATATAGAGGAGCAGCACATTCTATCTGTAATCTTAATTACCAAAATTCACGTTTTATTCCAATTGTTTTTCATAATCTTTCAGGTTATGATGCCCATCTATTTATAAAAGAATTTGGGAATGATACTAAAAGAATAAAATTGCTCGCAAATAATGAGGAAAAATATATTTCTTTTTCAAAAATGATGCCACGTAAAGTAACTAGGAATAGTGAAGACATAGTAATATATACAGAATTAAGATTTATTGATTCATTCAAATTTTTGCCTAGTTCTTTAGAAAAATTAACAAATAATTTAAGAAATGATTCAAAATTAAATTTAAAAAATAAATTTAAAGAACTTAGTAAATATTTTCCTGAAGAACATTTATATTTAGTTACTAGAAAGTTAGCTTATCCCCATGAGTATATGGATTGTGAAGAAAAATTTTATGAAACATGTTTACCTCCTATTGAAAAATTGTATAGTTCTCTCACTGATAAAATATAACTAAAGAGGAATATGAAAACTCACAGAAAATTTGGAAAGTTTTTAATATACAAAATATGCGTGAATTCACTAGTTTATATAATAAGATCGATGTTTAATTATCAACAGACATAATAGAAAATTTTAGAGACATTTCTTTAAAAAAATATAAATTAGATCCTATGTGGTATTACACAACACCAGGATTTGCATGGGATTGTATGTTAAGAATGACAAAAGTAAAATTAGATTGATTAACAGATATAGATCAAATATTGATGTTTGAATCTGGAATCAGAAGTGGCTTATCTCAATGTAGTCAAAGATATTCAAAAGCAAATAATAAATACATGGGAGATAAATTTAAAAAAAAAGGAGGAATCAATATTTTTAGAATACTTGGATGCAAATAATCTTTATGGGTGGGCAATGAGTAAATATTTACCTACTGGAGATTTCAAATGGGTTGATAATCTGTATGATTTTTATGTAATGAATATTTCTGATAAATCATGTAAAGGTTTTATTTTGGAAAATGGTTTTGATACATTAGCTTGGGGACATTATAAAATAAATATAGATAGAAATGATTTTGTAAACCATCTCAATACACTAATTAGAAATTAAAATCAAAAAGATTAGAAAAATATTTTTAGGAAATATTGCATTTAGATTTTTATTTTTAATAGAACAATTCTATTAAAAAATATTTTGATTATTATTTCATTTCGATTTTAATAATTAATAATTAAGTTTTGCGGAAAATATTTTAATTATTATTGCATTTCAATTTCCGATCTTTTATTTTTATAAAATGGAGCTGTCCCAGGAATGGTACTGTACTACTGCTATCTATGCAAGTGGATCACCTTTATCAATTCTTGATAATATTTATTGGAAGAAACCACGGTCTTAGAAGATAAGGTCGGACAACTTCTCACCCTCCCGCCTATTACAAAATATCCGCTTAATGAGGCAAAAACATTTCCCAAGTTGCCGCAAAAGCGCTGCCGGGTAGACGTATTTTGAGGTTAGGAAATTAAGGAACCGGTGTTTACCGATCGGCCCGCCTAACAATTGAGATAAGTTTATACTTTATTATATAATAGTATTGTTTATTTGTGTTATATCGATTTATAATAATCGATAATTCTAACATAGTTTGATACAAACAATACAAACTGCGTAATGTTGTCTATTGTCTATTTGTCTAGTGGCAACTATAAACCTTTTCTATAGATGTTCGATTTATGTTTTTAATTTCTATTAATTTAGTTAGTATTATATTTTGAAAATGAGAAATAAAATTTGTTACTTTCATTGTAACACCTCTGAGAAACTCTCAGTTTTTAATATCCCTAAAGATAAACATTTAAAGGAGAAATGGTTACAATCTTTAGGGATAGATTATTTTAGCCCTATCGAGGTTATTTGTGAAAAACATTTTCGGGATGACCTAATAATTAGAACGAAGGATATTGTTGACGGATTAGGAAATGTTATTTGTTCAGTAAGTACCTATATTTGACGTGCAGGTCTGGACAGTGGCGCCGAACTACAAAAAATGCAGTATGGCGAATATCAAATTTTAATAGTACCTACCCACCAACTAATAGGTGTACACAGGGGGGGGGGGGCTGAAACCCTACCATCATATTGTATTCATAATTTATATTAATACATAATATACATTACATCTATTTTCATATTGTGAATTATCAATAATTTAAGATATAGGTGTTCACATAATTATTTTAAGCAAAATGTTGAGTCTACATAATATTTATTTCCATGTCCCTCCAACAATAAAAATTCCATGTACACAACTATTATTGATATTAATATTAAAATATATCAAACAGCTCATACTGATGAGTTGTAGGTATTATTTAATAGGCTATTTTTTTAATAGGCTGCTTTCATTTGTTATGTACTTATGTTTACATTTTAGAATTTAAATTATTTATTTAAGAACAACTTGTGGATTTCTGATTTTTGAAATTTTATACAGATAAGCATAGATTAATATTTCAAATACATAGGTACATAGTAAAGAATAGTATATGAAATTAGTTTTTTTTACAACTCTTAATAAACTTATTTTATGTGTAAGTAAAGTGAAAATGTAATATAATAGTTAAAATTTGTAACATTTACAAAATATAATAGTTTATAAAAATTATTTAAATAATTAATAATTTAGTGAGTGGCGTTGACTTGCTTGCAAATATATCTATTATTTTATCTTTATCAAGAGATATATCAGGTTCGCAACTTATTTTGACCATTTGCTCCAATCTGTCTTGACACATAGTTGTACGAAGCTTAGTTTTTATTAATTTTAGTTTAGAAAATGATCTCTCAACTGTACAACTAGATACGGGAAGTGTAACAGTTATTTTCAATGTTAAATATAAATTTGGAAAAACATTTTGAAGTGATGCTGTACAGAAAAGTTTAAATAATTTTCCAACACTGGCTAAATTCTGTTTTGAGCAATTTGATGTTTGATCTTCTTCTTCGTCATATAAACTAAAATCTATATAATTCTCATCGCCTGAATTCCCATCTTCGTCTAAATCATTGTCATTGATGATTGTGTGTAAATTTGATTTGAGTTTAATTGTAGATTCAATTTCTTTATAATTAACAACAAATTGTAAGTATTCTGATATTAAAGCATTTCTATCAACAAATTTATTATATACTTGACAAAATACTAAAAATGAGTCATCTGGTAAAACATTTCTTTCTCTTACTTCCATTATCCTTTTCTCAGTCAAAAGTGATAAATCGTTCAACACACCACAACTAATGACATTAAAACGACTATTAATTTCAGTAAGTGTAACATCAAAGAGTGTGTTATAAGTTTCTATTCTGAATTTTTTTATAGGTTCAACTATAGGTTCATCAATGCTCAGTTCTCCAGACTTTTTTGGAACTCTTTTTAACCGTTTATTTTTTAGCGGTTCAATTTCATACTCCAAGTCACTAATAAAATTATCGACTTTAATGTTTATTTTTTCAAACGCACTATCTTCACGCATATTTTTAACCCTAGGTTTAGTTTGATTTATTATTGCTGTTGCAGTAATGACATCGAAATCTTGAGTTTGAAGTATTTTATTAATAGGTCCAAGTATATCAAATAATTCCTTAAATGTAAATGCAGTTATTAAAAATTTGTAGGATAAAAAGTATAAAATTAAGCCACTTGCAGTCGATCCAGTTTTTGAATCACTGGGACCTTCTAAATCACGAATGTTAATCAATGTGTCAATAATAGTTTCAAAAAATGACAATACTGTATCAAGAGCTGCTGCATGGGACATCCACCTAGTAGTGCTTACTCTTTTTATTGCATGTAATTGTGTTCCATAATTTCTTTTTGACTGATTATTCCGAAATATAGCAACTCTCTTTTTTGAAGTCCATACAAAAGCGTATAATGTTTCCAAGCTTCCAAACATATCAACTGCATCAATATTACATGAAACTGCTTGCTTCACAACAAGGTTCAATCTATGCGCGTGGCACCAAATGAACAATGCATGAGGGCAGTCATTTGTAATGCGTGCTTGAAGACCTTTATAGTTGCCCCTCATATTACTGGCACCATCGTACGACTGGCCAATTAATTTATTATTCCAGTTAAGATTATTAGTCTCCATTACATCTTTAAATAAATCAAATAATACTTTTCCTGTAGTATAAGGTGATTCTTTTAGAGCAAGCAATCTTTCTTTTACGGCTCCATTTTCTTCATCTATGTATCGTATTACAAAAGACACTTGTTCTCTTTTAGATTCGTCAAAAGTTGAATCAATAGATATACTAAACATGTGAGTAGTTTGAACCTCATAAACAATTTTAGTAGAAATATTTTCAGCTATAGCTTCTAATAATTGATTTTGTCTTTGCCATGATAAAAACGATATTTGATGTTTACCTGCATTTTTAATTTTTGAAATATGTTCAAAGAGGACAGTGGAATTTTTTGCCATTAAAATAACTAAATCTTTGAAGTTGCCTTTAATAGTATTTGCCCATTGTTCACGATGACCTCGGAATGCCAAATTATGGAGAGCAAGAAAATGTACTATCTCTATTAGCTCTAAAACCACTTGTCTGTTATAAGCAACTTGAAATTTTCTTGTGTGTTCTAGAGCTGGTAAAATTGGAGCATTGGTTTCTCTAAGTTTAAATTTTAAGGATGATAAAATATGATCGGGAGCACATTCATGATTTTGTATTGCAAAAATTCCATTTTTCCAAGTAGAAAAGCCAGCCTGGGTCCAAGATTTGGCCAATTTATCATGTAAATTTATTCCAAACAAAAAGCAGTGTAAACAATAAACTTTATCAAGACTTACTGAATATGTTAACCAGTCTCTAAGTACTTTAGTTCCGTCGGTTAATAAACGAAAATACCACAAATCTTTGAAACTACGGCCATTTCTATCGATTGGAAAAGTTTTAGCAGGAAAATCATCTTTAGTTGGTTGACAAGGACCTATGTTTATAATCAACTTCTTCATTTCTGGTCCTAAGTTTTTCATTTTGACAATTATTCCAGGATCATTTGTCAGTCTGTTATCTAATAAAACAAAAATTAAATAGATAATTTCATAAAAATGTTCTCGGCTTAGTAGATATGTATATAATACAGATGAAAGATGTGTCTACTGCTTATTTAGATCAAATTAAATTAAATTTACCGGAAGATGAACCAGATGATATTAATGATAAAGTTTTGTTGGCTGTTTCAATATTTTGATCCATTGAGGAACAATCATGTTCATCCAATACAGTGTCATCAATCACATTAGGTGTATCTATTCATGAAAAAAAATTATATATTTTAAATGCCTTTTTAAAATATATTTGATTTGATTAAATTAAATTGTACTTACCCAAAGATGAACTAGGTGGTATTAATGTTAAAGCTTCTACATCATTAGCTGTTTCAATATTTTGATCCATTGAGGAACAATCGTGTACATCCAGTACAGTGTCATCAATCACATTAGGTGTATCTATCCATGAAAAATAATATATTTTACTTGCCTTTTTAAAATATAATTTAATATGATTAAATTTAATTGTACTTACCCAAAGTTGAACTAGATGGTATAAATGTTATAGCTTCTACATCATTAGCTGTTTCAATATGCTGATCCATTGAGGAACAATTGTGTTCATCCAGTACAGTGTCATCAATCACATTAGGTGTATCTATTCATGAAAAAAAATTATATATTTTAAATGCCTTTTTAAAATATATTTGATTTGATTAAATTAAATTGTACTTACCCAAAGATGAACTAGGTGGTATTAATGTTAAAGCTTCTACATCATTAGCTGTTTCAATATTTTGATCCATTAAGGAACAATCGTGTTCATCCAGTACAGTGTCTTCAATCACATTAGGTGTATCTATCCATGAAAAATAATATATTTTACTTGCCTTTTTAAAATATAATTTAATATGATTAAATTTAATTGTACTTACCCAAAGTTGAACTTGATGGTATTAATGTTATAGCTTCTACATCGTTAGCTGTTTTAATATTCATTGAAGAACAATCATGTTCATCGAGTACAGTTTCATCAGTCACATTAGTTGCATCTATTCATACAACAAATTATTATCATATTTTTATAAATACAGATTTGTTTTAATTTGTATTTCTAGTACAAGATATTTGTATCATAATTATCATTTACCTATCATTAATATATAATTATAAATTACTATTGTCAACAGAGGTTAAAGTGGGATGTGGGACACAGGGGGACTCAGTCTCCCTTCCTCTGACGACAGTTAATAAGCATCATCTTTAACAAATTTGGACATTAGTCCCCTCTGAAATTTTTTCCCTTTGAGCCCAGATTGTCAATGATTATGTAGGTACCTATAAGATTATTTTACTTGTTATATTGTTTAAATAATTTGAAGGCTAATCAAAAAGTTCAATAACTGTTTAATCTAAATAATATAAATTCAATATATTTCAGTTCATAATATATTTTTGATCTTATACCTATATCTGATATATTTGCTGATATTTTTGGTTAGAGATTTTAAACATTATTTTATTGCAGTAAGACCAACTAACATTTCAAAACATATTTGTTACACTATTCACAAATTCTCAATAATGTCATTACCTGTAGGTACCTTAAATATCTTAAAATTTATCAAAATAATAATAATCATCTCTAGAAAATGATGGCATCGGTGGCATAACAATAGGGATGGCAAGATGGCAAAATTCAAAAAGCTACACTTAAAATATGTTAAGAAAAGTATAAGAAATTTAATAGAAAAATTATAAAAAAGGAACAACTTTTTCACAGAAAATTTAAGTGTATTTAATAAATAAATAAAAATTATACTTACATTTCACAGTTTTCACCTTAAAAAAGGTACTGATTTTGACACTAGTCTCAGACAATTTGTGTTGCTTGCATGATTTAACGTGCAGCCTATAATTATGTGAATTTAAGCTTCTCATATTTTTGCCGCAATGACAAATATTAAGTTTTGTAGAAGTAGAATCCATAATTATTATTTATTACAAATGGTAACAAATAAGAAAAATCACGTTTAAGAACTGTGTCAGTGAACAAAGAACAATTGTCAATCGTTAATGGACAATGAACATTTTTCGAAAATTATTATTGATAGTGGATACTGATGATCATGTCGAGTGACGACCGTAGCGGCGTAGCCAAACGACCAGCCAGTGGATATCACCATACCATTTACAATACAATCCAAAAATAGACATATTTTGGTTTTTACAGCACACCGCATTATCGTTATCTGCGTTGCTATTACGGTCTACGGACTATGGCAGGCTCGTATCGACGTAATCGGCGTATCATTTACAACAGATGTGTTTTTATGTAATTATGTTAAATATTATATAGTTTTAGACTTAAATACTTTCATAATATTTACATATGGGCTATGTGTCACCCACCCAGTACCCACCCACCCACCACATAATTCACTATGGCAGTCGCCATACTTGGGTATAGGGATCGGCGCCACTGGGTCTGGATAGACACTTAGGAAGTGGATAATGCCTGTGGGCTCTCGTCTATGGTTATGCCCACAGTCTTAGACGACGATATCTCCTAAGACTGTGGTTATGTCAATGGCATCTACCAGTAATTTTTTTGTACTTGTATTATTTTTGTTACCTGTGACTAAATCACCATTTAGTTATAATTAAAAATGCAAAAGTATAAAAACAATTTGAGACTTGAGTACCTGTAGATTTAAATGTCTAGTGGATTGATATAATTATAATGTGTACGCTTAGCATTTTTAAAAAAACGAATGGGTACCCTAACCACAGAATAGATTTAATCTATGCTGTGATCTAATCCCATGAGACTCCCACCAATCCAAGCACTAATAATATATAAATAAATATTATTAACTTGGTATGAAACTGTATATGGTATATAATATTATGGGGTATACATGTATAATACCACCTAAAGTCTAAACGTCTAGTTGCATTTTGCTCTGGCTTAGCAAGTTAGACAGTACATAAAAAATTAACAATTCTGTATTGATAGTATTTTGGATTTATATTAATCATTTATTTTAAAAATTATAGTAATACTTATTTCTTTACATAAAATGTGAATTTTGTTAGTATTTTATACTTCTTATTGCAATTATAACCACTGCAAGTTATATATTTATATTTAGGCTCCACGATTAAGACCTAGTTTGAAGTCAAATGCAATACCACATTTATTATCATCCCGAAAAAGATTAAAATTTGATGATAATCATGAAAACTGTCAAGTAAATTTTCTATGAATCTGCTATTTTTTTTATACTTTTTCCAATTTCTAACCTTATCTTTATCAATTGTAGATTGATGAATTAACTAGTACACAGTGTACTTCTAGTACAAAAGAAACTGTTTTTTCTGATGTTGAAGTGAGTTTGGTAATTATTTATTTACAAACAAACATTAAATTAATTTGTATAGGAACTCGCCAAAGAAAAAAATATTAATGATGAAAACGAATTAGTTAATGACATGGAAGTTGTAGAAAATATGGTTGATCATGATTATGTGATCAACACTTCTAGTGTTACAAATATTTTGGATTTTAATGTTTTTTCAAACAATGAGGAAGTAAGTAAAATAATTAATAACAATATAATATATAATCACAAAACTCAAAAACATAAATATATTTTTCAATAAAAAGAACAATTTTGTTGCTCATTTACAATATATAACAAGTACTGTTTTGATATGTTAATAGATTGTTTATAACACAATACAACTTTGGGAGTTAACGTTGCCTCCAAATTGGCATAAATATTTGTCTAATGATAAAACCGTAGTAGGAATTTCGGAAATAATTTTTATAAAAAACGGAGAAAACATAAATTCATTTTTACGTAAAAATATAATTATTGAAAAGGATTTGAAAATAACATGCAATATATTGGGGAAGAATATTAATGCAGAAAAGTTTCAAAATTCCTTAGATGAAGTGATAAGTCAACAACATTTGGAAAATGTCATTAAAGAAGCAGCAACAATAAAAATTTGTAGAGGTTTAGACTTCTTAAATGACAAAAAGTAATTAATATTATAAATGAATCATCAAATGCATTACTTAATATATTTTATGATGTAGGAGCAGTTCATCTTTAGCTACAAATAATGATAATATTATAGTTGATACTTTGTTACACAAAAGAAATTCCAATTGTTCCATAATAATTCCACATGGATATCATTGTTTTCCTTGTGCAAGAACTAGAAAGATGCTGAAGCAATGTTCAGCTCGATTAGTTGCACAATCTTCACCAAAACGAGTTACATTAAAAATGACACCTAAAAGTAAAAAAAAATTGTCATTATTACAAAAAAAGAAATGAACTAAATAAACAAATGTTGAAATACATTGGCGATTGCAATACTTGTAAGTCAGCGTTTGTAACACCTCAAGTTTATTCTGAACAAATGTGTGCTGCATTAGTTAACATGAAAACCAAGGGACGATTGATACACCCAAACATATTCTTTTTCGATTTCATCAAAAAAATTGAAAATAGTTTTATTCAGCATTCTTCATCCACGCACGTATACGAACTCATAATCACAGATTTGATGTCTGAAAGTACAATTAATTTCCCATGTTCAAGTCATGTAGGGGATGTAATTTCATTTACTGTAATGTATTACATTAGAATGAGAATGAGGCAATTTTCACAACAAGAAAATAAGAAAAAAAAGAAAGATAATAGAAATAAAAAAAAAATTGCCAAATTCTCAAAAACTTAAAATATACCTATATTAAAAATAAATATTTTTCAAATACAAAACTTGTTACACACTCTTTGGATGAATATTTTGATAATTCACTTAGGAAAAAATTTAATAACTATTGAATTTGAATAATTTAAAATAATATGTAAACTGTGAATATCATAGATCTTATGACTTACCTATAGTATAGACACTTCCATAGACAGATCTATTTTAGCAATGGTTCATGGTTGTACTGTTGTAGGGCGGAATATGAATTCGCGAATTACAATTTATTGAGACTTCAGTATTTAAGTATTTTACATAAAGTAATAACAACAACATTAGGTAAGTAGTAGTCAATAGATCCCTCATACCTGAATATGTATCTCGAAGTAATTTTCATTTTTCGTGGACTATTGGACTATCCTATATACCAAATATAATACTTTGGTACACGGCCTTAGAAGATATCTTATCTTATCTTAGATATCTCATCTTCTAAGACCGTGCTTTGGTACATCGTTATTTTAAACTAGTAAAATGACATAACCTCAAAATATGTCTGCAGGGCAGCGCTTAATTGTACAGCGGCAAAATTTGGAAATGGATTTGCCTCACTAAGCGGAATGCTGATAATGTATAGTTGTCCGACCTTATCTTCTAAGACCGTGGAAGAAACTGTTTGGAAAAATATGGCCAGCTTATATATTACCTTCTTCTTATCAACTATCGAATAAACTTTTGGACAGTGATGTTAATGTACCTGCATACCATATTTATATTTGTATATATAAATCTATAATAAGTATTTAATTTTATATAAGTATATGGTACACTAATGTAAGCATTCGGTATACTTAATATAGACATATAGTATCATTTAAACATTTTCGTATGTTTTTTTATCAATTTAAAAATGTTGAATACTATTTTAAATGTGTAATACCAAAAAAACCATCACTAATGAGTAGGTAATGGGTAATTAGTGATTGGTTTCAGTACTATAAAATTATAAAAGTAAATTATGACAACTACATACATAAAAATAAAACTTATTTAAAAAAAAACAAAATTTATTAAAATACTGAAATATTTCATTTTTTTAAATTTCATGACATTTTCAAAAACTACTTATATATATAGTAATATAGACAATATAGTATACATTATAATATAATATATGCAATATGGGGTTTAGGTGTTTGGCCCATGACACTCATCGATAAGCGGAGATGGCAGGAATACGATTGAGAACGGTCATTATTGGCGATAAATTGTTTAGGCCCTTTTGACTATTACGATTGAGAACACTCAGTTTTTATTTTTCCGCGCAACGTTGCCAAATTTTGCCATATGAAAATCGGCTATATAAATATATACGACTCTTAGCACTGCTCACACCACGGTTATCTACTCTAGTCTACTAGTCTACTAGTAAATAACCGTGGCTCACACACTGTCTATGTGACATTCGCTATCTTAATCAGATAATACATTTCTCCATTAATAATGACACCTCATCTATATAAAAACAACGATAACGGATTGTTTGCAAGTTTGCAACGAATAATCAAAAGATATACTTTCGTATTAAGGTCGATTCCCTCTGGTCCGGGCCGTGTCCGGGCCGGAGCCCGTCCGGGTTTTAGAAAAATATTATCTTATTGATTTTATATCTGACAGTTCACACTTGTCCGGGCCGGGCTGAGACCGAGCGTCCGTGCCGAGTCCGGGTTGAAAAAATATTGTTTTGGACAATTCTTCTCCCGGGTTCCCGGACGGGTTTGCTCCGGTTTGGATATAATAATAATTAATAATACATAAAAATGGACATTTGTAACTAAGATAAATTAAATAAAAATAAAAATAAAAGTGATTTAATGTTAGATTTAAAGTATTATAAATAGTATACTATTTTATTATTAGTAAAAATAAGTGACAAATTTGAAATTAGAATTTTTAATGAAAAATATTTTGTTTACTATATTTTTTTATGACTTATAACTCATAAGTATAACATGTTTCAATTCATAAATAACTATAAATAAAAATAAATGTATGAATATATAAAAATAATTGTTGTACCTACACATTTTTTCATATTAAAATGTAATTTAATGTAAATTATGATTGTGTTGCTTATACCAAACCTAACCTAACCTAACCTAACCTAACCTAACCTTTTTTTTTTTTTGCAGTTTTGAACCGACGGCGTCGCGGGAACTGCTTTCGCATTCTTCCGCGACGCCGCCATTTCATAACCTAACCTAACCAACCTTTTTTTTTTTTTTTTTTGTGTTTGAATCGCAAAAATGGGAGGTGTTATTTATCACATTACTTCTCCCCTTATTGCATCGTTTATTAAATCATAATCATAAATTTACAAAAAGATCAATTTACAATTATATATTTTACAAATATCTGGGGGCCTCTAACCACCCTGTGCTTGGCCTTCGGCCTACAATTTAATTTCTTAACTAAGTTTCTCTACCGCTTGGCTAGTCCGCTCCTCTGCCTCTCAGGTTGCGGCCACGTTTTTCTCTTTCCCTTTCCGCTACTTCTTTGACGGTCATGACATTCCTCGCGAACTTTGCCACAACTTCCCACCTCTTCTGGCTGGACAACATGAACGCGATAATGTTCACCGAGTCCAGCGTGGACTCATTCTCGTTGTTCATCTCCCTCCTGTTTTCATCCCACGCCGGACAATGGAAGAGGGTGTGTTCTGCCGTGTCGTTCACCGCGGGACAGTGGTGACATTTGGCAGTGCCCTCCTTGTCGATTTTGCACAGATACTGCCCAAAGCAGCCGTGCCCAGATAGTAACTGGGTGACATGGAAGTCTAGGCATCCGTGCCGCCTGCTACACCATGCTTCGATGTCGGTTATCAGGAGCTTGGTCCATCTGCCAGTTTCCGACTCCTCTATGCGCATGCGCCACGCTTCCATCGTCTTCACCCGAGGAGACACCTCTGTGGTACGGCCGGACCTCTTCTCGTCAAACACCACTTTGCGCTCAATTGCCAGAAGGTCGGCTGGGGGCACGCCGGACAAGATGTTCGCGGTGGTTCCGGACACTGTGCGGTAGGCGCATATACTTCTGAGAAGCACCTTGCGCTGGACCCGGTTTATCTCCGCTACGTTGCCTGTCCACACTCTAGTGTGTCAGCCCAGGAAGGGGCGCCATACAACAGCACAGACTGCGTCACTGCTAAGTACAGCTTCCTTCTCAGCTGTTTCGGGCCGCCAATGTTGGGCATTAGGCGTCCTAACTGGTTTGCTGTCTTCTCTGCCTTCGCGGAAGCATCACGTATATGCGCCTTGAACAGCAACCTATTCTCGATCACCATCCCCAAGTACTTCATCTGCTGCTTCAGCTCCAACGTCTGTCCGTTTAGAGTTATCTTGGGATTTGCATTTTTGTACTTGTTTGTGAACAACACCGCCTCTGTCTTGTTCACTGCCAACGACAGCCCAAGCCTGCTTATCTCTTCAGAGACGAGTCCCAGCGTCTCGTTGGTATTTGTTTCCAGTTCCGCAATGGATCTGCCCGATACAATTACCATGGTGTCATCGACGAAGCCCAGTAGTTCAGCGTCCACCGGTAATTGTAGCCGTAGCACCCTGTCATAGGCTATGTTCCACAAGAGGGGACCCACCACTGACCCTTGAGGCACACCACACGATACGCGCACCTCTACTCGGTCGTTTCCGGCTTGAGTTTCGGCTGTCCTTCCCCGGAAGTAGTCCTGGAATATTCGCAGGATGTACATAGGCACATCCAGGGCGTTTAGTGCCGACATCACCTCCACCCATCCTATGGTGTTGAATGCATTCCTAATATCTAGGCTTATCGCAACGCAGAACTTGCTAGAGGGGAAGTTGATAGTTGCCAGGATCTTCTGCTGTAGTTTTCGGACTGCGTCATCAGTAGATAATGATTTCCTGAAGCCGTATTGGTTGGGCGACAGGCCACCCCCGGATTCAATATGCTCCTCCAATCTTGCCACTATCATCTTCTCAAAGACCTTCCCAACAACGCTAAGGAGGCATATCGGCCTATAAGACGAAGGCTCACCCTCCGGCTTATCCGCCTTCCTTAATAGCACCACTCTTGCTCTTTTCCAGCTAGCTGGTACAACACCATCCCTGACGCACTGGTTGTAAAGTCCGATCAGCATTGTAGGACGTAGTTGGTGGACGACTCTCAGTATCCGTCCAGTTATACAGTCCAGGCCAGGAGCCGTGGATTTCCGCTGGGCTCTGTGGACCGCCTTGTCCACCTCCTCGACTGTGAAGGGAGGAAATTCCGATTCCGCCGGCAGCATTTGAGCGTCTGCAGGAAGGCGCGATGGGAACAGTGTGTCGGTTATCCTCAACACGTCTTCGTGGACCATGTTTGCGGTCGCTGTAGGTCCTTGCAGCTTGCGGGTGACCAGCTTATAGGGTTTTCCCCAAGGGTCCGCGTCGATGGTTTCCAGCATTTCCATCCAACATCTTTCCTTGCTGGCGGTGATGGCTGTTTTTAGACACTTTCTGGCTTCCTTGTAGCAGATGTTTGCGACCGCCACAGCTTCTTCTTCAGGTGTCGAGTCTTGTCCGCGATTGCGCCTGAGGTGAAGTTTGGCAACACATCTCGTTTTGGCCCTTTTTGCCGCGACACATGCCTTTCGTTTTGCTGCAATTTCGGCGTTCCACCAGTGGACCGGTGACTTGCCTGGAGGGCTGGATGAAACGCGCTGGAGAGCAAAATCGCAAGCCGTGGTGATGAATTCGTGGACTGCCCGTGCTCGCTGGTGAGCGTTGGCTGACGCTGCAAACAGAGCTCGGTCCTCCGTCCATTCCGCCAGAAGGAGTCCAACTTCGATATCTTGGCCACTGATGTCACCATCTGTTTTCTAGCCCCTAGGATCATGTGTGTTAAGGGGCGTTCTGTTTCGGCCAGTCTCCAGTTCGAACGTGATATATTGGTGGTCTGACATGCTTTCTATCTCGTCGCACACGCGCCATCCTGAGGTTCGGCTTACGATGGACTCCGAAACCACGGTGAGATCGACGATAGAACCTCTTCCTATGCCCACAAAGGTTGGTTTAGATCCCTCGTTTAGCACCTGGAGGCCAAGAGAGTCGAACAGTGTGCTCAGGTCGTCTCCTCGAGTGTCGCGGCACCAGTCACCCCATTTCGCTGACCGCGCATTAAAGTCCCCTGTGATCAAAACAGGAACCCCCGGCTCAACAGCTCTGACTTTATCTTCCAACCTTCTCAAGAGATCCTCGAATTCGACCCTCGTCTTATTGGGTGACGCATAACAACTAAATGTTTGGACTCCATTTAGGCGGACGGACACGAATTCTGAGTCCCTACAGACTTTGGCAGCCGTGACATTCTTGCCTGCGAGCCAGATGGCCGCCCTCTGGGTTCCGGAACTGGCGAACCAAGAAGTTGATCCTTCGGGAATAGAGTAGGGGTCGGTAATAAGTACAACCTCTACACGCTGCTCGGCTGCATACTGCCTGAGCAGATCCTGAGCCACTTTGCAGTGGTTCAGGTTCACTTGAATGAACTTAATCATTTACCCCTTTGTCTGCGGTTTCCGATGCCCCGCTCTTCTTATACTGAGATCTGGCTGCCTGGCACGTTGCCGCGAGGTGTCCTATTTCGTTGCATCGGTAACACTTTTTTGGCGAGACATCTGTGGCTCGACATTCTGCCGCGATGTGACCATTCGCCTGGCATCTGTAGCAGATTGGTGACTTGGTCTCCAAGAGCTTGATGCGGCACGCGTTCCATCCTATTCTAATGCTCTTAAGTGCGGATAGTCTAAGCGCTGTATCCATATCTACGGTGAGCTTAGCTACCTTGCCTCCTCCGGCATTCTCTCTTAAGCTAATGCATGAACTATCCAGGCCGGGGTCTGCTTCCGCAATTGTACTTTTGACCTTGTCATCGTCCAGCCATTCGGGGATGTTGATGACCAGCACTGGGGTCGTTCTCCTGGGTCTACTAACTTTCGCTTTTGGGCCTAGAGTATCGCAAAGGAGGGTGGATAGCTTATCTGCCTTCTCTTTCCCGCTGACCTCCATGAGGATAGCTCCTGCTTTTGTGCGCCGTACTCTCCCGATTTCGATACCGTGTTCTTGTAGATCGATGCAGCTGGTCGCGAGCCTCATCACACTGGCGTATGTTTCCCCGTCGGCGGGTTCTGCAATTGTCACCGCTTCCGCCCTTGGAGCTCGTCTCCGGACCAGTGCCTCCACGTCGGGCTTCTTTTTTGTGGTTGTGTTCTGTTTTGCCTTAGAGGGATTTTTGGTCCCCCGGCGTTTGGGGACTTCTTTCCACTCCCCCGTCTCAGATTCCGAATTGTTTGTAGGTGAGCCTAGCTGCTGGTGACCCTGGTGCTGCTTTTTGTCCTTCTTCAAGGCTCCCTGCACCTGAAGTTCCGTCTGCTGCTGATTTGGCTTCTGTTTCGACTGCTGCTTCGTCTGTTGTTTAGGCTTCTCTTGGGTAAGTCCCGGGTTTAGTGGCTCCCGTTGTTGCTGCTGCTTCCGCGGTTCCTGTTGTAAATTTTGGTTCTGTAACCTCTCTACTTGCTCTGTCAGCTTCCCAACAGCTTCCCCCTGAGTTTTCAGCTGTTGTCGGAGTCCCTCGATGGCAGCAAGGAGCTCAAAGCGTGAGCGATCAGGAGAGGGGATCTTGCCTGCAGGGGTCGACCCTGGTTGGGGACCTGACGGTACTCCTGTCGCATTTGACTCAGGAGGCACCTCGTTTGTGGGGGGAAGTACAGAGGGTCCAAGGTCAGTTTGGTTTCCTCTACTCGAGGTACTGACGTTTACCTTACCCGTGAGCCTTCCCCACTGTATCAGCCCTTTGACGTTGGTCGATAGCTGGACTATGAGGGTTTTTATCTCCCTCTTGGTGTTGGTGGCAATAGCAACTTCATCATCCAGGCTCTCAGCCACCGAGTATGTTAGCTGGAGGTACTTGAAAAAACGTGCATTTGCCTCTTCCATATTTACGTCGTTCTGGCTTGATTGACTTGAAGTTGACGAGGCCAACAACTTCGTCACCAGATTCCCTGCAGTCTTAATTTCTCCAGCATTTCCTATTTCCTTGTTCTTCACCTCTGAGGTATTCACCCTTTGACCGGTGAGTATTCCGCTGTTTTGCACCAATTGGCCAGCTGGTACATCTGGGTTCTGTGTGTTGTCCTCCATATTTGGTCCCGCGCAGACACAGGAAAAGGTCCTAACCTAACCTTACCTCGGCCGCGCAGACTATCTCCCAAATCCGAAGGTATCGGGAGGTACCTACGCGGAAGGGGGGGACCGTTCGTCTCGAGAATTATAATATTATTAACCTAACTGTCCCTATCCTTTCCCGTAACTCCTCCCCGGAGGGGGTAGGGGGCTCAAACCTGCGGGAACTTATCGGGGATCGTCCTGGTAGGACAGGGGGTTTCGGGAGGGCAAAATTTTTCTCCCGAAGCTCTAAAATCAATCCCCACCGAGTTATCCCCGAAAAACTGATTTTGGAGGCAAAATTTAAATTTGCCGCCAAAGGACTGTTAAGGCCGTCAATTGGCCGCCGACACTTGGCCACACGCCGTCGGATGGTCCCCGTCGCCTTATCAAAGGAGCAGTTGTTCCCCGACGCGGTATCTTGGTAGCAGTTCTTCCCCCGACGCGAGAAACAGCTGTTACGGCGGAATTCCCGTTTTCCACACGGCGGCTTTGGGCGGCCGTGTAGTGGTATAGGGAGTGCACTTAAATGGTAATAACTCACCGGTTATGCGTCGGACCCAGGAAGTTCCGATATCCACGGATTCGTCTTAACGAGCCGGACGTGTGGAGCCACCGCGCGCGATCGTCCGGCTTGCCGTTCTTCCATAAATTGACGACGAACGCTGTTGGACGGGAAGAGGGTTTTCCCGGCACCAGAGGGTCCAAAATCGACGCGCGATACACCGATCCCTTCGTAAGGGTGCGGCAGGTCTTATTCAGGCCGACTCGACAACGACACCGGCCCGATCGCGCACTTTTTAAAACAAAAACTCGGTTATTTGTAGCACAGTAGCACAATGCACGCGGTTAGCGGGGAAAACGCGATAACTTCGCGAAAACTTAACCGATTTCCGCGCGGTTTGGCTTCGTTGACGCAAGACGGCGTAACGCGTCGATTTACACACACTGCGCAAAAAACGGCTAGAAATTCCCGGAGAAAAACGATATTTGCCCGGGAGCGACGCTGAGGGACGTCCGTTCATCACAACAGCCACGGCTGAACTCGGAACCTAACCTAACCTAATCTAACCTAACCTAACCCTTGTGTTTCTCCTTCATAATCACGACCTAGTACGAAATGCCTCGAGCACACTTTTGAGTTGGCCAAAATCTGTTGTGCATTTATACCACAGTTCTCGACAAACAGCACCCACTGACGTCTCCGGCCAGCATTCGCTGGAAACCTAATTTACACATTACATGATGAGTAGTTGTAGTATGAGTCTAGTATGAGTTGTTAATAAATTTATTGTAACCTGTGCAACGAAACTCCATCAACACCGTCGACGTTTCCGCAGCTCACACACAATCGAACCATGGTTATGTGCCTTGACTTTGACATTTTAAAGACAATAATATATAATAGCATCATATTGTAAACGTAGTGAATAACTTATATTATATGTTAAATAACATCTGTATTTTTATTATTAAACATATGTACAATAAATAGTGAATAATAAGTAAGTGTAATATAATATATGTATCTTTTACGCATACACAACACTGGGCGTCGTTATATCGTTATTATGCAATATTGATTGTTGTTATCACTTATCAGTGCCCGATGATACGGCAACACGGGAATTCCAAGAGTTTTGTGTTATATTTAGAAAAAGTGTGTATACGGTACACGTGTAATGATGGTACGCATAATATAGACAGAAAACAATGTTTAAGAAATTTTCCAGAATTACAAAATAAAAGCGTAAGAAGAGAATCCAAAAAAAAGTCGCGGTGAAAAAGCGCAACGTACGTAACTGGAATGTATTTCAACAACTACCGACCGATGATCTCGGGAAGGAATGTAGAAATGACATCACACATTGAAATGCAAATAAAAAAACGCGACACCTTCGAGGCACCAAGTTTGGATTTTGAGGGAGCACGCTCGGGAAACAATGCATGTCGCTTTTTAAATCAGGCGTAACGTCTTAATAATTGGGTGACTGTAATGATGTATAAGTATACGGGGTGAACAATTAAGCTTTTAAATAATGAAAAAATAGCAATCACCAGTCTACAAAACGCCAAACGTAGTAAAAAAAATAAAAGGTAGTAAAAAAAAGGTAAGAAAAAAAAGTGCAAATTTGTGTAGTAGTATACGCAATAACGAAAAAACGAACGTTTAGCACAGACGTTGGTCGAAGAAAGTCGCCCGGTGTCGGATCGGAGAGCCGACCCAGGTCCACTGCGCTTTTCGCCCTCTACTCCGCCACCACATGACAACAGTAATACCAAAAGTTGCCAATCTAATTTAATTTATTTTCAATAAGCTGGTCAACGATTTTGACAGACCCGCGGTGTTGGTAATGATATCGGTAAATACGTAAAATGCAAGGCAAAACTAAACGGTGGAATCAATCCTATATTTATTTGCCATCGATCATTCGACCAGTCGAAGTGAGTACACGTTACTTTATTATATTTTTCACTTTTTTTTTTTTTTTTTTTTTTTTTTGACAACTTTACTAATGTTAATTTTTCGTTGTAGAATGTTCAAATTCACAAATTGTACGGTGACGGTGGCTACGGTAACCAACCAAAAAACGAAGGGTGGCATTGTAGCACCCAAAAGTATGTATAAATATTGTCAATTGTCATTACGTATACACAATGATAAACATAGTAATGTTGTCCGCTTTTCTTTTTCAGGGTGCTACAATTGCCGCAAAATTGGCCACCTGGTCCGCCATTGTAAGTGTATTTTTTGTATATTATATATGTGATCGTAAGCAATGCATCTAAAATATTATTAACTATGCAGGCAGGAACAAAAAAACCGAAAGTGACTCGTCCCCCCGCCGGCGGCGAGACCGGTCCCCCATCAGACGGCGAGACAATGATGAGGAGCGGGGGCAGGCCCCGCGCCAGCACTCGGGCCTCGGATTTTCTTACCTTTATTAAACATTAAACTTAATACAATTAAAATTATAATAATAATAAATAAAATAAAAATTATATAAAGTAGTATATAAATGATATGTATACTAAATTTTTGCATGCCAACCACATCAAAATGATGACAAATTATACAATATTTTAAGGATAGTTACACCATTTGAGGATATCACATGTATATGTAGTTTTCATGTTTTCTTGCCAACATGATGGTTAGTATATTATATAAAAATATAAGGTGTGAATTGCAGTAATTAAACTTGGTAATACATATATATATTATATAAAATATATTAGCATAACGTTATATGTATGTTTTAAGAAATTGACATTGTCTTAACAATCGACACACCAAGCTCCTACTAAAACTCTTAGCTTTCAAATAAATGTACTGCAAAATGTCTATCAAATTTGTGCATTCAAACTACTTATATATATATATATATATATTATATATATATTGTAATGGGATTACGCAATATCATGTATTTGCTCATAATAACAACCAGGAATGGGATTACGCAATATCATATATTTGCTCATAAAAACAACCAGGAATGCGACCACACCCAAAAGCAGTGTCGGCCTGGCCAGGGCCGCGGGGCCGCGAACGCGGCCGAGGCCCTGAGTTTTTTTTTTTAGTTTATAATTAGTGGCCAGGACCACCACCCCAACGTAGAGTAGTCAACAAAGCGTCAAATATACGGTACAATTAAATGTACGACGATGAACGAGGGAGTGTCGATCACTGGGGCCCACAGGCTGCAGGGGCCCCAGCCGAAGTCTTAACTAAAAATATTGTTTTCTATATTAGATTTGGATAACAATTTTTACAATCAATATGACCACCCCAATTTTTATTCACAAAAATAATCGTACAAAACTTTAATAGAGCCCTTCATTGAAAGTGACAATTGGCCTAGTTGCGCTACTGACGAAGTGTATAAATGGGGCCGGTTTAGAGAGAGCCCACGGGGCCCGGGGCCCCACAAGATTCAATTAATAAGAGGCCCTCACGAGATAATTACCTTTCAGCTTATGCAGTAAGTTATATGTCAACCTTATATGGCCAGATGATGGGCCCTAGGGCCCCCACCATCCTAAATCCGGCCCTGTGTATAAGTTATAGAATTTGAGTGTAGTGTACAATCACTACAAACACGTATCTACTATCTAGTACGATATAATATAATCTATATTTTGTCATGGTGTATACGGGTGCGGTGTGCTGTTTACTCGTATAAGGTGTAGTACAAAATACAAATGTAATGATAAACGAGATGATTTGAACGCACATAAGATTTTTTGTACAACAAAATTGTCGGGAAAATCGTAACGAGTACAAATACAATAAGTCAATAACGTCTATGTGTGGGGCCCCTGTATGGCCGTACAATAGGTTTGATAAATTGTCTAATCAATTATTATCATTAGCGCTATATCGAAATAAAGAAGTAAGAACAATTAAGTTAAGTAATTAAAGAACTTTCATTTCATTCAAACTCATTTTATAATTTATTTACAGTTTATAAATATGTATTTATTTTACCCTCTACTCATGTGACTTGTGAAAGGGTATTTTCTAAACTGAAACTTGTGAAGTCTAAAATCAGATCAACAATAAGTCAACAACATTTAATGCTTATTGCAATTGAAAAAGATATCAAGATTCAGAAAACTCAAATTATTGATACTATAGCTACATAACTACCTAAGTCATCTAAAATGTTACATGAATTGCTCATTTAGTATTTAAGTTTTTTATATTTAGCTATTACTTTCTTTAAAAATAATGTTGTGTCAACTTTTGTTCAATGTTCGTCTTCTTTATTATATTTTGGATGATATCTTTTTCGTAATTTGAATTACATTTTGTTTAGTAACTTATTAAAATCATGTGTATCATTAAGCACGTCAGAAGTTAATACTTGGTTTTAGACTTTAGTAGAGAATTGTAAAAGTGGAAAAATTTTAATCGAGCGACTATTTGGTGAGTGGGGGGAGGGAGGTAAATGTCAGCGTTAATAATTGGCGTTTAACGGTCAGCATCAAACGGTGCTGTTCAATATACAGGTTTCACTTTAATCACACAACTATAGTCATTTTTTATTTTTATTCATAAGAAAAAAACTGAATTCTGACATAATATATCATAAGTTAGTTTACAAAAAATAATTCATTTACACATTGGCTGATTGAGCGGGGGTGGGGGGATATACAATAACTCTAGGAACGAAATTGTTCATATATAGTAAATGAAGAAAAAAAATCGAGGCCCCAGAGAAAAATTGCGGCCGAGGCCTTTTATATGCCAGGCCGACACTGCCCAAAAGTGTTTTCGACTAAGAATACCACTTTCATAGTCGTGAGGTCCATATCAAGGACGACTGTACACGCGCCGCTCACTTCAAAGGACGCCGCCACCATATATATAGGGGACAGCGAGACAGCCAAAGTAGATGTACCAGAGCCGCCAAGACCGAGCGAGCCGTTTAGCCACCAGCCATTATACACGACTTACATGGAGATTATCGACTACTACAACGAGTCAACTCACGACGCTGCAATTCACCACGACTATATTAATTATTATTGGTTTCAATAAATTACAATTGATTTATATTTAAAATTGACTACATTTTATTGTAAAAGTGCAACAAAATTTTGGATCCCTGAAGGGCCGCATGTAACAATATATACCGTGTGTTCAATTTTAAAGGTAACAGGAAATATTTCGATCGTATGACCTTGAATTTGATTCGGGGTTTTTATACTGCATATAGGACTTATAAATACATATTTTTTTAATAAATTCAAATTTTTATTTATTTTTTATCAGCGCATGCGCAGTAAAATAAAAATTTCTTAAATAGCAACCACTATTTTGGAGACCGGATTTCGATTTCTTTATTTTTTCTGAACAACTTTGATCTTTACAGTTTGTTGATATCTTCAAAATTGCCATGTTTATGACGGTCGGAAGTTTTAAAATAGTTAATTCGTAAATAATTGTGTGGTGGATGATATCTCTCGGGATATCGTTCAGCATAAAGTGCCGCTGCGTTACGCGAATTTTGATGACATTTTCCAAAAATTAATACTATATCGGTTTTTTCGGAATAGTTTGCCATTGTACAGAAAATAATGTGTCACGCGCGACTTACGAAAAACGTTTGACTATTCACAATCAATTTTAGAATGCTATCAAAATATCTTATTCACACAGGTTAATAGTATAACTTTCATTATAATACTATTAAAAACAAATTAAGATAATAGTAGTAGATAATTTAGTAGTTTTAATAAAAATAAATTGTTATAATAATACCTATAAATACGGTAATACCTATAAATTAAGATAGACCGTTGAAAAATGCAATATTTACAAATTCACTATTTTAAAACTTCCGACCGTCATAAACATGGCAATTTTGAAGATATCAACAAACTGTAAAGATCAAAGTTGTTCAGAAAAAATAAAGAAATCGAAATCCGATCTCCAAAATAGTGGTTGCTATTTAAGAAATTTTTATTTTACTGCGCATGCGCTGATAAAAAAAATTAAAAATTTGAATTCATTAAAAAAATATGTATTTTAAAGTCCTATATGCAGTATAAAAACCCCGCTTCAAATTCAATGTCACACGATCGAAATATTTCCTGTTACCTTTAAAATTGAACACACGGTATATATTTTTAATATTATTGATATACATATTTTAAATAATAATGAAAGTATGTGCATTCTCATAACAATCTAATGTACCTATATTTATTGTACATTACATTTGCTTAGGTAGGTAAATTTTTAAATTATTAAATTAAATAATAATTACATTGAAAAGGATATCTATAGATATGCATATAATAAAATGGTAGTATAATGCAAAGAAAAAATTTTGAAAAAAGAAAGGAAAAAAATCATTTTTTGAATATTTGAATCTCAAGCACTTGAACCATTTCTGAGTTTTGCGTTTCACATATGGGTTATTGAATAATACTGAAGGCAACATGTATGGTCGTACTAAAGTAAAAAAAAAAAAATTTAATTTTCTAAATGTAGGTACTTATTAATTACTGCATTTTTTACTACATACATTTTAAACACAATAAAGTTTAAATTTTAATATACATAACATTAAACACAATAGTAAATAATTATATATATATATATATAGTAAAGTTTAAAAAAGTAGAATATAAATGATACTTATGTATTTATTAATACAATAATATGTATAAATCATGTATAATACATTTTTGCATACCAACGACATAATAAAAAAATTACAATATTTTAAGCATTGGAGGAATTTAAATTCAATTTATTATAATTTTAAAACATATATATAATATGTATATGTAGTTTTCTTGTTTTGAAATTTGTTTGAAATATTGCAAAAAATTAATATGTGTAGCCCAATGTAAAGGTTGGTACAGGTATAAGGTATGGATTGAAGTAATTAACAATATATTAGTATACAGGGTGTTGCATGATAAATGTATCAAACTTCTAGAGGTGTTTCTACACCTCAAATAGTCAAATGGAACAAAAAAAGTCCTTGTGACCATAGTCGAATTATCAATAATAAGGGTGATAATTTCCATGTTTGTGTTTTTTTGTTAAACACAAGTTTGATTCATAATAATGTTCATATCTGCTAAACCGCAGGTACTACAATTAATTTGAATACATCGATGAAAAGCTCATAAATTTGGGATTAGGAAGGCATATCTTACAAGATTCCCACATGATTTTTTGGGTAAAAAAAAATAACACTCATTTTTTACAACTTTAAAATGTCGAAATTTTAAAAAAATTCAGTTTTATCCAACATCATTTTTTTTTTAAGGCAGGTGGGTGCAAATCTCAAAAAAACTTCAAAATGTTATAAGCTTTTTGACCGTGTACTCGATTTTTTCGTTAAACCTTTCTGAAGGGCCGCTATTCCACCTAATGTGCGGAAAATAAACAACTGATTACGACGTTTTAGTATGTTTTTACTTAAATCCGCCGATTAACAATTATCGCTATTTATTTTCGTAGTAATTATTATTATCTTAATTGTACTATGGTGAGGTCGATTAAGTCATTAAATAGTCATTTAGTACCTTTATTTAAAGCTCTGGATAACAATTCTAGTTATTTGATTTCAATACGTAGTTATTTTAATTTTTCGTAGTAATTTTTAGAATCTTAATTAGTCGTGAAATCGATAACATGATTTAAATACGGCTCATTACAAGAAGTTCATGTGTTGAGTTTGGTTTTGTATTATTCGTCATGCCTTCTTATTCAAATACCGAACTTGCAGACATGCATTTTATTTATGGTTTGTGTAATGGGAATACTCGAGCCTCTCAAAGAGAGTACGAAAACCGTTTTCCACATCGGCGTGTTCCTGCCCCAGCCATGTTCAGCAGAATCCACCAAGCTTTGAGTGAGCGAGGTACTTTTCGACGGTCTTTGAGGGAAGGTGTACAAAATGTAGATTTGGAGAGAGAAATCTTGGACGAAGTCAACAGAGATCCAGAAACTAGTACTCGTACGCTTGCTCGTCAATTTGGAGTTCATCATTCTACTGTATGGAGAACTATTAATAGAGAAGGCTTACATCCATACCATTTTTTAAGAGTTCATGGCTTAGAGAACGCAGACCATCAACAACGTGTACAGTTCTGTAGATGGCTACTTCATAATGCAGTTGAGGATCGTGGTTTTTTCCAAAGTATTATGTGGACAGATGAGAGTACATTTACAAGAGAAGGCGTATTTAACGTTCATAACAGTCATCACTATGCTCAGGAAAATCCACGCTTAGTACGCCAACAAAGATTCCAACGCAGATATTCAATCAATGTGTGGATGGGCATTATCGGTGGCGTGTTAATTGGTCAATTTTTAGGACTTCCTCGGACGGTAGGTGGAAATTCATATCTAAATTTTCTCCAAAATGAACTACCTGGATTGCTTGAGTAGGTACTTACCTTTAGAAGTCAGAAGACGCATGATTTACCAACATGATGGGGCCCCACCACATTTCTTTAGAGCAGTGAGACAGCACTTGGACGAAACATTTACTTGTTGGATCGGTAGAGGAGGCACAATTCCATGGCCTCCAAGGTCTCCAGACCTAACTCCTATGGAATTTTTTGTTTGGGGTTACCTTAAAGAACGAGTCTACCATCAGGAAGTCGATTCTGAAGCAGAACTAAGGCAGAGAATTCTTCAAGCAGCTATTGAAATGCGGAGAGTGGTGACAGCAGGAGTAACTGGGAGGAAAGTACGTGAGAGAGCACGTGCTTGTTTGAGGCAAAACGGTGGACACATTGAACAGCTTTTACAATAAATGTAGATGAACAAACTTATTTTGAATCTCTTGTAATAACATTTTTAAAATTGTAATAAATTTAAGAAAATCAGTTTACCAGGTTTTGTATTTATTGCTTAGAATTTATTTACGTTTTTCCCGGTTTTTCCACACGTTAGGTGGAATACCGGCCCTTCAGAGAGGTTTAACGAAAAAATCGAGTACACTGTTGAAAAGCTTATAACATTTTGAAGTTTTTTTGAAATTTGCACCCACCTGCCTTAAAAAAAATTTGTTGTTTGATAAAATTGAAATTTTTTTTAAATTTCGACATTTTAAATTTATAAAAAATGTGTGTTATTTTTTTACCCAAAAAATCATGTGGGAATCTTGTAAATGTCTTCATAATCCCAAATTTATGAGCTTTTCATCGATGTATTCAATTTAATTGTAGTATCTACGGTTTAGCAGATATGAACATTATTATGAATCAAACTTGCGTTTAACAAATAAACACAAAAATGGAAATTATTACCCTTATTATTGATAATTCGACTATGGTCACAAGGACTTTTTTTTGTTCCATTTGAGGTGAAGAAACACCTCTAGAAGTTTGACACATTTATCGTGGAACACCCTATATAATATAATAATAATATTACATAAAATAACATGTATATATTTTAAGAAATTGAAATGTATTGAATTTATTGTAGTCTTATCATGTGTACGTATTATTACTTACATTATTATGTATGTAACAACATACCAAGGTCCTACTAAAACTCTTAGGTACAATAGTTAAATGTACTGCAATACTCATGAAAAATATCTATCTATTCAAACTACTTATATATTTTTAATATATTATTGAAATGTTGATTAATTGCGGCTTCCACCACAACGACCGGAATCGACTTAATTTGCATAGTAGGTACGATATAATAAAAATAAAATTCAAAATAATAACATATTTTACAATTTATTAAAGCGAACATAACATTCTAGAAGATTTCAAAAACGTTTCTGAATTGTGCGTTATATATCACAAATTATATTATTTTATATTATATGCTATATATAGAAATACGGAATAATAATAATAATAATAATGTTCGAAAATATTCGTCGATAAGGAAAAGGGAGATAAGCGAGTGAAATAGCGAACGCGCGGGAAGTATTGTGATTGGTCGTCATGGAAGAAACGCGGAGTGCCGTCAGCGCTAAGCGCGGATCTTATACGCGTTATTAGCGTTTTATTATATAAGACTAGACTAGATTCCGGTGTTTGTCATCCCGCCTACGGCGGAAAGACTGTGTGGGCGGTGGTGCATCTTTGTCGGCGATGCTGCGTTTTTTGATCCGGCCTGCGGCGGGAATGGGGGGTCCTCGGGTATTGTGTTTTGTCGTGTTGGCAGCACTGGTTAAGCGGTAATTTTTGAACTCGGAAGAGTGTCTAGTCGTAAGTCTGGCGATTCAAGTCGATCGTACGACACAGCCAGCCAGGTAGGCCATCCGAGAATCGCAGACGACGCCCCGGGCGTGTATGTCCGGTTCAGGAGTGTGTGTGTTGAAGTCAGAAATTCGGATTCTGAGTTTGAGTGTCTAGCTATCAGTCATCTCGGGTGAAAGACGATTCCCGAGTGTCGGATGCAGTGGGTGTGTAAGTCGCTCGTATGTAAGTAGCTAGTCAGGTAGGCATGCCCTGTGCGTGCATGTCCGGTTCTCGTATGTGTGTTGAAATCGGAAATTCGGGTTCTGAGTTTGAGTTTCTAGCTATCAGTCATCTCGGGTGAAAGACGATTCCCGAACGGACAATCCGCCTGCGACGGATCGGGTGCAGTGAGGGTGTAAGTCGCTTGTATGCAAGTAGCTAGTCAGGTAGGCAATCCGACTACGTCGGATCGCAGACCATGCACCGGGCGTGTATGTCCGGTTCTCGTATGTGTGTTGAAATCGGAAATTCGGATTCTGAGTTTGAGTGTCTAGCTATCAATCATCTCGGGTGAAAGTCGATTCCCGAACGGACAATCCGCCTACAGCGAAAAGTGCTCGAAACGGCCGTTCAAATCTGAAGAAGCATATAGGAGGTAACAAAATTGTATTTTTTGATAATTATAGAGAACAGTTATCAGCTGCTGGTGTAGGCTTCACTGTAATCAATGTAATCGTTGTTATGTTTTCGCGGTTATAACAAATTAGTAGACAAAATCTTATTTTCTGATTGGCTGCTATTTTTACGGCGTCAAGAGACATCTAATGCATTGCCAGCTGCATGTTGTTTGGTTTTTATCAATCATTTCTCAAAACATCTTTGAAGTGAGTACACGTCGGTTATAGTATTAAAATAATATTTCTTAGATTATGTATCGAACAATTTCATACGTATTTGAATAAAATAATTTTTTTTTTTTTGAAATCTAGCATGCCGAAAGATACTGGTCGTGCCAGTCATAGTTACAGCGGCCGTGGTATGCGGGTGTACAATGCACCCGTATACCACAATGCTGCCCCCGTGCGGCGTCCGGGAGGAAACGCCCGACGTAAGTATCTAATAGAAAAAAAGCACATGCGTATTGCATAAGCCAAGTATAACACTAAACATGATTTGTACGTTTCAGGATGTTACAGGTGCCAACAGGTGGGTCACCTGGCGAGGAATTGTGGTAAGTTTGTCCTATTATTTATTTTTTCACGTGCTAAGCTTTTGTAAATTTTATCAGACTCCCCCTGCGTGGTACCTGCGGCATCGCCGGGCGCCTCCTCGTCGGGGCCGCAGCAGCAGAAACAACAGCAGCAGCAACTTCAGCAGGAGCGGCAACCGCGACGGCAGCGGCAACCGCAACAGCAGCAGCGGGGGTCGAGGCGGCGGGGCCGTGAGTTAAGGTAAGATCGCAAATACCAAAATATGTCAATCATCAACAAAAACATAAAATGTATTGTTTTCAGTAGTTTTGTCGGTCAAACGCCGAGGGCTGTGGAGGAGCCGGCCGCAGCGTCGACCCCAATATCGACGGGTGAGGAGGTGGGGTTCACGACCGCCTCCTCAACACCTGTAACTCCCACGTAAGAATAGTCAATATTATATAAATAAAAATATTAAAAAAAATATAATTATATACATCATTTTCAGTGTGATCGGGTCGGCAGTCAGTGGACGGTGGGTGGTGATGGAGGCTGGTAAGTTTCAATTGGACGATTTTGTCTACTTCATAATTTATTTAACAATTGTATTTTTTTTAAATATTTTTCAGAATGAATAAAGCACCATTTCATGTAACTTTTATTGTTATTTATTATTTCCTTGATCCCAATATTGTTTTATGAACTGTAACAGTAACGTTTGTCAATTGACAATTGTGTGTGAGGTGTGTCATTAAATATTTTAGTAGTTGGTTAACAACAGTAATATATTATTAGTTAGTAATAATAAAATAGGTAAGTGATGTGTGTTGCTGGTTTGAAATGTAAGTGTTGAAAACCTTTCTTGATTTTATTCATCAGAATTGAGTTTACTTCACAAAATATGCTAAAAGATAATTAATCATTATAACTGTAGTCCACTGGTGTTTAAATTTAGTAGTTTTATAAAATCCCACATTGTAATGACATTGTCGGGCAAGTGTTGTAATCAATTGAAAATATTTGTATAGCGTACATTGTTGTTAATATGGACTGATAAATAATCGTATTGTTACATAAAATAATGTAAACACTAAAAAGTAATTGATAATATAAAATAATTAATAATATTGTTGTTGAGAATATAAAGTAGTTAAGTGTTATCTGTGACAATTAGTATATTATATCATTGATTATAAATATATATGTACATATATATATAAATAATATAAGTATTTATAATCAATGATTATAATATGTAGGTGCTATTCAAATAGCTTGGCAACGGTCATTAGACTAATTGCAATAATTAAACCATAAATCTGTTTTTCAGTACCAATTAGTGTAATGACTTTCCAAATTTTTTAATATTAGCAGCAACATATTAATAAAAATAATAGTAGTGTGATAAATGTTACTATTCATAAGAGTATTAATAAATATTTTTTTTTCTTATGATAAGATGTGTTCCAAGCTATTAGCTACGTGCTACATAAATGAACAATTAAGGTATGACTGTTATCTATAGTATTAGTTGGAATAGTCTACATCAATAGTTGATCGACAAATGGCGTGCCGACACTAATATTTTAGTTATGGATTTAAACCAATAATTGATCATACTCAGAGATAAAGACCTAACAACTATATAATATTAAATATATGTGTATTATCATCTATAGACATTAATATATAATAATAAAAGTAATACACAATAAGTATAATAATAATAAGTATAATGCAATAAGTATAATCAAACGTAATAATATGTATAATAATTGAAATACTACAGTCACAGTTAACCAACCATCATATCATAAGCACATACAACAAAAGTGTATTTACCTACACACGGTATCGACAGTAAAAAATAAAAACTTCAATGTATTGTAGGTATTTTACAGTACGAACACAATGTTACATAGTTAAAAGGTAATTACAATTGCGATTGAACAAATAGATAGTGATACGACATGTTACAAAAAGTTGAGGTTAATTTAATTTGACTAATTTTAATACTGATACTTAAGAAACAAAATACAAAGGAAAATCATACTGTTATAATATAGAACATTGACCGTCGTCCATAGACATTGAAGTACGGATCTAAGGTTATACAATAACCAGATAGATGTTTGATAAGTACATAAAACAATTTACCTACGCACGGTAAAGACATTAAAAAATAAAAAATTCAACGTGTTGTAGGTATTTTACAGTTTGAACAGAATGTTACATAGTTATAAGGTAATTACAATTGCGATTGAACAAATAGGTAATGATACGGCATGTTACAAAATATAGCAATTTCTATTATATAGTACTTCGACAGTCGTCCATAGACATTAAAGTACGAATATAAGGTTATACAATAACATAATTAATCTTTTAAGTTAAATACAGCGAAAATATTTACAGTGATCACAGAATTAAATTTGTCTTTTTTGATGATATAAGGTTTAACAATAAGAAGTAAAACAAATACATACATTAGTTTATACATTAAAAGCATTTGTCATTTTGTTGGGTGTCATTTCAAAAATGTTTCTAAGGGTTTTCAGTTGTGGTTAACATGAATGAAACACAGAGTGGGAACTGAACCAATAATATCACTGTCGAAGGTAGCAGTGCAGTGCTGTGTTGGCCTGTCATGTTGTGGTTTGTATCTCAATGTTTCCACACAAAACAGCCTAAAAATACAATATACCAGTTAATGAATTTAATGAATAAGCTTATAGTATAATGTAGTTCTTAAAAGAGTGAGGCAGAATCAAATTTGTCATTTTGTTTGGTAAAGATACTTTAAGCACAACGTCAGTATATCTTGAACACGGGGTAGTTAAACATTAAAAATAAAAGTCAATGAAATATTTCTGATAATAAATTAACCTGAGAACATGACAAAATATTAAATTGTATAGTGAATAGTGAATAAGAATAACACATACAACATATTATAGTTCTCAAGTAATAGTTAACAGTGATCACAGAAAATCAAATGCATTAACCTTTATAATGAAGAATATCGATGTATACTCATGAATATAAGGTTTTACAATAAAATATAAACATTAAAAGCATTTGGTCAATGAAAGTAAATTGTTATAAGAGTATTAAGTTGTGATTAATACAAATGAAACACATGTTGGTGGTTTTGATGTGTGTGGGAAATGAACAAATACTAATGCACTATTCATAATAACCTCAGTGTTGTGTCGAGAAGTCCCCAGAAACAAAAAACCTCGAACACAGCTTGATAGACTTGTGACCCATGGTGTTGCACGAACTGTGTCCATATCCGCCGAAACCTAAATGTAAATGTGAATGTGAGTGTAACGGTCATGTTCATTGGGACGTAAATGGTTCATACTTACTTCCCACATAGCAATTTAAACATATTCAATATTTAACACATATGTTGGTTACAATATTACTAAATTTCATATTGGTGCAATATGTTTTTTACATGTATGAGCAAGATATTGTTAAAAAATATTCATATCACATTCTGAAAATATGTTTCTAGAATTATTTTAACAACATGTAGGTTCAATTATTGGCACAATGTATTTTTATTGTGTAGTAAAAATATTTTTATAAAATACATAATTAAAACGCTTTGACAATATTTCTTTAAAATATTGTGTCAACAATATAGAGTGTTTCTCGTTCCAATATTTCTTCAAGATAGTTGTAGCAATATGTTTAAAATAAGTTACAGCAGATGAGCAAAATATGCAGATACTGCATCATTCTTGCGTACCTATTTATAATTTTAAAATTTTAAACAAGTCGTCCCCTATCTCTGTCTTAGTGCCTTGTAGGTTCCAACATTGTTAACCTTACTCTGTCCCTTTTGTGATAAATATAATATGATAGAAGATAGAACTCGAATTCTCTGATATATCTTTCTAACAATGTTGGTTTCGGACATTGTCTGCTATTAGTCCATTAACCATTTATTTATAGCCTATAATTATAGGTCTGTTGTCTATGGAATACATTTAAATCCTGCTCAAATAATCAATTGATTTCAATTTTCAAACCAACATATTCTAATAAAGCTATTCGAAAATAATATATAGAATTTGCTATTTTAGTTCATGGTATTTCAATATTGATTAGAGGGATCCGGATCCCCAAATATTTCAAAGTGTACCTTCTAAACACTATTATGACACAATCAAACTTCTTATTAATAAGTAATAAGTTAATTATTTGTTATGAATTAATATTTTATTTTATTACCTATTATTCGTTATGCAATCATCGTGTTTAGAAGGAAAAAATTCGAAGGTACAAAAAAAAAATCAAATTTAGACAAATCACAAATATAATATATCTATGATTTATATATATATATATATTATAATTTATATTTATGACCTGTGGCGGCATTACGTTTTATTCAGTCAATACAGGTTAAAAATAACATAATATTATTATTATCCATAAATATTTTCCCGATCAACTGCCGATCGTCGCCGACCACTTTTATTTTATTTTTGTCTTTGACTCTCTTGTAGTCTTGTGTAATAAATTGACTACGCATACGGCATTAAACGCTTGGTGTTAATATTTAATTTACTCTTTAGTTTTTATTGTTTATAATTAAATGTATATTTCTTTGTGGGGGGGGGGGGGGGCGCGCTAGAAAAATTTCGCCCCAGGGCGCTTAATGTATAAATGCTCCACTGGATCTGCTGAGCGTAAATTTGCAATGTTATGCATTATTGTAAGACGGAGACAACAAATGTATACAATATACAAATGTAGGTGTATAGGTTATAGTGTATACTAAAAACTGTACTGTATGATTATGTAATATTATAATTCACCAACCGAATCCCTTGCTATATACTACCGCCGCCGGTAGAATGCTACTTATAACCATAGAACAATTTATAGAAGCGAGGGGTGAAGTGGCCGTGCGGACGCGCACCGTCGCCGGTTCGAATAATAATTTATATTTTATAGACAAGAATCTCGGACATGGGCGCTTTGTTCTTCGGGGCAGTTCACGCTGTCTGGAGAAAGAAGCCACCGCCCCCCACCCAGGCATGACAGAAACTTACGGGTGCCCACTAGAAATTCTGCCAAACACACAAGACGTGTCCCACAACCTACAGTACCGCCCCCCCCCCCCCCCCAATGATGGCCTTTGTTGCCGCGGATTAACTAAATAGTAAATACTAAATAATAAAAAAAAAATATAGAAGTGTACTGCCAAACTCGATCAGCTGATTATGGTATTGCAGGTTACCTATGATCGGAAGTCTGAAAAACACGAAAACTGTATCTACGCACCAGCATGATGTTATACCCAGCGGTTACCCGTATTATGATAACGATTAACTAACCTATAGGCTATAACGGTCGCCGCCCGCCATCACATCCCTGGCTGCAACACTTATCACTTATTCACTTATGTCTTTGTTCGTTTCACCGTTTTACCGTTTCACGTTTATTGGTTACTTTCTATGGCCGCCTGTCGTATCGGCGTTTAATTTATTATAACTTAATATATTTTATTAATTTCATTTTCATATATCGGTTGTCGCCAGTCGCTGTAAAGTGTATTATAAATTCTGGTAAGTATCCATTTCATATTATTATACATTTATGTTTTAATTTTAACTTTGTTTCTTAAGCCCCGTCCACACCAAAGAAAAATTTGTCGGAAACACGTGTTTCCAACATTGTCGTCGACAATGTTTCCGATTTCCGCTCATAAGCGGTAACATAAATATTTGTCGACGACAATGTCATAAACTTTTGTTTCTTTCTTACAAATGTTTCTTGGTCTGGACCAGGCTTTAAGTTATGCAAAAGTATCTACCTATCAACGTTACAATTACTTACACAAATAGGTAGTACCTAATAGTCCTTGTAATATACCTCCTTGTATACCTTGTAGTCTTGTAGTTTTATTTAGTTTATAATTATAATACCTAGTATACTTTCATAATTTGTTGGGCATTTTTGTTATTCATCAATCATCATTATATCTTAGGGCTAAGACAAACTGAAATGTTATGTTTTGTTACATTGGTAGTTATTTAATAATAAATCAGTTGCTTATAAAGTATCTAATCCGTGTTATCTAGTCATAATTAACCTGGTCGCTGTCTTATATTAGCCATTAGGTAAACCGTTATTGCACTTTATAGAGAGTTTATATTATAGTTGTATTGTTATAATATAGGCTCTGTCTCAGGTCTTATAATATATATATAATATATATTGTCACATATCTGTCTGCTTTATAATGGTTTTCAAATAATTTTTATTTTCCTTCATGGTAAATGATATACTGCCATGTAAAGTTTAGAAGGGGACAATTCACTGCTAGTAGGTAATTTCATATTTTATTTATTTAAATTTTTTATTATAATACATAGATAAATGCAATCACTTATTATTGTAATGTTTTAAATACTTCATGTTTCTAATATAATTTCTTATATTATATATTCATACCACACCTATTAAAATAAGTATCTACTAAGGTACATTACTAGATAGATCAGATAGGGCCTACCTATTAAATTAAATTTATTTGTTGGCCGCATTATAGTTAGTATATTATAAGCACCAATAATTTTTCTTTTTAAAAAAGATTATTTAAATTTTAAATTCTGTCATGTAGTAAATACTGAGTAAAAGTTCTAGAATTTGATATTAAACTTAAGTTCTTATTAAAATATTAATATAGATGGTATCTATAGTATAGTAACAGAGTAGTTTTCCATGTGCCTAGTTACATTTATTTGTTATAAAAAATAAAAACATTAATTAAACCATTTTTTTTTTTTTACAATTTGAAATTAATTTTTACTTTAAATATACTTTTCATTACAAGAAAGAAATTAAAATACATAATATTAATATTTATTTAGTGAAAGATGATACGAAGCTATCGATCAAAACGTCGCAAAATTCAAGAAGAACTAGAATTTCTCAATAATAATCGACCAACTATTTTAAATTCTGTTAAACCATTAAATGAACCAGTTCTTGATACAAATAATGTACTAAAAAGTTCATCTGTTCCTTCTTCTAATTTAACGAAGTCAAATGTTTTGGACTCTGGTGAAAATTATATTTTTGACACAAAACAAAAAAATAATATTTTCATTGAAAATCCAATTGTAAATCAATGTGTTGAATCTACCTATGATATTACTAATAATGTTGGAACCAGCCCCACCACATATAATTTTAAAAACGATTCTGAAAGATTAAAATTAAATTTAGCAAACTGGGCAATTGAACGTAATGTTGCACAAAATACAGTGAATGATCTTTTATCAATTTTAAAACAACACAAATGTTTTGAAGAAATTCCAAGTGATTGTAGGACATTATTAAGTTCTAGTTCATCAAAAACAAAAGATATCAGGGTTGTTAATCCAGGGAATTATTATCACTTTGGCTTAAAAAGAGGAATTGAAAATACTTTAAAGCGTGTCAGGATTGAAGGTAACATTAAAGTAGTTGTTGGAATAGATGGCTTACCATTATCAAAAAGTAGTTCTAGCCAATTCTGGCCCATTTTAGCATACCTAGACCCATACAAAGGGTATATATTTTTGATTGGTCTATACCATGGACATAAAAAACCAGCAGATAGCAATGATTTTTTAAGAAATTTTATAGAAGAAGCAGAAGATTTAGTTAGAAATGGCATTTATTTAGATAATAAAATAAGAACAGTTTCTATACATTCAATTTGTGCTGACGCCCCGGCAAAAAGTTTCATTATGAAAATCAAAGGACATACTGGTTATTTTTCCTGCACCAGGTGTCTTGCAGAGGGTGAACATGTCGGAAGTACTTGTTTTCCATTTAAAAAAAGTAATTGTAGAGAAAGAACACATGAAGGTTATATTAACAAAAGTCAAGAAGAACACCATGTAGGTGATTCATTATCTGATTTGATACGTATTCCGGGTTTTGACATGGTAAAATCATTTCCCTTAGATTATATGCACCTAGTGGCATTAGGAGTTATGAGGAAACTTATTCATTTTTGGTTGCATAAAGGTCCTTTGACTGTACGTTTACCAAGTTGGAAAATTAAAAAAATTAGTACAAATTTAATGTTTCTTAAATCTGCAATAACTAATGATTTTGTACGAAAACCAAGACTAATTCAAGATGTTAGTCATTGGAAGGCTACCGAGCTTCGTCAGTTCTTAATTTATACCGGACCACTTGCCTTGAAAAATGTACTTAATGATAAAGTTTATAATCATTTTATGGTTCTGAATATTGCAATGACTATTTTATTGAGTCCAAATATTGATGAAAAATTATTGAATTATTCTGATAAACTCTTAAAGCATTTTGTTAAAAAATTTGAAGAAATTTATGGTTCAAAATATATATCACATAATGTTCATGGATTGTTACACATATCTCAAGATTATAAACGCTATGGGTCTCTTGATTTTTGTTGTTGTTTTCCGTTTGAAAATCATATGAAAATTTTAAAAAAAATGGTAAGGAAACATCACAAGCCTCTTGAGCAAGTGGTTCGGCGATATGATGAACAAATAAAAAATCTCATAGTGGAATCTAAAAGTGAGCTACACAACAGAAATATAATTTTAAATTATGAGCATAGTAATGGTCCTTTGCTGGAAACTGCATGTGGTCCTCAATATTTGAAAATTACATTAAATACTAAAATGATTATAAATATACGAAGTTCATCCGACATACATGTATTAACTAAGGCTATGGAAGTAGTTAAAATAATTAATATTGCACATTGTATTTTAACTAAAGAACCTATAATAATTGGATATTATTATAAAAATAAAGAATCATTCTATGACAAACCAATTAATTCAGAAAAATTAGATATTTACATTGTGAACAATTTATCTAATAATTTAAAATGTTGGAAAATAACAGATATTCATAGAAAAATTATCTTATTTTCTTTTGAAAACCAGCAAGTTACATTTCCAATATTACATTCAGAATGTTAAACCAAATATATATATATATATAACTGTATAATATAATATTTTTCCTAGATAATTCTTAAAGAAACAAAAATATACTTCACATGCATAAGCATACATATAATAATTTTTAAATAATAGGTATGATATTCATAAAAAAAATTATCTTATTTTCTTTTGAAAACCAGCAAGTTACATTTCCAGTATTTCATTCAGAATGTTAAACCAAATATATATATAACTATAATATAATATGTTTCCTATATAATTCTTAAAGAAACAAAAATATACTTCACATGCATAAGCATACATAATTGTTAAATAATAGGTATGATAACATATATTTTATAAATGTATATACTTTCTTTAACTATATTTAAGTACCCTATCTTTAATATTTCTATTAATTTTAATTTTCAGAAGTATGTGGCTCATCGTACATTTCACCAAAGATAATACAGTTTCAGCAGTTCCAAAATCATGGTGGAAACATGGCTATTGTGCTTGGCCAAAAAGAAATATTCAAAATAAGAATAAATTGATTGAATCCAAACAAAAACCAAATAAAATTGACTATGAATATTTCAAAGCAAGATTGATGACAGAAAATCCTATAGGTAATTATGTAGTTTTATTGAAAGTCACTATTAAAATTAATGTGAAATTAAACTGTACTGTCCTATCATGTTCTAGCTTCTTATAATGAAGCCAGATGTAAAGCATCAAAAGCGCAAAGTACTTCAGATTTGTCCTCATCAGCGGAAAATGTGAAATTTAAAACTAAAAATAAAAAGAATTATCAACATTCAAAGAAACCCCCTCCAATTAACGATCATGATTATAGTTCTGCACCAGAATTTTCTGGTAGGTATTTAATATAATGTTATTAATTATAAGTTCAAAAATAAATGCAATACCAAATTATATATATCTAAATTGACTAAATTTATATTTCAAAGATTCTAGTGATGGTGACGATAGTGATAAAGATAAATTGTATTCTCCAGGATGTTCAAAAATAATTCAAAATAAATTTGATTTAAGTAAGAAACTTATTTTTAAAACCTAAGTTTAATACAATAATTTATAGATATCTAAATTTCAAATTATATTATGATTAAATTTTTGTAATTAATAATAGGCACAAGTTATAATAATATTGACAATGTTGGTAAAAACAAAGAAATCTCTTCAAATAATTCATTTATTATGGAAGGTATATAATATATTTTTGATTTTAAATGAGTTAATACAATTTAATTATTTGGTATTTAATTTTTTACTAATAAAAACAATATTATTATAGATGACATTGAAATTATAAATAGCCCAAGTGGAAAGTGGAAAGTTCAATCTAATAATATGTCTAGTATATCTAATGATGATAAAATATTACAAAATGAGTATAAAGGTCCTTTGTCCAGGCAATTAAGCAATGTCAAAAAATGTTTGTTTCCTAATACTACAAGTAAAGTAGTTTTTATCGATATTTAAATAGTACTTTATTTTAGAAAAATTAAACTTGTTCTTCAATAGATCAAAATGTAGAAATATTAATGTGAATACCTATTTAAATTGCAGTATAATTCAGGTTTACAACATAAAAAATGTTTAGTGTAACATCTGTGTACATGCGTTTATTTGTATTATATAATTTTACATTTCCGAGTTAAGTACAAAATACTATTATATTTTTATAAAATTGTTATTGTCTATATTTTGATCTTTTTAGTTTTAAATACGTATTTTAACACCAATATAGAGTAATTTGTACCTATTATTATAATGACATAATTTTAGGTACAAGTTATAAATATATTATACAATTATTAGATATGATAATATATTGTTACCATTATGATTTTTCAGGGGAATTTAATATATTAATAAAGGTTTACTTTCTATATTTATTTGTATTTTAGATTCTATGGAAGAGGATATGGTGATAAATGATAAACATTCAATAGATGGATTAGAAGTTGCTGGTAATGATTTATGTTTAAACAAAATGTCTCACCTTACTTATGAGTTTAAACGTAAGTCATACTTTATTATTTTAATATTGTGCTATAATTTATAACATAAAATGCTATTTTTCTTTGTCAATTATATTTTAACTTAATTTTACAGAATGTTATGATTATACTAAGACGTCTTTGACTAATATCAAGTTTGATATTAAAAATTTAGTATATACGGTGAATGAAATCAAAAGTATGGTAGAACATGCTGTCAATGTTTTGAACGCCTCAGGTTCACTAACTAATCAAGACAATCACAGCAGTTCAAATTTATTGAACACTGAAAGTGTTCCTATCAGTAATGAGCAAACTCTTGAAAATGTTGAAACTGAACTTGAAAATGCCACGACCCGGTCCCAAGTAGTAAGTGTGTCAAAAATAGGTTTGATTTTTGACTCACATTATATATAAATTGTTCTTTGGTGATAATAGGTTAAAGAACTGTCCAGATTAGTCGGCCGATCAATATCGGACTCTGTACGTCGTATGATGCAAAAATTGTTTGATGATACGTGGCTGAAATATTATTCTTATGTTGGACATAAAGGAAAAAACAAACTGTCATCTCTCAGTTCTTGTAAAATTATTTTTGGTAAGAACCGCGTATACTTACCATTCATTATAAAAGATGAGATATTTTAAATTTTAAATCTATATTTAATTCCTATAGAAGCAATTCATCTATGCTCAAAATTCGAAAAAGTACCGGATATAGAAATCGCCTTGTCAATTAGCAAGTGGATGGCACAAGCAAGCAATCGGTTAAAAAAGAAATGTAGTAATGCAGAAAGCAGTAATAATACACTTTAATTTTTTTTTCAATTTATTCCATTATAATTTTCATTTAATTTGTAAACTGAAATTATTAAAAGTTGTAAAGTTATGTTGTGTACTTAAAGTTTAAAGTTTTTGTTTTGATACTAATAAAAGATGAGTAAAAAGTATTAACAATGTAGTATATATTGTATGTTCATATATTTTTAATTTGAAACATGCATTACTCTTTCTATAACAATAATATGTTTCTATTAATATAAGTAAAGTAGTATAATTGTATGCAGATGTTATAAAGTATAGTAATACACCCATATAACTATTAAAGTGTAAAATGTATTTTCATGATTCAGATTAGGTCTGAACTCAATATAACATATCAGATGAAAAATCATAGCCACATTAATTTTATAAAAAGCAGCTACCTATGCAACATTATTAAAAAACATTTAACAAATATTCAAAGGCAATATTTTCAAAATATTGATAAACCTGAATAAAACAATATTGTAAAAAGTTATTGTTGCAATATGGAAATTTCTGCCACAAATTGTTGTCACAACGTTGTGACAATATTTTTATCACCTAAATTACATAAAAATAACATTTTAAAGCAATATTTTCATGTTTTTAGTGAATGTTGTAAAAATATGTGTAACACATTTAATTGCTATGTGGGTTGTGTATAGAAACTCCATGGCGGCATCAATGTTTCCACACCAAACACAGTTGTTCACCATTTTTCAACAGCCTGAAAATGTTAATTCTATAAGTATGCTGAAAACCAGTTAATTAATTTAATTTCAAAACGTTTGACATTAGTTACGAATTCACTTTGCAGTGAATAAGCATCCAGAGAGAACCACGGGGAGGTTGTCAAACTTTCTCTCCACAGGACCACAAAGGTCGGACCACACAGGTACCCGCTGTTGCATATAAGTTTATTATAGCAAATAATTAAAAATTATCGGCATAAGTGATTTAGACTGCAATAACTAATAAGTATTAAGTGTAATTGCACTGCTCAAGTTAAGGTTGAACAAAAACGGCCGATCACAACACGTCTGAATACACTATATTCCTTGTGATAAATCGACCGTCGTCGCCACCGTACATACCAACTTTCATTGATTCCGAGTCCCGCACTCGTGAGAACGCAACGTACAGTTGTCCGTGCGTAAACACCGGGGACGGCAGAAACAAACCAACTCTGTCAAAAGTTTGACCCTGAGACTTGTTGATCGTCATCGCAAACGAAAGTCTCACCGGGAACTGAACCCGACGCATGGTGAAGGGCAGGTCGTCGTCTCCGCTGGACGACAGCGGTATCCTGGGGATGACGATGTCGTCCTGCCCTTCCCCCGCGTCCGCCAACAACCTCGCTTTGAAGTTGTTGCGCCTCAGTTCCGTAACCACTAACCTTGTTCCGTTGCACAGTCTGATTTTCGGATCGAGGTTCCGCAGCAGCATGACCACGGAACCGACCACCAGCGTCAGCCTGTACGGAGGAAGTCCGTCGGGCTCCAGCGAGTTCAAAAACTCGGTCGGGTAATTGGCAATCTCGTCCACGTCGTCCGCCACCACCGTGTCTATGGCGGTGTAGGTTCTCGCGGCACCCGTGACGCGTTGCAGCACCGTGCGATTGACCTGTCTACAATCCTCGTTCCGGGGACAGAGAATAATTTTCCGAGCAAAGTCGTCGACGTTAGCCAACGACATTTGCTGCGGGTAAACAAAATCAATCAAATTAGCTATGTCACATACCATATTCCTGGGGATTTCGACGGTGTTCACATTTCCGTCGACCGCGGGCAGCTGGCCGTTGCCGAGTTGAAGCAACCAGGCGGCAAAGTCCGCGTCGTTGTTGGCCCGCATGTTCTGCGTCAGGCTAAAACGCTCGAAGACGTCCCACAGATGGTGGTGCCTGATTGAACTGACGATCGCGGCCCTCGTCCCCCTGCGGAAAACCGGCAGTATCTGTCTGAAGTCACCTGCGAATAGAACCGTCTTACCACCGAACGGTAGTTCCGATTGCATTATGTCCTTTAGCAACCGGTCGACCACAGTCAGTTGGAGCCCCGGAGACATGGGCGCTTCGTCCCAGACGATGAGTGCCGCCTCCCGTATCCTATGCGCGCGCAGAGACTGCATGGCGATGGACGACGTCGAATCTTCGTTGAGTGTACCGAAGGGCAAACCGAACGTCGAGTGAACGGTCATACCACCGTCCATGAGCGTCGCCGCTATTCCCGTGAACGCCACAGACAACACGGATCTGCCCATGTTGCGGAGCGACCATATTAGGCAGCCGTAAAGCGTCGTTTTCCCAGTACCCCCGGGCCCGTCGACGTAGAACATTTTCGGGACGTCGCGGTTGTCGTCGACGGCCGCCATCACGCGGTCGTAAACCGCCCGCTGTTCGTCGTTGAGGTTGTCCAACTGCAGAGTCCAACGCACCACTGCGTCGACGAAGGCGTAGACGTCTCCTCCCGGGTCCTCTTCGAGCAGCGCGACGTCCGGATTCGGCAACCCGTAGTCGGCCAGCGTTTTACCGTGACCCCGCAGCAACCGCCCGATGGCGTCCAGGCACGCGGCTCTCGCGCGGTCCTCGTCTCTCAGTCTGTGGAAGAAGTCTTGCCTCAGGTCTTCCTCGCTAAACCAATTTTACTATAATTCCGATAGTTTGTGAGACTCCCGCTATGAATACGCTTAGTGCATGCGCTTGCACTGTTTGAGCTATAATATTTACTTGCGCTGGGTCTTTATCTACCGTTAACGCGTGTGTTAATTCGTGTGCAGTTTTTTCGATCCTAATCGAGAACTCTTTAACAGATTCTTTTGAATTTTGGCGCATCTGACTTAATTGTACCTGTAAGTACGACACTGAATGTGCTGAACCAAAAATGGTTTTAAATAAATTTTTTAATTCGTCCCAGGTGGTAATTACCTTATACCTAACGGCCTCAAATGCATTACCTTTTAGCTGGGTTATTATGGCTTCTAAAATAATGGGTTTCAAAGTATTAGGGATACTCTTAAAAATGAATTCGCATTTAGCCAAAAAGGAAGCTAAATCCGATTCTGATCCCCCCGAAAATGAAGGTACTAACTTGATTGCCCCTTCTAAACTTAATTGATCTGGATTAGCCATTTTAATTATTAGTGTAACGGGATTATACGCAACAATTTGCCAATTAGATCTATCTACAGACATACAATATTTTATTCAAATGACTTACAAATTTTGCATCCTGTAGTCTTAATTGCCCGTGAAAAAATTGATTTTTGAAAACGTCCTTAATGGACTGCCCTTGATTGAATGCTCTTACCGTCCTTCCCGGACTGACCTTGTTTGGAATGCTCTTGATTGAATGTTCTTACTGTCCTCACTCCTCCTTGACGTTGTGAACGTGGTTTCGTCGGTGGGTCTCAAAGTACTTTTTTTCGACGTCTCGAAAAGTTTTCGTTTGATGAAGTGAAACCCCACACCTGACACCAAATTTTATGTAGTAACCCGTCGCCCTCACTTGATTGGTTACTGCACACTTCTTTAACGACGAATGCACGTACACGTCGTCGCAATGAATCGGAGGATGGTGGTTGAAGTGAAGGTAGAGTAAGAATAGTTTAACACAAAATGTAGTTAATTATAGATATAATGTTTATTAACACGAAACTAATAATATAGTTAATTTTAAGTTAGTTAAAATTTGTCGACAGAATAATAATTCTACCGGAGAATAGTTGTAATTGAAATTATATTTGATGTGGACGGCAATGCGGCTGTTTCTAGTCCGCGACCCACACAAGTATTGTAAGCACTGGTAATTACTTCTATGTCTGAAAAGTCTGTGAAACAGGGCCCCTATTTATATGAGACATGCCCGAGATTTAGGAAAGGATGATTGACGTCATAGGAATGGCGTGATGTGTAGTTGATCAGTATTAACCAATGAGGCGGCAGCCTCAGTGGCCTATTTTGGTGGCGTGATGTTGTTCAGGCCACCTAACCTTTGGAACGCCGTTTTTGTGTAAAAACGTCGGTTTACTACACTACTCTCGTTTAAGCGACGTCGCTCCTCCCCGGGACTCGTTTTTGAAAAAGTAGGTACCCTCGCCGGCTATAAATTTAGCGTGGAACTCGAATACGTCGCCGGCGGGGAGGTCGGACGTCTCGTAGAGTTGCTACACGCGACTCTAGTCGAAAAAGTCGAGAAAACCGTCGAAACGGCGACGACGCGGCGCCCTCGGCGATCGATACGTCCGCCGGGGCACTCGTTTTTGAAAAAGTAGGGCCACGTTTCGACGTTAAATTTAGCGGGGAACGCGAATAAGATCCAAACGGGGAGGTCGATAAGCCCCAAAACGCCTAAAACTCGAATTTTCGAAAAAAAATGCAAAAAACGCGCGCGACGGCATCCGCCGCCGCGGGCCCGCCGGGAAAAAAGTAGGGCCGCTCGCCGACTATAAATTTACCGAGGAACGCGAATAAGGTCCGAACGGGGCCGCCCGAGGCCCCCCGGGGCGGTAAAACTCGATTTTTTTCGAAATTTCTTTGATTTTTGAAAAAAAACGGCAAAAAGTGATAAGAGGAGTGATAACGCAGCGACGGCTCCGGGAGACCGCCCACGGATAGAAATGTAATTTTCCGATTGGAGGGTTCCCTAAGTCAGTTCGGATTTACTCCACAAGCTGCGCCCTCGGGTTCACGCTTTATAGTATAAGACTAGCTCTCCGAGCGTCGCTGGGGGATACCCCCAGACCCCGGGTGTCGGTCATGAGTGTTTTCGATTTCGGATGCTGCAGTGGTCTGTTGGTCTGGTCGTCAGTCTCGAACTGGTCGGTGTGTGATAAGGAACTATGATAAGGTTAGGTCCACCGTGGTTCGACGTGGTAGCCCCCCGGTAAGCAACAACGTTGGACGACAACGTTCTTTACTGCCGCCGGAAATTCAAAATTCCGTAAAAAAATTATAAATCGTCGTTGTATTTTTGTGGGTGTCTAGCAGGTCAGTCACCTCGAATGACGTTCGCCGTAGTAATAGTATTTGGGGTCTAGCGGGTCAGTCACCTTCCTCGACTTTGGTCGTAGTCACCCTGGAAGGCAATCCGACAATACTCGACGGCTGGGGAACGTCATCACGTATGCAATCCGACTGCGTCGAATCGCGGACGACGTTCATTACTGTTACCGAAAAAGCAAAAAAAGTAATAAATTACTTGAAAAGTATTTAAAAAATTTCGGACGTCCATGCAAATCATATAGCCGCCGTCGCCAGTCGCCAGTCTCGAGCTGGACGGTTAATGGGTGGTATGAAGGTCTAGTGATAAGGATTTGTGGTATAAATTAGTGATGAGGAAACTGGATTTGTGATAAGGATAGTGGATTATTGATAAAGATTGTAGATAAGTGATAAGCATGGTGGATTTGTGATAACAATTTATGATAAGGATATTGGATTTGTGATAAGAAAAGTGGATGTGTGATAAGGATGGAGGATTCGTGATAAGGATAGTGGATTAGTTAACCGGATACCTGTCAAAGTCTTTTCTTGGGGGTCTAGCATGTCAGTCACCTTCCTCGATGTTGGACGTAGTCACCCGGGTAGACAACGTGACAACCGATTCGATGCATCGGTTATATAATTTATGTGAAAACATGTTTTGGGGTCTAGCAGGTCAGTCACCTTCCTCTACGTTGGTCGTAGTCACCTTGGTAAATATGCGATTGCTGATGAACGTCATCAAGTATCACAGCGTCCATTACTGTTAACGAAAATGCAAAATTAAAGAATAAATTACATGAAAAAAAGTTGTTATCCGGGTAGGCAATCCGACTCGATGTGAGACGTAGTCACGGTAGACAACGTGACGACGTGTGACGGCCGGTTCGATTGTATTGGGTGTATAATTCACGTGAAAATATGTTTTGGGGTCTAGCAGGTCAGTCACCTTCCTCTACGTAGGTCGTAGTCACCCTGGTAGGCAATCCGAATCGATGTGAGACGTAGTCACCTGGTAGACAACGTGACGACGTGTGACGGCCGGTTCGAGGATTGGGTGTATAATTTACGTGAAAATATGTTTTGGAGTCTAGCAGGTCAGTCACCTTCCTCTACGTAGGTCGTAGTCAGCCTGGTAGGCAATCCGTATCGATGTGAGACGTAGTCACCTGGTAGACAACGTGACGACGTGTGACGGCCGGTTCGAGGATTGGGTGTATAATTTACGTGAAAATATGTTTTGAAGTCTAGCAGGTCAGTCACCTTCCTCTACGTAGGTCGTAGTCACCCTGGTAGGCAATCCTACTTCGTCGGATAGCGGACAATGTGCGAAGGCTAGCAAGTCAGTCACCACCTTGATTGATGATAACATCGTTAAATGCGTAAGCAATCCGACTAAACGTCAGATAAAAGATCCACCACTCCGAAGCCGGGTCGAAAATGAAAATAGTATTTTTACCGTGCCCAAAAATTACTGATAAGGCCCGTAATCACTTACGAATAAATGAAGGTGTCCTGAAATAATAGCATACTGTATTTCCATCAAGAATTTCAGCGTTGCATTGCCGAAGGCGCAACGATATGGAAACGGAACTCGGTCAGCTGGTTGTGGTTTTGTTTCCACGCACCAACATGGTGTTAGAACCAATGTCTCCCGTATTATGTAAACGTTTGTTAAAAGTCACGCCAACAGTAACACTGTATACGGTATACGGCAGTTGGAAATCTAAGGCGACACATAATTTATTATAATATATTGATAAGTAGGTATTGGTACGTGTTGGGTGAATTACTTGTGTACGGAAACATCGATAATGTTTTCTCCACAATTCCGCATAGCACATATCGTTTGACCATTTTGAATAGCCTAAAAGCATCACGAACAGGTTATAGTAATAATAAGTAAAAAGTGAATACTAAATATGAAAAACTCGTCATAAAAAAAAAACGTTGCAATCGAATACAACGACTGTTGTCTGTTGTAGGTATCAGTTATTGTTATCAGCGGTGAGGTATGAGACTCGCGTGTTATTTTTAGAATTAATAGGTACACACCGGCTTACGTGATGTACATAAAAAATAGAAAAATACAGTAATATAGAAAAATACGGCGAAAAACGCGCGCGACGGCGGCGCTCGTATCGCGCGCGAGATCGGCCGCCGCGGGCCCGCCGGGAAGAAAATACGGCCGCGCGCGGCCTGTAAATCTAGCGGGGAACGCGAATAAGGTCACAGCGGGGAGACCCCGGGCCCCCCGAGGGGGTAAAACTCGATAAACTCGAAAAATTTCGAAAAAATCGAAAAAATCTCGAAACAGTGATAAGAAAGGCTGATTACGCAGCGACGGCTCCGCCGCCGCCGGGAGACCGCCCTCCGGGGTAATTGAATTTTCTCATTGGCTCTCTCTTACGATGGTTCGGATTTAAAGCATAGGCGGCGCCTCACGTATTCACGCTTTATAGTATAAGACTAGCTCTCCGAGCGTCGCTGGGGGATACCCCCAGACCCCCGGGTGTCGGTCATGAGTGTTTTCGATTTCGGAAGCTGCAGTGGTCTGTTGGTCTGGTCGTCAGTCTCGAGCTGGTCGGTGTGTGATAAGGAACTCTGATAAGGTTAGGTCCACCGTGGTTCGACGTGATAGCCCCCCGGTAAGCAACAACGTTCGACGATAACGTTCTTTACTGCCGCCGGAAAATCAAAATTCCGAAAAAAAATTATAAATCGTCGTTGTATTTTTGTGGGTGTCTAGCAGGTCAGTCACCTCGAATGACGTTCGCCGTAGTAATAGTATTTGGGGTCTAGCGGGTCAGTCACCTTCCTCGACTTTGGTCGTAGTCACCCTGGAAGGCAATCCGACAATACTCGACGGCTGGGGAACGTCATCACGTATGCAATCCGACTGCGTCGAATCGCGGACGACGTTCATAACTGTTACCGAAAAAGCAAAAAAAGTAATAAATTACTTGAAAAGTATTTAAAAAATTTCGGACGTCCATGCAAATCATATAGCCGCCGTCGCCAGTCGCCAGTCGCCAGTCTCGAGCTGGACGGTTAATGGGTGGTATGAAGGTCTAGTGATAAGGATTTGTGGTATAAATTAGTGATGAGGAAACTGGATTTGTGATAAGGATAGTGGATTATTGATAAGGATTGTAGATAAGTGATAAGCATGGTGGATTTGTGATAACAATGTATGATAAGGATATTGGATTTGTGATAAGAAAAGTGGATGTGTGATAAGGATGGAGGATTCGTGATAAGGATAGTGGTTTAGTTAACCGGATACCTGTCAAAGTCTTTTCTTGGGGGTCTAGCATGTCAGTCACCTTCCTCGATCTTGGATGTAGTCACCCGGGTAGACAACGTGACAACCGATTCGATGCATCGGTTATATAATTTATGTGAAAACATGTTTCGGGGTCTAGCAGTTCAGTCACCTTCCTCTACGTTGGTCGTAGTCACCTTGGTAAATATGCGATTGCTGATGAACGTCATCAAGTATCACAGCGTCCATTACTGTTAACGAAAATGCAAAATTAAAGAATAAATTACGACTCGATGTAAGACGTAGTCACGGTAGACAACGTGACGACGTGTGACGGCCGGTTCGATTGTATTGGGTGTATAATTCACGTGAAAATATGTTTTGGGGTCTAGCAGGTCAGTCACCTTCCTCTACGTAGGTCGTAGTCACCCTGGTAGGCAATCCGAATCGATGTGAGACGTAGTCACCTGGTAGACAACGTGACGACGTGTGACGGCCGGTTCGAGGATTGGGTGTATAATTTACGTGAAAATATGTTTTGGAGTCTAGCAGGTCAGTCACCTTCCTCTACGTAGGTCGTAGTCAGCCTGGTAGGCAATCCGAATCGATGTGAGACGTAGTCACCTGGTAGACAACGTGACGACGTGTGACGGCCGGTTCGAGGATTAGGTGTATAATTTACGTGAAAATATGTTTTGGAGTCTAGCAGGTCAGTCACCTTCCTCTACGTAGGTCGTAGTCAGCCTGGTAGGCAATCCGAATCGATGTGAGACGTAGTCACCTGGTAGACAACGTGACGACGTGTGACGGCCGGTTCGAGGATTAGGTGTATAATTTACGTGAAAATATGTTTTGGAGTCTAGCAGGTCAGTCACCTTCCTCTAAGTATGTCGTAGTCACCCTGGTAGGCAATCCGAATCGATGTGAGACGTAGTCACCTGGTAGACAACGTGACGACGTGTGACGGCCGGTTCGAGGATTAGGTGTATAATTTACGTGAAAATATGTTTTGGAGTCTAGCAGGTCAGTCACCTTCCTCTACGTAGGTCGTAGTCACCCTGGTAGGCATATGCGGATAATGTGCGACGGCTGATTAACGTCATCACGTTCATTACTGTTACCGAAAACGCAAAAATAAAGAAAAAATATTTCGGGCGTCCATGCATATCATATAGCCACCGCCTTTTTTTGGGTGTCTAGCAGGTCAGTCATCTATGTTATCCGGTAGTCAATCCGAAAATAATAAAATAAAATCATTTGAGGGGGGCTGTATTGAAGCCTGTATGTTATAGTAAAAGCGACACGACGCACGACGGCGGCGTTCTCCGCGGTGTCGATCGACTTGATGTTGGTCGTAGTCACCCGGGTAGACAACTTGACGATGTGTGACGGCCGGTTCGAGGGAATCGTGCCGCCGTGATCTGTTGAGTGTCTAGCAAGTCAGTCACCACCTTGATTGATGATAACATCGTTAAATGCGTAAGCAATCCGACTAAACGTCAGATAAAAGATCCACCACTCCGAAGCCGGGTCGAAAATGAAAATAGTATTTTTACCGTTCCCAAAAATTACTGATAAGGCCCGTAATCACTTACGAATAAATGAAGGTGTCCTGAAATAATAGCATACTGTATTTCCATCAAGAATTTCAGCGTTGCATTGCCGAAGGCGCAACGATATGGAAACGGAACTCGGTCACCTGGTTGTGGTTTTGTTTCCACGCACCAACATGGTGTTAGAACCAATGTCTCCCGTATTATGTAAACGTTTGTTAAAATTCGCGCCAACAGTAACTGTATACGGTATACGGCAGTTGGAAATCTAAGGCGACACATAATTTATTATAATATATTGATAAGTAGGTATTGGTACGTGTTGGGTGAATTACTTGTGTACGGAAACATCGATAATGTTTTCTCCACAATTCCGCATAGCACACATCGTTTGACCATTTTGAATAGCCTAAAAGCATCACGAACCGGTTATAGTAATAATAAGTAAAAAGTGAATACTAAATATGAAAAACTCGTCATAAAAAAAAAACGTTGCAATCAAATACAACGACTGTTGTCTGTTGTAGGTATCAGTTATTGTTATCAGCGGTGAGGTATGAGACTCGCGTGTTATTTTTAGAATTAATAGGTACACACCGGCTTACGTGATGTACATAAAAAATAGAAAAATACCAAAAATGACATACCCAGCTCGTAATTGCACAATTAACTGTTAAGTGTTAACGCAAAATGTAAAGCGATAAAACACGTAGGTACCGCAATGGTAACGCGAAGAAACAGCCAACGGACTTAAACATCGACTACAGCGACTGGATAATACACAACTTATACGAATGCGGATATAAAAAAGTTATAGGTATTCAAAGTACATTTGCGGTGTACGAAAAAAACACAAAACGCGCCATGATGTCTGTAGCTGGTGCAAACATATAGAATCAGTAGTTTATCTGAATATTATATAGTAGTAGATATTATTATAGAAGTTGTACTCACCGGGTATGTGAAAAGCGCCCAGAAGACAACAAATCTCAAAGAAAAACACTGAATGTTAAATAACACGAAACGTATTTGGCTTTTCCGTGAGAGTCGATGTGCGTTGTACGAGCGCCGATCACAAGAGGCAGGTCGAAACGGGCGCGCTTCGCGTCGACAAAGTTTCCCCCCCCCCCCGCACTCACACCATCACACTCCGCGGCCCACTCGCATAATGTCGCGTATATTAACGGGCATATTATGTAGACAGTATCGTATAGTTTAGTCATATCATTATACAATTTACCTGCCAGAATTTAATTAAATACATTAAGTTATATTTTGTTTATTGATATACCTGCATAATTTGACTCACCTAAAAACTGTAATACATTAAGTACCTACTACATAGTATATTATATACCATTGGAGTACCTGTGCCCAACTACTTTATTTACTAATTTTATTTCACTATCAATGCATCTACTTACTATATAGGTACCAATAATATGTTAACTGAAATAATTTTTATAATATTATGTGTAGGTACTTTATTTATATTTTTGGCCCAATGAACGAAAATGTATACTAATATCACTATTAATTTATGTACATACATATAATATGCTTAAATTATATAACTATACTATTATGTATATACATAGGTACATCTATAAAATACATTAGTCATATTATGTAGGTACATAATATATATATCAATTTATTATTCATAAATTATTACATTTGATATTAAATAAATAAATAAATATACGTGATAGACCATAGACCTATATTATATTGAGTAATATCAAATTATGTCATATCATTATACAATTGAACCATCAGAGTATTATATACTATTTGAAAAATATAGGTGCGTTGTTCATGGTAAATGTGTCAAGTATTAACTAAATACTTATTATAAATAAATATTTATTAAATACTTATAGTATAGTCATATGATATGACTAAATTCATATAATTCATATTTTTAATATCGCCTAAAAATTTAGTACCTACTACATAGTATATTATATATATATATATATATATATATATATATTTATAATTTGTTATTATATACTTAGAAGTGAAATACTCTGTTTTCAATACTTAGTTACTCTCTATTAGTCCATCAATGTTATGTACCTACTCATGGAGTACTAACCTATGACCAACTACCTTATTTACCAATTTCACTATTACTTCTTCTAATTAAATTTTTACATATTACAATATGCCCAGTTCATATATTATAACACTATACCGTTTAACACACAATGCAAACTATTAGAAAAAGACATATTTTATATACCAACCAATACCAATGATATAATTAATAGTAAATAGTACTTCATTTAAACTTTTAGACCAATGGACCAAAATATGTACTGATTTCACTTTGTACATACATAATATTATGCTTAAATTATATAAATATATCATTAGGTATAAACATACATCTATATAATAAATAGTACATAATGTATATATATATCAATTTGTTATTCATAATTTATTAATTTGAAACTCATAATTAAATTAATATACACTATAGACCTACCTATATTTTGAGCAATAACAAATTATGTCAAATACAATTTAACTATCAGAGTATTATATACTATCTGCAGCAGTATTTGTATCGTACCTCAACCAAACTGTGATATATTAAGTAGGTACCTACTACAAAGTATACATGTACCTAGGTTAGTAGTTATATTGTACTTGCACTATTGTTTATTGAAGTATAAAGGAAACATATATGTGCGTTGGATAAAATCAAGTGTAAATTAAATATTTATTATTATTATTTATTAAATAGTTTAATAAGTATAGTAATATTTAAATACGTTAAGTTATATATTAAATAGCTACTACATCAAACGATCAAACCTATCCATATAAATAATATCAAAGAGAGTAGTTAGGTATATTATAATAATTGTACAATTTAACTACCAGAATTTAATCATTTCAATTATTATATCAAATAGTATTTATAATCTGTAGCAGTGTTAACTAAATATTTATTATTATTATTATTTATTAAATAGTTATAGCATAGTCATATAATTTAATTAAACACATTAGATTATATTTTTAATATACATAATTTGACTCACCTAAAAACTGCAATATATTAAGTACCTACTACATAGTATAATATATATATATTTTTATAAAATGTTATTATATAAATATATCAATAGGTATAAAGATACATGTATATAATAAATAGCACATAATATATATATATATATATATCAATATGTTATTCATAATATTACCAACAACTCAACCTCAACCAAACTGTGATATATTTAATAGGTACCTACGACAATGCATACATGTAAGTTAGCTATTATTATCGCGTCGAATCGCGGACGGCGTTCATAACTGTCACCGAAAAATTTGAGAAGGGGTCAAAAGTACCCCGACTATGGGGGGACTATTTAGAGGGTCTTGAAACGTAAATTTTGGTGGTAAAACGGGGGACCCAAGTCAAAACGTGACAGAGATATACTTAAATCAAAAAAAGGAGGGGGGGGGGTAATTTTTGATATGGTATGCACGTGGTCACCCACAACCCATAGCCGTTTACAAAATACGGCTACGACGATCCCCGGCTAAGTTATGCTCGGCCAAAAAAAATTTGATTGGGGGGGGGGTCAAAAGTACCCCGACTATGAGGGGGGACTATTTAAATATGATAATACGGAACTGATGGAGAAAAGACGAAAAAAAAAAACGCGAAAAAAAACTCAAGATTATCACGGCCGCCGCAAATCTTCGATATCGCCGGGGGACGGTATCGAACCCACGACTCCTAGTTACATGTCCTAGCGCCCTAACCTATCGACTACCTACTCAGATGAAATATCGTGTCAAATCTATGACTATTAAGCCGCGTCGCCGTGCACCCGAAACTGGAAAGCGGCGTCCACGTCCGTCAAATGGCGTCCGAGCGGGGGGTCGAACGCGTCGGTAAGGGGACGACCGTCTCGACCGGCTTCGGAAGTTCGATTCGGTGAGATTCGCGAAAAAAATCGATCGTCGGGACGCATGTATTTATGCCTGTATATAGCGATACCCAAAATGTACCTACTCTCGTTTCCGCGACGCCGCTCCTCCCCGGGACTCGTTTTTGAAAAAGTAGGACAGCTCGCCGACTACAAATTTAGCGAGGAACGCGAATAAGACGCAAACGGGGAGACCCGAGGCCCCCGAGGGGGGTAAAATTCGAGATTCGGTGGGATTCGCGAAAAAAATCGGACGTCGAGACGCATGTATTTATGCCTGTATATAGCACACACACGACGTACCCACTCGGTACCTACTCTCGTTTGCGCGTCGCCGCTCCTCCCCGGGACTCGTTTTTGAAAAAGTAGGACTGCGGGCCGGCTATAAATTTAGCGGGGAACTCGAATACGTGTTCGGCGGGGAGGTGAAAAGTCTACAAACGAAGCGAAACGCGACTCTGTTGGAAAAAGTCGGAAAAACCGTCGAAATCGTGACGACGCCGCGGCGTCGGCGACCGTCTAGTCGGATATTTTTGAAAAAGTAGGATAGCGCGCCGGCTACAAATATAGCGAGGAGCGCGAATATAACGCGAACGGGGACGCCCGGGGCCCCCGAGGGGGGTAAAACTCGATATTTCGAAAAACACGGCGAAAAACGCGCGCGACGGCGGCGCTCGTATCGCGCGCGAGATCGGCCGCCGCGGGCCCGCCGGGAAGAAAATACGGCCGCGCGCGGCCTGTAAATCTAGCGGGGAACGCGAATAAGGTCACAGCGGGGAGACCCCGGGCCTCCTGAGGGGGTAAAACTCGAAAAATTTCGAAAAATTTCGAAAAAATCGAAAAAATCTCGAAACAGTGATAAGAAAGGCTGATTACGCAGCGACGGCTCCGCCGCCGCCGGGAGACCGCCCTCCGGGGAAATTGAATTTTCTCATTGGCTCTCTCTTACGATGGTTCGGATTTAAAGCATAGGCGGCGCCCTCGGGTTCACGCTTTATATAGTATAGACTAGCTCTCCGAGCGTCGCTGGGGGACACCCCCAGACCCCCAATGATGGGTCATTAGTGTTTTCGATTACGGAAGCAGCGGTGGTCTCGTGGTGCGGTAATGGGTCTCGGCCGACACGGTGTATTGGTGCTGAGGATGTATGGTGATAAGGATGTATGATAAGGCTAGGAGTGCCTTGGACCACTGCGGTTCGACTTGGTAGTTCGGGCAGGCCATCCGGACGGCCGGGTCGTCGAGTAGCAGACAAAGTCTTTGACAGTCTTTTCGACAACGCCGCCGGAAATTCGAAATTTCGTAAAAAAATAATACAGTATTACAGTCGTTGTATTTTTGTGGGTGTCTAGCCATGTCTTCGCCTTAGTAATAGTATTTGGGGTCTAGCAGGTCAGTCGCGTTCCTCGACATTGTTCGTATTTTTGTGGGGGTCGGATAGCGGACAATGTGTGATGGCCGCGGGTCACGTCATCAAGTATGCAATCCGACTGCGTCGAATCGCGGACACTGTTCATAACTGTCACCGAAAACGCATAATTAAGTAAAAATATAATCTGGTCGTCGGTCTCTAGCCGGTCGTTGTGTCATGAGATTTGCATCAACGTGGTTCTACGTGGTAGCCCATGTCAGCAACAACGTTCGCCGACAACGTTCGCCGAATGCCCCCGGAAATTCGAAATCCCGAAAAAATCATATTGTTGCCTCGATTTTTTTCCTCTCTACCAGGTTAGTCAACTCTAATGACGTTCGCCTTAGTAATAGTATTTGGGGTCTAGCGGGTCAGTCACCTTCCTCGACTTTGGTCTTAGTCACCCTGGAAGGCAATCCGACAATACTCGACGGCTGGGGAACGTCATCATGTATGCAATCCGACTGCGTCGAATCGCGGACGACGTTCATTACTGTTACCGAAAAATCAAAAAAAGTAATAAATTACTTGAAAAGTATTTAAAAAATTTCGGACGTCCATGCAAATCATATAGCCGCCGTAATTTTTATTGTGTCTAGCAGGTCAGTCACCTCGAATGACATTCGCTATAATAATAGGAGTAGGCTATCCGACTTGGACGGATAGCGGACAATGTGCGACGGCCGGGTCACGTCACGTCATGTATGATAAGGCTAGGACCACTGCGGTTCGACTTGGTAGCTCGGACAGGCCATCCGGACGGCCGGGTCGTCGAGTAGCGGACAAAGTCTTTGACAGAGTCTTTTCGACAACGCCGCCGGAAATTCTAAATTTCGTAAAAAAATAATACAGTCGTTGTATTTTTGTGGGTGTCTAGCCATGTCTTCGCCTTAGTAATAGTATTTGGGTTCTAGCAGGTCAGTCACGTTCCTCGACTTTGGTCGTAGTCCCCCTGGAAGGCAATCCGACAATAATCGACAGCTGGGGCACGTCATCACGTATGCAATCCGACTGCGTCGAATCGCGGACGACGTTCATTACTGTTACCGAAAACGCAAAATTATAGAATAAATTACGTGAAGAAAATTCAAAATATTTCGGGCGTCCGTGCAAATCATATAGCCCCCGTCTGATTTTTTGGTGTCTAGCAGGTCACCCATCTACATAATCCTTGTAGGCAATCCGACTCGATGTTGGAGGTAGACAACGTGACGACCGGTTCGAGTCATCGGCTATATAATTTACCTAAAAATATGTTTTGGGGTATAGCAGGTCAGTCACCTTCATCGATGTTGTTCATATTTTTGTGGGTGTCTAGCAGGCCAGTCATCTCGAATGAAGTTCGCCGTAGTAATCCGACTGCGTCGAATCGCGGACACCGTTCATAACTGTCACCGAAAACGCATAATTAAGTAAAAATATCATCTGGTCGTCGGTCTCCAGCCGGTCGTTGTGTCATGAGATTTGCACCACCGTGGTTCCACGTGGTAGCCCGTGTGAGCAACAACGTTCGCCGAATGCCCCCGGAATTTCGAAATCCCGTAAAAATCATATTGTTGCCGCGATTTTTTTCCTCTCTACCAGGTCAGTCAACTCGAATAACGTCCGCCTTAGTAATACTTCTAGGATATATGACAATGTGCGACGGCCGAGTTTTATAGCTGACCTTTAGTTTAGGTGTCTACCAGGTCAGTCGCCTTCCTCGACGTTACAGCACATAAAACCATAACGCAGAACCTACCATGATTATGAAAATCTCATATAAAAAATAATATATTCGTTGTATTTTTGTGGGTGTCTAGCCATAACTTTGCCGTAGTAATAGTATTTGGGGTCTAGCGGGTCAGTCACGTCCCTCGACTTTGGTCGTAGTCACCCTGGAAGACAATCCAACAATATTCGAATCGCGGACGATTTACTGTTACCGAAAACGCAAAATTAAAGAAAGAATAAATTAAGTGAAGAAAATTCAAAATATTTTGGTTGTCCATGCAAATCATATAGCCACCGTCTGAATTTATTGGTGTCTAGAAGGTCAGTCATCTATGTTATCCAGGTAGGCAACGTGCGACCGGGACAGCGTCCTTTACAGTCACCGACAACGCAAAATTAAGTTATGAATTATGTGAAAAAATATTCAAAACATTTCGTAAGCAATCCGACTACCGAGTCACCTTCCTCGACGTCATTACTTCAAAATTTAGGTCTACGATTTTATAATTATTTATTATTACTAACAATTATTTATTACCTACTTACACCACAGATGAAATATCTATTGGATTTTAACCAAAAAAAACCGGAAAAACCTCTACATCAAAATATAGGTTTCGGTTTCTTTTCTTAAAAAAATGTATTTAATTGTTCCGGTCCGGTTTCAATGTCATATGATATTTATGATAGTTTAAATTATTTAGTAATTATAATTGCACATTTATAATGGTGCATCACTGTGTTATGACTTAGCTGTTATGTGTATGCAAGTGTGTATGAATGTAGTTTATATTGCACACTTAATACATCTATGGGTATAATAATAGTAATAATACATCTAGATTATAATACATAAGTCATATGTAAGTACATAATATATAGTATCAATTTGTTATTCATCATTTATTAATTATGTATTTGTTTTATTGATTTGAAACTCATGTAAATATACATGATAGCCCTACTTATATTTTGAGTAATATCTAATTATGTCAAATCATTATACAATTTAACTGCCAGAATTTAATTAAATACATAATATAGTTAGTATTTTTTTGTTTATTAATATACATAATTTGATTCACATAAAAACTGTAATATATTAAGTAGTACCTAGAGGTACTTACATAAAGTTCTATTTTGTTTATTAATATAGTATTAACTATTATTTGTATCTGTAGCAGTATTATAATCAAACCAAATCTTACTGACCTAAAAACTGTAATAGCTGTACCAAGTACCCACTACATAGTATATTATATATTTATATTTAATCGAGCCCATGTCAAACGATTTAGGTGTGTTGCTCACAAATGTAGATAATAAAAACAATAGCTGTGGTTGTCAATCATCTAAATATTGTTATTTATCAATTATCTATTTATTAATTTGATTAAACCTACCTATTGTATACTCAAATTAATAATACCTAATATATAATTATTTTATATTATTGTTTCTGTGACATCCATCGTCGACTCGAGCTGGGATAATATTTTATAAAGTATATAATTTAACTAAACCAACCCAGCCACCGTGTATCAACTCTTGATAAATATACCTTTATATTTTATAATATGCATGTACCAGGTACCTACAGACCGACACTGTGGGTAGATCGTGTAAGCAGTAAAATATAATATAATAACGCAGTTTCTTGAATCAAAAATCGAACTTTTCGTCGCATATTTTCATTTCCGTTTATAGTAATAACAACACTGTCCGCTGCCCGATCTCCTCCGCGGAACTCGACTCGAGCGAAGTACTGACTTGGGCGTCTTATAAATTTAGCGGGGAACGCCAATAACATCCAAACAGGAAGGGTAATACCACTAAAACGGGCCAAGAAACGAATTTTAGAAAAAAACGGCAAAAAACGACGCGACGCATGTATTTATTGTTGTATATAGCGATACTTACACGGTACCTACTCCCTTTTCCACGACGCCGCTCTTTCCCGGGACTCGTCTGTGAAAAAGTAGGGCCGCGCACCGGCTATAAATTTAGCGGGGAACGCGAATAAGATTCAAACGGGGAGGGTAATACGACCAAAAGGAGCTAAAACTCGAATTTTTGAAAAAAAATCAAAAAAAAAAAAGAGAAATCAAACTCTTCGTCGCATATTATATTCACGCCCATATTATGTGTAGGTACTTTATTTATATTTTTGGCCCAATGAACGAAAATGTATACTAATATCACTATTAATTCATGTACATACATATAATATGCTTAAATTATATAACTATACTATTATGTATATACATAGGTACATCTATAAAATACATTAGTCATATTATGTAGGTACATAATATATATATCAATTTATTATTCATAAATTATTACATTTGATATTAAATAAATAAATATACGTGATAGACCATAGACCTATATTATATTGAGTAATATCAAATTATGTCATATCATTATACAATTGAACCATCAGAGTATTATATACTATTTGAAAAATATAGGTGCGTTGTTCATGGTAAATGTGTCAAGTATTAACTAAATACTTATTATAAATAAATATTTATTAAATACTTATAGTATAGTCATATGATATGACTAAATTCATATAATTCATATTTTTAATATCACCTAAAAATTTAGTACCTACTACATAGTATATTATATATATATATATATATTTATAATTTGTTATTATATACTTAGAAGTGAAATCCTCTGTTTCCAATACTTAGTTACTCTCTATTAGTCCATCAATGTTATGTACCTACTCATGGAGTACTAACCTATGACCAACTACCTTATTTACCAATTTCACTGTTACTTCTTCTAATTAAATTTTTACATATTACAATATGCCCAGTTCATATATTATAACACTATACCGTTTAACACACAATGCAAACTATTAGAAAAAGACATATTTTATATACCAACCAATACCAATGATATAATTAATAGTAAATAGTACTTCATTTAAACTTTTAGACCAATGGACCAAAATATGTACTGATTTCACTTTGTACATACATAATATTATGCTTAAATTATATAAATATATCATTAGGTATAAACATACATCTATATAATAAATAGTACATAATGTATATCAATTTGTTATTCATAATTTATTAATTTGAAACTCATAATTAAATTAATATACACTATAGACCTACCTATATTTTGAGCAATAACAAATTATGTCAAATACAATTTAACTATCAGAGTATTATATACTATCTGCAGCAGTATTTGTATCGTACCTCAACCAAACTGTGATATATTAAGTAGGTACCTACTACAAAGTATACATGTACCTAGGTTAGTAGTTATATTGTACTTGCACTATTGTTGATTGAAGTATAAAGGAAACATATATGTGCGTTGGATAAAATCAAGTGTAAATTAAATATTTATTATTATTATTTATTAAATAGTTTAATAAGTATAGTAATATTTAAACACGTTAAGTTATATATTAAATATCTACTACATAAAACGATCAAACCTATCCATATAAATAATATCAAAGAGAGTAGTTAGGTATATTATAATAATTGTACAATTTAACTACCAGAATTTAATCATTTCAATTAGATCTATTAGTTTATAAATATTATATCAAATAGTATTTATAATCTGTAGCAGTGTTAACTAAATATTTATTATTATTATTATTTATTAAATAGTTATAGCATAGTCATATAATTTAATTAAACACATTAGATTATATTTTTAATATACATAATTTGACTCACCTAAAAACTGTAATATATTAAGTACCTACTACATAGTATAATATATATATATTTTATAAAATGTTATTATATAAATATATCAATAGGTATAAAGATACATGTATATAATAAATAGCACATAATATATATAAATATATATATCAATATGTTATTCATAATATTACCAACAACTCAACCTCAACCAAACTGTGATATATTTAATAGGTACCTACGACAAAGCATACATGTAAGTTAGTTATTATTATCGCGTCGAATCGCGGACGGCGTTCATAACTGTCACCGAAAAATTTGGGAGGGGGTCAAAAGTACCCCGACTATGGGGGGACTATTTAGAGGGTCTTGAAACGTAAATTTTGGTGGTAAAACGGGGGACCCAAGTCGAAACGTGACAGAGATATACTTAAATCAAAAAAAGGAGGGGGGGTAATTTTTGATATGGTATGCACGTGGTCACCCACAACCCATAGCCGTTTACAAAATACGGCTACGACGATCCCCGGCTAAGTTATGCTCGGCCAAAAAAAATTTGATTGGGGGGGGGGGGGGTCAAAAGTACCCCGTCTATGAAGGGGGACTATTTAAATATGATAATACGGAACTGAAGGAGAAAAGACGAAAAAAAAAAACGCGAAAAAAAACTCAAGATTATCACGGCCGCCGCAAATGTTCGATATCGCCGGGGGACGGTATCGAACCCACGACTCCTAGTTACATGTCCTAGCGCCCTAACCTATCGACTACCTACTCAGATGAAATATCGTGTCAAATCTATGACTATTAAGCCGCGTCGCCGTGCACCCGAAACTGGAAAGCGGCGTCCACGTCCGTCAAATGGCGTCCGAGCGGGGGGGTCGAACGCGTCGGTAAGGGGACGACCGTCTCGACCGGCTTCGGAAGTTCGATTCGGTGAGATTCGCGAAAAAAATCGATCGTCGGGACGCATGTATTTATGCCTGTATATAGCGATACCCAAAATGTACCTACTCGGTACCTACTCTCGTTTCCGCGACGCCGCTCCTCCCCGGGACTCGTTTTTGAAAAAGTAGGACAGCTCGCAGACTACAAATTTAGCGAGGAACGCGAATAAGACGCAAACGGGGAGACCCGAGGCCCCCGAGGGGGGTAAAATTCGAGATTCGGTGGGATTCGCGCAAAAAATCGGTCGTCGAGACGCATGTATTTATGCCTGTATATAGCACACACACGACGTACCCACTCGGTACCTACTCTCGTTTGCGCGTCGCCGCTCCTCCCCGGGACTCGCTTTTGAAAAAGTAGGACTGCGGGCCGGCTATAAATTTAGCGGGGAACTCGAATACGTCTTCGGCGGGGAGGTGAAAAGTCTACAAACGAAGCGAAACGCGACTCTGTTGGAAAAAGTCGGAAAAACCGTCGAAATCGTGACGACGCCGCGGCGTCGGCGACTGTCTAGTCGGATGAGGGGACTCATTTTTGAAAAAGTAGGATAGCGCGCCGGCTACAAATATAGCGAGGATCGCGAATATAACGCGAACGGGGACGCCCGGGGCCCCCGAGGGGGGTAAAACTCGATATTTCGAAAAACACGGCGAAAAACGCGCGCGACGGCGGCGCTCGTATCGCGCGCGAGATCGGCCGCCGAGGGCCCGCCGGGAAGAAAATACGGCCGCGCGCGGCCTGTAAATCTAGCGGGGAACGCGAATAAGGTCACAGCGGGGAGACCCCGGGCCTCCCGAGGGGGTAAAACTCGAAAAACTCGAAAAATTTCGAAAAAATCGAAAAAATCTCGAAACAGTGATAAGAAAGGCTGATTACGCAGCGACGGCTCCGCCGCCGCCGGGAGACCGCCCTCCGGGGAAATTGAATTTTCTCATTGGAGGGTTCCCTATAAAGTGCCGATTTAACGCATAGGAAGCGCCACACGGGTTTTCGTTTTATATAGTAAGACTAGCTCTCCGAGCGTCGCTGGGGGACACCCCCAAACCCCCGGGTGTGGGTCATGAGTGTTTTCGATTTCGGAAGCAGTGGTGGTCTCGTGAGTCGTGGTGCGGTCGTGGGTGATGTGGGGGGCTGGTGATAAGGACATTGGATTAGTGATAAAAAATAGTGATAATGATATTGGATTTATGATAAGGAGAGTGGTTTTGTGATAAAAAAATAGTGATAAGGATATTGGATTTGTGATAAAGATAGTGGATTAGTGATAAGGATAGTGGATTTGTGATAAGGATGTTATATTGGTGGATGTTAGATGGTGGATTAGGTTACCAGTGGATAAGTTAACCGGATAGCTGTCAAAATTTTTTACTTATGTTAATGACGTAAAAAAATTCAAATATCACATAGCCGCTGCGATTTTTTTGGGGTCTAGCAGGCAGTCACGTTCCTCGACTTTGGTCGTAGTCACCCTTAAAGCCAATCCGACAATATACGACGCCCGGGTTTCGTCATCACGTATGCTATCCGACTGCGTCGAATCGCGAACGACGTTCATTACTGTTACCGAAAACGCAAAATTAAAGAATAAATTACGTGAAGAAAATTCTAAATATTTCTGGCGTCCATAAATATCTTATAGCAACCGTCTATTTTTTTGGTGTCTAGCAGGTCACACATCTATGTTATCCAGGTAGGCATTCCGACTCGATGTTGGACGTAGTCACCCAGGTAGACAACGTGACGACCGGTACACGAACCGGTACATCAGCTATATAATTTACGTGAATATATCTTTTGGGGTCTAGCAGGTCAGTCACCTCCTCGAAGTTGGTCGTATTTTCGTGGGTGTCTAGGAGGTCAGTCACCTCGAAATGATGTTCGCCGTAGTAAAAGCGGACAATGTGTGACGGCCGCGGGTCACGTCAACAGGTATGCGATCCGACTGCGTCGAATCGCGGACACCGTTCATAACTGTCACCGAAAACGCAAAATTAACTAAATCTGATCTGGTCGTTGTTCTCGAGCCGGTCCGTGTGTAATAAGGGTTAGGATCACCGCGGTTCGACGTGGTAGCCCATATAAGCAACAATGTTCGCCGACAACGTTCTTAAATGCCGCCGGAAATTCAAAATTTGATAAAAAAATAATATAGTAATTTTTGTGGGTGTCTAGCAGTTCGGTCACCTAGAGTGACGTTCGCCGTAGTAATAGTATTTGGGGTCTAGCGGGTCAGTCACGTTCCTCGACTTTGATCGTAGTCACCCTTTAAGAAAATATTCGACGGTTGGGGCACGTCATCACGTATGCAATCCGACTACGTCGAATCGCGGACGACGTTCATTACTGTTACCGAAAAAGCAAAAAAAGTAATAAATTACTTGAAAAGTATTTAAAAAATTTCGGACGTCCATGCAAATCATATAGCCGCCGTATTTTTTAGGGTTTCTAGCAGGTCAGTCACCTCGAATGACATTCGCTATAATAATAGGAGTAGGCTATCCGACTTGGACGGATAGCGGACAATGTGCGACGGCCGGGTCACGTCATAAGGTATGCAATCCGACTGCGTCGAATCGCGGACGACGTTCATTACTGTTACCGAAAACGCAAAATTCAAGGATAAATTACGTGAAGAAAATTCAAAATATTTCGCTTGTCCATTCAAATCATATAGCCACCATCTGATTTTTTGGTGCCTAGCAGGTCAGTCATCCATGTTACCCGGGTAGGCAATGTGCGGCCGGGACAGCGTCCATTGCAGTCACCGACAATGCAAAATTAAGTAATGAAATACGTGAAAAAAAATTCAAAACATTTCGTAAGCAATCCGACTACCGAGTCACCTTCCTCGACGTAATTACGCGAAAATATGTTTTGTGGTCTAGCAGGATCTAGGGTCTAGCGTCGGATAGCGGACAACGTGTGACTTCTGACGCAAAATTAAGTAAAAGGTCAAGTGAAAAAAAATTGGTAAATGTTTTGGTGTCTAGCAGGTCAATCACCTTCCTCGACGTTGGACGTAGCAACCCTGGTAGGCAATCTGACTTCGTCTTATAGTGCGACGTCCGGGTCAAGGCATGAAAACGCCAAATGACGTAAATCAAATGTATATAAATAGATAATTACATTTCGGGCGCCCGTGCTAGTCCTAATATAGTCGGCCACGTTTAATAGTTGTTGTCGTTTATAGTAGGTAGTAAAGCGATTTAGAAGCGAAACTCGATAAGCTGATTGGGATTTTGTTTCCCCATGATCCTCCGAAAAACAAGGAAACGTTTCCGTTAATCATATTTATATGACGAAAAAAAAAACGTGAAAAAAAAATCGAAACTTTTCGTCGCATATTTTCATTTCCGTATATAGTAATAACGACACGTGAAGTACTGACTTATACATTTGGCGGGGAACGCGAATAAGTCTTCGACGGTGAAACTCGAAAAAATCGTAAAATGTTCGTTATAATATGATAAGGCTGAAGTGAAATCGAAAAGTAATAATAAAGAAAAAAGTGAAAAAAAAATTTCGGCGGCCGTGCTACCTATCTACCTACGTACTGAGTTCAGAACGCGATATACGAGAAAAAAAAAAGGAACCTTCGACGCATGCATTTCGATGCCTGTATATAGTAACACCTACTCGACGGTGGTCGAGTAAATGTAGAGGGGAACGCGAATAAGTCATCAACTGGGATTGCAGAAGTGTCGAAAAGGACTAAAACTGGAAATTTAGAAAAAAACGGCAAAAAACGACGCGACGCATATATTTAGCGTTAACTACTCTCGTTTCCGCGACAACGCTCCTCCCCGGGACTCGTATCTGAAAAAGTAGGGCCGCGCGCCGGCCGTAAATTTAGCGGGGAACGCGAATAAGATCCAAACGGGGAGGGGGATACGACCGAAACGGGCTAAAACTCGAATTTAAAAAAAAAACCGAACATTTTCGTTAAATACGATAAGACGGAACTGATAGCGAAACGACGAAAAAAAAAAAGTGAAAAAAAAATTCATTACGATTTAACACGGCCGCCGCAAATTAATGAAAATCCCGGCGGCCGGGTTCGAAACCACGACCCTCGAGTCCCTTGTCCTAACGCCTAACCAACCTAGCCACCTACTGAGATGAAGTTTAGAGTCAAATGTATGACTCATAAGCCACGTCCTCGTGCACGCGAAAGGCGAACGCCGTTTGGACGGCCGTCAAAAGGCGTTTGAGGGGGCGATCCGACCGCTTCGGCGAGCGGACCTCCGGATCCGCCGCCCTCTGACGTATGAAACGCGAGATTTGCGAAAAAAAATCGAACCTCGAGACGCATGTATTTATGCCTGTATATAGCGATACGTAATCGGTACCTACTCTCGTTTCCGCGACGCCACTCCACCCCGGGGCTCATTTTTGAAAAAGTAGGGACGCGCGCCGGCTATAAATTTAGCGTGGAACTCGAATACGTCTCCGACGGGCAACGCCTAAAACTCGAATTTTCGAAAAAAACGGCAAAGAACGCGGGCGACGGCGGCGCTCGGTTCGCACGTGATATCCGCCGCGGAGGGCCCGCAGAGAAAAAAGTACGGCGGACTTATAATAGTAAATTTAGCGAGGAATGCGAATAAGGTCCAAACGGGGCCGCCCGAGGACCCGAGGGGAGTAAAAGTCGAAAATTTTGAAAAAAAATCGTGAAAAGTGATAAGGAGGAGTGATAACGCAGCGACCACGACGGCGCCGCAAAAAACGACGCGACGCATGTATTTATGCCTGTATATAGCGATACATACACGGTACCTACTCTCGTTTCCGCTCACGTTTAACCTCCCCTGGACTCGTTTTTGAAAAAGTAGGTCCTCGCGCCGGCTATAAATTCAGCGGGGAACGCGAGTACGTCTCCGACGGGGAGGTCGGACGTCTCGTAGAGGTGCTAAACGCGACTCTAGTCGAAAAAGTCGAGAAAACCGTCGAAACGGCGACGACGCCGCGCTCTCTGCGATCGACTGGTCCGCCGGGGGACTGGATTATAAAAAAGAAGGGCCGCGCGCCGAATAAAAATTTAGCGGGGAACGCGAATAAGATCGAAACGGGGAGGTCGATACGCCCTAAAACGCCTGAAACTCGAATTTTCGAAAAAAACGGCAAAAAACGCGCGCGACGGCGACGGTCGTATCGCACGCGACGTCCGCCGCCGCGGGCCCGCCGGGCCAAAAGTAGGGCCGCGCGCCGACTATAAATTTACCGAGTAACGCGAATAAGGTTCGAACGGGACCTTCCGGGGCCCCCGAGGGGGGTACAACTCGAACATCTTGAAAAAAAATCGTGAAAGACGGTCGAAACCGCGAAAAGCGATAAGGAGGAGTGATAACGCAGCGACGGCTCCGCCGCCGCGTTTTCCCGCCATTGTCCACTAAGCAGTTCGGATTTAACACATAGGGGGCGCCCTCGGTTTCTTGCTTTATATATAGAGATTAGCCCTTGGTCTAGCCGGGGGAGACCCCCGGACCCCCCAGTGTTTGTTTGTAAGTGAGTACCGATTTCGGAGACAATGTCGTTGGAATTATCAAAATCACAAGGGTTGTAAGTCAAAAGTTTAGGATTAGTGATATGTAGGGCAGAGGACTTGTAGCATTTGCATATTTTTTTTTGCACAGTCACAAAAATAGCAGAGTGCGAAACAAATACGTTACATGCTTCCACAAAGCTAATTTTAAAAATCTATTGTGCATATAAATGCATATTTTGCAATTTTTTGGTTTTTAGGGCATATTTTTTTCATTTTATACTTTTAGATGCATATTTTAAATAATTTATCATTTTATCAATATTTTTAGTAGACGTTTTTATTTATTTATTTTTACAACTAAAATAAAGTTGAATTTAAAATTATTTAAAATGTTGATCATTATATGATCTTTCACTCTCTCCGGAACCTATAAATACAAGGTAGGGGGATTGTGGGTAAAAGCCGCATGTTAGTATTGTGAACACCAATAAATATAAACCACTATAAAAATAATTGAAGAAGTTTTTTAAAATTAAATCAAGCACCCGGTACAGTGGGTAAATTATTCAAGAGAACATGAATATTTTAGAGAAAAATAAAAGTTAACAAATATTGGCTCAAGTGTTAAGAATTTTATCTGGTGAAGAAACTTCAATTATAGTCAGAATACCTGAAATCTTGAGCCTTGGTGATTTAGAATATATTAAATATGGTCCTATAAATTCTGTTGATGTTGAACGTTTTTTTTCAATGTTCAAAGTGCTGTAAGCTGACAATAGAAAAAGTTTTCAATTTGAAAATTTGAAAAAACATCTTATTTTTCAATATAACTTCCAATGTAAAAATGTGTGTTAGTCTTAAATATTTGAAACAAAAATATTTTGTCAATTGTTTTATAGTAGTTGAAGAAGTAGAAAGTTGAAAGTTTTGAAGAAGTATCCAGATGAGAAAACATCAAATAAACCAAATAATTATTCAAATAATTTATTGTAACTTGTAAGTTGTTAAAGTTGTAAATACAATTTATTCATTAAAATAATAGAGAAGTACCTACCTACAGAAAACTTTTTGTTTTTCGTTAAAAATATTCATTTTTAAATGCATATTTATAATGCATATATTTTATATTTGAGTGCATATTTGGTGATTTTTTAGAGCTACAAGTCCTCTGGCCTAGTGATATTGATTGGAGATAAGGCTTGGCGCATTGGCAGGAATATTTAAAAGTTTGATCGTCTAGCAATCCGTCACAAACATTGTAAATAGATACGATCTCCAGGATCTCTAGTCAGCTGCTTTTGGTTGTTGAAATTATTAAAAATTGTAGTATCGATATGTGTATTTGATTGTCTAGCTATCAGTCATCAAATCACATAGGTAGGTAATCCGACTGCGGCGGATCGCGGACAATATGTGAAGCGTATATTACCTGGTATGCAATCTACCTGCGGTTGGTGTAATACCATGTCCCGTTGTATGTCCTGTTCTGTTTTGTTGACTTTATAAGAAATTAGGAATTGCGAATAATTGTAATGGAATGTCTAGCTATCAATCGTCGCTGTATGGAAATCTATGAGTTATAGGGCATTTGTGTATGGCGGATTGGATACATAACCCGGGAACAATTGCAGTTTAGCTCCCCCGCGCTATTTTGAATTTTTTTTATCGAAACTTATGTAACTTATCGAGTTAAGAACGATGGTGCAATCAAAATTTGTCGCTCTCACTTTGTTTCGAAGTTATGGCCTTCCAAAGTTTTTAATTTTCGTTTGTATGCATGCGCGCAACACTACCTACTATATTACCGCGCGGAGGACCTCAACAGTGATTACACAGTTTGGGGCGCTCGTCGCTGCGCTACTCGGCGCCGTCGCTGCGCTCTGTAAATAGAAAATATCCCCCGACTTGCTATGCAACACCACCTTAAGTAGGTTACAGGGAAAGTAAAAAGTTATGTCGTAGTATATGCCGTATATGGGCAGTATTATACAGTTTGCGGCACTCGTCGCTGGCTCCGCAAATCAAAAATATCTCCCGACTTGCTATGCAATACCACCTTAAGTAGGTTACAGGGTAAGTTATTTCGTAATACAGTGTTACACAGTTTAAGTATAAAAACAACTAAAAAAGTTCTCCGGTCGCCAAACTCGAGGTCTTCGTGCGGCATTAGTAGTGTTGCGCGTATGCGTCTAAATCGTTAGCTTTGGGAGGCTAAAACTTCGAAATTAAGTGAGAGCGACAAATTTTGATTGCATCATCGTTCTTAACTCGATGAGTTACATAAGTTTCGATAAAAAATTTCAAAATGGCGAGGGGGAGCTAAATTGCAATTATGCCAATATAAAGTGTGAATTGCAGTAAATAAACTGTAATGATGTATAAGTACACGGGGTGAACAATTAAGCTTTAAATAATAAAAAAAATAGTACTCATTAGTCTATAAAACGCCAAACGTAGTAAAAAAAAAAAATTGGTAGGATAAAAAAAGGTAAGAAAAAAAAAAAAGAGTGTAAATTTGTATAGTAGTATACGCAATTCGTAAAAACGAACGTTTCGCACAGACGCTCGTGGAAGAAAGTCGCACTCGCCCGAAGTCGGAGCGGAGAGCCGCCCAGGTCCACTGAGCTTTTCGCTGTTTACTCTGCCACCACGTGACAGCAGTATTATTAAATGTTACCTATTTAATTTTAATAAGCTTTTTGTCAATGCTCAACGATTTTGACAGACCCGCGGTGCTGGTAATAACATCGGTAAATACCATTACTAAAATGCAAGGCAAAACTAAACAGTGGAATCAATTCTATATTTATTTGCCATCGACCAGTGGAAGTGAGTAGGGGAATGTGGGGCAAAGTGGACACCTTTATGTTTAAATAATCATAACATACTCAATAATCAGTTTAAATAGATGAATTTAAAACCATTAAATCGCAAATTTAATGTAGTTTTATTGACTAAAATTATGTCTTTTAATTGTAAATCAATATTTAATAATTAATTTTTCTTTAAAACTTGGAAAAAATTTCACTTTGCCCCATAGTGGGGGCAAAGTGAAAATGTGTATGGGGCAAAGTGAAATGTGTATGGGGCAAAATGAAAATGTGTATTGATAAAAGAAAATAGGTATCAAAAAAAAAAAAAAAAGGAAAATAGGTGAAATAGGTGTAAATACCTACACCTCAAAACCACTTTTATTTATTATTTTTTATATTATCAATCAAATATACCTATAAATATAATATGCAAATTATTTGTATTATTTTAATAATGTTTTAAATTACCTGTGTATAATGTTACAAATATATATAAGCATAAAATATGTTGAATGTCTTCTGATTATATTTAAAACTTAATCAGTCTGTTCCTTAAAAATAAACCAATCAAGATCTTTTTGAACAGTAAAATAAAAAATATAATAAATATCTTTGGAATACATGTAAAACAATAACAAATTAAAACAATTTTAAAACTTACTAAGTCAATTCTTTATAAATGAAAAACAGACAAGAACAAAAAAAAATAAACAAAAAAGTCTCTTTGGCTAGTAGTAAAACAACTTAATATAAAATTTATTTTCTCCTTATTATTAAACATAAAAACATAATCAAAAATATTAAAACTTAATGTCCAATCCTAAGAAAAAAAATACAATCAAGATCTTTTTGACTAGTAACAAATTAACAAATAAAATAGATATATATTTTTTTTATTAATATTTAACATAAAAATATACTTAATATATTTTAACTACATGTAAACATAATTAAAATTAAAACATTTAAAACTTAATAATTCAGTTCTTTCAAAAAATATTATCAGTCAAGATCTTTTTGACTAGGTAATAAAATAAAAAACATAAAAATAAAATAAACATTAATATTAATATTAAACATTCAAATATAGTCAATATCTTTTGACTACATGTAAAACATAATAAAAAAAACTGTACCTACTTAAAATTTAATATATCAGATCTTTTTTTAAAAAAAATAGTCAAAATCTTTTTGACTAATAATAAACATATACACAATTTAAAAAAAATTAACAAATGTTAAATTTATCTGTTAGACCTCCTTTAAAAGTTAATCTACCTCTACGATCTTCTGTTGGTTTTGGTAAAATTATGCACACATCTTCACTCTTAACATTATAAATGTCTTCCACGTTAGGCCAAATGAATAATATTTTGTTAGAATTATCAAACTTAGACTTATATTTTCTCAAAAATTTAACATCATTGTTTGAATTTAATACAATACCAACAAAATGCTTCAGTGTTTTATCTACTTGGAATTTTGCAACAATATATTTTCCAGTCAAGTTCAATGTTTTTTTTATTTGGTTATTTTCATCTGCTCCAATGTTTCTATTATTATCGCTTGTATCATTTAAAAGTTCAAAATCATCTTCAAAAGATGAAATTGATCTGGGTTTTGATATTTTAGCTTTTGACATGAATAATCGTTTCTTTACAACTTTCTTTTTTTGATTATTAATGATAGGTAAATTATTTTCCAGTTCTTTCAAATTTGGAGTATCTGTAATAATCATAGTTTTCCCTTTTTTCCTTTTTGGAGCTGTAGCTTCTTCAATTGTTCGAGATCCAACATGAGGCACAGGCATTATGTCTTCTGGTGTAACAGATACATGTTCAGTTGAGATAGTCTGATATGATGTTGTTGGTGTTTGATTTATTGTTGTTTGATTGTCTACCAATGTTTTATTTGTTGTCTCAGATGGTTCAAACAAATCATCGGGAAAAATGTATGGATTATATGGACAAATGCCAGTTGTTTTAAAACCATTTACTGCTGTTTGAATTGTAGCTGCCCTTTGATATGCTAAACCAAACAATTCACCAACTTGTTTTATTGTTACAATTTTACCACTATGGTTTTTAAGCCAACGTTTAACTTCTTGTTCATAGTAGGCACTTAATGGAAACATGAAAGAGACATCTAAAGGTTGAAGTCGGTGAGAAGTATGGGGAGGTAAAATTAAAACATGAATAAAATTATCTTTTGCTCGGGTAACAAAATCAATATTTTTGACATGAGTTGAATGACCATCACACACAAGAAGAACGGGATCTTCAGCCGTCGGTTTTACATACTTTATAAAATGATTTAACCATGTAGGGGAAAATATCTCAGTTTGCATCCACCCGGATGGATGACATACAACAATCAGGAGGCAATCCAGAACTGAACGTATCTTGTGAACGTGTTCTTGGAAATATCAAAAGTGGTGGTATGTACTGACCAGCTGCATTCATGCAAATTTCAGCAGTAACTAACGTGCCTCTTTCAGCAGATGATAATGATCCAACCTAAATAATAAATAAATAATTAAGTTAATAGGTACCTATTATATTTTGTATGTTGTAATCTAGGCACCTGTTTTTTTCCTTTTAGTGATATTATTTTGGCTGGTTTATTCGGTACTGTGGTCATTCCGGTTTCATCGCAGTTATATATTCTACTAGCTGTGAAATTATATTTACACATCAATTCTCCAAGTAAATCAAAAAACTTAGATACATTTGTTCTATTAAATGCTGAAGCTCTGGCTGCTGAAGTCTTTTCAGGTTGTCTTAGGGATAATTCTGGATTTCTTTTCATAAAATTATATACCCAATCTCTGCCAGCTATTTCCTTTTGATTGTTAAAACAGTGGCTTAAATTATTCTTAATGGCATACTGATATGCTAGCAATCTCAGATCTAGGATAGTCAAACCAAATAATCTCTTTTCCATCAGTAAAATATGATTTTTTAATAAAGTTTCGTGATTGTAATCAAATACTTTTTTAAACCGACCAAGTGATTTTACTGCAGCTTCTTGGGGCGATTTTCCAGTTTTTTGTTTGCGGTATAATGTGGAATATGGAACATTATATGCTTTTGAGGCTTCTTTGATGCTCAAGTCTCCTTTTAATATTTTTTCCAATGCTTTTTGCATGGACAGCGCACTCCAACTCTGTTGATTTGTTTTCCGTTTATAATTTCTTACCATCTATAACAAAATTTAAATACAACATAATAATATAGAAATGCACATAATACTAAGAATATTTAGTTTAAACAAATAAAAATAATGTAAGTTGTTGATTATAATTAAGTAGATAGGTAACCTTATTTAAATTTTAAAGCATGTTTTTATGATGGGGCAAAGTGATTTTCTTGAATTCACTTTGCCCCGACGAACTATTTTTTCGTTATAATTTTATTACATTAAATCATATAAACAAAACTAAAAACTGAATGAAGTATTACAAAATTAATATCCTTACCTTGAGTTCTGCAAAAAACGTTGTTGGAAAATTTATTAATTATTTAGAAAAAATCAAATTTCTGATAACGACAATTTTTACATCATTGAAGGTAATATTAGATTTTTGATAATAACACTGATGATAACAATTAAAACGAAGTATATCATTTTTCCAAAGAGTATATATATAAAAACGAAAATATTAAGCACACTTTAATTTATTAATTCACATATGTTATTTTTTTACGAGCGATTTTCAATTTGCCCCGCCTATCCACTTTGCCCCACATTCCCCTACTCGTTACTTTATTATATTTTTCACTTTTTTTTTTTTTGTTTTTTTTGACAACTTTACTAATGTTAATTTTTCGTTGTAGAATGTTTCATTTCGAAAATTGTAAAGTGACGGTGCAGGCTGCATCTAACCACCCACCATCTTCTGCAATTGTAGCACCTAAAAGTATGTATAAATATTGTCAATTGTCATGACGTATATACGGTAAACGGGAAAAAAGTCCCCGGTAAGAAAGTCCCACGGAAACAAAGTCTCTCATTGTAGAATAAATAAAACGATATTTCCTCTATACTGTTATGTACTGGTATATCTATGTTTTTAAATAAATTGGGTTGACAAATTTTATATATTATTATATGTTTAAGATATTATATTATTTTCAATAAATTTAAAATGTATTTAATTATGTATATAAATACTTATCTACAATAATTTTTAATCCTAGAAAGGTATCTATTTAATTTAGTTGATTGTTAATAATTTTCAATACAAATATGTAACATGTTTTACCTATGGGCTATGTACTTAATAAATACCTATATGATAAAAAACAGAATTTAAATCAAATAGTAATTTGGAGACTTTTTTTTCCGTGAGACTTTTACCGGGAACTATTGGAACAAATGCACTTTACCACGCCCCTCACAAATTCCGATTTTTTTTTAAAAATACGTGTTATTCAACGCTGATTTCGAAACTGTTTGAATTTTTGTGCGGAAACCATTATTTTGGAAGTTATAGCCTTCCAAAGTTTGCGATTTTACGTTTATACGCATGCGCTCAACACCACTATGTATTACCGCCGCGCGGAGCGTGTATAACCTATTTAAATTCTTTTTACGGGGACAATAATTTTAAAGTTGAAATTCAATTTTTTTATTTTATTGTATATTGTACTTATACACAATGTTAAATATTTAATAAACAATATTATCAGCATTTTCTTCATCTGTTTCAAAGTTGCACAAAATTGCACATTTTAATTGGTCTTCGTTCTATTTTTATATCAATATCGCTATTTTATAACTATTTCATTATAACTACTAAATTGTATATTATTACAAATATTGTTATATTCAATTATCTTGATGATAATTATATCAGGTAGATAAGCTAATGAGTATATTGTAGTACCTATTATACCTATATACCTCCGCTCCGCAAATCGAAAATATCCTCCGACTTGCTGTGCAACACCTCCCCAAGTGGGTCACAGGGTTGAGAAAATTGCATTTTTGTTGCACCGAGCCACCAATTTGAAAAAACATCGTACAGTGATGCGGCACTCGTCGTTACGCTCCTCGGCGCCGTCAATGCGCTCCGCAAATCGAAAATATCCCCCGACTTGCTGTGCAACACCTCCCCAAGTGGGTTACAGGGTTAAGAAAATTGCATTTTTGTTGCAGTTATGTTGTATAGTATGGGCAGTGATCCCTTGTTAGCGGCACTCGTCGCTGCGCTTCTCGGCGACGTCGCTCCGCGCGGTAATATAGTAATGTTGCGCGCATGCGTATAAACGTAAAATCGTTAACTTTGGGAGGCTATAACTTCCAAAATAATGGTTTCCGCACAAAAATTCAAACAGTTTCAAAATCAGCGTTGAAAAACACTTCTTAAAAAAAAAAAAATCGAAATTCGTGAGGGGTGTGGTAAAGTGCATTATAGCCGGGACTATTTTCCGGGGACTTTTTTTCTTACATATAGACCTATAAACTAATGGATTGCGCCTCCCTCACCACCCAACCATCACTGAGTAACGCCAATATAGAGTGAGTAAGAAGGAACATAGTGGGGGAATCTTGATGAAATCATATAAGAGAAAGAGAGAAAAAACATAATGTGGGAAATCATAGACTTACGAAACTAATACTGTATATTGGACCTCTTACTTCTCTCTCTAAGCGTTGTCCATTAGTTTATAGGTCTATGGATAAACATGGTAATGTTGTTCGCTTTTCTTTTTCAGAATGCTACAATTGCAGAAAACCTGGTCACCTGGCCCGCCATTGTAAGTGTATTTTGTGTATATTATATATGTGATCGTAGGCAATGCATCTAAAATATTATTTATTATGCAGGCAGAAGACCAAAAGTTCAGAGGGACCGGTCCCCTCCCCGTCGGCGAGACCGGTCCCCCCCTCGGCGGCGAGATCGGTCTCCGAGAGAGACGATCTCACAGCGGCTGCGGGACTCGGCCCCCCCGTCGTTGGGGAATGGAGCCAGAACTTCGCACCAGCACTCGGGCCATGACCGTGGCTCGAGTGCTGTGTCATCTATGGGCCACGATATGGCCTCTATGAATGTAGGAGTGAGTATAATATTGTAATATATTTGTAATACACATGTTAGTTATAAATGTTTTTAAATTTTAATTGTTTATAGGATGACAGCAAGCTAGTGGTAAGCTCTAAAAAGTTCCTGTGTACTAATTTTTGTGTTCTTTTTATTGTCTAATTCTAATTTTTGTTTGTATATATTTTCAGAATGAATAATGTATAAGTTATAAATATAAATATATATATAATATATAACAACAGTTATTTTTAAGTGTTTTTTTTTATACATAACCTAACCTAAGTTATATTACAACATATATATAACAGATGTTATCATATTTATAAGTTTGCATAACTCTCCTTTAAAGTGGTAGGTATGCATAGGCTCGAATAAATTATTGTTGGTATTATTAGTTAATGAATAATATTAATGGTAACATTAATTGTTAACCAATGGCTAATAAAAGATATGAAAATGTAATACAAGATTCCTTATAAGATTTTCTACATTTATCAAAAAAAAATGTCTATAAGAAAGTCAAATTAAATTTTTATGAGTGTTTGAAATTCAAATATTTACAACATTGGAGATTCAGTCGATTTCTCATATAGCGATTTCCTTATTTTGTTGTAATTCTAAAACGAATAACTGTAGATACATGAAAATTTCATTGAATGTTTATATTAGCATTTTCTAAACACTATACAATTTTGAAAATATTTTTGAGCTGTTTATGGAAATTTTCAGTTTTCGATTTTTTTAGTTTTTTTTTCTTTAAATATCAATAAAGTTTTATCTGTTGGGTCAAAAAGTATAAAAATTTAATACAAGGCTCCCGATATATTGTTACAATATCAGTTTGAAAAATATTTAAAATACATATGTACAATTTCTTTTTATAAGCATTTAAACATCGAATTTTGACAAAATTTATCAAAATCTCGAAAATTATCAATCATTGTAATTAATAAATTATAAAATGTTCAGTTTTTATAGCTAAGGACTGCAAATTTAAAACAGAGGTTCTCATGAATAGTTCATACTGTAACCAAAAAATCTAAAAAATATATGAACACAGTTATTTTTTACAGACATTTTAAATTCAAATTTGGATGAAATTATATATTAAAAAACCTAGAATAACTATTTTAGTTATTTTGTTGTGATTGTATAATATTATTCGTGGGTACTTGAAACTTCTAAAGTGTACTATTATATTTATATATCTATGATAGTATCACGGTTTATTGTTGATGTAAAACGCTTATAAGTACCTAATGGATATTGTGATATGATTAATTTGGAATTTATTATAGGTCAATTTTATTTTAATACGATATATATGTAATATGTATATAATATGTCTTAACCTAGACTGACATACCGTCTCCACTCAGAATCGTTTTTCTTATACAATGATATTATATCATTGAATTCAAATTTAATACCATCCATTATACAGTGACCCACTTATAACCTACAGTACAGCAGAGCACATTTTTTAAATTACAAATAATGTATAATCAATTAGGTATTACTAATCAGTAATTGTATAATATTTTTATTATTTATATTTTAAAAAATATAATAAATATCTTTGGAATACATGTAAAACAATAACAAATTAAAACAATTTTAAAACTTACTAAGTCAATTCTTTATAAATGAAAAACAGACAAGAACAAAAAAAAATAAACAAAAAAGTCTCTTTGGCTAGTAGTAAAACAACTTAATATAAAATTTATTTTCTCCTTATTATTAAACATAAAAACATAATCAAAAATATTAAAACTTAATGTCCAATCCTAAGAAAAAAAATACAATCAAGATCTTTTTGACTAGTAACAAATTAACAAATAAAATAGATATATATTTTTTTTATTAATATTTAACATAAAAATATACTTAATATATTTTAACTACATGTAAACATAATTAAAATTAAAACATTTAAAACTTAATAATTCAGTTCTTTCAAAAAATATTATCAGTCAAGATCTTTTTGACTAGGTAATAAAATAAAAAACATAAAAATAAAATAAACATTAATATTAATATTAAACATTCAAATATAGTCAATATCTTTTGACTACATGTAAAACATAATAAAAAAAACTGTACCTACTTAAAATTTAATATATCAGATCTTTTTTTAAAAAAAATAGTCAAAATCTTTTTGACTAATAATAAACATATACACAATTTAAAAAAAATTAACAAATGTTAAATTTATCTGTTAGACCTCCTTTAAAAGTTAATCTACCTCTACGATCTTCTGTTGGTTTTGGTAAAATTATGCACACATCTTCACTCTTAACATTATAAATGTCTTCCACGTTAGGCCAAATGAATAATATTTTGTTAGAATTATCAAACTTAGACTTATATTTTCTCAAAAATTTAACATCATTGTTTGAATTTAATACAATACCAACAAAATGCTTCAGTGTTTTATCTACTTGGAATTTTGCAACAATATATTTTCCAGTCAAGTTCAATGTTTTTTTTATTTGGTTATTTTCATCTGCTCCAATGTTTCTATTATTATCGCTTGTATCATTTAAAAGTTCAAAATCATCTTCAAAAGATGAAATTGATCTGGGTTTTGATATTTTAGCTTTTGACATGAATAATCGTTTCTTTACAACTTTCTTTTTTTGATTATTAATGATAGGTAAATTATTTTCCAGTTCTTTCAAATTTGGAGTATCTGTAATAATCATAGTTTTCCCTTTTTTCCTTTTTGGAGCTGTAGCTTCTTCAATTGTTCGAGATCCAACATGAGGCACAGGCATTATGTCTTCTGGTGTAACAGATACATGTTCAGTTGAGATAGTCTGATATGATGTTGTTGGTGTTTGATTTATTGTTGTTTGATTGTCTACCAATGTTTTATTTGTTGTCTCAGATGGTTCAAACAAATCATCGGGAAAAATGTATGGATTATATGGACAAATGCCAGTTGTTTTAAAACCATTTACTGCTGTTTGAATTGTAGCTGCCCTTTGATATGCTAAACCAAACAATTCACCAACTTGTTTTATTGTTACAATTTTACCACTATGGTTTTTAAGCCAACGTTTAACTTCTTGTTCATAGTAGGCACTTAATGGAAACATGAAAGAGACATCTAAAGGTTGAAGTCGGTGAGAAGTATGGGGAGGTAAAATTAAAACATGAATAAAATTATCTTTTGCTCGGGTAACAAAATCAATATTTTTGACATGAGTTGAATGACCATCACACACAAGAAGAACGGGATCTTCAGCCGTCGGTTTTACATACTTTATAAAATGATTTAACCATGTAGGGGAAAATATCTCAGTTTGCATCCACCCGGATGGATGACATACAACAATCAGGAGGCAATCCAGAACTGAACGTATCTTGTGAACGTGTTCTTGGAAATATCAAAAGTGGTGGTATGTACTGACCAGCTGCATTCATGCAAATTTCAGCAGTAACTAACGTGCCTCTTTCAGCAGATGATAATGATCCAACCTAAATAATAAATAAATAATTAAGTTAATAGGTACCTATTATATTTTGTATGTTGTAATCTAGGCACCTGTTTTTTTCCTTTTAGTGATATTATTTTGGCTGGTTTATTCGGTACTGTGGTCATTCCGGTTTCATCGCAGTTATATATTCTACTAGCTGTGAAATTATATTTACACATCAATTCTCCAAGTAAATCAAAAAACTTAGATACATTTGTTCTATTAAATGCTGAAGCTCTGGCTGCTGAAGTCTTTTCAGGTTGTCTTAGGGATAATTCTGGATTTCTTTTCATAAAATTATATACCCAATCTCTGCCAGCTATTTCCTTTTGATTGTTAAAACAGTGGCTTAAATTATTCTTAATGGCATACTGATATGCTAGCAATCTCAGATCTAGGATAGTCAAACCAAATAATCTCTTTTCCATCAGTAAAATATGATTTTTTAATAAAGTTTCGTGATTGTAATCAAATACTTTTTTAAACCGACCAAGTGATTTTACTGCAGCTTCTTGGGGCGATTTTCCAGTTTTTTGTTTGCGGTATAATGTGGAATATGGAACATTATATGCTTTTGAGGCTTCTTTGATGCTCAAGTCTCCTTTTAATATTTTTTCCAATGCTTTTTGCATGGACAGCGCACTCCAACTCTGTTGATTTGTTTTCCGTTTATAATTTCTTACCATCTATAACAAAATTTAAATACAACATAATAATATAGAAATGCACATAATACTAAGAATATTTAGTTTAAACAAATAAAAATAATGTAAGTTGTTGATTATAATTAAGTAGATAGGTAACCTTATTTAAATTTTAAAGCATGTTTTTATGATGGGGCAAAGTGATTTTCTTGAATTCACTTTGCCCCGACGAACTATTTTTTCGTTATAATTTTATTACATTAAATCATATAAACAAAACTAAAAACTGAATGAAGTATTACAAAATTAATATCCTTACCTTGAGTTCTGCAAAAAACGTTGTTGGAAAATTTATTAATTATTTAGAAAAAATCAAATTTCTGATAACGACAATTTTTACATCATTGAAGGTAATATTAGATTTTTGATAATAACACTGATGATAACAATTAAAACGAAGTATATCATTTTTCCAAAGAGTATATATATAAAAACGAAAATATTAAGCACACTTTAATTTATTAATTCACATATGTTATTTTTTTACGAGCGATTTTCAATTTGCCCCGCCTATCCACTTTGCCCCACATTCCCCTACTCGTTACTTTATTATATTTTTCACTTTTTTTTTTTTTGTTTTTTTTGACAACTTTACTAATGTTAATTTTTCGTTGTAGAATGTTTCATTTCGAAAATTGTAAAGTGACGGTGCAGGCTGCATCTAACCACCCACCATCTTCTGCAATTGTAGCACCTAAAAGTATGTATAAATATTGTCAATTGTCATGACGTATATACGGTAAACGGGAAAAAAGTCCCCGGTAAGAAAGTCCCACGGAAACAAAGTCTCTCATTGTAGAATAAATAAAACGATATTTCCTCTATACTGTTATGTACTGGTATATCTATGTTTTTAAATAAATTGGGTTGACAAATTTTATATATTATTATATGTTTAAGATATTATATTATTTTCAATAAATTTAAAATGTATTTAATTATGTATATAAATACTTATCTACAATAATTTTTAATCCTAGAAAGGTATCTATTTAATTTAGTTGATTGTTAATAATTTTCAATACAAATATGTAACATGTTTTACCTATGGGCTATGTACTTAATAAATACCTATATGATAAAAAACAGAATTTAAATCAAATAGTAATTTGGAGACTTTTTTTTCCGTGAGACTTTTACCGGGAACTATTGGAACAAATGCACTTTACCACGCCCCTCACAAATTCCGATTTTTTTTTAAAAATACGTGTTATTCAACGCTGATTTCGAAACTGTTTGAATTTTTGTGCGGAAACCATTATTTTGGAAGTTATAGCCTTCCAAAGTTTGCGATTTTACGTTTATACGCATGCGCTCAACACCACTATGTATTACCGCCGCGCGGAGCGTGTATAACCTATTTAAATTCTTTTTACGGGGACAATAATTTTAAAGTTGAAATTCAATTTTTTTATTTTATTGTATATTGTACTTATACACAATGTTAAATATTTAATAAACAATATTATCAGCATTTTCTTCATCTGTTTCAAAGTTGCACAAAATTGCACATTTTAATTGGTCTTCGTTCTATTTTTATATCAATATCGCTATTTTATAACTATTTCATTATAACTACTAAATTGTATATTATTACAAATATTGTTATATTCAATTATCTTGATGATAATTATATCAGGTAGATAAGCTAATGAGTATATTGTAGTACCTATTATACCTATATACCTCCGCTCCGCAAATCGAAAATATCCTCCGACTTGCTGTGCAACACCTCCCCAAGTGGGTCACAGGGTTGAGAAAATTGCATTTTTGTTGCACCGAGCCACCAATTTGAAAAAACATCGTACAGTGATGCGGCACTCGTCGTTACGCTCCTCGGCGCCGTCAATGCGCTCCGCAAATCGAAAATATCCCCCGACTTGCTGTGCAACACCTCCCCAAGTGGGTTACAGGGTTAAGAAAATTGCATTTTTGTTGCAGTTATGTTGTATAGTATGGGCAGTGATCCCTTGTTAGCGGCACTCGTCGCTGCGCTTCTCGGCGACGTCGCTCCGCGCGGTAATATAGTAATGTTGCGCGCATGCGTATAAACGTAAAATCGTTAACTTTGGGAGGCTATAACTTCCAAAATAATGGTTTCCGCACAAAAATTCAAACAGTTTCAAAATCAGCGTTGAAAAACACTTCTTAAAAAAAAAAAAATCGAAATTCGTGAGGGGTGTGGTAAAGTGCATTATAGCCGGGACTATTTTCCGGGGACTTTTTTTCTTACATATAGACCTATAAACTAATGGATTGCGCCTCCCTCACCACCCAACCATCACTGAGTAACGCCAATATAGAGTGAGTAAGAAGGAACATAGTGGGGGAATCTTGATGAAATCATATAAGAGAAAGAGAGAAAAAACATAATGTGGGAAATCATAGACTTACGAAACTAATACTGTATATTGGACCTCTTACTTCTCTCTCTAAGCGTTGTCCATTAGTTTATAGGTCTATGGATAAACATGGTAATGTTGTTCGCTTTTCTTTTTCAGAATGCTACAATTGCAGAAAACCTGGTCACCTGGCCCGCCATTGTAAGTGTATTTTGTGTATATTATATATGTGATCGTAGGCAATGCATCTAAAATATTATTTATTATGCAGGCAGAAGACCAAAAGTTCAGAGGGACCGGTCCCCTCCCCGTCGGCGAGACCGGTCCCCCCCTCGGCGGCGAGATCGGTCTCCGAGAGAGACGATCTCACAGCGGCTGCGGGACTCGGCCCCCCCGTCGTTGGGGAATGGAGCCAGAACTTCGCACCAGCACTCGGGCCATGACCGTGGCTCGAGTGCTGTGTCATCTATGGGCCACGATATGGCCTCTATGAATGTAGGAGTGAGTATAATATTGTAATATATTTGTAATACACATGTTAGTTATAAATGTTTTTAAATTTTAATTGTTTATAGGATGACAGCAAGCTAGTGGTAAGCTCTAAAAAGTTCCTGTGTACTAATTTTTGTGTTCTTTTTATTGTCTAATTCTAATTTTTGTTTGTATATATTTTCAGAATGAATAATGTATAAGTTATAAATATAAATATATATATAATATATAACAACAGTTATTTTTAAGTGTTTTTTTTTATACATAACCTAACCTAAGTTATATTACAACATATATATAACAGATGTTATCATATTTATAAGTTTGCATAACTCTCCTTTAAAGTGGTAGGTATGCATAGGCTCGAATAAATTATTGTTGGTATTATTAGTTAATGAATAATATTAATGGTAACATTAATTGTTAACCAATGGCTAATAAAAGATATGAAAATGTAATACAAGATTCCTTATAAGATTTTCTACATTTATCAAAAAAAAATGTCTATAAGAAAGTCAAATTAAATTTTTATGAGTGTTTGAAATTCAAATATTTACAACATTGGAGATTCAGTCGATTTCTCATATAGCGATTTCCTTATTTTGTTGTAATTCTAAAACGAATAACTGTAGATACATGAAAATTTCATTGAATGTTTATATTAGCATTTTCTAAACACTATACAATTTTGAAAATATTTTTGAGCTGTTTATGGAAATTTTCAGTTTTCGATTTTTTTAGTTTTTTTTTCTTTAAATATCAATAAAGTTTTATCTGTTGGGTCAAAAAGTATAAAAATTTAATACAAGGCTCCCGATATATTGTTACAATATCAGTTTGAAAAATATTTAAAATACATATGTACAATTTCTTTTTATAAGCATTTAAACATCGAATTTTGACAAAATTTATCAAAATCTCGAAAATTATCAATCATTGTAATTAATAAATTATAAAATGTTCAGTTTTTATAGCTAAGGACTGCAAATTTAAAACAGAGGTTCTCATGAATAGTTCATACTGTAACCAAAAAATCTAAAAAATATATGAACACAGTTATTTTTTACAGACATTTTAAATTCAAATTTGGATGAAATTATATATTAAAAAACCTAGAATAACTATTTTAGTTATTTTGTTGTGATTGTATAATATTATTCGTGGGTACTTGAAACTTCTAAAGTGTACTATTATATTTATATATCTATGATAGTATCACGGTTTATTGTTGATGTAAAACGCTTATAAGTACCTAATGGATATTGTGATATGATTAATTTGGAATTTATTATAGGTCAATTTTATTTTAATACGATATATATGTAATATGTATATAATATGTCTTAACCTAGACTGACATACCGTCTCCACTCAGAATCGTTTTTCTTATACAATGATATTATATCATTGAATTCAAATTTAATACCATCCATTATACAGTGACCCACTTATAACCTACAGTACAGCAGAGCACATTTTTTAAATTACAAATAATGTATAATCAATTAGGTATTACTAATCAGTAATTGTATAATATTTTTATTATTTATATTTTAAAAAATATAATAAATATCTTTGGAATACATGTAAAACAATAACAAATTAAAACAATTTTAAAACTTACTAAGTCAATTCTTTATAAATGAAAAACAGACAAGAACAAAAAAAAATAAACAAAAAAGTCTCTTTGGCTAGTAGTAAAACAACTTAATATAAAATTTATTTTCTCCTTATTATTAAACATAAAAACATAATCAAAAATATTAAAACTTAATGTCCAATCCTAAGAAAAAAAATACAATCAAGATCTTTTTGACTAGTAACAAATTAACAAATAAAATAGATATATATTTTTTTTATTAATATTTAACATAAAAATATACTTAATATATTTTAACTACATGTAAACATAATTAAAATTAAAACATTTAAAACTTAATAATTCAGTTCTTTCAAAAAATATTATCAGTCAAGATCTTTTTGACTAGGTAATAAAATAAAAAACATAAAAATAAAATAAACATTAATATTAATATTAAACATTCAAATATAGTCAATATCTTTTGACTACATGTAAAACATAATAAAAAAAACTGTACCTACTTAAAATTTAATATATCAGATCTTTTTTTAAAAAAAATAGTCAAAATCTTTTTGACTAATAATAAACATATACACAATTTAAAAAAAATTAACAAATGTTAAATTTATCTGTTAGACCTCCTTTAAAAGTTAATCTACCTCTACGATCTTCTGTTGGTTTTGGTAAAATTATGCACACATCTTCACTCTTAACATTATAAATGTCTTCCACGTTAGGCCAAATGAATAATATTTTGTTAGAATTATCAAACTTAGACTTATATTTTCTCAAAAATTTAACATCATTGTTTGAATTTAATACAATACCAACAAAATGCTTCAGTGTTTTATCTACTTGGAATTTTGCAACAATATATTTTCCAGTCAAGTTCAATGTTTTTTTTATTTGGTTATTTTCATCTGCTCCAATGTTTCTATTATTATCGCTTGTATCATTTAAAAGTTCAAAATCATCTTCAAAAGATGAAATTGATCTGGGTTTTGATATTTTAGCTTTTGACATGAATAATCGTTTCTTTACAACTTTCTTTTTTTGATTATTAATGATAGGTAAATTATTTTCCAGTTCTTTCAAATTTGGAGTATCTGTAATAATCATAGTTTTCCCTTTTTTCCTTTTTGGAGCTGTAGCTTCTTCAATTGTTCGAGATCCAACATGAGGCACAGGCATTATGTCTTCTGGTGTAACAGATACATGTTCAGTTGAGATAGTCTGATATGATGTTGTTGGTGTTTGATTTATTGTTGTTTGATTGTCTACCAATGTTTTATTTGTTGTCTCAGATGGTTCAAACAAATCATCGGGAAAAATGTATGGATTATATGGACAAATGCCAGTTGTTTTAAAACCATTTACTGCTGTTTGAATTGTAGCTGCCCTTTGATATGCTAAACCAAACAATTCACCAACTTGTTTTATTGTTACAATTTTACCACTATGGTTTTTAAGCCAACGTTTAACTTCTTGTTCATAGTAGGCACTTAATGGAAACATGAAAGAGACATCTAAAGGTTGAAGTCGGTGAGAAGTATGGGGAGGTAAAATTAAAACATGAATAAAATTATCTTTTGCTCGGGTAACAAAATCAATATTTTTGACATGAGTTGAATGACCATCACACACAAGAAGAACGGGATCTTCAGCCGTCGGTTTTACATACTTTATAAAATGATTTAACCATGTAGGGGAAAATATCTCAGTTTGCATCCACCCGGATGGATGACATACAACAATCAGGAGGCAATCCAGAACTGAACGTATCTTGTGAACGTGTTCTTGGAAATATCAAAAGTGGTGGTATGTACTGACCAGCTGCATTCATGCAAATTTCAGCAGTAACTAACGTGCCTCTTTCAGCAGATGATAATGATCCAACCTAAATAATAAATAAATAATTAAGTTAATAGGTACCTATTATATTTTGTATGTTGTAATCTAGGCACCTGTTTTTTTCCTTTTAGTGATATTATTTTGGCTGGTTTATTCGGTACTGTGGTCATTCCGGTTTCATCGCAGTTATATATTCTACTAGCTGTGAAATTATATTTACACATCAATTCTCCAAGTAAATCAAAAAACTTAGATACATTTGTTCTATTAAATGCTGAAGCTCTGGCTGCTGAAGTCTTTTCAGGTTGTCTTAGGGATAATTCTGGATTTCTTTTCATAAAATTATATACCCAATCTCTGCCAGCTATTTCCTTTTGATTGTTAAAACAGTGGCTTAAATTATTCTTAATGGCATACTGATATGCTAGCAATCTCAGATCTAGGATAGTCAAACCAAATAATCTCTTTTCCATCAGTAAAATATGATTTTTTAATAAAGTTTCGTGATTGTAATCAAATACTTTTTTAAACCGACCAAGTGATTTTACTGCAGCTTCTTGGGGCGATTTTCCAGTTTTTTGTTTGCGGTATAATGTGGAATATGGAACATTATATGCTTTTGAGGCTTCTTTGATGCTCAAGTCTCCTTTTAATATTTTTTCCAATGCTTTTTGCATGGACAGCGCACTCCAACTCTGTTGATTTGTTTTCCGTTTATAATTTCTTACCATCTATAACAAAATTTAAATACAACATAATAATATAGAAATGCACATAATACTAAGAATATTTAGTTTAAACAAATAAAAATAATGTAAGTTGTTGATTATAATTAAGTAGATAGGTAACCTTATTTAAATTTTAAAGCATGTTTTTATGATGGGGCAAAGTGATTTTCTTGAATTCACTTTGCCCCGACGAACTATTTTTTCGTTATAATTTTATTACATTAAATCATATAAACAAAACTAAAAACTGAATGAAGTATTACAAAATTAATATCCTTACCTTGAGTTCTGCAAAAAACGTTGTTGGAAAATTTATTAATTATTTAGAAAAAATCAAATTTCTGATAACGACAATTTTTACATCATTGAAGGTAATATTAGATTTTTGATAATAACACTGATGATAACAATTAAAACGAAGTATATCATTTTTCCAAAGAGTATATATATAAAAACGAAAATATTAAGCACACTTTAATTTATTAATTCACATATGTTATTTTTTTACGAGCGATTTTCAATTTGCCCCGCCTATCCACTTTGCCCCACATTCCCCTACTCGTTACTTTATTATATTTTTCACTTTTTTTTTTTTGTTTTTTTTGACAACTTTACTAATGTTAATTTTTCGTTGTAGAATGTTTCATTTCGAAAATTGTAAAGTGACGGTGCAGGCTGCATCTAACCACCCACCATCTTCTGCAATTGTAGCACCTAAAAGTATGTATAAATATTGTCAATTGTCATGACGTATATACGGTAAACGGGAAAAAAGTCCCCGGTAAGAAAGTCCCACGGAAACAAAGTCTCTCATTGTAGAATAAATAAAACGATATTTCCTCTATACTGTTATGTACTGGTATATCTATGTTTTTAAATAAATTGGGTTGACAAATTTTATATATTATTATATGTTTAAGATATTATATTATTTTCAATAAATTTAAAATGTATTTAATTATGTATATAAATACTTATCTACAATAATTTTTAATCCTAGAAAGGTATCTATTTAATTTAGTTGATTGTTAATAATTTTCAATACAAATATGTAACATGTTTTACCTATGGGCTATGTACTTAATAAATACCTATATGATAAAAAACAGAATTTAAATCAAATAGTAATTTGGAGACTTTTTTTTCCGTGAGACTTTTACCGGGAACTATTGGAACAAATGCACTTTACCACGCCCCTCACAAATTCCGATTTTTTTTTAAAAATACGTGTTATTCAACGCTGATTTCGAAACTGTTTGAATTTTTGTGCGGAAACCATTATTTTGGAAGTTATAGCCTTCCAAAGTTTGCGATTTTACGTTTATACGCATGCGCTCAACACCACTATGTATTACCGCCGCGCGGAGCGTGTATAACCTATTTAAATTCTTTTTACGGGGACAATAATTTTAAAGTTGAAATTCAATTTTTTTATTTTATTGTATATTGTACTTATACACAATGTTAAATATTTAATAAACAATATTATCAGCATTTTCTTCATCTGTTTCAAAGTTGCACAAAATTGCACATTTTAATTGGTCTTCGTTCTATTTTTATATCAATATCGCTATTTTATAACTATTTCATTATAACTACTAAATTGTATATTATTACAAATATTGTTATATTCAATTATCTTGATGATAATTATATCAGGTAGATAAGCTAATGAGTATATTGTAGTACCTATTATACCTATATACCTCCGCTCCGCAAATCGAAAATATCCTCCGACTTGCTGTGCAACACCTCCCCAAGTGGGTCACAGGGTTGAGAAAATTGCATTTTTGTTGCACCGAGCCACCAATTTGAAAAAACATCGTACAGTGATGCGGCACTCGTCGTTACGCTCCTCGGCGCCGTCAATGCGCTCCGCAAATCGAAAATATCCCCCGACTTGCTGTGCAACACCTCCCCAAGTGGGTTACAGGGTTAAGAAAATTGCATTTTTGTTGCAGTTATGTTGTATAGTATGGGCAGTGATCCCTTGTTAGCGGCACTCGTCGCTGCGCTTCTCGGCGACGTCGCTCCGCGCGGTAATATAGTAATGTTGCGCGCATGCGTATAAACGTAAAATCGTTAACTTTGGGAGGCTATAACTTCCAAAATAATGGTTTCCGCACAAAAATTCAAACAGTTTCAAAATCAGCGTTGAAAAACACTTCTTAAAAAAAAAAAAATCGAAATTCGTGAGGGGTGTGGTAAAGTGCATTATAGCCGGGACTATTTTCCGGGGACTTTTTTTCTTACATATAGACCTATAAACTAATGGATTGCGCCTCCCTCACCACCCAACCATCACTGAGTAACGCCAATATAGAGTGAGTAAGAAGGAACATAGTGGGGGAATCTTGATGAAATCATATAAGAGAAAGAGAGAAAAAACATAATGTGGGAAATCATAGACTTACGAAACTAATACTGTATATTGGACCTCTTACTTCTCTCTCTAAGCGTTGTCCATTAGTTTATAGGTCTATGGATAAACATGGTAATGTTGTTCGCTTTTCTTTTTCAGAATGCTACAATTGCAGAAAACCTGGTCACCTGGCCCGCCATTGTAAGTGTATTTTGTGTATATTATATATGTGATCGTAGGCAATGCATCTAAAATATTATTTATTATGCAGGCAGAAGACCAAAAGTTCAGAGGGACCGGTCCCCTCCCCGTCGGCGAGACCGGTCCCCCCCTCGGCGGCGAGATCGGTCTCCGAGAGAGACGATCTCACAGCGGCTGCGGGACTCGGCCCCCCCGTCGTTGGGGAATGGAGCCAGAACTTCGCACCAGCACTCGGGCCATGACCGTGGCTCGAGTGCTGTGTCATCTATGGGCCACGATATGGCCTCTATGAATGTAGGAGTGAGTATAATATTGTAATATATTTGTAATACACATGTTAGTTATAAATGTTTTTAAATTTTAATTGTTTATAGGATGACAGCAAGCTAGTGGTAAGCTCTAAAAAGTTCCTGTGTACTAATTTTTGTGTTCTTTTTATTGTCTAATTCTAATTTTTGTTTGTATATATTTTCAGAATGAATAATGTATAAGTTATAAATATAAATATATATATAATATATAACAACAGTTATTTTTAAGTGTTTTTTTTTATACATAACCTAACCTAAGTTATATTACAACATATATATAACAGATGTTATCATATTTATAAGTTTGCATAACTCTCCTTTAAAGTGGTAGGTATGCATAGGCTCGAATAAATTATTGTTGGTATTATTAGTTAATGAATAATATTAATGGTAACATTAATTGTTAACCAATGGCTAATAAAAGATATGAAAATGTAATACAAGATTCCTTATAAGATTTTCTACATTTATCAAAAAAAAATGTCTATAAGAAAGTCAAATTAAATTTTTATGAGTGTTTGAAATTCAAATATTTACAACATTGGAGATTCAGTCGATTTCTCATATAGCGATTTCCTTATTTTGTTGTAATTCTAAAACGAATAACTGTAGATACATGAAAATTTCATTGAATGTTTATATTAGCATTTTCTAAACACTATACAATTTTGAAAATATTTTTGAGCTGTTTATGGAAATTTTCAGTTTTCGATTTTTTTAGTTTTTTTTTCTTTAAATATCAATAAAGTTTTATCTGTTGGGTCAAAAAGTATAAAAATTTAATACAAGGCTCCCGATATATTGTTACAATATCAGTTTGAAAAATATTTAAAATACATATGTACAATTTCTTTTTATAAGCATTTAAACATCGAATTTTGACAAAATTTATCAAAATCTCGAAAATTATCAATCATTGTAATTAATAAATTATAAAATGTTCAGTTTTTATAGCTAAGGACTGCAAATTTAAAACAGAGGTTCTCATGAATAGTTCATACTGTAACCAAAAAATCTAAAAAATATATGAACACAGTTATTTTTTACAGACATTTTAAATTCAAATTTGGATGAAATTATATATTAAAAAACCTAGAATAACTATTTTAGTTATTTTGTTGTGATTGTATAATATTATTCGTGGGTACTTGAAACTTCTAAAGTGTACTATTATATTTATATATCTATGATAGTATCACGGTTTATTGTTGATGTAAAACGCTTATAAGTACCTAATGGATATTGTGATATGATTAATTTGGAATTTATTATAGGTCAATTTTATTTTAATACGATATATATGTAATATGTATATAATATGTCTTAACCTAGACTGACATACCGTCTCCACTCAGAATCGTTTTTCTTATACAATGATATTATATCATTGAATTCAAATTTAATACCATCCATTATACAGTGACCCACTTATAACCTACAGTACAGCAGAGCACATTTTTTAAATTACAAATAATGTATAATCAATTAGGTATTACTAATCAGTAATTGTATAATATTTTTTCAATGAAAATTATTTGGGGTGGCAAAATATCTAATCATACCTCATTATGTTTATTACATATAAAAGACATTGTTAAGCAATACAAATTCAAACATACAATATAGTGTAGTTTAATGATGTTTAAAAAAATTTAATTGAATCGTGCGTCGACTGCAATACGTAGAAATGAAACATATTGTACATACAACAAAATTGAAAATTTCTTACAAACTCTGGTTATAGTAGATAATATATGCTTTTGAAATTATAATAATTTGTGTATGAAACTTACTATTAATCAATTTAAGTGTATATAGGGGAGACTGGGGTAAGACGGGACACCTAACTTGCAACTAATTTTTTATCATATTGATTTCATATAAAAGGTTATTTTAAAGTATCAAACTATACAGAATTACATGCAGTTTCAAAATTTTCTATCAAAATTTAAATATTTTAACTTTTTTAATATATATTTTGGTTTTTCCAGAAAATTGAAATTTTCCCATCTTACCACATAACTGTGGTAAGATGGGACATAGTATTGGGTTAGATGGGCCAAATAAATGAATGTATAAAAAATAAATATCAGGTGCCTAATTATTTATTGATAAATAGGTTATTCTTAACAGTAACATTAGGGTTCAGTTAGGTATTTATAAATTACTCAATTTAAAAAAAAAAACTTAAAAAAAGCTTTAAGGAACTTTATTTGTAAAATATAAAACATAAAATAAATGAAACAAATAACTTTTCAGTAAAATATACAATTTCAAACAAACTATTTGATTTAAAAAAAAAAAAAACTATTTCTTATTTCTTATTAAGCTTTTAGGAACATTTCAGTTTCTCAGTCAGGTATTAAAATATATAACAAATAGGTACCTACTTAGTTAGTTAGTAAAATAAACAAAAACATAATATTACTAACTAACTAAATATTTGTTATATATTTTTATACTTGGCTGAGAAACTGAAATATTCCTAAATGCTTACATATTAAGTATTTACCTACTAAGAAATTAAGTTTTTTTTTTTTTTAAATTAAATAGTTTGTTTGAAATTGTATATTTTACTGAAGAGTTATTTGTAAAGTTTAAGTACCTAACTGTTTAGTATTTTAATAAACAAAAACATAATGAAAATACTAAACAGTTAGGTACTTAAACTTTACAAATAACTCTTCAGTAAAATATACAATTTCAAACAAACTATTTAATTTAAAACAAAAAAAAACTTAATTTCTTAGTAGGTAAATACTTAATACGTAAGCTTTTAGGAATATTTCAGTTTCTCAGCCAAGTATAAAAATATATAACAAATAGTTAGTTAGTAAAATAAACAAAAACATAATAAAAGTACTAAATAGATACTTAAACTTTACAAATGTCACAAATGTGATACAGTTCATCATCATTGTCATCTTCGCCAGCACAAGAACAATGTGCCCATTTTAAGCATGCCCTGCATTGAACCCAGCCTTCATTTGATTGCAAATAGGTATTGCCACAGTAAAGACATTCAACATCATCTTCATTACTTGTTTGATCATCATTTTGTTCATTCACTTTGTTGGAAGGTTTGTCAGGTTTGGAAAATAACTTTTTTTTTACATTTGTAACCTTGCGTTTAGCTGGAAACTTTTTACTATTTTTTTGGTGCTCTTCCAATGCTTTTTTATATGGAGATTCTGTTATAACAGCAGTTTTTCCTCTAAAGCGAGAGTTCCTTTTTTTCTTTTCCCTATTTTCTAATGTTTGCTGAGGTACAGGTAAAACATCTTCAGGTGAAACATTTTTAAATGTAGTTTTTTTTACTTTAGGTGTTTGATCATTCCAGTGTGAACACCCAGGCATAGGATCTGGTACTTTTTCATTATCTGTTGTAGAATTTGAAGCTTCTGGTAACGTACATGACTCTCTGATGACTGGTAAAGGCGGAACACTGGAAACTTGAGCCATATCATCATTCTCTATTAGTACATTAGTTGTCTCAGCAGCCATGAAATCCAAATCATTAAAAATATCTGGATTAAACGGACAAATTCCTGTTTTTTGAAAACCATTGATTGCTGTTGTCATGGTTGCAGCTTTTATAAAAGCTAATCCAAAAATTTCAGCCAGTTGTTTTAATGTTACAACATCACCGCCATGGTTTCTAAGCCAATTTGTAGTTTCTTTGTCATAGTATGTACTCAGAGGCTTCATAAATGCGACATCTAGAGGTTGTAACCTGTGAGTACAATGAGGAGGAAAGCAAAGGAGTACAACTCCATTATCACGGGCTATTTGAATCAGTTCAATACTCTTAGTGTGAGTACAATGACCATCTAACAATAATAAAACTGGATTATCTTGAGTAGCATGAGAAAATTGAATAAAATGCACCATCCATTTTTCAAAAATGTCTTTTTGCATCCACCCTGATTGGTGGAATTCAGCTATTGAACCAATTGGGGCATTTCTCATAAATTCACTGTTGAACCTTTTTCTTGGAAAAATAAAGAAAGGTGGCATGTACGTACCAGCAGCGTTCATACAAATTTCAACAGTAACGGTTTCTCCGCGTTCAGCAGAAGTAATAGCCCCAACTTGTTTCCTACCCTTTGATGCAATAATTTTAGATTTGGATTTTGGTACAGAAGAAATCCCCGTCTCATCACAGTTATATATCCTATCAGGCTTAAATTTATATTGATCCATTAACCCACCAAGAAGTTGAAAAAAATCATCTACAACCCTTTTATTAAAGCCCATTGCTCTTGCAACAGATGTCGCTTCAGGTTTTCTTAGAGATAGTTCGGGATGCCTCTTCATGAATCCTTGGTACCAATCAAAGCCTGCTTTTTTTTAACATGAGAAAAATCATGGGTGATATTATTTTTTTCTGCAAGTTGATAAGCAAGTTTTTTTAAATCTTCAACACTTAGACCAAATAAACGACCTTCCATTAGTTTCAGATAAGAAACCAATTCATTTTCTTCTGTAGTGTTAAAAACTGTTAGTCTTGGTCCTAATGAATCTTTTACTCCAACATCACATGTTGGATCATTTCTTTTTTTCTTTACCTATTAAAATAATACATTATGATTATAAGTAAAACAATACCTAATACAATTTTATATAATTATTCTACTTTTCTTTCGAGAGTACTTTTTGGAACACTAAACTTCTCACATGCTTCTCTAAATGTTTTTCCAAGAACAATAATTTCATCTACAGCAGCACGCATATTGTTAGAATCCCACATTTGCCTATTAGATGTTCTTTTTCTACCACGAGGCATATTGATGACAGTATTTTTACCTGCGCATTCGATTAAAACTAATATAATAATATATTAGATTGTAATATTATTTACTAAGTACTAAATACAATATTTGATATTTGAGGTAAGATGGGACATGTCCCATCTTACCTCATAGTGAGTTTCCCATCTTGACTCAAATGCTATTAATACATATAATGTTTTCTACTATTTTATGGTCTATATAGAACTAAAAATAAACGATATAAATGTAATCCTTACAAAAAATACTATAATAATAATGTATATTAATAATTAATTGAAATAGATTTACATACCTTACACAGCGATGATTTTTCATAAATTTAACATCAAAATTCCGTTATCACGAAAAAACGACTTTTTGTGTTATTGTTATGCTTAATCACAAATATTTCACCGAATTATAACAGTATGGCCAACATAAATAATTTGTGTGTTGGAAAAAATATAATGAAAACAATAGATCACGATTTATTAACATTTCCCATCTTACCTCACGACTTCATCTTACCCCAGTCTCCCCTACATATATATATATATATGTGTGTGTGTGTGTGTGTGCTACATCAGTTACAAATTAACAATGAATAATAATTAAGTGTTAGCTGTAGTAATTCTTATGATTATCAGAGAATGGTTTAGTTGCAAATTAGTAATCAGTATTGATACAATGATGAATCTTTTTGTTGTGTTTCTGCTACGTAGAGGTTGTCGAATTTCCCCTATGTCTTAGTAGCAGTCCAACAATGATTCTGTTTCTATTACATCTGCATTGATAGTCATTTCTAGTATAATGTTTCTGAAATAATACAAATGCATACATATATCTGCTGATATATTTTTAGAGTACATAAATAATTCTAAATAATTTACCACATAGTGTGCGAGTTGTAGCCAGTTTAAATGCATGTTTGGCATTTGATACAAATACATTACAAAATCCGCATCAAGAGAGAAGCACGTAGAGATTGTTGAATTTCTCCTATGCTTTAGTAGCAGTACAACAATGATTCTGTTTCTGTTACATCTGCATTGATAGTCATTTTTAGTATAATGTTTCTGAAATAATACAAATGCATACAAATATCTGCTGATATATTTTTAGGGTACATAAATAATTCTAAATAATTTACCACATAGTGTGCGAGTTGTAGCCAGGTTAAATGCATGTTCGACATCAGTTACGTATTTTTTACAAAATCCGCATCCAGAGAGAACCACGTGGAGGTTGTCGAACTTTCTCTCCTTCGCGAGTCGTACTTATGACTGCTTATGAACCATGTGTCACACAGACTTTTGTAACACGGACTTTTGTCACACAGACTTTTGTCACACAGACTTGGATCACACAGATCCATTTGATCACATAGATCAGATTTGATGTTCATTAAGTTCTTGTAGACTTTATTGTATATATATATATACTTTTTATATCCCAGATATACGGATCCCTAAGGATTAGAGTACTTCAATGGCCAACAACGCCCGGTGGATCACATAAATCCATGATGGTACAACATAAAAATGTTGTATTTAAGTACGTCTGTAATCTCAGGCTAGTATGTCTCAAAAAAAATATATCATTATTGAAGAGAAAACTAATGTGAACAAAAAAATATTTAATTTGAAGTTTGATATATTTTTTTTGTTTTGACAATTCACCGAGATTATACCCTGAGAGGTAATACTTCCCTGTACACAATGTTCTTTGTGACAAACCGACCGTGGCCGTCAGCGTACATACCGACTTTGACGGATTGAGCGTTTCTCACTCGCGAAAACGCAACGTACAATTGTCCATGAGTGAACACGGGTGACGGCAGATGCAAACCAACCCTGTCAAACGTTTGACCCTGGGATTTATTGATGGTCATCGCGAACGACAACTGTACCGGAAACTGTAGCCGCTTCAATTGGAATGGAAGATCATCCTCACTGCCTGAAGCAGGTATGACTATGTCGTCCGGTGCGTCGCCGCCACCGGACAACATCCTTGCCTTGAAGTTGTATCGCCGCAATTCGGTGACCACCAGCCTTGTACCGTTGCACAGTTGTCTACTTGGATCGAGATTCCTTAGCAACATGACTATGACACCGACCTTGAGGGTCAACGCGTGCGGGGGGAGGCCGTTTAGTTCCAGAGAGTTGAGAAACTCAGTGGGATAGTTGGCGACCTCGTCCGGGTCGTCGGCCATCACCGTGTCTATGCTGTAGTCGGTCCATTCGGCCCCTGCAACGCGTAGGAGTACTTGGCGATTTAGTTGACGGCATTCTTCGTTCTTGGGACAAAGAATAATTCTCCGAGCAAAATTGTAGACGTTAGTCAACGACATTTGCTGTGGATAAACAAAATCAACTAATTCATTGATATCACATACCATTTCCTTGGGGATTTCGACCGTATCCTCAATACCGTCGACCACTGGTAGTTGTCCGTTTCCGAGCTTCAGTATCCAATCTGCGAAGTCCGCGTCGTTCCCGGCGCGCATGTTTTGGGTCAGTTCAAACTTCTCTGTGTTTCTCCACAAAAAGTTTTGTTTGATTGACGCCAAGACGATGGCGCTTCTATTCCCTCTGCGTACGACGGGCAATATCTGTCGGAAGTCGCCCGCGAATAGGACCGGTTTGCCCCCGAACGGTATTGTTTGTTTTCCCATGATGTCTCTGAGTAAGCGATCGACCACTGTGAGCTGTGTCCCCGGTGACATTGGCGATTCGTCCCAGACTATGAGCGCCGCATCACGTATCCTCTGTGCGCGCATGGATTGCAAGGAGATATTTGATGTATCGTCGTCGGTCAGCGTACCAAATGGCAATCCAAACGTCGAGTGAACTGTCATTCCGCCGTCCATGAGCGACGCGGCGATCCCCGTGAATGCCACGCACAATACTTCCCGTGGCGGTTGTTGGTTTTGAAGTGCCCATTTTAGGCATCCATAAAGCGTTGTTTTTCCGGTGCCTCCGGGTCCGTCGACGTAGAATGTTTTTGCCACATCCCGGTCGTCATTGACCGCCACCATGATGCGATCAAATACTGTTTGCTGTTGGGCGTTCAAGGTGTCCACTTGTGGTGCCCACCGTGCCGCCACGTCTATTGCGTGGAACAGTTGATTGTCCAATTCTGGTTCTAGTAGACGGTCGTCCGGGATGGGCAGACCGTAGTCGTGAAGTGTTTTTCCGTGTACCCGTAGAAGATCTCCAATGGCCTTCAGAGTCGATGCCTTCGCACGGTCAACGTCTTGCAAACGCCGATTGAAGTCTTCAATCATGCTGTCTTCGTTGCTCGTGTACAGCCTTAGCGGTTCAGTAGGCTGGCAGTGCACCAGTATTGTGACAAAAAGATACCGAAGCTGGCCGGGAGAGTCCAACGTTGCAGACTCTTGCATGCACGCATGCCATGCTTCGTCGTTTTCTACGAGTCCCAATGCAATTGCAGCAGCCCCATATGTCTCGTGCACGATCCCGTCGACTGTTCTTATGTCTCGGAAAGACCGTGGGCCTCTCCGGTTCAGAAGTAACAGTCGCAGGTGAAAACGGTGCTGATCCTTTGGGTTGACGACGTACATCCGAGCCAACGTCTTGTTGGCCATCCGATTTTTACGTGGCGACCATGTCCTGCTAGGTTGGTGCCAAGTGTAATGTAGTGGTATCTCATGGTAGAGGTACTGTCTTGCCACCTCGCTGTTTGTGTTGAGTGTGAAGAACTCTGTTAGTTTAGTACGACGTTGGTTATCATCGTCTAACCGTTCTTCAGCATGTCCGGGAGGAAAGTACACGGTCTGATTGTCTTCCAGGTGGACCGGAAGTCTTATGATCGTGTGGCTTTTGTTGTGTATCTCATACGAAAACAACCTCCAAATGGCTTCAGGTGGGCCGACGTACCGTGAGTTAGTGTAACTGAAATCAAAATTAATTCAATATATAATATAATAAAAACAGTAATGTTATAAATTGTATGTTTATACAATGAGGTCATCACACATCACAAATATATATTAATAGTTTTTCATTGATTGGTACTAATTGTATAAAAAAAAATAATTTAAATTGAAATGATGGAAGTTTATTGATGTATACATTTAAATAATTAAGATTGTACATTGTGTCAAGTGAAGGTATGGTTACTACAAAATTGTATATTTGTGATCACAATAGGGTCTGTTGGAATGCTATTGAAATACATTGGTATTGTAAAGAGGTTGTTGTTTTTATTTCTTTAATATAAATTTAAATAAACAACTGTTAGGTATCCGTTTGTTATAAGTTTAAATTAAATCTGTAAAAGTTATTAATTATACCTTCCAATGCACGTTTAAATAGTAAAGATGCGTCAAGTTATGGCTTAAGTACCTACTTGCAAATCATAAAATGTTTTTAAATAATTATTAAGCAACAGTTGATAAGTGAAGAACAATTGTGATCAAATTATTAATTATACCTATGCACATTAAAATGAATCGAATGGAATCTTTTTATAAGTAAAAATGATATGTTTTGCCAAATTTAAACATACATGATATTATGTAAAATAAATTAATTAATGTAGTTATGTAGGTATGCAGTATAAATGTATGAATACAACTGTTGTACATTAATCGTTAAATCTGTAATGAATTACACATATATATATCCGAACACAGCACCCCTCCATAAAATTATAGATTTAAGTCGCACTGTTGTGCTATCGGTGTACAATTTAAATAGTTGCATAATATAATATATGATAATGAATAGTTTGTAAAAAGTTGTCAAAAAAAGAATTAAGTATGAATAAATTATAAATTTTATAATAAATGTGAAGCACAGTCCTTTTATTTATTCATCATTTATATTAACCACATTATATATTATGTAAAACTTCAAAAAATAATATGAAGTTATGCGTATGTAAGTGAAGTAATAAAATAGTAGTGCATATCTTTATGTAGGTGTACGGGGAAGTGTAGTGCTAATTATTAACTGAACAATTTAAATCTTATCTAATCTATGTACAGCATTTAATCATTAAGCAAAGTATAAATGGAAAGGTTGTAAAAATGTACCTATATGGTCAAGTATAGTGTATGGTTGATGTAATTATTATTAATTTATACAATGATAGAATAACAATGAAAGCTGCAATAGTATTAAGATTCTGTGTATGAAAACAATAAATTATTGAATCTGCTTACCTTAACACTTCATTTCCGTCCTGTAAGGCCAAAGTAGCTGCGTCATGTCCCTTGTAGACATATTTGTAAATGTACTTTACACTCTTAATGGTGGAGCAAACCTCAACATTGATGTGAGCGTCATATTTGGCCAGTAGATATGGGTTGTATGGAACGACAAACTCGTTACCGACCTCACGTTGTGCGACAAGGGCCTTAAGACCCTTACTACCCTTGTGGGTAGCCGCCGTCAGAGACGTACACAGTCTCATCACAGTACTGTTTCGGAAACTTCTTTAAGCAGTTGTTGTCATTCATACATGGACTGTCGGGGTTTAGTTGACCACACGGTCCGTGAATCATGTGCGACGTCACGCAGTCAAACAGACGTCGATCAGTCTCCGGGTCTGGCAAGGAGGCGCACACAATGTTGTCGACGTCCTGTGCGTCGAGCAACTTGCTGTCCTCCCCGAGGATGATGAGTATGTGCGCGTGCGGTAGACCGCGTTTCTGGAATTCCACAGTGTATACATAAGCATTTACATTACCAAAAATCCTACCGACTGTTATGTCGTGCATAAGAGCCTTAAGTTTGACGTGGAACACTCTGGCTACCAGGTCAGGCCTGTCGTTCGCCAGAGTGTATGTCCCTAGGTTTTCTGTGATCTCTGGCCACCTAGGATTGCATGTAAAAGTAACGAAGAGATCAGGCTTACCGAATTTTCGCACAATGGAAATAGCGTCATGATAACAGCCTTTATTGTACCGGGGACTCCCGACGAACGTCGAAGGTAAAATGACTCTACGGCCGACGGCCAAGGGGTTAGCTGGCGCGTCCAAGTGGAGCTGTTGGTTGACGTGGTCCACAAGGCCTCGATACGCTTCTGCAAGGAGCGTACCCTGATTCCGAATGATGTAGTTCAGATTGTTTGATTCCATTCTAACATATAGATCACACACGTACATCTGTAATAAAAATCCACCTCTGTGTAATATACTAAACTGGTTGTTATGCAAGTTGTTATTTCCTTGGTAACGAATAGCCAATCTATAGCAAGCATACTCGCGGATAGTATTCCGTGTGCGGACCGCGTTGACGCGGTTGCCGCGCTGCACCATGTTGTCTTGCCAACCGCATTCACCGTATGGGTACAACACTGGATAGAGCATTGGATCAGCGTGACGTGATCTTGCAGATAAGTTCTGCATCCGGTGATGAGCGTTGATTGGATTCCTGTTGTACATGACCAGATTGATGTCCCTCGGCGGTCTGCCATCGTCACCGACGAACACAGCTGCAACTTCATCTGCTGTGGGTGGACCGTAACACCGTTGGTCTCTGGCTGTGTCGGCGACGAAATGTATACTGACTGTTCTTGGTGCCACAGCGGGATCATTTCTAGCTCGGGCTTCTTCATCTGAGCACAACTGACTCATGTTCCTATAAATATATTTTTTAATTACAGTAAAGCACATAACATATAGGAACAATACAGTCATATAAAACTTAGTTTATGTTAGTCATCATTATGTTCAGGTGTTAGTTATATAATTAAATTATATTATAGTTTGTATTTAGTTTTTTTGAATTTGTTTTGTATGATGTGTAGTACTGCAGTATATTATTGCACATATATTTATATAATAACTGGAGGTATACAGAACTACACATAAAAAATTAATGAGTAATAGTATATCAATATGGTAAGGCCTGGTCATTGTAAAGTTTATATTAAGTCTTATTGGGGTGCTATGTATGTGAATAAAATGAACGATAGTAAAGTGTAATATAATATAGTGTTTAAAAATTAATAATTATTCTCAAGCTCAGTGGAATAATGTTAAGAATATAGATAGAAATAATTGAAATTATACCATTATACAATATTATTGTAGTGTTTATTGTTACTATAAAATTCTAAACTGGTCAATATACTGTTTGAATGTTATGAAAATAAATAACTTAAGTAATTTATCAATTTGTTCTATAGTGACCCTTTTTGTAATAACCAATGAGTTTAAAAACAGTTTGTAAAAATCATTAATTTATTATTCGTACATATTTTGTACATTGATTAGCTTTTGAATACTGTTTGTAAGCCAGGCGACAAAAAGTTTTTTTATGTATATATGTAATGTAAGAATATATCATAAACAGAACAATATTATTGTCATTAAATATTTATATTATAAATAATCAACCTACACTCAAATGATAGATGGAAGTCACCAATTTTGTGTGGTGTTAATTTACAATTAAAATTGTTGTAATATCATGAAAATTCTTGGAGTGTGAAATACATGTTGTTATCTATTTTTACATTAGACCAATTTTAATTCAAAATGAAATAATTTTTAGTTAACAGTTTAATAATATGTTGTGTACCTACAAAGTGTGCACAAATGATTAATTATACCTAATAGCATATAAATAATGAAATTTAATCAGTTTATAAGTGAAAATTAAATAGTTTGCCAAATGTAAATGTACATAATATAATATTCTATAGATGTAATGTGCACAAATTATGAGCTCTAAGCCGAGATTTTGGTGTTCATGAGTACATTACATATAATTTAATGACTTTAATAACTTACTGAAATGCTTGGGCGTATGGATTGTTATCCCGAAATAGTTGGTCTAGGTCTGCAAGCACTTGCTCCAATAAGCGGTGTGGATTCTGTTGCAAGCGAGCCCGGTTTGCTTGCTCAGAACTCACGAAATACAACTCACAATATCTCGGTGGCCTGTTTTCGTTTGGGGCGACTTCAATGTTAGTCCTGTGATACACTTGTCCTTGAGCATAGAATACCCTAGGTCCACGACCTGGCAAATGTCTGGGGTTAAAGTCACTGGAGAACGCAGCGAATGCCAAACTGTTGTTGTAGCTTCGAATTTCAGCTCTAAAGCTCCTGGCTTCCCTTGAATCAGAAGTCAACAAATTCATTAGTAACACAGGTGCGGGTTGCAACACCCGCTCTCCTGTTACGGTCACGAGACCGCTATTACAGCATGTATAGAAACCTCCCTGTGTGGTGCTTTCGATGGGGAAGTGACGGGCACCACAATCTCTACAGACTGCATTCAACGCCCCAATGTAATGCTGTTCTGGGAGCGGATGTTGGATGCCAGCCGGACGATCTATCATTGGTGCACGCCCTCTAGGCTGTTGGACCGGAACACCCGGGGGAATTGGTTGGAACTGCAATTGAAATTATAAAATTTTAACAAACATAGATATAAGTAATATGAAGAAATATTCACTGACCTCTTCATCGACGCCTTGGAGTAACATTTCGATTTCAAGTTGCATCCCCTCATTGTTGTCCACCATCTCTCCTGGTACTACCTCGTCAACGTCCATTAGGACTTCGTCCATTCGAACTTCGATAAATTCTACGTTATCGTCGTTCATCATGACTTGGTCCATCTGGTCGATATCTTCCATCTGTACTGCGACGTACTCCACCTCGACCATTTCTGCGTTATCGTAGTTCATCAGGACTTGGTCCATCTGGATGACTTCCTCTTCGATATCTTCCATCTGTACCTCGACCATTTCTGCGCAGCCTCTTGCATCGGCATTGTCAATTTCTGCGTGAACTGGTAGTTCACGGTCAGGTACTGGTTGTGCTCCGACCACCTATGCAATCATTTTAATTAGTTTAATGTGCAAGTATTAAATGAACCAATAAGGAGCACAGTTAAGTGTTGAGTAGGGTCAATATATTTTACAGAAGAGTTTAATAGTGTTATTTCTATATTTTTAAAAATGTTGTTATAGTTTTATATAGGTTTTATTAAGTATTCGCCTGGTAAAAAATAATACACACTTGGTATAGTTTCCAGTTAATGTATCAACGTTATAAATTAATATATACAATTTATCAAATAAATAGTCATCCAGTGGTTTTAATATTAGTGACGTGGGGTGTTAACACACCTATTTTAACGTTACATTTTTATTTGATCGAAACACAAATTTCCAATAAGATAAGACTGTAGGAAGTATATTGTATTCTATTGAATGTATTTCAACATAACAATTCATCCATAAATAATATCAGGCATATGAGAAAGTATTTAAATATGTTTTGTAAAGTGTAACTGTGATAAAATATTTAAAATAAAGTAAGCTTTACGACCATGAACGTTATGTACAAAAATTATAAGTTATAAAAAACAGTGTATTGAGTATTGTGTAATGTAACTATTGTTTAGGGTACAGGTCTTAAGTGTATCTATTAAAATATCAAATAAAATAAAATCCTAAACTCTATAATAAGCAAAACAAATACAACAAAAACCTTGTGTACCTATGATATGAATAGGTAGTGTGCAATTGATAATAATATTTGTATTTGGTAAAGTCTATTAGCAAGCATCGTACTCTATGAAGGTAGGTTAAAACTCGTTCTATAAGTATTGAAATATGATGTGAAATGTAGTATTCACGTTATAATCTACGTAAAAACCACTAATTTATGACGTATACGTTAAGTTAACAGTGCTAAGGCTTAAGAGTAACAACTTATATAAAATATAAAACCGCTATTGTCACTATTGCAGTACCTACACTATTGTCGTACTTTACAATTAAAACTAAATAATATTATATTTCATCATAAACTCACTATTGACGGAACGGGGGGCTGTATAAATCGGGTAAGTAAAAGCCGGGAATACATTTAACAGGAACAATAATATATAGGTAAGTATAACCAGGAAAATTATTACACAGGAAACTGACATTCGGGAAAGATATTTTGGGGAAAATATTATTCAGGAAAATAAATTTCAGGAAATTATTCTATGGAAGGATATTATGTGGGAAAAAAAAGTTCAGAAAATATTTTTTTGGGAAAATATTTCTTAAGAAAGTACTGAACTGGAATGTTATTACATAGGAAAGTATTTCACTGGAAAGATATTACATAGGAAACTGAAATTTGGGAAATTTTTCCCAGGATTGTTCAAACATCAGGAGTAACATATAGGCAACTCTTGAGCAATGGGATAATCTTCCTTGCCCGCCGCTTGTCCTACCTACCTACTTCTGTGTATTATGTAAAACATAATTGGGTCAGTGGTGTGGTCTATATATTTTTAAAATAGTATGCGATCTACCTAGTACAATTTTTATATAAAATATATTATAATTACTGTTGAAATATACAATTAATATGTAGTATAATATGTAGTCAGCCTTGACACGCGTGTACAATATAGTAACTAGTTATGTACGAGCATAAGACTCACTCTCTTTACGGATGTAACATGACCTCGGTCGTGCATATATATATTGCCTTTGATGTATGTAATATTCACTTGCACAGGCGTCGTTGTACAGAGCGTATACGATGTGTGTGTACTGTCACAGTTTAATTGTCCAGTTGTACGTTATTATATATTATACTTATACATAATCATATTGTCGTGTTATTACTTATTATATTAATGCTAACATCATTAGTCCGTCAAGCTTCACTTTCAACAGGTTATGGGCCCAGTCAATAACCAAGACATACAGCCTAGTGGATTCGTGATCGATGTATTTTTATATTTGTATTAACGCAGAAAACTACAACCAGTCGGAGATATCCTGGATTTCGGAAAGCGGCGGAACAGTGTACATAGGTAAAGTTTTGTTAAAAATTGTTATACAGGAAAGTATACGGGAATCACATGGAAGACACGGTGAAGATAACAAAATTATGTGCGGAAAACTGGTCGTTATGGAAGTTCCAGATGAAGGTCATTCTAAATGCCTTGGAAATAGGTGAGATAGTTTCAGGTGAATGGACGAAACCAAGTCTACCTATAAAAAAGTCGACAGCAGAGACCGACGAGGAAGCCAAAGCACGTTGGCAAAGGCATACTAGCGCTTGGATAAAAGCGGACGGTAAATGTCAGAAAATTATAGTTACCTCAGTGGACGATGGTCCATTACAATATTTGATTAACTGTGAGACTGCATAGGAAATGTGGGAGAAACTGCTGAGTATTTACGAGCAGGAGTCTGAAGCAAGTTTACATTTGCTTCAACAATAATTTTTCAGTTATTCCAAGGAGTCGACAGATGACATGTCGACGCATATTTCTAAATTGGTCAATTTAGGAAGGAAACTGAGAGTAGCGGGTGAACCAGTTACGGATAACATGGTTATGACAAAAATACTAATGACATTACCAAAAGAATATAATTATTTTTACAGCACTTGGGATTCAGTCCCAACGGGAAGTAAAAATATAAATAATTTGACTAGTCGATTGTTGATTGAAGAATCACGGGTTATCCAGATCAAAGGTGTAGTTGGTGAACAAGAGAAATCGAGTGCATTTCCGGCCAAATTTCAAAACAGATCTGATGGAAGAAACGGCAGTCGTAATTATGGAAAAGGTAAAAATCAATTTACTAATAAAAGTAATATTAAGTGTTATTACTGTGGTAAACTAGGTCATTATAAAAGAGACTGTAGAAATTTTCTACAAAGTGTACACGGTGGTAAAACCGGTACTACAGGTGCAAACTTGAACGCATTCGTAAGCGAGTCAAGAATAAATAATATTGCAACAGATGCATGGGTACTAGACTCGGGCGCTTCGGATCATATGAGCGCAAATCGAGAGTGGTTTTCAAGTTATGAACCACTGGACAACACGCAACAAATCACGATAGGTGATGGGACGAATCTGTATGCAGCAGGTAGAGGTAATATTAATATATTATCATACGTAAACGGTAATTGGAATAAAAATTACATGGCAAACGTGTTGCACGTGCCAGGACTAAAATTTAATTTATTTTCGTGCGGAGGCGCGATGGATAAAGGTTTAGTAATGACGTCAGATAGTAAGACGTGTATGTTAACTTAACAGGGGAAACCCGTATGCTCAGGTAAGAGATGCGGAAGGTTGTTTGAGTTAAACATCAAGGTCGAAGTACCGACAAACGGGTACGCGACTGTAGCTGTCGAAAACAGGTTGTCTGTTTGGCACGAGCGCATGGCACATCAGAATTTACAGTACGTAAAAAGTTGTTTGGCGAAACACGAAATAGTATGTTCGGCCAAGGACGACGAATTCATGTGCAGCAGTTGTATAATAGGTAAACAAAGTCGTAAATCATTTAGTAAAAGTAATACGGAGTATCCCAATGTCGGTGATTTAATCCATGCAGACCTATGTGGACCAATGGAGGTAAGCTCTATAGGCGGTTCAAAATACTTTTTGTTATTCAAAGACGACTACTCGCATTATAGAACGGTATATTTTATTAAAAATAAATATGATGTTAAAAATATTTTTGAGACGTTCATAAAAAGTGTTGAAACAGAAACAGGTTCTAAGGTCAAAATATTACGAACGGATAATGGATTAGAATTCGTAAATAAATAAATTACGGGTATTTTACAAAAACACGGGATTCGACATCAGTTAACAGTTCCCTACACACCACAGCAAAATGGAAAAGTGGAACGGGAAAATCGTACAATAGTAGAGTCAGCGAGGACAATGATTTGTGCGAAAAATTTGGATGTATCACTTTGGGCGGAGGCGGTAAACACGGCTGTTTACACGCTTAATCGAACAGGAACCAGTTCAGTTAAAAATAACTCACCATACGAGTTATATTATAAGGTAATGCCAGACATTAAACACTTACGAGTTTTTGGTACTGTCGTATATACACACATACCAAAGCAAAAACGTAAAAAGTGGGACCCTAAAAGTGAAAAAGGAATATTTGTTGGCTATTCGGATAACACGAAAGGTTATCGTGTGTATTATTCGAAAACAAATAGAATTTCAATGTCTAGAGATATTATATTCGAAAACGAAGGTAATAAATTGGAAAATATAATTGCAGACAAATTAGAATTCACAGATACTCAGACTCAAATCGAGGGCGATCCGGTCAAGGTCGAATTGACGACGGTCGACAACATTAGTGGCATGGTGATACGTGATTGGAATACATTAAAAGCGCCGATCAGGTATAATGTGTCGTCGTTCGTCGCCAATCTCGTTGAACCACTAAATCGTGATGAAGCGATAGCTGACCCACAGAAAAACGAGTGGGAGCACGCTATGAGTGATGAAATTAAATCACTACACGAAAACAACACTTGGTCACTAGTTAATTTGCCTCAGGGCAAGGTTGCGTTACGTAACGCTTGGGTTTTCAAGATTTGTAGACGATGGCTTAATCGCTGCAGACAATGAAGAAATAATAAATAAACTTTTAACAAACTTGGAGAAAGAATTTGAGGTTAAAAAAGGATACTTAGATTATTTCCTAGGTATGCAGGTAAATATAATGAAAAATGGTTCATTATTTGTGCATCAGACAAATTATGCATGTAGCATAATTGATAAATGTAATATGCTGGACGCCAAGGAACTTTCAATACCAATAGACAAATCACATACACTTGAACAAAAAGAAGATACGGAAATATTGAATGAGGATATTCCTTATAGGCAGGCAGTAGGTAGCTTACTGTTCTTATCACAGGTAACAAGACCAGATGTAGCATATGCAGTAAACTTTGCTAGTCGTTACTCAGCAAAACCAACTAAAGCTCATTGGAACTTGGTAAAACGGATTATACGATATATCAAAAGAACATTTAATTATGGCTTGTACTTTAATAACAAAACAAAATTGTCATTAGAAATATTTAGCAATGCAGATTACGCAGGTGACATTCAGACACGACGTTGGACGTCAGGATTTCTATTCAGGTACGGGTCAAGCATAATTTCATGGACATCGCAGAGACAACATTGCGTGTCGTTATCATCGACAGAGGCTGAATATATTTCGGCCAGTGAAGCTGTCAAAGGGATCTTGTGGATTACACGGTTGATAACAAGCTTATCAACAACAGGTGACAAACAACCAGTTTTATTTATAGATAATCAGAGTGCTATTCGTTTAGTGAAAAATCCGGAGTTTCATAAGCGGACAAAACATATAGACGTACGGTACCACTTCATACGGGAGAAATACGAAGAGGGACAATTCCAACTACAGTACATTGGAACAGAGGACCAGATTGCGGACATTCTAACCAAGCCTTTGGTTAAGGAACGATTCAAGAAGTTGCGGTCAGCCATAGGAGTGACTACAATTAAAGAGATTATTAATTGAGGGAGGGTGTTGCAATATACAATTAATATGTAGTATATGTAGTCAGCCTTGACACGTGTGTACAATATAGTAACCAGTTATGTACGAGCATAAGACTCACTCTCTTTACGGATGTAACATGACCTCGGTCGTGCATATATATATTGCCTTTGATGTATGTAATATTCACTTGCACAGGCGTCGTTGTACAGAGCGTATACGATGTGTGTGTACTGTCACAGTTTAATTGTCCAGTTGTACGTTATTATATATTATACTTATACATAATTATAAATACATAATATAAAAACATACATTATATTAATGCTAACATCATTAGTCCGTCAAGCTTCACTTTCAACAATTACAACAATATTATATTAATATTTTACCTTCTGCATGGCTATAGCTGGTATATCGATATTTTATTATAATATAACTATACTACTTTCTTACACCCTTAATGCAATTATCTAGGTATCATACCTATGATATCAGGTAAACCAAATCTGATCAAACAATTTTTATTTAACTTGTTGCCATTTTCAACGATTTTGCAATTTTTGTGATGGTTGTAGATTATTGTTGACGTGATTTTCACGTGATAAACTATAGTATAGCCATCGTAAGAACGCTACTGGGCGGCGACCAAAATTCATCCGATCTCGCGCATTTCCACCACTAAACCTTCCCGAACGCTGGCCGCCGCCACTGTCGCCGTCATCGCTACTGTCGCTGCCACTACTGCCTATTTACGGTGGTGACTAGATGGTAGAGTGGGAGAAACTTGGGTACGAAACTGCGGAGCTCGGTCATTTGGATGCGCGAACGAGTAGCGTTCTTACGATGGCTATACTATACTAATTATTAATTCGTATTGCATTTTTAAAATTATATTTATCAAGTTTAAAAGTCACAAGTTTAGAAAAATGAAATTGCCAATTACATAATAGTTAAAAGATATTTTGTGAAATTGAAAATATTTTGATGAATATTCCAAGGCCCCAATGGGAACATAGCTAAAAGTTAATTTAAATATTATGTAGGTACTATAGAAAAAAAATGAAGGATATACAACTATGAAACTTACTCTGAGGTTATGGCTCGAAATCAAAATGTTAGCTTAGATATAACGCCAAAATGTTTAAATTATTTTAAATATGCAATGACAACAATTAGTGTAGACGTTGAACGTACTTTTTCATTATATTAAGTATTAAAATATTTTAAGTGACAGGTGATACATTTTACAGCTACACAATTTAGGAATAATGTAAAATAAATACCAAATTATACATAATAATAATTCAGAAAAATAATATATTTGAATTTTTAAATACTTTTTTAAATTTTTTATTTATTTAATACTATTTTAGAACTACGTAATTTGTTAGTGTCCATCATGTTATCGAAGTAAGTAATTAACAATTATTAATTATTATATATTTTATATGATTTTATTATGTAACTTTAACATATTTTTAGTGCAATTCTAACATATTTTTAACGCGATTAAATCCGGTCAATAGTTATAAAATAATGACATAATATATTGTACAATTGGATATTAAGAATTGTAGTGATTGTATGAATGATTGTTGTCAGTGCATATTTAAAATAATTTAAACATATTGGCGTTATATCTAAATCAACATTTTGATTCATCCAAAATTCCAAACCTACACACTAAAATAAAAGTGGACCAGGCCCCCCTTCAACCACTACTAGGCCCACTATCGGCCAACTCAGTGGTACCGAACTCATATATCATGTGAAGCAATTGATTAACTAAATGTAGAGTTCGGCGCCACTTGACCCACCCACCCACTACTCAAAATGTAATATTTTTTTTACTAATTATTAAAACGTTTTAGATTCTGAGTGAAACGATGAGTGTATTGATTTTACAATGATGTGTGTTTTTTTTTAAATTTTTTTTTGTGTCTGTGTACACGATAAGTAGTCGAAATAATGCTTCGATTTTCGACTTCAGTATCTTGTTCGATTGGAAAGTGAATATCGTTGGTGCATTGGGGAGGTCAAGATTTCAAATTCCCAGTACTTTTCAAAAGCGCCAAGAAAAACAAAAGAAAAATTAAGGAAAAACAGGAATTTTTACGCAAAATCGATTTTTCAGAAAATTGAATTTGGTTTTTGGTGTAACTTTAAAACAAATGACCGTAGATACATGACATTTTCACTGGTTGTTTATATTTTTATTTTCTATACACGATAACATTTTAAAAATATTTTGATTTATTTTGAACTGTTTAGGGACATTTTCATTTTTCATTTTTTTTTAGTTTTTTTTCTAGAAATATCAATAAAATTTTATTTGTTGGTTAAAAAAACTTGAAAATTTAATAGAAGGCTCCCAGTATATTGTTTCAAAGGCAGATGAAAAATATTAAAAATCGTTAGTCACAGTTTTTTTTATAAGCATTTAAAGTTCAAAAATTGACAAAATATGGAAAAATCACGAAAATTAGCAAATCATTTTGAGTTAAGACTTCGTAAAAATTTAAATTGATTAAATTTACACTTAACATTATAATATTATGGTTTCAAGTTATTGGATACAGACAAGAGGACCAGAAGTGTTTTCGGTTCACGGTGTTCCTCGAAGAACCAATAATAATATTGAGTCATTCCATAGCCAGCTTAAAGAAAAATTCCAAACTGTTCATCCTAATCTATGGAAATTTTTAGGTGATTGATTTAAATTTAATTGGATGTACTAGATTTATTACAATTTATATTATTAATCAATTATGTTTTTTTTTGTCTTTGTTATTATAAAATTAGAACATCTAAACAATTTAAGTAAAAAAAACCATATTATTATTCAACAACTAGAAAGAGGTCAGAGAGTTACACGTCCCATAAAAATGAAGTATCTGGCAAACTCTGAGCGAATTATGACTGCTACAAGACAGCTAACTCTTGGTATTATTACTGTTAAGGAGTTTCTTTTGCAATGCTCACATAGCACAGAAACTTATCTGAGACAAGAAATTAATTGGCATAATAATATCGAACAAGGTATAGTAAAATCATAATAGTATAGTAGGTATATAGCAAAGTTTTTTTTGTGAAAATGTTACTCATGTGATTTTAATTTAATCTCTATAGAATATAACATTCCTTGTAATTCTTTCACTGACTTCACTGATTTATTTTCATTGCAATGTAAAATAAATATTGTTTGATGCAACTAGATGGCATGTATCTCTGTCATCACTCAGCCTAATTATGTCACTGTATAGTACTTTTTATATATTACTACTTTTATTAACATATATTTATGCTCAATATTTTATTAGATGAAAACATGCAAGCTAGTGACCAAGAAGATGAAAACATGCAGGCCAATGATCTTCAAGATGATGAAAACATGCAGGCCAATGTTCATCAAGATGATGAAAACCAACAGGACAATGATAATAATGAATCAGGTAATGGTATTTTAATATAAATTTACATTTTATATACCTAAAACAGATATAGAATAAACATTAAGTTATATCTTACTTATATACATATTTTTTTTTCAAAAAAATTACTATAGATGTGATAGTTTATGACCAAATCGAACCTCTACAACACGTGGTCAATGTAATTGAGAACGACAGTAATCCTGATGACAGTGTTTATTTTCCATTTTTAAGACCTGGAGTAAGGAGAATAGAAAGAAATGATTCTGATGAATCTGTAGCGAATGACGGTAACATATAATATATAATATGTAATAATACCTAGTTAGTAATTTATTATGGACCTTCCATAACATTAATTATTTGTTACTTAACTTATGTAATCCAACTTTACTTTTTAACTTGTTTATGCCAGGTGGCTCATATTGAAAATTATAACTATTTTTCTGGTATAAATCAACCTCTGAATAATGAAAATGGATCTCCTTCACATCAAGAAATTCACTGTAAGTTGATTTACTGTGCTTTTGATTTTGATTTTTTTCATCATGATGAGCATACTTTAATTTAACCTAATTTTTCTTATTTTTAACCATTAATAACATTAAACAACTATCTAGCCTTTAAAAAGGATATGTCCTACTTCATACAACTTCCTTCGCCCTAAGTTTAACCACAGAATTGTAATTGTGAAAAAAAATGTTGGCAAGTTAACAATTTTTTTTTTTTATATTTTTTTAATACATCTAAGTACCAACTAGCTATCAAAAAACCTACTTATCTAAAATAAATCCCGAAATTCTGAACTCATACTTGACTCCCTACTACCCGAAAAAAGTACCTATACTAAAAACCTCATTCAAAATTTGCATTATTCTTCGGACAGAAATTAACTTAATTTAGATACCTACTTTTGAATAAAACTAACTTAAGTTAATACGTTAATCTGAAAAAAGTAACTTTAATAAAGTTAAAAGTTAATTTGAAAAAAAAAAACTAACGAGTTAAGTAACTTAATTTTAACTTTTAACTCGTTAATGCCCCCAGCCTTGTGTGAAAGTACAGAATACCTTTGTTGCTATGATATTATGAAATTTCAAGTCATGGGAAAACAAATATTGTTATTGGCCCTATTAATCTATAATTATATTTATAATAAATGGTTACCTAGTCTTAGTTTCTTGATAATGTACAACAGTTAGTTCTAGACTATTTCAAAAATTGGCCCTATTAATCTATAATTATATTTATAATAAATGGTTACCTAGTCTTAGTTTCTTGATAATGTACAACAGTTAGTTGGAGGCTATTTCAAAAATTAAATATGATTTCTCCTTTTTTTAATCTGCATATTTTTAGTAAATATAAATGCACAATTCTGAACTTTTCAAGACAAATTTCAATGTATATTTTGCTAGTTTTTAGTGCAAAAGTTGATGCTTATTTAGGAATTTTTTAGGGCATGAACTTACGACCCTGGGTCATAATAATATTAATATTGATATTAACTATAGGGAACGAGATATCGACTTCAAGAAATAAATCATCTACACTGATATATTTATATACATTTATAATTATAATTATTTCAGCTCAACTGAATGATCAAGATTCCGACGACAGCGTGTTTCCATTTAGGTTTGTTCCCATGAGGAGGGCTAATGTACTGAATGACCATTCTGGAGATGAAATTATACATCCAGATGAAAATGAGGAACCGCGTCAAGAAGAATACCAATGTAAATTAATTATTTTAAAACTTAATAAATTATATATATAAGTAGGTATGTAATATTATAGTAAAATAATTTAATGTTATAGGGAATGAACAAGACTTTATAATAGCAGAAGAGTTGGATCCAGATGTTATATTCATGATGGAATTAGACAATAGGAGACGAATGGCAGAAATAGAAGATTTGCCATTTGTACAAGTTCAGCCAGTTTCTGATTCAGAAACCATTGGAAATTTTGATAACATTTGTGTTGTATGCTGTGATTCGATTAGAACTCATGCATTTATACCATGTGGGCATAGGCCAGTATGTGGAGATTGTGTGGTGTTACTCAATCCAGAACGATGCCCATTGTGCAATCAGCCATTTACGACATACATTCGTATTTGGTCATAATTTTTGTTTTTCATTAAAATATTTTTTGTTATAATGATTTTTACCAAGTAGGTACTTTGTTGTAAACATGAATAAATATTATTTATGAATATATATTATATTATATATTATTTAAAAATTGTTTGTTTGTTTGTCTCCACAACCCCAAGGGTCTATAAGCTATATTATATTTTTTTCTCAATAAAATATGGCCTTTAATTTATTTTATTCCAAAGTTGAGAATTTTTTATTGAAATAATTGAAATAATATTTTTTATCATTATAGGGTTGCTATTGGTTATAAAAAATAATGCTTACATAGGTGTAGAACTTAATTAATTTAAAATATATATTAATTTGTAAATAAAGTATTTATATTTTGATATCTACCTATATTTTATTGGTGTCTAGATGAATTTACAAATAGAACCATTATACAATTATTTATTTCATTATAAATCCTATCTATTAAATATTTATATTATCAATCTGGTCGTAAGTATATAGAGGTAACTAATAGACGGGCAATTAAGACTGATATATAAGGTGCTCTAAACTATTTTATGTTTTTAAATCTAAAACCAATTCGAATGGGCACTAAAAACATTTATTTATGTTACATAACTGGCATTTTTAAGTTGATAAATTAATTAAAATTATAGAAATTCATTAAAATTCTCAGGCATTATTAAAATAAAATATCACTACTACACAATAATCACTTGTGTTAATACTATGAGATCATGGGGTAATTAATTTCAGAATACTTTTAAATATTTTAGTTTCTGAGCAGAGCGATGAATGTATTGATTTTACAATGTGTGTGTGTGTTTTTTTTATTTGTGTATGTTATCACCTTTGGATACTAAAATAGTTTCAATTGTTTCTACAGCATCCTTTCTGAGTGGAAAGTGAATTTAAAATTTCCAATAGTTTTCAAGTGTCACAAACAAAAAAGTTAAGGAAAATCTGAAATTTCTACGCTAAATCGAGTTTTGACAAAATTGATATTGTGTTATGAACGCACTTAGGTGTTCAGTCACAAATAAATATAGTCACAACACAAATTAAAAAGAACTATATTAACTTTATTGGGTGTCATTAATAACGGCAGATGCTTCTAAAATTATATAATTAATATAAAATGTTCCGAATGTTATGTGAGGTTCTGACATTCATAAGGCTCTGCTTTTAAACGAAGACTGACTCGCTTGTATTATACACAGCGAGTCGTTGCTCCGTCCGGGCCGAAAAGGTTTGCTCAGCACATTCCGTTTCGGCCGGAGGTGGTGTACAATATCAATAATACTAATAACATATATTCTACATATAAAGTAACCAGGGGTTCTTAGTATTCATAACAATTGGTTTTTGGAGTATGATGTATTATTATTTTTTAAATAGCTTAATTAGTTTAGTATAGTCATGTCATTATACAATTTACCTACCAGAATTTAATTGAATACATTAAGTTATATTTTGTTTGTTGACATACATAATTTGAGTCACCTAAAAACTGTAATATATATATATATATATATATGTATTATGTATATATATATATATGTATTATGTATACCTACAAACGATCAAACCTGCCTATAATATAAGTAATAGAGTAGTCATATAATTGTACAATTTAACTGCCAGAATTCAATCAGTTCTATTAGATTTATCAGTTTATTAATATTGTATTAAACAGTAGGTATTTATAATCTGTAGCAGTATTTTAACCTAACCAAACTATAATATATCGAGTACCTACTACATAGTATATTATATATATTTTTATTATATGTTATTGTATACTCCCTAATAGCACAAGGACCTTCCTAGGTAGGTCGCAGGCTGGTCTATTGAGACTGGCGGACCATAAATATAAAGGGCCTATACGCTTCCGGTAGAGTCTGAGGAGGGTCTATAGACTTCCTCCTAATGTCCGTTTTGAGACTATTCATGAGACCTACCCGACAGGAACCAGATAGGATATATTTTTTATACATCCTAAAATATGCCCATAATGGTCTATCTAGAAGAGTCACAAAGTACATTGATATTATTTATTTAATAATACCTCAACTTCATGCAATAATTAGGTGTTCATTATTTTTTATCTGCCTTTGAAACAATTTATTAGGAGCCTTCTATTAAATTTTCAAGAATTTTTACCCAACAAATAAAATTTTATTGATAAGAGAAAAAAAATTAAAAAAATTGGAAACAGAAAATGTCTGTAAACAGCTCAAAATGAGTCAAAATATTTTGAAAATGCTATGGTTCATAGAAAATGCTTTTATAAACGTTCAGTCAAAATTGAATGTATCTACCATCATTTATTTTAGAGTTACACCAAAAACCAATATCGATTTTGTCGAAAATCGGGTTTGCGTAAAAATTCCCGTTTTTTCCTTAATTTTTCATTTGCGTTTTAAGGCGCTTATGAAAACTATTGGGAAATTTTTACTTTTTACCCCCCAAAGTACCAACTAGATTCACTTTCCTATCAGAAAAGATACTGTTGAAGAAAATCCGCTCAGAATCTAAAATACAATAATAGATAATAATAGTAGGTATTTTTTTTTTTTTTTATTATTATTATTATGTTTAAACTTTTTGAAAACTGAGGTCATCTGTCAGTGATACTGTAGGTTTTTTAACACCTAATGTTAGTGTGGCAAGGATTTGTTGATAAAAATGGATGGTTATTCATTTGAGAGCTAGCAACACCGTACACTCAGAGCGTTTCCGCACCACACCAAACCACAACAATACCACAATAATAGTACTTATAAATTGTTTTATTTCAAATTAAATGTTTTATATTATAATTTTATTTATAATATAACATATAATAATACAAATATATTAATTGTATACAAGCTAATTTAATATATTGTATTAGTCACAGTTTTTTTTTGCCATTAATTGCCGCTCCCAACGCTCTTTGCAATGTTTCAGATATCCAGTTATTGCTTTGTTTATTTGAATTGTATTTGATTGCTGGTGTATTTTTAAAATAACACCTGAAAATGATATTTGAGTGGTAATAACTATAATATAGAAAAATAAAGATTTCAATAGTAATAAATGTTATCTGGAATGAATATTAACAATTTCCTATTTAGAAGTTTATAAAATAGAACTGTAATCATATAATTCATATAACATTTAGTAAAAGAATGTATTTTTTTAAATGCTATTATGTCAGTGTCTATATTATAAAATATTAATACTAACAACTATATTACCCATAAAGAAGTACAACAAAAAAATGCATACATTATTGTATGATTGGCAAAAACCAGAGCCCAGAGGTGTATTCAGAAATATTTTAAGGGGAAGGTGGGTAAAATAGATAATATAATACATAATATTTAAATATAATATAACCATTTGAAATTTTCAGTCTTTGAATTTTTCTTTAAAAAAGATAGTAAATAAGACACTGAGCAGACGACCCCCTCAAAAAAAAATTCTAGTCGCGCCACTACTAACATGATAATTATTATTAAGTTATCGGAGCCATATTTCTTTTCAATTTAATTTATATCTTGTGCACATTGCAGGGAAGTACGCCAGGGCCTAACTTAACAATATACCCAATAATAATAGTTTATATTTACTTATGCAGTAATACTAATAAAATGTTTTGATAATCTACTTACTCATTACTAATTTATATAATGTGGTACATTTTAGAGCAATTATATCATCTTTTTTATTGTTTGAACCACGACCGGTAAGTGACATTTGTTTACCAAAATGATCAGTGATTAATGTATCCATTATGCATTTAGTTACCATACACAAATCATTACCTCTCATCTCTTGTAATTTTTTTACCTAAAAATATTTAACAAAAATATTGTAGTAGATATATCAATAATATATCTTAACATAGGACACTATTTGTTTTCTCATTTTGAGCCATACACAGATCCAATTTTGTGTTGCTTGCGATGATTTAAAGAAATACATTAAGGAAAAAATATTATTGTAATATTAAATAAGTATTTCTTTTATTGCAATAAAATGCTTTTTAAAAGTATTCCAAACAATATTGAAATATACTATCAATATTTGGAATTTTTGAATTTAACTATAAATTGTGTATTACAGAGAAAACTAATTAAGAAAAAAAAACTTACCAACTGTTTGTAAAATACATTGTCATTTTTAAATTTTTTCTCTGCTTCATTTAAAGAAGCTAAATTGTCAATTGGAAACCCAGTTAAAATTATATTTTGTAAGAATACAATACACAGTAGTTTTTTGATGATATTTAAATATGTATTTTTATTCTCACATAAATAAATTCAAAATATTAAATCAGAGATTTTACAATATTTTCTTTTGACATATAAATGCTCTTCGAGCTACAGATATTTTTAATTACTCAGGTCAGATTTGATGTTTTTATTAAATATGTTCTACAATATATTCTTTTATTGTCACAAGTGCTCTTCGAGCTACAGTTATGTTAATTCGTTTATTGATTTGGTGAATAATATCAAGACTCACGTGTATGATAATTGTTATATCCAACAACTAACAATTTAGGCTGAATAGATGAGAATAGTGTGACGTCACAATTTGCTGTGATAACATTCATGGTTCCAAACAAACTGTTATCACTTATTTCTCCATAAGAAATGCAAGGCAACTTTGAACCAAAACTTTAAACATATATTTTAGTTCTTAAAACACTTTCTTAGTACTTTTGTCTATCCTGTTGTCTGTTGATTAGAACACCTTTTTAAAATTTCTAATTGTATAAGGTATAACCGAGTGAAAATGTCTTCTGCTTTCAAGTTTCATCGAATAGTTGAATTTATTAACGATCCTAAACTTTTGGCCAAAGGGGAGAATCATTTTGAGAGTGGTAATGTTCATACCTGTTCTGGGCGTTTTAACAGGTAGTGTTCATTCTAGCATGAAAAAAAAAATTAATCAGGTTGAGGTAATTTATACAAATAATTAAAAAAATCTTTTAAATTTAGATTGATTCAAAGTATTTTTAAATTTTTAGATCCACCTTAATAATGACATTATTGACTTTGCTAAGTGTACCTGTGCTGTTGGACAAACTAAATGCAGTCACATGACAGCCTTATTGATGCATGCTCATAAAAACATATCTGTAACCGATAAAGAATGTGCCTGGCGCAAACAAAAATCTAGTGACGATGATAGGGTTTCTACAATAGATGAACTTTATCCTGATAAAAGCAACTCTGTTATTAAGAAAATCAACTGTGATATTAAGCAAGTATGTTTTGAAAAACTTAAGTCCAGTAATCATGTAGTAGGATTTACTTGGTTACTTACTCCAGAACCAAGTAATTCTCTTCAAAATGTTTTGAGTATACCACCTTTAGATTCGGTACTTTTTTCTGAAGAATTTAGAAAAACGGTAGATAAAAAACAATTTTTGAACAACTATTTCAACCTTGATTTCAAACAAATTGAAGAAATAGCTGCTCAAACGGTAGGACAGTCTGAAAATATCAAGTGGTCTTTTTACAGACAGTACAGGATCACTGCAAGTAACTTTTCAAAAGTGTTAAAGAGTTTTAAAAGAAACAAGTATCCACCATCTCTTTTCAAAACTCTCATAGGAAGTTATAATCTAGAATCTTATAGGTCTGTACAGTGGGGCAAAAATCATGAGAAGATAGCTCTAAAAGAATTTGAGGAAAAATTAAATATTCATGTTCAACCCACGGGTATATGGCTTCACACATCAGGTCTCCTAGGAGCTAGTCCTGATGGATTGGCTGTAATAAATGGCAAACAATACTGCATTGAAATAAAATATCCTTTTAAATTCCGTAACCAAGTCCTAGAACAATGTATAATAGAGCACACAGATTATATTTTAAAATTAAATTCCAATGAGAAGATATATGAATTAAATACTGATCATGAATACTTCAGCCAAATACAAGGACAAATATTTATGACCAAATCTGTTGGTTGTATTCTAATTGTATGGACAACTAAAAGTATGGTTGCTATCCAAATCGAAGCAAATGATGACTGGAAGAACAATATTGATATTTTATTAGATTTTTATCATAAACAGTATGTACCTTGGTTGCTAAAATAATATAATAATATCAATTTCATTAAATATTATACTACACATTTTACAGTAAACAAAAGTTGACAGATGTTTATTAAAAACATTATTACAGATTAAAAAATGCATTAATTTACTTCAAAATTATTAAAATGTATTATTATTTAATTAATTTAACTATAGGTAGGTATACTTTAAGAAAAATTTAACATGAAGGTTTATAAACATGAATTAAACATCAGTATGTTCCGTAGCTAATACAGTGAATAAACTTTCTACTTCTTTAATAAGTGGATTTTGAAAATTAACCAAGGATGCACAAAGTTGAAACACTATGGATGATTTTTTGAACAAAGATTTTGGAATATGGCTCAAAATTTTGAATCCCTTTAATCGACTAATAGCTCTTTCAACGTGAATCCTAGCACGGGCAATACTTTTTGTTTTTTCAACTTCACTAGGTGTGAAATGTGGAGAAGTAAGAAATGGAGGGATGTTTAAAGAAACTCCATCAGGCAAAATGTCTGATATAAGAAATCCTTTGTCTGCCAATATTAGATCACCCGGCCCTAGTAAACTTAAAATTCCACAATGACCCACAATTTTCTTATCAGAAGTTGACCCTGGGTACAATTTGCTGACAAATGTAATAACCCCATTAGGTGCAACTCCGATAAGCCCTTTTAATGTATTTTTGTGTTTGTATGAACTGAAAGTAGCTCTTTGGTGATGCAATTGGTAAGGAATGTCACAGGCTACTTCTGTACAGTCTATAGTCATCCTACAATTTTGGAAGCTTACAAAACAATTTGGCAGACAAAGTCTGTTTTTGGTTTGAGAAGGCACAGTTTCCATTAGTTTATTGAATAATATTTCATAAAGTAAAATTATAAATGTCGGAATAATATTACAAACGGTCGATTCACTTGTATTGAATCTAATGGCTAAATCTTTGTTGACCAAATTTAATCTTAGTTTAAGAAAAGTTATTAAAATTTTATCTTCAATTGAAAAACATTCCACTTTCCAACCATTGTAGTACTCAAATTCTACAACTCCACATAAGTGAACAATAATGTCAAACATCTCTTTAGAAATACCAGTGTAAAAAGTAAAAATATCCTCATTTTCACAGATAGAGTGATACCCAAATTTCTGATTTTTTAACAACTGGTTTTCTAATTCTAAACTTTCAATTTTTCGATTCAAGAAATATATTTCAGCGTCAGCCAGTACATTTTTATGATGAGTATTTGATAAATCTGCATCACCATCACAGTTAACATCATTGTCATTGTTCATTTCATTACTCAAAAAAATCTTCCTTTTCCTATAAACACAAATATTTTTCATGTTCAAAAAGAAAAATCTTAAATATAAATTGATGATACAACACTGATTTGAATAGATAAATAAATAAATATACATACATGAATTTATAAATTTAGATGATTTATTTATTTATATAAAACTATAGATTACAATTTATTGAAACAATTTAAGTATATAAGTTGATCACTTCTAAGCCATAGGCTGTGTACAAATGAGAGTTCTTAACAGTATAAGTTATACAATATACATATGCAAAAAAATCATTAACACTAAATAATAAGAATGATATAATTTAGTACATGAATACATAATATATAGTTGTACTAATTTGTAAATGTAAAGAATGTAAGTAACAATATAAATGAGAAAAAGGAACATGCAATAATACAAATGGTTTACAACAATACACATGGTTTACAATAAAACAAAAAACATAACATTTTTTAATGTAAATAGGTTAGTTCATAATAATAGTTAATAATGAATACATAATATATAATTATATTAATTTGTAAATGTAAAGAATGTTAGTAACAATATAAATGAAAAAAAGGAACATGCAATAATACATATGGTTTACAATAATACAAAAAACATAAAAACATTTAATGTAAATAGGTTAGTTCATTATAAAAAAATTAATTTAATTAAATTGAGCATTTAAAATATTACCAAAATAATCTAGAGAAAATTTATAACCTAAAATATACTAAAAAAACTGTTTCGGTAAAGTATTTGAATGCTACTTAAATACATTGTATAAGTACTCAAAATATGTCTGAAAGAAGTTTTTTTTGAGAAAGCATAATCTTTAATAGCATCATAAACAAAAAACAATTTTTTAATCATCAAAACAAAAATATGACACAGTTTACTACTCAGTACAATATGTATATAGATTTTTTTAAGAGAGTACATAATTATTATTAAGAGGACTTCGCACCCGCATGTGTTGTCTCCGTCTTACACACAAACGACATAGCAAATTTTTGTTTGCTAGTTTCAATAGGGTATTGTCAGTTTTGATATAAAAATAAATTGACCAATTATCAAACTTTTAGGTAACAAAATTATCTGTATTCTCTAGTTGGTTTTTTACGATATTTTAATTTTTAAGTGAGTTATGGGTATGTAAAGTATTAAGAGGACGCTACACCCGCATGTGTTGTCTCCGTCTTACACACGTACGACATAGACAAAACGCGTTTAGGCAGTCTGAGTATAACTCGCTCAATTTTGGTTCTAGAGTAAAAATGCCTATTATGAAATTGAATTGTGATAATATTTCTAAGGGCAAGACGCTGCGGTTTTTCCATTATACCCAATATAACGTTCATTATATCGTTTAGAAATAGAAAAAATTTCACCATTTTTAAAATACCTTTGACTTTTAAAAAATTAAATTTTTTAAAAAAACCGCAGCGTCTTGCCCTTATAAATATTATCACAATTCAATTTCATAATAGGTATTTCTACTCTAGAACCAAAATTGAGCGAGTTATACTCAGACTGCCTAAACGCGTTTTGTCTATGTCGTACGTGTGTAAGACGGAGACAACACATGCGGGTGTAGCGTCCTCTTAATAGTAATATAATATAAAAGTTTGATAATAGGTCAGTTCACTCTAATATAAAAACTGACAATATCCTATTGAAACTAGAGAACAACAAAAATAATATGCCATGTCATACGTATGTAAGATGGAGACAAAACATGTGGGTGCAACGTCCTCTTAAATCATAATAAATAGAACATTGTGTATGTGTTCATGAAATTTATAATTACCTGAGCTATTAATGGTTGGGTAACATGTTTGAGAGGTATAGAGGAAACTAATGCTATCCAATACAAAAATACCTTTTATTTTTTTCTGGAGACTTAAAATCCATAATAGTTTTTTTATTCCAGGCAAAAATGGATGGGCCATTTTCTTTCAATTTATCCTTGAAATTACAACTGCATAATCGGCTATTAGCGGTCGGTGTAGAATCAGCTCTCCTTAAATAAATTTTACTGTTATAAGTTTTGAAGTACACATACCAAGTTACAATGCATCATTAATTTATAGTTAAAGCTAATATCAATACTATCTAAACTATTTATGATTAAATTGTTATGTAATAAAATGTTAGGAGCTGTATGAAATAATTAATAGGTGTATTAACTATTTATTATTTAACTATTAGGTATTTAATATACCTATTGTATTGGTACATTACTTTATTTAATACTTACCTAATAACACTTTCCCAAGCACTAAGTTCCTTTTTGTCCAAAGGAAATCGAAAAAATGAACATTTGTCCTTCATTGAATTATGGGAGCACAACGGTGCCCAACAATGAACCATATTTCTGAAACTTTAATTTTTTTGATACATTTAAATAAACGTTTTAAAATTATGGGAGAAAAACTATTTTTAATAATAGTATGTTGGTCAATAAACATGACTCAGATTGCCAAACTCAATTATCATCAAGCTAAAACGATTTAAGTGTATGGTATGAACACATTAAAATATACTTACAAATGTGTATTAAATTAATAATGAATTTGAAATCTAAAAAAATTGGTTTTCTTGGACAAATATTAAATTTAAAAATGGAAAGAAAAAAGCAAATGTAATTCTTATGGATAGAAACTGTGATAACGGTTTGTTTGGAACCCAGCGCGTTATCAATCAAGGCTGTGACGTCATTACTATTCTCATCTATTAGGATAGTATTGGTCTTCCAACGGTGGCGCACTCCTCTGGCATTAGCACGGAGTGGAGCGTAGTTTTTCGGCGTCGATCGGCCGCGGCGGCGCACAAGTTACTGGATAAAAAAAATACTAAAAAGTAAAAGGTAAATACGTAAATGTGAAAATGAACTTACGTCGGTAGTTGGATAGTTGTCCGTTCTATGAGACTGGAGAAAAGTTAGTGATGAACGATTGTCGCTAGTCGCCACCAAGAGCCGTTGCTATCCCACACACCCCCACCAATCACATACATCATGTAGATAGTTTTGAAAAAAACCAGATAACCGGTGCGCGGCGCGTTTTTTCACAACAATTGTCTCGTCGGTCTCCTTACTGTGTGGTTTTACCCGCTCCGTTTAATCCCGGCTTTATGTGCACAGAAACGAATGTAAACATAAATTCCATTATAAAGCTGGTTGCGTGTTTTGACTTGTTTTAGTTTTTACACTGTACAATTAATGTGCACAGCGATTGTGTTAGGATAACCGCCCGGCTGTTTGGCCTTCGAAATTGATTTATTTCGAAATGCAAATACAGTGCCGGCGCTAGGGGAGGACAAATGGGACATATGTCCAGGGACCCGCGATTTTTAATTATCATCTTATTACCGTGAAACACATTGACATTTTATATTAACAAATTGTAAATATACATTTATTGTTCTATATACTATACACATGTATAATATATTAATATTAATATTATTCATAATACAAAACACGGACTAAGATATATATTATACTAGCAGTCTTGTAAAGTATTTGAATACTTGTATTTAAATACTTTTTGAAGTACCTATTTATATGGTATTCTAAATACAAGTTTTTTAATGTATTTTATAAGTATTTTGAATACTTTTTTAAAGTTGTCGTTGAAAACTAATAATATGTTTTTGTATAGTAAAAGTTGGTAATAACAATGTTTAAAATTGTATATGGTTTCTGTATTGTATTGTATTTTTTAACAAAACTGAAAATCTAATAACCTTAAAATAGTTCCATATTAATAGTTAATACCACGTTTTATTTTTAGAACTTTAAAATATAAGATTTTTTAATACTTTTTTATATAATTTAAAGATAATGTTGTTACAATACATGCTTCTGTTATTCAAATAGGAATCCTCTTTTTTTACTTTTATTATTCAGCAGATATATTTTTTTTGAGAACTTTGATGCATGTAAATAAAAAATTCGAACTAGTAGTTTCGAGTTATAGGTATAACTTTGTGTACTAAGGATAATACGTATAATATGGAAATTAGCTAAGTAGATTTGGGGGCTTAGATGATTTGAAAATGTTAGTAGTTAGTTGTTAGTACTAATTACCATTGATCTGTCAAGATAAATAATTTGTTAAAATTATTAAGTAGGTATACTGATAATAGTGAATAGGTAGGTACTACATCTATTATTAGGTAGGTACTTAGTTTTTTATTGTAAACCATATTCCAAGGATTATTACCCTACACATTTTATTAATTAAGCAACTACTTATTAGAATTTTGATTTAGATACATATATATTTACAATAACATCATATTATGCTAAATAATTTGCAGTGAAAAAGGAAATTCTCATTTGAAAAATAGAAGTTTGTATAGCCACAGCCCACAGGATACTCTTAAATAGTAATACAAAGAATATCAGGAATTTGAGTATATGGTGTTTAGGTATAGGTACTTAAAAGTTCTAAAAATCAGAATTTCAATAAATGTATTTTTAAAGGAAGAAATTTGGTGAGCACTTTCTCACCTAAATGTCAGGTAAATTTTGTATTTCACTATGGGGCCGCTTAAAAAACTGATCCATGGGCCTTTGGTGTGCCAGGCCGACACTGGTAATCAGTAGGACTCTTAGTAAGTAAGCCACAAGTTTTTTGTGATATTTGACATATAGTCGATTTTCTAGTTGATTGCGCATGTTATTTCATAAAAATATTCGCTTATAACGACCTTTAAGGGAACCAAGAAAATAAGATCGTTATATCCGAATGACTAAGCATAATACACGTGAGATTTAAAACCAATCAAGTACATAGCTGGGAATTGTTGTACACGGGACATCGACGTATCGTTATATACTTATATAAAGCATCGTAATTCGTAACACAGAATAATACAATATTCGTAATAAACGTCTTGTACTATATTTAGATTTTATGCGTTTCAAATAGTACATGGTAGCACCACGGAAACAATGTTATCACTTACCGCTACCACTACCCCATCCCCGCCAAGCCATACGAAATCCATCGTTGAGACGAAACATGTACAACAGGCATGTACAATAATAAAATTCGTATATATGTAAATAAACACTGCACTTGGTTGACGTTGTGACGTTTTGTGCTCAATAATACCCGGGGCGGTTCGTCACAGGAGAGTCGGATGCCGCTAGATAAATTATAATTATCTATAAAAAAAATGTATGTAAGTAATTGAAAATATATTATATTGTAACATAGTGTTATCGTATATTATATCGTCGGTATGTCGATATCAATATTATTTTAGTAATTCGGTCGACGGTTTTAGTGAAACTGCCGCCCGACAGTAATTTCAATCATAATAGGTGTGTTTTGGCGGTGTAACCGGCGCTAACCGCTAGTAAACTGTGTACTGGTATCGTTTTCGCGATTACTGTCACTGTAACCAGGTAACTAATTTCGTGAACGAGTTTAGTGAATTTTGTAACCATCGATTTCGACTTGGTAAGAAGGTTTACTGAGGTTTGGTTACTAAAAAGTTTATGATATCAAATGTTATCAAATATTTCAGGAAACAAAATGTTCAAGCAATTGTTTTGGCGTTCCAGTAAACGTTTTCTAACCGTATTCCATAACCATAAACTTATTTACTAAACAGTTTACTCCGCCAAAACACGCCTAATGTTATCGGCGAGTGGCCGGGGAGAAAAATCCGCGTATTATACGCGCCATTGAAAGTGGATTCACGACAATTATAATATAATATGCAATGCCGCCCCTCCGTAGTCATTGTACAGTGTACGCCTTCATAATTGTTTACATATTTTAATATTTTTAAAGCTAATTTAAATCTCCCCAGTGGCGTATTTAGGAATTTGTCATGGGGAGGGTCCAGTTAATTTCAGAAAATAGAGCCGCGGGGGGCAAAGCCTACCACACCACCAAATTACTCTTTTTTAAAATAAATATACCATACCTAATATATGACGATATGAAATGTTTGAGTCTTCAATTAATCAATAATATGTGCAAAACAAACTGGAAAGGCTGTAAATACTGGCAATGTACAAAACTACAAAATATTTGAATTAAAAATGAACTCAGTATTTTTCAACCATTTTCTGTACCTACCAAACCGATAAAATAAGAAAATCGGGTGACGTGGTGACACTCGGGAAGGTATTTGGAACAACTCTGTGAAAAAAAAATTTGAACATAAAAAAGGCCTGTTCTCTTATATTATAATAATAAATTATGTAAAATCCTGAATGACAATAATTCATTAAGTTATTCGATTTTAAATTACATCAAAATAACAAAATCGCTACATGAGAAATCTAGTGAATATTCAATCTTGCACAAAAATTGAACTTCAAACGCTCAAAAAATTTTATTTGATTTGCTTGTAGACATTTCTTTTTTTGATTAAGGTAGACAAACTTATGAGGAATCTTGTATTTCATTTTAAAGCGTTTTGACCCAACGAAACTAATTTCATTGTCATCTATAGAGAAAATACCTAAAAAAGTGGACCTACAAAACCAAGTTAAAATATTTTGAAAATGTTATCGTGTATAGCAAAATATGCTAATATAAACAACCAGTGAAAATGTCATGATTTGTAGTAATAGTTTTTACTTTTTAGTCGTCGTCGTAGTCTCGAGGTCTTCGTTATTATTGTGTACCTACACTGCGTAAGACCTCGAATAATATTGTAAACGTAATATCTTGAAAAATCAAGTTAAATCGTGACTCAATTGTTGTTTATTATTATAATCTACAGTCCACAATAAGAGTAAAATTACTTTAGCTTTACCAGCGCATTTATGGTACCAACCATAATACGAAACCAGGCCTGTAGCCAGACCAAATTTTCAGGAGGGGCAAAGCAAATTTTTGGGGGGGCATTATATATAAATGTATTAAATATTAATGCGATTTTTAATTTATTTACATTGATATCCCATTAAATTAACACAACTATAATTTTCTATCTAATAGTAATAATAATAATAATAATCCATTTATAATAGAATATTTTGGGAATTTACAATGAAACATTTGTTTTAAAGTTACAAAACGAATAATACTAAATAATAAAAATAAAACTTATATTAAAGTTTACATAGATAATTATAATATTCATCATATTCACTGATGTTACGTGGTTAAATTTTGAACATTTTAATATTAATTAATACAGCTTCAATTTTCTATTATTCTGCTTGTTGAAGTTCGTTAATAATAGGTCCATGTTTAAGTTTTCTGTCCGTTTGGACTCAAATGCCAATAAAGTTAAGTTGGAAAGCCGGTTATGTGACATTGATTGCCTTTGAGGATTGTCAACTCTGTTTAAGCAGGAAACTGCAATTCACTGCAATTCACAAACTGCTGAGCTACATCCAAATACTTCAACTGCTGCTATCATTTCATATGTAGCTTTACGTTGTTGATAAAGCTCTAAAAAAATGTTCTTATTAGATATATTATTTTCTTTTAAATAATTTTTTACACAAATTATTTCTTCTTTTGAAGGAATATTAATTTTAAGATCATTAAATATTTTAAAATCATCGTAATTCAATTCGTATATGTTAGAAACAGCTTTAATAAGTTCATCATTTTTTTCAAAACGAGTTTCCATCTCAGATTTAATTATATCAATAACTTCATAAAATGTAGATAATAATGAAATATTAATATCGTCGTTGACATAATTTGTATAAGTACCAGATGATTCACTTAAAATATATTCATTCAATTTTATAGTAGTCTTTCTCTTGCGTTTTGGAGATTCAGTTTCGGTTTCAGGTAATAAATTTTCACAGTCTTTTAAAATTGCATTGAACACTTCTTCATTTCTTGATTGTTTTAAACTATTAATCACGCTATGAATAATTGGAATTACTAAGGTTAAACCAGTTTCCTTAATACGGCTAAAAAAACTTTTTTGATCTATTCTATTACCGATGAAAGTGTTATTAGCAATAAAATACATACCTACCTAAAAGTCTTTCTAATATTTTTTAGGGGGGGGCAATGACTGGGTTTAGGGGGGGGGGGCAATGCCCCCCCCCTTCCCCCCGTGGTTACGGGCCTGTACGAAACTCATAGGTACTCGATGCCTACTCGAAACAAGGCCCAAAAATATTCGAGGGATATAACCAGGGACGGATTGGACCACCGGGAATTCGCGGGAGTTTTCCCGTTAGGCCACTTTTTCAAATAACTATGTATATTAAAATTAAAATAATATTATAATCATTGAAATTTTTTTTGTATAATATTTTATATTATGACGATAGTTAATAGGTACTCAATTTAATTAATTAATATTTAATTGATATATTATGTATATTTTATGTTATTATACTAAGTACATAATTATAATCATTGAATATAAATATTCTTATGTATACTATTACTATTTTTTGTATAATATTCACCGGACTTTTTTAGCTTAGGATTTATTGACGGCGGACTTTTTTACCCGGACTTTTTTTCCTAGGACTTTTTTACCGCAATTCAGTACAGACACAACGATGAGTGACAGAAACCAAAAATATAGTATTTTTCGAAAAGCAAAAACAGCAAATGTAATATATATTTTAATATATATTAAATTATTATTATTATATATTATTTTTATAATATATTTTTTTAGAAAATAAAAAGATACACATAGATTTTGCGTGTTGATTCTGTTCATTTACCTATCAGGTATATTAAGTGGAAGTAAATTATAAGCTCTTATTTAATTATAAAAGCGCATTATTAAATATTATTGAATAGGTAATAACCTTTCTTATTAAACACAAAAATCGTAAAATTAGTAGTTTAAATTATTCACTTTTACTGTGTTATATAGGTAGGTACCTATAAGTAATTATAAGTACTATTATAAATGTGTAAACATAAACTGTTCAAAAAAAAAAATAAATTTGATTTAGATGTGTATATACTACGAATAAAGTTTCATATAAATTAAATATCTCGCCAAATGTGTTAAAAAAATTGTAGTTATGTTAAAATAGTAATACATAATTATATTATGTTGGCTAAAATTAAATATTTGGTAAATTAGTAAGTGGGCAGTTATTCTTTGAATCCCCCGGGCCGAAATCTCACCCCGATCCGCCTCTGGATATAACAGCCACCAGCGTTCGCGTTGTTACTAATTTAACCATGTAATGTAGGAATCATTCACCGTTTTTAGGTTTTTTGAAAAATATATTCCTTATTTTAAGTATATAGTATCACTTCATGAATGGATTTCTAAGTTTCCCAAGTAACAATGAAATGTTTTTTATACGTTTAATATATATTAAAACATTTCAAAAATAATGTTTTTAAAAAATATATTTTTTTATATTAAAAAAATGCTAAATTTAAAAGATTTTTAATAAAAGATTAATTACATATCAAAATAATGTTTATTATTTAATATGTATTTCTATACATTTTAAAATAATAAAATAATATTAAGTAAAAATATTTATTTTCTATCATTTTTATCACATTTAAATAATATAACATTAGATTCTGATCATCATATATCTATATATATATTGCAGATGTACTATAATATATTATAGCGCGCGTGTAAGTATATGAAACAAATTTTTGATTAATATATAATACAGAGTGGATTTTGGGGGTTCACCATCCCTCAAAAAAAAATAATGTATTAATAGTTGTATTTTAGTTAATTTATTTGTTTTGGTGTACGTGCTTGCACTCATATCATTATATATAGATACACAATATTAAATTTACGGTACCGTTACGAAACGTTACGCCTTACGCGGTATAATATCACTACACTCACGACCATGATATGACTAACCAGGTAGGTATGTCAGCAGCTTATCAAAAAAATACGAGTTTTGGTCCTAGTTTGCGCTGGTGGTCACAGCCGTTTTCGTCGTTAATGCAATTTGGTTGTATATTCCTTAGAAAAAAAAACATATTTCATCGTTTGTCCAATGACCACCAGCAAAACTGCGCGGCGGATAAGGTGCTGACATACCTTGTTAGTTATATCATGCTCACGACGGTCGACAGTTGTTATCTTATTGTTTTTAAAATATAAATATACATAGAACGCCAGTACGCCACAATATTAATGTTTCAGTCTTGGTATAACAGACTAACCAATAACAATAATTATATTGAATTGTAGTGATGTGTTCACCGTAACCGTGGTTGGTTTAATATGCGTCTATTTAACCTAAAACTTAAAAGTCATTATATGCTGTATTCAGTGGTTAAAGTGGAAAAAATGTTGAGGGGGGACTAAAGTCACTAAAAATTGAGGAGCGTTCCCGAGTTCTTCCAAAGTCTATATCTAACCAAACTTTTTTAAGAAACCCACTACTCACTAGGTATAATTTGTTTCTTTCACACACCCTTGTAATTTTTTCACAAAAAGTTTATGTTAATAGTATATAAAATCAAATTTTCTCCTAAAGAAATGATTTAAAATATATAATGCCTGCTAAGTAATGTAAAATATAAATTGCAATTCATTGCCTGAAATGTTAAAAAAAAAAATATGGGTTTACATTTTATTTTTAAACATTTAATTAAAAAAACAAATAATAAATAATTTATTTAAATTATAATATTATCATATCGCATAGGTAGGTATTATAAGTGACATAAGCTATGTAAATGTTATAAGTACAAGTATAGCCAGTATGTGTAACTATTTATCTAAACATAACCATAAAGATGTATAAGATTCTTCTTCATCTTTCTTTTTTCTTTTTGGACAACATTGTTCATCTGCAGTTCTTTTCCCTGATAATATCCAAGTTTTAATATAGATGTTGGGATTGAATTTATTAATTGGTGGTCCAGTACAATTAATGAAAGCTAACGATGAAATATGATCACTAGTCAACACACTTCTTTTTGAAGAAACAATTTCGTTCATTGAACTAAAGGACCGTTCACATTCAGCAGAAGAAATAGCCAAAGTCTTTACAGCGGTCATTAATGGTTCAATGTCTGTATTTACTGAAGGATAAGACACTTTGTATTCACGAAATCCTCGTACACTGGCTCTTTGATCAATTTGAAATATTTTAGACAAACGGCTTACATTTATATCACCAAACTGTACATCACAGTTATCAGGCCAATTATCTGGAGAAAGCATGGTTAAATCAATCAATAAATTATTAAATAAATCTTTATAAGGATCAGCTTTATCTAAAATTGATACATGAGACGATTGTGTAGTAAAAAGTCTTTGTTTTAGATTGTCAGACAAACTTCTAAAAAATTGGCCGATTTCAATTTTTACCACAGAATATTTATGTTCTAATATAATGCCTTTAAATTCTTTTTGTTCACAAGCAGAATTTACTTCTTTGGTTTTTTCACCATTTTTATTAGCCATAGATTCCAAAACGCTAATGGTCCGTTCAATTAATTTATGAGCAGCCATAAGAGATAGATCTCTTTTTTGGAGCTGAATGGACAAATCTGATAATTCTGTCAGAGCATCAAACAGTATGCCAAGGTTGTGAACAAATTCTATTGATTTTAAAGTATTTTTCAAACCAACATACTTTGCTTTTTCTTTAGAGCTCCTTTGATCATCCATTATTGCATTAGAAAAATGTTGAAAAAGAGATTCAAAGTTATTCCAAACAGCTTTTATTGTCCGAAGACTTGAAGCTACCCATCTAATTGTAAATATTTTACCTATTTTTAATAACTGTTGATCAATGGAATTAGCACATTCTTTCAACTCATTCATATTTTTTGGTGACATGTGATACAGTGAGTATAGTTTTTCAATAAATGATTGGAAATGATTAATTCCACTTACTTCTTTTAAACAATCCGCAACAGCAAGTTCTAGACGGTGATTACAACAATGCCAAAGTATAATATGAGGAAAACTTTTCTGTAATAATACACCAACTCCTGCTTTACGGCCTAACATGTTTGAAGCTCCATCGCTTACAAAAGAAATTAAATTTTTTTTCAAAAAATGAGTGTCCATACCATATTTTTCCAATACTTGTAATATAGAATCTTTTATAGTTTTAGCTGAAGTATTTGATACTTCAACAATATCAAACAAAAATGTGTATACTTCATTAAGTTCACCAACTGCACAACGTAAACATATAACTAACATAGATTTTTTACTTAATGTTGTGGATTCATCAACTAAAATACAAATTTTTCTATTATTTTTCACAATGTCCATAGCAATCTTCCTTCTCATTTCTAAGGCCAAGTGATCAATAATATTAGAACATGATACGTTAGTCTGAAGTATTCTTCCCATATCAAGTCCATTTAATTCTTGGAGATCTGTAAGTTTTGGCATATCTGTATAAGGGCGTTGATTTTTAGCTATTAAATAAGCTGTGCGAAATATTCTTGCAGTATTTTCTTGATCAGTCACCATCAACATTGAAATATGTTCATCAATAACTTTTTTTTCAGACAAAAATATAACTTTTTGTGCATTTAAATGAGCAGCAGAATTCTTGTGTTTAGAAATTTTTTTTCTTAAATTAGTTTTTTTCTTTTCTAATGTAGAACCTGATGAATAAACTTCTCCATTAGACCATTCAGATGCCACATGTGATCCTTTTTGATTTAATAAATTTTGATTTACATCTCTACAGATCTTACATCCAATATGTTTATTTTTAAAATAAATCCAAGGATATTCTTTAGTAAAATAAGTAATCTAAAAAAATAGAACAGACATTCTAACAGTTTGATAATAATATTTATTTAAATGTATTCATATGCTATAGTATATATAGTACCTATATTTTATCAATGGCTATAGGTACATTACCTATACTAATAATTAATATCAAAACTTAGTTAATATCTTAAAATTTTAAAATTTTAATTGCAAAAAAAAGGTATGTTAAATATCCTGATAGAGGTTTAGATATTTTTATATTATGTTTATATCTTGATACCATATTTTATCAAATACTCATCATTTGCTATATTAAATTGTACATAATAAAAGGAATTTGTAAAATAAATATTTTATATACCTACTTAACAATTTTAAAAAATATATTAATTTTAATTTAGTGTTAGGTGCTAAATACTAAATATAAAATAATTATATATAACTTGTAAAAGTAACAACAATTTTGAAATTTATAAAACCTAAACAATATTGTATAAAGTAAGTAGTTCATTGTTCATACATTCAATTAGTAAGTTTTATTCATAATTAATTAGATTTATTAATTTATTTTGTATACTTAAATGTATTACACTTAAATATACAAAATAAATAAATAAATTGGTGACTTTTTAGAGCTAAAACTACTATAAGTCCTCTACCCTATTCATATCAAATAACTTATATCTACCTGCTTAAAATCCCAGCATTCAGGAAACTCTGATTTAGAGTCTGGTATTATTGGTATTTCAGCGACATATTTTTTGACAGAAGAGACCGTATTTTCTGTACATGGACTTTGAATAATTTGTGCAACATTCTCACTACCATCAGTCTTTTTGATCTTGGTAAATTTGTATTTTAGTAGGCCAGCCATGATACAATTCTGTATAAATTAAAAACTAGGTAACTCAATAACAATTAACAAACTTACCAATGAAATTAATTTAGAATATAAATGTGGTTTGGAATATATTTATTTTAATTATAAAGATCTTCAATAAAAATATAAATTATTAAAACTTATTAACTTACCTACTATATTATATCGTAATAACTTGTAAAAAGTACACTATAGGTAACAACAAAATCAAAAAAATGAAAACTTACCAACTGTCAACTGATGGTAAGTATTAACTAATAAAATTATTTATTGGTCATTACTCATTAAAATCGTTAATCACACTATCACAACCATTCTCAATATCATATCAATAATAGAGCATTAAATAATAAATATCAATAGTATTATGAATATTATGATTTATCATTTATGTTATATTATTGACTATTGTGTGTCTCGCTAAACGGTTTTCCCACGTTCTGGCGTTCGTATGTTTCTACGTATAGCCCGAGTACGTGTTATCAGGCTATCTACACGAGCGACCGTGTATCTATAATTAGACACCACTATACACTATATTAGTCACTATAATTTATTATTTAATAATCACATATTGCACGCGCCCCTATCATTAGAAACATGGAGATTATTGACGCGAAATAAAATACGTTTAAATTCGGTGAATAATCGATGTGTGTGTGTGGATGAGTGAGCTATTTTATACATTACTAAAATTTGGTAGCGTCCCCCCGGACTTTGGAGACTTAAATTAAAGGGGACGCATAATCTTACCGTAAATAAGAAGGGGGACTCCGTCCCCCTCCGCCCCCCCTCACTTTAACCACTGGCTGTATTGTCTTGAGTCTTCTGTCAAATGAACAATGTAGGTACATCGCCAACGTGGTTTGTAAATTTTATAATTTATCCTAATAATTCGAAGTCGCAATTCATAGTCCCAACGTAGAAGTGCCAACGAAGTACGATTACAGGTAATAATGCATAATAATATTACTGAACGAATTGCGGGCGGTTTATCCCCGTCGTATTATTAAGATAGGAAATTTCTACCCCGGGGCCCGGGAGTTATATGATATTATTTAGTTACAAGTGGGTCATTGTATAATGGATTGTATTAAAGTTGAATTTAATGACGTGTGTGAAGTTGGGGGACCATTCTGAGCGGAGACGGTTTGTCAGTCTGGATATTGTTATTATTTATTATATTATGTAAGTTGAATTTATATTATAATACGTATTATTATTTTTTATTCATTTCTATGGTGATAAAGAAAGCGTTAGAAATTAAAATCCCATTTTTATCGGTTTTTCGTAATTTGTTGGTGTTTTCCCATGGCAATAAAAATAACTATTGAGAAAACAGAAAATGACTTCTCTAAAGTACCATATTTGATCCTATTTGTTAAAAGATAAGGTACTATATGTTGAAATCAAAGCACTCCTTCTGGTAGATATTTTGTATACAAGATATACAAAAGAAAAGAAAAAAAACACCCTTGTAAAACCACTAGCTTCCTCGCTCCGCTCAGAATCTAAAAGTGTTATTCAAATTAAACCTTTATAATATTTAGTGTATTTTTTTAACTCCACATTTTTTTAATACCTATTTAAAAGGTTTTTTATCAAACACCATTTTAATCTTCATCTAAATTCTACTCAGACACCACATACCTACACATTAAACAATATTTTGTGTTGTTATTAATTATTAGCTATTATATTTGTATTTCATTGTTTTTGAGAGCAGCTATTTTACAGCATTGCTATAGACGTCACTTCTAGTATTATTATTAATACTCAATATTAATTCTAACCAGACACTAGGTATAAGTAGATATATTTTAGTCACTGGGTTTTTGTATGTCTATACGGTTACTCTGTCACGGTGTATTAGGTACCTTAGTATTTCCTTATAGTTTACTAGTCTAGTTTTTTTTATTTCTACTTTTTACATCACAAACTTAACAATGAATAAATTATGTTCAATAAAAATAAATGGTTAGGTTAGGTAAGTAGGTTAGGTAGGTACATTGGTACCTATCTCTCTTTAACAAACTTCTATTTGACTATTTTTTTTTAAAGAACCTTCAAGTTTGTTAAATATAGGTTCCACTTTATTTAAATAAAAGTGCAATTCAGATTCAATTTAAAAATAATTTAGTGTCTGTTACTGGTATATATTAAGTATTGATAACATTAAAGTAATTGATTGTAAATTAATACGACTAATTACCATGATTTTTTTTTTGATACCATCGACTAGGTAATTATAATAAAAATATTGCTGAAAATGTAGCTATTAAAATTGTACTGTTAATTTTATGTTAATATTGTCAATTTGTAGTATACCCACCTAATTAGTTAAAAATTGAATTTTTAGTATCTATGTTCATTTTTATATTTGATATCAATTGTTTTGCTAAATATTTAAAAAAATCAAAGTATATTTAATTAATAAGCTTTCTGTTTGATTAATTAATTAAATTTGCATTTAAAAGTCATTTCAAGAAAATATATTTTTTTTCAGTATTCAATTATTGCGTCGGGCTTTATCTTGTTTTAGGATGCCCAGACCTTTTTCTAAATTCCATCAACTATCAAACAGAAGTAAGAGAAGGCGTGTGGCTGAAAATAATGATTGTTCTTATATGTCTGATCATTATAGTTCTTCAGATAGCAATAATTCTTCTAATAATGATAATAGTAAACAATTAAATACTTCAATTAAACAGGATGTTATAAATGTACCTATAAATTCACTCAACCAGACGCTTTTAAATTGTACAACCCAAAGTATTGACAATGATGAATATGATCAGATATTATCAAGTACCTCATCTAGTGAACATAATATAATTGATGAAGATGTTTCATTGGACTTTGATTCTAATAATTTATTTCATAAACAATCTGTTGACCCTTCTGAAAATGACGAAAACTCAATCAAAAATTTCTTGTGTGTTTGGGCAGTTAAGCATAATATTACTGCTAGTGCACTATCTGAACTGTTGGTTGGCTTAAAAAAAAAATGTTGGAAGTATAAGTCACATTTTACCTTCAGATTCAAGAACTTTACTAAAAACAAGTGTAGTATTTGAAAAAAAAACAGTTGAACCAGGACATTATATTCATTTTGGTTTGGAAAGTCAATTAAAACGCTTGATTTCATCATTTGACTGTCATGTCCATGAATTGCATTTATTAATAAACATTGATGGACTTCCTTTATATAAAAGTTCTCCAGGCCAAGCAATTCCTATATTGGTTTCAATTGTTAATGTCCCTGAACTTCAAAAAATAGTTTTTCCTATTGGACTTTACTACGGTTTCCAAAAACCTAATGATATGGATATTTTTTTAACTCCATTTGTATTAGAAACCATAGAATTGTCAGAAAAAGGTTTTTTAACTGCTAATGGCATAAATATGTTCGTTAAAATTGTTGGCTTTGTCTGTGACGCACCTGCGAAAAAAGATATATTGGGCATTAAAGGTCATGGCGGCTACTACTCTTGTACCAGGTGTACCGTGCGAGGTACTACTCTTAATAATAAGCGTGTTTTTACTGATCTTAATTGTCCTACTAGAACAAGTGATGATTTTATTAATTGGATAGATCCAAATTATCGATTAGTTGATACATGTTTAGTAAAAATACCTGGAATTGATTTTGTGCATTCTATCATTCTTGACATAATGCATTTGGTATACTTAGGAGTGATGCGGACCATGCTTTTAACATGGTATGATGGAGATTTACCTTTTAAGCTATCACGGTTATTAATTCAGAGGATATCAGATTTTATGAGCAGTGCAAGGTTACCAGTAGAATTTGCAAGAAAACCAAGGGAATTAAAGTATCTTTTAAGATGGAAAGCTGTTGAGTATAGGTCATTTTTACTCTATCTTGGTCCAGTTGCTTTAAAAGGCATTTTAGACCAAGAAAAATACAACAATTTTATGACATTAAATGTAGCTATATCTATTTTGTTAAATCGTACCAGTATTCAAGACCGTAGATTAAGAGATTATTCAAGAGAATTATTAAGACTTTTTGTGCAGTAATTTATGATTTTATATCACCCAAGCTTCATTACTCATAATTTTCATAATTTGATTCATCTAGTCGATGACGCTGACTATTTTGCACCAATAATTCCTATGCTAACATTGGATACTATATCAGCTTTTCCCTATGAGAATTACCTGCAACAAATAAAAAGGATGACAAGAGGAAAAAATAAACCATTAGAGCAAATAGGAAATAGAATGGCCGAATTGTTAACAGTAAATTCAACACACAATTCTCAGACTTTTCAAAAATACCCTATTTGTTCAAAAATGCATTGCAATGGTCCTTTGGTTCTTTCATGTATTGATCCACAATACTCCAATATACAGTTTAGTGATTTTAAAATAAAAGTTTGTTCCCCTGATAATTGTTGTGGCTCGACTTCTGGTGATATTATAATGGTGGACAATATTTGTTTTTCACAAGTCATGAACAGTCGTGTAATCGTTGGTAGAATGTTTCTAAGAAAAAAAAATTTTTATTCAATTCCATGTGAAAGTTCGTCTATTGGAGTCTATGAAGTCGAAAAGTTATCAGAAATGCAAATTTGGCCAGTTCATGAAATTGTAAAGAAATATGTATTTTTTTCTCACAAAAATGCATTTGTTGTATTTCCTTTATTACACTCGAATAAATAATTACTTTGTTTTTAAATTATTATATATAAATACTTTTACTTAAGACATGTTCATATTTATTTTCATATTAGAACTAGGTAAATATATTATATAGTAAAATAAATTATTTTTTCAGGCCAAGGTACATTATTTAAACTTTTTTTGGTGAAACTAGCCTGAATTCCTAAAAGTAAACAATTATAAAATGATTAATGTTTGAGTATGCGCAAGTAATTTTTAATTCTATTGATACATTTTTATTAATAATTGAAATAAAGTAAAATAAATATAAAATAAAATAAAAATAAGTAGGGACCTAAATAAATATAAAAATTTTAAAATTATTTTCTTAACTAATAAAGTCTAAAATTGTATATGTTTTTAATCACAATAATATGGTTGAATGTACTAAGTACTTAACCAAAGTAACGTATATAACCATTGATTTACTATTTCCTTATATAAATATAATGGACATCCAGTTTATTATAACAATATATTTTGCTTTATTGAGTAATTTTATACTTTAGTTCATGTGGCATAAAATAATGTCTTACTTTACTAGAATATGTTATGTTTAGGGTATTATACTAAACTGTTTCCATAATGTGTATAGCAATTATTGTGTGTATAATTTATTGTTTTATATGTTTAAATATAATGTAGGTATTGAAGGTTTTGCTATAATACAAAAGTTGAATATTTAGTATATTGAAGTCTATAAATAATTACCTATAGAATAGGTTATTATTCTTTGTATTTCACTACTAGATTAATATTTTATTAAAAAGTATATTAATGGCTAATTTGTTGTCAGAATGTGGTGTTTAATATCATTATACGACAATCAAGATGATGCAGATGAAAAGAGTCCAGATTTAATACCAGATGGTTGGATAATTAATAAATTTAACTGTTGGTATCCACTAGATTTCAAAATATCCACTATTAAAAAATATGCCAGATCAATGGAAATCCCTGATTATGATAAATGGAAAAAATGCAAGATTGACATAATTGAAGAAAATATAGGTAATTTATAAATTTATGCGATTTAGTATGAATGAATTATGCAATGTACATAAATGTAATATTTATATTTTTAGACAATTATGAATATGGATTGAAACTGATGTATAAATTAAATAAGAATGCCAACCTCCATTCAGAAATTGAAGAAAGAGGCCGTGGACTTAGAGTGAAGGTTAAAGCTAAAAGATCATTAGAACAACACTATTCTTCAAATTCTGATGAGGATGATAATATCCTTCTCAAGGATAAGCCAACATCATACCCTACATTCCCCAAGAAACAAAAAAGTAAATTGAATTTTCTAAAAAACTTTATTTTGTTTTTTTTTTATTACACTGTCTAAGCTTCTTTAGTCTATATACAATATGTTTCAATAACCATATTATTTTATAATACAGTTAATAATAATTCATTTTTAAAATAGATCAGTCACAATTGTTTAATGAGACCAACAATTATTGTAACAATATTTCTCCACAAAGAAATGAGTTTGATACATTATGTTTTACAAATAAGTCAACAGTTCAGTCTAGCAGCAGTACTCCCTCTTCTACTCCTATACCAAATGAACCGTCAAAAACTATGAATAAGTGTAAATTACCCAAAAAAGTTGTGCATTCCTGTACTTTTGATTTCAATGAAAATAGTTTATTAGAAGCTATTGGTCATCAACTGTGTAAGCTATCAGGTAACTGCTCCAGGAACTAATTTGAATACTATTTAATAAATTATATTTATATAAATTACAAGGGTAGTATTGTAACCCATACTAATACTATAATATGTTTTTTTTATAGCTGATATGAATAAGGTAAAGTCCAATGTAAATTATGTAAAACAAGATGTTTCATCCTTTATTGAAGATAATCCTGTAACTAATCGTCAGCCAAATTCAAATATAAATTCGGAAGAAAACCATTTATCATGTTTTCCATTAAAAAATGAAAATGAACTATTAGCAATGGAATCAACATTACAAAATGGAGAAATAAACTACACAAACAAATTGGTATGTTGTATTTTTTTTTTATTATGGAATAATTGTGTATATATTATGTACATTTACTTTACACAGGTATCAACACTAATTTTTGCCTCTGAAGGAAAAAATATTTCCAAAGTCACTTATAGTATCTTAAAAATTATGTTTTCTGATGAGCTACTGAAGTATTACAGCTGGAAAGGTCAAAAAAATAAAAAACCATTTTCAGAGTTTAAAATTTGTAAAGTCATTATTGGTAGGTATCTTTTTACTTTTTCATTACATTATGCTATTATATCAATAATATATTGTACAGCATATTGTTTGGTTATGGTATTTTATATACTATCAATATAGTTCTGAATTAATTGTTGTTATTTTAAGATGCTGTTAGACAAAAATTTCCTGAACAAAAAGATAGCAGAAATTACATCATCAGTAGTATTATGTCATGGCTAGCACAGGCACCAACAAGGATTGCAAAGTAATTACCTAGTATATAATTTTTAGAAAATCAAAAATATAATAAATATTGAAGAAACAATAATATATGATAATAAAAATGAATATGCTTTTTCCTAACACTAAGTTGTTGATGAACAAGGTTGTTATGTAAATCATTAATTTATCTTAACACTTTCTAAATAGATCATTATATTACACGGATTTAATTATTCCTAGATAATGAGAAATAAATACATTATTTTATTAATATGGTTTTTTTTTTAAATACGAAAAATAATTCTTCAAATAATTGATTTTAAATGAGATTTTACTTTCTGATATTACAAGCATTGATTATTTAAGTTATAATTATATAAATTAAATATTAATTTTATGATTTTTAAAACTGAAGCATTTATTGTTATTATGATGATAAAACTGATTAGGTATAATAACCATTCAAGATTTCTAAAAAATCATATACTTCACTTTTATGTTTATCATTAATTATTATTTAATGCATAAGGTATACTATTATACACTTCAACAATGTATAACCAATATAGCAATATTAATTGTAAATTATTTTTATAATTGCCTTCATTGTTCTGTATGTTTACAGCAAAGAAAAACAAAAAAAAAAGAGAGAAACTGCAGATTATCATCATCGTCAAGATTATGAAGACAACATTGATGATAATAATATCAATTCAACTTAAATTATTTTATATTTCAATTCAAGTAAAAAAAAAAGAACAGGCATACCTATACAAGTAACTTTTTAAACGTTGTATCAAATATATGATACTCTTATGAAACATATGTTTATATAATAAGTATTAAGTTTCTTAATATGTATATTGTGTATCTTAATCAATTTAAGTAAAAAAAGTCATAAAAAATTTTTCTTTTGTATAATTATTATAATATTTCTATAATACATAATATTGTATATCAATTTATAAGTAAACAAAAAAATAACTGAAGTAATTTTTTTATTTATATAATATTTCTATTATACTATTATAATACTATTCCAAAACACACTTTTATTTAATGTGTTTTATTATTATATTTCTTAAAATATGTATTGTGTATTTAACAATTAAGTAAAAAAACACGAATCTTTAAGAAATTTTTATTTATTATTACTATAATATACATTATATTTATAAAAAGGTAAAAATTGTATATATACATTTAAGTAATAAAATATGGGCAAGTGGGTGTTGCTCTGCGCTGTACTAGTAGATTACAAGTTACATAATGGATTGTGTTCAATTTAAATCCAATGATATAATATCATTGTATAAGAAAAACGATTCTAACCAAAGACGGTTTACTGCCTAAATATGATATAACTAAGTATATTTGATGATATTATTGTGTATAAAGTAATTTATATATTATAATTTATAACCTATTTACATGGAACATTAATTTAAATATTCAATTATTATTTTTTTAACATATTATCATATCTACCTTAACATTCAGTTATTATGACATTGTGTATTTTATATCAAAAATATATGTAAATGGGGCTTCTGACTAAATAAAAATATACACACATTAAAATGGTATTTAAAAATATTTAATTGATATAATAAAAATATTTTTATGATATTTCATTAGCAAAAAACCATGGAAAAATTAACGTATAAAAAATGTTTAAAACATACGTTTCTAACCAAATAAAAATATTATACTACATTAAATTAGTATTTAAAAAATATCTAATTCATATGAAAAAAATATTTTTATCATATTTTTTAAGCAAATAACATTGAAAAAAAACGTATAAAAAATGTTTAAAATGTGTTTTTTTAACATTCTATTTTAAATGAAAAGTTGGCCATTATAACATTTTAAAAATCTTTTTGAAAGCAATTTAAAATCTATTTTTAATGTTTTTTAAAACATTAAAAAAATATTTTTTTGTTTCTTGGGTTGGTACAGTCATAAAAGTTAATATTAGTTTCTATTGGAAAATCTATAAATTACAAGGAAAATAAATAATTAAACACTGCTTTGATACAATTATTATTAGTATTCAATGATTACCACTTAAATGCAAATAAGATAGCCAGCATCTACTAGTTGCATCACATAAATCATTTTTAAATAATTTTATAATATTATTTAGATGTGTAAAAAAAGCTATTGAATCATATACAAAACAAATTAAATCAAAAGTTTAAATTTTTTTGAAAAGTTTCAACAAGTCAGTGAAAACATGAAATTTTACATCTCTGGCTAGGGAAAGGTATAAATGAGTACGCTGTTAGACCACTAGAAATACTACAACGAAAGGTCATTAGAATTTGTGTAGGTAATATGTAGAAATGCTTTAGTAAGGTTTTATTCAGAATCAAAATAAACTTTAAAATTTGATTTTTTATTTGTTTTTTAGATAGGTAGTAAAAGCGTTTTCCATCTGATTGCACTAAGGCTCTACATACAATGGGTATGCTATGCCACCATTTTGCAACTAATTTATCAATGATAAAATAAAGGGGGAGAAATTCATATTCACATAAGATTATTAGTCGAAAAATGGCGGCGTAGCATACCTGTATCTATTATAGTGCCCTGACACAATATACGCGAAAACTGATACCATAATCACAGTATCCTATAATTTTCTACACCGCAAAAATTCATGGGGTCGACTGGACATTGGTGCAGTCAGCTGATGGAAAACGCTATAAGATTGTACTATCTTAAATCATGATTAGAATAAAATCTATAAACATAACCTCAAATGTCCAATATTTAAATTGGTAACAGTACCAGCTGACCATAACCGTAATTATATTTAATAATTTGTTATCAACGTTTAACAAATCACGATAATTGACAAAGAAGGGTTTTTTATTAATGAATCTAAGTACACTAAACATTTTAGCTCTACCATTAACTTGTTTACCTGGTAAGTCAATATGATTTTTAATATTTTTTATAGAGATCCATTTATAATAAATATTTAATATAATATTTTTAAATTTTGTCTAGGAATACATGATGGTATTGACTACACTTTTTCTACTGGAACATCATCATAATTTCCATAGTGAAAAATCTAGATATTTACATTTAATCAAACAATTTTATTAAACTGTGTACAGTGTGATCACGATAAGTTTAAACACTCAATAACTATGTGCAGGCTTCATGTATTTCGATTCTGCTTTTTTGGCTGACTAGTAAACAGTATTATCCACATTTTAAAATAATTAGACCATAATGGTCACAAAAATGATTCTTGTGACAGTTAATTTTGCGAATGTGCACAATATTTTTTTTACTTTAAATGGCACAGACCTATCTTTGACCACAAATTATTTATACATGGGTAAAACAGATTATAAAATACGAAGTTAACATAAAATCAGATTACTATAACTCGGTCATTTTTTAACTTAGAAAAGAAATTCAACCACTAAAATTAATTAAAAAATACAAAGAAAATTAGTTTGTGGTCAAAGATGGGTCGTGCCATTTAAAAAAAAAAATATTGTGCACATTCGCAAAATTAACTGTTACAAGAATCATTCTTGTGACCATTATGGTGTAATTATTTTAAAATGTGTACAATACTGTTTACTAGTCTGCAAAAAAGGCAGAATTGAAATACATGAAGCCTGCACATGGTTATTGAGTGTTTCCACTTATCGTGATCACACTGTGTATAGAATTTTTATGATTACTAAAATTATATAAATATGATTTAGGTTCGTCGGTTTGGTCTGAACAAATAACCAGAAACGTTTTGTACGCCAACAGTTGAAGGATGAGAAAGAAACTCAATTTTATCTCGGTGTGTGAAAAACATTTGTTGTCACCCAGTAGTACAATCTCAAACAATATGCAACACGAGAAACCCTTATGGACAAGTACACAAATTATATGAAATAATTAGCGTTAACAATCTACCTTTCATTTGTCCATAAGTAAGAACTTTAACAAGAGTTTGCCTTAAATATGAAATAACCCCTGATTATATATTTTTTATTTCAACTTTTCAAGTAAAAAATGTCTAACTTTCAAACTGAAGCTCTTTACTGCACCTTATGTGTTGATGAGATGTTATTCAAGATTCATTTGTGTTGTTCACTTCTGAAAGATGGCTTATTTGTATCTGGAAGCTGGCATAATATCTGCCATAAAAAAGTTGTTAAAAATTTCGCTAAACGTAAAAGCATTTGTCAATGAGCAAACAGAAAATTTTTTTCTAAGCTTACACATGCACACATAAATCAAGGAAAAAATGTGAATTTATTTTGCAGTCATAGATTTTTTAGTGAAAGCTGCTGGAATGAGCACTCACTTAGCATTGAGTAAATTACACTTAGAGTCAACATGTACAATTAATGTTATAGATAAAATTGTTTACGTTTTTAATTCTTGTAAAGTACCAAACAGCAAATGCTAGAGAAAACCATTTAAAAATACATCAATAAAAATACAACATATTTCTATGAGACTTACAATTTTTTGAAAAAAATAAAAGTTATTTCTAAGGTATTAATTTTATTGTAACTAGCAGGATGTATTCCATAAACCTTCATTTTGTAGATTTTATTTTACATTAATGTTTAAATATTTCTAGATGCGATATTGGCAATCAAGGGAGACCACAAACCATTGAAAAAACAAGGTGTGACTGAACCTCAAGTTATTACTACCTATAACAATCACTTTTAAGGGGCCTGCATGCGACCTGTTTTTTTGCTCAAAAACATGCCTTACAGGAAAAACTCTCACGCCTCGTAGATTGGTCCGATTTCCGTAATTTTTTTTTGTTAGATAGAGGAAGACTTCTTACAGGGCGCATTGGACTTGGATTTTCAACATTATTTTTCTAAATCTTATGTTACAAGTTTGAATTTAATCAATTTTTACAACTTTTTAGTTTTTGTATTATTTTTTGTTTTTAGCGACGTAATCAAAAATCGAAGTCCAATGCGCCCTGTAAAAAATATTCCTCTATCTAACAAAAAAAAAATTACGGAAATCGGACCAATCTACGAGGTGTGAGAGTTTTTCCTGTAAACTGTGTTTTGACCGATATAATACACCCTATCAACCCCCCTAAATAGGTATTGGATAGTAGATTAGTGGAAAAGTCTTATAATTGAGGTGGCAACTAAAATATAAAATTTAATTTTCAAATTTTATAGAATTGCGGAAAATTTGAAAAATCGCGAGCAGGCCCCTTAAAGTCTTATAATGTAAAATACGGAAGTTGTGTAGTGTTGCAATATTACAATATCCCAGATAGCAAAAATGTAATGATAATAATACTAAATTATTATTAAATCGTTATGTTTGAAATAATATCATTAAAATAATATAGTATTATTTTATTTACATGACATTATTAATAATTCAAAAAATCAATCATACTATATTATTATTACTTCATTACGATAATATTATTACTTATATAATAATATAGTATTGTTTTATTTAGAATACATTTGTAATATTATTTTTAAAGTAATAACACAATAATATTTTATTGTTATTACTTCAATACGAGAATATTATTATTAGTAAAATAACATAATATCGTTTTATTTAGAATACATTTATAAGATTATTTTCAAAATAACTACTGAATCATACTATATTATTATTAATTCGGTACACAAATGTTGACTGCTATTATATACCTATATATAATAGGCAATAGCTGATATATATAATAGGTACATCCTTTTATTTTGAATACCTCATATGTTCAATGAACCAACCAGTTTTTTATTATTGTAAATTCATAAGCGTGCGCTCGAAAAGGCAAGAAAGGCAGCTGCCTGGCCTGCAAGATTTTCCGCTCCCACGACTCACGAGATCCGTTAAAGCAGTAGTGCAGTACTTGCCACTTATTGGGTATTATAATAATTATATTATATAATTTACTATTTTTTACAAATATTTCTAATATGTAATATAAAAATACAGTCGATTCCGCTTAATAGACACTGGTTATATTATATATACGGGTATATAAGATATGACCTCAAATTGTATATATATATATGGCCTTTCAATGTATGTAAAGGCCACTTACACGGACGCCGTCATACAGAGCGTATACGGTGTTGGTGTATGTATAATATTAGTTTACAGATAATATAGTCCAGTGTTGTACGTTACTTATATTATACTATTAAACATAATCATAAAGTGTATGTTACTTATTTATACTATACCATTGATTTATAATATACAGATAAGCACATACTGTAGAAAAAACCGGTAACAGTTAATTGCTGGCGACCACTGCAGAGCGCTATCGGCGGCTGCTGTCACGCGGTGTTAGCCCCGCATAGATAGGAAAGGCGGGTCAAAGAGGGCTTGCATCGCTGTCACGAGGGGTTAGCTTTATCCTACATGGTTAAGGAGAGAGTAGTGGTCCGCCGTCAAGCAGTGTGACCAAATAAGCAATATTATTTAATAGGACGCAAGACACAACACACTTTCTTTTCTGTTTTTTTTTTATGAGCATTCAAAGTTTGAATTTTGACAAATACGTAAAAATCACGAAAATTCGCAAATTATTTTAAGCTAGAAATTCATAAAATTTTTTCTTTTTAAATCTAAGATTTGAAAATATAATATAAGATTCCTTATATAAGTTTGTCTACCTTTATCAAAAAAAAAAAAAATGTCTACCGAAAGTCAAATTAAATATTTTTTTTTTTTTTTTTTTTTTTTTTTTTTTTTTTTATTAGATAAATAGAAATATTTTCATCTGTATTTTTTATGATACAATAAGTAAATTAGATAATGAATGAAATAATAATAACACGAATGGCTTGAGGAGGGAGGCCCACCAGTGTGGGTACCCTCTAACTTGGGATGAGGGATGTCATGGAGTGGACGAAATGGGAAGTGTAATTTGTTAATTTAGGGAAGTAAGAGCCAATATAAGAGGGTTAAATACATTTTAGATCTTCAATAAATTTGTTGATGATGTGGAGAGGTTGATTGACTGATGAAGAGTTGGCTGTGGCGTGGCGTAAGATGTCGGTTTTTTGATTTGAGTTGTAACTGGGGACTTTGAAGATTTGTGGTGCAACAGGTACAGCAGATGGTGGGCTGGGGTGTTTTTTACGGTTTTTTCACTTTGTCAGCTTTGTAAGCGACTTTGTAAAAAGGGCGCTTTAGTAAATTTTTAAATATTTGAAAACCTTTGTAGTTGGCAGTGTGGTTACCGTTACAGTTGGCGCATTTAACGGGTTCTTCCCGTGTTTTAGAGCAATCTTCGGTGAGGTGGCTTAACCCACATTTCACGCAACGTGGAGGTTGGTGGCAATAATTGCGTGTATGTCCATACATTTGACAGGTGTGACATTGGGGAGGACCAAGTGGCCTTATTGGATGCTCAAATTTCACAATTGAGTTAAACAATTTGTTTATTTTGAAAATGTCGTTGTTATTGCTGTTGCGGGCTAGGGAAATATTGAATAACGGAAATGGCGATTTGTTTGTACGGTTGAGTATGTTTGAAATGCTGATAACTTTGTGTCCAAGGTCACTTAGGCTATTAATGATGTCCTCGGTGGTGATAGAGTGGTGAAGGTGACGTAATACAACGCGGAACGGTTGGAGAGCGCGGGGTTGATAACAGTGAAAATCACAGGCGGCATCGATCAGATAAGATTTAATGGCCATATACTGAGCTCGTGTATTTGTCCGTAAAATTAAACTGGATTTTTTAGCTTTGCAGGTGAAGCTCTCTGGGCCCACCAAACGGGTAAGATCCTTATTGAGAGTAGTAAAGTCACTAACGTTTTTAAGGACGATGTTAGGAAGTTTGAGGTTATTCTGAACTGGATATTCTATGCTGGATGGTGAGACGGGGAGGTCTGTGATATCTAGTTCTTCGTCTTCCGTTCTTAAGACTTCAAAACGGTTTGGGGAAACAAAAACTTTGCTCTTTTTTTCATCGTGGACCGGAGAGTTTGGTGATGACGATGACGATGAGAGGGCTCTTTTTGTTGGATTGGCATTCATTTTCGATTTGCGAACGGTGTTTTTGTTAATTATAACGATAGGAGAAACCACATTAGCCATGGCAATTAAAAGTAAACTGATAAGATATGTAACACATTACGGAACAGCGCACATGTTATCGCTTTGGCTGCCGAAGCCCGACTGAATTAAATATTTATGACTGAAATTTAAATTTTTACAACATTGGATATCACTAAATTTCTCATTTATCAATTTTCTTATTTTGGTGTATCTCTAAAACAAATGACCGTAGACTTGAAATTTTCACTGAATGTTAATAAACCGTCTCCGCTCAGAATCGTTTTTTAATACAATGATATTAATATTAATATCAATTGTGTTAATCATAAATTATATATCATAAAATTACTTTTAATTTGTAAAATATTTAAAAAAAACTCAACTATATGCAACAACATCTAAATTAGCTAAGATTGAAAAATTAAAAATTTTAAGTCATGTTTAAAAAAGTTAAATTTTATAATTTTTTTTTATTATTAATTGTTATAGAATTATTTTATAATAAACATTATAAAATAGATACATTTTAGATTTATAATATTGTAATTTTAAATTGTGTAAATATTGTTCTTATAAAAATGAATGTTGGTAAAAATATGTTGGTACTAGTGTGATAGAAATGTTGTTTTATTGATTATAGAAATAAGAATTATTTTTTTGTATTGGCATAATAATTATTGACAAGATATGACAAATATATTATTATCATTTTAATAAATGAAAATATTATTAACTGTCAATCAATATTTTGTATATACCTTCGAATTACAATTATTTTTTATAAATTGAAAGTAATTTTTAGTTTAAACGTAATTATTAATATCAATATTATGCGTAGTAAATTTAATTTTATCATTGTATTGTAATTCAATAAAAATATTAAATTTCAACAAATTATACTGTAAACTGATTTATTTGTAATTAAAAAATAAATAAATACCTAGCCTACTTGTCGTTTGTATACCGATTTTTTAATTAGTTAATAATGTATTAACCATTTTCATTGACGTTTATACGATATTAACTGATAATATGTATAACGGCGAACGAACTGGGCGGACTGATAATATAATATATAGATATATTTTTAATCGTGGCCCCACTCCACAGACCATTGTCGTTGACACCGCGCGACAGCCGTATGCTCGATCGCTTAGGATTCTTATTTTAATTAATAGTTATTTACAAATACATCAACGACACCTATCGAGCGTCGATAACACTAAAGTGTTTGCTTCCATTTCGTCCTATAGCACGGCTTATCTGTATATTATAAAATCAATGCTAATATTAATAATTGTCCATCCAATCTTCACTTTCAACATGACCAGTAGGTATGTTCTTTCCTTTCTTTCCATTATAATATAATATTTATATATTTTATTTGTAATATAATCAGTATATACCTACGCGCTGTACGCATGGTGACGGAGCCGTGAGCACTCGCCACAATAAGTTTATATTATATAAATAAATATAGGTATATATATCTACAATTTATGTTCGTGAACAGCTATAATACCATATAATACGTCCGCGGCCAATTTGACCCACCCGTGGACAATCGACTAAGTTCTAAACCTAAGATAGTATTATTCTAGTAATCTTGCCAGTGGACACTGGAATACCGAAATAGCGTTTAATATAACCAGCGTTTAAGGTGTTTGAGTAGAGTTGTGTGGGGGAAATATTTTAGTCAAATTCGTATTCAGCGCTACGCCGATATTCTTCATAAGTGGTGATTGAAAGCTTATCAATTATCTGGCCTGGGGGGGGCGGATCTATAACGGGGAACTGGTAAAATAACTTATTATAAATGATACACAGCATCCCCGTTACATCTTATCACTTTCAATCGCCAATATCATAACTCGTAAGTCGTAATATATTATGTAATCGCTCGATAGAATACTCACCATAGAGTATAGACCTATAAACTATGATACGCCATAGTGCCATACGCACTCGCCGATATTTCCCCCACACAAGCCTACCCCACAGTCCACACCATGAGGGGGCCATCACACCGTCACCCCGCATTCGCCCACCGACATTTCTAGACCGTTCTATTGGTTTGGTTCTATCTGAGTCCGTACTCCGTAGTTGCAATGCGTTTGCTGGGTTTTTCCATCCGTTAATGATAAGATATTCCATTGTACTTTGTAATCTGTGTGTAAGCTGGTGTAATAATATAAATGTGTACAATATTTTTGCTCTGCCATGAAGGCATGAAATAATAAAATAAAGTATAAACAAAAGTTATACGAATATATACGAGTATTATACGGCACCGAGTAATGTTGTTAATTATTACTTTTTAGGTTAATGTAATTATTATGCATTATATGCATCGTTAATTTCATTGATCTTATGTTTAAAGTTGATTTTTTTGTAATGCCTGGTATTATATTGTATTATATTTTGTATGCAATACTATACTAAGTATCATTTTATTATAGTGCAGACTATAAACTGTGAAGTAAGATGACTATTGTCTGTGAGACCTGACACGTGAAGTTACCTCTTTATATATCTCATTTTTCAAATATGCAAATATTTCTTTCATACCTTCATAAATTGGCTGATGTATATTTTTTGTAAAAATATAAAGATTATCAAAAGGAACCCAATAATTAACAATAATATTAAATAATAAATTAGTTTTTCCTGATCCAGAAGAACCTATAATCAAACAACGCATAGGCCTTGGAAAAAGTGAATTTGGTATATCATTATCTTTAACTAAATTAAATACTTTAATTTCATAATTATTATTCATTTAATATAAATAAATAATACAAGTCTAAAAAATGAAATTTCTATTAAACTTTTTTCTTATTAAATATAATATATATGTTACGCCGAATTTGTGAAATTGCTAATTTCATGAAATCGGCAGAAAAATTGCCGAATTCATGGAATCAGCATCGTTGTTGCAGAAAACGTGAAATCGGCAATTTTTCTGCCGATTTCATGAAATAGGCATACTTTTTTCTGCCGATTTCATGAATTCGGTATCACATTATTACAAACATAATTTATTAAGAATAGTGATAGATATATAAATAACCAATATTTGAACCCATTTGAACCACATCATTATCTTTATTACCTATGATGGTAGACGCTACTGATGGTTAGGTCCCCACTGGCGTACGGCGTGGCTTTATCTTACTTACTAAGGCATTTTTATTGCTTTGATAAAATAATGTGACAAATATTTCCTACCTACATGTTCAGCGTTCAGTTATTCGTTTCACCTGCTGAAATAGTTAACAGTGTGTGGCGGTTCGAAAAGTGCGTTTATTAGTTGCAATAATCAATTAAATATAATAAAATAATAATATTTATTATTACATTTATTAACTATGGACTCTAAATGGACAGCAGAACGAGATGCTGAAGCTGTAAAAATTTTAACTGATGACGCTTCTGTAAATAAAGATAGGCGGTATTATCACGTTCGTGAGAAATTTGATTTAATCGAGGTAGCTGGCGTTCGACGAGTGCGACGGAAACGCGATCAACGTATTATGGCAGTAGTCGACAGTTTCCATAGTATTATCCGTGACATGCATGTGGCCAGTGGACATAAAGGTGAGACGAAAACACACAAGAAAATAATGGAGCATTACTCTAATATTACTATGGCTGATGTAAAAACTTATATCGCTAATTGTGAAAGGTGTGCGGAAAAATCAAAAAAAAAAAGTACGCGAGGCGTTGTTGTGCGGCCTATTTTATCTTCTTCTTTAAATGAACGTGGTCAAGTGGACCTTGTCGACTTTTAAAGTATACCTGACGGTGATATTAAATTTATTCTTCATTACAAAGAACACTTGACAAAGTTTTCATTTTTCCTGCCTCTGAAGTGCAAAAAGGCTTCGGAAGTGGCAAAAGAACTGTTACACATATTTTTGACGTTTGGTGCACCTCACGTTCTACAGTCCGATAATGGTCGCGAATTCACTGCCGGTATTATAACCGAATTAGCGTCATTGTGGCCAGATTTAATACTAGTAAATGGTCGGCCACGTTATCCACAAAGCCAAGGTTCTGTAGAAAGAGGTAATTGTACACTGAAGGATTCGCTGGTGGCGTGGATGCGAGACAACAAAACTGCCGCATGGAGTTACGGCCTCGCCTTTGTACAATGGGGCGTTAATACCACATACCACGAAGCTATAAAAATGACTCCATATGAATCAGTCTTTGGTCAAAAAGCACGAATGGGACTGGCAACAAAAGTACCTCGTGAAGTCTTGGAAAATATAATGACAGGAACGCTAGAAGAAGATATGTTGGACATGCTTTTGGATCCATTGACTACATCTACTCCTACCACTCCGGAATATCGAAACGATGAGGACGTAGAAGTACAAGTACTCAATACTGAAGTGAGTAGAATTAATGATATAAGGCAGAGGTACCAAACTTTATATTGTACGACCAATTTTAGGAATTTTTTTAAATTTGGTTACGATCGACGTAGGTAGCTGATGAAATAATAAAAAATATTTTTTTTATAGACAATAGATTTAGAGGGTACGCAGAAAAAAATTGAATTATTAGAAGATAATACTGCGCAGAAACTTGATAACTTAATAAAGACCACACGAAACATTTTGGATATTGAAAGTGACACCGACGAAGTAAGTCATGGATATAATGTAGGTAATTAAAATTATTAATTAATTAATATTTTTATGAAGTATATTGAAGAGTTAGTTTCCGATCATCCTGCTGTAACACGACGCAAAATTGCTGCACACAATTTAAAATGCCAAGCGGACAGGATGGTAACGAGAGGCAAAGGCATTCTCCCTCCCTTAAAAGTTGGTGACAATGTTCTGGTGTCAATCCCGTCGGGAGATCGAGGGCGAGGAGATGCTGCCAACCTTCTTTCAGTTGTAACGGAAGAAAAAGATGGTAAATTTCGTATAGCAACCAAAGAAGGAACTCTAAACACATGGCTGGAGCGGAACAGTTTGGCTGCTACGAAGTACTGTTCCTTAACGACAACAGACGTTCAATCAAATGAATATTCGTTACGGGAACTTGTTCGATTAGGATCAGTTGGGACTGGACAAGGATATCGACGTTGTACCTGCCGTACTAATTGCACATCAAAAAAGTGCACATGTAGGAAAAATGACATGATGTGTAATTCGGCGTGCCACCCAGGCAGTAGTTGTCAAAATTTATAAATGTAAATATTTACTTCCACTTAATTAAAATAAATAAAAAATAATAATATAAATATAAATAAAAACTAAGTATATTTTTATAACTTTAGGTTTTTATTATTACAATCAGATTTAATTCATCACCAGCATTGTATGTAAGATCATGAGTACAACACAATTATTTATAATATTTTAAGAATTGGCTTGCCTATTTCATGAAATCGGCAGAAAAATTGCCGATTTCACGTTTTCTGCAACAACGATGCTGATTCCATGAATTCGGCAATTTTTCTGCCGATTTCATGAAATCAGCAATTTCACAAATTCGGCGTAACATATATATATAAATAAAAATGTCTGAATTTAAAATGTCCAATTCAATTGACTCAATAGATTTAAAAATAAGATTAAATAAGCATGGACACAAATATAAATATATTAAATTATCAGAATTGGCAATTGATAAAAAATATGAAGTTACTGCTTTTGAAATCATTAACATTAATGGGCAGAATAAAGTATCTGTTGTGTTGGATAATAAATATGAACTCTTTTTACCAGATAGATTTATGAAAACTATTTCTGAAAATATATATGAATTAAATGACAAGGAGTGGTCTGCAATCTATATTTTTCATAGATATATAAAAACACTTGAAAATGGAAAATTATACTATCGTATAGAGTTCCAAGGTAATTCTCTAGACAGTACTGTAATTAAAGTATTAAAGAAGTTAAATGAAGAAGATTACAAATACAAACATATACAATTATCTGATTTAAATATTAATGAACCTTATAAAATATCAACATTTAAAATAATAACTACAAAATATGGTGAAAGAGTTTCTGTTCTATTAGACAATAGATATATGCTATTATTGCCCTATAGTTTTGTTAATGGTATTTCTGAGGAAGATATAGACAAATATGATGGTGAAATGTATATGATGTACAAAGGTAAAAAAAAATTTAATAATGGGAAATCAATCTATTTAATAGAATTTCAGTAAAAAGCAATTAATTAATAACATTTTTCATTATTAAATGAAGTTAATCAAAATCATAAATGGGTGTATACGTTTTGAACATTATATACATAATGAAAACCAAAGTATGTCTATTGGATTATATGCTTTGTCAGTTGCCAATTCTAATGATTTAATTAAAATAGAGAAAGATTGTGAGATAACAATTGGCGTTGATATAATTGATATTATAAGTGGGCTTTATACTGTTGAAAAGTTAAATAAATTAATAAAACCATTAGTTATCTCTATTATTTAAAAAAAAAATTAAAATAGAATCTCCATTGTACTATAAACTAGATGAAAATTTAAAAAAATACCTAGGTTATAATGATATATATTATTTTTCAATGACAAGTGAGAAAAGAATAATTTATTATCCTACTATACTCCGGCCCACGAGAGAGTATTACCGTTTTGCGCATGCAGACTGACGGCGGAGACCGTTCCGAGGCCCCATTTCCCCCACTATTTCCGCGACCGCTATACACCGTATAGCGTTGAGCGCTGCCGACCGGTACCGAACAGTTGACGGCACATGCCGAGTAGTGGGAATGCGCGGAATCGGACGAGTTTTCGTCGGGCGACGGTAATACTCTCTCGTGGGCCGGAGTATAGTGATGAATATTACATAAATATTGAATATGAATGTGAATTTAAAGTCGAAAAAGAGTCTCATAAGATACCTATTGGTGTATATTATATTAATGAAATTCAAAATTTATTAAATCTAGACAAGAACGTTGTTAATACTAAAATTACAATAAATAATAATAAATATTTAATGATTTCAACTAATTATGAGTATGTTTTTGACTCTCACTTAACTGATTGTTTAGGAATTCCAGTATTTAATAATTCTTCAAATTATAAAATTGAACAGCCATTTAAATATAGTAAAACAGGTACGTTAATACCTAAATTTTACACACAAGGTTTCCTAAAAGAAGTAAATGGTGATATTATAACATTAAAAGGCTTAACTTTAATAGAAAAGAGAAATTACACTATTGATCAATTAAATAAAATACTACCATCAAGTGTAAAAATAGAACAAACAAATAACTATATCACAATTAAATTTAGTGATTATTATTTATTGGATGAAAATTTAATATCAAGCCTAGGACTTGATAAAAAGTATACCCACAATTCACAAACATGTTGGTTCAGATATTATAACCAGTAATTATTTTGAAGATAAGTTTACTGAAGTACATTGTAATATAATTGAAAAATCCATTTCTAACCATAAAACTAAGGAATATTTGCACTCAAACGGTGATATTTTATGTGTTATTAAATGTGATAAAAGTGGCCAATATATAGCTAATGACATTAAATTTATTCCTCTAAATATGAATATAACAGATTTTAATCGTATTGAAGTATTTCTCGCAGATCAAGATGGCACTAAAATAATATGTAACGATTTTATTACATATTTACTTTTAAAAACATAGATTCAAAAATCTCATAAATTCTATATCTAACGCGTCCCCCAAAAAGGGACACGTTTGTAAATATTTATATTTACATATTTATATATTTAAACTTAGATAATTTTTTAATTAATTTTATCAAATAATAATATATTCTTAGAATTATGGGTTCCTTTGTTTAATAAAAAAGAAATATTAATTACTGAAAATTTGTTAGAATTTATGGGGTTTGGTGATAATAATAACACGTGCGGAAAAAACGCACGTGTTAGAATTAGAAATTATTATAAACATTTAGTCTTATTAATAGTTTTTAAGTGGTTAATAAAATCTGCTCTATCTATTCCGATATTCTTATGACCCCATGCCAATGTATCTGTTTTTCCATCAATTAAATGTCTTTTGTCATCAAACCAGTTTAATCCTATTTTAGTCTGCTTTATAGTACTAATTTCATGTTTTTCACTACGTATCATTATCTGTTCTACATTTTTACATATATTATTTTCTAAACATAATTTATAATCATCATGAGTTATATTATTCTTAACTATATTTTTCTTTACTCCTTTAGCTTTCCTAATACCTTTATTTGAAGCAAATAATTTAATTGAATAAGACTTTGAAGCAAGTCCAATAAAACTTTCAATAATCTTTCCATTCATTTCATCTTTAAACTTTCCCATTACTTTATTATTAATTTGAGGTATACCATAAATATTATGTTTATCATAATCAGATGTATCATATTCATCAATATTTGCTTTAATATCCTCATATAAATCTAATGTTTTAATTTCACATACTAATGAATCAGTATCACCATATAATAATTTAATGTTATCTCCATATCTTTCTTTCAGTTTATAAAAATAATCATACATTAAAATCTTTGAAATCTCCAAAATACATACACCTATAAAGATAGGTTGGTTAAAATTAATCTCTGTTCTATTCATTTCAACAGCAGACAAATTTTTACCGAAAAATGTAGATTTTTTAAAATTAGGTTTAGAAACATATTTTGTATATTTATCACCTTCAGATATTAATCTTATATCCACATGTTTTCCTACATTCATCATTGTTCTTCCTAAAACAGAATTATTCATTAATTTATAAAACTCTTTCTCAAAATTATTTTTTGCTTTCTTTCTTAAATTTGTATTTTTTTCAATATATACTCGCATCCAATCAGACTGATAAAAACTAACAACTTTATGAATTTTTCCTAATTTTAAACCCGCCTTCAAAGCTTGCTGTAAATTTAAATAATGAATAACATAATTCTTTTTATCATATAGTGTAGTTAATAATTTTGGTAACTTTTTACCATCAAATATGTTTTCTGGACAATATGGTAGATCATTATGTTTCTTATGAAGTTCTTCTGGATAAATTAAATCTACTTCAAAAAGGTAGCCTGTTTCCTGTTCTTCCTTCATTTCTAAAATCCTATCCTCATCAAAAAAATCTGGACTTGCCCATTTAAAACCACGATAAGGCAAATATTTTGACATAGCATACCCATATAAGTTATATGCGTCTAAATACTGTATATATACTGAATCTGTATTTTTATCAAATTTTTTAACCATATATTTATTATTTGCTTCACTATATCTATTTGAATACTGGGATAAACCACCCCGTTTAGCCCTTTCAAACATTAAAAGAATATCTACATCAGTAATTAATTCAATTTTTTGTTTTGTAGTTTTTAACATACAACTCCAAGCAAATCCGGGTGTAGTATAATACTAAGCTGGATCTAATCCATATGTATTTAACGAAGTCTCTCTAAAATATTCCATAACATCAGCTAATAAAAGTACATCTATAGTGTTGTATAACATATTAAATTCTTGCATATGTTTTATGTTGAAATACTTCCAAATTTCTTCAGCATAATGATATTCTCCATCGGTAATATTTTCACCGTTTAATGAATTATAAAAAGACTCTTTGGGAGGTAATTTTGTCTCTTTATATTTATCTAATGAAGACATATAATCGTATGGAAAAGCTAATTTTTTCGTTAATAATCTAAATAAATACTTCCTTTCCAATTCACTTAAATTATAAGGAACAGTTTTTTCAAACCATTTTTTTAAAACATTAAAATTACATAAATTCATATTATTAACTAACTTAGACAAAGAACTAGGTTGGAACCTATAAGAATCTAGGAACCTAAGTTCAATATCAGAATATTGAGAATACCTTATTCTCTTAGAAAATGAAATATATTTTTCCTCGCTTGTGGGAATAAGATCTATATCACCGGTATCCAATCCTAATTCTTTAACTAATAAATGTGAATCATAACCTGAAAAATTATGAAAGAATACAGGAATAAATCTTGGAACTTGAAAAGTTAAATTACAATATTTATGGGCAGGTCCCCTATATAGACCTGTTAAATGATCATGATCTCGAACTTTATAAAGATTCTCTTTTTTATAATCAACTATATTAATATTTTTCCATTTCAAGTAACTTAAAATATGGGTAGGTATGCTAGTTAATTTTTCTTCACAAATATGACAAATTGTTGCGTTTTCATACTTTTTTTTCTGTATCTCGGTTAACTCATTCATTTTCTTAACATTATCTAAATAATTTTCAGCTATATATATAGCATCTTCTCTTAATTTTTATATATTACTTTTGGGGCATCTAAACCAAAATATTCAAAAATTTCTCTTTCAAAATCGCCATTGGCATATACAATAATATAAACAAAACTTATTGCAATATGTTTCTGAATTTTAACTGTACTACAATTTTTCTTTCTCTCATTTATCTGTTTTATAACACTTTGAAAATCTGCATAAATAACGAAAGGTACTTTCATTTTATGATTAAAATTTTTAAATTCAATAATATTATTAAATTCATTCGGCATTTTCAACCGTGATGTCTTATTTAATGCACAGTAACTTCTATGATTTAACAAATTTTCTTCAGTTTGAAAATTATTTAAACACATTCTGCAAAGATATCTCTTTTTACAATTTTTTGTAATTTGACCCTTAACTAACCCCCATAAATTTTTTATTAAACAATAATGTGTATTATCCCCGTCTTTCAAAAGTAATAAATCAATATGTACTTTTTTCTCATCTTTCGTTACATACTGGGTGATTCTTTTATCAAACAACACTCATTATTTCAAAAAGTGTAAATTTTTTTGAAGATATTTTTTTACATAGTTTCAAGTCGCTTATAAAACAACGTTTTTATTAAAAAATTATTTTTTTAATTATTTTTTATCCTTATAATTTTTTAAGTTTTTTACTTTATTGAATGACAACATAGGATTTTAATTTTATATTCTAAAGTAGAATATTTTTCTTAGTATTTTGATACATGAAAATTGAATTAGGGGAGAGTAGTTTATGAGTTATAAGTGATTAAAGTTTAGACGAGCCGTGAAGTGGACAAACATTTCGCGGGGTATCCCCGAACCACTCCACTCCGCTCGTCTAAACTTTAATCACTTATAACTCATAAACTGCTCAACCCAAATTCGATTTTCATGTATCAAAATACTAAGAAAAATATTCTGCTTTGAAATATAAAATTAAAACCCTATGTTGTTATTCAAAAAAGTAAAAAACATAAAAAAATTATAAGGATAAAAAATATTTAAAAATATAATTTTTAATGAAAACGTTGTTTTATAAGCGACTTGAAACTATGTAAAAAAATATTTTCAAAACAATTTACACTTTTTGAAATAATGAGTGTTGTTTGATAAAAGAATCACCCAGTATAATTGGTTTATATTATATTTCTCAACATGATGATAAACATTAATAGATAATCCACCTTCAATCAAATTTGTTTCATTAACACTGTTTAAAAAACTAGGAATCTTACTAACTTCCATCGGATACTCAATATCTACAAACATATCATCAAACAAATTTTCATATTTTTTATATTTTGTTACTCTTTGCGGATCTTTCTCAACTGGATATAAATAAGCCAAAATTGACCATAAAAAACATTTATCATCATCTTCATTTTTTACATTTATAACTGCTTTTCTGTTAGCTATTTTCACTGGAGTTGGTATATAAGAGCTACCCTTTATGGGAGCATATTTATTTATGGCTACATTGAGAGTGTTAACCGAAACTAACACCCATTGCGATCCTCTTAAACTATCTGAAACACGTTCATGTTCATATAATATTTTAGCTTTCATTTCTTTATATATTTCATCTAAATTTGACTCTGGAAAAATATCATAATTCGGTGTTTGCAAATATTTAACTGCTGATTCTACAACATCTATAATACCACCTTTTTCATAAGTACAAATAACACATAAATGAGCTTTTACAGACTTATGTTTAAATAACCATTTCTTAATAAGACCAAAAACAGATTTCTTTGTACTATCTATAAAATCCGGTATATTTTTAATTCCAGTTCTATTACCAATTTCAAATTGAGTATGTCTACTTTTAAAATTTTCTTCGTAAAATGTAGGCTTATAAATAGATTGTTCCTTACTGGGTTGCTCTATTATATCTTCATGAAATTTAAATGGAAATCCTGTTAAACAATAATTTTTTTCTTCGTCAGTTAATTTAAAAATAATCTCTAATCTACTGTCATTATATGATGAATGCTTTATTTTTCCAATTAAAATACTATACAATCCTTCCAAATTCTGAGTAGCAATTTTCTTTCCATATTGTATGCAAAATGTATAGTTTCTTAAAAAATGTTCTATCTGTTTATCACTTTTATTTAAATATTTATTATGTGCTTGAAAAAACTTAAACCATTTTGAAACATCTATGTCTTTATTTTTCTTCTCAGTTTTTATAAATCTTATTGAAACCTGATTATCCATTTATTAATAAAGTTTTTGACAAAGATATTTTTTTAAATAGAAATTTTTGTTTTTATTTAATAAGTAAATTTTTTAATAACGAAAATTATTCTTGGGGAGTGTTCTCTTTACTCATATTATCCATCCTTTTTGAGTGAGATTTAGTTATCAAATGCCTCTTATGGGCTCTTAAATGCATTACTTGACCACATTCACATGCTACCAATTCAGTGCTAACTTTGGTTTTCATACAACCTTTACACCATTTTTGGTTTTTACTAAATTCATTAACACTCTTGAATGTTTCACATTTTGAACATAAATATACATCTCCTGCTTTCAAAGACTGCAATAATACCTCATCTCTATTTATCAACTCATAGATACGGATAATTTTATTATTTCGATTCATTTTTATATTTATTTATATACAAAATTTTTTAATTACATCATGCTACTAATTATGCTTTTGAGTTTAAGTTGTCTATAAAAATCAATGTCTCATCTCATTAAAACTGGAATTTCAATTCAACAATTACAAACTTGGAATTTCAATTCAACATCTACAAACTTGGAATTTCAATTCAACAATTACAAACTTGGAATTTCAATTCAACATCTACAAACTTGGAATTTCAATTCAACATCTACAAACTTGGAATTTCAATTCAACATCTACAAACTTGGAATTTCAATTCAACATCTCAATTCAATATTTTTATTTGTAAATATTTAAGTTGTAAGCAAATGATACTTGAGTGATTTTTGTTGGAAAAATTGTTTTATATATCTATATATACATGTATAGACTTATAGAGCAATTTAGACGACTAAAAACGGCTACAGTATGCCCACGAATGAGTCAAAACTCAATAGTGGCTTGTATTTATAGCCCCGAAAAACATGATGCAATATTACGTAATCTAAAGAAGAAGAACCTTATAGAATGTTCTATTCGCGCCATAGTATAAAAAAATAAGGTATACTCAATCCAAAAACATGATGCAATATTACACAATAGTTACGTAATATTGTGCAATTCGCGCCATAGTATAAAAAAATGAGGTATACTCAATCCTAAAAAATGGAAACAAGAGTACAAATCTCTTCTAGAATGTTCTATTTGACGTCACAAACTTAGTATTACGAAATATTACCATTGTCCTAAAATGAAAAAATTTATTATGTGCTTGGAAAAACTTAAACCATTTTGAAACATCTATGTCTTTATTTTTTTCCTCAGATTTTATAAATCTTATTGAAACCTGATTATCCATTTATCAATATAGTTTATTGACAAAGTTATTTTTATTTAAATAGAAATTTTTGTTTTTATTTAATAAGTAAATTTTTTAATAACGAAAATTATTTTTGAGAAGTGTTCTCTTTACTCATATTATCCATCCTTTTTGAGTGAGATTTAGTTAACAAATGCCTCTTATGGGCTCTTAAATGCATTACTTGACCACATTCACATGCTACCAATTCAGTGCTAACTTTGGTTTTCATACAACTTTTACACCATTTTTGGTTTTTACTAAATTCATTAACACTCTTGAATGTTTCACATTTTGAACATAATTATACATCTCCTGCTTTCAAAGACTGCAATAATACCTCATTGTTATTTATCAACTCATAGATACGGATAATTTTATTATTTCGATTCATTCTTATATTTATTTATATACAACATTTTTTTTAATTACATCATGCTACTAATTATGCTTTTGAGTTTAAGTTTGCTACCTAGATCTATAAAAATTACCATTTCAAAACAACATCTATAAAAATCGGAGTTTCAATTCAACATCTACAAATACTGTGATTTCAATTCAACATCTCAATTCAATATATACAACATCTCAATCCAATATAAATTAAAACTGGAATTTCAATTCAACAACTACAAACTTGGAATTTCAATTCAATATACGTCTCAATACAACATCTCAAAACTTCAAATTAAATACCTATTGCTACTCGAAATTTTCTGTAAATAAAAGCGAATTGATGCTTAATACAGAAAACTAGACAGTAAACAGGAACTTATACACAAGTTTCCACCATCTCAACATTTCAACATCTAAATCATAAAACATCATCTCAAAACAACTGCTCAAAAATTTACTTTATTTTGTATTCTTTCATATTTTTAACATTTTTTTATGTTTAATTCATTGGAGGAAAATTATTATGTACATTTGATACCCAAGTGGCTTCCATGCTATTTATTTGCAGGTGTTAACTGTGTTAGCCGTTTATAGGCATACTGCAAATGACAAAAATTCCACTGCGTGGCCTGTATTTATTAACTAAATTATCTCTAGTAGTGTTCATACAATCGGCTCTCATTGGCTGTATTCTGCTCATTACTCTTGATTGAGAATATTATAAATGACATATTTACTATGAAAACGTTGAAAACCAGGAATGTGAAGGACAATCGGTGACCACACCCAAAGTGTCGTCCTGGAATTCACACTCAACTACACAGTTTGCACAGCTGTTCTGCTTATTTAATTTGGTTTTAATATATATTATATTTCCTATAACGATAAGCAAATATATGGCGGAAGCTGCTTGGCTGTAATGTTTAAAATATATATAAATTGTTTGAATAATTTTCTTTAATATTTCTAAATTCTGTATTTTTCTAATGTTTTCTAAAATGTATGTAATTTTGTATAAAATATGTGAAATATCATTGTATTTGTATATAAATTGTATACAAAAAAGCACTCAAAATTCGATGTAAAAAAATCAAAATTTGTTGTAAAAATGTTAAAATAAGCTAGTTTTAAGTTGATTTTTTGATTGTAAAAAAAACCGACTGCGCCAGAACATACATAATGTATCTACTATTCTTTGTACACTTTATTCCTATTAGCATCATTTAGAGATACTCTAATGTTTCTACATATGTCAGTTAGAGTTTTGTGATTGTAATTTACAAAATCGTTAGACTTGAAATTACCATTTTCAATAAATTTGATTATTGTGCTACTATTATTATTTCTGATGTATTAGCCACATCAGCGCAATTCATAGTTTCAATACACTTACGAAGAGATGAAGTTTTTCTTTTAATAGCATTTACTATTGATTTTTTCAAATTATGATCAGTATCTTTCTTAAAAATGAAATTGCAAATATTATTTACACAACTATCGGAAACAGAGACATTCTCAAAATTCAATTCTGGATATTCTGTCTTAATATACTGAGCTACCTTATTCAATTTATGTTTTAAACTCATTTTTAAGCTTGCAAATTGTTAACCTACTGTGTCTGATATAAATTCGACAACACTTTTGTAGGAAACTTTTGTATGTCTCATAAATTCAACGACACTTTTGTATGTCTCATAAATTCAACGACACTTTTGTATGCCTGAAATAATAATTCAACGGCAGTTTTGTGTGTCTGATATTGTAATTCAACGACACTTTTGTATATCTAACTATACCCAACTATACCTAACACTAAAATAAAATAAAATAAAAACAATATTTAAAAAATAATTTAATAATAAAAAACACTATAAAAATAAAAACTAAAAAAGAATTAAATTATAAAAAAAACACTGTAAAAAATGAAAACTTTAAATAATAAAAACACAATTAAAACAATTTTTAGCAATTAAATGTTTATAATTAGCACTTTTCAGAATAACCGCAGAAAACAAAAGTAAAAGCGTTTGGAATAAATCGAATAATTAATATTTCTAACAATTAAATGTTTAGAATTACCACTTGGTAGAAACCGCAGAAACACCGAAGTGAGTGTACAAGGAAAAAGCAGCGGAAAACCGAATAGAAAATGTGTAGAAAACCCGGATCACTTGCTCCTGAAAAATACATAGATTTTACTTTTAAAATAAAGTATAAATATTAATGTATTCAATAATATTTTACACTTTTAGAAATCATCATTAAACTTGTGACAATGACACACTGGCACACATGGATAATAAATTAAGATAATTATGATAATTTTAAATTGAAAAAATAAGTATTACTTGTTAAAAAATTATGCTATTATGAAAATGAACTCTAATTTTAAAATAAATCTTTATAGAAAAGTTATTAATTCTATGATGCCTGTAGCCTGTGCTGACGATTGTCACTTTCCAAATATTGAATATTTAAACAATAAATATTACACATGTATCATTTGAATAATTAAATTAAATTAAGTCTAAAAAGGATACAACAATACAGAGCTCAATAATAAATGCAATAATCCAATCCTGTGTACAACAGTAAATGTAGACTGCATGCCACCTGAAAATGGATGGGAAAATAAATATAATGGGAAGTACAAGAAAAAGTTGTATTTACTTATCGTGTCATGAAATCTTGTCATCAGACTTATTTTGCAACAGCTTGTGAGCTGAAATACTAAAAACATGAACTCTCCTTCAATGATAGAACTGTGACTGGATATTATGTTTACAAATAATAAACAACATAGAAATGTTTTTGTCATTACTTATGGTATTTAATAGTAACTCAATTAAAGATATTTTTTTTTACCCATTTACTGAATGAAATATTTCAAATATAAACCATTATAATATGTATGAATATGACTTAAGTATGTTTTAAGTTAATACTGAGGCCACTTAAGATCCAGAATCTGAATAATCAATTACATTAACTATTTGAATAATATATACATTTTAAAATGAATATCTTATAATTTGTTGTTATTGTCAAGAGAATATCAAATATATTTAATGATTAATATTGAAAACTTCAATACTTTGAACTTTAATACAATATTACCTTACATATAGAAACAGTTTCAGTTATTCTAAAACCTGTTAAAAACTATTTCTCATCATGAAAATTATTTATTTACCTATATTTTTACATTTATACAAACAAGTAACAACTTTGATATATAATTTGATATATATTATTCATATATATATATTATATATTATTTGATATTTGTCATAATTTGATATATATTATTATTTATTAAATATTTTACTTACAAAAATAAATAATTATATAAACTCCAAATCCATCTTTTTAATGTACCTAGAATATTTATAATAGGTACATGGGCAGATATCCTGTAAAATATTGGGTAGCAAACACATCCCTACATCCCCATCAAACTAACTATCACATGTGTGTAACACAAACATATTTCATTGTCTGTATCATAATAATTATAACATCTAATCAACAAATGTATAACAATGAAATAAACACAATTGAAATATAATTTTATTTTATTTGATATTGTTTACTGTGAAATTGGATATTAGTCGGTATTAGCTCTGTATTGTATAAATGAATAATAAAAAATAATATTTTTATAGGTGTTGAATAATAATAAAAAAAATGTCCATACATAATTATGTAATCTGTACTAAAATACAATAATTGGTTATTTTCTCATTTTAAGGGGGGCTTATTTTCAAATATATTATTTTGGGGGTGGGAATAAATCTACGTTAGATCCCCTCCCCTCGCCACCTATGAATACCCAGTACTATAAAAATGAATTAAGACAATTCAATGTAATTGTTTATACAATACATTGAGTTTTGCCTATTTTTCGTTTGCATAGACACTACCATTCAGTATGTGGATAGGTAAACGGAACATGACATAATTAAAACAATTAACATAACATAAACTTACCTGTCTCCGTAGAATGTGATCACTAACAAATGACATCGTTAAACAGTTTACACTTTTAATTAGTTAATGTAAACTGCAAAAGTACAATGTACATTTGTTAGAACGTGTCTTCGAAATTAGGACAATTTATAACCTAACTTTAAATTAATATTGATTTGTATAATTCGGTATAGTTATGGTTTCGGTATAATTATCGTGGTAATGACGCCAATAGAATTTATTATTTATTTATATACTTTTAAAATAAATAGTTATTAAATGACATAGGGCGACATCTACTTTATAATTTCGATGCAATAGTTAGGCACCCTTGAAATTTAAAGAATGCAACCCAACGTGCAAGGTTTCTTATCACTAGCCGCCCGAAAAAAATAGTCACCTAGCTTTGGTCACCCAACTTCACACACGTATTATCTCACGTCTTAAACATTTTTGTTTAATTTTAACGAACTTTCAACTTAACGTGAAATTTGAATTCTACTTTTCAATTTGTATTGTCAGTGTTCTACAATTATTAAGAATGCCTTCTTCAAAATATTGCGTTTTAAATTGTAAAAGTACCGATAGAAAACATGTGTCCCCTCAAACCGACAGCGATTTCATAATTTGGGTTGTAACAACCCAAAACTTTATGAATTAGATAAATCTGTGATTCGACGCCGTTATGCGGTTTGTCACAAGCATTTTGACAAATGTTGTGAGAGTACAGGGACAAAAAAACTCAAAAAGGGTTCACTACCCACTTTATATTTGCAGAAAAGTAATATTAATAATCATCATAATATATATGTCTGTAAACTTGTTTAAACTATGTTGCATGATTGTTTAGTGCAGGTAGAGCCTGCATAGGACTCAATACTTGACTGAAATTATTTATTTAAAAAAAGTAATAACTTATTTTCTAAAAAAAATTACTGCAGTTCAAACTATAGGATTGAAAATCATAACTACGGTTTGTGATCAAGGTACCTCAAATGTTAAAAGCAATTAACACTTTAAAAGAAAAAACAAACAGGGACCATTTACAAAATTATGTCGAAAATAAATATTTTGGATTCACAATCAACAATGAAGAAATAATACCTACTTTTGACCCCCCCTCATCTATTGAAAACTATACGAAACAATTTACTTACAAAAGATGTCATATTCACAAAAAATTGTCAAACACACAGAGCTTCATGGGATCATATAAAAACTTTGTATGAGTTAGATTTGAGGAATGAAACATGTGGCCTTCGAACTCTTCCCAAACTTACTGAAGCTCACGTTATTCCAGAAAAAATATAAAAAAATGAGAGTGTCAATTGCAGCTCAGACTATGAGCCAACGAGTAGCAGCAACATTAAGATTGATGACAGAATATGGTACATTAAAACATAAAATACATTTTTTGGATTTGTTAGATTATTTATAATTTAAAATATTATATATTTATATGTTATAGCTCAAGATGGTAAACTATCAAACGCTCATGGGACAGCAGAATTTCTTTTATTTATGAATATGGTGTTCGATTCAGTCAATGGTAGTACGGTTCTATCAAATGCTGGTAAGCCATTGAGATCTGCAGTCAAAGATAAGTCACATCATGTTTCCTTCTGGTCTGATGCAATTAAAGTATTAACCTCTATGAAGTTTGTCGATAAAGTGAATGGTAAACAAAGGACTCCGCCATGCATTAAAAACTGGATATTAACACTCAGTGGTTTCACTTATTTATGGAACAAATTGAAAAACGTACATAAATTTCAATTTTTAATTCTTCGTAATATTAATCAGGACTCAATTGAATGTTTTTTTGGAAGTATTCGAAGCCATGGCGTCCGCAATACAAACCCTACTGCTTTACAATTTGTTTCTTCTTTTAAGACATTGTTAATCAACAATTTTAGCTCTGTAAAAAATATAGGGGATTGTGAAATTGATGATTGTACAGTGTTAGACAATTTAAAATCATTTTTAGAAGGTCCCGTAACAAATGTAAATGCAGATGATCTATTTAATATACCCATCTCATTAGATATTCCTAGTTCAGTATCAGTACTAAAATCAAAATTTAATTCCTTCACATTTGGATATGTAGAAGGCTATATTGCACGTTCAATTTTGAAATCCATTAGTGGTTGTAAATGTTGCAAGAATGATATAATTAAAAAAAACATTAGAGAACTCTTTAATTAAAGCCAGGTCATACAGAGTTTGTGAAATGCACTTTAAATCTCAAGATATTTTAAATGAATGGGTATCTGACCAAGGTCTAAATAAATATATGGTAAGAATGAGTGATCTATAGTTGTGAAATTTTAGTTTATCGCATAAGCATAATATAAACTTTTCAATGCTGCGTATATATTAAAATATGTGAATTTGGTTTACCATAATTGTTTTCACAGATATGTTTAAAAAAACCTAAATTAAAGGATGGTGCTGTACCAATAAGAGTACAATTAGATGACATCAGTCAAATAAGTATAAATGAACCATATTCTAACCAGAATAACTCATTAATAAGTAAAAGAAAGGTATTATAAGTTATTGATAAATTAAGATCAGAATAATTATTATACAAGATATAATTAAAAATAATAATATTTTAACTTTATGTTTATTAGATTAACATGATAATAATGATTATAGTTACTATTTAAAAAAGTTTAAAAATTCTGCAACCACAGAGACCTTAACATTATTTCAATCAGTGCTACATAGTTATAAATCTATGAATATACCATCTGGTTGGTTTGTAGATGTTGGATCAGAGTTCAATAATATAAATGAAACTTTAATTGGTTTCCATCAACTAAGTAAATTCAAAGAAAATTATTTAAGGTCTATAGAAAAGCAACTTGTTTTAAGCAAAGGTGAACAAAATCTGTACTTTTATTTTTTTTTGCTCAATTGAGTATTATAATAGTTATGATATTATCTAAGCGGGGCTTTTTTTTTATTTAGATTTATTAATTGTTATTCACGTGAATGGAAAAGTTATTTCAACAACAGATATTGGTATTCAGTCAAACTATAAACCTAATACTATTGAAGAAATAGAAAATATTATTCAATTATGTGATGAAATCAATATATGCCCGGGATTGGGTTCACCTAATAATTATTCAAACATCAAATCAAAACCTAGGCAATTTGAAGAATCTTTTGGACGGTTGAGAGTTTGAGACATTTTAAATGCACAGCTATACTTAAAAACAATGAAAGGTAGATAAACTTATTTTTATTAATTTTCAATATTACAATTATTTTTAAATTAACTAATGTACTTATTGTATTAGTTATAAATTATGTTTATGGTGCAAGAGGTTATGGTATAGGTACTATTAAAAATAATAATAAACAAGCTCGAAAAAATTCAAAACTGTATTTTTTTCCATATAAGACAAAACATTTCACAAACATGAAAAAGGTTAGAGATGTTGTCAAACAAAAATATTCTAGAACTGTAATACGACTTAAACGGTTACAATTATTAAATCTGAACAAAATAAAAAATGAAATGAAAGATATTTCATCAACTCATCTTCAGACAATATTAAAAGATTGCAACATACCAGAATGTCAGACAGAATTAATACAAGAAATATTTAATGCTTCCATAGTGAAGAACCCCAAAAATAGAAGATACAGCGAAAATTGTATGCTTTTATGTTTGTTATTTCAAATAAGGTATTTGTATATTCTTTAAGACTTCCGTATAAAAACAATTTTTTTTACAAACATTTTATACTTTTTAGATCTCCTAGTGGTTATAACTTTTTAAGAGAGAATAAAATATTACCACTTCCTTGTGTGAATTCAATTAGAAACCACTTATTAGCAGTTAAAATTGGTTGTGGATTTGACCTTAATTTATTTAAACTTTTGAAAAAAAAGTTTTCATCAAAATCTGATTTTCAAAGAAAAGGTATATTACTTTTTGATGAGATCAGTTTAAGGGAAAGTATTCGTGTCAATAGTAGGACACTAAACTACACAGGTCTTGAAGATTATGGTGGAGAGGTACCATGTGAAGAAGGCAGAGATAAAAAGGCAAATCACGGACTTGTGTTCATGTGGCAAAGTCTTGCTGAAAATTTCACTCAGCCCATAGCCGTATTTGCTTCGAATGGTCCTGTAAAAGGTAATAACTAATTAAATACAGATACGTGTATTATTTAAATAAATTTTTTATAGGTGTTGATCTAGCTAAATTAATTGTGAAAGCAATTGTTTTAATGGAGGACTCAGGTGGACAAATGATGGGAATTACAAGTGATAGGGCAACGACTAACCGTAGTATGTGGAATAGTTTGGGGGTAAATACAATATTTTGGTAATAATAATATTTTATAACATGCTTCAGGTATCAGCAAAAAAGGAAAATTTTCAAAATTATTTTGTTAATCCATATGACTCTACAAGAAAAGTCTATGTATTCTCAGATGCACCATATTTAATAAAAACAGTTGTTAATCGGCTATTTAAAAACAAAGAGTTGAAGGTAACATATATCATTTGATAATTTTATAGGCATTTATTTTTTGAAATAAAATGTATCTTGGTTGTAAATAGATTGATCCATTGAAGCCAAGTATTAAATGGGAACATTATGTAAATTTGTTTAAAATTGAAAGCAATAGTTTGGTTAAAGTTTGTCCTAAGTTGACGAAACATTACCTACCTATAGAGAAAGTATACATTTTAATCATTAAACAGATCTAATCAACAATTTTAGTTTTTACGATAACATCTACTTACTTATGTAGGTAACACAGATTGCACTCCATATTTCCTTTGTAACAATTAAACTATATCTAGAATGTTTTTTTACAACCCTAAAAAGATATTGCATGTGCAATAGCCTACATCCATAATATTGTGTTTAGATTTTCAGCAACTCAATGGCATTAGGTATGGAGTTATATAAAAAGAAGAAGTATAATTGCTTAAAAGCAGTGGTGTATTGGGGGGTATACGGAGGTATACGGCGTATACCCAATACGCCATTTGTATCCATAGCGTATAGCTTATGACTAAAGACCGGATTTTTGTGCAGCTAAAATCTAAAAAATGTGCAATTAAAATGTTAAAATGTGCAAAAACATGCAAAAACAAAATTTTCATTATAGGTACTTCAAATTTTAATTTTAATAAGTAATAACTAATAACTAATAACTGATTTTACAATATTTGATTAAAATAATAATAAACTGACAATAAAATAAAAAATAAAATAAAATAAAATAAAATATGTATATAACTGACTTACAATATTTGATTAAAATTTATGATCATGTACATTTCCAAGTTTTTTTCTTTAAAATTATGTCTTCTGTCACTTAATATATGTTTTAACTGCGAAAACACACGTTCTACGTCGACACTTGTTATCGGGCATTGTTTGTAGCAGCTTATAATAGCAGGATCTTCTTTTAAATCTACATCATTTCCATTTATTGAATTGTTGTACAGTTTTAAAATATTGTATCCAGGATTTTTATCAAATACTGATTTGAAGTTTTCATATAATATTTGTCCCTTTTCATTTTCAATTGTCTTAAGTCCATCTCTTACTGTTTCAACTACATTTATTTGAATGGTACATAAGTTATGACAAATTAAAGATACGCGGGTATACGGCCGTATCTACCGTATATCCTATATGGCAATTTTAAATAATTTATAAATTATTGTAAAATACCTACATTTTGACGGCCGCGAATTGTAATATAGCCTAAGGCTATAGGACGTAAGTCGTAACAAAGATTTTATATTTTTATATTACGAACAATTTAAAAATCAAGGTTATCACTTATCGCATTCATAATCAAAATATTACCCCGCCTACGTGAATGTAAACGTTTTCTGAATACGGGTAAACAAGGATCTAACATCATGTTAGTTTATGGGCTCGTTTCCTGATAATATTATACTCACACAGTGACAGACAGTATATGACAATAATTGACTACAGATTGTCATGCACCATGTATGAAGTACTCAAGTACCTTATAAGTTATAACTTATAGACTATTGTGTTATTGTTATACACTTAATATACTTGTTAGTATAACTTTTGTATTTTTGTTCAATTTAACATGAGTGAAAAAAGAAGCACTTTACATTCATATTTCAAAAAAAAAGTAAAATTAAATGAGGGTGAAGACAATATCATTATGTATGCAAGTACATCACAGTCATCAGTCAAAGTAATATAATAGTTTCTTTTTTTTTAGTATTCTTTTTATTTTAATTAGATGATAAATGTATTGATGATGAACATTTCTTTTAATTACAGTCTACAGAGTCCTGGGAAACAAAATCATCGAATAATTTATGTGAACATAGTACATTTGTAGAGGTAGGATTATATTCATTTTTATTATAAATTTAAAATGTTTAACAAAATAAAAATATAATTCATATTGGTATTTTAGATAATTCAATATAATATGTTATTAATAATAGTAAGTTATTATAATTAATGTATTATATCTTCAGTTTCAAAACAATTAAAATAGGTAAAGTTAACAAAATATTAAAATTAAACTAATATAATATCTTCATTGTATGAAGATTTTGCTTTGTGATTTTGCCTCTTGATACGTTTTTGATCCACTTTGTTGCTTATTTAGCAAAAGAAATCTAAAGATGCAAATGAAGCAACAATTATCACTGATCATAGCCAAGTTGAACCGGAAGTTTGGCCACCAGAATGGAGTGAGGGAAATTGGAGAGAAAAAATAGCAAAATATCCATGGCTGATATTTCATAATAGAAAACTTGGGTGCAAAGTTTGTAAGGAGTTTGCTGATTTTAACTCATTTAGAAGTTATAATATTGTTATTGCTAAAGAATGGATTTCTTCTCAAGTTGATGGAGGTGAAAACACAAAAAAAGAAACAAGGCTTGCTTTATTACGGAATAAAATTAAAAAACATAACTCCTCTGAAGCACACAAAACTGCCTTTAATGTTTCAATAGAAAAAAATTCTGATAGACTTACTAATCTTTTTGAGGAAACTTCATGTAAAATAGACAAACCAACGCATTCAATTTTTCGCACAGCTTATTATATTGCGAAAAACAATCGTCCCTTTGATGATCATTATAAACTTTTAGAACTCCAAAAAATCAATGGACTACAAATCGGTAATACACTACATTCAAGATTTTCCTGTACCAATATAATCGATAACATATCATTAAAAATGAAGCAAAAAATTATCTCTAATATAATAGAAACTGGAACAAAATTATCTGTATTAATTGACGAATCCACAACTATTAGCACATTGTGTGGAATGGTTGTGTATATAAGAGCAGCAATATCTTGTAATGATCCAATTTTTATTTTTTTAGATTTGATTGAACTTACAAATCAATCAGCTGAAAATATCGTAAATCAATTAGGTAGTTACTTGTTTACATGATAATGGACTTGATCATAGCTATTTGAAAGAAAAATGGGTGTCATTTGTAAGTGACGGTGCCAGTGTACTACTTGGAAAAAAAAACGGTGTTGCTAAACGTTTAAAAGACATTTACCCACTTATTTTTAGTTGGCATTGTTTAAATCACAGATTAGAACTAGCAGTTAACGATTCAATAAAAGATGTAGGAGCCACTAAACATTTTAAATCGTTTATAGATGGACTTTACGTTTTGTATAACGCATCACCCAAAAACCAAAAAGAGCTAAAAGATAAGTGTCATGATTTAGATGTATTATTTTTGAAAGTGGGACGCGTTCTAGATGTCCGTTGGGTAGCCAGCAGCTGGAAAGCTGTCAATGTTGTTTGGAGAATGTTCCCCGCTTTATGTAAACATTTTTCTGAGGCATCAGAAGATACTCAAAAAGACTCTAAAGCAAGAAGAAAGTATCATGGTTTAAAAGCTAGATTAGCTAGTCCAGAATTTTTAACTGACTTAGCTCTGATGTGTGACTGTCTTCAAGAATTAACTATTTTGTCAAAACAACTACAAGATCGTTCCACAACACTCATTAATTGTCAAAAACTTATAAATAGAACAATTAGGGTATTAGATTCTTTTAAAAATGTTCCAGGAGAACACATGTCTGAAGTTTTAAAAATTGAAGATACTATGAAGTTCGAAAATATTCAGCTTTTCCCTAATACAAAAATAATTAGAATTAATCAAAGTCAATTTCTTACTAGTCTAATTAACAACTTAAAATCTAGATTGCTCGAAAATAAAGAAGAGATATGATTATTCAAGATATGCAAATAATGGATTTAACCAACTGGCCAGAAAATATTGACATACGTTTTGGAGAAACTGAGGTTAAACGTTTATGTAAACGCTTTATGCTCAACCAGGAAAATGCAATAAATGGAATGAGGCAACTAATTCATGATCCAACAGTTTTACCAAAAGAAATTATGCCAGAGTTTGATAATTTTTATAAAACATTTCCTGTTTCAACAGCGGAATGTGAAAGAGGGTTCAGCTTAATGAACAACATATGTACTAAACTAAGAGCAAGGCTTACCATGAAGAATATTTCCAACTTAATGTTTATTAATATTAATGGTCCTCCATTAGAAAAATGGGACCCCAAAGACTATGTGAAATCGTGGATGGTTAGTCATAGATCTGCAGAAGACACTAGAACCAAATTATGTCGACCAGCTATTGTTGCAAATAGTGAAAACAAATCAAACCTTTGGAAAATACTTTAAACAAATTTAAAAAAAAATAAAAAAAATAAATCTTATAATATTATTAATTGTTAAAATAATTTGTTGTTTTTAATTTGGTATATTGTAACACATAAATAAAAGTTCTAGTTCGAGCGAAGCGAGAAAATTTTTTTTAGTTCCTACCTGGATTTCTTCATTATATATATCTACGTAAATAAGGCGTATACCCATGGTTTATTTTAGCAATACATCACTGCTTAAAAGATTCAGATGAAACCATACATTTTACTAATTTTATGAATGAATTATTTGATGCATTAAATAGAAGACACCCTGCTGAAGGAATAAAAATAAATAGCCGTGATCTCGAGGTTTTTTAACTGTTGCATGTTTGTGTATGGAGCCCATCATTGATGATCAAATTCAAACAATTACAATATAATACAATTGTCCATTTTCTATAACATGTATAAACAAAAGCTAATTTTGATATAAAAACATTTCTTTTATTAAATTAAATAAATTTAAGATGGGCATCCTCTGTGTTGTATGTATTTATATGAGTGTTGCATGTTTATATATACAAATTATTATTACTATATTTAAATACTTTTTTGTATATTTTTATTCTGAACTTAATATTAATTTAATATTTTTTTTATTCAGGTATTGAGTAATGCATTAAAACTGCTGAGATAGGTGGGAATCAAATTTTGAAAATGGCATTATTGAAGAGAATGAGTTTCTAACTCGTTCAACTTTTGATGGACTTAAAATTACAATAACTTCTACAATAGAATTGGCAAATTATCTACTAAATGAATGTGGATTTTCATATGTTCTATCGTCTAAATTCAACCAGGATTCATTAGAAGTATTTAAATATTGATGATTATAGTTTTATTTTATTATAATATATAATGTCGTACTTTCATCGTTTTAGAAGTTTTTTTGGAATAATAAGACAAATCAGTGGTCCTAATGACCATCCTACAGGGCCAACATTTCTTCAACTCTATCGAATGTTGTCAGTTTATTCAGTAGTAAGACCGCCTAAGACAGGAAATTGTACAAAATTAGAAAGTTAGCAGTTATATTATATTTTACTTTACATCAAATTATTGGTGAACATACCTTACAAATAAATATTGTGTTTTTCAGACACAGTTCCTGTGATTTCTGTTGAAGTACACAGATATACAGAAGTTAAAGGTAAATAATAATAAAATCGGATATATGTATAATATAATAATAAGTATAATGATACGATATACAATAAAATTACGAGGCGTAATATAAATCAACGACTAACTATGTAATATGTATACCCGGCTACACTACACAAGACATTTATGCTGTAGTATTATAAAAAATGTATAGTCAGCGTCTGCTGAACTACAGTGTGAATATATTACTTATACACTACATTATATAGGGTGTTTTGTTTATAATTCCAACACTTTCCCTTAAACAATATACCCTTATACATCAATACTTATAACTCCTAACATCTCCCTTAGCTCATTGAACCGCGTTCGTGAAGTTGGCTTTGTCATAATGTCCACAATCTGCTCCTTGTTGGATATGTACTCCAATGAAAACAATCCCTCATTGAACTTTTCTCTTATATAGTGGTAGCGAACATCTATATGCTTTGGTCTTCTATGAAACTCTGGATTTTTTACGAGTTTAATCGCACTTTGATTGTCTCCATACATTGTTGGCACCATTTTTGGCTGGTCCAGCAATTCACCTAAAAACAATTTTAACCAAGTTATCATGAATCTTCCATTTTGGATTCAGATAATTTTAAAATATATATTATCATAAAGAATTGTCTATAATTTGATCGACTGGATTCCGATAGGTACAAAATGACATATTGAGTTATATTAATTATTTATTACTTTTCAATATATATTCATGATATTTATTAAAATTTTAATTAGATTATATCAGTTTAAATCCAATAAGAAACGCCTCGTATCAATTATTGATCGTATAATATTGTGTGGTAGAACTAGAGAAACATTGCGTGGCCATAGTAATTATAGAAGTACATATAGTTAGTATTTTTTTTATATTATATTTATTTTATTAATCATACAATGTTTTGTATATATTATGATTGATATATTTTTTGTTTCATTAACCTGTAAGTAATTTATGTTACAGGTTGTGATAATTATAAATCAAGGTAGTTAGGTATAGAGCCATTTTAAACTACCGCAGTGATAGTGATGACTATTTAAAAAGTATATTGCAAGAAGAAGGAAGAAATAGATTTATTTGTCCCAAATTCAGAATGAAATTATTTCAGTGTGTGGTGATGTAATTTTGACTTTGACATCTTTAAAGGTAGTATAATAGTACAATGTTATGGATATATTATGTATTCTCATATTGTTTACACCTATGTGTAAATAATAGTTATTATATAGTAATATTAATAAATATTATTATTTATAAGTGTTTTATTTTTTCTAGGGTTTTCAGAGTTTTTTTTCATACAATACAGTTTTAGCTGAAGATGAAGGAATTTTGCTTAAAAGATTGATTGAATTTTACTCTCCAGATGTAGAAAACTTTGATATTTCACTGGTTGAGCTAAAGATGTGAAGGTGCAAACTAACCAGAACTAATAAAGTTTTAAAATCAGCTCTTCAAGATCTCACTAAGTGTGATGCTAATACATTTCTCTCAATATTTAAAATTTTAAATATTGTATGTGCATTGCCTGTCTACTACCTCACTTGGGTGGATGTTTTCTTCTCTAAAAAGAGTTAAGACATATTATTTAAGAAATACCACGTCTGAAGTAAGAATAAAAAAAGCTAACATTGTATGGTCATTATAAATAGTGTATAATTTAATAACTATATTTTGTCATAAAACAGGATCAATTGAACGGATTAACTAAGTTATCTGTTCATAATCAGATACAAATTGACACTGAAGAAATAATAAATGACCTAGCAAAAAGACGTCGGTAATTAGATCTTATTTTATACATTGATCAATTTATGTTAATTACATTTTTATGTAAAATGTCACTGTTCAGAGAAGTATGTCTAGAAAAATAAAAGTCCTCTAATGGGGGAGGTATATCACCCCAGAACAAAATCATAACTACACCACTGACCTTCATATGATACATACTACATACAATTATAACTAACAAAACACCTTAGATTTAAGTAGATTAATATATTTCACACTTCAAAATAATACATTTTTAAACAATCAATTTTAATGATTTTTTAATAATATTGGCCACCTGGAATTTAATTTTTTCCATGGTCTTTTACCCAAAGCGGGCTCCTTTTTTATGGCCAAGAGGCAATCATGCTGCTGTGGAATTTTATGTAAAGCTATAAATTTACCAAAAAAACGTTTAAGTGCTTCCATTTCACCATTAATCCATTTAATAATAATAATAATAATTTATTTTGTGCAACATTAGAATCTTAAAATTATTTTACAAAATTGAGCTTAATATATTGCAGTACCCCCTTTAAGCAAAGCTTGTTCTGGGGGCACAGTTCTTAGATAATAAATATATAACAAGGTTTATATTAATGACTAATTAATTATTAGAAATAGGATTTTCAAAAAAGTAAAAATGTATAACAATGTTAATAGGATTGGTAATTGGCAAATACATAAGTATGAAAAGATGAAAACAAAATATATTATAAATTTAAAAAATAAAAACAATAATAATAATAATATTCTACATAGCTAATATAATATAATCAACTCGAGTTTTTGTTTTTGTAACTGACGTTTGCTTTTTTGATATGAGTTGTTTACTAGTATCTATATTCTCATCGTCACTCCATTCAACATCTAATGCATTTTCACCAACAGAATCTGATAACAAATAAAACATGATAATTATTAAATTCAATAATCATAATATTTTAGAGTTTATAAAATAATACCTGTAACATTTTCATTATCGCCAGGATCAGAGGAACATTCAATTGCATTTTGGAAGGCATCAAAAAATCATAAAATTGTTCGAGTGTTTTGCCTTTAAGTTCATGCAGATTACCGGACTCCATTGCCAGAAGTATTTTACTAACTCTACTAATTTGTAATGTTTCGTTAGGGAGTCTATAGTACTCATTATGTATTCCCATAAAATTGGAAAGCTGTTCTCTGTCATTTGTACTTAGGTTTAATAATTGAGACATTGTGGAAATATGTTTTCAGAGTTTTGTTGACGTGAGTAGTTCTGGGGCAGATGATCCACATTCGTTTGCTGCCTTCCTCAGACAGTCAGAGCCACGGTAACATCCTACTGCAGTATTCGGAATTGGAAACAAGTATTCATTTTGTTTTAATACACTAGCAGAATTTCTAATTTTTAAAAGAAGATCTATAGATTGTTTCATTATACCTGTTAATAAAACTAGAACTGCCCTTCCACGCTTTCCCCTTATTTCGAATCTTTCAAAACTTTCTGATAATTTAATTTCTACTTCTGAAAGTGATTTTTGGATTTCTTCTTGTAATTTATTTTTACTTCTATTTAAGTAATCCATAACTTTTATCCTTTGGACTTCGCCCGATCTGCGGCGGTTAAGTAGAATAATTTGGGTCAATAAGTTTTGGCATAATATTTTGTATGTTCCTTGGTTTATTTCATTGTTTTCAATCAACGATTTCACTTCTTCAAGTTGATTTAATAGAAAATTATTTAAAAGTGTTTTATCTTTTGTATCTGGTAAGCTGACACTTTTGTTAAATTTTTTTTTTGACAAATCTGAACCTGCATTAGAAGATATGGAATATCACCATTCTTTATTAAACACTTTTGTAAAATATTTTAAGTTTTGAAATTTTTCTTCAGGAACACCGGTAATAAGAAATTGACTTTGGAGAATATCTGCGCATTGTAATATTGAGTGTCCAATCTTAAGTGCATTTGTTGGATGGACATAATAAGTGTTGTGTTCTTCATCATACCCACTCAATTCTTTAGCAGCTTGAACGACAGTTTTAAAATGTTTTGGAACCAAAAAATCTTTTAAATTGTTTACATCAGGTGCTAAGCCACGTAAAATTTGTAAAAATGTTGATAGCTGTCTAAGTCTTTGTGAAATGTAATTTTTTAAATGCCTTTCTCTGTGATTTTTTATAAGTCTTGAGCCAAATAAACATATCAAATCATCACTTTGAGTAATATCATCACACTTCATAGACACAAATACTTCATTTTGCAGTTGCGTGTGATCTTTAGCTACGTGCAATAATGTTGCACTTTGCATTTGTTTCTGCGTTTTGGCAGACCATCTGCAACTGCTATACTTTTGAACGGACATCTATTAATATGACGGTATAGTTTTTGTTTTTTAAAAAACTTAAAACAATGAGTGCATGGCAAAAAATTATTTGCATCAATTTCACCAGAAATTGGTGGTCTCCTGCCAACAATTAGTGACCCTTTATTTTGTTCCAATACATTCCTGTTGTGTTGTAAATTGACTTTATTTTTCAATAGTTCTAGATGCATAATACGTTCTTTACTTTTTTTTGGTAATAATATAAATTCTTCTACTTCTGGTTCTAATGCACATTTACGTTCCAAGTGTCTTGGGAAATTTGTCTCCAGTTTTTCACAAAATAGACAGAAAACTCTTTTGTTTTTATTAACTTTTTGGTAGTTAGACTTTTTTTTGCTCTGTCTACAATAACTGTCTCTGCTGTTTCTATTGCATTATTAGTGTTGCTGGTATGTGATTCATTCATTGGTTCTTGATTACTTTCTTCATCACTCTCTTCTGTTTCATAGTGTTCGTGGTATGGTGTGTACTCTGGACTGTTGTACACTTCTGTAGTCGTTGAAGTGGACATTGAATCACTTTCAAATTGATGCGAATTGATACCTTCCACAATATCCAGTATGCCATCGTCAACTGTATCAGTATTATCACCACAATGCCCATCTAATAAATATTAATATTTTATATTAAAATACATTTAAAAGTGATCCAACTCTAAGTTACATTACCTACTTAAGTCCTAAATACACCCTTATTGTATAAGTTTCTCTAATGGTATTATTTTTTAATTGTGATTTATTTTGTTCATAGCAAATATTTTTTTAAATCAATTTACATCTAAGACAAGTTGTAATTATGTTAATTTAATTTAAAACTCTTTCCTATACAATAAACTGCAACACTTGCCTATTTTGTAATTGTACTATAATTTATTGCTTATCTCACTATTTCACATTTTGTTCTCACATTATTTTACTACTATAATCTTTAAGGTACCTATCAATATTAATTGATTAGTATTGATCAATATTAATATGCGATAAGTTCTAAGACCTAAGTTGTGGTTAGTTTAATCAAATCTGATCTGTAACTATTCATTTAATTAAAATATTAAGAATGAGTATTGAACAAATAATATAGATAACAATATTTTAAAAAGAAATAAAATAATCTAAACTATAAAAACAGGCATGTTAAAATTAATCAAAGAAAAGAATCCAATAATGTGGGCACTTATGTCTAAATTCATTTTTCAAAGTAATGGGAAAGAACATTTATTTAGTGTGTTTGGACAATATTTCTTTATAGTTTTAATTCAATCATTATACCATACATGATACATGAGTTATGTATGGTTTTATTACATATAATAATATTCAAAGAACTTTTTTCACTATTCATACCATAATGATAAAAATATTGGTTCCTATGTAAAACACATCATAATATTAACTTAAAAATAAAGACATAACTCGCTTACTAGAATATATTATTGATTCATCCATATTATGGTACAACAATTTAGAATTTTCACAATTTTCTGGTGCATAAATTTTACTAAAGCCATTTTGCTCTACAGTCTGACCTATAATTAAAAAATAAATATATACATGTTAAATATTAAATACAGTGGAAATAAAGACATAACAATCTTACTAGGTTGCATTATTTGTTCATCCATACTATGAAACAACAAATCAAAAATATCGCTATTGCTTGATGCTTCAGTTTTATCAACATTGTTCTGTTCTACAGCATGATCTATAATTTAAAGAAAAAATTTTTATATAAATAATAAATAATATGTTAAATATTAAAACATATAATAAAAATAAAGACACAACTTGCTTACTAGAATATATTATCGGTTCTTCCAGTGTAGGAGCCAACAACTTAAAAGTTTCACTAGTTCTTGGTTCATCAATTTTACCAACATTGTTCTGTTTTACTAAATGGCCTATAGTTTATAAAAAATAATTATGTGTAAATATGTTAAATATTAAAATATATATAATACAAATAAAGACGTAACGCACTTACTAGAATACACTATTGGTTCATCACTGGTATGAGACAACAACTTAGAAGTTTCACTATTTCTTGGCGCATCAATTTTACCACCATCAATCTGATCTACAACTTGGCCTTTAATTTAAAAAAAATAAAAATGTTTATTAAATAAATCAAAAATAAAGACATAAAGCACTTACTTGAAAGTATTGTTGGTTCATCTATAATATTCTTTACGGTCTTACCAGCTAAAAACTTCTGTACATTTTCTTTATCTTTAAAATTTAAATATACAATTAAAAGGTTGTTTCTGCTAATTTAGTTAATACATTTATATTATTTTAAAATAACTACGGTTGTCAGACGCCTCAGACCTATATTATATTAGGTAATGGCTGCCTCCATATTTTTTATTTATTTTTTATTTTTTATTATCTAACTGAATAATTTTAATTTGAATAGATAGATCTAGTAGAGTTTTCAATGGTAAATCAATACCTTATTGTTATTCAAAAGTATAAGATGAAAGCTGTGTATGATTGTGTGGTGAAGTATTTAAACTTAACAGATTAAATTATACAAATAATATTATAGTAATAATTGAAGCGTAATACCCGCCTTATCCTTAATATAAGCTTCTAACCACGTACATTACCCTGGCCACCCTCATTGAACTTTTTACATATGAAACTAGGTTACGAATTAGCACGCCATTAGCATGTATTTGCACGACTATTTTTAGTTATAACTCGTAAAATAAAGTCGTGCAAATACATGCCAATGTTGTGCTAATTCGTAACCTAGTTTCTTATGTAAAAAGTTCAATGAGGGGGGCCAGGGTAATGTACGTCTTCTAACCAATGTATGGAGTTGTGATGAACCCAACAAAATAGTGGATAGGCATTTTAAAACGGCAAATGAATAAAATATATTTTAATTGTATTTATAAAATAAATATTGGTATTTATGGTAAGAATAGTACCTAGACCAACCAAGATAGTTCTAAAAAGTAGGTATGCAAAATTACCATTGTCAAAACAAAATTGCTCAGAGAAAATATTTTAACCTACCTACTAATAAAATAAAATCACAATATTTTTAACTAGTTAATGTTTACTAAAACATGTATTTAATAAAATCTATTATTGATTAAAATATTATAAAAAATCTAAACTTAAAAATTGTACAATAGGGGTGCCTATTTACTTTCTTAGCAATGATAATTTTATGTATATTTTACCTCAATGTGTAAGTTTTACAGTACCTATTAATTATTTGATACTATATATTTATATACCTATAGTTTTATTTTTTATAGTCTTATTGTTTTAATTATCAATAAAAATTTAAAATAAATATAAAACTTAGGTACCTACTTCCTCTTTTTAGCACCTTAGCTAAATATGATTTTTTATCCACCCATTTCACCATATTATATTGTTTTCCAATCTCTATTTTAGATTTTATTGTTTTTGAAGGACACATATATAAAACATTATCTTCAACGTATTTAACTGCAATCCATTCTATTAAATACAATTTATGTAAATAATGAAAAATTTTTAACATTCAGTCTACTTTATGTACTTACATATAAGTAGTAGTACAACAGTAGGTATAGGTATGACATACCATATTATACTTGGGTGGTGATAGTTTATAGTTATGAATAATATTTTTGGGACTATAACAAAATAACTAAAATTGTTGAAAGAAATATTGTTATATTTCGCGATTTAAATATTAAGCCCTAGAAAGTACAATTGATAGTTTTTAAAATAATATTATTGTGTTTCGCAAAGTAGAACATGTGTTTGTAAAATTTAGATTTATCTTAGAGGCTCAAGTATTGTTGAGTACCGTTAATTTGTATGTTAACTTATATTCCGATCCAATGCTAAAATACACTAGGTACTTCCTATATTTGCGACCTCCAGGGTGTGATGACATTTTAAAAGATACTTTTATACCTTTTATACATAAAAAATATATTGCTTATGATCCAAATTATAAATCTATTTTGAATATTCGGTATAGATCAGTAATTTAAAAATATATATTTTAAGAAGATGTTATTGGTACTATTTGTTTTCCTTCATTCCCTCTCTCACCCACGTGCAACATAGGTATCAAATTTACGTTCAGTAGAACTAATACTATATGTTGTTACTTTTAGTATAAGAATAAATTAATTTGTTATAAAACTTTAAGTTAAGAACATGACCTGTGTTGGTACGTTGGCTATATGATGATATTTTAATTTTTATGTAAGTCATGATCGTGTAAAATATTACAATTTAAAAATGATGTATTGCATAAAACATGATAAAAAATCCAACGTAGCGACACAGGTTATGATGTCAACTTAAAGTTTCATAATAGGCAAATTCACTTTAATATTAAAAGTCACAATACAGGGTTGTTACTGCTAAATGTGAATTTGCAATGTCCCGTAGTGTAAGTTAGATAAAAAAAATAAATGGTGTGGCAAATACTAGGTATTCAACCACAATATTCATGTTATACAATTAATTATTATCTTGTATGAAGAAATGCTTGATGAGAATATTATTTTGACATTTGGAAAAATTTGTTTTATGTAAATATTAATATTTCACGGCGTTTAAATATGTTTACGCAGTCTGAGTATAACTCGCTTGATTTAGGTTTTAGAGTAAAAACACCTTTAACAAAATTAAAAGATGACAATATTCCGGAGGGCAAGACGGTACGTTTTTTCAATTATTCCCAATATTAAGTTAAATATATCATTATTAGAAATACCGTAAATTTCAACATTTTTAAATGACCTTTAACTGATAAAATGTTTAGTTTTTTAAAAAAAGCTCACCGTCTTGCCCTCCGGAATATTGTCATATTTTAATTTTGTTATAGGTGTTTTTATTCTAAAACCTAAATTAGGCGAGTTATACACAGACTGCGTAGGTAAATGTGTTTTTACCACTGAAAATTACTGGTGTGGCGTCCTCTTAAGTACGAAATAGAAAAAAAAATTATTTTATTTAATAATCAAAAAAAAACGAACAATTTTTAACCAGATAAACAATATATATAAAAATATATTTTTTAGGTCAGACTTAAGAAGAAGTTATAGGTAAACAGTAGACACCTATAATAGGCTATAGCAAGAACCGTTGTGTCCGTTTTACAGGTGCGTAACATAGCGGATTTACGTTCAGTATGTTTTTGTGCAGCTTTGTTAGTTTTAATATAAGAGCGAATTTATCTATTATTAAACTTAAACGTAACAACATTTTATGCGGTTTAGATGAAGTTTTTTGACATTTTTATTTTCATACAAGTTATAAGTGTGTGAACTATAATAATTTTAAAATGCTCATAATTTATTAAGTGTTAACACGGTTAAAAATTATAATATAGGGAAGACACTTCTGCCAAACCACAGATAATGTAGATACATACCATTAAGTTTAATAATATTAAAATACACTCTATAATTAATATTAAGACATTTAAAACTACCAAGCTACATGAGAACTGCTGAACTGAATCAATTTTTTACACACTTGTAAAACGGAAATAACGGATACGGATGTAATGTCCTCTAAGCCAGTAATTGATATTTGATTTTTCTCAATTGATCCATAAATCTATTGTGGTATTTTAGTTTAAATAGGTTTTAAAATAGCGATCGTGCAATCATTTCCACTCACCTCCCCCCATCTCAATAAATATTTGTTAACTCCACCAATAATGCTCCCACGCCTGTTTTGGGTGGGTACATGTTAATTCCGCCCTAAATGATCAGGTGAAAAAAGGAATAAGTGTCAAATGTCAAGTCATTTGATAAGTCAGAGTAGGCAATACATGTATTAAATTTGAATTTAATGACAAATCCTTGCATACGCGAAAAAAAATTCTGAGCGATGATGGTCGGCAACCTATATTATATTAAGTATATTTTATGATTTATTTATATTATTATTAAATTTATTTATTTTAGTATTAATAATATAGTACATTGAATTAATTTTTCTAGAAAAAATTGCATTTGAACATTACATTGTGAAAATATTATAATTTATGAAAAATTATTCAAGTAGGTACCATACGAATAAAATTGTATACAACTAAATAACATAACATTGTTATTCTTCGTTTAAATATTATATTAATATGTTGTAAACATATATAAACTTAAAATGCTAGTAGTATATATTTGTATGTTCACAGCCAGCTTTTCCAGGAAAAAAAAAAGTTCAAGTGGGGAATGTCCCCTTGGAGCACTCAAATTTACCGTGTAACACAATTTCACACTGATTGACTACCAAATTCTACCTCGTAAAAATATTTACAGTATTTAATTTCTACTCATGTAGAACTCAAATTTACAGCTTTATCCGATCGACGTTCTTCATGAAACGGACCACAATCTTTCTTTTTAAACCCAAAAACAGGTGCTATACTATATGAAGTATTAAATCGAAGTATTCCATTACATTTTATATACGTTCTAAAATCGACAGGATCCATACGTATATTGAATGTTAGATGTGTTCCGTGGTCGTTATTAACTTGAGATAACTATTTTGCCATATAATTGTTAAAATCATCTATTTCATAGCATACGTCTCCCAAACAAAATTCAAAAATGCGAAAGTCTTCTCTGTTTTTCTTTGGAGGAATTGTTTGTAATTTCAACCGGTTATTAATTGGATTTATAATATTTGGAAATGAATTGAACGTTTGCAAAGATAACAAAGCTATTTCCGAATCCTCGCAAACGTTTAGAGATGGAAAATAATTTGCCGACAATACAGTTGAATTTCCAGTAAAACTTAATGTAATAGATTCATGCATTGTAAAAATTCAAGACATAAATGACCACAGTTAAATGTATTGAAGTCTTGATAGTTGGAATAGTTGTATACTATTTTGAACTGTCTGAAATAATGTTGTAATTCAATTGGTGGTGACAAATCACCAAAGCTATCAAAATATACAACTTTGTCCTTATTTTAATAAAACGCTACCCAATGGCTTCCGTCGCCTGAAGATATATTCAAGTTTAATATACCACATTCAATCGTATGCGGTTTTTTAGGTGAGCTATCACGTGAAAAGACTCCACGGAAATGATTGATTTTCAACTTTCCGGCATACTTTATAATATCTTGAGACGAAAGCGGTCTGTCAGGTAACGTGATCATCAGTTTTTTTTTTTTTAACTTATTCTTGTTTGATTTCAAACCACTACCTTTTTTCTTTTTGAATTTTGAACCGCATTATACACACTAGCACCTACAGACATCAAACTACCAAGTGCTGACAATCCCGCAAATATAGGTATTAAGGGAATTACACCTCCTGACTGCCTCGGTGCTAAAATCAGTCTTTTACCACCATTCTTTTTCTTTGAGATTCTTTTTTTCTTCACTGCTAGTATACCATTTGTTTTTATAGTACGTTTCCGTTTACAACCCATACCTATTTTTCTTTTAGCTTTCATCGCGTTTGTTACTGCGTACGCAACTAATTTCTCTTTTCTAGGTGTATCTTTTGCTTTAAATCTTTCCCAAGCACGATTTTCTAACACTTTATCAGCTTTATGTCTATCGTCTAAATTTTTACTCGTTGCATACACAATATCGTGATCACGACAAGCAGCATCCAATGGGTTTATTCCTTTATCGCCACGATCTAGTCTCTTTTTTAATTTCGTGCCAGGACCACAATACTGATATCCTGAAACATGGGCTTCGAACGGGAGACTATTTATAAGGGAGTTTACAAATAATTTACCAGTCTTGACTGACTTACAATTGCGAGTTGAACGCGTCATATATAACTGGCTATAAATTGGAAAATTCTAGAGTATTTATAAGAAAATAATATGGATTTGATAGAACAGAAAGATAAATTGGATGTTACAAATGTAGATGTTCAGCTAGTAAAAAAACCTTCACGACATGGATCGTTATTACCCGATACTATACGTGCTATACTAGTTGGTCCCAGTGGCTCAGGAAAAACAAATATAATGTATAATCTGATCACACATGCAAACGGGTTAAGATTTGAAAATATTTATTTATACTCGAAAACCTCTAATCAGGAAAAATATGTTTTATTGAAAAAAATAATAGATGATATAAAAGGTGCTAATTTTTTCATATTTACAAGCGCTGATAAGGTTATAAAACCAAACTTAACGAAGAAAAATTCTATTTTAATTTTTGATGATGTGATATGCGGCCCACAATCTGTAATCAGAGAATACTTTAGCATTGGTAGACATTCAGGTGCCAGCTCCGTATTTTATTTAGCACAGACATATTCTAAAATATCAAAACAGCTTGTAAGAGATAACGGTAACTTTTTAATAATACTGAAACAAGATGATACAAATTTACGACATAATGACATATATTCAACGATCATTCGTCTTCAGATATGGATTTCTCAGAATTTCGGAAAATTTCTCATTTATGCTGAAATCATAGCTATTATGGGTTATCGATAAAACTCGAGAAATGAATGAAGGAAGGTATAGATGCGGTTTTCATACATTCATTAAAATAAAATAATTTTATGTGTTTATATAAATATACCGTCACATATAGTTATTATCTGCATAGTGTTATCAGTAGTCATACGATACAGGTATATTACATTTATTATTTACAATGAACAAAGAAAAAGTCTTGTTGGAAAATTTAATAACACCAAAAAAAAATATACAACGAAAAATAATGGAAATGAAACGTGGTGTTATAGATTCTGAAAACTATTTCCGTGAGGCATTTAAGCCGATAATTGAACCATTGAGTACACATGTGAAACAAAATGTAATATGTAACATACGGTCAACTGAACTAGAAAATAAATCAGAAACCCCGTGCATTAGTGAAGAAGATAATGATGATGAATTAAATGCATCATATGAAAATTTTTTAAATAACCGTCCTAAATCAACACGTTATGATAAATCTTATGGTATGTATTATGATAAAGAAAGTGATTCATATAAAATAGGAAAACATTCTGTTACTTTTGGTCAAGGCAAATTACTGTTGCTTTATAAATACTACCAATTTACAACAGGACTATGGTCTTTATTATGTGAGAAGGAACCAAAAAATACAACTATAGCAGATATAGAATCTTATTACAATATTTTTAAAACTAGTGGAGTCCATTTAAAAGCAGATGGAAAACCTAGAACCTCGAGGTACCATAAATGGGTGACTGTTGTAAAACCACTGTATGATCGAATGAAAATGGAGGAAAAACAGTTTAACGAAGAAATAAGTAAAATTAATGAGAATACAACTTCTCGAATTAATTTAAAATCATTTAACAATCATTTATCTAGTTCAATCGCTAAACGCAGAAAAATAACACAAGAATTTGAACCATTTGATTTTAATCCAGAATCAAACAGTTCCATGTCTACAAATCCCGTAGTTGAAAATATGTTTAATTTTACTTCATCACTAAAGACTATGAAAGGTTCTGGTTTATATAAAGATGTCTTACCTCAAACCCAATTAGTTTATTATGACGATCCGAATGAGCTAGTAACTAGATTAAATCTTTTGATATCATCACAAAGTGTTGGTAATACTGGTGTGAATAATGAAATAATATCTATTTTAGAAGAACTACGTGAGAGAAATATTATAGTATAATGACTACCTTAGAGAGTATAGCTAATGAGTTACATCGGCCAGCAAGAAAAATATTTCCTAGACTCAGTGTAGTAACGCTATTTATTGATGACCTCTGGCAAGCTGATTTAATGGACATGCAATCTCATTGTAGAGAAAATTATGGATTTAAGTATATTTTAGTTGTCATAGATAAATATATAGTAAGTATGTATGGCTTGAGGCGTTAAAAAAGAAAACATCGAAAGAATGTACAAAAGGTATGTTTAATATATTGAAAAAAGCTCATCCGAAATTATTACAGACAGATAATGGTACAGAATTTTACAATGCTCAATTTCAAGATTTAATGAAAAAATATAAAATTAAACATTACAGTTCATACAGTGTTATTAAATGTGCAATCGCGGAACGCGTGATTCAAAGTCTTAAAAATAATATATATAGACATTTTACTGCTACTGGTACATGGAATTGGTATAATACACTATCAAAAATTACACACAATTATAATAATACAAAACATAGAACAATCAAATGTACACCGAATGAAGCTCGAATATATACAAACAATATTAAATTTAATACACAAATAAATGATACATTATATAATCCAAAATTTAAAGTTAATGACAAAGTAAGAATATCTAAGTATAAACATATATATTGTAAAGGATATACACCAAATTGGACAACGGAAATATTTACAGTTTCAAAAGTTTTACAGACAAATCCAGTAACTTATCAACTATAGGAAGAAACAGACAATATAATCTTAGGTGGTTTTTATGAACAGGAAATTAAATTAACTAATTTTCCAAACACCTTTCTCATTGAACGTATTGTAAAAAAAGTTGGGAATAAAATGCTTGTTAAATGGTTAGGTTTTGATTCAAGTCAAAATTCATGGATAACATCATCAGATATTTTAAAATTAAGATTTTTTATGCATAATATGTAATACTTTAATAATAAAAGTCAGAAAAAAAAGTTGAATTAATTATTTGTTTTTTAGTTTGTAATTTCTTTATCCCAACAGCTTTTTTTTTTAAAAAAAATAAATTTTAATACACTACCGTTAGATAACGCTTTTGTTTATATCAATTGCGGATTTATCAATTCTTTTTTCCTTCATTATATAATTTATCCAGTTTATAATGACCATAAGCTAAAGTATTTATCCCGTCATCATTTATATGACGTTTATCGTCATTAGCGCTTAAAACAAGTTTGTTCATTGTTTTCGATTGAACAACATGTTTGTTTGATTGGATAAAATTCATGGTTCTATGAGTTAATTTATCCTTAACAGATAAATGGTTTATAAAAGTGTTTAGTATATCCTTATAATAAATTATCGAATTGCATATGTTTTTTAATAATATATTTCTTTACACCTTTTTCTTTTTTTTCCTCAGTACCGTCTACAGTGTTGTATGCATATAACTTTGGTCTTAATGATACGAATTCTTTAAGTATTACTCCCTTCAAATCTTCCTTGAAAAAGCCTGGTTGACTTTTATGTAATTCGCTAAAACATAAATGGTCTTTAGGGTAATTAGATGTATCAAAATATGGTAATAAATCATTTTTAAATCATTGAAAAAATTGGTAGTTTGAATAGAGTATATCAAGGAATCAGTATCCGAATATAAAGAACTAATTTTAGTACCATACTTTTTCTTCATGACATTATAATGAAAATCGTAGGTACATAAATGTTTTCGAAACGTCCAAAATTGCAAATCCTACATAAATTGCCTTATCGAATTTAATAGTTTCCTTATGTTGGTGAATAGCAATGAGATTCTTAGAGTATATAGTTCTGTCTTTAAAACTAGTTTTGGCCCTTAGTTTATGCGCTTTCTTTTCTGATGAAACCAGTTTTATAGAAGTTCTTGCTCGGACATTTTCCATACATTTACCAAAAACACTATTAATTAACAACTTCCAGAATTTTTTTTCAAACTCATTTTTTGCTCCTGCTCTCATTTTTGTACAGAATTCAATGTACGACGCAACCCATTTTTTTTGTGAAAAGCGGATAGCTCGATGAATTTTTACTACTTTAAGACCGTGAGAAATTGCATGTTTTAAATTTTTCTAATGTACAATATAGTTTTTCTTCGGTGATAGAGTAGTTAACAATTTCTCATTTTTTGAATTTGGTGGACATTCGTTAAAAGGTAAAAACGGGAAATCATTATGGTTTCTTTGCAAATGCTTAGGGTACTCGATATCAACTTCTAATATATATCCTACTTCAGAATCATCGAAAATGTTAGTTACATCTATGTCGAGATCATCAACCTATTCAAAATCTTTGAAAGGTAATTCTGTCAACATGGACTTCCCATACAAATTTACACAGTCGAGATATGTAATCCAAGTAATCGGTTCATTCGAATCATACTCCAATCCTTCAATATTTGGTATGTTTGCTTTAGCATATCTCTTAGTTGATTGACAAATACCCACTCTAATTGATTCCTCAAAGAAAAGTAACATATTATAATCCTTTAACCTCTCTAATTTAACCTTTGTATACTTAAGCATGCAATCAAAAGCAAATCCAGGTGCAGTCATATAATGAGCAGAATCTAGTCTGAGAGTAGATAAACATATGTCTCTAAAATTTTCGAACACGTCAGCTAGTATGGTAACATCAGTTTTTAAATAAAGATCGCTATATTCCCCCAAAGTCTTTATATCAAATGTATTCCATATATGTTTTGCATGTTTATAATCTTCATCACTAATTTCCTCATCTGTTAATGAGTTATAGAATTCAAGCTTTGATGGTAAAAAAGCATTATCTAATTTACTCCAACTATCAACATATTCATAAGGGAAGACTCCTTTCCGTGTAACTAGATCTAATGATTTCATGGAAAATATTTTAAGAGTTTCTCTAAACCTTAACTTATCTTCAGATAAATTGCCTGCAAGCTTACTTAACGACTCGCTCATAAATCGGAATGTATCAACAAATTTTAAACTAAATCTTTATGCGATTTCTTTGCTAAAGGATATATATTTTTCTGATGAATTAGGAATAACGTGAATAATGAATATCTTTATCATTACAACCGAGTTCTCGAATTATGAAGTGACTATCATACGATAAATTATGAAAGAAAATTGGAACGAATGATGGACTTGTTATTTCAAAATTACATTGAACACAGAGACATTGCCTATATTTTCCAGTTAAATGACAGTGATCTCGAACTTAATTAAATTATTGTTTTTAACATTTTTTGAACATTTTTCACATAACTTGGTTCTTTGAAAAGATTTTTCTTCTCTTTCAGTTTATTTATCCATTGGTGTATTAATTTGATAAATTTTGCAGCCTTCTCAATTCTATAAATCACCACCTTTGTCGGAATTTGAAACTGTTTTACCAGCTCTTTTGATATGATACCATAGTCAACTTTAACATAAAACCCATAACTCATTATTTCATGTAAATGTTTAACATGAGTTTTCTGTTTTTGCTGTTTTTTACGTCTTTTAATGGATTTATAAGATTGTTTAGGTGTTAAAATGCATTCGAAATCTGCATAAATGACAAATGGAATCCTATGGGTTTTTTTATAACATTTGAAATAGATGAAATCGTCATCCCCCTCTTCAAACATTATAGGCCTCCCCAATGGATTCTTTCCGCAATTACGTTGATGTTCATTTAATCCTTTAACACCCCAAAGCTTACTTTCACACGGTTGAGTACCAAAAGTTGTGAAACATCTCTTACAAATAATTAACTTCGATCAATTTTTCGTTTTCTGACTTCTGATTAATCTTGAAAAATGTTTAATATAACAATAATGTGATGTTTCATCATTATTAAACAAAAATAGGTCAAAATGATTATTTCTTTCAGTATTACATACATACAAGGGAAAAAATGTTTCTTTATCATCCAAACTATAAATGTTTATTGAAATATTGTTTATACGTTCAAATTTGGGTATCTTACTGATCGGTGTTGGAAAATCAACACATTTAAAATTTAAACCACTTTTTAACTCTAACATCTTAAAATATTTTTCATTAAAATTAGTTTTATTGGAGCGATTATCAAACTTTGATAATAATGCATATTTAAAACATTTATTATCACTATTTTTCACATTGATAATCGCTCTTTTATCTTTATCATACTTAGGTAAATCAATATATGTTCCTCCTTTCAGAGGATTCACTATGTTGATTCTCAGCTGCAATGTTTCTATCACCTTAAGCGACCATCCAGAACCTTACTGTTTAAAATCTGCCTCTTCTCGTAACAATTTATTGAACATGTCGTTTAGTAATTTTTTGAAATTTGATGAATTACACGCAAAAACATTAGAAGTTTTGAATGCAATATCCTGTACTTCTTGCATTAAAATTCTTTCGTAAACACTATCTACAACTAAATTAAATTTTATAGATGAATTTTTACACGATTCTTTTAACTTCAAAATTAATTTCTCTGAAATATGGTTAAAAAAAACCTAATCTATAAAATCCAATGTATTCCTGATGATAAAAGTTTTCGAACATTTTTTAAATCCTTCAATTTCGAATAGCTCTTTATCAGTAGAAATTGTTAGCTGACATTTTCTCACCGTTCGTCTTTTCATGATGAAACTGTGAATAGAATAAATAAAAAATATACATAATAATAATGTAGGTAGATCATTTTATTTCAAATATCATTCAAATAAATTAATACATTCAGAACATATATACAAGACTTAAAAAATAAAAAATCAGTTTTGAGTCAAAAATTAATGATTAATAAACAAATCATTGATAAACTATTAACCACTGCTCATATAATAATATAATACCGGAGGTACCTCGGAAAAAAAAAACAATTCATTTTTACCGACGGTCTTCTCCGGATAAATTCGGGCGACAACACACCCGTAGTCATCCCAAAAACCAACACGCAGAACGTGATCTGGACTTACCACGATCACGTACTCGTAAACCACCCGGGCTGGAAAGAAGCGTACAGGGCGGTCAAACAACATATTATATAAATGCATAATACAATCCTATTTTTAGGGATTTTGTGTGATGGAGGGGGGCGCCTCCTTCGCCCTCCCCCTTTTGACCCTGCCATGTACATTGTATATTCATTTAAAGAGCATTTATATCATGGGGCACATTAAAGCTACACAGGCTTTAAAAAATTTTCAAATATTATTGTGACCATCGTTTGTCGGCTTACTGGCCACGATTATAAAGTTCTTTATAATCGTGAGTCTAGCAGAGTTTATGAATTTATCAATATGTAGGTCTGTTACATGAAACTTACCTTCTCATAAATCATTATTTTTTTAATCTATAGTTATAACTTATTATCATTTATCAGCTATACTAGTTTCCTAGTTTCTACCTAATAGGTATATTATTATGTTATTGACAAGTATAAATAGTATTTATAATCAATGATAGTACCTACCTAGTTATAGAAAAATTGTTAATACTTGACTTTTGATATTAACTTAATTTAAGTAAAAAAAGCATGTACATGTTTTAACCATAAGCATAACGAACAGACATTTTTTTAAGTAATATATTGTTTTAAAATGTAAATACATTTATCGTTCCACTCAGAATCTAAAATTGTATATTTATTTTTACATTTATTTATGCCAAAAATATTTCAATCATGTTTTAGGTACACCTATTAATTGGCACCAGCCATTTTCTAGGTACCTACTTTGTTTCAAGACTTCTTGGGTTTACAGACTGCCATATTTTAATCACATTACTTGTAAAATGTCCATATCATAATATCAAGATCAATTATAAAACAAAAATCAATAACAATATTACTTTTTATAGATTAAAATCTTACTTGAGCAACATTCTTTCCTAAAATGTATAATACACACATTTTATATACATATATTATATAAATGCATACACTATATATTACATTTCCATATAAAAGTATATTTATTTATACGATACAGATAAACTATTTGTTAGAAATAAATATTTCTAAAATAAAAATGTATGTTCTTTTAATTGTTAAGAAAAACATTATAAATTTATAACATTTCCATAGTGTTGAATAAGGTATCATTTTAATAAGAAATTACTAAAATGTTGTCTTAAGAGTTTCAAATCTGTGATATTTTGTCTACCAACTTATTATCACTAGGTTCAATGATGTAACTAATATAATATTATTGCCATAACAATTAACCTTATTAATTATTATTATTATGACATATATTTGGAGAGGCATCAAATGTTTAAAATAATTAAGATTGGTTCAATTGAGATTGGTACTTTCCTTATTCTTTATTATTTACTTACGTACATTTCTGTATACCTATTACCTATAGGTACTATCAATGAACATAAATTGACATAAATTAACATACATTGTGTATCTTATTTACCAGATTCGTAAACTAAGTTTAAAGTCCTGATTACAAATTGGGAATCGTGTTTCGGGTAATTGTGCTAAGCAATCTACACATAAGACACGATGCCCGCAAGGCACAAGCGCATGTGTCCTTTGAGAAAATCTACAAACAACACATATATTTTCTTCATTCTGCTGCGGATAAAGTTCAGCCAAATTTTAAGGTACTTGAACGAATGGTACCTCATCATCAGAGTCATTTATAAACTGCCGCCTAATGTTTAATTCCCTGTCTTCTGGAATGACAAAATCATTTTCATCTAAAAAAAATATTTTATTGTGTTTGATTGATTTACCAAGTTATAATATTAGTTCATGAATATTATATTAAAACAATTCTTCGTAGTCGTTTTAAATAAAAGTTAAGAATAATTGATTAATTAAAATTATATTTTATAGGTTATTACCCTCGTCGTTGATTTGAGGTTCAGCTTCTTCCTGCCTTAGTGGAATGTTTTCAATTACATTTGCATCAACCTCAAATAAATTTATATTTCTACCTAAAAAAGTATTAAGAACTATAAACGCAATTTATTTTTAAGCAATATAATATAATACACTAAGTGAAATAAACCTATTTAAGAGTATACATACTAAGTAGCTTATAAAATATAGGCAGGCACATAGGTACCTATTATTGGTTCTTCATATTGTAACTCTTCATAATTTTCTGGCTGTTAAAGATATTATGATTTATTTATATTTATATTATATAATTAGAAATAATTATTTTATTTTATCATTATAATCACAATTACTTCAAGTATATCTTCTTCATCTTGGTTTGCAATATGAATTTCCCTTATGTGTCGAAAGTCAATATTGTTAGACATATTCAAATTGTCCACATCTGCATAATAAGTAGTATAAAATTTTAATATTTTTTATTCAAACTTATTTTTCTTTCACATTAAAATAAATCATCATTAATATTATAATATATTTGTTTATTATTTCAATTTCATGTAAAATGATAGGTTAGGTTAGTTTAGTTTGTAAAATGATAGGTTTACCGGTATGTTTTAAAATATAGAATCTATACATCTTTAAATAAATACCTCATATAATTATTAATTAAGTATATATAATATTTGAGCTGAATAGTTTTTTTACTACAGTTCTAATAAAAAAAAATATTTAGTTGGTGGAAATGGTTTTAATATGCTGATGTAAACATAAAAACAATGATATAATTATTATTTCCTTCAGAAAAATAATTTAATATTGAGTTATAACCTCAAGTTATAATCTCAAGTAATCTCTAGCATAATATTGAATATTAATAAAACATTATTCCTTCTAAAATACGTATTTTTATGCAAAGAACATTTATTTTCTTCCAAATATGTCTCATAAATTTGTAAAGATGTCGTACTACTATCTAACTGCATATAGTAGAAATAAATGTATAAAATCATGGAAATTCTACCGCTAATTATAAGACATTGTAAGATGACACATGTTTAGTTTACCTATGTTTTCATCATTGGGTGGAACCTGCTGTACTGGCATAGGTAAGACAATGTTTTCATCTTCGGAAGAGGTTTCACCTGTGTTATTATCTAGATATAATAAATTAAAAATAATCAAATAAATAAGAAATAACTGGTAACTACAAATTCATGAGTAATCAACATGGATTTTTAATATCAAGTTTAGTAGTGTGCTGCATAGAACACTTGGTAGAAACATGTCTATATACACAATAAATTAGTAGCATAGCGAGGATTATGTAAGGTTAGGTTAGGTTAGGGTTAGGTTAGGGTTAGGTTAGGTTAGGGTACAATAAATTGAAATGTAATTGAAATATTAATTTGAACTCAATTAACTACTTAAAACAAAAGTTGTAAAAATAAAGCAAATCAATTAAACTAAATATAACTAAAATCAAATCAAATCCAAAGCTTAAATGCAATTATTTAGCTACATTGTAAATGTTATTACAGTAGATTCTTAATATGTCGAACGTCGCTATCTCGAATTTTTCGTTATCTCGAACTACTTTGAATTCCCCTTGAAACTACTATTACACTTAATAGTGTTTTGTTCTCGATAACTCGATATAAAATTAATCGTTTTTCGTTATCTCGAGTTCACAAATAATATTTTTGTTACGGTTAACATAGGAATTGTGCAGTACATTGCATACATTGTGCATTTTATTAAAGAAAAATAATTTATTCAGTCATTTCAGTATTTTAATTATTCAAATTTTAGTCTATTTTAGTCATTCGTATTATTTATTATTCATATAAATTATACAACATACATTTATATTAGTTTTTTTATTATTCAAATTATGTATTTTAGGCATTCGTATTATTTATTATTCATATAAATTATACAACATACATTTATATTAGTTTTTTTATTTTTTAATAAAACTCGATATCTCGAAGTTTTCGATATCTCGAACTTTTTTCTGTTCCCCTTGAGATTCGACATAACGAGACTCTACTGTATTTATTGATACCAAAAGCAGTCTACAACTAATTGCAGAAATCTTTTTTAACACATTAATTTTATACATAATATAAGTTTAAAGTTATACAATTATATTTACCCCAGTACTTACTATTGTCTATTGGTGTAAATTTATATTTTATTTATTGTATATATTCTATATTATTATTATTATTATTATTATTATTATTATTATTACCTATTGGCAATTAATACACACGTCCTCTTAACACAGGTCACTAACACAAATAACCATAATACAAATAGATAACAATAATTGTTATCTATAATCTATAATTATTATAGTTATAGTTAAAACAATCATAATAACATAATGTAAAAACCAACAAGTTCCACACAGAATCTAAAATCTAAACATAAAATAATTTATAACCACATCAAAACATATTTAAATAATTTTTCACGCAAACCTTTTCTAACTGCTGAATCAGTAATTCAATATCCAAGAATCAGTAATATAAGTGTCATGGCTATTTTCAGAATTTTTCAAGTTTAGGACTTTCTTACTCTGTTAAAAAAACATATGTTAGTCCCATATAGTCTCAATGGTATATTGGTATTGTATCATAGCTATACAAGTTTTTAATTACACTAATAAAATCATTAATTCACTAAAATAGTATAATATAATATGATCATGTAGTTTGCTAACTGCTAAGCAAATAGGTCATTTTTTAAACTAAATGTAATTAAGTAGTAATTACTTACAGTTTTAGCAATTTTAGTGGTAACATCTTCACCATCTTCCACAGAACGTTTGTGTTTGATTTTATCAGTGTTAATCTAAAATATAATAATCGACATACTTAACATAATTTCATGTTACTTTCCTGTATGGACTATATTATTTGTTGTACAAATAATAGAATGAAGTATTACCTAACTCACCACATCAATTTTTGATGATGATTGAGTACTGCTGCACTTGTTTTTCTTATTAGAAATTTATCCATGACGGCAAAAGTTGAATGTGTAATATCAAATATGAATTAAATTGACAAATTAGAACTTTTTTTTTATTTTATTATATCTGTAAATTCGTTATTACAAATTTGCAGATTTTAATTTATCACAGTATCACACAACCAAAAATAATAGATAACAATAAGCGCGTTTTCGCGGAGGTACCGAGACGTACGTGAAGTTAGCACCCCGACATCCTCCGATCGGTTCCAAATCGGTGTCACTTTTTTGCAACCAATTTGCAACAACGTGGCTAAGTTCCCCCAGAGGCCATATTCAAGGGCACAAACACCCGATAAGCCAATTTGCGCAGTTTTATATATCATACTATAATTGGAATTCAATTGGTATATTATATTATACAGAGAGTTGTATAGTCTAACCGTTATATTCATAGAATATCCACGTTTGTTTAATTTTCGGATATTCCTAAATTCTAAACAACATAGAATCATTAATTTAATATTAAAAAAAACAGTTAACACGAAGTAAAAAAAAACTGATTTGATTGGATTACCAGTTACCGTTCAAAGAATCATCGGTTTAAATCTCGAATTTGATAACCGATATCTTGTTTTATTGATCGCGCTCTTGAATTTCGTTCTATGTTTTGGTATGTATGTATCACGGACTAAGGGCCGATTTCACCAACACAGTTAATCACGATTAAAGTTTACCGAGGAGTTTTAATCGGGCGAATTTGGCTGGTTAAATATCTGTTATCAGCTGATTAAGAGTTAACCGTGATTAACTGTTCGGCCCTTAGATATACAGGACTATACACGAAATTAATAATGTGGTTACGAAATGTAGTACAACAGGCAGAGTTCAGGGGCATTACTAGTATCCACTAAGACATCGCTAGTAATGCTAAAAGGAAAATATCCCTCCGAACTCCACCTTTTGTGCTACATGTAGTCAACCCCCACACCCTCCAACCGTGTCGTGGCCAGTCCTGTATATGTTAGTCCGTGGTATGTGTTTATGTATATTATGATTGATAGTCATATGATGTGGAGAACTATGACAAAGGCGACGTAAAGAGCGGAGGATGCGTATCAAAATACTGTGATTATACCTATTTAATTTGTCATGCTATTTACAATCAGTGGTACTTTGGTAAGTGTAGAAGCCCCGTGGCTTAGGAGTGTGACCAGTGACGACTACACTTACAAACAAGATCCGACTTCACGTCAGAAGGGTTACACGAGTTTAAATAAAGAGTAGAGTTTTCGGTTGATGACGCAAGAGCGTCGAGGTACGTATATTTAAAACAGTAAAACAAACAAGTTAGTTAAATAATAAAATGGGCCGTACGCAGTACGGGAAATACAAAATGGCGCGCGAGTGCGCGAACAGGGACAAAAAGCGTGCGGAGAAGTCGCGGGCTCGGAGCGGCGGTTACGGCTCGATGCTTTGCGTTCGAGCACTTCGAGTGCATTGCATAAAGAGAACGAGTCTATAAGGCGGCCAACAGCTCCGTAGCCGTCGAACTGTCGAAGTGCGAGTTGTTACCGACGAGCGAGGCGGGGGCAAGTTCGGTAATAAAACACAGAGAACATAAATATAAATACATAGAGATCGCAAAGACAATAATACACAATGAATATAATACAATTTAAATAATTTTAATTTAAAATAAGGCGCGCGTCGCGTAATGCCAATGCGCGGTGCGCGAGTGGTGATAAGACCCCGGTATCGCCACAGTACTAGCTTAAATTGCGATTCACAGATATCGTGTGTACAGGATTAACTGATAGGCCGCGGTGGTGTCACCTTGATGGCTGGGGATGGGTGGTGGTAGTTTCCCAGACGTTCATGCGGATTGTCTTCACAAATACTATTTTTATCAACATTCAAATATTATTTCTATATATACGCCTACTATACATTATTTTTTATATTATCTGTTATCTGTATCACGTTAATAAAACTTCTGTTGACATTCATTTTACATCAGTATTTTGTTGTATCGGATATTTTTATTTTCTTAGATTATAATTGTATTCCAATCGTCGTTTATTATTTACTCTACGGAAGTGTATGTCATTTGTGGTCTGTTTCTAAACAAAAGTAAAGCATAGCAAGATATTAAGTCCTTGATTTTTAAAAATGGAACCCGATAAGGTAAGTTGAATATAGTAATTTTGATATTGATAATAGTTTATAAATCTATTAATTTCTTTATATCTGGCATAGAATACAAAGTATATTTAATTACCTATATATTTATAATCAGTGTCGTATTTTCAATTTTTTTCTGGGGGTGGTCCAATAATTCTAACATAATATAGATAGGTACTGATATATAGAAATAGTTTTTAATAGATTAGAAAGTAGGTATAAAAAGAGAGTTCTGGAACCTCAACCTGCTGGCTCATCCTTATACCCGTCTGCTCAACCCACTACACCGTCTGCTCTCTGCTCAACCCATGGTTGCTCTCTGCTCAACCCATGGGTTGAGCTAACTATCACGCACGTATACGATATGCCCCCGCCACCCCGCTCTTCCCTATACCCCCTGCACATCCCTATACATTGACGGCTGCTGAACCCACCATATATCACACACGTTAACGATGTACCCCCGCCGCCCCCCCACCTATGACCACCACTCGACATTGCCGCCGCGCTTGGAAAATAATTGTTGAAAGTGAAGCTTGACGGACTAATGATGTTAGCATTAATATAATAAGTAATAACACGACAATATGATTATGTTTAAGTATAATATATAATAACGTACAACTGGACAATTAAACTGTGACTATACACACACACCGCGTACACTCGGCATGACAGCGTCTGTGCAAGTGAATATTACATACATCAAAAGCCCTATATATATGAACAATCGAGGCCATCCCGTATCCGTATATAATATAGAAAGCGATAGTAAAGGTGTAACACAGCTATATCGTAACTGCATAAGTATCTATTAGAAAACGACATTGTACACGCACGTGTGTTTACATGGTTTGAATACTAATATTAATTGTATATTTCAACAATAATTTAAAAATTTATTAAATTTTTAAATTTTTGTATATACCGCAGTACCAAAAACTCGTAAATGTTTAATATCTGGCACGACTTTATAATATAACTCGTAAGGTGGCTTACCAATCTGTGAACTCGTTCCGGTTAGATTAAGTGTATAAACCGCTGTGTTCACAGCTTCTGCCCATAATGACACGTCAAGATTTTTCGCACATATCATTGTCCTGGCAGCTTCTACGATTGTTCTGTTATCACGCTCGACTTTCCCGTTCTGTTCCGGCGTATATGCTACCGTAGTTTGGTGTCGTATGCCATATTTCTGTAGAATACCTGTAATATCCTTGTTTACAAATTCTAACCCATTATCTGTCCTTAATATTTTGACTTTAGATCCTGTTTCTGTTTTAACACTTTTTATAAATGTTTCCATAATATTTTTTACTTCATATTTATTCTTAATAAAATATACTGTTCTGTAATGTGAATAGTCATCTCTAAATAGTAAAAAATATTTTGACATACCGATAGAGTCCCTCTGCATCGGTCCACATAAATCTGCATGTATTAAATCGCCGACGTTAAAATATTCGGTCTCACTTTTACTGAACGATTGACGGTTTTGTTTCCCGATTATGCAGTCGCTGCATACAAATTGATCGTCCTTGGCTGAATAATCAATATTATGTTTTGCCAAACAATTCCTCACGTATTGAATATTCTGGTGCGCTAAACGCTTATGCCATACTTCTAATCGTTTTTCTACTGCAATGTTCGCATAACATTCAGCTTTCGATGGTGCTTCAACTTTGATCTGTAATTCAAACAACCTACCGCATCTTGTGCCTATGCATACAGGAATCCCGTTTCTTTTGAACACACACGTTTTATTGTCTGACGTTAGTTCTAAACCTTTGTCTAACGCTGACCCGCACGAGAATAAATTAAATTTTAATCCCGGCACGTGCAATACATTTGCCAAGTAATTTTTATTCCAATTACCGTTCACGTATGATAATATATTAATATTACCTTTTCCTGTTGCATATAGATTTGTTCCGTCACCTATTGTTACCTGTTGTGTATATTTCAATGGTTCATAACTTGTAAACCATTCTAGGTTCGCGCTCATATGATCCGACGCGCCTGAGTCTAAAACCCACGTATCTGTTGAAGTTTTATTTATCCTTGACTCGCTTACAAATGCATTTAAATTTGTACCTGTAGTACCGGTTTTCCCACCTTTCATACTACTTAGAAAATTCTTACAGTTTCTTTTATAATGACCAATTTTACCACAGTAATAACATTTAACATTACTTTTATTAGTAAATTGTTTTTTACCTTTACCATAACTGCCGTTTTTTCCATCGGATCTGTTTTGAAATTTGGCTGGAAATGCACTCGATTTCTCTTGTTCACCAACTTCACCTTTGATCTGGATAACCCGTGATTCTTCAATCAACAACCGACTAGTTAAATTATTTATATTTTTACTTCCCGTTGGGACTGAATCCCAAGCACTGTAAAAATGATTATATTCTTTTGGTAATGTCATTAGTATTTTTGTCATAACCATGTTATCCGTAACTGGTTCACCCGCTACTCTCAGTTTCCTTCCTAAATTGACCAATTTAGAAATATGCGTCGACATGTCATCTGTCGACTCCTTTGAATAACTGAAAAATTGTTGTTGAAGCAAATGTATACTTGCCTCAGACTTCTGCTCGTAAATACTCAGCAGTTTCTCCCACATTTCCAATGCAGTCTCACAGTTAATCAAATATTGTAATGGACCATCGTCCACTGAGGTAACTATTATTTTCTGACATTTACCGTCCGCTTTTTGCCAAGCGTTTGTCTGCCTTTGCCAACGTGTTTTGGCATCCTCGTCGGTCTCTCCTGCCGACTTTTTTATAGGTAGACTTGGTTACGTCCATTCACCTGAAACTATCTCACCTACTTCCAAGGCATTTAGAATGACCTTCATCTGGAATTTCCATAACGACCAGTTTTCCGCACATAATTTTGTTATCTTCACCGTGTCTTCCATGACCGATGATTTCCCGTATACTTGACCTGTATAACAATTTATAACAAAACTTTACCTATGTACACTGTTCCGCCGTTTTCCGAAATCCAGGATATCTCCGACTGGTTGTAGTTTTCTGCGTTAATACAGATATAAAAATACTTCGATCATGAATCCACTAGACTGTATGTCTTGGTTATTGACTGGGCCCATAACCTGTTGAAAGTGAAGCTTGACGGACTAATGATGTTAGCATTAATATAATAAGTAATAACACGACAATATGATTATGTTTAAGCATTGATTAAATATACATAGATAGCCCACGCCGTGTGATTTATTGGCATCGATTTTTGAATGGATTTGGATCTGAAATATTTTAGTTCTGGATTTCTGCCACCAGGTGGTGATTTGATTTTAAATTTTAACCTTTTTGCAAAAAGGATCACTCGACCAAAGGTTCGAATTTTACAATGTGGATGATAAGATTATAAAATATTGATTAGAGAAAATATGAATAATATGATTCTAAATCAATATAATAAAGATTTCCGAATGTTTGCGGTTTGTCAATTGTCGGGTATTGAATGATAATTGTTAACTTGCAATAAGTAATAACTAATAACTGAACCTGGAATTTGGGAATAAGTATTAACACAACCTAAACTCTTGAAGTTGAAACTGAGTCGTAGTCTGGAAGTTTATCTGTTATAATGTTAACATCAAAATGTCTCGTGGAAACAAATGTGTTTATTATTTATGTGGGAAGAATCCAAGACATAATGCTAACTTAAGTTTATTTGGATTTCCAAAAGATTTAGAAAGATCGAGACAATGGATTAAAAATTCTGGTAAATTCGAGATACCCATATATTTTGTTGCAATACATTGTAAAACAAATTTAAATTGAATAATTAATTTAAATTAATTAAATTAATTTTAATTATACTTCAATATGCTATATTATGCTGTATACCTGTATGTATTTTTTTCTATGAGTATGTGTACACATTTTATAGCAGTAAAAATTCTTCGATATTTAACTTTGAGGGAAGTTTCTAGTTAAAAATTGAGTGTAGTTTGTCAACATTGATAGTTTCAAATATTTTTCAAAATTATCAGTAAAACCAATGGTGTGTACCACACTACCACTCCGCTGTAGAGCATTGAGTGGATCACTGTAATGGGTGTGTTAAGTTTGATTTCAATGATATATCATTGTATCTATCATTGATTATATTTAAAATACTTTTTATTTTATTGTATATATAGGTGGGTAATTAATGATAATATCAAAAAACCAATACTGAGCCAAAATAATATGTTAACCCAGGATATTTTATAATACAACAATTACACTTTATATTTGATCCGCTCAGGATCTAAAATTTAATATATATTATCTACATCAATTTATTTTGTTTTTATTTTACCAAATTATGTTAAACCAAATATAATTTATATGAATAGTTAAAGTTATTATTCGATATTATTCAATCCAAAGAAATTAATTGTTTGAATTTCATAATATTTAATATTATAATTTCTATGACTGTCAATATTTTTACCTTTTTTTACAGGAAACACTGATCTTATACATTTAGAAATTGAAGATTTAAGGAAAAAAAAAATTTGTTCTGATCACTTTTTAGCTGATGATTATTTAAATTTCTCAAAAAAAATTTTAAAGCGTAGTGCTGTACCAGTGCCGTATGAACCTGTAGTGCCGTTTCATGTACGCTCACCAAAAAAACTCTACACATATCCTTATAAATCTTCTGAGAATATGTGCAATTTAGATCCATCTTCAATTTCAAATTATAAATCAACTCCTCTTTCACCTTCATCATTTAAAACTCCAGTCAAACAAAAATTATCATTTATTGATAATTCTGATTCATGTTGTCTTAACTTTGAATCGCCAAAATCTATTCATTTGCTAACACCAACAAAAACTAATTTAACAATAGGATCAAAAGATAACACACCAATTTTAACTCCAAAAACTCGATCATGGTTAGATAGTACACTTAATATGCCAGAATCTTCATCTAATTTTGAAAAACAAATTCAGAAACTAACAGAAACTACAAAAAAACAATCAAATTACATTAAAAAAATGAAAGAAAGAATGGAATTTAAACAAAAAGTGATTTCAAATAAACGTTCAACCATAGCAAAACTTAAAAAAAATCTTAAAAATTCAAGACATTTATTTAAAAACAAAAATATTTTTAATTCTTCAAGTTTTCCATCAACCGATTCTCAAACTCTGGTTAAAATGCAAATCCGTCAAAAAATCAGTAGAAAACCATGGACAAACCTTGAAAAAGATTTTTCCCTTAGACTTTATTACAAGTCTCCATCAGCTTACAAATTTTTAAGATCAACAAAAATTAATTTACCTGGTTTAGCAACAATTAAACGTTGGGTTGGTGCTTCTAAATTTAGGCCTGGTTTTAATTCTAATTTATATCAACAAATAAAAATGAAAGTTAGCTCAATGACATATGAAGAAACATTTTGCACCTTAATATTTGATGAAATGAAAATTAAACGATTTTTAGAGTATTCAAAGGTTTTAGATACTGTAGAAGGTTTTGAGGATTTAGGAACTTTTGGGAGGACTTCAGCTATGGCAAGTCAAGCTATGGTTTTTATGATAAGAGGAATTTATTCATCGTGGAAATTACCAGTATCATATTTTTTATCTTCTACATCGATGAAAGCCACTACTCTTTCAGAAATAATTTTAGAACAGATTAATCAGTTGATGACTTGTAAGCTCCATGTGAAAGCAATTGTATGTGATCAAGGACCTAACAATAGATCTGCTTTAACCAAACTTGGTTTTACTAAGGACAAACCCTGGATTGAAGTGAATGGAAATAAAATATTTTCAGTTTATGACGTTCCACATCTTATAAAAAATATAAGAAATAATTTTTTAAGTAGTGATTTTATATTTAAAAATAATAAAGTTTCTTTTCAAGATATAAAAAAAACATATATGATTGATAAAAGTAGTTCAACTTCTCGTTCTCTTTTAAAAATTACTGACTCTCATATTAATCCCGGCCCTTTTAAAAAAATGTCATGTAAACTGGCCTTACAAATATTTAGCAAGTCAATGTTTGCCACTATGCGTACTTGTATTATGACACAAGAGTTAAAATCGCCAACTGCCGCCCATACTGCCGAGTTTGTAAAAGAAATAAATAACTTATTTGATTGTTTGAATAGTCAATCTCTTTATTGTTCAAATCCTTATAAATGTGCTATTTCTGAAGAAAGACCACTAATACGTTTGCAATTGGAAGAAGCTAAACGTTGGTGTTCACAGTTGAAAAAATGTAAAGGCCATGGTCGGCCATATACTTTTGATGGTTTAGAGTGGACAATAAATGCAATATTGGGTGTGTATGAAGAACAAAAGAAAATCGGTTTTCATTACTTGTTAACTGCTCGCTTAAATCAAGATGCTATTGAAAACTCATTTTCAGTTTTTCGGCAAAAGGGTGGATATAATAATAATCCAACTGCAAGGGCTTTTAGAATAACTTTCAAAATGATGACAAAAATGCATCTGATGAAACCTTCAATAGCTTCAAACTGTGAGGCCGATAATGACCATAATATCTTAGAAGTTGATTCATATACAAATGTATTGGAAAATAATGACAACAATGATGATTTAATGGATAGTTCATCTTTGTCTTTTTCATTTGATGATGATGAATCTATTGAAATTCCTATGGTATCTCTGTCTAAATGCTCTGATAAATATTTTAGTGGATATTTGGGTAAAAAATGCATTGAAAAATTTAACTGTAAAAAATGTCAACAATTTATGCTAACAGCCACACCAATTAATTTTAGTGATGAAGATTATTTAATTTTTTGTAGAGCATATGGATCAAAATCAGGTCACTTTGGCTTGAATGTACCAACAGATGATTTTACAAATTATATTTCACATTGTCAAAAATTACTGGCTAAAATTGTTTTAAAAACACCTCATAAACTACAAATTGGATTAAGTGTTAAAAAGTTGATTGTTAAAAAAATATGGCCCAATCTTGATATTGATTCAGAATGTACATCTCATTTAGAATTTGTTACAATGCATCTTATTGAATGTAAATTGTTAAGAGATTTTAACTGGAAATCAAGAAATATGAAAGTTCAAACCTTATCAAAGTTAAAAATATTAAAAAATGTTTGATCAAATTTAGTTAAGTATACAATCAATGTGTTTTTTTTTTAATTGTATTTTATTATACTTTACTTCTATATTATTAATTATAAGGTAATTTATTATAAACGACTTAAATAGTTCAATGTATAATAAATAAATAAGTCTTCAGCTGGAATTTCAATTCCGAAAAAAAAAAGTAAATTAAATAGTTTTAAAAAGTTACATAATATTGTATTATATATCGGTTAACTTTAACCGGACATAGTATAAGAACTAGCCTAATAATAATAATAATTAATAAATAATAATAATAATAATCTTTTAGATTATTTCTTATCTCATTGATTATTTCAAATTTCCAAGAATGAACTCTGAACAGTCTGAACTGACGACGATTTTCGGCACTACTGTTATCACTGGTATTTTTAATATTTTATTTCCAACATAAATAATTTAATTTTCAACCGTGACTCTGCACGCCCTCTATTGACATATTATGCTATTAATTAACTAGTTTCCATAATGCTGATTGACGTGGGCTATCTATGTATATTTAATCAATGGTTTAAGTATAATATTTAATAACGTACAACTGGACAATTAAACTGTGACTATACACACACACCGCGTACACTCGGTATGACAGCGTCTGTGCAAGTGAATATTACATACATCAAAAGCCCTATATATATGAACAATCGAGGCCATCCCGTATCCGTATATAATATAGAAAGCGATAGTAAAGGTGTTACACAGCTATATCGTAACTGCATAAGTATCTATTAGAAAACGACATTGTACACGCACGTGTGTTTACATGGTTTGAATACTAATATTAATTGTATATTTCAACAATAATTTAAAAATTTATCCGTCAGACCGGGATTCGAACCCGGTTCCCTTGCCTCACCCCCTACTTCACCACCGCCACCAACACCACCACCGTCAACAGCCCGATCGCGTACGTGCGCTACTATGCGTTATCATATTACCGTTAACACTTGTACATTACCGCGAGCAGTTCTGCCCTAAACTGATATCACTTATCACATTACTATTAACAAATAATAATACGAGTGCACATGTATAACAGGGTATCCGCATATAATTGTGCAACACACTACCTTTATTATATATATATATATATATATGTAAATGCTGAACACATTATTTACCTAATCCCCACTACCAAACACATTATACATAACCCCCCACTACATACCATACATGGTTTAACAATTAATACTCGATCGTGTGAATATTCAGTCTCAGTTTTGATTTAACAGCGTCAAGTTGTAAGTCTCAGTATATTGCTATAACAGTGTTAATATGGCAGGACCAATAAGTGAAATGAAACGGGTATACAATTATGTTGCACCTACATCTCCACATGAACTCATGGATTGCTCTAATTTTACAATAGACTTTGAAAATCGCAAATTCTTGAACATCGGATTCGATCCAAAAGATCAGTTCAATATCGTTTTGCAAATAATTACACCGTCACGGTATGTAAAAATTTCAACAGACTTCTTGAAACGAATTTATTCAGTCATGAGCCATGTTTTGTCACACGTTCTCGATCCTGTTGTAAAATATAAAAAAAATATTTTTTTGGAAGATGAAGTCGCTTTGCTTACAAGTATGGTGTATAAAGGAGAGCATGTGTTGGTTATAGAGTCAAAAACAACAAACGGATGTAGAATCATATTAAGTCGTAGAGATCTTATGACAATTCAAGATTTAGAGTGCGCCATTTTTGAAACAATTTCAAGAAAAAACGATATCGTAAAACCTATAATTTTAAATCAATTCGAACAAATATCCGAATACTTTAATACTGATTTTAATATTGATAAATCTGTGACACTGGAAGAAGTAAAAACAATAATCAAAGGAATTGATATCGATTTAATCGCAATGCATGTACCGAAGCACAAACATAGTTTTATAAGCCAGATCAAATTATTCGCAACTGAACAGCTAGCTATCAATTGGATGACGAAGAATTTGCCAAAAGTAAGAATATATATATATATATATATATATTAAAAAAATTATTTAACATATGCATTCAATTAGGCTGTGGATGAAAATGATGATGATGATGATGATGAACTGATAAAATTTTCCCCGCCTACCCAGAGGAGGTCTGAAGCAAACGATTTAAAGGTAATAATATATAACTTTTTTTATTATGATTACTTATTTTCTATTTATTTTAGTACCTATTATACGGAGACCTTTGACGTGGAAATGCTGCAACCATCCCCACCAAGATACTCAAGTATGTCTCCATTAATGACATATAACGAAGACGATTTATCACAGTCACGAGTAATTTAAAATTAAAATAATAAAATATTTAAGTATTAAATGTAATTTAATTTTTAGGCAGCTGACGAGGAGAGAAGGTTCAAGGAAATAACCCATTCGATGAATCCTGCTAAACTTCGGAAAACTAAACCAAAGGTAATATACATAAAAATATAATTTGTATGATGAATAATCATTCATTTTTTATAGGCTTTTGATGAGACGGCGGCCCGACATATTTTAACAGACGGCCATCATCCCCACCATCTCTGTTCAACTGCAAGTCAGCAAAACCATCTACTCAGTGTATTACACCATTATTTTATTAATAATGATAATAAATATTCTATATATCATAACTTGTTTTATTTTCTTATACATATCCCCACCATGTAACTTACTGTAGAGTGGGGATTCACCCCTACTCTTAACGAGCGCTCGGTGGCACTGTTTAAAAGGGCGACACAGACTTATTTCAATACAGTCGTGAGTCTTCCGTCAAACGAGTCGTGTGCGTACCCGATTGCTAACTTATTTCGAGACAGTTTTGAACGTATCTAACAAAAATGGCTAATAATCTGATCGATTGTACTACATTCTTTATTGATAGCAATATTTTTATAAATATAGGATTAGTCCTGATTTTTTGTTAAATTGCGTTATATGCATCTCAAGTAACTCGCAGTGTGTTAAAATGAGTGTTGAAGTCTATAAATTACTAATTCATATAGCTTTTAACTACATAAATTTTTCACAACCATCTCATTTAATGCTGAAGGAGCTTATATTGGCCGGAATTGTTAAATACAACGGTGACAACGTTCTCTCGATAAAGTGTTTGCAACAGGATCAACATGTACAACTAACTAAAGCAAATGTTTCAAGGATCTTACAATTAAGTGATGCCGTGGAAGAAGTCATTCAGATGAAAAATATATATACACGGCCTAGTGTATTAGGTCAGTCCTGTGATATTTCAATGTATCTCGGAAAGGAAATGCCGTTACCCAAAGACACAAAAATAAGCGAAGCTGAAGATTATTTATACCGCATCGATGTCAAAGAATTGAAAAAACCACTTAAGTTAACTGGTCGTTGTTTCGTAGCAGATTTGAAAATTAAAGCAGTCAAACAATTGGCAAGAGGATGGTTAGCTTCTTCGATCGAAATTGAGGTAATACGATTTTATTTTTACATATTATTTTATACTAAAGAAAACAATTTTTTTTAGTCTGAAGTAACCAGACCGAGGACGAGGGCATTCGTAGCACGTGAAACCGCAAAAGCAGCCCGGAGATTAAGTTTTCGTTAAGAATGTAATATTTTATTGTAATATGACATTTTATATTGCTGTCAATAATTTATATTTAAAAACGCGGACCAATAATATAATATTTTATTAATATATATATATAATAAAAAAAACAACGTGATATTTAAAAAAAAGTATTTTTATAAAAACGCATATTCCATATGCAATATAATGCTCGAGGCTTTCTTATAGTGCAACTTTTGGTTTCTATCGGTATTCTTGTCGACTAAAATATTATATTTTCTGAAATGGAAAAAAAACCAGCTATGCCCATTGCCTACATACCTAATATTATTATTATTATTTCATGAACATTAGGTTATTACTTATTGATAGGCGTCGGTGTTAGTATATAGGTACATTAGTATTAGTACCAGGTACAACCGTATAGACTCATACAGGTATGCATTTATATTAATACCTATATAATACTGCATACACAATAATATTATACTGAATATACGTATACCTATATACTGTGTTATTTTAAACAGTAACGCAGCGTACCTATATATATATAATTATTATATTATTGAAAAAAAAAATTCATAAAACTATACTTTTTTGTAAACGTTACGTAAAAAAAGTATGATTTGAGCACAAGCCACGCATCATAATATTACTGCTGTATCATAAATCATGTATGAGTGGTGGATTTAACGGTCGTTTATAGTTGTCATATGTCGACGGGCCCTTCTCCTCATATGCTAGGCTTTTTTTAACGTTAAAATTACATTTTTTTCAATTTTTACTATAAAATAATGAATACATTTTATATTGCAAACTGCATTACTGCAATATCATTTCCATTGTTAGGTTAATAAAAACAACTATTTCCCAGGTATGTCACTGATGCATTTTGTATACGAGGCACCTCGTATAATTAATGATTAATTGACTTTATTAATTAAACCCTTAAATAGTTCAATCCTTCACTGTATGTTCGATAAGTGTTGTACCCAATTACCCAAATAAAATTGTAGATCTAAAGGCCGATATACAATTTCTATAGAAGGCTTCGTCGATCGCCCTCTATAGAAATCGATTTCCTATAAACAATAAACCGAACTGTCTGCAGTTATTGTTTTAAAATTAAAAGGAATCATTATTGTTCTCTTTTTCTCCATCTTCCGACGTTTAATGAGTTTTGAAACGGTGACTGCATTGGAGATCCCAATATAGTTTCACTTTTAGTGCGTCCTAAATATAACCCAATTACACTATACATACATTTTTTTTTTTACCGAACTTGTTATACTGTTTATGGCCCCGTATAATAATGTGCCATTGTTTTTGGGCCTATTTTGTGTATCAAAATAATAATAGCTATAACAATAATTATAATAATAATGTCAGCAATGTTCAAAACCAATAACCGATCATCGATTTATAATAAATGGGATTGTTTGTTGAAAAAGTATCTGGTAGATAATGGAAATAAACTTATTATACTAATTAATTATTAGTTATAACTGGCTGAATCTAGCTCGATGTATTCACGTAATCACTTATAATATCATAGTTGAAATTTATGAATTTAAAACTAAATTGAATCTAAAATAAAAAAAAAATGTTATTTAGATTTATATTATGATCACACGGCGTTGTAGATAGGCTACTAAACGTTAACTGGCCCGCGTAATGTAATGCAATATCATAAACTGCCATGTGAATAGTAAAAACATATGTAAAAGCACAGTGCATAAATGCATAAAAATATACAAATTTACTGTTTATAAAATATACATAACACTCATGTATTACCACGGGTACCTATTCCATTGAAATTTTTTTCTTCTTAGTTGAAGTCATCGCTAAGTCATGCAGTGACATGCTAAGTCATACCAACACGCCGTACCGTAGGATTTTCGAAGATGGCGGCGGTGAAAATAATATTTGTCGCTATTGCGATATAAATACTACACGCAAAGAAGTTTAGAAGTATATATTATTTGCTTAGTTGGATTTAAACATAAAAATATCTTTTGAAAAATAATATACTAGATCAGCGGTTTCCAAACTGTGTAACGATGAGTACTTCCCTTGGGAGTTGCGAGAACTTTACAGCCTATAAGGGTGACATATACTGACATGGAGTGAAATATATAGGTACCTACTATAAACCGATAAATGTAATTAGTAAACAATACATTCAAAATTACTTATTTAAAACTTATACAACAATTAACAACAATTATACATAGATCATACTATACAACCACCATACTTGTACCTACCGGCTACCTATAATATATAATATACACCCACATCATCATGGTAATGTTGTCATAGCGATTGCGGCAGTAACACGTAAACATTTTCCAACTGGCACCACAGCTAGCATCTACATCATGTAGGGTCCGGTGTGATTGTTGTTATTGTTATTATAATGTGTAATATTGTACGACACGCAGTCGTCGGTGTTATCGATAAATCGGCGTGGAAGGCGTAAACTAAACTTTATGAAACATAATTAAAAGCTAACCTCGTGACATAGGTATTGCACAACATAATAGACAGTTTGTACACACCTATCTCTTAAAGTTGAATATTAAAAATATTATACGTTGTGTTAATATTTAATTTACACTTTATAGACACACAATTATGTCCGTGAACGATATTATATTATTGTGTTGAGATGACGTTCAACATCGATCACCAGGCCGTTAAGTACTGCAACTTAGCAGTGGACGTTGAACAGTTTTCCACTAGGAGTCTAGAAGATTACAGCATCGTTAATAGGAAACGATTGGATAGAATCGTTAGTAATTCCGAAAGACGCTTGGTAAATAGCAAAATTGGTATTTAAAAAATAAGACAAAGTTCATATCTTATATTAACTTGTTTACCGTAATGTACCGTATCACTCTTGTATATAAAATGTTTTTATAGCTATATGATTATATTAATTATGTAACCGCAATGGTTTTTACTTTTATGTTATGAAATATTTGCATTTATTTTGTTTTTGTTTGAGTTGTAGTAATTATTGGTCAATTGAGTAAGTTATTTGTACACGACTTTGAGCATTTCTTAAAAGATTGGGTTGTTTTTGCTTTCTATAAGCACGATCTCAAATATCCTAGGCAATATTTATACAACATCATATTATACTCATATACTTAATATTATAATAATATTTAGGTAATTAGGTGTAGTATTATAGTCGCCTAATATTAATTGCATTTATTTCAATTACATTTGGATGACCTACGGGATAGTTGTCATAATACATTACGGTTGGGTATAGACTGCACACGTCAATGTATTTAATTTTTTTATTTTTAACCATTAGTTTTGTTGCGTTTGTTCTGCCTCCGAAAAATGCATCTCGGGGGTTTAGTGACTCAATTACATCATCAGGATATTGCATCATTTGTTTGTACACTGCGTGCTTTCTCCATTTACAACTCCACATTTCTTCAACTTGATACCCTTTTGCTTTCAATTGAGATGTTCATCGTATCGTGTTGTTATATAAATCAGTCATAGTGTTTTTATTAACAGGGTTTATATCATTAGGATGGAAGCAATCCGGGCAGCCATGCCAAAAACATCCATGATACTGATAAACTTTTTTTTCAGATTCGTCATAACCGTCGACTTTAGCACCGCATATGACGGCCTCCCCACCGTTTAAAGCATGGCGTATGTTTTTATTTTCGTTTGATATTTTACTTTTCATCCACTTGATAGACTCGTCTGAAAAAGTTTCTTTTTCGGTATTTTGGACGACTGCTATAGAATTATTTAACAAGTCATTTTGTCGATAAATTGCCATACAAACACTTGAAATTGTAATGTATTTAAATGGATCAATATTAGTAGTATGATTTGGTATGTTCAGACCGCTGACCCTCTGACCCTTCTGACCGCTGACCCTTCTGACCCTCTGACCCTTCTGACCCTTCTGACCCTCTGACCCTTCTGACCCTTCTGACCCTCTGACCATTGGCCGCCGCACTTCGCGTACGTGCGCGACTTATATTTTTGACCACCGGCGGCACATTGCTCACGTGTGCGACATGTATATTTTCCCCGCCACCCTTTTCCCTGCCATCATCGGCCGCCGCACCTTTCGTACGCATGCGCATCGTTCAGATGACCACCGGCTATTAGTATACATCCCCTATCACTGACGCATGCGCACTAAAATTTCCCTCACCTGTTAAACTTCTAGAGACTACACCCGCACCTATCGTACGCATGCGCACTGTAAAATAACACACGTGTGTGAGCATGGGTTTAACCATAATAATATCACCTTTTACAAGAAATATACATTCATTATATAAAATAAAAATTATATTTTTTTACAAGAAATATACATTCATTATATAAAATAAAAATTATATTTTTTTTACAAGAAATATACATTCATTCATTATACACAATTTTTTTTACAAGAAATATACATTCATTCATTATACACAATATTTTTTACAAGAAATATACATTCATTATATAAAATTATATTTTTTTTACAAGAAATATACATTCATTCATTATACACAATATTTTTTACAAGAAATATACATTCATTATATAAAATAAAAATTATATTTTTTTACAAGAAATATACATTCATTCATTATACACAATATTTTTTACAAGAAATATACAGTCTAAACATATTATACACAATATTTTTTACAAGAAATATACAATCTAAACATATTATATAAAGCAAAATTAGTTTTTCCCCTCGTATTCGTCCATATGTCGATTCAATTCTTCGTCTAAAAAACAAAATATAAAATAATAATATTAGGTTTATTGAAAATAATAATATTATATAAAACAAAAGATAAATTATATTTAAAAAATAAGTTTTTCTGTAATTTACCTTCGTTAGTATCCATTTGCTGATTCACTTCGTCACCGCTCCATACTGCTTCATGTGCCATCATGTGTAGTTCCAGGATATCATTATACCCATCCTCAGCCCAATCAGTAGCATTTTGGCTGGGTTGAGTGGTATTTGATATCCTCCCGAAAATTAGTACGTCAAATTCCGGGAGTATCTGGGACCGTACTATAATGTTTAGCACACTAGGGGAGATGGGCGATAAAGATTGGAACCATTCATTTATCTCAGATTGCCGCGATGAATTTGAAAACACCACGCCGCCTACAACATCCAGCGGCAATATATCTGGTGAAGACTGTATTGATGAAAACGAACGAAGCCATTCGTCCATTTGAGATTGTCGCAGCGGTGATGGTGAAAACTCCATGTTCTGTATCAGGTTCAATGCGTATACCCCCGGTGTTGTAGGTGTAGAAGGTTGTCTAACTTGTGATAATGAACTATGCAATTGTCGTTCGGTAAAGAAACCGCTATCTTGAGTCTAAATTAAAAATTATTGTTTATTTTATATTATATTATATTATATTGAGTCTAACACTTACCATATCTGAATATCCGATGGGGCGACGCTGCGGGGGAGGGCTAACGGGTAATAGTTGCGGGCTAAACCACCATGGTGTTTGCGCACCTTGTAGACTCCACGGTCTTTGCGCATCTTGTAGACTTTCATCTAACGCTGGAGCAATGGGCCTTGGGGTGACGGTCCTTGGGGTGACGGGCCTTGGGGTGACGGGCCTTGATGGCGGTCTATTAACCCGCTAAAACCAGATTATACACATTTTATAAATAATTTAATTTAATTTAAATATAATAATATTAAAAAATATATACTTACTAATACAAATGTCCTCTCTGGTGACATATAAAAAAAAGGCGGTGTATCTTCTGGAGGAGTCGCTACAAGATCCCTATTGTAGCTATCCCCGTTAAACCACGACAAACTAGACGATGAATCTTTAGACATCTAAAAATCGATTTATACGTAAGTCTTGAATAATGTGAAAAAAAAAAAAAAAATACTTACGTCTTCCAGGCGAGAGATGCAATAATCACGAACAAAATAATAAATATTACACGTAAATAAAAGTCGTATTTATATTTATAAGACTAAGAGTATACTGAGCTGACGAAAGGCACAAAAAGTATAACAAGAAAATCACAACTAACTATATAACCGTCGTCGCGACATATGATGCCTTTTATTCGTATAAGCCAAAATTTGCGATGACTTCCCTTTCCATAATTCAACGAAAACCTACTACCTAAGGAATAATACACATCTAACTATATATCAGCCGTCGCGACAATATGGCGCCTATTATTCGTCGCGACAATATGGCGCCTATTATTCGTATAATTCCACCAAAATCTGCGACGACTTTCTCTTTCCATAATTCAACTAAAGCCTGCAAGCTAGGAGGATAATACATATTCGTTCAGATGACCACCGGCTATTAGTATACATCCCCTATCACTGACGCATGCGCACTAAAATTTCCCTCACCTGTTAAACTTCTAGAGACTACACCCGCACCTTTCGTACGCACGCGCATCGTTCAGATGACCACCGGCTATTAGTATACATCCCCTATCACTGACGCATGCGCACTAAAATTTCCCTCACCTGTTAAACTTCTAGAGACTTCACCCCAGGTGACCCCCGCACCTTTCGTACGCATGCGCACTGTAAAATTTTATAATTTTCAAAAATGTCCTGAAAGATCCTACTACAACCGTTTAGTACGTCTACAGTCTTAAACCGTTGTACACGTATATTTTTCGTCAGCGAACTAAGCCATTAAAATATTGTTAGCAAGTTTTTATTTTACTGTTCAACATTATTTACACGGAACTCAGTGTTTATTTATTTTTGTTTTGCTACCTTATAAAATTTGAAAAAATGTTTAAATGCGAGCAGTGTCCATCCACGTTTACGCGTAAGGGTAATTTGACTGCTCACCAAAAAAATCACAATGGTGTTCGTTTTTCTTGTACTATTTGCGCGTCGACATTCGGCTACAAGACACATCTCAATAGGCATATGAAAAATGTGCATGGTATGTATATTTTATGAGCTGTTAGGTTAAGTTAGCTTTATTTAATTCAATATTTATTTTTTAAGCTGTAGCACGTGTCAGACCTCAACTAGGTGAAATCGTACCGAATAATGTTGTATCGGAAGGTTCATCATCATATCAAGTTCAAAATGTCGATAATAATGAACTGGATGAATATTTTAACGATGGGTATGATAATATGCTCGCTGAAATGACTGAAAATGATCAAGGTGTCGTGAACGTTCCGGCTCAACGTCAACCAGCACAGCAAAGTGTTACCCGGCCTACTCCACAAGGTCATATTCAGATTGCTCCTGGAATATTTGTCCCAGATGTTCCGGCCGGTGGATCGAATGCGGCATCCGACGACGATATTATTTGTATGAAGGCAATGGACGAATTTGAGAATACAGGTTAGTTTTATTTATAAGAATTAATTAGATTTTTAAAAGACCTGCTGATTTTTCCTCCGTAGATTATTTTTTTGAAAATTATTATCGTAAGATTTAAAAAAGATTTTTGAAATACGTGACATTAAATTATTTGTAAATGTCACAAGTTAAAAAGATAAATAGCTGTTTCATTAGATTTTATTTATCAGTCGTGGGGTTAATTAGATTTTTAATAGATTAGTCAATTTATTATTTTCATTAGATATTAATATTAGGTTTTTTTTTTTTTTTTAAAGATTCTTTCACTACCAACGTTAACGGAAAACGGGTTTCCTCTGCCAACACCACGTCGGCTGCTAGGGCGAAAAAAGCGCGCATGAGCCTAGTACAGTCCCCCGGTTTCGTTGAGATTTCGTCCTCAGCAAATAGAAAAATTGTATGGTACTATGCCAAAAATGTTTATAATACAATGATTTATACCGAGTTTCTTCGATCGCTCGAACCCGAGCTAAATAAAATATTGAAAACACGCGTTCAGCAAGGGGCGATTAAATTTAACCTTAAGCTCGAGGCGACCTATAACCGGGTCAACGTACCAAACTCGTCGGAGAACCGAGCGTTTAAAACAACAGCAACCGAAATTTATCCGGATAGTGATATCGGCTCAATAGTAGAACAAGCGTTCGTGAAATTATTAGCTGAGGAAGACGCTTATGTTTCTCGCGGTAGTGGCTTTACTTTGGAAGCCATAGACGGCTTATTATTGGGAATATATAACTACACACCAATGACTGGGTCGTCATATATTGAATTACCAGCATACATCGACAGGAAACGGGGCACCATCAACCCACAAAACAATGACCAGCAATGTTTCAAGTGGGCGATTCTTGCGAGGCATGTGGTCGATAATTTATCGGATAAATATAAATATTGTGTCGGTAAAAACTATACACAACACGAAGCAAAATATAATTTTGATGATATTTCGTTTCCAACACCACTATCGGATATTTCTAAATTTGAAAAAAATAATCCGAACGTCACTGTGAATGTGTATGGGTTGGACAAAAAGTTCCAGCCGCCGCGTAAATATCCGACGTACGAGGTGTACCCGCTACGTGTCGTTGATGAGGAGAAAACCAACCACTTTGATCTGTTGTTGGTGACGGACGGCGACAACTCTCACTACGTGTATATATCGAATTTTTCCAGGCTGGTCCGCGCTCAGAAAACCAGACACACTGGGAGTGTCGTGTTCTGTAAGAGATATTTTACGAGTTTCGACGACAGACGTCATAAATTCAAGTTGAGTGGGCAGGAGGCCCTGGACCAACACAAATTGATTTGCGGCGCGCACAAACCAATTTTACCAGAGATGCCTAAGAAGGGTGATTGTGCCGAGTTCAAGGCGTGGAAAAACACGGTTAGGCACCCGTTTGTCATTTACGCGGATTTTGAGGCGATCTTGACGAAGACGGAGGAGGCAAGAGGGGGTAGTACCACGATTACTCAGAAACACAAAGCTATGAGTTATGGGTTTTTGGTGAAAGCGAGCGATGACGTACCGGCAGAGTTATTGCTTCAACACCAGATACCGGCGGGGCCGGTAATCTACAGAGGCAGCGAAGACAGGACGGACGTAGCGAGACATTTTGTGGAGGCGATAGTTGAGGTGGCCCAGAAAATTGAAAATCTCATGAAGACGAATATTCCGTTAAAAATGGCTGAGGGTGAAGAAAAAACACATCAAGAGTGTATTAAGTGTAATTTATGCAAATGTATATTAGTCGGGGGCGATAAGGTTAGGGATCATGATCATTTGACAGGCAAATTTAGGCAGACCTTGTGCTCTAGGTGTAACTTAGAGTTGCAACAGCCTAAATTTGTACCTGTCTTTTTTCATAATCTCACAAACTACGACTCGCACTTCATAATCACTGAACTTGGGTATGATACTAAGACTATCAACGTTATACCGAACAGTGAAGAGAAATATATATCTTTTTCGAAATATATAAGTAGTACCTTCACTGTTCGGTTTATGGCGTCGAGTCTGTCGTCCCTGGCTGAAAATTTGCTTACACCCGAACATGAGAAATTCCGTGAGACAGCCAAACATTTTGTCACCGGAGATATGCCGCTCGTGACTCGTAAGGGGGTGTACCCGTACGAGTACACGGATAGTTGGGAGCGGCTAGAGGATACTAGGTTACCGAGTAAGAGGAGCTTTTACAGTACGTTAACAGAGACCGGGATTAAGGAGAGCGAATTTGACCATGCTAAGGAGGTATGTATACACTTCGCACGTATTTAGATCTATATTTGAAAATTGTTGTGTGTTACAGGTATGGAGTCATTTTAACTGTAGGACGCTCGGTGATTATTCCGACCTGTACCTGAAAATTGACGTGTTACTGCTGGCGGATGTTTTTGAGAACTTCCGCGACTTGTGTATGAAGACGTATAACCTGGACGCCGCCCATTATTTCACCGCCCCAGGCTTAAGTTTCGATGCGATGCTTAAGTTCACGGGGCAAAAGCTTCAGTTATTGCATGATTACGACATGTTGTTGATGTTCGAAAATGGTCAGTATATTATTTTTTAAATGTGTATTTAATAATCTTATATATTTGTTATAGGTATACGTGGGGGATTGGTGCAGGCGAGCAAGCGATATGCGATGGCGAACAATGTAAAGACTCCGGGGTATGACGAAACGAAGGAGAAATCGTGGATCATATATCAGGACTGTGAGTATATTTTTTTCAAAACTTTTTAATATTTTTCTTACTTAATAATATTTTTTAAATTTTATAGGTAACAACTTGTACGGGTGGGCAATGTCTCAGTACATGCCGTACGGTGGGTTCAACTGGGTTGAACCTACATTGAATGGGTTGAACGATTTAGACGACACTTCACCCATAGGACGAGTGTATGAGGTGGACGTGTCGTATCCAAGACACTTGCATAACGGACATAACGACCTGCCTTTCCTGCCGCAAAACAGCGTGCCTCGAGGCTCGAAGGTTAGGAAGTTGATGGCGACATTTGAGAAAAAGGAGAATTACATCGTACATTATAGGAACCTACAGCAGGCCATTAAGAATGGTTTGATAGTTGAAAAAGTAAATATTTGTATTTTATATGATTTTAAACAGATTTTTAACATTTCTCTTATTTTGTATAGGTACATAGAGTGATACAGTTTAACCAGTCAGATTGGTTGGCTAAATATATAGATTTAAACACCGAAATGAGGAAAAAGGCTAGGAACGCATTTGAGAAAGACTTCTTTAAATTGATGAATAACGCTGTATTTGGTAGGTTACTTTTAAATTTTTAAAACTTTTAAAACTTTTTAAAACTTTTTAAAAATTTACTATTGTGCAGGAAAAACTATGGAATCGAAACGAAAACAGCTGAAAATAGAGTTGGTATCCTGTGAGAGGAGGTTACAGAAATGTATTAATAAAACTACTTTTAAACACTGCACTAATTACAATGAAAACCTCAATGCAGTAGCGTTGGAGAATAAGATAATTAAATTTGACAAACCTATATATATTGGTAAATATACTTTTAAATTATATTGCTAAATATACTTTTAAATTATATAATACATTTATTTTCTATAGGATTTTCAGTGCTGGATATCAGTAAGACGTTGATGTATGACTATCACTACAATGTTATGCAGAAGCACTATAGGGATAAAATTAAGCTAATGTACACTGATACAGGTAAATATATTAAAACTTATCTAATTTTCATATATTATATTTATTTTTATTTTTAGATTCGTTGATATACCATATTAAAACTACTGATTTTTATGAAGACTTGGCAGCTAATCACAGCTTGTTGGATCGAATGGATACAGCTAACCTACCCAGTGATCATCCCTGTTATGTTGCAGTTAGAAAGAAGGAACCTGGGTACTTCTCAGATGAAGTAGATGCTGATATAATCACCGAATTTTGTGCATTGAGGGCAAAGTCCTACGCTTTTAATGTATATGCAGGAGAAGAGGATGCGGTGAGAGATAAGGACGACAAGGATAAAGTTGGTGGTGAAAAAATTAAAGCAAAGGGGATAAGGCAGCATGTGGTTAAGAACCACATGACATTGGAAGACCACAAGAAATGTTTATTTGGAGAAGCTGGCGTGGAGGCGTATAAGGATAACGTGTCAATACGGTCATTCAAACATCAACTCATGACGATTAAGACGAAAAAATTAGCATATAACAGCTATGATGATAAGAGGATGGTGCTGCAAGATAAAGTACACACACTGGCCCATGGACATTATAGTATAGAGTAAGTTATTACAAAATATATATTTAAATTATTTTACTAACATTTTCTCTTAATTTTACAGGGAAGATGAACCAGAGGATGATTGGCCGGAATTAGATTTTATGGGGGGGGACTGGAACGAGGAAGAGAAAGGCTTAATGAGAGACCTTCTACAGTGCCTAACCTAAGTTTACATACTGTACATTTTTTTTTTTGTTATATATATATATTGATTATTGTAAATATTACTCTATTAACTGTTATATTATATTGATTAATGTAAATAACTTGTAAATATTATCCTAATAATTGTTATATATAATGTAAATACTTGATAATAAATTATTGTGTAATTTGTAAAATATTAGATTAGTGTATAAATTTGTAGTATTAACACCTTTATAATGTATACTTTGTAAATATCCATGTAAATATCCATGTAAATGTATAATTTTTATATTGTATAATTTGTAAATACTCTGTAAATATTATCCTATTAATTGTTATATAATGTAAATACTTGTTAATAAATTATTGTGTAATTTGTAAATATTTTTGTAAAATACGAGTATTAGATTAGTGTATAAATTTGTAGTATTAACACCTTTATAAATATCCATGTAAATGTATAATTTTTATATTGTATAATTTGTAAATACTCTGTAAATATACCGTATGCTTTTGCTAGATATGTAAGTTAGTTTACAATGTTTTCTTATAATATTTTTTTTTTTTTTTTTTGTATAAATGTTCATGTTTTTCTGTTTCAGGTAGATGGAAGTCAATATATTTAATTAAAAAACCTTGTAAATGGTAACATATATAAATGTATGTATATATGTTAGCATATAAATAAAAACAATGTTAAAATATAATATTATTATATTTATTAAATAAAATGTATACAAAAAACTTTAAGAATTATTTATAAACCATTTTCTTATAGCAAAAACTTTATAAAATGTACATTGCTTAGGATTAAATTCCATATGAAAAATACAGCAAGGTAGAGTTTCGTCATCACATATTTGATCCAAACGAGGGCAGCCTAAGTCTTCAATGTTGATGAGTGCAACGTGTGGTATATGCTCCATAAGAACTTGTTTTTTCTGTTCACCTTTGACGTAGATGCAACTGAATTTTAATGAATTCAATATTTTACCTACTTCTTCGTACTCGACATCACCAAATTCTATAGCTAGTTGATGATAATTACGTTCCAGCCACTTGTTGGTTTTACGACTTTTGTTATCCTCTATGGATTTTGAATGTTTAAAAATCCAGTGTTGGGTCGCCCATGTAAACGTGTCTACTATAGACATTTCTTTAATCATATATTTATTGTTGACGCCGAGTATGCATTGCATGTCCAATATGGCTGAAGACATTATGACTTGCCTTTATAATAAGTTTCTATAGTGTTAAGACGGCTCAGTATAGATGGTATTATTTTTTTAACCTCGCCTATAGTTTCTTTGATATATTGTAATGATACTTCGCCTCTTGTCATAAGCTCTGTAATCTCTATGCACGTTAATTCTAACTTTTCTGTTTGTTCCTCTTGAATTTGTATGGATTTATGGTTTTCTTCGAGTAAATGCTCAATTTTATCGAGTTTATTCGAATACGATTTAACAATTTGTTCGAGATTTACTAAAAAATTATTAGTTTCACTAGACTGAGAACTACCGAACACGTTCATGTCTGTAGCTAGACTAACACTATTTTCTAATGTCACGTACATTTATCCAACTATTGTGTGTATTATCAAACCCTAGCCATTTGACAAAAATTTGCTCCCCCTTCTTACGGATAATTTTCTCCACTAAATAGTCATTCGGATAGTTTGTTTTCAATATTTCCTCTGAATAAAAACAACCAGCAATCGGTTTTCCAGTATAATCTTGTAGCTGATAAGTAGTAGGTAATGTTTCGTTAATTTTAACAATTTTGAATATTTCTGTAGACCAGCTAGGTAAATATCCTTTTGTAAATACACTTTTATATGTGCTTATACGAACGTTATCACCAACGTTAAATTTGATTGTTCCATTAATAATTTTTCGTTGTTTAATTACGACAGACGCCGGATCTGCATCAGCTTGCACTGGTGTCATACCTATTGTCCTATGTTTTGAGTTGTTGTACTCGTTAATCAATGAAGGTAAAATTGATATCCATTCGTGTGAACCGCGTGCCGTAAACTCTCTAAACATTTTTTCTTTCAATGTGCGGTTGAAACGTTCGATAATGCATGCTTTCATGATGCTAAACGTTGAATATTTGTGTATGTTATGCTTTTTCATCAATGCGTCGAATGTAGCATTGTAAAATTCTTTACCATTATCGAGCTGTAATAGTTTTGGTGTGCGTGTGAGCAGTATTTTAGACATTGCATTTGAAACTTCTATAGCAGTTTTAGATTTTAATTCTATGGCCCAAGCAAACTTTGTAAAACAGTCTATGACGCACAAAATATACTTGTACCCCTTGTTTTGTTTTGAATATGGTATCATTTCGACCAAGTCGGCCTGCCACAGATCGTTTTTGCCATAAACATTAACTCTACGTCTTGTATAATTTTTTCTAACAGGTTTGTGTAGTTCGTTCGCAATTTCGCGTTTAGACATTTGGAATACGTTTTATTATACCCGCTTCTTGCAGTTCTTCAAAAATGGATATTATTTCGTTCGAAACACCTGTATTACCAGCCGCTTTTGACGCTAATAGTAACCGCAATCTATCGACTAGTTCGTTAGGATCGTTCCAGTAAACTAAACTATGTTTTTGTAATTTCAAAGATAGACCTCTACCCGCTAGAAATAAATTTTGGATTATATCATAATATTTATTTCCACCTTTTTTAATTTCTTTTCCATCTGTTTTTAGATGCGCTGATGTTTGAATTAATATAGATTTATATGATTCTAAATCATGTTTGGTGTAGAATTTTGGAGATTTTGAAAACACTAAATTACCAAGCCCTTGTGTTAACGGGTATGAAGTATCTTCAATAATCAATTTATTCCCGACAAGATTAATTTCTTTTTTCCCCAAATATACACTTCCGTTTGATCGTATTTTTGGTCCATACGTTTTGTCTATATCGTAAGACTTAAACCAGTCGTTTATTTTAAAATCTGACGAATCGTCTGTATTGTTTATTTCAAAATATTGAGAATCTTGAGAGTCTTTTCCAAGTTCCGTGGGTGGGTTTTGAAATGTTGCAGGATTTAAATGTTTTATTTCGTTTAATGGTTCGATAATCGGACTTAATGTTTCTGATACTATTGAGTGAATATCAGCTTTTCCGTGTTTTAATGCTTCATACTTGCGTTTAATATTTTCTTTGGCTTTAATCAATTCTCCGAGTACCTCACCGTTAGAAGCCATGTCTGTGAATGTGGTGTTTTCATAAAAACAACACTTTATATAACGACGAATGTGTCAAATCCGAGGCGATATCGACCATTGTCACGTTCACAGTCTTTGTTTATTACGATAAACTCGAATCTCCCCCGACTCCAACACGATGTACTAAAGTATTTAAACTCTGAATATGACATATCACCAGAGCAATGCTCATTGTATACATGCTTTAAATTAGTTTCGTCTTGTTTAAATAACACAATAAAATTAGCGTTATCACGCAAAAGTTGTTTTGGCACTTTTGAATAACTCTGAGCCAGGTAGCAAACGTCTATTAAATTATGTCTAGCTCTGGAAAAGTAAGTTCTTGCAATATTTTGGTTTTCAGAAATAATATCGTCAAAAATAAATACAGAGTTTGGCAAAGCTTCTTCAGGTGCTATAACTTTTTCATTTTCGTAGAACGTGAATAATTGTATTCCATCAATGTCTGATAATATATCGCTAAGCATTTTATATTTAGGCTGATCCAATGTTTTCGAATATATGTATACGTTTTGAAATCGTATTCCGTTTATATTGGTTAATAATGTGTAAATTAAATTTGTTTTTCCGCAGCCAGAAGGGCCCACGATAAGCGCGCGTATCGTATTTGGTAGAAGCGCTCCGTGTCTGTGTTTTTGATCTGATGTAGGCGGGTCCACGTTTTCAACTGTTAGTTTTATTTCTTGTTTGATGAACTTCATTTTTTATATAAATAACTGATCAACTATGATAAATCAATCAGTACACAATGTCACTCGCTCGAAGAAGCAACAAGAATAAGGGCAGTGGACTTATCAACACGCTTATAAACAAATTACCAATCGAGCTTCACGTACCTGGTATTATATATATAAACCTTATAATATTATAATATATACAATAATAATTTTATATTCTAGGTTATCAATACTGTGGACCTGGTACAAATTTAAAAAAACGATTAGCACATGGTGATAAAGGTATAAACCCTCTGGACTCTGCTTGTAGAGATCACGATATTGCATACGAACATAGCAACTCTATCGCAGATCGAAACAAAGCCGATTATATATTAGAGCAGCGAGCCTGGGATAGGTTCAAGTCAAAAGATTCTAGTTTAAAAGAAAAAGCTGTGGCTTGGGGTGTGACTACCGCTATGAAAACAAAACGTAAAATAGGCGGAGGTTGTGGGTTTAAAGCAGCACTTAAAGCAAGTAAAAACGTTATAAAGAAAAATATCGGTGAAAAAAACTTGATGAAATTAACTAAAAAATGTGTAGCTGTCGCGCGAAAAACATTTAAAATTAAGAAGACTAAAGTTCCACGAACAATAACGATCCCGAAAAAAGGCGGCTTGTTACCACTCATACCGATTTTTGCCGGTTTGTCAGCTCTGGGAGCCTTAACTGGTGGTGTTGCCAACGTTGTGAAAATGGCTAATGAATTTAATAGACACACACCATCGCATTTAGGCAAAGGTTTATATCTAACACCGTATAAAGGCAACTCATACAAAATTGATTCCGGTTTATATCTCGCACCATTTAAAAGTGGAGGGGGTGCCAAAACTAAAAAAAACTAATATCTACGTTACCCAGGAGAGCCTTGTACGATTTCGAACTTATAAAAATCGCTCGTTTAATGAAAATACCTCATTTCATCGGCGTGTTTACCAGAGATAGGTTATCTACATGTCCTAAACGCCAAGAATCAGCGATTATTAACTTGGACACGGAAAACGGTACAGGAACGCATTGGGTAGCGTATAAAAAAATCGGAAATCAAGTTAAATATTACGACAGTTTTGGAAATTTACCACCCCCACTTGAAGTACAACAATATTTTCACGGATGTGACATACATTTCAATTACAGCAGGGAGCAAAATTATAATACTACAAACTGCGGACATTTGTGTTTAAAATTTTTATCATGTTCACATTAACGTTAAACGGAAACTCTAGTGAGCTGTCATGCGAGATCTTTCCACCGTTGGAAGTAGAAAATACTGCACAGATATGTCTTTTGAGTTTACAGACAAATAATTCTATACCAAACATAGAACCTGGCTGTAATACTATTGCCTTTCGTAATTTAATCAATGAAAATGAGTACGTAATTATACCTACAGGAACATATGAGTTGAATCAGTTAGAGTCTATTATTCAAAAAATTATGCCCGACTATGTCACTATGTTTGAATTAAAAGCAAACAGCAGAACATTAAAGTGTACGATATCGTGCAGCCATGATGTTGATTTAGGAGTCAAGAATAGCATAGCGAAATTGCTAGGTTTTAGAAATGTACGATACACTACTGGTGCTACTCATGAATCTGAAAATATTGTCAACATAATGAAAATAAACTGTATAAAAGTAGAGTGTAATTTAATCACCGGCTCATTCTGTGACGGAGCGCCGAGCCAGACTATACACGAGCTTTACCCCACTGTGCCTGCTGGATATAAAATCGTTGAAGTACCTAGACACCCAGTTTTTTATGGTCTCAACACGAGATCTATAAGTAGAGTAATTGTCGTACTAAAAGATCAAGACGACTGTCTAATTAATCTTCGCGGTGAACCAATAACAGTCCGCCTACAAATCACGCGTGGATATGGCGCTCAAATTTAACATTAATATAAAAAGAGCTACAATCAAAAAACCTATCAGTTTACCACCTGCCGTTAAGAAGTCAACATCTATGTCAAAATCGAAAAAAACTATCTCTAAACCGAAAAAAAACAAGTCCAAGCTCACTAAAAATAATTTAAATTTTCTCCGATCGCTACAAGTATAATTATGGATGACACGTATTTAGACGTTACGGCCGACTATGTCGACGAGTGTAAAATAACGCAGATGAATTATCATTCGTTCACTCCGTACTCAAACATGTCTTTATCAAATAATGATGAAATAAGGATAAGTATTTTAAATATGGATTCGTACACTTTACCGTGTGAAAGTTATATTTACATCGAGGGAAAAGTAAATAAGCCTACCGATGCTGTTGGAGATGTTCGTTTTTCAAATAACGGATTGGCATTTTTATTCTCTGAAATGCGATATGAAATAAACGGAATAGAAATACAGAAATTAAAATCACCCGGAGTTTCGTCTTGCTTGAAAGCATACTGCTCGTATTCACCAAACGATTTGAATACTCTAGAGAGCGCTGCTTGGGACTCTGCCATGGATAGTGAAGATAATAAAAATTTTATGTCCAACGATGTATTTACCGGGTGTATCCCTCTAAAACATTTATTCGGATTCTGTGAAGACTATAAAAAAATATTACTTAATTGTAATCAGCAACTGATTTTAAATCGTGCATCTACCGACCTTGATGCGATACACGTTGTTGGTGCGGGTGCGACTGCAGCCGTTGACAAAAATAAAAAAATTAAAATTGACCTTACTAAGGTGACTTGGAAGATGCCTATTATCAAAGTCAGTGATAAAGAAAAATTAAGACTGATAAAAGTAATAGATTCACATAGAACACTGTCGTGTGCGTTCAGAACTTGGGACCTGTGCGAATATCCGATACTTCCTAGAAATACTTCTCATTCGTGGACGGTAAAGTCTAGTAGCCTGCTAGAAAAACCGAGATTTGTACTGTTTGGGTTACAAACAGATCGAAAAAAAAATATTGAAAACGATGCTGGGCGATTCGATCACTGTCAACTAAAAAACCTTAAGGTCCACTTAAATTCTGAAGTGTATCCGTACGAAGACTTTCGTGCAGATTTTAAAAATAATACAACCAGTATTTTGTATAAGGCCTATACAGACTTTCAAAAATCGTATTATGAGCGAGATTATTGCGAGCCATTATTATCAAAACACATTTTTCAAAACTACGTCCCAATCGTCGTAGTTGATTTATCACGTCAAAACGATAATGTGAAGTCGTCTACCATAGATCTACGTATTGAATTTGAAACGGATACAGTTATTCCAGAAAAAACTGCAGCATATTGTTTAATACTACATGACCAGATTATAACTTACAACCCGTTTAGTGGCGATGTTAGAAAATTGTAAACCTTGTAAATATTTTTTACCTTATAACTATTTTATACCTTGTAAATATTTTATACCTTATAACTATTTTGTGCCTTATATTCTAATAAATGAAAAAACTTGTTTTAAGTATCACGCTTGTTTTTATTTCACACAAATTATTTAACTCCATACAAATATTAAAATAGTCGTCGCTTAACATTACGTACTGGTGCTGGGTGTTCGGCAAATGTTGGTTTACATGGTGTTGACGTATAAGTCGGATTAAAGTAGGGTGTTGACGTACCAATCGGATTGAAGAAATCCGATCCATCATTTACGTCGAATGGTGGGCTTGCAGGTGATTGTAGTAGTCGACGCTTCACATTGCGTACTGGTGCGTTGTGTTCGGTAAATGTTGGTTGAGACGGTGGTGGCGTAATGAATTGAGAAGGTGATAGAGTCCTGAATTGGCGGAAAAAATCTGGTCCACCATTTTCATCACAAGGTTGACGGCTATGAGTCTCATCTGGTACTTGTAATAGGTTACCAATAGACTGGAAAAAAAAAAATAAATATTGTTTTTTTTTTATTTAAAAAAAAAAAGTTTATATAAATTACCTCTGACTGTCTAAGTGTATCGCATCTGAGTGGCAGATCGTCATGTAAGCTAGATATAGGAGAAAAGGTTGGCGATATCGGGGAATCAATTTCACCATTCTGCGACTAAAAAAAAACTTGTATTAAATATTTTTTTTATACATATAATAATATATTTATGCATTACCTCATGCGACATCCGGTTTAACACAGATTCTGCTAGTTGAACAGTTGCGTACATTTGAATTTGGGTGACCATGTTTGGGTAAGTTTTTTCTGTTCGTTCGTCTTTTAAGTTTTTGATGAATATTAACATATCTTGCAAATTTTTCGGTGGTGATTTAAGGCGAGCACATTTCTCATATATGTACGTCGCAAACTCCTTAGACTGTTTTATAATTAGCGGAGTGGTGTATACTTGTTTCCTCACAATACTTTCGAAAATACCACATTCAAGATATTGAAGCCTAATAATGTCTGCTCGATTCAATAGTACTCTACAACCGTCTTGAGTTAATGATTCAATAACTAAGACATTTTCTTTGCAATACACCATACTAGATATTTTATGAAATTCTGTCTCAAGAAATATAAAGCGCTTGTACTTCAGAGGTGTATCTAATATGAATGATAAGATATGCCCCATCATAGAGAATATACGTCTAAGAAAATCTGGTGGTATATTTACATGGCGAGATGATGTTAATAAATGAACGGCGACTTGGAAATTTTCAGATGGGTCAATACCAATGTGTACAAACTTACGGTTCGTAAAGTCGAGCGTGTAGATTGTGGATTCGATGAGTTCAGCAGGCGGTGTAGGTGGCACATAAGTGAAGGTCTTCTTTTTGTTTAACGCAGCGTTTTCTTCGATTGATCCAGCCATGTTTAAACTCACAAACAATTTTCAGAGCGAGCGAAAAAATATACAAACAATTTTCAGAGCGAGCGAAAAAATATACGTGAACAACGGTTAAGGGCAGTAGACGGACTAAACGATTGCTGACTGCCGAGTCGTCAGATGTCTCTAGAAGTTTAACAGGTGGGGGAATTTTACAGTGCGCATGCGTACGATAGGTGCGGGTGTAGTCTCTAGAAGTTTAACAGGTGAGGGAAATTTTAGTGCGCATGCGTCAGTGATAGGGGATGTATACTAATAGCCGGTGGTCATCTGAACGATGCGCATGCGTACGAAAGGTGCGGCGGCCGATGATGGCAGGGAAAAGGGTGGCGGGGAAAATATACATGTCGCACACGTGAGCAATGTGCCGCCGGTGGTCAAAAATATAAGTCGCGCACGTACGCGAAGTGCGGCGGCCAATGGTCAGAGGGTCAGAAGGGTCAGAAGGGTCAGAGGGTCAGAAGGGTCAGAAGGGTCAGAGGGTCAGAAGGGTCAGCGGTCAGAAGGGTCAGAGGGTCAGCGGTCTGAACATACCAAATCATACTACTAATATTGCACACGTCCAAAAATTTATTCCTTAGTTCTAAGCACCCTCTTCGTAATATATCAACGTCCGAATGACAATATTGTTCCAACTCATTTTTGAAATTAAATACATAATTTTTGCTTGTCATCTCGTCATACCAATTTATGAATGCTGCTCGCTGTTTTCTCGCCATGGAGTTATAACCGTAATAATATTTGTCCGGTAAAGGCCCTATTTAATTTTGATTTTCGGGAGTGTTGAAATAATGTGGAAAATAACCTTTTTTTGATTCCGTAAGTCCAAATGTTTTCGGAAAGTCCGCTAGCTTAGACTGTACAAAATTATGGCTGTCAATAAATTTTATATTTAGGCCCCCTTCTTTTATTTCAAGCATCATAATTTTTGTTCCGTTCCGAATTACTTCATACTTCACTGTAGGCATATGTTTTAAAATATACTGAATTATAAAATATGTATCATATGCTTTTGAATTATGTGCTATATATGTTGTTCCTTTCTTTTCTCTACTAAGTGCCCATTTACAAAATTTATCATTGGCCGAACCCCAGTCATCAGTAGAAAATACAAATTTGTTTCCTTCAAAGTCGTGAGCGATAGCCATATTCGGTATGTGCGTTCCTGTGTTTTGTTGCGCTTCATAATCGAAAAATATATAATTGGTAGTGAAAGTACAGCCTTTCTGTTTTTCTGTCGATTGTTCGTTACAAACACAGGCTTCCACACAATAGCCTCCTTTTCCTATTTTCCGTTGCATATAACATTCATGTTGACATAATTTGATATTTTCCTGCTTACAATTATGACATTTTCCAAGTCCGCAAACGCTGTTGTGCGTGATGTCGTTCCTCTGTACGATTAAATTACATCCACCACATTTATATTCTTTATCGCAAACTTTTTTATGTTTTCTCAAACATTCAATATCAACACAATAACGGTCGCACTCTTGGCAAAAAATGTTTTCTTTTCTAAAGTCTTGGATGTGATAGTCTTCGTTACATAGATTACACTTTAGCCCTGGTCCTTTTTTACAGACGTGCTTAGTTTTATTATTATACCCCGTATCACATAATTCACAATAGTACACACGCTCCATAAATGATGACATGGAATAAATCGTATTAAAATGATCATTTTTTTTTAATAGGTAAATCTTAATTCTATTTTCTTTACCCGAGTAGTCAATTTCACAAAAATTATCAACATTCACGACTTTTACTTGAATGTTTAAAAATGTTTCTATATTTTCTATATCGTGGTATGTAAAAGGTCTGTTATCATATATTTCTAATTTTTGACATAGTTCTTTTGTGAAACGTGTTTGAATATTATTTCTACCATGCCGTAGGTCTTTTATTTGGCTATCGGTTAATTTATGTCCCAATATAACGTTAGTCTTGTACGATAATCCCACTATAATAGCACGGGGGCAACACAATTCATCTTCATTATTAATTTGAATTACACATTTTTTGTTTTTGGTAAAAAGATCCAAGTATTCCCAAGATGGTTTAGGTTTGCCACCTTTAGGCATTATAACCACTTGAAAATTGAATACCGTTTCGTCAATATTCACAGATTGATCCGATGTTAATATACTACAAATTTTATTTAAAATTTTCCGTCCTGTTGATCGATTCTGTAACTCGATAAGATCTGTTATCGACAATTTTCGGTTCGTTAAGCTAACGAAACGACTACTATCGAAAAGTTATCAATAGAGTGATTCTGTAACAATTTTGTAACGAATTTTATCGATAAGTATCGAAAATATTCGATATCGTATCGGATGGTTAGGATTGGCCGTTACGCTTATCGAATCATAAAATATATTATAATTTATCATTATCAATTATCACACCTTCACATCGACATCTTTCATACTTTCACAGTTTCACACATTTAATTTACCTATAGTCGTTTAATTGGATATATCGTTAAAATACAAATAAAATAATTATAAATATTTATACCTGCTCTTGTCTATTGTTATTTTTTGCATATTTAGTTTTAAAAGTTGTTTATACAATAATATTATGGCTGAATATTATCTTGGTTGGGAATTGTTAGAGTTGGAAGAAAGGGTTAGGATGTTAGAGAGGAGAGTAGAGAGAAAAGTACTCAGAGATACTCAAAATCCATATGATCTACCAATAAACGAATTCATGAACACATTCAGAGTTAGTCCAGAACTTGCTATGGACTTAACAAACAGCATTCGTGATTCACTTCAACGTGAACGTAGTTCAGGACTTCCAGTTGAAATTCAAGTAATTATACAATTTTAGATATATTTTAACCTAAGCATTGTTATATACAATTATAAATGTGTTAAATTTTTACACTTGTTTATTTTTAATTAGATACTAATGTACCTATTGAATTATTACAAAATTAATTAGTCCATAAAATATACACTGTTTTTGTTATTTGTACAATATTGTTGTTTTGTTTTTCACACTTAGGTTTTAGTAGTGGTGAACTTCTATGCAAAAGGTAGTTACCAACGAGCTACAGGAGATAATTTTATTGCAAATGTTAGTCAGTCCTCGGTCAGCAGATGCATACATAGTGTAACCAATGCTATAATTCAAAAACTATTGAGGCGTTGGGTTCGTTTTCCAATGACAGCAATTGAAAGGGACAGGGCTCGAGAAAAGTTTTCAAATGCCCCACAAGCTTTCGAAGGTGCTATTGGATCTATTGACTGCACACATATAAATATTCTTGACCCAAAGAATCATGAAGAAGCATACGTGAATTATCATGGGAACCATTCTCTAAATGTTCAAGCGGTATGTATAGAATAATATTAATTGTGAAACACAAATAATTTTTGAAATTTTAATTTTAGGTAGTTGATCCAGAGTTAAAAATATTAAATATTAACGCCAGATTCCCAGGTGCAAGAAATGATTCTTACATATGGAGTGTTTCTCCTATACGGAGGGCTATGGAATTTCATTACAATAGGGGTGAAAGATACACATGGTTAATTCGTACTAATAATATTAAATAATTATTAACACTAACTATTGAATTATATGAGTTGTAAAAGTGTTCATGATTATTTCAAGGTGATGCTGGTTATCCTCTTGAGCCTTGGCTTTTAACACCACTAACGCGTTATCCAGAAGGGACACGACAGTATCAATATACAAAAAAACACTGCAAAGCCAGAAACATTGTAGAAAGATTTTTCGATGTATTCAAAAGTATGTGGAGATGCCTCTCATATCAACGTGTATTGATGTATGCACCTGTAACTGCTGGAAAAATTGTAAATGCATGCGCAGTTATACATAACATGCGTGTTCATTATCGTCTTCCTATTCTGCCTTTCGAAGATTGTATTGAACAAGATTCAGTTGGAGGAAATAATAGAATTAATGAAAATAATGAAATTGAAGATAGAAGAGGACCAAGGGTGGTTGCAATGAGAATACAGAAACAGTTAATGGCAAACTGGTTCCCTAATTATGTTGATGGTGATCAATAATAATGTATCATACATCAAATACCGGGGCCGGCGTTGTGTATTCACTATAAATATAAGTTCGCTGAATCATTGTGGGGCTCTAATTGTTATGTTGCCATATTTGTATAATATTTCTGTTTCATTTTTTTTGTTTAAATAATTTTGTATAAAAATTAAAAAAAATTGGTTGAACTCAACATGAATGCGAAGTTAATTATTATAAATTCTCTATGAACATAATTAACTTTTAATGAATTTCTAACAAATACTGAAATGCCATTTAATTTTGTTCAAATTTTGTATTAATAACAAATCAAAATAGGTACTTATTTACCACAACAACATTTTTGAAAATAACATAACTACTAAATATTTACACAATAGTAACATAATAAATGCATGTAATAAAATAAAATAAAATAAATCGACTTCTGAAGCAAACAAAATAATAATAATACAGATTTATATACATAATACATATATATACATATATATATCTGTTAACATTAAGGAACTACATTTTTTCGACTAACAGTTTCATAACAGACACCATATTCTCCTCGTTTGTTAATCTCCGTTCATCATTTTCAGCCATTTTATTCATAGCACTTGCCAACTGAGAAATAGATAGACTTATATTCTGAAAAAGTAACAAAATCATCATAATCATTAAAAGAATATCTACATACAAATACATTTATTAATATTTACATCCATATGTTGTGCATTTCTTTCAGCTAACTTAGTGAATGTGTCTCTTGCATCTCCCAATTGGGTTAGGTTAGGTAAAGTTGACACAGGAATTTCAGGTTGATAACTTGAAATCTGAGCTGAATTTGGAGTTGCAATTGTAGATTCATCTTGCTCATCATATTCAATAATGTATTCATTGGCAGTTTGATTTAAATGATCAAAAACAACTAACAAAAACAAACAATTACATTTTTAACAAATTGTATTTAGTTATATAGTAGGGGAGAGTGTTGTGCCTTGGACCACATGTACCTTGGTCTTATATTTATTTCTGCCTTTATAAATGGTAAAGAATTAATTCGAGGAGGAAATTATAGTCGCTAGTTCTATGACATTGAAATATATTCAGTTAGAACAAAAAAACCACTGATGAATTTATAGTAAAACAATTTAATTTCACCTATCAAAATAACTATTTTTGGTTTTTTTAAATCTTCAACATTTAAATTTGTGATAGAAGTTATTAAGGTTAGTGCCATTTTCCGTTAAATATTTTGAAATGACAATTTTAAATGGTGTTAATTCATACAAAAAAGTTTTATTAAGGTCTAAAAAAAAAATTCATTTTTTCCAAATTGGTAGGTATGCATGTACTAAATAATTTGTTTTAAAAAAAAAATACTCATGTATAGATTTATCATATCTACAATAAAATGGTCCCAAGGTACAACACCCCTAATTAATAATTATTTTTAAATTGTTTACTTTCATTATCAACATGAGCTCTAATTGGTATAGGCTCGGTTTCTAGTATGGAATGATCACCTGCAGCTAAACGTTCAACATCATCACACTACCATAAAAAATTTACATTATAATAAACCCATGTACCTTTTTTGTGAAATATCACTATTTCAACAATTATAATTCATATTTTAATACTTGATCGTCTGGAAATGAATCAGGACAAGTTGTGCCTTCTACATATTCATAACCCATTAGACCGAGAACTTTGTTCTCCCTGTCAGTCAACTCCGGAATGTTTATAGCCTTATTCCCAGTCAGTCTTTTAGCGTTCCGGAGAGCAGAATGTTGTTTGGACACTTTAGTCTTCAGGTCCCTCCATGACTATAATATAACAAAACCCTTTAAAAACACATTGTATAATTTATACAATACAGCATAAAAATTATGGACACTATCTTATGATTTACATTTTTCTATAAGAGAAACACTTACAAGTTACAATTTGCTATCATTTAATTGAATACTAACCTCTTTCCACGATTTCACATCCTTCTCCTTAACCCCCTGTTTTCGCAAATTATTTAAATTCACAACTAAATCATCCCATGAACCTCTCAAGTCATCCCTTCCGTGGACAGAATTAAATTTTCCTGTGGCTACATGTGGATGCTGGACCATGTAGTCAACTAAAAAAGATAGTTGTTTTTCATTCCTTCTTCCCTGCCTTGATTTTTTGCAGTTCTGAACTTGGCTACTGTGTGACAATGAATAATTCAATATTTATGAACAATGCAAATTAATACATTAAACAAATAACTAAACGATTATTTACCTGCTTTGGGTATTTATGGTATCCATTTGTTATATTTATATTTACAATTTATTTAAGTTACAAAATGAAAAACGTTAAGACAATAACTTTCAATTTATAAATTATAATAATATATTAATATATTTATATAAATATTCAAACAATGAAAATCAGTTAATGATAACGAAACCGATGGTGATAATGATAAAACCAGATGTTTAAAACTTGAGGTTCTCATTGGCTACAGTTTACAATCTCCCGCTGAATAATTATTTCATATCGAAAATTCGATAACCTTTTATGTATCAATGTTTGTCGATAAAGAGTTTTATAGAATCGCAACTTTGATAACGATTTTCGATACATTTAGTGATACTCATTAACGAATTCTTATCGATATTATTCGATACATTATTATCGACTTACAGAATCGACCTACTGAGACATTAGACGTCATATTGCCTGTAGATATTGGTGAAAAAAACTTCGGATTGTCTGCGTGCAAGTTAACAATATCACCATCAGTGAAGTTTGTAATTTTTTTAATATTTGATATCATATTTTCTAACCCATCCTCCAATAGTGCATTTAAACTAACTATATCTAAACTCCCCGGTACAGGTTTTAATGTAATACTATAATAAATACTATAATAATTAATCATATAAGCATTGTACTTTTTTATAAATCTATTTTTCTTATTATGAATTTTAATTCTTAATCGATTCTAACAGTGAAGTTTCAGCTGCTGATTCTGATAGTTTTGCTTTTTTTGCCCCGACTTGTGTGTCAATGTGTACACGCTTACCTAAAAAATACACACAAATATAGTATAAGCATTTCATAAAAATTTTAATTTAAAATACTTTGGGTAGACGGTCCGGCTGGAATATTCTCCACAAAAATGTTGGTGGCTACTTCAAGCGTATCCTGTTGTTTGGCATTAGCTAAAAAAAAAATTTTATATTTTTATATGTATCTATGTAGTATATAGAAGTTTATCATGCTCTTACATAATTCATTAGCTTCAGTCTCATCCAACAATTTAACACATAATTCATCGTCACTGTCCTCGTACATTATATTATTGTCATCTAATGAAAACAATAAATATTTTTATTTTTGGCACTAAACATATAAAATGCATCATACTTTTACATAAATCATTATTTTCGGCCATATCCAACAATTTAACACACAATTCATCGTCACTGTCCTTGTACATTATATTATCTGAATTTGATTCTAACAGTGAAGTTTCAGCTGCTGATTCTGTTAGTTTCGCTTTTTTTGTCCCGACTTGTGTGTCAATGTGTACACGCTTACCTAAAAAATATACATAAATATAAGCGCTTTTATATTGTTATATGTATTTATGTAGTTTATAGAAGTTTAATATTATAATACCCAATTATAAACAAATATATAATTCTTACTTATAGTTACAGGTAATGCTACTGGTACTACTGTTACTGTGGGCTGTTCATTAATCTTTAACATACCTAAAATGGAACAATACTCTATTATTTCAAACTTGAACACCGATATCACTATAACAATTTATGGTGCACTTAATGTCATAAAATAGTTGATTTCTTTTAAATATCGTAGAATGAACGTCATATTATATTGACACGACAACTATGTACATACATTTGCATATACTAAACTCCTTAAATACAATCAGAATGTCTTAACACGTATGCCGTGTTATCTAATGATAATAATATAATATTCGTATGACTATAAAAGTAAACGAAAAACACGGGAAACAGAAACCGAATGCAACAATTTGACTGCACGTTCTGAATAGTAGCATCTACAGCCGTATAATCGTATTTTCAATACCTAATGTAGTGTTGGCGGTGGTGTGCTAGTCTTATATATAATGATGAATTAATTACATTTTTTCTTATACAAGACTAATATTTGTACGACTATGAGAAAACCACACGACTACCATAACATTATTATAGCTTATGACATTGCAAATATTATACTGAAAAAAAATGTACTCACCGTGAATACTTTTCATGTGCCGTTTTAGAGCATCCTTTCTGCTAAAAAAATTGCTGCAAATAAAACACTTAATTTTTTCAGTGTTATTGTGGCACTTTAAATGTCTTAATAAAATGTCTTTCCGGGAGAAAACAGATACACATTGATCGCACTTAAACATTTTAAATATAACGATAACTGGGCTGTGACACACACACACACACACAAATGACTGTCAGATCGTTACTAACGCTTATGACAATGGCCAAGCCGAATAATAATAATAATTTTTGCACACATTTCAAAATTCAACGTTTCAAAGATTTTTGCTAAATGCTGTCTTATCAATTTTATACCCCCACCCCACCCCGTATGACAATGTATTTTTTCTCTCATAGGTACCCATGATCAATCTCAGTGTAGTGCTTGTACATTTCTGAACGCACTTACTTAAAACAATTATTTTAGCGTTTTATAATTTCTTTTTAAAATGTCATACAACAGCAGTCCAGAATCTACCATCAACACGCAGGATATTTCAACAGGGTTTATTGAATTTTTAGCAAATGGCGAGTTGGATGAAATGGTACGTTTAATATTATGTATATACTTTTATATAACTAAAAATAATAAATTTTGTAGCTATCAAATACACCGAGACGGGTATATTACAGCAATTTGTTAAGCCCGGAAACCATTTTAGTTGACGAAGTTAGTATGACATAATATTGTATAATATTGTAGCACTTACCTTTCTGACGTTATATTATGTTTTTATTGTTTTTGTTGTTGTAGACTAGAAGCGATGGTAAGCATATTATATCTGAGGATCGTGTTGAAGTCGACTTTTGGGGAGGTGATGAAAATGACGATGTATGCCTTAAAACATTAGACAAATATATTTGGGGTGAAGACTTTGCAGATAACGACAAATTGCTGTTAGAAGTTTGTACTGAATCTAGTACTTAATTTATATTATATATATATATATATATATATATATATATATTTTATATTTATATTTTTATATTTATATATTGTGTAAAATAAAAATTCATAACAAAAAACTATTGATAATTATTTATTTATTAACATATTTACACTATTTATAAATCTTCATCTGATGTTACGACAGGTGAATAGACTTCAGACATTTCTTCGTCGCTGTCACTACTATAACTAATATTTTTAATGTTAGAAAAGAATAATAATAATAATAATATTAAACTTACTGTACAAATAGGTCGTCATCTATCGATTGTTCGTCTTCGTCTTCGGTCACGGGCATCTCTTCCGCAGTATATAGATCTAACATATCTATAACGGGCGGTGACACTTGCTCATCACGTCTAAACACCAAATATTGAATTTAAAAAATATATATATAATATTGAACTTTCTTACATGTGATCTCCAATAAGCTCGTCTAATCGCCTAAAGACGTCATCTAAATCCGCAGGTTCCTGCTCCTCTTCAGGTTGCTCGTCAACACTTAACACCAAATATGATAAAATAAAATAATAAATAATAATAATAATAATAATAATAATAATAATATTATTAAACTTACGGCGGAAATAGCAAAGGAATACCCAATTCATTTTGAGGACGACCGCAACGACCGAATCCTAATGTATTTATAAAATAATATATAAATACCGCTTCGAAATTGAACATTTTGATATTGAAATAACACTGAACGTTTTTTAGTATAAATTACGTATCATACTGATTTAATAAAATAATTTGTCATTATTTTAATGGAAGGAATTTAAGCATGGAAATGCTTGACAACAATGAAAAAATATATATGTAAGTGTGAGAAAACATCTTGCTTAGATAAGACATAATGCTTACTATGCAATTCCATGCAGATTCTTTGATCTATAATATGTCACCGGCATATCCAGGTGGATTAGGTATATAATGTGTTTAGCATTTACATGTATATATATATATATATATATAATAAAGGTAGTGTGTTGCACAATTATATGCGGATACCCTGTTATAATACATGTGCACTCGTATTATTATTTGTTAACAGTAATGTGATAAGTGATATCAGTTTAGGGCAGAACTGCTCGCGGTAATGTACAAGTGTTAACGGTAATATGATAACGCATAGTAGCGCACGTACGCGATCGGGCTGTTGACGGTGGTGGTGTTGGTGGCGGTGGTGAAGTAGGGGGTGAGGCGGTGTCGGTAGCGGTGGCGGTCCAATCGGTTTAACGAGATATAGTTAGCTATATGAAGGTGGTGTATAAAATATATATATATATACCTGTATATATTATAAATAGGTGCAAATATTGTAGAAAGAAGAATGTTATACGTAAGGGAAAAAAAAAATAACGCGGTGAATAGTTGTAAAGAAGCGTTTATTAGTACCTGTATATACATCGTTAATTTATCTACAAATTTTGTACTATATTAAATATTTTAACAGCTACTTCCCTACATTCTGCTGTACCTAATACATCTTCATAATATCTAGAATCATGGATTTTTACTAACTCGTCCATACTAGTCCATACCTGCAAGCGACGCCCACAAATGTCACATTTTTTAAATTGTCGTATATAACGTAGTAAGGTAGGGTCATCATATACATGCTGTGTAAAGAAATGTTTTTTAGAACTTAACATAATTTTATCCGAATTCGTGAAATTGAAAAATGATTGACAGCGGTTAGTAATCCTATTACAAAAATATTTCGTGGTATGTACTGAGTACTCGTCAAACTCGGTGACGTATTTTGTTTCTAGATATGATGCTAAAATCAGGCTCGAGTTTCCACTAAACAGATTTGCGACATATAATATATATAACAACTCGCTGTATGTATAACAGAAATAATTAGCTCTAATTATCGGTAATTTGGTTGACACCATATATGATCCTGAAGCTAAAAGAAGAGGTTTAAATCTCAACTTTCTGGTAACCGTATTACGTGTAACAGTAAAATTACGAGAGCAATTAGTACTCTCCTCCCATAATAAATTTTCATGTGCATAGTTAGTTGAAGTAAAATTATTCACATGATTCATAATTCTATTGTTAATAAAAAATGAATCGTTATGTTTATTAAGCTCGTGATTTAGGGTGTAACGTTTTGTTAATGCATTATAAAATTCCCCAAGACCTCGCAATTGTTCCGTCTCCATCGTCTTAGTTAATGATATTATGGGTGAGTCCTTTTCCACAACATCCATCGTGAGAGGCTCATCCAGCGTCCGAGTTATTGATTATGTGGTATCTTCTTCATCTTCATCGGAGGGCACGTAATCTGGTGCACCCATCCTAACATTAGAGAATTTAATAGAGTATAATAATTTATAAATAGTTAAAAAAAAACTATAGGTACTTACCATAAAAATGCAGTCAGGTGTGTCATTTTTCAAAATATTGTAATCAGCGTGTTGAACGTTTATTGTTAAAAATATACCAGTAGATTATTTTGTGTTAAAGTCACTGTGATAACTGATAAGTGATAACGCACCGGAGGGCTCGCGCGCGCGTTCGCGGCGGCTCTTGGTATGGTATAGTGGCGGGGGAAATTATACCTCGCGTACGTAAGCGGACGTTGTAAACGCCAGTTAAATGAGATAGAATATACCTTCTCAAACATATGCGGGTAGGCGGCCCAGTGGTACGGTGGTCGCTTATCATGCAAGGGAACCGGGTTCGAATCCCGGTCTGACGGATAAATTTTTAAATTATTTTCCAAGCGCGGCGGCAATGTCGAGCGGTGGTCATAGGTGGGGGGGCGGCGGGGGTACATCGTTAACGTGTGTGATATATGGTGGGTTCAGCAGCCGTCAATGTATAGGGATGTGCAGGGGGTATAGGGAAGAGCGGGGTGGCGGGGGCATATCGTATACGTGCGTGATAGTTAGCTCAACCCATGGGTTGAGCAGAGAGCAACCATGGGTTGAGCAGACGGTGTAGTGGGTTGAGCAGACGGGTATAGGGATGAGCCAGCAGGTTGAGGTTCCAGAACTCTCTCTTCTTACCTACTTTAGAAGAATAAAAAATAGTTGTTTTATTATATTTTATAATTTTCAAGTACAAAATAAAAGTGTCTTTTTTTTACAAAGTTTTATTTTTTTATTTGAAGACATATTTATTCCAATTCCAATTTCCAAACAATAAATAGATACAAATAATTTATAAATTATACAACTATAAAAAAAATGAAAAAATAAATTCGATACCATTTATTAAATAATTATGAAATGTTAGGTTTTGTCAAATCTGTATTTACACCTATCACAAATGAGAGGCAATAATTATTTTCAGTACACGTTGACAATTAATATTATTTCGATAGCAGTAAAATAATATTATGTTGTCAACTTCGTGTTAACACGTAAAAATAATGAAAGGTTTAAATTGTAGAAATATGACTTTATGACGACAGTCGTCCATATCACTCTGCTAATCTCTGAATAGAAAATAAATACTAAGTAGGTACACATGGTTCTAAATGAATACTAATTGTCGGCCAGTTGACTCCAAAAATTACATTAATGTTTTATGTTATTATAAAAAATAATAAATTCTTTACTGCTCACATCGGATCAATGAGCTATTATTATTATTTACTACCTAATTTACTAGGTAATTTGTAATAGATCTAATATATTTTATTGAAGAAATAATATTCAAATACATGCACTCGTAGCCGACGCCGTCATTCGGTAACAAAATACAAACATGAAGTAACAAGTAAATGATTCTACGACGATTGCCGTGTTTACAAAGCAAAAATTTAAATAGATAAATAATAGCTACCACCTATACTGTCCTATAGAAATAGTTTATTGGAGAATGATGTGCGTCGTCAATTTCTTGCGATAAGAATGTTTTGACTTTTTTGAGAATTATTGATGTTTATCTTATATAGTATTTTATAAAGTATTTTAAGTATTTAAAGTATTTTATAAAGTGCTAATTTTAAACTATATTTCATATAAATATTTTGTTCACGGGAAAAAACCTTGTCTGCGTGTGCTTACATAAATATCGGGGTCTGCAAATATGTAATACATTTTTTTTTTTTTTTTGGAGAGATTCTGGGGGGGTCCAGTACCCCTGGACCACCCCCGTAAATACGCCACTGTTTATAATGGTATTGTAATAATTTATTTTACTATTAGTTGCATTCTTTTTTGGCCGAAAATGTTGCGTTTATTAAGTAATTAATATTTAATTATTATAATATTTTTAAATATTATTTTTATAAATTATTATTGTTATTTACTTTAGAGGGATGAATAGTATAAATAGGCAATATAGCTTAAAATTGTTCTAAATGTCTTGAAAATGTTTTTGTGTCTAAAATAACTTGTCCTGACTGATTTAACATTACCTAGCTAGGACCACTGGAGCTATGCATGTGAATTTTGGTCAGTTGATTCGTTTTATGATGTAAAAAGACCCATTAAGAAAGGATTTTTCCAAATTTAGCTGATCCCGATCACTTTGTTGCCCGTAAAAAAATGGTGATTGTTCAATTCCTTTTGGGTGCAACTCAACCTACCCGTTAGGCAATCAAACATTTTTTATTAATATTTTTAGTCACTTTTTTACAAAAATATATTTTATCAAATATAGATTTTTTATTACAGTTTTTTTTATTGATTTTTTATCCATAAAAATTATTTTAAGAATTTAATACAATTTAAAATTGAATACAAATCTGTTTGATGAAATATTCATAATTTAAAAGATCTACCTATAATTTAAAAATATATATTTAATAAAAAAAAAATCAATAAATAATCTTTGATAAAACATTATTTTAAAAAACCTTTATTAAATTGAAATCTTAAAAAAAATTTGTTTGATAAAAAATAAAGTAAAAATATGAATACAAAATTAATAAAAAAATCAATTTTTAAAAAATGTCGTACTTTATCAAAAAAATTGAATTAAAATCCATATGGTGAAAAATTCATAATTTATAAAATCTACTTTCAAAAATTTGTATTTATTAAAAATATTAATAACAAATTTTTTTAAAAAAATTTCATAAAATTTAATCATAAAAAATATAAAACTATTTAGATTCAATAAAAATCAATACTTAATTAAAAAATCTGTATTTAAAAAAAATCGATATAAAATATATTTAATACAAAATCTATATTTAATAAAAAATCTATATTTGATAAAAAAAATCAATATAAAATCTAGATTTAATAAAAAAATCTTTATATGATAAAACAATTTATATTCAAAAAATACTGTAGTTAAATAAAAAATATATACTGAATAAAACAAATCTAAATTTGAAAAAAAATTCAATAAAAAAATGTTGGAAAAAAATTCGCCAAAATTACAATTTTTATTTCCAAATTCTAAAAGTTGATTTGCAAGTATTTGTAATAAATTTTTGAAACATTGACACCGGTTTGAAGCTTATCGGACGAGTTGGTGGGGCTAACTTCACTATCGTTACTCACATATCACTTTTTACAAATATGATTATATTTTAAACTCAATGACATATTAAATGCAACGTTTTCGGTAAATGTTTACTCAACTGACAGTAAAACTACAATGTTGAAATTAATGATTTTAATACATCCGTATTATAAAATTGCAAGAACTTAAAACAAATTAAAATATATATTTATGGAGTTTAAAATGCATTGAAAATTAAATCCCGGACCGTAAAATCATAGGAATTTAAACATATTGACTGTAATTTGTATAGAACTTAAAATTAATGAATAAAATTAATTTGGAAAATTAAATTCCGGAACTTAAATTCCGGACTGTAAAATTACTAGAATATACTTTGTGTAGAATATAATTCAAATTGAAATTTTAGTTTACGGAACGTAATCACGAAAGAAAGTAATAAGACCGAATGCAAATTATCCGGAATTAAATAACTCTGACCGTAAAACGCCCGGAAACAAAATTTCGGAATAATAAAATCCCGGAAAAAAAACCACAGGAATTATGAAATCACGGATTATAATGTTACACTATTATAAAATGGAAACATATTAAAATAGTTTAAAACTTATTATTTGTGGAGTATAAAATACATTGAAAACAAAATTCGGGATCGTAAAATCAACGGAATTTAAATATATTGACTATAAATAATCTGGATTTAAATCATTAGGTAAATATTATTAACAGAACTACAAAATATGTATATTGTAAAATACCTAGAATAAAAACTATTATTTTGAATTTAAAATGACGCAAAAAATATTTACATAACTACTTTTTAAATAATAATTTAATTTTTATTTATTTAATTTAATATCATACATATAAGTACTGGGCCCAGTGGCGCAAATAGGAAAAATGTTTAGGTGGTTAAAACACATTTTTTTAAAATTATAATTTATAGGTACATACTTTTAAGAATGGTATACTATTATTTTTTGAGGGGGCTTTGAGTGATTTCGGGGGGGAGGGCTAAGCCCCCCCCCCCCTATTTGCGCCACTGAGAGAACTCGTATAGTCGTATGGGGTCCCAGCTGGAGTTCAAATATATGGTTATATTTTAATTACAGGTAATTATATAAAAAAAAAAAACATCAATTTTTTATTATTTTACTGATTGGAAACTCCTCATTTAACTTTAAGTCTAATCCCTATCATTAGGTATTGTAATTGAAAATTGTATTACAACAATTAAAGAATTTTATAAAGAAGAATATTTTCTGTGCTTTGGCCGGATAGTTTTTTTTAATATTTTCATTATTGAATAAGTTATTAATGGTTAAAAATAATCGAATTTAATTTAAATTAAAACACGCTTATATTTATAAAAAATGAAAATATTAAAAAAATATCCAGCTTCTTTCATTCTTCTTTACAAAATACATAACAGGTGCATTTGCTCTAAACTGAACCAGAGAGCCGTAACCGTGGAAATATAGAATATCTATGTTCCTATATTATGCACGAGATAGACAGAGAAAACAAGTATTGGTGTGGTGGATATAATATGTGTACACAATATTATTGTATTTATTTATTTTTTGTTTGTACGTCGGATTTTATACGATAATTCAGTTGTTAAGTGAGTTATGAGCATTTTTAATTTACACTATATTATATTTGCACAACTATTAAAAAATTGAAAAATTGTAAAAAAACCCACATACAAACACAGATAATTGTCTTACCATCAACTTTCATAATAGGTCGATTAACTCTAATTTTTAAGCTAAGGGAGCTACACATGATCTGCTGAGCGTAAATGTTCCACCCTTTTAAGACGGAGACAACAAATTTCTGTGTAGCGTCCTCTTTACCACTAAAGCCTGGGCCTATATCCGGCGTTTCCTATCGAATTCAAAATTAATTGTATTATATTAGACAATAAATTCGAAAAAATAAGAATTTCTACGTTTTTTATCTGTGTTTTGTAGGAAGCTATTTTTTTTTAGTAATTCTAAGGGACTAAGGGAGAATTTCGAAAAAAGAAAAAAAGAAATTTGGTTTTATACTAATTAAATAATACTACAAATCAAGAATCCATTTCCTACATAACCTAGAAAAGAGATTAAAGAATTCAAATATGTTTTCAAAATTAAAATAGGGCTTTTGGTACTGGGTGAGTTTTTCTTCTTCTTTTTGGAAGTTTAGTGGCACATGGAATTTGAACATTTTTTTATCACAAAATATTGTGACGTGACTGCGCGTACGTTGCTGAGGTCCAAGAATTTTAGCCGTCGTTTATCTTTAAATTACATAAAGCGTTCGGAGAACTCACATACACTAATAATCAGTTACACAGCACTAACAATGATAGTTGTACAATATATTTTGCTAAATACGACCCCTTCAAAATGGTTCGCTTTCGACAGCCTTAACTTTTAATTTTTATCAAACATATAATATAGGTAATATAAAATAAGCCAAAAAAAATTTCGGGGGGGGGGCACGTGCCCCAGTGCCCACCCACTGGCTATGGCACAGCATTATACCTACATATAATTATAGTATTATATTAATGATATAATTTATTAATTTATTGTTATTTATGGAGCTAAGTGTTGCATACAGCCATACCGGTAGTCTTGTAAAAGGGGTCTAGGACATTTCGCTTATAATGTTATGTATATAAATATAATAACATATTATATTCTTGAAAGTACCTACCTCGTTTCTATTACCTTAGGTACATAATATACTACATATATACCTAATATTTATAGTTCAAACTTTGACTTAAACGATATATTTTACGTTAATGAACGTTAATGAACGTGTGTACACGTGTCAGAATATGGAAATTCATCGAATTCGGTTGTTTGACTTAGATTCTATTTCTAATAATTGTGATTTGGGTTTTGCAGTCGTACGATGGCGCGTGTCAATGACAAAGAAATTCTAATACGATCTGTGTATGCATCTGCGATCTGATTTTTCTACGATTAATTAAATTAAAAATATGTAGGTATGAAATTAATTTAATTTCATACATATTGTAACTTACTCTGCTAGTTTTTTAGCTTCTCCGGGTGCATTTACATTAGCACAAATAATTGTATTTATACAGGGGAAAACCTGTTAATAATTTCCTAATTTAAGAGCCTGCACCCAGTTTTGTAAAGTACTTGAGTAAAAGTGTTCAAATATTTTTTAGTAGGTACTCAATACCATTGATTATAAATACTAGTATTATAATGAATGTCGATAAGTATTTTAAATACTTTTTAAAAAGTAATTGAACAAAGTATTTCAAATATTTTCTCAAAGTATCTGTGTTTAAAATCAAATACCTATTCGTTTAAGTGTATATATTAGTTTCTATTTTAGTTTTAATATTAATCGCATAAAAAAATAAAATTTACAATTTATTTAGTTTTTTATTCTTTTACTGTGGACTTTACTCAACTAAAAATTCTCTTACTTTGACAAAAAAAAAATGTGGACATTTTGATAGTTACACCAAAATACCAAGTGATATAGGTATGGTGTAAAATGCTCTATACAATTAACGCGTAGAACATGAAAATCAGGTTCTGATCATTAATTATAAGGTTAAAAAAGCGGGTAAGTGGATGTCGCTCTGTTGTACAGAAGGTTACCAGTGGGTCATTGTTTAAAGGAATAACGGATGGTATAATATCATTGTACAGGTACGAAAAACGATTCTGAGCCGAGATGGTTTGTTAGTGTGGATTTTATATTCTACATATTTATGTATATTGTTGTTAGTTTGTTGCTTATTATTCATACGGTAGCCGGTAAGTTGAATTAATATTATAAAATTACAACAAAATAACTAAAATCGTTATTCTTTGTAATTTCGTCCACATTCCGATCAACTTGGCGAAATTTTATCAAGTTTCATTTCTAATTTGAGCTCACTAATCAATCCCCTAATCTCCCTCCTCTCCTCTGTACTTAATTCGCTGATTGCTAAAGGTACTTTTTCTCAATAATTATCTCCGTCATACCACTTATTGCTCATTATAATTTATCTCACATTTACACTCCACTTGGAGATAGTAAATATAAGATAACAATAATCTGTTACTATTAAAATGTTTAATTCTGCATTAAACCTATCAGGTATATTAATATATAGGGTGATACCACTGGGTATCTTCCCTAATCACGCGACCCAAGCTATTTATCTTACAGCACATTTACTTATTGTACTTATCGTATAGATTGTAAATTTATATAAAAAAAAAAGTCATTATAACAATATATTAGGAGCCTTGTATTAAATGTTCAATCTTTTTTACCAAACAAATAAAATTGTATTGATATTCATAGAAAAAAAAACTAATACAATTGGAAATTTAAAATGTCTAACAATTTAATAACAAAAATATTTTGATAATTTTATAGTGTATTGAAAATGCTAGTATAAAATAAATAGCCAGTGTAATAAAATTATATAACCTTTACCAGCTACTGGGATCCACTATTTACACAATACACAATACAAAACATAGGATACCAATCTACATACCAATTTTTGGTGGGGAGAAGGGCAGGTATCTTGCCCTGCACACGAGGATTTGCAGCACTGGGTCATTTTGAATAACAATTATTCAAGAGAGATTCTTCTATATTTTCTAATGTTATAATATTTCTATAATTTATTTAATACTACACTCTCTATCTATACCTGTAGGTACCCGTATTTAAGACACGAATGATCCATTTATACCATAACGACCCACACAACAGCACCACAACAATATTCCTACAGTCTACTGACACTTAGTGCAAACTATAAATAGTAATAACTACTACTATGGGTATAATGCACATAAGACATAATATGTAGATCCGGGTTCAGGGCCAATGTCGCAATGGAGCAAACAGATTTTACCACTCCCCCATCACCAGCAGACAGGCACAGCGCCAAGGGGGGGGGGGCAAGGTGGGGCTCTAGCCCCCCCAGAAAACAGATCAGCCCCCTCGCCAGCCCCCCCACTGAAAAATATGTACGATATAATTAATGTTTGTTGTATACAGTTAAAAATATTTTTAGTTGACTTATTATTTTAAATATGTTTATGTTTGATTAACACAATACTATTGTGTAAGGAGTTGGTATTCGTACCTACCTACTTATATTAGTTTAGTAATTAGCATGACAAATTTCTTATTTCAAATAATTAAATAATTTATTCAATTTTCTTATTTTGTTATTTTTATAATCTTATTTGTCATGGTAATTAGTTCACATATTACTTGATAATTAATAAAAAAATATTTCTTAAAGTATCTATGTTGTATATATATGAACTATTTTAACCTCCAAAATTTAACAAAAAATATAAAGTAGGTACTTCAATAGTCAATACATACACTACTATGCAAATACCAATTTAAAAATGTATTGAATTAAAAATTTAAAATGTACTAGTTAAATATAAGGTAGGTAATCAAAAGTTTTTATTTAAAACAAATTGTATTCATACTGATATCAGTGCAATTGTATACATTTTTGTTAACTTTTTCAATATTAAAAGATTTTCAATCATTTACTGTATGGTGCATAAAGAGATATTCTATAAAAAATCAATATTTAGCTCATAAAGAAATTATTATTTTTGTATATCATATTATCATTATGAATATAGTTGTTGAAGGTCTTAGGTCTGTGATTAAACATTTTCTTACATATTACATAAGGTACAAAAAAAATATTTGATATTATTCTTAAAACATTTTTAACTATTCAAAAGTTTGTAAATATTATATGTTTAGACGTTTAGAGCATACAATATAAAACGATTAAAACGTATGTACTATATAGCTAATAACTATATTATGTTATATGATACGAAAATATTTATATTTCATTTAAATAACCTCAGCATTTGTTGAAACAATTTTAGCCCATGTAAAAAAAATATTTGTCCCACTCTGCCCCCCCTGGAAAAAAATTCTAGTGCCGTGCCTGCCAGCAGATAAATTTTTGTAGTAGTTAGACTTATTTAAGTATAGGTATTAGGTATACATATAACATATATAAATATATTATATATTATATACATATATAAATATATATATTATATACATACACCAATAATAAATAATTTATAAAATGCGATTTAAATCAAATTGATAATATAATAGAAGTAACTATTTAGTTAACTTTAATAAGTTAAATAATTACAATTCTAATATTTGAAGTTGAAAAAAAAAAGAAGAAAGAATTCTATAAGTATTTAAATATTTATTTTTTCTGGATTTCATCGTAGTGAATTTGTGTATTACTTATTTCCGCTTCAATACTACTTCACCCCTTTACCTAACCAAATCACATTTAATACACGGGTCCATAGACATGAGGTGTTCAATCCACTTTAAATAATGGAAAGTATATAAATGTATTTATACCCCCCCCCCAATATTAAATTCCTGTCTGTGAATACATATAATATCGAAACAATTTGACCATTTTTTAAAATTTAAAACGATGTTTCACCACTTGCATTTGAAGAAGGTAGAGTACAAATATTTCTTAACATTATTTCTATAGTCGAAAAGGATGTTTTTAAAACATAGGTGTTGTAGGTATGTAAATATGTAATGAAGCAAATGATAATTTTCCCTCTGATGGTAAATCTTTAATAATTATTCTTTTAAATTGTATTAATTATTCCTCAAAATCTGTTTCTAAATCTAAATTATACAATTCAACAACCATTTATTCCAATACTGTCCAACTATTATAATGGAAGACGGTTACGGTATTTAAAAGATATTTTTATCATTATGTACCTACCTACATAATATTTCAAAAATCTACCTTATTAAAAATGGCGTCTAATTGAAATATCTGCGCTATAACTTTTTCTTCTTTCTACTCTTTTTGATATAGGTACCTACCTACCGAAACTACCAAATCCTTATTCTTTACATTTTTACGATAATTAAACGTAACTATAGGTACCTATTTCAAGGGAACTTTTCTGGTCTACCAGATACCCTTGTTTTTTAAGAAATTGAAAAAAAAGTATGTCTGATAAAACAGAAATATACCGTAACATTTTATTTTTAGATGGGAAGCTAAAATTTGGCCACCTGGAGCAAATGCTTCAATTGCATCTAGGTTAATATAGCCCTGCTAATATGCAGTATATAGGAGCAAAAGTCGGCTTACTGCCTATTATCGCCTTATACCACACTCTAATTATTGTTGCAGTAAACAATAACCACATGTGAAATGAAGCTCCCAGTAATTTACACTGTAAAAACAAATTATTTTGTCAGCACCTTGAAACCCGGCATAGCGTGTCTTAGCATTTGGGTACTCATCTACTCTTAACGCCCTGCACAGTCCATTCAGTTTAGCGACAGCTTAAATCGATTTATCGAAAAATATTTCCTACGGTATTAGGATAGATCGGCTACAGTGGCGAGCCACGCGGTGTTGCAGGGAGATCAGATGGCTTAAGAACCAAATGTTCATGGAAATCGGTCGAGCGTTGAACTTTCCTTGAAAATATTATATGCACGCGCGACCACTATACACGTGCCTACCTTTAGTCATATATTGATCAAAACACCCAAAATGTTCTGGGTAATATTGATGTCAAGAATGTACCACGTATTTATTCCTATTTTCTTAGAATAATCGCTCCTCGAGTGTCTCGAATAGGCCTGTGACCAGTAAGCAGTGTTCATTTCGCTTTTGGATATTCACCTGTGTAGACGAAAGACGTAAAGTGAATACCAACGATAAGTGAACCTTATTTTATAGTTTAAAAATTTGATATTTTTTCTTTCCAAGCTTATTACTTACTTACATTTTTCTGTCATCATGTTGCACGATGGATATAAATATAGTAGTAATGGGAAGCGCAACGGAATTCGGTAAGTACTATTATGAACTTTTACTATTTTTCTTTTAGATTTAATTTTTTAATTTTATTGAATAAATTATCAAATTTAAAATGTTTTTACTTAATAACTAATATATACAAAATATAATATACACATAAAACATCCAAATAAGTAATGAATAAACAGTGAAACATAATTATTATATACTAGTACCTACACGGCTACACACCATATTGGCATATAAGTATATTACATAATATTAAATTTAAATTAAGTTATTTTAAATATACTATATTTTATAACTGTTCAAGACATGGTTTTTAACTGTTTAAAACTCAAACAATTTATTTTATTTAAAAATGTAAAAATACTCTAACACTGTGACGCAGGCGTGTTGTTAGCCGTTATTTATTTATTTGGAACCTCAGGGATTTTAAGCCTACTGTGAATATAAATCATTAGTTGAATACACGGTTACGTGAACTTTACTATGGACCCATATGAGGAAAATGTAGTCCGAGTATAACTCGCTCAATTTTGGTGTTGGAATACAAACACCTATTACAAAATTAAAATATGACAATTTTTGGAGGGCAAGAAGGTGAGTTTTAAAAAAAAAAGTTATTTATTTTGAAAAGGTCATTTCAAAAATGTTTAGATCTTCGATATTTTTAAACGATATAATGAACGTTATATTGGGAATAATGAGAAAAACGTACCGCCTTGGCCTCAGTAATATTTCCAAAATTCTATTTTACAATAGGTACTTTTACTCTAGAACCAAAATTGAGCGATTTCTACTCAGACTGTGTAAACACGCGTTTTGTCTCTGTCATACGTGTCGTATTCACGGGTACAAATGGGTCGAGCCCACACTGCCCATACTATAGGTACCTATCCGGCGTTTACGAAGGACGGGTAACGAGTAAAGACCATGGTGTGTTGATACACCATGGTAAAAACGTATACGTTTATAGACGAATAGCGATATGGTGTTCAAACCCATCTGTTTTTAATCCGTATTAAATTAATATCCGATAATTTATTTTTCATCAAAACGCGGACCGCGGGGCCTTTCAATGCGCGGGGTGCCGGGGTCCTGTGCCGCTGCACACCTCGAACCGCCTTCAAGCCAGCCCTTACAATTCCATACAAGAATATAATAAATTAATAAAATAATTCCTTTTTCTTTTTTTAAAATATGTATGTATAATGTACCAACCAACGAATAATACGCGAAAGTCGAAAATTACCGAAATAACTTTTATGAATTTTAATAAACAAACAAATAATTTAATATAATATATTGAACATTTTTCATTTATAATTTTAAAAATATTGAAATTTTATATTAGGTACTTACTCAAAATTGTAAATAAAAATAATAGAAATATAATATATTTTTACTGTGGATTATTAAATATTTATGAAATAGATAATAGATATAAATTATTGCTACTTTTGAAGCCGACGGTTTCTTATAAGTATGCAATTGCAATACGCCTAGTAATAATAATAATTTAATTATTATAAAAAGTAAATTATTAATTTTAATCAAATATTATATTATTATACCTATTATATTTATACATACTTTAAAATTCTGAACGGTCAACGGAGGGAAATGTACCTATTAATTTAATTTTTTTTTTTTTAAATAACACTTATCTATAATTTTAGTTATTACAAATGCTCAAAAGCATCTTTGTATTTCTGTGATGGGTCAATTAAAAAGTTAGAAGATGGCTCAATTATAATTGTTAAAGAACATAATAACCACAATGGCCAAGATAATGTTGAGTTGGTTAATGCTTTTAGAGACGTCCTCAAGATTAGGGCTAAAAATGAAAACCAGCTTCTTAAAAATATATATGATGAAGAGTGTCAACGGTAATATAACATATTATTTTAAATACATTTTTAGTTGCGGTAATAATCAAAATTTAAATTAATATTTTTATATCAATTAAATATACAGGCATAATGTTGCTGCAGCATTATACCCTTGGAAAACTGCAGAAAGTATAATGCGACATGCACGTCGAAATTCTTTGCCTCGGACACCAACATCGTTGAATGAACTAGCTGCATATTTTGATAATGAACCAATCCCCAGATTTCTATGCTGCACCAGTTCTATGTTTAGAGGTAGTGTAACTGATGCTCTTGGTAATAGAAGTGTCATATTTGCTTGTCCACTTCTAATTCGTGCAGTACAGGAAAATAATATTGACGAAATACACGCTGACGCAACATTTAAAATAGTGCCCAGAAATTTAGGAACACAGCTTTTAAGCATACATTGTATGATACAAAACTATGTAAGTATATTTTTGTTTATCAATTAACATAAAATAAAATTATATATGTATAACAAAGGCGTAATTTCAGTTTTTATTAGACTAGGGCAATTTTTCACTACTTTTCCGACTCAACATTTTTTTCACTCAGATTCTCATAGCATAGTGCCATAGTGGTAAACTCGGAAGGTGGGGGGCGTATGGACGGTTAATGTGTCGACTTAAGGTTAATGTAAATACTAGACTAGGGCAAATGCCCCAGATGCCCTCTCCCAATGACGCCACTCATGTATATATTTAAGAAGATAATGATCCCCACCGAACAAGTTCATGTGAAAGTCCATGAGTTAAAAAGTTGCAATAAAATATGTATTCAAATATTGTAATGACTATACAGTATACAATACTTACAAAAATAAAATTGTAACAATAGTAATACATTAAAATACTTATTTTAAACAATCAACAGGATAAAATGCATTATTTTAATGTTTTTTTATTTAAGTAACCAAATTCAAATTTTGTTTTTAAAAGTCATAATAGAATTACAATTTTTAACATCAACATAGCGCTTCCTTTAACATGCTGCACTCATTATTTCATAAAACACTAACGTTTTTGAAAATCTTTGTCTTACATAATTGTAAATTGTACCAAAACAATATTCTTGGCTATTTTTTTTTCTTATAATTTTAAAATTGTTTTACTCTTTAGAACGAAAGGTTCATTTTTAACTTTAAATGCTAAAGCAGATCATTATTTGAAGAACTTATTTTTATTTATAAAAATCAATTTTTGGGCAAGTACCTAGTTAATGATTTAAAACTATAAATACTCAGAACTCATAAAATAGGTACTCGTCTGAAATTCAATTCTAGTGTATATCAAAGTAATAAAAAAAATTTTAAAAATGTTAAAAGTTTTAGAATTAATGAGTGTCTTTAGTCTTATGTTAAATGGGAATAAGAATCATACTACCTATATGTTTTCGGTCCTATTGTATAAGAAAGTAGATTGTTTTGTTTGCTATGTATACAAAGAACATTGAAATTTGAAAGCTACCTAGTATTAAATTAGAGTGAAGATTATTTTTGACAGTATGATAATATAAATATTCTAATATATATTGGGATTTAATATTTTTCAGTCTATACCAATCATATATGTATTGATGGAGTCCAAATGTCGAGACTCGTATGATTGTGTTCTGGCTTTTGTAAAAAATAATTTGATACCTAATTTAACACCGAGCACAATCATCACTGATTATGAACCCGCACTAAGGGATGCTTTGGTGTCTCAATTTCCTGGAGCCCAAGCACATGGGTGTTGGTTTCATCATAACCAGGTAGTTTGTGGTTCAGTCTGTAATTAAATCAAAGCTGGTTTAAAAATGAGTTGTTTCTTAGAATGTATTTTACTAAAGTACTGTTATAAACTTAAGGCTGTATGGAAGAATATGAAGTCAAGAGGTTACCTACAACATGTAAACACCAATCCATTTGCATTGGAATCATTGAAAATGCTATTCTCTTTGCCTCTATTACCAGCAAGAGGAATGGAAAGAGGTTTTGCTTTAATAAGAGCTTTTGCAGCAAACCATGGTGTGCATATGGATAACCTTTTTGATTACTATAACCGGTAAGTGTGAACTGTGAACATAACATTGTTAATCAATTACTTTATATTAATTATATACAAGTTATTAAGTTATATTTTGGTATATTATCTGAGTACTTCTTAGTAATATGAATTAACTAGTCTTAATAAATTACCTAATAAAATTATTAACACTTGAAATAAATCCAACTTTTTTAAGAAAGTAAAAAAATATTTTTATTATAACATGCATTTCATTTAAGAACTATGTCAAAGAATGACTGCAGGAACTTATTCCTTTCACAATTATTTTTATAATGATATGTATGTATCTAATTAATTAAAAATAATAATTTTAAAGTTTATACTATTACCATCATATCTACAATGTAGGCAAGAGGTATTACAACAGTTGTTAAGCAATATAAATTATGAAATAATATAAATATAATTATAATTTGATTAAAAACCGATTGTTTACTAGTATTAATGTTTAAAGTAATTTATTATATTATATAGATATTGGTTACAAAGGGTAGGACCAGACATAGTGTCTGTACATAGACTCCCGAGAAGAACAAATAATAACTTAGAAAGTTTCCACAATGCGTTGCGGTTGAAATTTTCAGTTGCACATCCCAATCTGTGGATCTTTCTTGGTAAGTAATACATTTTAAATTAAATTTATTATTATTATTTTTTGCATAATATGGCACACTTATTGTTACACATAATTTATTTGTTTCATAAAGTTTAAAAAAGTGAAAATAAGTGACTTATGATCTTATAAATATATCCTTAAAAAAATTAGTATAACTTACACAAAAATACACAATTTCATATTATATTTAAAAAAACATACACATCCAATAAGAAAAAACAAATATAGCATATTATAATATTGTTACCTACCTAACCACTGGCCTTTAGTTTGTCTACACTACTTAAGTTACCTACCTATTCAAATGTATTAATTATTGGAATTATATTTTAACTTCAGGTCATTTGTGCGATTTAAGCAAAAAATATCACACAGTAGTTGGTCAATTAGGAAACAATTTACAACCAACACGAAATTTAAGAGCCAATTTTTTACAAAACTCAAGAAATATTAAACATGCCACTGATCAGTACAACTTGGGACTAATCACAATATGGGAATACATAAAGAAGTGTTCTTATTTATCAGCTTCTTACGAGCTGAGGCAGAGAAACTGGGCTCTTGGTGTTGGTAGGGACGAACCAGAACATGAAATAATAGAAAATCAAGGCGAAGAAATTCAGAATAATGAACCTGAAGAAATAAATAATCAGCCACCACCCCATGACCCAAATCCACTTCTCTGCATGACTTGTCTAACAAGGACTATTGAAGAAACACCTGACAAATTTATAGTTCTTCCATGTGGGCACGCCTGGATTTGTGGAGTTTGTGTCGAACAACTGCAAACTCAAATAGCAGCAAGTTGCCCTATGTGTCGCTGTGAAAACGTCACTTATCAGCGTATTTTCATTGTATAAACTCTTTTAACTCTTATAATATTATCATATATATTATACATTTTTTTTTCATACCTATAATATGTACTTATTAATACCTATATATTTTTTTTTTATCATGCCTATAATATGTACCTATTAATACCTATAGTTTTTTGTTATTAAAATTATACATTTTATATTTTTATAGTATAGGTGATGTGAATATCATATTCAGAATATGTGATTAATAATAAAAGTATTAATTTATTAAATGAAAATAAATAGCTAGTTATTATAAGAGTAGTGTACAAATAGGAACCTACACCTAGGTATTTGTAAAGATTACTTTTAAATTGTATCAACAATACTCAATCAAATAAATAAATGGGTATTTATTAGACTAATTGATTTAAAACTTTTTCAAAAAGTGTATTCTAAATAATATTGTATACTTTAATACAAAGAAACAGGTACCTATTTAAATAAATATTATACAGTCTTCAATAATCTCTATAGGTAATAATTATTTCACACAAACCAAATATTTTTTCACATTTTATACCTAGGTACCTAATATAAATTGTAATCTAATGAACTCTAATGAGTTCTTAAGTAATTACTTAAACTAACCTTTTTTTAGTATAATAAGTATCCAGATACCTATATAGATACTATTTTTAATCTCCATTGGGTGCTTCACAGACATAAGACTGATCAGTTATTCACATATTGTTGATGAAAGATACTATATTAATATGTATGATCTGTGACCACTGGATTTATTTGCTTGCCTCTTGATGAGCGCCGAAATACACGGATCATATTCTGTAATTAACCCGAAATACCATGATAGTTTCGTTTTTTGATGATTCAACAATTTATTTTCGGTTGTTACAAGTCACTTATAAGAGACAATTAAAAATATTTTCTTACCTTGTGTAAAACATTTAGGAAGTCCAATTAATTGTAGTGATAGGTAATTATTGTTTGTAAAAACTTGAAAGAATTATATTCCTAATAAATTCCATTGCACAATTATACAATTTATAGAATACACAATACCTACACCGCACTAAAATATTATAAATACAACCGCGAGACTGTAATGTCTAATATAAATAATAACCACAGGCACACAATAAATAATTATACAAATATACAATATACTATGAAACTGTAATAGGTATAGGCATTGAATATATCACAATATAGTAGGTACGTATTACACGTATGAATTACACGTGTAATTGCCATAGACCTATAAAGTATAAAAGTATAAAATAGGTATCTGCTATCCACAGATTTCTATAGTGTAGTATAGATTATAGAAGTCTGTGCTGCTATCATACTATTATGAAGACGATAAGAAAATGAATAAGATCAACAAAAATTTAAAATAATAAGAACACGAACAGTGGTGACTGGTGAGTACTGAGTAGTGAGTACTAACTGGTCGGAGAAAAATCTATTATTATTATTATTAGGTAGTGAACAGAAAGTCCGCAGTGCTGCACGCGCACGCCCTCACATGGAAAACCCGTTGTTTTAACCATGACAAAATAGATCTATTAAATATATCTATTTTTATATGGTTTTAAGTTTTAACATTAAATACCACCCGACTAATAATAGATTACCTAATATAATATAATATTATGTATTAATAAGTATTATAAATTATAATATAATAGAATAATATTATGAGCATGCCTATATTATGTTGGCAATTTAATTATACCAGATATTATATTTATATTTAATAAAATGCTGCCCATTGGACATTCAGAAGTTCAGAACGACTGGACCGATTAGGCTAATTTTTTTTTAATGTTTATAATAGTCCGAATACAGATTTTACGGAAAGAAAAATCAAAAAATTGGAATATTCGAAAAAAATCTAAACTGAAAGTGATTTTTAGATCGATTGATCAACGTGTAGAGCCTAAACTGAGTAGGTAAACTATACTAAAATAGTAAAATATGATGGCTGGAGACTTTAATTTATTATGGTACCACAACGTAGGGGTGCACTAAAATAGGATTTCCACAAATTGTAAAAATTTAAAACGTAATTTCTTGTTCGGATTTTTCGGAAGGTATAAACTATAAATACCTACTATTATTTATCTAATCAATGTCATAACATAATAATGTTACAACGACTTCACAAGACATTTTAACTTTTTAAAAGAGTACAAAATATACACAATAGTCAATAGAAACGACTATTTTTAATAAATCAAGGTGGTCTAATAAATAATAATAATAATAATAATGCTGTACCTAAAGGCAATATCTACATGTAATATTATAAATACTAAAGAAAAAAAGTTATAACACAAAAAACTGCACTGTGCACATGGCCAAAGTCCAAGTTAATCAGCTAGTAAATTAAATTGATAAAAAAAAATTTGAGTCTTTGTAGTGTTTTCAACTTCAGTATCTTGTTCCAGTGGCGTCTGCAGGATTTTTCAATGGGGAGGGGGCTTGAAAATCAGTTACAATTTTATTTTTATTTTGTGCAGTCTAATAATTTCAGACGTTTATTTGAGGTATTTTAAAATGTTTGTAATTATTCAACTTTTCTGGTAGAAAAAATGCTCTGATCATAAGTTTCGATGCCCAGTGTAGACGTGTAGTATGTTTTTGGAAGCAAATTGGATCTAGTTGATATCTACTTTTAGGAGGTCAAAATTGAAAATGCTCAGTGCTTTTAAGAATAATAATTGGAGAAAATAAAAATTAAAAGGTATTTAAATTGTTTGGTAACAAACCTGGTTATACCGTCTTCACTTGGATTGTATTTGATGAATTAAAATTTTTTTTCTATAAATGTCAATAAAAAATTATTAATCCGGTCAAAAAGCTTAAAAATGTAATACGTAGGTTTTTTTTATTATAGCTAAAATATTAACAACACATATTCATCATGGTTATTTTTTATAAGCTTATTTTAAAGTTCAAATTTCGTCAAAACCACAGTTAATTTGTAGTTCAAAACTTATAAAATATAAGATATGTATAAACCTAAGGCTAGACAATTTAATAGGTACAAGGTCTTTCATACTAGTAGTTCATACTTTTACCGAAAAATTACAGGTAATTTATGAAAATTGGTATGCAAATACAATGTTTTTTCAAAAATGAATTCATTCTGGTAAGATATGTATGAAATTTACGTCTTGCTTACTATAATTAACAGTTTAAACTTGATTAATATTTTTTTGAAAAAGTAATAATAATACGGGCAATGGGGGGGGGGGGGGCTTGAGGCTTCAGCCCGTTAGCCCTCCCCCCTGCGGACGCAACTGTCTTGTTCAATAAGAAAGTAAATGTAATTGGTGCATTGGGGAGGTCAAAATCCAATATTTCTATATAAGTGTTCCAAGCACCGAGAAAAACAAAAAAAATTAAGGGAAACTGGGAACTTTTACACTAAATCGGTTTTGGACAAAATCGATTTTGGTTTTTATTGTAACTCTAAAACAAATTACCGTAGATACTTGGGATTTTCACCGGTTGTTTATATTAGCATTTTAATATTTTATATACACTATAAAATTTTCAAAATAATTGGATTTATTTGAACTGTTTACGGGCATTTTCGGTTTCCAATTTTTTTAGTATTTTTTTGTATAAATGCCAATAAAACTTTATTTGTTAGGTAACAAAACCATGGAAATTTAATTCAAGGCTCTTAGTATACCTTTTGTTACAATGCCATTTGAAAAATATTTAAAACCCGTAGTCTCAATTTTTTTTTATAAGCATTTAAAGTTCGAATTTTGACAAAAAGCGTAAAATAAAAATCACGAAAATGTGCAAATTATTTTGAGTTAGAAATTCATAACGTTTTTTCTTGTTAAATCTAAGATTTTAAAATGTAATACAAAATTCCTAATAAGGTTATCTACATTTATCAAAAAAAAAATAAATATCCATTTGAAAGTCAAATTAAATTTTTATGATTGTTTTAACTTTTGAAGTTTGAAATTTTTACAACATTGGATATTCACTCAATTTCTCATGTAGCGATTTTCTTATTTTGTTGTAATTCAAAAACGAATAACCACAGACACTTGAGATTTATATCATATATTTATTTTATCAATTCCTAACTCAATAACATTTTCAAAATATTTCGACTTGTTTTTAGCTGTTTACAGACAATTTCAAATTTCAATTTTTTTTAATTTTTTTTTTCAATAAAATTGTATTTGTTAGGCCAAAAATGTTAGGCCAATAATTGCTTGAATAGCATTTGAGAAATATAAAAAATATATAGTCACAAGTTTTTTTTATAAGCATTTAAAGTTTGATTTTTCACAACATTTATCAAATTTAAAGTTTAAAAAGGTGGGCAAGTGGGTGTCTCTCTGCTGTACAGTAGGTTACAAGTGGGTCACTGTATAATGAATGATATTAAATTTGAATTCAACGATATAATATCATTGTATAAGAAAAACGATTCTGAGCGGAGACAGTATGTCAGTCTAGGTATAAGCGTTATTAGATACATTATACATATCTATGGTACTAAACCAAAATTTGACCTATAATAGGTAGGTACCTATAATAAATTCCAAAATTAATCATATAAAAATATCCATTAGGTACTTATAACGCGTTATATATCAAAAAAAACCATGATACTATCATAGGTATATAATAGTACACTTTAGAAGTTTCAAGTATCCACGAATAATATTATTCAATCACAACAAAATAACTAAAATAGTTATTCTAGGTTTTTCTTAATGTATTTTAGTCCAAATTTGAATTTAAAATGTCTGTAAAAAAAAACTGTGTTCATATATTTTTTAGATTATTTGGTTATAGTATGAACTATTTATGAGAACCTTTGTGTTTAATTTGTAATCCTTAGCTATAAAAACTGAACATTTTATAATTCATTAATTACAATGATTGATAATTTTCGAGATTTTGATAAATTTTGTCAAAATTCCAACTTTAAATGCTTATAAAAAAAAAACTGTGCCTATGTATTTTTAATATTTTTCAACTGCTATTGTAACAATATATCAGGAGCCTTGTATTAAATTTTTACACTTTTTGGCCCAACAGATAAAACTTTATTGATATTCATAGAAAAAAAAACTAAAAAAATTGAAAAATGAAAATATCCGTAAACAGCTCAAAAAGAGTCGAAATATTTTCAAAATTGTATGGTGTATAGAAAATGCTAATTTAAACATTCAGTGAAATTTTCATGTATCTACAGTTATTCGTTTTTGAATTGCAACAAAATAAGGAAATCGCTACATGAGAAATCGAGTGAAAATCCAATGTTGTAAAAATTTGAATTTCAAACGCTCATAAAAATTTAATTTGACTGTCCGGTAGAGATTTTTTTATTGATAAAGGTAGATAATCTTATAAGGAATCTTGTGTTTCATTTTCAAATCTTAGATTTAAAAAGAAAAATTTTTACGAATTCTTAACTCAAAATAATTTGTTAATTTTCGTGATTTTTCCATATTTTGTCAATTTTTGAACTTTAAATGCTTATAAAAAAAAATTTTGACTAAGGATTTTTAATATTTTTCATCTGCCTTTGAAACAATATATTAGGAGCCTCCTATTAAATTTTCAAGATTTCGCAACCAACAAATAAAATTTTATTAATATTTTTAGAAAAAAAACTAAAAAAAAATGGAAAATGAAAATGTCCCTAAACAGTTCAAAATAAATCAAAATATTTTGAAAATGTTATCGTGTTCATTTGTTTTAGAGTTACACCAATAACCAAAATCGATTTTTTGGAAAACCAATTTTGCATAAAAATTCCCGTTTTTCCTTAATTTTTATGTTGTTTTTCCCGGCGCTTGTGAAAACTACTGGGAAATTTATACTTTTGACCCCCCAAAGTACCAACTAGATTCACTTTCCTATCAGAAAAGCTACTGATGAAGAAAATCCAAGCACTTTTACTGTCCTAAAACGTGATGACAGACACAAAAAAAAAAAAAATATAAAAAAAAAACACACATCATTGTAAAACCAATACATTCATCGCTCCGCTGAGAATCTAAAATTATTTTTTAGTTAAAAATGTATAAAATGTTCAACTTGTATAGCTAAGGATTGAAAACTTATAACAAAGTTCCACGTAAATAGGTTATTCTGCAACCAAAAAATCTCAGAAATATAAATCACGGTTTTTTTTTTATAGTTATTTTTTGTTAAAATTTGGAGGAAATTACATATTAATTATTAAATAACCAAGAATAATGATTTTAGTTATTTTGGTCTAATTTTATAATATTTATTCAACTTACCGGCTACCGTATTAATAATAATATTAATAACAATATAAATATAATATAAAATATCCACACTGACTGACCATACCAGCTCAGAAACGTTTTTCGTATAAAATGATATTATTTTATTCTTTTTTTTTTTTGTGGTGTAACCATTTATTGTTAATTAATGATTTTTACTGTATGTACTATATATTTATTTTTTATTTAGCTGTTAACTATTACCATTGGTACTAATAATTTTTACTTCTTTATTGTATCCAAATTCTGTTATAAGATAATGTTATAGACTGTACTTATAAATTCTAATTATTCTAATTGCTAAAGGGTTTAATACCCGTTTATTATACCTACATAAATAAAAAAAAATTTAAACCATCCATTATACAGTGACCCACTATTGTAACCTACCTACTGTACAGCAGAGCGACTTACACTATTAGTGTCTATTACCCACATTTTTTACCTGATGTTACTGTATACTTGGTATATAATATAGTCTGATAGACTGTCTTCGCTAATCGCTCGGCAGAATAATTTTTATATGCAATGATTCATTATTGAATACAACTTTAACACATACCTATGTTGCTGTGACTAAATTGACGAAGTACACTGGACACCTACTTTAGTACCTACAGTTATAACTTATAACTATAGGGCCCTCCTTTATTTAACGTACCTGAGTTAAATAGAATATTCAGAACGTACAATTTGCTATGTTATGCGTTTGTAAGACAGCGTATCTTTTTAAGGTTTGTAGATCGATAACATCGGTATTCGGTATACAGGTGACTGTCAGGTAGAAAAATTTTTGAGCTATATATTGATAGGTATTTAATCTAATTTAATTTATCAGTTCTCGTGAATCGTATGGTGACGAATTAAAATATAAGCGATTAACGAATATCTGGATGATATAATTATTAATAAAAACATATATATTGAAACCTCTAGATACCAGACATTCTCAGGCACTGAAATGTTTACAACCATTCAGAGGGTTCGGTTTGTTGGAATGTTGTAGTTTTTAATTTGTATTCCCAAAAAAAGTCCAATATTTGGAGATGTCAGTTAGGAGTGGTTTCACTCGAATGATATTACATATTATACCTACTATAAAAAATAAAAAGTACTGGGAGGTTTGAGTTTTTACTCCCGCACTAAAGTAAAATGACATACTATAGATCCAATTTTCTGATAGAAACCGGGTTCAACCCAGGGGCGGCTCCAGAGACTTTCACAGGTATAAAATTGTTTAGAAATAGAGTTTTAGACATAGCCCCCCCCCCCTGGAGCCACCACTGGTTCAACCGAACCTCATTCCTACCAGTCAGAAACTACTGATTAACTAACTTTATTTTATTATTTCAATTTTAAATAATATCAATACTTGATACTAATATCAAGCTTGATAAGAAATTTAAGCTAAAAACAAGAATAATAATTCGAAACAATGCTCTTATATTTTAATTTTGTATTGCGATTTGTGATCTAATATTAATTTTTCGATGGAATGTATAGGTATGCTACGTATATACCTAATACATACAATTCGTAATATAATGGACGGGAAATACATTTATTATGCTATAGATATTATAAATACTATGTCATTAAGTCAAAGGTCATAGACTGCACTTTTATAAATTACTATAAAAGCGATTATTTTCTATGGATAATTATTACGGAAATATGATGTTTATATTATATTTATTAACCTAAATAATTAAATAATCATTAAGTTTGTTAACGATAAGTTGTCTTTAAATAATAAACATTTGAACGTTAATATTAAATAATAATCCCGAAAAAACAGATTATGTACATATTTAAAGGTGCCTACCGTTTTTCTACAGAACAATTTAAACGAAAGACAATTATTCTGCAGGTTACTTTTTTTTTGCCTACTGTTGCGAACAAATAACAATTACAATAGGCACTGGTACTTTAGAAAATACGTTAGAAAATAATTAATAGGTATTAAGATGACATATGTATATTTGATTGTTATATTGTAATAATATTTTGCATTTATAATAAAATAATGACTTAAGATTGATACAATTTTATTATCAATTACCTACATTTATCATATCATGCCATCATAACATCCATTAATTTAATCCCCATGTTCCTACCAACTACAAACTTAATAACCTGAAAATTTAGTTCTCACTTTTGCGGTACGTCCCGCGACGCACCCGTTTTTTAGAAGTTTTACATTCCAGGCTTGGTTACGGTCATTGTTATATAATTCCGGTAAAATTACGTTCGGCCTTGTTATTTTCTTTCGTATTACGTTCCGTAATCTAAAATTTCAATTCATTTTGTATTCTACACAAATTATTTCTAGTAATTTTACAGTCCGGAATTTAAATTTCAGAATTTAGTTTTCCTATTTTATTTTGTTCTTTAGTTTTAAGTTCCAAACAAATTACAGTCAAGATATATTAATTCCGTGGATTTTACGGTCCCTAATTTTGTTTTCAATACATTTATAATTCTTTCAATTTAATGGTACGGTTACATTACGTTCTGTTATATCATAATTCCGGTGACTTTATTTCCTGGATTTTATTGGCATCCCTGAATTTTGGTTTCCGGACGTTTTACGTTCATCGATATTTAATTCCAATTAATTTCCATTCCGTCCTATTATTTTCTCTCAAGATAACGTCCCGTAAACTTAGATTTCAATTCGGTTTGTGTTCTACGCATAATAATTTCCGTCAATTTTACGGTCCGGAATTTGAGTTCCCGAATTATTACTCTCCTGCCGTTATTTTTCCGGAATTTTATAGGCGTCCTTCTATCTTAGTCCGTGGTTACACGAGCCGAGTGCCGCACTCTCGGGAGCGTCACTTCACACGTCTTTACTACTCCAACAGCCCCGCACCCGCTTGAATTTTTGGCTTTTTCTTGGATTACACGGTAAGCAATTTTTCGAGCGCGGCCGATTGTCGGACGCGAAAGCTGGCGACGAAAACCGAATACCGATTTAATCGAAGTGTGGTCTGACCCCATCTGAGGTTATTTGAGACAGACCATAATATTATTACATACTACGCGATTTTGTAATCGTAAATATTGTATCATGTTATTATTGTTATTATTATTATTATTATTATTGTCATCGTCGACGTCGCGCGTCGCGACTCGTCAGTGTACACTATCTATGTCTCTATGTCTCTATTTGATATATTTATAGTTTATACTCTGCTCGATGACACATTGACACCGTTGATATCAACGTACGCTTTGCTATTATTGTTTTTATGGTTATTTTTAAAAATAATGTTAGTTTTGTAATTTGTATTGGTGTTTAGTAAGCAAGTTACTACGTGACAATAAATCATAAATTGCGAGTGTATAGCCACTATAATATATAATAGGTTGGAATAACCAGATATTAAGTACAATAGGGTCAAAATAGGCGGTTGTCATATTTGACAGGAATACTGGACGCATACGATGAAATTAAAATATTGAAGAGTAAAATGACTAATCATAAATTAGTAATACATTCAATCGTAAATGCGTGGGCTAGAATGATGACCACACAAATCACATTCGTGAGAACGAAGATACCGTATCTGTAGGCGAGGGGCACGGGGAACTTCATATATAAGGGAGCCCAAATAGGCCTGTTTTCAGACGTGTACTACCACCCATTAGTGCAAGCACCTTCACGCCACTCTGTACAACAATATTTTGAACTTAGTAAAATTATCGAGTGTTATAATAAAATTCACAATATACAACAACTGTTTTATTATTCATTCATCAACCACGACTTTATTATCTGAAGAAGTGTCTGCGACCTGCAACATTAACTACTGGTAGCCACTTATCTACTATTACCACTACAATAGTAGGTACCTAGATACCGCATACGTTACAGGTGGGCGGTGGCGCATTGATCGCACCCTGGGCTATACAAGGATCAGTATTTAAGTGAAGCGATCTTACTGCGGCAACTTTCAAATACTGATATTGAATGGTGAGTCGGCGGTCGACAAACATATTAAATTTTAGGTCTATTCTGCAGTATTTATCTATAATATACAATTAATAAACAGTATGAAAAAATGTATACAAAGTCTGTAAGTGTATTAAAATACAACGATAATGAATTTTATGCACTGTACTTTGTGTACTACCAGTAGAGACCCGGCCAAGAGCAATAATATTTCCGACTTTCCGTGCCAACAGCCGTCGGGCACCGGGTGCCTATGACGGTCGACGGATGAACACTTGAAGACGTCCTCAACGTCAAGGGCCAGTGGCGTGTCCAGGGTGGCCAACAGCCTCATCCAAAATATTTTAAATACAATTTATTTTTAAAACTAATTTTGCTGTTATGGGTTTTTTTTGTAATGTTATATGACGTAACTAATCAGCCTCTCTTGCCTTAGAAAAAAATACTGGATACGCCACTGTCACTGGCCATTACGACATCGACGACATATTGTACTTGAACAAAATGTGCTATGAACACTGAACAGCACTGCAGAGACAACATCGACGCCACGCTAGTACGACTACGACATCTGATTATTATAAATATCTATTTTCATTTTTACGCAAACGGACAAAAAGTATTGTCTGCATAATTATTTGGATTTTTACATAATATTACAATTTCCATATATCATACACGTTGATTTTTTGTTTACGTCTTTCGCTACTCATTAATTTCGTTTATTGTATTGTACATATTTTGTACTATTTAAACCTATCTGGATATCTACTTCATGCAAATTTGAGCGAACGATTCCTAACATAAACTATAATATATTGTAGGTTTATTTTTACTCGTGATTGACGCAGTGGCGGATACGAGGGTGGCGAAGGGGCGTTCGCCCCCCCCCTGGGCTGTCTTTTTAACATTATTTTATATTATAATATTTGGCTAAACAAAAAGACAATTTAATTTTTTTAATTCGCCCCCCCCCCCAATGGGCGACCTCTGGATCCGCTACTGGAATGACGTTTTAACGTCATCAAATTGTACAGAAGTGTAGTATATTATAGGTAGATTTATAAAAAAATTATACAATATTATGCAAAATGAGAATTGTTTATTTTATTTTTATATTATATACCTACCAGGGGTAATCAAACCGCGGCTCGCGTCTTATCGTAACACAAAACATTTTTATTACTATAAATGATAAATATAATATAATAATAGGTATTATCACGGCCTTAGACTAGTATGGGTATTACTGGGTATTATAATATACTATCAAACAACGCGGCGGGCAAACGAAAACAATTAAAATGTTCTATTTCAATTATTATAATTAGTGTACTATTAGGTAATGAAAATAATATAACGGTTTTTATGTTTTTAAGAGAGTTATTGTAGAGACGTAGAGTTACAAGTCCCAGCATTGATTATGAATACTATGGATTGCTCACTGGTCAGTGGCCACTGCGGTAAAAAATACGCTACGCTAAATCTACTAGCGATCCTCGTGTAAAGTTATTTTTTAATGTTTAAATCGGATTATTCTTATTAATTTCTATTAATATATTTGTATTTATAAACAAAGTATTATTTTGTATTATCCACACATTGTATCACCAGCTAAATAAAAAATAGGGGCCGACTTTGATTACTGATTAGCATTCGGCTGTAGTGGTTAACTGGAGTGACACAGAAATATATCACCGTTATCTCCATATCCGGACGTCATACAACTAATTTTACGATTTCTGCAACGCCGATAAGACAGTCTGACAGTGACACACTGACACTATAACGTATAACATCGTGTCATCGCAGTGGCCTATATACGAATTATTTTCACTATGGGCCAATTTATCAGTTATCACTAGTCAAGAATAGCACAACTAACATAGCCATAACTATACATTTTTTAGGGAGCTGGGTGGTTATAATTATGACATAAACAGTACAAATAAAAATTACGCAATTTAATTATTATGTAAAATTAATTTTTTGATTCTTTTTTAAAAAATATTGATAGTGTCATTTATATATTTTAATTTTTAATGTTATCTTACTATGAATTTAACATCAAAGTCAATTATAAGTTATCAAAGCAAGTCCTGACCATCTAACATTTCCTTGTTGATTCCTCAAAAACGATTTTAATCAACCGGCTAACTTAATCATGGTGAAAAACTGTAAACAGTGCAGATATACATGCAATGCTTTAATTGAACCTGCAATTTCACTATGGGCCCTAGCCTAGGTTGCCTCCCCCCTATATACGCCACTGTGTCATCGTATAACTTTAATATTGTAATTGTCGAACTATCATAGTTTTTACTAGTAGTTCTAAAAATAATAATAAAAAAAAAACATCGTATAACACGGTAAATATTTTAAAAATAATTATATACCTACAGTTTTAGTCATTAATCGTCCGTAGATTATCAGTGCCGACGGTCGCTAGTGGGCACTGATGACGACGCGACGTCGACAACGATAACATAATAATAACAATCAGCAATAATAAGTTTTAATAAAATCACGTATAATCTTATTATAGTACTACAATATTATCCATCCAAATATCAATGTTGTTATTTGTACAGCTGGCGTACAAATACAGAAGAAATTACATACGTACTAACTATATTTTACATCTATCGATTAGTGAAAATGTGAAATTGTCAAACCCTCCAAACACAATATAAATATTGGCTATAATAATAATAATACAACTCTGTCCCAAAAAATAATAATCGGTCAACCGACAAGTGACAACAGCCGATGGCCGATTTACGTCAGTGCAGCACATCTCCCACCGGCCGTGTTTGCTTGATCACGTGGTTCTCGACGCGCCAATCGCATCATTCGCGGCGCGCAAAAAGTGTGATCGTTCCCTTTTGTAACGGAGTGTCGGAGGCACAGTCCATAGTCGTCTTCCATAAATATAATTTTGTATTTTCATCAATAATATTATTAATTGAAATCGTACCATCGTAGCGTTTTCTTTTTATCGTTAGCTTACCACACCAACAGCAGACGCTTCAACATCATAATATTCCGTTCGTCCACCGCTATTCTGCCCGACAATGATGTACTGTAATCGAGACTATGATGTTCTATTCAATAGAGGTGGCACAAGTAGTACGTACACGTCCGGCAAGTCAAAGTTTACCGAGCACGCTGCGGACCTTATTTTAAAACGTGCCTCGTCGTTCGTGCTCTACCACATGTATGACACTCACCGCCCGCAATGCCCGCTGCTTAACAATGTGAACGCCAAGGGTTACAATACAATTGAGCGGATCGTGAAAGAAACATTTCCCCTGGTGAGTACATGGACGATTCATCAGTGACTGTAAATCGCCGTGTCCAATGTAAATCCGGCTAGTGCGTGCGATTTCTATGCTGACCAGCATCTTCCAACATTGCGTCCGATGCGGCGAAATAATATACGTCAAGCTGTTTTGTTCTTCGACGAATCGGACGCATTTACTTTGGGCACGGCGTAGTACACAATATTAATTGTACATTGGCCACGTAGTTTTTACCAATTAGTTATTACTTATTAGTTATTAGTATTATTTATTAAACAGTTGAACAATATAACACTATTTAATATACTTACAGTCGTACCTCAGGATAAAGATAAACACGTATTCTATGCTCGTACTATAATATAGGTACCTATTACCGATGGACAGACCCACCCATTAGCACCACACTTGTTTTTCCGTCGTTTCTCAGGTATCAAAATAGGTACTGAGTTTGACAGTGATGATCCATTGTCACGCTGACACTATCGTAAAATAACTGTGTAGATTATGTTCGATAATTATTGAAGTTGACTAGCTGCTGTTGCATGATCAAGTGTTGGTGTTTTTATTACCCCAGGTGTACTCACTACTCAGTAGTCAGTGGGGGATTTAGCATCAGGTAAAATAGGCAGCCACCTAGGACGTCACATTTTTGGGACAAGTATTTATTTTTTTGGATTTAATTGTACCATTATTTATGAACAATTATTTCATTTATTTAAATATAAAAAGTAAAAATATTAAAACTTGATTAAAACCTAATTTTAAGCCACAAGTCACAACCATTACAATACCTTTAATAGGTATCCAATGGCGGCCGCAGGGGGGATTTGCCCCTCGGCTTCTTTTAGGTTAATTACCATGATCATTTGGGATTTTAAATTCAGGGTTGGCACGAAAAAGCCCAGCCCGGAAAAACCCGGGCTGCTTTTCTGGGTTAAACCCACTCATTAGTTTGAAAAAAAAAACCATAAAAGATGGGCTGATTTTCTGGATAAAATAGGAATTAAAATTATTTTTTTTTTAATTATGTTAATTTTCAGAAAAATTTACTTTACTTTTAAATATTATTTATTTTTCCAATTAAGTATTAAACTACGGCGTGCATCCATTGGATGACTACCCCCTCCCGTCAATCAAAACACATCCCATTTACTTATTGTATAACTTGTAAATACGGATTGTCAATGTACATTTTTCTTCAATAAAAAAAAAAAGAATTTAACTGATTTGTAAAATATTTAATAATAATTTTTTTAACTTACTATTTTTTGTACCTAGGTACAATTTAAAATAAAAATTAAAAAAATTACACACCAACGGCCAATAGAAATGTTAACAATATTTTATTTTTAATAAGGTATTAAAATATTAAATACATAACTTCCCTGTAAATACTTAATGAATAATCTAAACAAAAATTAACAATTAACAAAATAACAAATATTTGTTAGTAAAATAATAGGTAAAGGAAAAATCAAAAAACAGTGCAGCTAATACATGAAAAAAAATTCCAATTTTTTGGATTTGATCAGTGCCGTAAAAACCGGGTGTGCAAAGTGTGCACCGCTCACAGGCCTCGGGCCTCGTAATATATCGAAGGACCTCAAAAGATCTAAAGACTAATATTAAACAAATTATTAAAATATATAAATTATTTATTATTGATTTGGAAACGAAACCAATGTTATTTCATTTTTTTTATATAGCATGGAGTTGTGATCACTGTTTTTAGATTTTGAGAGGAACGAACAAATGTATTGATTTTACAAGATGTGTATAATTTTTTTCATTTCTGTCGGTCATCAACATTGGGTAGTAAAAATATTCCGAATTTCGAGATCAGCATATTTTCTGTTAAAAAAGTGAATTTAGTTGTTACTTTTTGGAGATCGAAACCGAAATTTTTAGTTTTAGCTATTAAAAAGCGTCAGTAAAAAAAAAAATTGTCATTTTGACCTAAAACAAAAATTTTATTTTTTGGTATAACCCGAAAACTAATAAGTAATAACAGTAGACCATTGAAGTTTTCACCAAATATTTATATTAATGTTTTCAATAAATTACATTTTGGAAAATTTTTACTTTTTTGAGTTAGTTTTAGCCTTGAGAAATTGTTTTAAAATTATAGATTATTTTAAATTAAAATATTTTTTTTGTTTAAGCCCGAATTTTTGCCTGCTGACCTTAAAAATTGCAAAAAAAGTTTTTGAGGTGTGTATTGAAAAAGATAATAAGGGGCCTCAATATTTTGGTTTTGCACACAGGCCTCAAGTAGCCTACTTACGGCACTGGATTTGATAAAAAATATATAAGATCGAAAAATACTCGTCGCTATAAATTGAATTAGTAATCTCATCCAAAAAACAACGCTTGTGCGTAACCAGATGAGCTAATTCCTGCTTCACATCACACACTCAAATAAAATAAAATATTATCTAAATCATAATACTACACCTAAGATTTTGACTAGGTATAGGTATACTAACATTTTATATTTATAACGAATTATCATCTACGTTAAATAGTATATTTTCTACCTCTACACTCTACAGCCTATAGTAGTTATTAAACTCGACAAAATTTGATTGATTACCTAGTAAATATTATTATATTTGTGTAACACCTGTATGCCTATAAGTTGTCGATTAATATTGCAGTGCAACATCAACAAGATACACCAAGTCCACGCCCCACAGATGTACGGCATGTATATGTTGCGCAAAGAAGAAATGAATTTGACCTTTGGCCAAAGTGTCCAGGAGAAGTTGCTGTTCCACGTGACCACCGAATCCAGAGCCTTGGAGTCGTTGGACAGCGGACTCGACTGGAGACGCACCCGCCGCTCCAAGTTCGGGTGCGGCGTATCATTCAGTGACGACATCGACTACGCTAACTATTATGCTGACAATTCCTCCGCTGAAGGTATATAATAATAAAATTGTTTATTTATTTTTTAATGTTTGTTTGTCGATTAAATAATACGCATATCATACCCACTAAAATATCGTTATAAAAATATTATGTTTACTGAATCTGCTCAGGATTTCTACGCAAGTTCCCTCTAAAATGTTTTGTTACCGTTCGACGTTCACTATAAATACTTAAATAACTTTTTTTTGATACATATATTTTTCATGTAGAGGTTATCAGCGAACCATATTAGGTGTAGCCTTTTATTTAAAAGTGAATTTACCTAATCATGTAAAATATTACAGTTTGAAAATTTAAAAAATTAAGCGTTGGTCGTTATCTTTTAAAGAATCTGCTCCTTTTAGATTCTTAGCAGAGCGAAAGAATGTATTGATATTACAATAATGTGTGTGTGTTTTTTTTTCATCGACATTTGGCTAGGTAGTAAAAACATTCCGATTTTCGAGATCAGCATCTTTTCTTATAGAAAAGTGAATCTAATTGGTACTTTTGAGAGGTCAAGAATTAAATTCCAAGTAGTTTTAGAAAGCGTCAACAGCAACTGTATGAATGTATATTGCTTGTTCTACCTTGAACAACAAAATCAACAAAAAGTATTAATTGTTTACGAGCGTTTTTATTATTATCCATCAGAAATCTATTATACCTAGTTGATAGTTCGTACGAAATTGTAATTGTTTTATTTAAAAATATATCATGACTGCAAATCAAACAAGTGACGACAGTGGTTCAAAGATGAAAATAGTTGGCCAATTTTGAATTTGAAAATACTCAAATAAAGATAACAAAACTGTTTTGTATACTATCCAAGGCGTATAAATATTATGTAAAGCTTATTGCAAAATATTATTGGGTATACTCATAAAATAATATAAAAGTAGACAAAATATAGTTTTTTTTCCTAAAACTATGATATTTTGTCAATAATCGTCATAATATAGTCTACAATGAATAAAATGAAATGAAATTGAAGTGTTCATCAATTTATCTATGTTAGATAAGTTACAAAGATAGTATCTCATGACCAGTAGCGTAGCGTGGGTTTTAAGAAACTGCAGTAAGCAGAAAATTTTTTTTAAAGTAATTAAAAATTCAATGTGAGAACGACTTATTTCATGACGATGCTCTAAATTATGAACATCTTTCAAATCTTTTTCAATCTTTTTTCAACCAAACATTGGAATCATGTGAAAATAAAAGACAACTCCAACCGTATAATTTTTGAGTATTTTGACAACCAGATAGCCATTTATTTGAATCGTAATATGAATAGTTAAATACCGGACATTTTTTTTAGATTTTGTTTTTAAATCTAAAAGTTTTGAAGTTAGTCTACCATTATTTATAATATTCTGTTGTTCAACAAAAGTATACGATCCAGCCAATATACATTCATACAGTTGCTGTTGACGCTTTGGATCATCCAAACGATTTTACTAATAATTATTCAATAATGCATTTACAATAGTTATTACTTATTACTATTTAAATTCACACCTGAAGAACACGAAAGCAGATCCATTTCCATTGTAAAATAATTAAATAAGTGTATACAATTATAGATCTATATAATATATTCTATAACATATTAACATAGTAACACGAAAATAATAATAATGTACTTTGTATATACTCGTATGAATCCAAACGATTATCGTCGATTATCGCCTTATCTTAAATAAAAATAATAATAAACCGATTGGTACTGTAGTGTATGCAAAATCATAAGTGCTTACAAATAGTATATAAATACGAGGCCCACTCTACGACATTGTACATTAGCTCACGTAAGCAGTTTCAGAACAATGTTACACGACGGCACAACGCGTCAATACTCAATACCAAGTGTTAATAGAACAAAAATAGATTTTCCACTATTTCCACCATCATACGCAACGGACGACGACGATGACCAAAATATTGCCTGGTCGTCAAAATTGTTATCTAATATTCTAAACTTATTATTATTTCTTATTTTTATTATTGTTGAAACTTAAGAAAAAATTAGTCTTAAAAAGTTTTAATATTAATTGTAATTTGTTATTATTCTTAACAGCTTAGCGGCCCATGTAATGATATAATAATGACTAATATTAATATTAACTTATTTTTCCTTTTTTTCAAGTGTAAGCAGTGCTTACAGTGCTTACATGCACTCTACGTCATAACTCATAAGTCATGAGTCGCATGACCCAATTATGAAGTTACACTATTGTTATTTGTTATTAACCCGCATGTGGTCATTGAAATGTACAATAAGATAATAAACCTATTAGCTTATATAAACATACAAATTTAACTATTTTTTCATCGAATTACACAACCATATTTACACTACCAGTTAAATCACAATCTACTGATTAAAAAAGTATCATCATTGCTTGCTCATAGTCAAAAATTTTAAGTTTACATTAATGCCTTATGAAATGATTTTATATTCACAAAAATAAATAAATTTATGTACCGATAATACAAAACATTAAATCACACAATTTTTTACAACATTTGTGTTCCTAAAATCATTTTTAGATTCTGAGTGAAACGATGAATGTATTGATTTTACAATGATGTGTGTTTTTTTTTTATTTTTTTTTTTATTTTTGTGTCTGTCATCACGATTTAGGACACTAAAAGTGCTTGGATTTTCTTCATCAGTAGCTTTTCTGATAGGAAAAAGAATCTAGTTGGTACTTTGGGGGGTCAAAAGTATAAATTTCCCAGTAGTTTTCACAAGCGCCGGGAAAAAACAACATAAAAATTAAGGAAAAACGGGAATTTTTACGCAAAATTGGTTTTCCAAAAAATCGATTTTGGTTATTGGTGTAACTCTAAAACAAATGAACGTATATACATGAAATTTTCACTGGTTGTTTATAATTGCATTTTCTATACACGATAACATTTTCAAAATATTTTGATTTATTTTGAACTGTTTAGGGACATTTTCATTTTCCATTTTTTTTTAGTTTTTTTTCTAAAAATATCAATAAAATTTTATTTGTTGGTTGCGAAAGCTTGAAAATTTAATAGAAGGCTCCTAATATGTTGTTTCAAAGGCAGATAAAAAATATTAAAAATCCTTAGTCACAATTTTTTTTTATAAGCATTTAAAGTTCAAAAATTGACAAAATATGGAAAAATCACGAAAATTAGCAAATTATTTTGAGTTAAGAATTCGTAAAAATTTTTCTTTTTAAATCTAAGATTTGAAAATGAAACACAAGATTCCTTATAAGATTATCTACCTTTATCAATAAAAAAATCTCTACCGGACAGTCAAGTTAAATTTTTATGAGCGTTTGAAATTCAAATTTTTACAACATTGGATATTCACTCGATTACTCATGTAGCGATTCCTTTATTTTGTTGCAATTCAAAAACGAACAACTGTAGATACATGAAAATTTCACTGAATGTTTAAATTAGCATTTTCTATACACCATACAATTTTGAAAATATTTTGACTCTTTTTGAGCTGTTTATGGACATTTACAGCTTTCAATTTTTTTATTTTTTTTTTTCTATAAATATCAATAAAGTTTTATCTGTTGGGCCAAAAAGTGTAAAAAGTTAATACAAGGCTCCTGATATATTGTTACAATATCAGTTGAAAAATATTAAAAATACATAGGCACGATTATTTTTTATAAGCATTTAAAGTTGGAATTTTGACAAAATTTATCAAAATCTCGAAAATTATCAATCGTTGGAATTAAAAAATTATAAAATGTTCAGTTTTTATAACTAAGAGTTGAAAATTTAAAACAAAGATTCTCTTAAATAATTCATACTGTAACCAAAAAATCTAAAAAATATATAAATATATATATATAATAATATATATTTTTTTTTACAGACATTTTAATTTCAAATTTAGACAAAATTTCATATTTAAACCAAGAATTACGATTTTAGTTATTTTGTTGTGATTGAAGAATATTATTCGTGGGTACTTGAAACTTCTAAAGTGTACCTACTTTTATATATCTATGATAGTATCATAGGCGCAAATAGGGGGGGCTTAGGGGGTATTAGCACCCCCAATTTTAAAATTAGCACCATCTAATAAATATGTGTTTATGTATCAAAACTTCTCCTTACAAAAAAAAAAAACCAAAAACAGTTTATCATCAGACATGAGGCCATGAGGGTATCAGAGTATAATGAATGAAACAATGAACTCGACAATTGTCATTTTATCGAATTCAAATCTATTTAGAATATAAATCATTATTTTCCAATGTTTCTACTAAGCCCGGTCGTTGTGGTCGGTTATATTATTATCAGTGTTATCACGTTCTGACGTTCAGTAGCGACTCAGCTCTACGACAATTTATAGTACCTATCGCGAGTATTTACTAATAGAAACATTCCCGTGACCACATCTAATTCGGACAAAAACCTAATTACGATATACGAATTACTTGTCAGTTAGTGTTCACTGGAGTTCCAAGTTTCCGACAGCCTGTGTGATTGTGTATGCCGAATGATATAATATAGTACAGATATAACTGACTTTTGGAATAACTTTTGTTCTAATCAATATTTATAATGTTTTTTTATAATTTTAACAATTTTTGTTACACGTTTAAGTAGCTTCATTTTTTTTTCTGTCAAGTCTGTCTGTTCCACGCTTTGTACACTAATATTTATTTGTCATATTTTTTGAATAAAATATAAATAATTTGTTTTAAATTGTTGATAAATTAAAATTTACTATTGTATTAATTTTTATAAAATGTACCTAATGCACTATAACTATTCAATGTTAAATTGTCATAAAACCATTTTTTCTCAAAAAAGTCATAAGTACCTCATAGGTATAATTTAATTTAAATACCCAGGAAATGCAGAGCTTAAGCACCCTCAGTTTTTATGTTGAAATTGCGCCTATGGATAGTATCACGGTTTTTGTTGATGTATAACGCGTTATAAGTATCTAATGGATATTGTGATATGATTAGTTTGGAATTTATTATAGGTACCTATTATAGGTCAATTTTTTGTTTAATACCATAGATATGTATATAATATGTCTTATACATAGACTGACATACCGTCACCGCTCAGAATCGTTTTTCTTATACAATGATATTATATCATTGAATTCAAATTTAATATCATCCATTATACAGTGACCCACTTGTAACCTACTGTACAGCAGAGCGACACCCACTTGCCCACCTTTTTAAAGTTGAATTAGAACATACATGGTAGTTTAGTAAAATAAAAAAAAAATTATATTAAAATCTTAATTTATTGATAAATTGTTAGGTATTACTATACAATATTATAGATACATATTATATAATTATATTTTATATTACACGCTTTAAATTTATTATTTACACTAGTCTTAGTTTTGTTTAGTTTGGTCTTTAGTTTTCTTATACGACATAATATTGTATAATATCGTGTAGTGGCGTAACTGGATAAAAGTCTAGGGGGGCAATAAAATTAACCTCCCGTTCGGCCGTTCCAGTAATCATAATCGCGTTTCAAGAATATAAAAATAAACTTTTATAAAGTAATTTGAGGAAAAAATATTTTAATATTATAATATTATGTTAACAGTCTTAAGTCTTGTTAAGAATACTTTTTAAATGTGGATTATTTTACAAACATTTCTGGGGGGCAAGTGCCCCCCTTGCCCCCCGAAATTACGCCACTGATATCATGTATCAATTGATGAATAAATGTATAGATAAATAATAACATTTTTTTTTTTTTTTTTTTTTTTTTTGATTTTACTAAATTATGTCTTGATATGACTTCAAATAATGTTATTAGTCGTTAAACAATAAAGTTTAGAAAAAAATAGTCTTATTAAAATATGCTTTGAACTATCGGCACAATAAGTAAATATTTTTGCTAGCACAAAAAAAAAAAACACAAAACGATTTCACACGCACAACAGTCATGCATTAATGCGCCCACGGTATTGACTTTCTTCACGGTTTTTATTATAATGTGAGCGTTTCTTTTCTTTTTCTCGACCGCAGACACACGGGTGATCATGATATGCTGCGTGATGGTCGGCAATACTTACGTGATCCCGAAGCAGAAGTTTGCAAGAAACCAGATATCTGCAGGGAGCTTGTTGGTCGTACCGCCCGGCCTTGCGGACACGACGGTCAGCCACAACGGCCACGTGCACGTCAAGTACAACGACTATGAATTTTATCCACTGTACTTGGTGTACTACCAGCGAAGATGCGAACAAATGACCAAGAGCAAATATTTCTTTGCCAATCGCCGCCCGCAACCGGACCAGCAGTTGGTGAGCTTACTGGGGGCTATGAGTATCTCCAACTATAGACTGTAGGTCGTTGATGTATTATTAAGATTTCTGATCGTTCTATACTATACTATAATGAAAATGTTATAAATATAATAATTGTTTTCCGGACAAAAAGATATTGTCATAATAATATAATGACCTATATTTGCACACACTAATAATATACTAGGTATTCAATGTTCCTAAAGCACATTGGTTTGTTTTGCCATAATTTATTACCATGGTCCCAACATGGTACACGCATTTTTGGGCAAACCATTTTTTTCTACGTATTTCGCTGCTGAGGTGGCTTGTTTTTTTTTTGTTTACATTTTTATTGACGCTGGTCGATATTCATTCGCGTAGTCACAATTATTATAATGCACGTTGTTAATAAAATATATAGATTTTCAGGAGAACGATCCCTACCAATACTTAACTATTTATATTTACGTGTTGTTGACATTTTCAAGTTAAGTTATACGTATACGTTAAATGAGAATTTTTCATTTTTTTATGTAATTATGTTAATATATTGATGTACTTATTTTTGCGAATAAATAGAAAAGAAAAATTTAATTTGAATTTTTTGTGTAGTTTGTATTTTTTTATAATTTATTAAACACTTTTAGATATTCTGATGATGTTTATGACCCAAAAAAACAATATAAGCACAGTATAAGCTTTATGAGAAGGCCACGCAATATTTGGTTCGTTTATGTAATGTTCTCTGAAATTTATGATAAGTGGACCCCCCCCCTAAAAAAAAAAATATTTTTTTATAATTATTTATTTATATAACCTTTTAGTTTATAATATTATTGTGATATTATATTATGCAAGAGGACCACAAAAAAGTTATTATCCTTAAGCATAATTTTTAACATAATTTTATTATTAAGTTTATATAATATATTTTATATATTATGTGATTTTGTGAACTAAAAGACGTGCACTATAGCTAAAAACCAACAAAAAAAGAAGTCGTTTTTCTATTTAGTTTTTGTTTTTAATGGTCAACCGTTTGAGAAACAATTAATTAATTAAAAGTGTTCCGGGGCTGATCTAGCTACCTAGACGGGATTATCTAGACATACACTCTCTAGCTTAGTTTTGAAATTCACTCAGAAATACACCATAAACTCACCACCTTAAACTCAAAAACAAGTAAAATGTATATGGAAATGGCGCACAAACACGTATACCCAAAAAGGTAAAACGTGTGCAATCGCCAATCGAAGGTACTCCACTGGACAACAGAAAGTCCCAATAGGTCAGACCCCGGACTACCCGGAACCTCCTGGTACCCTGGTGGGCCTGGTTAAAGGTATGTACTGTAGTTTTTCGTTACTGTTATATTTTATTAACCGTTTATTTTATTGACCTCGGTTATGCCATGTGACAGAACTAAATTAATTAAGTGTCTACATGCTAATATAACACTGTATTTACCTAAACATACATTTTTTATATTAGTAATCCAGATATAATACTTTATTTCTCTATACATTTTATCACACAATTTAAATTAATAAATACCTAGCATATATAAATATAAATATTATAAAATACAATATATTATTATAATGAACTAAATAACCATATTATGGGCCTACTGTCCATGTAGGTATTTTGATCTATTAATTATTGTAACTAGAATTTAATATTTAATAAAGAACTGATACAAATTATGGGTTCTGAATGTTTCATAATATATTTATCAAATATAAAGTATAACATAGGTAGGTATCATCAAAAAAATTCCTAGTAAATTTTAAGAAAATGTATTTACAAATAGTAATTATAAAAGATAAAACTAAAATTGTATATCCAGATATCTACTACCTATAGATTATTAGATAAAAAAAACTAAGAATCTTTGAAGAATCAAATTTTGACAATATTGTCATCAAAACTTTAATTTCTGCAAGGTATAATTTGACTATTGTAAAAACAATTAAAAATTAAATATAAATATTACCATCAGAATCTCTAACTGATCCACTAAATATGGAATTGTTGCAACACATATATCTTGATAAATCTCCATTATCGAATTTGACAGCTAACTCATGCAACGATTGAGGCAGAGCTGGTAGGGAAGATCTCCTAACAGAGCGCATTATACTTTCTGCAGTTGACCAGGGATAAAGACCAGCAGCAACTCTGTGTCTAAAATACATTAATATATATTAGCATGATCAAGTAGGATACTAAAAAATGTATAGTATATGGTACAAGATATAATTATTAATAAAAGAACAATATTTTTTAATGATATTATTCAATACATGTACTAGTGTACCATATATGAGTTACCTTTGTGCTTCATCATCATAAATTAGTTTCAATGAGATGTTTTCATTTTTAGATCGTTCCTTCAGTGCATCTCTAAATAAAACAATTAGATTTGATTCATCGTCTCTATTTGCAATGTGTGCTCTTGAATGTGGTTTTAATTCAGAAAATGTACCATCAAGGTTTTTCCTAGCAGTTCCATCACAAAAGAACTCCGTAGATTTCGCACATTTATAGTAACTAAAAATATTAAAGTCATTAATATAAAACATGGTGAATGATTAGGGATGAATGCAGTTTAGCTCAAGAGATTTTTGTGATTTTTTTGTTTGAAAATGTGTGGTTTTGCATGTATGTTTATGATGGAGCTTTCAAAAAAATTCAAATCTCCTTTGGAAATGACGGTAAACAAGTCTTCATAACTCTCAAGTCGTGTTTGCAAGTTTGAAGTGCCTACCAAAAAAATTACATTTTTGAATTTTTTTTCGTAAATTTGTATTTTTTTACCTCAACAAAAATGGTGGAATCAGAAGTTTTTATGTTATTGTTAATAAAATAATTTCAAAACAAATGAAAGATCTGAAGGGTTGACGAATGGGAATATTGTGAAATTAAATAATGATTATAAATGATTAGGTAGGTATATTTATAAATTATAATAATATTATAGTGTTAAAATAGGTTTCGGAACTTCTTGCATTTGCATGTTTTTTGTTGTCGTCGTAGTCAGTAAATTATTCTAGGTAAATTATAAATTTGTTTTATGAAATGGCAAAATTAAATATAAAGTTTGAATTTGAATATTTTTGCATATATCGTTATATTTTAGGAAAAGCCCTGCATGTTTGAACAATTTCTAACATATTTGTGCACTGCTTGCATTTTTTAGATTCTGAGTGAAACGATGAATGTATTGATTTTACAATGATGTGTGTTTTTTTATTTTTTATTTTTTTATTTTTTTATTTTTTTATTTTTTTTGTATCTGTGTACACGATAAGTAGTCGAAATAATGCTTCGATTTTCGACTTCAGTATCTTGTTCGATTGGAAAGTGAATATCGTTGGTGCATTGGGGAGGTCAAAATTTAAATTTCCCAGTAGTTTTCACAAGCGCCGGGAAAAACAACATAAAAATTAAGGAAAAACGGGAATTTTTACGCAAAATTGATTTTCCAAAAAATCGATTTTGGTTATTGGTGTAACTCTAAAACAAATGAACGTATATACATGCAATTTTCACTGGTTGTTTATATTTGCATTTTCTATACACGATAACATTTTCAAAATATTTTGATTTATTTTGAACTGTTTAGGGACATTTTCATTTTCCATTTTTTTTTAGTTTTTTTTCTAAAAATTTCAATAAAATTTTATTTGTTGGTTGCGAAAGCTTGAAAATTTAATAGAAGGCTCCTAATATGTTGTTTCAAAGGCAGATGAAAAATATTAAAAATCCTTAGTCACAATTTTTTTTTATAAGCATTTAAAGTTCAAAAATTGACAAAATATGGAAAAATCACGAAAATTAGCAAATTATTTTGAGTTAAGAATTCGTAAAAATTTTTCTTTTTAAATCTAAGATTTGAAAATGAAACACAAGATTCCTTATAAGATTATCTACCTTTATCAATAAAAAAATCTCTACCGGACAGTCAAGTTAAATTTTTATGAGCGTTTGAAATTCAAATTTTTACAACATTGGATATTCACTCGATTACTCATGTAGCGATTCCTTTATTTTGTTGCAATTCAAAAACGAACAACTGTAGATACATGAAAATTTCACTGAATGTTTAAATTAGCATTTTCTATACACCATACAATTTTGAAAATATTTTGACTCTTTTTGAGCTGTTTATGGACATTTACAGCTTTCAATTTTTTTATTTTTTTTTCTATAAATATCAATAAAGTTTTATCTGTTGGGCCAAAAAGTGTAAAAAGTTAATACAAGGCTCCTGATATATTGTTACAATATCAGTTGAAAAATATTAAAAATACATAGGCACGATTATTTTTTATAAGCATTTTAACATCGAATTTTGATAGAATTTTTCAAAATCTCGAAAATTATTAATCATCGTAATTAATAAATTATAAAATGTTAAGTTTTTATAGCTAAGGATTGAAAATTTAAAACAAGATTCCACGTAAGTAGTTAATTCTCTTACCGAAAAATCTAAAAAATATACAATCACAGTTTACTTTTATAGTCATTTTATGTTCAAATTTGGACGAAATTACATATTAAAAAACCTAGTTATTTTGTTGTGATTATATAATATTATTCGTGGGTACCTACTTGAAACTTCTAAAGTGTACTATTATATATATATGATAGTATCAGGGTTTGTTGTTGATGTTGATGTATAACGTGTTATAAGTACCTAATGGATATTGTGATAATGTGATATGATTAATTTGGAATTTATTATAGGTCAATTTTTTTTTTAATACCATAGATATGTATATAATTTGTATTAAACCTAGACTGACATACCGTCTTCGCTCAGAATCGTTTTTCTTATACAATGATATTGTATCATTGAATTCAAATTTAATAGCATCCATTATACAGTGACCCACTTGTAACCTACTGTACAGCAGAGCGACATCCACTTACCCACCTTTTTTTTTATTTAAATTACTTAAAATTTTATTTTCGAGTTTTTTATTTCTAATCCTTTTTTCAAAAATAATACAAAAATTTAGATGCATATATTTAAGCATATTTTGAAAATTTTTACTGCATATTTCGATGATTATTAGTGCAAAAAGTCCCGAACCTTAGTTATAAATAAAATATGCAAAATACTAAACTTCTAAAGGATATAAGTTATACTTTGAAACTATCTAAATCCAACCGATAAATTCTGATTGTACCATTGTTCTTCAATGGTTGAAAAAAGTACAATGGTTTCAGGAAAAAAATAGCTAAACAGGATTTATGCCTAATAAAAATCAAAATTCGATCAACTGTTAATTGATTTTAGATTCTGAGTGAAACGATGAATGTATTGATTTTACAATGATGTGTGTTTTTTTATTTTTTTATTTTTTTATTTTTTTATTTTTTTATTTTTTTATTTTTTTATTTTTTTTTGTATCTGTGTACACGATAAGTAGTCGAAATAATGCTTCGATTTTCGACTTCAGTATCTTGTTCGATTGGAAAGTGAATATCGTTGGTGCATTGGGGAGGTCAAAATTTAAATTTCCCAGTAGTTTTCACAAGCGCCGGGAAAAACAACATAAAAATTAAGGAAAAACGGGAATTTTTACGCAAAATCGATTTTCCAAAAAATCAATTTTGGTTATTGGTGTAACTCTAAAACAAATGAACGTATATACATGAAATTTTCACTGGTTGTTTATATTTGCATTTTCTATACACGATAACATTTTCAAAATATTTTGATTTATTTTGACTTGTTTAGGGACATTTTCATTTTTCGTTTTTTTTTAGTTTTTTTTCTAGAAATATCAATAAAATTTTATTTGTTGGTTGCGAAAGCTTGAAAATTTCATAGAAGGCTCCTAATATATTGTTTCAAAGGCAGATGAAAAATATTAAAAATCCTTAGTCACAATTTTTTTTTATAAGCATTTAAAGTTCAAAAATTGACAAAATATGGAAAAATCACGAAAATTAGCAAATTATTTTGAGTTAATAATTCGTAAAAATTTTTCTTTTTAAATCTAAGATTTGAAAATCTAATACAAGATTATTCATAAGATTTTCTACCTTTATCAATAAAAAAATTTCTACCGGAAAGTCAAATTAAATTTTTATGAGCGTTTGAAATTCAAATTTTTACAACATTGGATATTCACTCGATTTCTCATGTGGCAATTTCCTTTTTTTGTTGTAATTAAAAAACGAATTACTGTAGATACATGAAAATTTCACTGAATGTTTATATTAGCATTTCCTATACACCCTACAATTTTGAAAATATTTTGACACTTTTTGAGCCGTTTACGGACATTTTCAGTTTTCAATTTTTTTAGTTTTTTTTTTCTATAAATATCAATTAAGTTTTATCTGTTATGCCAAAAAGTGTAAAAATTTAATACAAGGCTCCTGATATATTGTTACAATATCAGTTGAAAAATATATAAAATACATAGGCACAATTTTTTTTTATAAGCATTTTAACATCGAATTTTGATAGAATTTTTCAAAATCTCGAAAATTATTAATCATCGTAATTAATAAATTATAAAATGTTCAGTTTTTATAGCTAAGGATTGAAAATTTAAAACAAGATTCCACGTAAGTAGTTAATTCTCTTACCGAAAAATCTAAAAAATATACAATCACAGTTTATTTTTATAGTCATTTTATGTTCAAATTTGGACGAAATTACATATTAAAAAACCTAGTTATTTTGTTGTGATTATATAATATTATTCGTGGGTACCTACTTGAAACTTCTAAAGTGTACTATTATATATATATGATAGTATCAGGGTTTGTTATTGATGTTAATGTATAACGTGTTATAAGTACCTAATGAATATTGTGATAATGTGATATGATTAATTTGGAATTTATTATAGGTCAATTTTTTTTTTAATACCATAGATATAGATACCATAATTTGTATTAAACCTAGACTGACATACCGTCTTCGCTCAGAATCGTTTTTCTTATACAATGATATTGTATCATTGAATTCAAATTTAATAGCATCCATTATACAGTGACCCACTTGTAACCTACTGTACAGCAGAGCGACATCCACTTACCCACCTTTTTAATTTTTAAATATTTGTTTCATGTTTGTAGTGTGTAACCTATTATTCCTATAGTTCATACTAGGTATACAGTAATATATTATTATATTTTGTTTATTGTTACTTACGCGATTCCGTTTTTTTCCCATTATGCCTGTACATAAAACCATTTAAGAACATGATTATATATATAACTAGCTGATCCCGTGCACTTCGTCGCCCGTTAAATGGATCAACTCAATACTACCTACTCAAACTTTGTTCAATTCATTAACGTGTATGGTGTTCAAAATTTATCTTATCTTTCCCGTTGCCCTGAATAAAAATTCTGAATCGCAGCAGTACATTATCAGGTAGGCAATCTACCTGCGGTAGATCGCGGACCCCGTGCTGTTTGTACGGAAGTGTATGATTTAACTCTAAAGTATCAAAGTTATACCAAGTTTATAAATTTGGTTGCTCGTAAAAAATCGCAACTCTTAAAAAAATTATGATTGTTGAACTCCTTTTGGGTGTAATTTTCTGCGGTAAGTGCAACTCTGCCACCCTGGTAAGCATTGTTCAATAATTCGATTTGATGCAAGCTTGTACCTGATCTGCCCGAATAACCAATGGCAACCAATAAATAAATGCTAATTTCTAATATAGACTGTAACCAATGGCAACTATAAATAAATAAAAATAAAATTTCCAATTTCTATCGTGAATCTCAATGTCCCTGTTTCAGCACCTATTTAAAATGCGAATTTTGGCAAATCCTTTCTTAGCGCACGTCTATATTATAATAGCTATCTGTATGCCAAATTTCAGCCAGATCCGTCCAATGGTTTGAGCTGTGCGTTGATAGCAGTCAATCAGCTTACTGTTTTTTATATACAGATATGGTTGCCATGGTAATATGGACACACACACACACACACACACACTGACATACATTCATTTTTATATATATAGATTGATATGAAATCTTGGTAACCTTAGTAACCATGGCAACCTTGGTAACCATGGTAACATGGACACACAGACACACAGACACACTGACACACTGACATACATTCATTTTTATATATATAGATAGAAGATATAATATAATATTATAATTAAATCGGAAAAAACTCGAGAAATTGACACTTAACAATTTGCAGTACCAATAACGTATGCGAACCGTATTGAATCGTATGAGTGTATGACGGTTATACGGCTATGTTTATTAACGAGCGGATAATATATTTGTGGTTGTATTTATTTTTATAATATGAGTATAATATTAATAAGACTACACTGTCTAGTTTTTCAACGTTATTTCCAAATTCCAATATCAGCCCGATTCTTCGAACTTCAAATTACCAATTAGAACGTCTGAACGTGTTACATAATAATCAACTCTAGGTACCTATAGTCTAAACCTACCATTATTCAATATATAAATTTAATAATCGGCGTTTGTTGATAGGTAATATGTTGGCTTATATAGTTATAACTTATATTTATGGTTTTTAATATTTTGGTTTTTGGTTTTTGCTCTGATGTTACTTTTTATTTCAACACTGGTCATTTATTATATCATCGTTTTTTAGTTTTTAAGAGGACTCTACACCCGCATGTGTTGTCCCCGTCTTATAAAATATGTAGAAAATAACAAAACTGTTTTGCGAGGGTAAGAACCACTCAGATTGTAGTCCATGTTAATCAACCAATTTTCGCACTACAAAGAGAAGAACATTGACTGTGCAACATTGTTTTTAATTTTTCGATATCATAAATACAATAAAAGCTCTTATTGTTAAAAATTGATTATTTTTGAGTTTTTCGAACTTGAATAACTTTTTTTTAGTTCTGATATCGAAAAAATAAAAGCAACGTTGCACAATTAAATATGTTCTCCTTTTTATAGTGTGAAAATCTGGTTGCTTAGCTTGGACTATAGTTCGAGTGATTCTTAACCGCGCAAAACAGTTTTTTCTATGTTTTACATTTGAAAGACGGAGACACCGCATGAGGGTGTAACCGTAGAGTCCTCTTGAAATAATTAATTATTATTATACCCAGTGGCGTAGCCAGGGGGGGGTTTTGGGTGTTTAAACACCCCCCATTGACATTTTCTTCCCTAATAAAAACATTGTTTATAGGGTTTGGGACTCCTCGCATTATTTTAGATAAGTTATAAATTTGTCTTATGAACATTTTAAATGTCTAATCAAACAAAGTTTGAATTTTCATATTTTACTAAAAGTGTTCATTTGAGCGATTTTTCGCATATTTATTCATATTTTGCATTTTTCTAACTTAAATGCAGATACATACAATTGTCGGGAAAAATCATATTTGGATAACATTGAAAAATATCTTTATGTTTGGTGAGGTACAATAGGCTCTAATTTTGATATTTTGGGAGGCCGAAGCCTAAAACCATACTATTATAAAATTGAATTAAAAAAATTTAGTAAATGATTGGGAGGGCTGTTAAAGTTGTTGGTGGAGCTTGGCTATACGGTTTGCTATATTTTCGTATACTTATGGTATGTAAGATTTTATAAGTCTCTTTATAACAAGACTGTGTTAAAACTATAATTGACATCTACATTCTAGTTTGTACGAAGAAATGAAAATCAGTAGATATACGTGTTCGTTTATTACGGTGTTCGCATATCACGTTTTTCTTTATTACATATTTATTAACCTAGTATTTTATTCCAGTATTTTTAAAAATCAAGTTGATTTATTTCACAATAGTTTAAAAATGTACAAAACATGCAATGGTGTACTCCGTCCATCACATTAATCAATATAGGTACCTACCTATATTAAAATTAGTAAGCCCGTGTATAAATTATTTATATAGGTACCTACTTATTTTTTAGTTTTTTATTACCAAAATGGTAGTATGTTTATATTAAAGAATATGTAGTATATATTTAAGAATATTTTGACAACTTTGACTGCATCATATTTCGATAATATTTAGTGCAACAAGTCAAGTCCCGAACCCTAAATTTATTTATATACGAAAACTGTAAAAACTTGGTTTTAATCTATACTTAAACACCCCCCATTTCATAATCCTGGCTACGCCACTGATTATACCTAATAATATAATTAATAAATTATTAATATATTTTTATAATATAATCGTATTTCTTACTTTTGTATTTTTAATTTTCAACTTACAGCACTATAGTTTCACATAACCTCTACTAAATACTAATCGATACAAGTATAGGTAGGTATTCTATAACGTGAACGGAGTATAGCTATTATAGCCTATAATCTATACCACACAGCAATATTCAATCACATTAAGGTGATCACTGATCACATTAAAAAAACAAAAACTAAGATGATATCTTATTATTTCCGATATCTTCTTTCACTACTTATATTCTTTGGTACCGCAGTATAGCTAGAACATTGGTCTATGTGAGGTGTGATGGGGAGCTTCATTTTTTTTGTGTTTAAAAAATTGGAAAATATGATGTCACAAGTTTCTTTTAAGATGATCTTACAACGATTTAAAACAATCGAATACACATCATTGGGCATATTTTGTGCACTGTTGTCTGTTACACACTATAGGCAAATTGTTCAAGCACGTGGACGTGTTTTTAAAACGCCGAAAACATACAGTTTGAATTATATAGCCTATTTTGGATAAGACCATTCACATTTGACACTTAGTAAACAGCTTTTCTGTTATTATTTTAATTTTTTTTTTCAATTTTAGATTTTCATAGACGCAAATAGCGAATAGCAAATAGCGAGATTTGGGGTAGGTAGCTAAAACCCTACTTTAATTTTAATGAAAAGCTTATGAACATTTTTGTGGGTGATTGGCCCCTTAAGCCCCCACCCTATTTGGGACTGAGGTTTGTATATTCCTGGTTAAAATAATTAAATTAGAAACGATTTTTATTTAATAATCGCATGATTCATGAATATTGAATTAGAACATTTTATTATTATAATAACGTTATAAAGTATACATAATATTATGAACGTAAAGTTGGCCCATCCGCTTTGGAGTATCAGTATTATAGATATCGACACAAAACCTTTATCAATATTTTGCGAGAATTGGTGAAAAACTGAGACATAAGTACATAACCACATAGGCAGCAGACCTATTTGGCATGTCGCGAGCACACGCTAAATATAATATGGAATATTTCTTCTTTACCAGGCTACTATTTTTTTTTTTTTTGAAACACATACCTATAACCTATTATCATAGTGTAATCGTAGATAATTATTAAAAATCGAAAAATTTGCCAAATTCAAAATGTATATAGGTACCCGTGCATGATTATTCATACTGCACTATAATTATTTCAAAACTAATGATTTGCGCAATTGTTGTGTATTTATACCGTACATCGTACACAATATCGTGTTATTTTCAAGACTGCAGTTTGCGTGTCAACCTATTTACAAATTTTACCAGTCACTGTTTTTCCCACCAAACCCATTTACAAAATTCGTCCAAAGTATAGAAATTTGTTATTTGCAAACTTTTTTTTATAATTTTTGTATGTAAAATTTAGATATGAACACAAAATATTAAACATTTTTTATCTATAAAACAATTTACAATACATAATCTTGTATTCTTTGAATTTTTTAATTTTTGAATCCAAAAAAATCTTCTGATTGCGTATTTTTATTTTCTGAAATAAAAACTTAATAGAATATAAAATATTTTGAAAATTATATAATATGTCTTGTAAATGCTTATATGAATATTTAGTAAACATTTCAAGTCTAAGGTTATTGTTTTGAATTATAACAAAAAAACAAATCTGATTATGCTGGTACCTAACTAGTTTTTGTAAATAATTCCGGTTTTTGTTTATCCTGATTATTTTTAATTTTGATATGTACTGAGAATAAAATTTTCAATTTTGACATCTCAAAAGTTCCAACTATAGGTAGATTCAATTTTTAAAATATAAATTGTGTATGTACATCTATAATTTACATAAAATACACGCATCTTTGTAAAACCAATACAATATTCATTGTTCCGCTCAGAATCTAAAACCTAATTTTCAAAGATTTAAGAGTTCAATTTAAAAATTATGGAAAATTCATTTTTAAATAACCTTATGACAAAATATTTTTTTAGAAGTACCTACTATCTTATTAGGTACTAAAGTAGTATACACCATACGGTATAGGATTGGGTACCTAGGAAGATTAAGTAAGGTAAAAACACTTAAACACAGTAGGGATGCATTACGCCATCACACGTGCAGATTTTATATGCGATTTAGCAAACAAAAATTTCATACAGCTTGATACCTATTACAATAGTGCAAAAAAAAATAATTTTATGCATTTGGTTTTTGATTCTAATAAGGTTAGCCGTTTCAGATACAATTATTTTTAAAATAAATAAAAATACGTAGGTAATATATTGTATAGAATTGATTTAGATGTTTCTAATTAATTTTATTTAAAAACCTTAATCAGCAGCTAGGACTTTTTATTGTACGTACTAGTTTATTTATAACTCTGTCATATCTGTCAGTCAGTGTACTTTGGCCCATCCAATATAAATATCTTTTAAAACGCATGTGGCAATAGTTACAAGTTAGTTGATATTAATTATGCAAAAACAAACTGTAAGCAAAATCAACGACTATATAGTCCACCAAAATGATGTGTCTAAGTGTATTCACTCTTCACTCCTTAAAGCAATGGTGAGAAACGACGTATATTCTACAATATCAAGCTTACAAAATGCTACGTAACCCCATACATCTTTGTAGTTTGGAAACACTTTTATTACTATAAAAGTGTCTATTGCTACCTCTTACAGCAGCGTTTCTCAACCTGTGGTACGTGGAAAGCTCATAGGTGGTACACTAAGAACATCTCCCTTTTACCTTTATAAATAAAAAAATGGAATAGATCGTTCATATTAGAAATTATTTGGTATATTTGATATATTTAATAATAATATAAATAATAATTTACACATTTAATTTTCTTTTTATGCATTAAATGCTTATATTATTATTATTTTAGATTCTGAGCGGAGCGATGAATGTATTGGTTTTACAATGATGTATGTTTTTATATTTTTATATTTTTATTTATATTTTTGTGTCTGTCATCACGTTTTAGGACAGTAAAAGTGCTTGGATTTTCTTCATCAGTAGCTTTTCTGATAGGAAAGTGAATCTAGTTGGTACTTTGGGGGGTCAAAAGTAAACATTTTCCAGTAGTTTTCACAAGCGCCGGGAAAAACAACATAAAAATTAAGGAAAAACGGGAATTTTTACGCAAAATCGATTTTCCAAAAAATCGAATTTGGTTATTGGTGTAACTTTAAAACAAATGACCGTAGATACATGAAATTTTCACTGGTTGTTTATATTTGCATTTTCTATACACGATAACATTTTCAAAATATTTTGATTTATTTTGAACTGTTTAGGGACATTTTCATTTTTCATTTTTTTTTATTTTTTTTTCCAGAAATATCAATAAAATTTTATTTGTTGGTTGCGAAAGCTTGAAAATTTAATAGAAGGCTCCTAATATGTTGTTTCAAAGGCAGATGAAAAATATTAAAAATCCTTAGTCACAATTTTTTTTTATAAGCATTTAAAGTTCAAAAATTGACAAAATATGGAAAAATCACGAAAATTAGCAAATTATTTTGAGTTAAGAATTCGTAAAAATTTTTCTTTTTAAATCTAAGATTTGAAAATGAAACACAAGATTCCTTATAAGCTTATCTACCTTTATCAATAAAAAAATCTCTACCGGACAGTCAAGTTAAATTTTTATGAGCGTTTGAAATTCAAATTTTTACAACATTGGATATTCACTCGATTACTCATGTAGCGATTCCTTTATTTTGTTGCAATTCAAAAACGAACAACTGTAGATACATGAAAATTTCACTGAATGTTTAAATTAGCATTTTCTATACACCATACAATTTTGAAAATATTTTGACTCTTTTTGAGCTGTTTATGGACATTTACAGCTTTCAATTTTTTTATTTTTTTTTTCTATAAATATCAATAAAGTTTTATCTGTTGGGCCAAAAAGTGTAAAAATTTAATACAAGGCTCCTGATATATTGTTACAATATCAGTTGAAAAATATTAAAAATACATAGGCACGATTTTTTTTTATAAGCATTTAAAGTTGGAATTTTGACAAAATTTATCAAAATCTCGAAAATTATCAATCGTTGGAATTAAAAAATTATAAAATGTTCAGTTTTTATAACTAAGAGTTGAAAATTTAAAACAAAGATTCTCTTAAATAATTCATACTGTAACCAAAAAATCTAAAAAATATATAAACACACTTATTTTTTACAGACATTTTAATTTCAAATTTAGACAAAATTTCATATTTAAACCAAGAATTACGATTTTAGTTATTTTGTTGTGATTGAATAATATTATTCGTGGGTACTTGAAACTTCTAAAGTGTACTATTATATATCTATGACAGTATCACGGTTTTTGTTGATGTATAACGCCTTATAACTGTTATAAGTATCTAATGGATATTGTGATATGATTAATTTGGAATTTATTATAGGTCATTTTTTTGTTTAATACCATAGATAATATGTATATAATATGTCTTATACATAGACTGACATACCGTCACCGCTCAGAATCGTTTTTCTTATACAATGATATTATATCATTGAATTCAAATTTAATACCATCCATTATACAGTGACCCACTTGTAACCTACAGTACAGCAGAGCGACACCCACTTGCCCACCTTTTTTTTTTTTGTAGTTCCTAATAAAATAAAATTCCGTATACTTACATGTAAAATAACATTTTTGATAGGCAAAAAAACGTTATTTGATCTAGTGGTTCATGACAATTTTTAAACTGTGTAGGTGGTACGTGGATATAAAAAGGTGAGTACCGCTGTATTACAGTATTACCATTGATCATATTATTTTTTTCGTGAGATGAAAAAAAAATTATGTATGAGCTGTCTTTATAGCTACCTGGGTATAGAAAAAGTAAACTATGAACACCCTTTAAATCTCACTTGGTATAACTATAGTATTATAAATGTATAAATAGGTAGGTACCTACTAGTGTACATAATCGCGATGGTATTACTTATAAAATTAATCGATTATATTTTTTTTATAAAACATTAAATAGATTAATTAATCTCTCTACAATTGCAATAGAAAGCTTTAAATTGTTTAATCTGTTTCAAAATGTTCTTCGAGTTTTTCAAAAGATATTTTATTAGATGATTTTCTTGGTCCGTAGAATAAATCAGGCAGGGCCATATTTAGGGGGGAGCTACAGGGTACTGTTGCCCCGGGCGGCCAATTTTTGACACATTTAGGGGGCGGACAGGTGCTGGTGTGGACAGTGGCGTACACACGGGGGGGGTTTTGGGTGTTCAAACCCCCCCCCTTTAGTATTTTTTCAGTTTACGTAATAACGTAAAAATGTATAGTAAAAATGATGACAATTTAAAAAAATATTATATTCCAAATTATACTCCATTATATTATAACTTATAAGCAACCCAGTTTGTTGTTATAATATATTGTAGATATTATTGATAACTTGTTACAAATTAATGAAATTATTGGGAAATTTGTTCAAACACAAACATGAGGGTCGACAATCGTGTAATCCGATATAATATGCCTTAATAGCTATCTCAGTATCGCTAATACTATAGTATAGAATCTATTTCTCAGTTTTCAATCAAATTTCTGACGCTTTGGACGTTTAGTAAATTGTCCTTACTGTTTAAATATTTTATAAAACAATACAAATGAAAAGAATAAACGAATATTTTTCTAACTCACTAATTTATGATACAATTAACTCGGAGGAACCAGGTAAATATTTAATACATTATATTATCAACCTAGGACCTAGGTACAAAAAAATGATTAATATGGTAAAAATAAATTTCTCTTTATACCTATCTTTTATTGAATTGTATATAATATTACAATACAATTTACAATACATATTGTATGTACGCGTGTAACTTTGTAATTATACTAAATAATTACCTGTAGGTAATAGGTATATATTTTTTAAATAATAATCGAGAATTGTAAAAATATTTTTAATTTCACCTTAAGTCATTGCTAATGAGCCGATTACTCATTATGTACAAAATAATTACTATAGGTACATCGTTTTGATTCATCAATGTATTAAATATATATATATATACTAGCTGATCCCGTGCACTTCGTCGCCCGTTAAATGTATCAACTCAATATGTCTCAAACTTTGTTCAATTCGTTATTCAATATTCGTAAAAACAACTGTTCCGATCTTGATGAAATTGTTACACTGTGTGTATTTTGATCCAACTTAAAACATAGGCTAATTTAAAAAGGGAGAGGACCAATCCCGGGAATCAAACGGGAATTTTGAGATTTCAGATGGAAATTGTTGTTTGTAAATGGTTGCCATGGTTATATAAATAATAATAATGATAAAAAGAAATTATTTTCTTTTCTTTTCTTTTTAAATATAAAAGATGTTGTATCTATTATTTTTTTTTTTTTATATATATAACCAATACCTTAGCAACCATTTATAAACAATTATTTCTACCGAAAATTATCAAAATCCCTGTTTGAGCACTTCTTTTATTTTTTTCTGGACAACCCTTATCACTTAGGGGTATGAAAAATAGATGTTAGCCGATTCTCAGACCTACTGAATATGCACAAAAAATTTCATCAAAATCTGTCAAGCCATTTCGGAGGAGTATGGCAACGAAAACTGTGACACGAGAATTTTATATATTAGATACATATATATATATATAATTTTTTTATATGTAAGCCCCCCCCATTGAAAATAGCTGTGTACGCCACACCGTGTGGATTATATAAATAACATTTTTTTTTTTTTGTAAGAATTTGTTTGAGTACCTATACTTGGTCTTTTTGCATTGCATGACTATGATACGGCAATTTGCCGTTATTTACTCATTTTGTCAATCAATGATAACTATTAATTTTTGTAATTTTTTAATAAAAATGATTCTGAGCGAAAACGGTCAATCAGCCTATGATATTACTAAGTATATTTGATGATATTATTATTGTGAATAAAATTTACGTTGAACCTTGTTATACATTTTCAATCCTTAGCTATACAAGTTGAACATTTTATACATTTTTAACTAAAAAATAATTATCAAATAATATATTTGATACATTTTGTCAAAATTCAAACTTTAAACGATTATAAAAAAAATTGTGCTTATGTATTTTTTAATTTTTTAACTGCTATTGTAACAATATATCAGGAGCTTTGCATTTAATTTACACGCTTTTGTTAATATTTATAATAAAAAAACTAAAAAACTTGAAAACTGACAATGTCCGTTAACATTCCAAAAAAATTCAAAATAATTTCAACATTGTATGGTATATAGAAAATGAAAATATAAACATTCAATAAAATGTTCTTGTATCTAAAGTTAATCTTTTTTGAATTACAATAAAATAACAAAAAAGCTACATGCAAAATCGAGTGAATATACAATATTGTAAAAATATGAATTTCAAACGTTCATAATAATTTAATTTAATTTGCTTATAGACATTTTTTATTGATAAAAGTAGACAAACTTATGAGAAATCTTGTATTACATTTTCAAAATTTAGATTTAAGAGGAACATTTTTTATGAATTCTCAACTCAAAATATAAACGGCCAGTAAACATTTTCTGTATATACGTCAATTTATTATATAGTTATTCCAAAAACCAAAATTGATTTTGTGGAAAACCGATTTTGCGTAAAAATTCCAGTTTTTGCCTTAATTTTTATGTTGTTTTTTCCGGCGTTTTTATAAACTATTGGGAATTTTAAATTTTGACCTCCCAATGCACCAACAATATTCACTTTCCCATCGAACAAGATACTGAAGTTGAAAATAGAAGCATTATTTTGACTACTTATCGTGTACAGACACAAAAATAAAGTTTAAAAAATAAAAATAAAACACATCGTTGTTAAATCAATACATTCATCGTTCCACTCAGAATCTAAAAGGGATTAATTTTTTTTTTTGGTGTGGTATGGCGTACAAATATTGTTGACCCAGGGCGCAAAAAGTGTAAATATATACGGCCCTTGAATCAGGATAAAAATCTAATTTACTCATAATAATAAGCATATGGTCTATTACAAACCTCTAAAATATTTAATCTATCTATCTATCTGAACAATATGTATATCCATCGGATATGAAAAAAAAGTTAATGAAAACAATTAACTCTAAGTTAAGTTAGATCGATAAGTTGACACTTGACAGTTAACAGTTAACAAATCATACATTTAACTCGATAAGTTAAAAGTTAATATACTTTTTTTATTTAGTATGTGGATCATATAATTAGTGACTGCGTTCTTTCTAATATCCTAAATTATAATAATAAACAATGCTATTTGACTTTCATCGTAATGTACAGTGTCTAACCTATTTTACTTTAAATGATTATTAAATATTTAAACAAATATTTGTTGTTAATGTCCTACACATCACAATAAATAATTTAATAAATATTAATTTTTTTATACCAAATACAAATTTAAGGTCATATTACAATCTTATTAATTATGCGTATTTAATCTAGGTACTATATAACATAAATCTATTTACAAAATTACTTTATCTAGAAAAATAACAAAAATGTTTGTATTATTATAGTATTGGATTATTTTTATTTTAGTATTAATATTTAAGTATAAACCATAAAAACGAAAAATTTCAAAAATGTTTAATTTGATGCTGATTATTTTTAGATAAACTGAGGAAAGCTAAGTTATTTAAACTGTCATTTAAACTAGTTAAATTCATAAGTTGATTAGAAAATTAACTAACTAGTTAATGCCCACCTTTGGATATAAAATCAAATTTAATAATGGACAATTTAAAATGTGTCTTTTCACTGTAGATACAACTTTTTTTTATTTTTTTGAACAAGTCCTTCAAACGATTTTAGTAAAAAACATTTAAACATTTGGTAAAAAATAAGAGTTTATAAAGTAGGTAATATTAATTAGTATAACAACCAACAGATAACTTGATAACAAAAGATGATGGCGCTGAGGTAACGTACACTCGACTGACAGCATACGAATAAATTAGAAATATATGGCTTCCGTATAGGACAGCCTGCACAGTCGTCGAAAATCGGTTACTTATTCAAATAGCCCGCCTCGGCCAACAACTTAGAAGCGACCCCTAGCGGACCTTAGAGGCAATTAGCATTTAATATTTTAGGTACCAATTATTATTTTCCGTAATATTACGTTCCGGTATTTTACGTTCCACACTATAACTTTCCGTCATATTACAGTCCGTGGTTTTACGGTCCGGGATATTGCAGTCCGGAATTTTATGTTCCGTCACTTTACGGTCCGTGATATTACGGTCCGGAATCTTACGTTCCGCGATAATACTGTCCGAGATATTACGATCAGAGGTTTTACATTCCGTGATTAAACATTCCAAAATATTACGCTCCGCAAATTTAATTTCCGCAAAATTACGTTCCGCTGAATTATTTTCCGCACTATTATAGCCCCCCCTCACAAGGTGATTCAATTTTAAATGTTTTAAGAACCTAAGAAGTAGTTTGCTGGAGTTAAGGGGACGTTACAGTGACATTTGTTGTTTCAGCTGTCTTACAAGTGGGTACCATAGCAACTTTTACGCTCAGCAGTCAGCAGAACATATTTATCTCCTTTGGTTTAAAAATTAGAGTGAATTGAGCTCTTATAAAATGTAAAGGTAAGACTATTATCTATAGACAATGACATAGGCTTTTTATTATATTTTAATTTTAAAGCGAGTTATGAATATTTTGTAAACTGTTTGTACATCTTAAAATACGTTGCCTAAAATATAAAGCCTATGTCATTGTCTAGATAATAATCTTACCTTTAAGCTGTATAAGAGGTGAATTTGCTCTAATTTTTAAACTAACCGAGATAAATATAATTATATATTATACGTTAATATTATATAATATATAGAGATAGACACTTATAAAGTAGGTATAACGTTTATAAGACCTTTTTTTTTTTTTTTCCGGGTTTAATTGAGAACCGGAGGAGGAACCGCGTTAGCATTACTTCTCCTCCGGCCACCATCGTTTATTGACATAGATACAAGTTATAACAAGTTACATCAATAATTACACCGTGAAATTGTCCCCACGGACTGGCAGGCTTTCCTCAGCGACTGCTGGTATAATATGTGCCTGCCAGCGGGCGGAACCCGGGGGACTTACAACAAACAACAACAAACAAATTTGGTATCGTAGAGGTCGTATCCGTTGGCGATGCCCGACTTCGTGACCCGGTCGTAGCCCGCCGGTCTCGCGTCCCGTTCATCGCGCCTGTTTTTCGCGGCCCGGAGGCCTGGAGGTCTCGTGCTGGTCATCTCCTCCTCCTTCGTCGTCTGGAGGTTGGCCCGCTCCTCGGGGTCCGCAGGGAGGAGGTCAAAGTCCGGCCCACAGAGTATGTCCGGAAGGTCGTCGGCTGCCGGCTGGTGCCCAAGCCGGGCTTCTAGGTCGGTTCGATGACCCCTCCAGTACTCGCACTCGAACAGTGTGTGCTCTGCCGTGTCCGAGTTCTGCCTCGTTTTTCCAGGTAGGTACTGCTGAAAGCACCCGTGGTTTGTCAGCGCTTGGGTCATGTGGTAGGTGAGTGGCACCCTCACCACGGTTCCCTCGATCCACCTCTTCACGCTGGGGATCAATTGACGGGTCCAGGCCCCTTTCTCGCTGGTCTCCCATCTGGTCTGCCAGAGCTCGAGGGTCACCCGTCTCTCCTCACGCTTGATTGTTGATTTCGACGGGCGCGCTACCCCGGGGTCGACCGCTGCGGATAGCCGATCCCTGATTCTGGTTCTTCGAGAGCGACTAGATCCGCCGGTGGCCAGCGCTCCAGCAAAAGAGATGCCTCGTCGGAAACCGTGCGGTAGGCCCTTATGACCCTCAGGGCGGCAGCTCTCTGGGGCCAGATAAGGTTCGCCGTGGTCCTAGCGGTCTTAGATACCTGGCTGGCCCACACCGAACGTTTATAAGCCCTGGGTATTCTTATAAAAAACGTATATCTACATAGCTACATAGTGTTTTTCAAACACCTTAACTCATTGTTATGCCTACACTATGCATGTATTCAAATATTCTGATTTGTGGTATTTTTTAAGCATACCTACTAATAGTCTATACACTACAGAAACGTATTTTTTTTAAATATAGATCCTATATTTTTACGGCATATTTAGTGGACAAGTGATCGCGACATCATGTTAGTATTATATAACTTTTATTTGGACTTCACAAACCTATATAATTATATAGGTACTCGGTACTCACTAACATTATTTACAACTACACTAATATCTTAAAATATTCAAGTCTGTACGAAAAATTCAACTAGAGTCAAATTCCTAAAAAAAAAATTGAAGGGGAGTGTTGGCGCCCGCAGGCAAATGCATTTTAGAAAACCAAAAAGGTGGATTAATATATTAATTATTATTATTATTAGATCTATATAGGTACACACGAAATGTATGACCTGGATAAAGTCCACTAATGCATTCAAGTTCGACGTGACCAGCATATTACTCGCCACCTATGCTCATCAAATGTTTAAAATAAGTGTAAACATAGGTGCGTATATAATGTATTTAAAATATAAATGTTAATAATTGTTTTAAATACATACAACCTAAGGTGTTCCAAGGTGTATAGTGCATTGTATAATAATTATGCAAAAAAGGTAGGTACCTACCCATACGTATTAAACTTAGAGCGGTGTACTGTTCGGGCTCACTTATTTTATACATTGCGCGTTAAAAGTGATGATTTGAAAACAATTTCTTAAAAGAACTAAAATATTTTTTAAATTATGTGTTATAATTTGTATAGTGTAGCTCCCACGCAAATTTTTCAATTTTTATTTTCGGAAAACTAGTTAAATCAACGTTTTAGAATGATTGAGCAAAAATAATTCTGACACCCACCCATGGTGGTTTTACATAACAAGTCGATGGATGTTTTTGATTATAATTGACTGAGCGATCGCAGCCAGGTACGTCCGGTATATATGAAAATACCCAAAATTTAAATTACCTATAACTTTCAAATAAGTCTGACCACCAAATTCAGACTTCAATGTAATTTTCAATTAAAAACTACTGATTTCCGGCAATTAATTTTTGCAATATCGTTCTTAATTCGTTGTAACTTGTACTATCGCGATGGAGTGTTGTCCGACGATTTAAATTATTGGTTAAAACCGGTTTCTTTTTAGGCGTAAATGACGTTATCACTGGAAGTAAAAAGAGTGTTTCAATTTGCCGTTCTTCGTGGTAATTCACTTTGATCGGGACCAAGAAGATAATGTGAAAATTCATAGACGCGCCTGCAAAATCTGACTTTGTTAGTATTTAGGTTTTAGAACTAAAATTTACTTTTGAAATTAAATATAGGTACTAATAAATTGTGCACGACAACATTTTTAGAAAAATTAAATAGTAAGTATGAAATATTATTGTATCGATCTTTAATGACTATGTAATGATTTTACAGCTAACAACAACTTCTTAGGTCTCGCAAACTTAACCTCACTCCGATAATTGGTCGCTCATCTGTAGTGGATAAGCCGAAATCTACCCACCTCGATGTCTGCAGATCAAGACCTATAAATTTGTCAATTCGAAAGAGGTGTTTACTAAATATTATTTGCTAGGTATATAAAATAACACGGTCTACATTTTATACTGGCAACTATAGATGCCTGTAAACAAAATGAAGACTTTTTTTTTCCATTTTAAACCGACGACACGACTCCGTTTGATCTGCTTATGCATTAATTTCGCGGTTTTAGGTATAACTAAAACGGATTCCTAGAATTTTACACACCCACTGAACCACGTATAGTGTTTAATATTATTACACATTAATAAAGAGTGTTCATCGGAAGTCAAGTCGTTGCAAGTATGTGAGGTGCACAAACAACAATGAACTCTGTTGTAGCTGAATTGCCTATACAATGCGCCGTGTTAGCATAATATTGTATTTCGTTTTTTTTAAATATATTAAAACTATATTATTATAATATTATAATTTATGATTTACAGGAAAAATGATCAAAATGGCAAAAATAAAGAACAGTAACGTCTTAACCGTGCTGAGTGCGCAGGCAAATGCATTTTAGAAGATAAAAAAAATATTTAGAAAAAAACTTACAATAGGAACACATATTGAAGGGTTCAAACTAAAATGTCCAGAATCTTAAACAGAAAAAACAACTGACAATGTTTAGCTCATTGAAGAATGATAATACAAAAGGCACCAGGATGTTATCAATATTCAAGTCTGTGAAAAATTCAACTAGAGTCAAATTCCTGCAAAAAAAATTGAAGGGACGTGTTGGCGCCCGCAGGCAAAAGCATTTTAGAAAACCAAAAAAAAATTTTGAAAAAATTATACAGTAGGAAAACAAGTGAAAGAGCTCAAATTAAAATGTCCAGAATCTTAAACAGAAAAAAATCTGACGATGATAAGCTCATTAAAGAATGATGATACAGAGGGCACCTGGATGTTATCAATATTCAAGTCTGTGCTAAAAATTCAACTAATAGAGTCAAATTCCCGAAAAAAAAATTGAAGGGAAGTGTTGGCGCCCGCGGGCAATTGCATTTTAGAAAACCAAAAAAAAAAGAAAAAATTATACAATTAGAACAAATAACAATGAGTTCAAACTACAATATTCAGATTCATAAACAGAAAAAACAATCCACAATGTTTAGCTCATTAAAGAATGATGATACAGAGGGCACCTGCTTGTTAACAATATTCAAGTCTATACCAAAAATTTAACCAGAGCCAAATTCCTGAAAAAAAAATTGAAGGAGGGTGTTGGCGCCCGCAGGCAATTGCATTTTAGAAAACCAAAAAACAATTTAGAAAATATTATACAATCAGAACACTTATCAATGAGTTCAAACTACAATCTTCAGATTCATAAACAGAAAAAACCAATCCACAATGATTACCTAGGTCTCGTTTAAGAATTTCAATACAGAGGGCACCTGCAGGTTATCAAAATTCAAGTCTTTGCAAAAAATTCAACTAGAGTCAAATTCCTGAAAAAAAATTGAAGGAGAGTGTTGGCGCCCGCAGGCAAATGCATTTTAGAAAACCAAAAAAAAATTTTGAAAAAATTATACAGTAGGAAAACAAGTGAAAGACCTCAAATTAAAATGTCCAGAATCTTAAACAGAAAAAAATCTGACGATGATAAGCTCATTAAAGAATGATAATACAAAAGGCACCAGGATGTTATCAATAAACATGTCTGTGCTAAAAATTCAACTAGAGTCAAATTCCTGAAAAAAAATTGAAGGGGAGTGTTGGCGCCCGCAGGCAAATGCATTTTAGAACACTAAAAAAAAAAAAAAGAAAAAATTATACAATTAGAACACATAACAATGAGTTCAAACTACAATATTCAGATTCATAAACAGAAAAAACCAATCCACAATGATTACCTAGGTCTCGTTTAAGAATTTCAATACAGAGGGCACCTGTAGGTTATCAAAATTCAACAAGAGTCAAATTCCTAAAAAAAAAATTGAAGGAGAGTGTTGGCGCCCGCAGGCAAATGCATTTTAGAAAAACAAAAAAAAAAATAGAAAAAATCATACAATAGGAACACATATTGAAGGGTTCAAACTAAAATGTCCAGAATCTTAAACAGAAAAAACAACTGACAATGTTTAGCTCATTGAAGAATGATAATACAAAAGGCACCAGGATGTTATCAATATTCAAGTCTGTGAAAAATTCAACTAGAGTCAAATTCCTGAAAAAAAATTGAAGGGGAGTGTTGGCGCCCGCAGGCAAATGCATTTTAGAACACCAAAAAAAAAAAAAAAGAAAAAATTATACAATTAGAACACATAACAATGAGTTCAAACTACAATATTCAGATTCATAAACAGAAAAAACCAATCCACAATGATTACCTAGGTCTCGTTTAAGAATTTCAATACAGAGGGCACCTGTAGGTTATCAAAATTCAACAAGAGTCAAATTCCTAAAAAAAAAATTGAAGGAGAGTGTTGGCGCCCGCAGGCAAATGCATTTTAGAAAAACAAAAAAAAAAATAGAAAAAATCATACAATAGGAACACATATTGAAGGGTTCAAACTAAAATGTCCAGAATCTTAAACAGAAAAAACAACTGACAATGTTTAGCTCATTGAAGAATGATAATACAAAAGGCACCAGGATGTTATCAATATTCAAGTCTGTGAAAAATTCAACTAGAGTCAAATTCCTGAAAAAAAATTGAAGGGGAGTGTTGGCGCCCGCAGGCAAAAGCATTTTAGAAAACCAAAAAAAAATTTTGAAAAAATTATACAGTAGGAAAACAAGTGAAAGAGCTCAAATTAAAATGTCCAGAATCTTAAACAGAAAAAAATCTGACGATGATAAGCTCATTGAAGAATGATAATACAAAAGGCACCAGGATGTTATCAATATTCAAGTCTGTGAAAAATTCAACTAGAGTCAAATTCCTAAAAAAAAAATTGAAGGAGAGTGTTGGCGCCCGCAGGCAATTGCATTTTAGAAAACCAAAAAAAAATTAGAAAAAATCATACAATAGGAACACATATTGAAGGGTTCAAACTAAAATGTCCAGAATCCTAAACCGAAAAACAACTGACGATGATGATAATCAATGATCAAGTCTATACAAAAAATTCAACTAGAGTCAAATTCCTAAAAAAAAAATTGAAGGGGAGTGTTGGCGCCCGCAGGCAAAAGCATTTTAGAAAACCAAAAAAAAATTTTGAAAAAATTATACAGTAGGAAAACACTGTAAAGAGTTCAAACTAAAATGTCCAGAATCCAAAACAGAAAAAACAATATTGCCAATGATTATCTCATTAAAGAATGATAATACAGACTGCACCTGCTTCTTAACAATATTCAAGTCTATACAAAAAATTCAACTAGAGTCAAATTCCAAGAAAAAAAATTGTAGGGGAGTGTTGGCGCCCGCAGGCAAATGCATTTTAGAAAACAAAAAAAAATTTGGACAAAATTATACGATATTAAGCCATTTTGAATTGTTCAAACACTAAATGTCTAGAATCTTAAATAGAAAAACTACTGACGATGACGATAATCAATAATCAAGTTTGTTCAAAAAATTCAACTAGAGTCAAATTCCTAAAAAAAAAATGAAGGGGAGTGTTGGCGCCCGCAGGCAAATGCATTTTAGAAAACCAAAAAAAAATTTAGTCAAAATTTTACAGTAGGAAAACACATTAAAGAGTTCAAACTAAAATGTCCAGAATCCAAAACAGAAAAAACAATATTGCCAATGATTAGCTCATTAAAGAATGATGATACAGACTGCACCTGCAGGTAATCAATGATCAAGTCTATACAAAAAATTCAACTAGAGTCAAATTCCTAAAAAAAAATTGAAGGGGAGGGTTGGCGCCCGCAGGCAAATGCATTTTAGAAAACCAAAAAAAAATTTAGACAAAATTATACAATAGGAAAACACATTAAAAAGTTCAAACTAAAATGTCCAGAATCCAAAACAGAAAAACAACTGACGATGACGATAATCAATAATCAAGTTTGTTCAAAAAATTCAACTAGTCAAATTCCTAAAAAAAAAATTGAAGGAGAGTGTTGGCGCCCGCAGGCAATTGCATTTTAGAAAACCAAAAAAAAATTTAGACAAAATTATACAGTAGGAAAACAAATTAAAGAGTTCAAACTAAAATGTCCAGAATCCAAAACAGAAAAAACAATATTGCCAATGATTAGCTCATTAAAGAATGATGATACAGACTGCACCTGCAGGTAATCAATGATCAAGTCTATACAAAAAATTCAACTAGAGTCAAATTCCTAAAAAAAAAATTGAAGGGGAGTGTTGGCGCCCGCAGGCAATTGCATTTTAGAAAACCAAAAAAAAATTTAGACAAAATTATACAGTAGGAAAACACATTAAAGAGTTCAAACTAAAATGTCCAGAATCCAAAACAGAAAAAACAATATTGCCAATGTTTACCTCATTAAAAAATGATAATACAGAGGGCACCTGCACGTAATCAATAATCAAGTTTGTTCACAAAATTCAACTAGAGTCGAATTCCTAAAAAAAAAATTGAAGGGGAGTGTTGGCGCCCTAGGCAATTGCATTTTAGAAAACCAAAAAAAAAATTAGAAAAAATTATACAATAGGAACACATATTGAAGGGTTCAAACTAAAATGTCCAGAATCCTAAACCGAAAAACAACTGACGATGACGATAATCAATAATCAAGTTTGTTCAAAAAATTCAACTAGAGTCAAATTCCTAAAAAAAAAATTGAAGGGGAGTGTTGGCGCCCGCAGGCAATTGCATTTTAGAAAACCAAAAAAAAAATTAGAAAAAATCATACAATAGGAACACATATTGAAGGGTTCAAACTAAAATGTCCAGAATCCTAAACCGAAAAAACAACTGACGATGTTTAGCTCATTAAAGAATGATAATAAATAAATAAAAAACAAATGTATTGAATTGTGCTCGTGGAGAAACTAAAAATCTTCTTTTATAAAGTAAGTATACAGGTACTTAGTGTTTTCCATGGTATAATCGGTTAATGCTTAAAAAAATTTGTACAAAAAGATCTACTAGAGTAAAATGAATCGAAAAAATTTGATTACGAGGAACCCATGTGAATTAACACTAAACAAATGAATACGCTGGAAGGTACATTTTAACTACAACCCAAAAACTAGGTATTGCTTACATTATAATAAACGAATAGTTATTATGATCAGAGGTGTATCACTGTAATATATGTATTAGAAAATGTATAAAAATGAATGTTATTTATTAAGGATGCAAAATAATTAAATGAGAAAAATGTCCTTTACGGACTCTACCATGTGATTGTAATTTATGAAGGACATAAAATAATGTTTAATTTAAAATACCTAATATTAAGTTATTATACATTTTATATTTAAAAACTAATAAGTATTTAAAATCTTATAAAAACCTAATAAAATTATATTTTATTATATTTTAAAATACATATTATTATTAGTTCGTTGTGGTAAAAAAGTAATTAATTAAAGTTGGCTGTATTTAAGTTTTTAATTATACTGGTACAACTCTAGCTGGCAGTCTTTAAGACCGTGTTAAAAACTATGATAATTAGTTAACGTCTAATTTCTTCTCCTTTCCTAACCTAACCTTAAATAACCATTATTTAAATATTTTCTTTCATTGTTATGTTTACAATATCGAATACCTTGATAGTTAGTAGGAAAAGATCATTGCAAAGCTCACGACCAGTGATGATAGTCGTCTATCATCACCATAGGATCCACTAACCATAATAGGTTTACCTAATTAACCCTTAATGACTTATTAGGACACTTTGAATAAAAAGATCTTGAGTCGGTTGCCGAACTTAAGTGTTTGATTATCAAGTTTTTCCTTTGATTTTTGACACCTTAAGCTTATACCAAATATTATGGATGGAGCCATACCTAGCTCACTTGCTCGTGTAAACAATTTGAAGCACATATATGCCACGAGTCTGACATTTTTATGGATACATATCAAATTATCTTTGTATAATATCATTTAAATCTATTATTATTATTACCTAGTATTATTATTTTATAATATTTTTTTATTTTTTTTAACACTATAATATGTATATTATTATAATTCTTGTATATTATTATAATTCTTTTTTTTAAATTATGTATCCCTAAATACTCTGATATTAATATTTCAGCCCACCTTTAAGTTCTCTATATAAAAAGTAAATTTAAGGCAGAACTGTAACACAAGTCACGACAGTCTCTCTTTTGTAATAATATTTCTGTTTTCAATGATTGTCTGTAATTTGTATAATTATATACCTACAGAAAATAGAAGCCGATATCATTTGCACAAAATTGTGACTAACTCAATTATATACTTTTAACGACAAAAATGATAAAAATATTATTTTTGATCTAACCTAATGACTAACCGGGCACGTCTATCTAATATAACTTATTAGTATTGTACATTTCGTAATAAGTTTTTTTTTTTAATGATTTTTTTTTTTTTGAGCTTGAGCTTGAGCTTCAGCCCAGCAACTTTGACCATTAGATAGTTTTTTTGCTTGTAGGTTGTTTGTAGTGAGTAGTAACGGTTGGTTAAAACACGTTAGTATGTGTGGCAACTATTTGTCCCTAAAAATTCCGGGTGGTCACCCATCCGGGATCTAGGAACAGCGGCCGATACGTACACTTAACACCTTTCAGCAATTATAATGTCCAGATATTCACACTAAGCCAAAGAATATTGACGTTAATACAAATCTTGTACTAATGTCTCTCCACCTAGTGAGCTGGCGACAGGGCACGTCGCTCTTTTAGAACAATTATCTATTAGGTACTCAATTAAGTCTTTAGATTTACTGAGCTGGCGACAGGGCACGTCGCTCTTTTAGAACAATTATCTATTAGGTACTCAATTAAGTCTTTAGATTTACAAATGATTTATATTTTGTAGGCGGGATAATTTTAAAGAGAGACTGTGTGACGTACAGAATATTGTGCAGCCAATAAATATGTGGTTTGCTGTGTACATTTGAACATTTGTTATAATATTCTATGCATTTGAACATTTATTGCAATATACGACTATTGTACATTAATTTCAATATAGATTTTTATTTTACACTAACTATATAGTATTATCAGTCAAATTAGAAAACAATTTTAAAACTATTATAATATGTAAAAAAAAAAATTATTTATATTTTTTTTATTGTGTTTGAGCGAAATCCGTCAATCATATTTATGAAAAGTAAATTATATTTTAATTTGGTCGTGTATTTATATCTATATAAATTAAATATCTTACAAGTAGTTTTTTTTGCTAACTATTTAAATTTTAAAGCTTATATGAGCAGAGTAGTAGAATAACATTTTTGCAAGGTTCATTGCATTTAGAATGTAGATATTAGTTAAATCAAACCCCGCAAATGTACCTATAACATATGAAATAATTGTACTTAACCTTCTATGATATTTTTTTATAAGGATATTAAAAGTAAAAACTCAAATTTGGAAATTATAGGAACAGTACTTAATAAATTTTCCTTTATTTTAACAGAAATTATTTAGCTAAAAATATAGAAGTATCTATATGTACAGCGAGACATGGGATACACTAAGATACAGTCCACAGTTTATAGTTTTGTTTCATTTATAATAATAATGCTTTGTAATAACTACCTATAGTTTTTCATAAATTAATATTTAATAAAGTTTGCTTAATGATTTATTTGAAGTATTTGTATGTATTTTTCTGAGATCAGTATTATTGCAACACTGTTGTCCGTTACCAATACGAGTCTCAATGCACCCCAGTTTCGCCTATACAGCTGATAAATCATTACTTATTACCAGGGCTGTGAATTAAATGCATTTGCATATTTGTTTGATACACAGTATAAAAACTATAAGATAATGGATACGGCCAAAATTTGTTTTGATTTACTTATAGTTTAAATACGAAATCTTATTTAGCATATAACTTAATGGGTTGGGTAAGTAATTACATATTTTTTGGTCACCTAGCTAGTACCTATGTAAATTAAACATTTATTTTTTTTGTACAAATACAAAATCCAATGTCTATATTTTGGGTTAAGGCATTATAATTTATAATTTGTATTTATTAATTTCAATAATTTTTTAATAATGTCTTTTTTATAGAGCATTTTATCGAATAATTTTAGTGCATATTTAAAATTTTTTTAGTGTATTCAATTCACAGCCCTGCTTATTTATTTCACTTCCAATCATACCACTACCACAGTTAATGTTAAATATCAACAATTAACAGCTTCTTAAGGAGGGTTCACACTACACCGTGTCGTGTAAAATAATCACGGTCACCACAGTTACCAAACGATACACATATATTCAACTATGCGGTATCGTTTGGTAACTAGCTGTGGTAACCGTGATTATTTTACACGACACGGTGTAGTGTGACCCCCCCCCGCCCCCGCCCAAGCCCCCCGCCCCCCCGCCCCCCGCCCCCCGCCCCCCGCCCACGGCCCCCCTTAACTTGATAACACTTAAGAGGACGTCTTATTTTTAGTGTACTATTTATTTCCATCTCTGACCCACGCACAATCATAAGCGCAACCCCCGACAACTTGTAATAACCCCCACCCCAAAAAAAATAAATTATTCAATTGTTTCGTAATATATTAATAAACTTTTTTAAAATTCTACTGAAACTCTTAATTTTTGTTTTTTTATTAGGTATATTATTATTGTGAAGAATCAAACTTGAAAATAAGAAATTTCTTTTTTTTTATAGTTTTTATATTTTCAAATTAATATTTTTATAGTGGTGTGAGGGCAACGCCCTCACGCGTTACTTTTCGTTTAATATCAGCTGATGATGACTACAGCCTTCATTTAAGCAATAGTTGCCCAACTGTTTATTAATTATTAAGATATATATATTATATTGTAATTTTTTTAGTAGACATTAAAATTTAAATATTATTTTTTTTTGTGTGTCTTTGAATCAGTTTAATTATTTATAAGCATTTTAAATTTTAATTATTTACACGCTAGTAAGTCATAACTTATATAATAATTTTAAAATGTCATAAAGTAGCCAACGTACTTCGCTAAGTAGTACGTTGGCTACTTGATGCAATCAATACAGATCCGCATCATTTTTTTATTAGGCTATAAGCCCGCCCCTATACCCCCCCCTCATCCCCCAATAGCGCCTATGATGTTACCTCGCGTGGGTCAAAGATGGAAACAAATAGTGCACTGACATCCCAACCGGCAACCAACCGATCTTTTTATTCTATCCCATAAGTCTAGGTTGTAAACCTATCGCCGGTAGTTTCAGCCAAAGAGTCGAGTGGCCTTTGCAATTCGAGATCCTTTCCTACGTATTCGGTATTGTCAACCTAACTATTCTACCTTCACACTTTTTCTTCCCCCTTCTCACACAACTATACTGGTTCAGTCACCCTCTTTTCCTGCACCTCCATATCATCAGTATTCTATCTACCTATCACGTCTTCAGTCTTCTCACCTCTCACTTTCAAAATACATTTACTTCCGTTAGCTTCTCTCACTACCTCTAATCATACAGTGACCGAACCACCTCAACCTAGTCTCTCTTGTTTTCACTTAAATATATATGTCACTCCTATACACTACATTTAATTAATCAATATCTTATTCTATCCTCTTTTGTCCCTTACACACTAAACTTGACATTCTCATATCTGCTACTCTCACTTCACATCATACACTTCCTAATTACTATTCACTCAGTCTCTAGTTACCTACAAGTCATCGTACTTGATTATCGGTGAAAATATTTAAATAATTAAATGAATTATCTACTCAAAAGAATTGGTACCTACATACCAAAAAATATCATACCTGACCAATTTCCTAATTTTTTATCACGACTTTATTGATAACCAGACTAGTGTTATACCAGTATAGTAGGTAACAGTACAAATAATTGAAAAGTTTCGGGCAATACAAGAATACAACCCTGATCGGTTAACTATAATAAAAATAAACCTACTGAAAAATAAGAAAATACATACCCCGTGTCCGAATCTGCAAAATCTGCTATAAAACTTAGTCTTCGAAATACTACAAACGTTCACACATTTCAGTTTGCTTATGATATGTTATTCCCAGTTGACAAATCTTCACTGACGAATTAAATACCATTTCTGAAAAAAACACGCAGCCTGCAGTAAAATGTTCAACAATATTCGTAATTCTTATGTCCTAAGCGTTACAGATATTATATTTTATATGTATAATGTTTAATTTGTATTATACCTACTTAACTATTATGTGTATTTTAGAGCCGACTACGATAGCAATGAATGTTTTGATTTTACAATGATGTGTATATGATTCTCCTAAAACCATTTTTTTATTTTGTTGTTATTCAACAACTATTAACCGTCGATATTTAAAATGTCCATCGAATGTTTAATCTATCATTTTCTATACCTACATTATTAAATGTTCAAAATATTTCGACTCGTTTTCAGTGACTTGTAGACATTTGAGTTATGAAATGTTTTTAGTTTTGTATTCTATAAATGTCTATAAAATGTTATTCGTTGTTTCAAAAAGCTTAAAAATAATACAAAGTTCCTCGTAAGTTGATATAGGTAATAGAAGTTAAAAAATATTAGAAATACATAAGCACGTTTAGCTTAATAGGCATTTAAAGTTCAAATTGATCACAAAATTGATCACAATCCTGACAATTTGAAAAATATTTTGTTGTAAGATATTCATACAAAAACTTCTTTGTTTACCTATAATATGAAAATGTAATAAAAGTTTCCTCATAAGTATTTATAATAGCAGTTGAGAATCAATAAAGATCTATAGACATGATTTTTTTAGGTAATTAAAGTTCAATTTTCAACAAAATTTATCAAATTGATAATTTACAAATTACTATTTTATTAATAACAATATATAAAATGTTCAACTTTCTCTGGGATAAAATTCATAAGGATTGAAAATTTAAAACAAAAACTATCATAAATAGTTCATACTGTAACCAAAAAATCTAAATAATCAATTAAAAACACAGTTCAATTTTACAGACATTATAAGTTCAAATTTTTAAGAAATTACTTATTAAAACAAAGAATAGCGATTTTAGATATTTTATTGCAGTTTAAAAATTGTAATTATTCGTGGATTTATGAAACTTTTAGAGTATATCATTGTAATTTATATACGCGATGACACTTTCAAATGTAACTGTTTGGGCACAAATCGCTTTAACCTACTGTTTTACTAATGCATAATAGTAAAATAAATTACCTTAATCACAATATTATTTATAACTGTCTTTGCTCAGAATCGTTTTTCGTTTGTTCGATTGTATTTTAATAATTTATAAATGAATTTATTATTATTAATAATTATATTAGTATTACATGGTTATATGTCCCTAATTCCTATGATATAGATATTAAGTGAGCAATAGAAGTTGAGTATGTTACACTAAGTTAATAGTTACCCATAACTTATAACGTTGGATTTGAAAAAAAAATGACCAGTTATAAATTAAAATTGTATTTTATGACTATTATCGACGAGGACGTTTGTATCTCGCGTATTTTATACATTTATTGTTCGGAACTAAAATATGCGTTTACAACACTTGGAAAACACATTTTTCGTGACATTGGATATTTATTTTAATTCTTAAAAGTAAATTTAAGCCCCAAAAGATTATGAAAACAAATTTACTTTAAACATCGACTCTTCCGGCGAAATCCGTGACGAGTGTTCACTGCGATACCGACGAGGAAACACGCTCCAGAATACAGTACTTAAAATATTGTGATTTATAAAAAATAAAATTATACGGAACGCAGTAAGTTTTTTGCTCATATCTGCTTTGCTTATTGAAATTTTGGAATTTTTAATGACGACTGTGTCTTCTGCAATGACATTGAGATTTTCCATGGAATATAAATGATAGATATTATACTAGGTACATCAATATGATGAATCCACGGATATAATATAATGCAACTTTTTATATCAAAGAGTTCCGTGTAAAGGAACAATATTTGTTTGTTGAAATTTTATATGACAAAAATTAAAATAGCTTATAATTTTGAATTTGAATTATAATAATATCAATTATGATAATATATTATTTGATTGATTATTTTCGTTTATTAATTTAATTATTTTTTAATATGGTGAATAGATATCAGAAGTACAAGCATATTTTTATAAAAGCATATTGTATTTTAAAAATCATTAAATAAAAATGTGATTCCTGGATTTTAGAGTTAACATAAAGATATACAGTACCTAAGTACATCAAATTTACAGTACCTACCATAATACCAACTAGATTTGTAAAATTCCAAGTCAAACATTTTCTACATATATACTGCTGATCACGAAATTATTAATTATTCTTTAATATTATGTTAATTTAATTGTATCGGGTACCTATAGTTTATATTTTAGATTCTGAGCAGAGGGATGAATATTTTGATTTTACTATGATGTGTATTTAATTTCTTATTTTTTTGTTATTATTTCTTTTTTGTGTTTGATCGTTTGATGTGTACACGATAAGTAGGTAGTCAAAATAAACCTTCGTTCTCCATGCATAATATATTATAGGTAGGTACTCTGTACGTACCTAATCAATGATCATATTGTTTATTTTTAAGTTTCTTTGTAATTGGGAAATAATAATATAGGAAAACGTATTTTCGAGTAATAATTGTATGTTTGTACAAATACTTTTACCATAATTGGGAACTAAAATTGTCATTTATCGTTAAAATAACAAATTTTGTGAAAAATTCAATTTTGGTAGGTGTAGGTAAGTGTTTTGTGTAGGCATAATAAATGTATTTCTGATATTTTTAGGCTACTGTAAGATCAATTCATGGGAATCCCTGCATTTAATTGTTTTTCAAAAATAATCATTTTATAGTAGGTACTTACATAATATAATAATTAATCGATCAAAAACTATTTACAATTTATGTTAATAGTTCAAATCTATTAAAATTTAAATATCCACTATTAGTAATTTTTTGTGAATAATAATAAAGACTTTTATAATAGCAGTAATCGTGTTCCTTTCACAAATTATTTTTTTAATTATTCCGAATTGCATTTATACTTTTGGCATTTATCCCCAACTGACCTCTGAATAATCATTCAATGATGCATTTAATAGTTATTAAATTGATTGGATTATAAATTAGAATATAGGTAGGGGAGAGTGGGGCAGATTTGAATGAAATTTACATTTTATTATTTTAATTTTTAATTTTTTGACAAATTTTATATTTGATAATTACAATCTGTAGTCTAGATAGTTGTGAATACTATTTGACTTATAACAACCTTATATATTAAATAACCAATTTAATTTCTAATTATGAAGTGAAGTATATTTTTATTCAAATGTACCCCACCCATGGGGTACATTTGAACGTGCAGGGGGTAGATTTGAATATGTGTCTTAATACTCTTAAAAGCCACATTTGAATGTTAAATATTAAATTAAATTAAACTTTTTATTTATTTTAATAATAAAAATAGCTTAATATAATATAATAACAATTTTTTACAATTATGTTTAGATGTTTTCTTGTCAATTTTTTTTTTATTGTGAAAATGTAGTATTTTTGAGTTTTCTTATAGATAAATCCACATCTTGTGACATAAATCCAGTTAACTAGTATATTCCATCCATAAGATAGATATTTCAAAAAGGAGGAAACTTTATTACACCCTATTAATGAAGATTCAAATCTACCCCATGCCAAAATAATCAATAATAATCGTAATATAAATTTTAATAATTATAAATAATGTATGTACATTAAATGTATTACTAGGCAACAATATTTTGAATAGGTATATTTAATTCTAAACTTATTATTTTGAATTTTAGTTTTCAAAATGTTCTTATGGAAACACCTATTTTTTTTTTAAAAAAGCCGGAAAATCACATTATCATTTTTATTTATCACAAAATTATTCAAAAATGCCTGATTATCACATATGGTATACAAAATATTGTCACCAACTTAGATTATTATTTTTATGAATGTAAATAATCTGTAACAAATTATATTAGACAAATTCAAATGTACCCCGCATTCAAATCTGCCCCACTCTCCCCTACTACAGTTTCCAGCTTCTACTACAACATTACCTACGTTATATTATGTTTTTAATTTTTAAAATGCATTTCCCCTTGCTCCGGCGACCCTACACATATCACATATCACAAACTGATACATGATTGCATAATCAAATTAATTACACGTTTTAAATCGTAAAATATTTATGAAGTATATACTATATACATTTACATATGAATGAACTATGAATATTTATTAATTGTATGAGCTATATAAAATGTATAAAGATTATAAGTATATTATATATTTATATTGCATATGTTTTAGGAAAAAACTAATAAAAAAACATAAGTAATTCCTAATTTATGTCATACGGGTTCATCTAGCAAATGGTACGTCAACTGTGTAACTTTTTTAATCATAATCCGTTTTGAAAACGTCCAAAAAAGAGTACCTAGGACTTATGTACGTAATACTGTGAATCTTGACAACAAAAAATTAATATTATTCAAATTTAAAGTGTATATTATCATATTATATAACTAGGGATCAAGAATAATAATTATAGTAAAATATATAATTGCAAAATATTTATTACCTATAGGGTATAATAACGACACTAAAATACGTGTAAATTGTAAATAAACAAATAAAATATATGAGGTGTATAAATGTATAATGTATATAAAATATAATGTTTAATAATATAACATTGTTTTAAATACTTCGAGCAAACCTAAGGTGTTTCCCGGATTATATGTAGTACAATATGCAAAAATAAGGTATGTAATAACTAATAAGCTTGGCTTAGGACTGTTCGCGGGACTCGAGGATATTATAATAATATACATTTCGATTTGGGGAGTAAACATTTATGCTTCTACGCCACTCAGTCAACAGATTGTCCTTGGCAATAAATATTTATTTTAAGTCAAAAAAGTAAACGTAAATCCCAAAATAATATGAAAACAAACATACGGTGAAACATCGACTCTTTCGGTGGAATCCGTGACGTTCACTAGCTGCGAGGCCGACGAGGAAACGCACCAGAATACACAACTATTAAAATATTGTGATTTATGAAAAATAAAATTAAACGGAACTCGGTAAATTTTTTACTCATATCTGCTTTACTTATTGAAATTTTAGAAATTTTAATCGACTGTGTCTTCTGAAACGATTTTGAGATTTGCCATAGATAATATACTATAAATGATAGATATTATAGAAGGTACGTCAATATGGTGAATCCACGGATATAATATAATGAATTTTTTTATATATCAAAGAGTTCCGTATTAAGGAACAATATTTGTTCATCGAATTTTATATGACAATAATCAAAATAGTTTATAATTTTGAATTTCAATTATAATAATATTAAATATGATATAAATATTATTTTAATTATTATTTTCGTTTCTTAATTTAATTATTTATTAATATGGTGAATATATATCAGAAGTACAAGCATATTTTTATAAAAGCATAATATTGTATTTTAAAAATCATTAAATGAAAATGTGATTCCTGGATTTTAGAGTTAATATGAAGATATACAGTACCTACCCAAGTACATTCAATTTACAGTACCTACCATAATACCAACTAGATTTGTAAAATTCCAAGTCTAACATTTTCTACGAATACTGCTGATCACAAAATTATTAATTATTATTTAATATTATGTTAATTTAATTGTGTCGGGTACCTATAATTTATATTTTAGATTCTGAACGTAGCGATGAATATTTTGATTTTACTATGATGTGTATTTAATTTTTAATTTGTTTGTTATTAGGTATTTCTATTTTGTGTTTGATGCGTACACCATAAGTAGGTATAGTCAAAATAAACCTTCGTGTTCCATGCATAATATATTATAGGTACTCTGTATGTAATCAATGATCATAGTTTTATTTTTAAGTTTCTTTGTATTTAGTAAATAATAATATAGGAAATTGTGTTTTCGAACATTAATTTTTTGTTTGTATCAAATACTTTCACCATAATAGGGAACTAAAATTGTCATTTATCGTTAAAACAACAAATTTTGTGAAAAATTCAATTTTGGTAGGTAAGTGTTTTGTGTAGGCATAATACATGTTACATTAAAATTTAAAAAATTCAAAAAATTACATTAATTGGATTATTAATTAGAATATAGGTACTACAGTTTCTAGCTTCTTCTACAGTCTACAACATTACGTTATATTATGTTTTTAATTATAAAAATGCCTAAAAATAAAACGTAAATCCCAAAATAATATGAAATTATGAAAACAAACTTACGCTGAAACATCGACTCTCCCGGTGAAACCTAGCTAGAGTGCATCATCAACAATGCAAACGTCCAGTACGTGACGCCACCGAAGAAACAGCTACCTTCATCTCGTTCCGAACTGTAACTTGAAATTATCGAAATATTTTATGAAAATTACCTGAACATAACGAAATGTGCGAATTCGTGTTAAAACTTACATAATAATATATACGGCTTAACGAACTATATGTCCATATTGATGGCTTATTATTTTTTTTTTCACTAAAATTATTAGAATTGTTAATCGTCGCAGACGAATGTCGACAATTGGCGATTGCCATAGATGATATAAAATATATTTTTTAATATGATAAATTCATAGAACTTCTACACTCAGCACATAAACGGTCTATTGATAAATCGTTTGTTGTTTTACAGAAATGATTGTGGTCTGCAATGTAAATGCAGTTTCATTACTAAGAATTATATACTTGCTAGCATGAGTCAACTAGTCTACTTTATTCATACGTAGGTACCTAACAATAAATTAGTAGATATACAAGCTACCACACTAGGGTAGTAGGGTTCAAATTCTGGGGGGGGCTACTTCCCACCTAACAAAACTGTTAATTAAAAATACCCATAGGGCTTATATCTAAACCAATAATTGATAATTTTGGGCTGGCTAAATCATACTCAGGGGACTAACCGTCCCCTAAGCCCCACCACGTTGCACCATCCGGATTAGTGGCTACTGTGAATACCACGAGAAACATAAATATTAAATGATCACTAATTATTCTCATTGATAATCAGTTTTTATAATTTTATTGAACATAATACAATATAGGTATAAGCATACACACTACGCAGCCAACCTAAAATAAATACATTGTTATACTTATAAGAAATTATAAAAATATTTTTAAAAGTGAAAAAAAATATCAGGCATTTCTAATGTGAAATGCCTACTCATTTGTTCTTCATTCACCACCTCGTATTATTAAATTTACTTATTGTACACACATTGGTTTATCAACAACCAATGATATTTTTTTAGCTACATATTATCCCTTCAAAAACATGTTGAGTACTCATGACTTTTTTATTATAAAAATATTTATAACACTTAATACATACAGTATTTTATGCTCAGAAATATATAATTTTCAAAACGTTAAACATAATTACAATTTACATTGTATAATATAAAAAGGGATAAAGTATATTAGAAAGGTTTGGGAACATAACTTTTAACAAAATTAAAATGTTTTCTCAAAATAATGTTATTTATAAATAAGTTAAAATTAAAATAGATAAAATGATAATACAATAGATTATCAATTTAAAGTTTAAACATGTTATGTTATATTATATTTTTGATTATAATATTTAAATATTCTAATGGGATCTAGCAATTTCTGAGAAATACTGTAATAGATCTTCAATGGAAAATTCTAATGAAATCATGGAACCAGGATAGCACCTTTGAATTAAGTCCTCAATATATTTATATTGTTGAATGAATTCTTCTTGCATAGCTCTCCAAACCACCTGAAAAAAATTTAAAATTATAATATAGATTAAATTACATTTATTTTATTATAAAGGTAAAAAAGGTAGGCAAGTGTGTGCCGTTCTGCTGTACAGTGGATCACTGTAATGGATGGTGTTAAATTTGAATTCAATGATATAATATCATTGTATATGAAAAATGATTCTGAGCGAAGACAGTCAGTCAGCCATTGATATTACTAAGTATATTTGATGATATTATTGTAAATTGAGTAATTTATTTACCTATTTACGTGGAACCTTATTATAAATTTTCAATCCTTAGCTATAAAAGTTGAATATTTTGTAAATTTTTAACTACAACATAATTTTTTAATTTTGACAAAATTCAAACTTTCAATGCTTGTGAAAAAAAAATGTGTGTATGAATTTTTAATATTTTCAACTGCTAAAGTAACTAATATATCAGGAACCTTGAATTAAATTTTCATACTTTTTGACTCAACAAATAAAATCGTATTGACTATTATAGAAAATAAAACAAAAAATTGAAAATTGAAAATTGAAAATGGCCGTAAACAGCTCAAAACAAATCAAAATATATTGAAAGTTTTATGGTGTAAAGAAAATGTCAAAATAAATATTCAGTCAAAATTCTATGTATTTATGCTCATTTGTTTTCGAGTTACACCAAAAACCAAAATCAATTTTGTCAAAAACCGATTTACCGTAAAAATATACGTTTTTTCTTATTTTTTTTTTTTTTTGTTTTTCCTGGCGTTTTTGAAAAATACTGGTAATTTAAAATTTTGACATCCTTGATGCAATGCACCAACTAGATTCACTTTTCCATCAAACAAGATACTGAAGTTGAAAATCAAAGCATTATTTCAACTACTTATAGTGTACACACACAAACAATAAAAAAATTTAAAAGAATACATCATTGTAAAATCATTGCTCCGCTCAGAATCCAAAACAAAATTGTTTAGACTTGGGTATATTAATCAATACAAAATATAGTTAATGCAAATAATAAAATAATATTGTGGGTTCAAAAATAATCAATGGTTTATGATGAATAACACATAATTATATAATTACATAATTAACAATTAATAATAATTACTTGTAGTAAATTTTCTTCTTCACTAAGGTGTTTTTCTACTTTTTTATATAAATGATCTAAGCCTTTTTTCACCTCTCGTCCATGATACTCTTTAGTTACTTTCCTTAATTCTTGTTTACTGAAAGCCACTTGATAACCAACTTCTGATTCTTTTATACCTTGTGAAACCTTAGCTTCAACACCCTCAAAGAATAACTAAACATTAAACAAAATGTTAAAAATGAAGAAGTATGTAAGATGTAAAACAAAATAAACTTTTCATAGTATAAATTAATTAAAGTCAGTACTCACATTCAGTTTTTCGAGCGGTCTACCAAAATAACGTGTTACATAAGCACTTAATGCCTCACTATACTTTTGTTTCGCATCTTTTCTGAATTGATCTAATATACCAATTTTTAATTGAGACAGCAATGCATATAAATGGTGAAAGTTCTCTAAATCCATGAATGAACTATTAGTATTAATTTAGTTTAAATTTAAAACTATTTATGGTTCTTACCCATTCTGATAACTTCGGCGGGAGTCTTAGGATGTTCACTGGCAATTGAATGAATAGTTTCAAACATTACAGTTAAGAGTTTAAGATACCATTTATCTAAATCAGTTCGACGCTCTGTTTCTTTAAATATTTGTTCAGCTGTCTTGGCAAAATACTACAAAAATTAATAGTAAACAATAAAAAAAAATTATATGACAGCTTTAAAATTATGTCAAATTAACAACAAAAATTACAAACAATATTGTAGTTACCTCAAAGTTGGCAACAAAAGGAAGTATGCCACATTTAGACTTTTTAACAATCCTTACTTCTTGAATTGATTTTAAGTGAGCGTGCATGAGTTTATCATAATTTCTTTTTACATGAACTAATGCAGACCCATAAGTCATACTTAAAAAGGAGCCGGTATCATTAGCAGACATAACATGACGGCCCAGTCTTACTAACACAGCCATTGAATAACTAAAATAATATAGTATATATATAAAAAATTAAAATAAAAAAGATTTATAATCATAGTTACGTGCTATCCATTCTTTCATGATATTGAATAAATCCAATCAACTCTGGTTCTATACAAGCAAAAATGTCACCCATCATTTTTCTAACTTCTTCATTTATTTTTTTTTCAATTTTAGTCTTTGGTAAAGATGGTAATATTTCTTGGTTTGATTTTACATCTACTTCATCCAAGGTTGTTTGGGTATTCTAGGTATATTCAAAAATTATAATATTATAATTATAGAATAATATTTAAAATGTAAATGTACATTATATTTTATAAAATATGTTTATAAATTAAATAATGTTTTATTTATCGATAGTATGAAAGATGATTCCGTGGTGAACATTTATAAACCATAATGCAGATCATATTATATTTCAGTACCTACCCACTAATTCCCTTAGTATAATAGATATACCTATCATGTGACTGTAAATATGTTTTTTGTTTTATGTTATCCAATAGTTACTAGTTATCCAATAGTTACTAGTTATCCAACTAGTAACTACCTAACACCCATACAAAAAAAATTCTATCATGACACCTAGGCTTAAATTAAACCATGTTCACCATGCTACTATACTTTGTCCAAAATAAGAACAGACCTTGGTGGCCGGCATGTGAGCAGGAGCGTGGCAATACTATACAGCAGGTATATAGATTGGTGACTTGGGAGGTATAACAAACAGGTGTTACCTGACTATAGCCGACAAAAACTGGTAGCCGCCGAGGTCTGTTCTTATTTTGAACAGAGTATAAATAATTCTAAAGAAAACCTAAAATGTTTAGTCTTGTCAATTTGTCCGGAAGACAAACAGTGCTGGACTAAACTTAAATTTGAACAAAAATCCTAATACATGCATTATAATTATTATTAATAGTTAATAATCATTATTTAATATTTACTAAAATTTAATAAGTAACTGTGTTGTAAATTATATACTTTGGTAGTAGGGCTGAGTATATCCAATTGGAAAAATGAAACACAAAAATTTTGTTCGGATAAACAAATTGGTTCAAGTTCAGAAAGAACTGCTTCCAATACTTGGTCAAATCTTTGTCGTTCTTGAGCATTACTTTCTTGAGCCCAAAATTCTTTGTCTACACCTAATAACCAATCTGACGGTGGACCAGTTGACTTTCTTATATCTTCTTTTGAATTAGATAAATGGCCTAACATCAAAACAGTTATATAATTCATTAATTGGGTGTAAGATTATCATATTTATAAGTTTTTAAACCGACATAAAATAACTATTTAATTTATTTTTTAAATTATACTTAAAGTTAATACTTACTTTAAGTGTAAAATATACTAAATAATAAGTAATACAAAAATTAAATTAAAGTCAAAAAATATAAATCAATCAAATTATTGAATAATAAATAATAAATGAAGGTAACTAATTTTTCATCAAATGTTAATTAAATTATAGATTACCAGCATTTATACGCAATTTTGCATCTTCTAAAACAATTTTATATCTCTTTCATAAAGTTTAGATAAAGACGATGTATACACTTTATTAAGAGCCATAAAAGATTTTCGATCCATTGCTTTACACCAATGCATTAGTTCTGTGTAAGCAGCAAGTTCTCGATGCAATGAAGTGTGTTTCATGATGGTCAGTTCATTGTTGGAATTTCTTTTTGATTCTCCAATATCATTTCCCTAAAAATGAAAATGTATATACCTACTATATTACAATATTTTTATAAACATTATACATTTACAATATACATTGACTGAAAGATTTTTTATTTTTAAGTGCACACAAAATATTTGTTCCTTGTTTTAATTTTACTTTTTGAATAGTTTTTCATTGTAAAAGTAATTTTTTCCGAATTGATTTCTTGAAACAGTAAAAACTTTTAACTTTCTTATAACAATCTATAATTTAAGATACAAATTCTTATTCTTTAAAAAGATGCCACACCCACATGTAATGTCTCAGTCTTACAAAGCAAATTATATGTTCACAATAATACATTTTAATCTGTTATTTTTAAAATTTGAGTGAATTGATTTACTATAAAATTTAAAGGTAAGATAATTATATAAGGCATCTTAAAAGTTTTTATTTATGTTTTAATTATGAAGAGAGTTATTACTTTTAAACTAAAAATTTTCTTTCTAAAAATATTCTCCAATACATCAATATCAGATTTTTGACCGATGGAATACTAAGTATGTTTTTTATCAATTTTTATATAATATAATATTAGGTTAAATAGTTTAATACATATGTATTTTTTGATAAAAATTATTAACTTGACAATTTTCAATTTAGATTACATATTAAACCGCCTCAATACCAAACTATTGTTTATTTCGCAAAAACAACTACATATGTCAGGAAACAAATTAAAATTGATAAAAGTTAACATAAAAATAACTAATTGCAATTCATATTGGAATATTTTACAACACTAATTTAGTTTTTCATTGAGATGAACCCACCTACTTCAAGCAAAAGCTCTGCTTTTTGGAGAGGTTTTTATCATATGTAAAATTAATTTGTATATGTATTGTTTTTTTTGTTATATGATAATGAAATATAAATTAGTATTATTATTAAATAAAACTAAAATTTCAAATATTTACTGACCAAAAAGTTAATTCACATTTTCCTAAATCTATAATTATACATAGTATATATAAATTATAAATATGAAAATTTAAATTCATTAAATTTATTAACCTGTTTTTCCCCAATTTTCCCCTATATACATAATATATATAAAATTTTGAGTATGTGTATTGTATATGATTATATAAATGTAAATAATGTATGTGGGATTGGGTCACCAAAATGTATACTGGATAAATTAACAACAGAAACGTAACGCACCAAACTCTTTTATTGAACGACACATGAACAATTTAAATTACAATTACAACGACAACGAACAAGGACACACGTCTAACGTCTAAGCAACACTGATGACTAGCTCTTCCCCACCACCTTAGCTGTATCAGGAACCGACCCTCTCTCTAGTGGGCAACTCAACCCCACATCTTCCCCAGACTGAACAGCATCCGCCTCGGCTGCATCTTCTTCCTCATGATTGATTGTTGGACACCAGGGCTTCATGAAGTCAGTACCAGTGGATGTCTTGTTTGGTCCTTCACCGTCGCCTACTCTCCACACTTCAAAACGATTTGGGCCCCTTCTGCCGACGATACGATAGGGTCCCAGATATTTTCTTGCAAGCTTAGACATTGGTAGGAACTGTGTTCTACGGATAGCTACCAAATCACCTATACAATATGACTCAGATTCCTTCCTACGTTTGTTGAAGGTCTTGCGTTGCTCTTCTTGGGCCTTGGCAATTTGATCCTTGGCTCGCTGACGGTCCTCTTCTCGTTGACTTTCATACCAATGTATGTACTCTTCCTCTATAGCTTCCCTTAGTGACGCAAAGTCAGCATGACGCATCTCCACACCAAAAGTTAGCTTGAATGGAGTCATGCCTATAGACCTCTGCACTGATCCGTTTATTGCCATCTGCACTTTTCCCACTTGTCGATACCACTTTCCTGGTTGGTCGATACACATCTTGGCCAACACATTAATAATTATAGCATTGAGTCGTTCAACCTGTCCGTTTCCACGGGGCATGCCTGTGGTAATTAATATATGTCTAATATTCCGGTCTTTGCAATACTGCTCGAAATTGTTTGATGTGAACGCTGTTCCACGATCAGACACAATACGTTCAGGATTACCAAATGTCACCTCCAACTGTGACAAACGATCAATAACCTCCGACGCTGCAGTGCTCTTTGTAGGGAATAGCCAGCAAAATTTTGATAACCCATCTATTACAGCCAATATATGCTTATACCCTTTTGACGTTGCCTCCATTGGTCCTAAAAAATCAAGGTGCCAGGTCATCAGCGGTGCATCTCCCTTATCAATAGGGTGAAGGAAACCTTCCTGCCTGCCTTGCTTTCTATTCATTAAGATACACGCGACACAATTTCTAATTACAGATTCAATTTTCCCCTTTAACCCAACAATTGAGTATTCACGACGTACTAACATTTCAGTTTTGGTGACTCCAAAATGGCCTACGTTATGGGCATTCCTAATAACCTCAGTCTGCATGTTCCTGGGAATCACTGGTAAGTCGTTACCATCACATACTTCGTGTAGAATGCCACTCTTGATTACATATTTCCCAGCCACTGGTGCATTCATGATAGTCCGAATATCAGGGTCGCCTTGTTGTGCGGCTACCAACCGTAACAGGAACTCACTTCTCTGGATGGACATGCACACTGGGTAACGACTCAAGGAATCCACATGGGGCATCCTTGAGCCGGACCTGTGTTCTATGGTATAATCGTACTCTGAGACCAGCAGTGCCCACCTGGCCACTCTGGTTGCTAAATCTTTTTTCTCCAAGGTTTTTGTAAACGCAGCGCAATCTGTCACGATTTTGAAGTGTATACCCAATAAATACACTCTAAACTTTTTCAACGCTTCTACGATCGCCAGTACCTCTAGTTCATAACTATGGTAGTTACGCTGTGCCTCAGTGGTTTTTCTACTCATGTAGCACACTGGATGCAACTTACCATCATTGCTATCCTTCTGCAGTAGCACCGCCCCAAATCCCCATTGACTTGCGTCAGTGTGTAACTCTGTCGCTTCAGCTTCCGGACTGTAGATTCGCAACACAGGGGCTTCTGTAAGACGGCGTTTCAACTCTACAAAGGCTGCTTCCTGTTCAACGCCAACTTGGAATACCACATAAATATTGGTAAATATTTTTAATGCAATTTTAATCAATTTAATACTCCATACGTAATAACTATCTACATAGTTATTATTAGTAATTTATAAAAGTTAACCAATTTTTTATTTATACAATTTTGGTAATGAACTTTTCCGCTCATGTCTTAATAGAAATACAGACTTTTCACTCACTTGCCTTTCTCACTATTTGTATTGTAGCTCACTATTTAAGCAAATTACTTAATACTCATTATTATCACTTTTTAGATTTTTTCAGTGCAATGATTAAAATCATTGAAATTTATATAAAACTTCATAACACAAGTTTTAAGTAGAAAAAAAAAGGCTCGAATCTTTGATTTTGATGGAGGTTTTTGTTAACAAATTAGAAGTTTTTACTTTGGGGAATCAATAGTAAAAATTTCCAATTACTTATTAAAATGATTATCAAACCGATTCATATTAAATGTTATAAACTTATAACTTATAAACATCATATAAATACTATTATCACCAGTATTGTAAAAATAACTTAAAAACTATATTTTGTCAAATTTTAAAATTTTTAGTTGTCAATAGGTACAAAATTATTAATAGTACATATATTTTTTATAAAACTTTTGCTATTTATAAATATTAGTTAAGCTTTGAGGGTATTGACAACTAAATTCAAATTATTTGCAAAGTTGAGATAAAATTAATATTTAGTATAATATAGAAGGTAAATATATGTACATATAGGTTGTTTAAACAATAATAAATTGTTTTTATACCTTATTATTTCTTAACTAACAATATTTAATATTTATAATTATTAACTATAATTACAAGTATATTTAAATTTAAAACAATAACCAAAATGATCACATTTCAGAAATTAAAGTTTTATTATTTAACATTAATTAAAACTATTATGTATCAATTCAATCATATAAATGTTTCTTCAAGATTAGTACCTATCACTCATATTATCAGCAGCATATAATATATTATTATAAAGATAAGATTTTAGTAGTTGTCGTTAAATTTAACAAAAATACGAAATATGTTTAGTATATATATAATATATGTTATGTAAAGTATATAATATGTTTAAAAGTAGAAAAAATGTATTCAATATACATTAATATATAGGTACCTAGTATTTAAACGTCTCAAATACTTATTGGTTGATAGTATAGGTATTTAAGCCTGTAAATGGATTAATAAATATAGATATATGGTCAATGAAAAATAACAAATGATTTGTTTTTTGTTTGTTTAGAAACTATTCGCCAAATGAAACCATTTTCTTCACAAAATCTCCCTAACATTGAAATAGAAAAACCATTAAAAAATTGGTTGGCACAAGCTTCCAATAGAATCAAAAAATTATCAGCTAAAAATCCTCAACAAGATTCACAATAAAATTTATCCATGGTTTATTTAACTAGGTATTATTTTATGTTATTATTACTAAATGATTATTATTATCAATATATAATATGTCGTGTAAATTATGTTATTATTCTATTATATTCTTCAGTATTATATAATAAAATATTATATTATGTTTAAGAAAGAAACATCAGTATAATTTTATTTTACTTTATATAATTTATATTATTATATATTATTTATAATTATAATGTTATAATTATTTTAAAATATCAATGAAAAACAGTATTATAATTTTTTTTTTATTTTTGTACACAGCTACTTTTAATAGTTTTCTGTTTTATTCTATTACTTTATGTATAATATTATGTTCTTTTGATAATACAGTAAAACCTCCCTATAACGGAACCGCTTGGGACTCAATTTTTTTCCGTTATAAAGAGTTTTTCGTTATAGGGAGGTAGAAAAACTATTGAAAGATTAATAGAAAATTATTGACATTTTCCTTTATAAGGAGGATTCCGTCTAATAGAGGGTCCGTTATAGAGAGGTTTTACTGTATAACTTTTTATAGTATAACTTTTGTCTATCTGTGTTTATTTATTAATAAAAAGAAATGTTTTCATTACTGCATTACATATACATAATATAGGCATTATTAAATATAACATTTTTATATTTTAATTAATTATTAATCTATTATATGACCTATAATATAATTTAAATATGATTTATTTTGTTTCTGAATATATTTACTAGGAATGTGTATTATGTAAAACATTTTTTTTCTAAGATTGATAGTAATTTTTGTCTTTTTGATTGACTCTCATTTTAACAATTGTGAATTAATGAATATTAACATATTGTTAACTCTTTGAGGGGCGAAAATTTCCTTTAGAAAAAAGACCCATGTGGGCAATATGTCTCTTTACCATAACATTTAGTACGTATATCAAAATATCGATAATGATAATAAATGATGAAAAACGCGAGAAATTATATCAGACCAGCGGCAGTGATATTGTTTGATGCATGTATAAGATGATAATAAGGTGATTGGTATGCTGACCATCATCAAAAAAATATTAAAAATAATTTTAAAAGTGGTTAAAATGGTAACCACCGCACCTGAACGGTAAAAAAAAAAGTGGTTAGCATACTAACCACGGCCCCTCAAAGAGTTAAACATGTCACTGAATTAAATGGTTAAACAAGTATACCAAATATTACGATTTATTTTAAGTGTGCCAAATTTAAGGCGGGCCACTTCCGAAAATATTTAACACCATCAAGCAACAAGTCCTTACGTTGGTATGTAGTTACTATGTACTAGATAGGTAATAGTCAATAGGTCCGTACTAAATTATATAATATATTGATCTATTGAAATAATAATCATCTTGGACGTTTATAATTTAGCCATTTAGGTATGTGAATATTATTGATGTACTTACGCTTTGGTTAAACACTGAAAAATATGTGACCATAAGCATAAGGAAATTTGAACGATATAAAATAATAGGTAGGTACTTAACTATATTTTATACAAGATACCACCGTGTTTGATTTTACAGAATAAAAAAATACATTTTCAGCGTTTGACAAAGTTACGATGAATTTTCTAATAAACCGGGTCCCGAATGTTTTGGTGGTTAGGTCTATTCTTCATGCACTGGTCGAATAAATATATAGGTACTTAGGTACCTAAACTATTAAGTACTGATATTATATTACTTTGTGTTTTATTGTGTAGCGGCGGAGTTGTGGACACACAAACGTCGTCGTCGGTTTGACAGTTCCAAACGAGGTTAGGTTTTAGAAGATTGTACATAGTAAAAATGATATTTACTATTATTATTGCTTGAGTCGTTACACCGGCGACACATATCACACGTCGATCAAACAAGATAGGTACATACAGTGGATACCAGATGAAACAGTATTATGTTATATAAAAATCGTGACATTTAAACACTCAATAGAGTGCGATTATATATATAGATACGTATAAATGTACTTTGTTTCTCCTTGGTCAAGTAATATGATGATCAATTTTCACTATATAAAAGAGTTCTTTTATTAATTATTAAGAAACAAATATAAATAATAATAAACATATTATTTATAAAAGAAAATTGATTTTTCATAACTAATAACTTTCTACTTTCGAATAATACAAAATATAATAATAATTAATAACAGTAAAAATACATGTAATATCTACTTAATAGTTAATAGATGGTACCTACCAGTGCCGCAATTAGGATTCTTGAGACCCCGGACACATTTAATGTATGCGGGGCCCTGAAGTCTATGTATAATATAATGTTACCGAAAAAAAAAAAATTGAAAAATTTGCTTGAGTGCTTAACTAGATTATAAATTTATAACACTAAATTAAAAAAAATATTTTAGAGGTTTTAAGAAATTGTCTTCAAATTATCACATTTAATTATTTTATAAAGTGATATTATTGGTAGGCTCAGTTTCTATTTTATAATAGATCAATAGCCAATAGGTTACCTAAATCACATTTTTTTAAATTTAAATCCCGGTAGTCGAGTTTTTGGCAAGTACCACAAAGGAGACTTATAATAATTCACATTGTAATTTAATAGAATGTCTATAAATTTGCGGACCAGTTTCGGATAGTTAAATTTGGCATGCGAACTATGAATGAAATAGAAAACCAGAATAAGTACATTGCTGATCACAAAAATTTCTGTAAAAGTACGTACGATTTAACAAAGACCAATTAGGTACTGAGTATAGTATATAAGTTCTATGGATTTATCTTAGTAAATAATATATTTTATAATAATATCTATGGCTATCGTCAATTATTGTCGACATTCGTCGGCGACGATTAACAATTCTAATAATTTCAGTGAACAAAAAAATAATAAGCGATCAATATATATAAGGACAGTTTGTTAGCACAAATTCACACATTTCGTTATGGTCAGATTATTTTCATTAAATATTTCGATACTTTCAAGTTTCAGTTCTGAGCAAGATGATGATGGATGAATATAGGTAGCCGCAGGGACGGCGCGAGGGGGGGGGGGCAGTCGGGGCAACTGCCCCGGGCCCCACGATTTTAAAATTATAGTTAAGGCCCCGCAGTTCTGAAATGATTTATACTGTTCAGAGATTTTACTGAATTTCCAAAATTGTATTTATTAAAATCATAATTCGTATTAATTTTTTTTTCTGCTAAAATAATTCTTTATTCCGTGATTCGTTATTTTTAGACGACAGTCCAGTGCCGGATTTAGAGGGGGTGCAGGCTGCAGGGGGTGTATGCATCGGGGCCTCAAGACCAAGGTTGTATTAGAGCAGGCTTCAGGTTGAAGTCCTAAATTTTCGTATAATGTCGTACGTGAAATGTCAAAAATTTAAAATGCTCATATCTCGCTTGAAAATTAAAATATCGAATAAAAGCCAACGCTTAAGCACAGATAATGTTATTATCTAAATATGATGTTATAATAGGTCAATTCACTCTAGTATCAAAAGTAACTGCATACTTTTGAAACTAGTGAACGACAATTTGCTATGTCGTGCGTGTGTAAGACCGAGACAACAAAATTTATGGGTAGCGTGATAGCGTCCTCTTAAGTTTATGCACTAATAAATTAAGTAATTAGTCAAACATACCTAATATGAATTGCTATTTTATTGATATATTTGTTTATTTTTAACAGTACATTAATTTTACTGTTGAAGTAAAATATTATATTTCAAAAAGTATATTATAATATAATATATACCTAAAATTATATGATCCAAACCCTTGAGCAATTATAGCACCGTAATATTTTACACCGTGGCATAGGCCTTCACTTATAACTCACGGTCTGATAAAATCACTGTGGTTCCGTGATTGAACTGACTACTGCACCATCAACTTACAGTTAAAATGTTCACTGTGGCACAGTCCACACCGACGCTTACACTTATGATACACGGTGTTCCCTGTATAAAAGTTTTAAAGTTCGGTATTCAAATCAACCTTATCTGCACTGTGCAGTGAAGAGAATTTCCACCGTGTTTTTAACGATCATTTACTGATGTCTGAGCACTCAATGTGCACTGAATTTGCTACTCAGGTAGCTATATTATATATTTTGAGTATGCAGGGAGAAAAAATGTGTTGGTTAAGATCAGTTGGGTATTTTATTATAAAGGTGTTTTACACTAATACATTTATTTACCAAGTGTAAATACCAATGTACACTGGTATCCACAATATAAAATAAATACATTAAATGTACCTACACATAGTAACAATATTGTGATATTTTCATATTAGTATAAGTGACATAATAAATAAATTATTATATAAATATTCTAAAGTTTTTGTCCCCACTCGACACCCCCCCCCCCCCCCATCAAAAAAAGTATATGGTCTGGTAATGAATGGCCTGCAAAAATGTTGGCACCAAAAAAAAAAAGTTGAAATGACGCCCCTGAGGTAAGTATTATTATGTTAGGAGTTTATAAATTATAATATTATATTATACGATTTACGCAGTCGGTATCTTGATATCCATTGTTAAGTTCGTATGCACCGACCGCGACATAAAATTATTATAATAACAAATAACAATATAATATGCAAGTACAATATTATTATAGATACCTAAAGCCGGGTTCCCACGGCGCGTGGCTCGTGGCGCGCGGCTCGTTGAAATAAAAATTAAAATACACACGAGCCGTTGGAACGCGTTGAACCGACTCCACGAGCCGAGCAACGAGCGCGAATGGTTTCCTTTGACTCGGGTACCAAATACCGACAATTTTCGGATAGACACGAGCCGCGCCGATCATATACGAGCCGCGCCGCGCAACACCGATCCCACGGCTCGTGAACAGTACGAGCCACGAGCCACGAGTGTGAAACCGCGCAATACCAAGCCACGCGCCGTGGGTACCCGGCTTAACTCAAGACACCTCTGCTGTGGCTGTGTCATGTGTGCCAGCGTGTGCCGTCGCGAGGGTAGTGCGGAGTGCGGGACTGCGGACATTCGAATATTATTCAATACACCAGTCTAAAATTAGTGGTAATACCCAAACCATGAAGTACGGCGCAAATCGGTATTAATATTGATAATATCCCACCGGTCATCGAACCACAACCCCTGAACCAAAGTATAAGAAATGAGAAGTATGATCAACTCGAACCGTGTTTTCGTCCTAGTTCGCTCATGTGCATCGCCTTGGTCTTTTGTGCATACGTACTGCATTGTTTAAGATTAAAATATGTATACTCGTGACGTCGTCTTGGGATTATTGTTGGTTGCCTACACAGACTAAGATATTATAATGACTGGAAACTTTTGGGTGGGCGGGTGACGGGGGATGGCCCGCAAAAGTTTCTTATAAAATATCTTTAAACCGGAGGCGGTTTTGGGGGTGATGCAAATAAAAATATTTGTTTCTTAGTTTCTGTACATTGGTATTTTGTACTATTTTGAATTTTAAAATTTTAATCGTATACTTTAATTTATATATTTCAGACATTAAATGCTTTAGAATATTATAAGTTTAATAAACAACGATATTGAATATTATTTTTTTGTACAGAACTTGTACGAACGCGAGAATGGCTAACGTAACTTAGGTAGCTGTTTCAATTTAATATTGCGTATTTGCGCCCGGCGCGGCGGCACGCCGTCGCCATCACCACTCACCGCTAAAGCGCTGAGATCGACAGAGGCAGTAGCCTCCGTTGCCCAAGTTTGTACATGCAAGGTGCGTCTACGCACACACGTCATGTAAGCTCGTAAAATAATGTTAGTAGTGCATGCGCAGACCGCCGCCAGAGGGAATATATTCTATTAACCTTGACTAAAATCAACCGCTCAACGAATAACGATATTATAGACATTGGCCGCCGACCGCCGCCGGCCACCGGGTACATAAACTGTAAGCTTCCGCGCTACTTGCCAGGTGAGGGCCTTCGCTTATTGTCACTGAACCACAGCCGTCGGGTCTAGGACATTTCGCCGCGAAGGGCTAACCTCCCCACAAAATATTAATAATACCAATTATGTACCTACCTATCATTTAATATAGGTATAACAATAGGCATTAGGTACAAAGATTATACAATTTTTTCAAACCTCACCCACCCGAATATTTCATGCGTTTATCCCCGATTATCACATTTTTGATTTTGAAACATAATATTCGATATGTTTCTCAACTAAAATCAGATACATTTTATCACCCCTCCTACTGGAATTCGCAGCTTTAATTTCCGTTTGTGCATAAATGCGCAGCTCATAGGCGTGCTCGCGGGGGTGGAGCCATTCGCTTTCAGTGCTTGCACTCTGTTGGGCCGGGGGCAAACGCTTTTATTATAGAATCCATAATAAATAATAATATAACAAAGTCCCACAAAAAAATACTTTTCAGAAAGAAAAAATAACTACATATTTTGTAGGTATACGTTCACGGCTTAATGGCACGTGACAATAATTATGAAATTATTATCTAGGTGTTTAATGGACATGCAAATGACAAATGTACCTACAATTAATACAATATCCTGACCGTTTGATGTAATTATTAGTTCGTAATATTTAGCCTATATTGCTTTGTTTGGCACTACAGATATTTGATAACCTCCTATGTACTTCCCACGGGCCACGTAGGTACAAATCCAAAATTGAACTTTATTCATATTTGTTACATAATGCATACCATGTAAGAAAAGGCACTATTAACTATTTAAATAACTAAGAATAAAAAAAAAGGTTTGTTTCAAAATAAAAATTATACAATATTATTAGAAAATTATTTTATCGTGAATTGAGCAAACCCATGCACAAAAAAACAGTAAAATATATACAGTTTCTTAATATGCAGGCTCTAATATATTAGAGAATATATATATTAGAGCCTGCATATTTTTTTTTTTATTAAAATAAAGTATATTTACAATCTATACATAAGTGTATAATAAGTAAGTGTGGTGACAGAGTAATAAGTAATATGTAAAAAAAAAGTAACAAGAGAAGGAAGGCTCCCAGCAGTGCCACCTGACCAGAAATTAGGGTATAAGTTTATTTAATTAATGTTTTTTTTTTTTTTTTTTTTTAGTTATGTGTTAAGGAGATCTCTTGGCCATTGCCTTTTAACCTTCTAGGAATGATAGAGGTAGATGATAAGCTTTTAATGATGGGGTTTGAATGAGCGCGGAGCGTTGAGTGGAATTTTGAATAATAGGATTTGGCTAGGTCGTTAAGGGTTGGCATGTTCAGATCTTTATGGAGGTTTTTATTGGTAACATACCAAGGGGCAGAGGTTATTAGGCGTAGGCATATGGACTGGAATGCTTGGAGGGTTTTGGTGTTTGATGGTTTTGCTGGCCCCCATAGTTGGATGCCATAGAGCCAAGCTGGGCGGATTATCGATTTGTATATCGTAAGTTTGTTGGTTAAGGAAAGTTTTGATTTTAATAGGGGTCTCAAAAGATGAAGTCTGGAGTTCACTGATTTACGTTTTTGTTTAATATGCGAGCTCCAGTTGAGGCGTTTGTCGAATGTTAGCCCTAGGTATTTTACTTCGTCTGACGAAGGAATTACTAGGTTGTTAAATGTGACAGGAGGGCAAGCAAATTTGCGCAATGTAAAAGTTACATGAGTAGACTTCGTTTCATTTATTTTTATTTTCCACCGTTTTGTCCATAGATTTATCATGTTAAGGTGACTTTGGATCATCCGACAAGCGGTTGCGGAATCCTGGTGTGATGCTGAAATTAGTGTGTCATCGGCATATGTTCCAAGAAAAGTAAAGGGTGTTTTTGGGATGTCGTGAGTGAACACGGAATATAGAAAGGGAGCGATATCACTACCTTGGGGGACACCTGCGCTAATGCGATGGCTGGTTGAGTAGCTAAGCCTGCATATTAAGAAACTGTATACATTTTACTGTTTTTTTTCTTTCAATGCTCACTCTATAACGACTATAACGTAGGTACCCCCTTAGATCATAATATAGTAATATACTAGTATACTATAATATAGTATATTTAATATTATGATCTAACTATCTAAGCATACCCCAGACTTCTTTCTCTAAACGCTGTTCATTAGTTTATACTTTATTGGTCTATGCCATGGCATAGAGTAATATAATATATAGAGGGCCTATTTAAACTGTATTATCAGGCAGGAAAGTGAATCTATAGTTGGTGCATTCTTGACTTCGGGAGGTTTCTCAATAGTTTTCAAAAGAGCAAGGAAAAACAAAAGAAAAAAAAGGTGGGAAAGCGGGTGACGCTCTGTTGTACAGTAGGTTACAAGTGCCAAGTGGGTCACTGTCATGGATTGTGTTAAATTTGAATTTAATGATATAATAAAATTGTATACGAAAAACGATTCTGAGCGGTGACGGTTTATCAGTGTGGATATTTTATATTTGTATTACTTATTATCGTAAAAAAACTTCCAACAAAACGCAGATATTGTTCTTACCTTCAAGTTTTATAATAAGTTGATTCAATCTAGCTAACGGCATAAACTTGAATTTCTGAGCGTACATTTATTTTGGTATGTTACGTGTTTTTAAAACGGTGACAACACTACATGCGGGTGTGGCGTCTTATTAACACGGCAGGCCATTTTTTAAGGATATTTTTTGTGTCCAAATGGACACACACTAAAGTACAATGGACACAGGCACGGCGCCAAGGGGGGGGGCAAGGTGGGGCTCTAGCCCCCTCGCCAGCCCCCCCACTGAAAAATATGTACGATATAATTAATGTTTGTTGTATACAGTTAAAAATATTTTTAGTTGACTTATTATTTTAAATATGTTTATGTTTGATTAACACAATACTATTGTGTAAGGGGTTGGTATTCGTACCTACCTACTTATATTAGTTTAGTAATTAGCATGACAAATTTCTTATTTAAAATAATTAAATAATTTATTCAATTTTCTTATTTTGTTATTTTTATAATCTTATTTGTCATGGTAATTAGTTCACATATTACTTGATAATTAATAAAAAAGGATTTCTTAAAGTTTTAATGTATACAATATACATGCCAATGTATATATGAACTATTTTAACCTCAAAAATTTAACAAAAAATATAAAGTAGGTACTTCAATAGTCAATACATACACTACTATGCAAATACCAATTTAAAAATGTATTGAATTAAAAATTTAAAATGTACTAGTTAAATATAAGGTAGGTAATCAAAAGTTTTTATTTAAAACAAATTGTATTCCTACTGATATCAGTGCAATTGTATACATTTTTGTTAACTTTTTCAATATTATAAGATTTTCAATCATTTACTGTATGGTGCATAAACAGATATTGTATAAAAAATCAATATTTAGCTCATAAAGAAATTATTATTTTTGTATATCATGTTATCATTATGAATATAGTTGTTGAAGGTCTTAGGTCTGTGATTAAACATTTTCTTACATAGGTATTACAAAAGGTACAAAAAAAATATTTGATATTATTCTTAAAACATTTTTAACTATTCAAAAGTTTGTAAATATTATATGTTTAGACGTTTAGAGCATACAATATAAAACGTATGTACTATATAGCTAATAGCTATATTATGTTATATGATACGATTGATACGAAAATATTTATATTTCATTTAAATAACCTCAGCATTTGTTGAAATAATTTTAGCCCATGTAAAAAAAATATTTGCCCCACTCTGCCCCCCTGGAAAAAAATTCTAGTGCCGTGCCTGAATGGACACCCAGTAAAGTAAGATTTTATTAACTTTGTGTCCACTAGAATAAATATTAAATTGTAGTAACTAATAATATTAGATATAATAACAGCTATAATATATTAATTAAACTGTTATTTCTTAGATTTTTCTTCTTTTTTATAAAAAAATATATACTTGTTTATCATTCTGATCAATAATAAAAGTAAAATATATTTATTAGGTTAGTATAGTAGGTATATAAATAGTATTCGGAGGCGTGAGGCCGTTTGAATTCCGTGTAGAAATATTTATTTTGAAAATGTTATGGACTATCGTGTATAGAAAATGCTAGTATAAACATTGAGTCAAAAATTTCATGTATTTACGATCATTTGTTTTAGAGTTACACCAAAAGCCGAAATCGATTTTGCGTAAAAATTCCCGTTTTTCCTTACTTTTTATTTTGTTTTTCCAGGCGCTTTTGAAAACTTACTTTACTTTTGACCCCCCAAGTACCAAGTAGATTCACTTTCCTGTCAGAAAAGATACTGTTGAAGAAAATCTATGCATTTGTACTGACCTTAAAGGTAATGAGTCATAAAAAAAAAAAAAATTCATATTATATCATACAATTATGATTTATGATGATAATAAAAAAAGCTTTAAAAAAGCAAAAAATTATTCTAATAATTATCAAAATTATTTGAATGTTTGGCATCAACAGCATCTAAATTGTGAATACAAAATGAAAATAGTCTATTATAATATATTATTTTCACATCTTATTAGGTAAAATAAAAATTAAAAAACAAAATGAAAATGAATATATAATATTCTTACCTACCTACATTGGCTACATTAAAATAATATTAATGTAATTTGTGATTTCCAATGAACAATTGAGCTAGATAGGTACTTGAAAATGTTAATCACCCTTCTGCTTGGGAAAAATAAAAAGTTGTACACAGTAAACTGTGTTAAAATTGTTGGACATTATCAAAACTTATTCACATAAATGTTAATAAATATAATTTTTTTATGGTAATAAAATAATTAGGCGTGGCTACATGATTAAAAATTAAAATATGCTAATATTCTGTTTGAAGAATGTATATAATATATTATATTGTCTGATGTATAATATCCGCTACAAGCAAACAAGTTATTAGTAATAGATTTATAAATCCAAAAATATTAATAACAATATTTAATATTGTGTTAGGTAGGTACATGATATTGGTACCTATAACGACTATAACTTTTAAGCTACAAATCATTGGTGCAAATAGGGGGGGGAGAGGACTTAATCCCCCAATTCAAAGGTCCGTACTTAGTACTAAGCATATTATAATTTTTAGAAAATAATATAGGAAGATCGTGAAGGTTTAGTCCCCCACCAAAATATTGGGCTATTTGCGCCTATGCTACGAATAATAATATATTATACTTTTTTTAACTTTTTGTAAGTCGAAAAAAACACTGGTTCCTGTTATATTATAATAGTTCGATACTTCGAAGCGATTATTTTATTGTTAGCCACTAAATTTTACAGTTTGTTACGTTTTTTTTATGTTTTGAGTTGTTTTCCATTGTTGAGACACATAAAAATCATTACAGAGTGATATATTATGAACATTGTATAATGTATATTAGATATTTGATACAATGGTCAATGGTCAATGGGTCACCAAATAATCATGGATACACTTGTCACTTTACCTATGTTATATTATTTTGCAGGCAGGGACGGCGCGAGGGGGGGGGGGGGGCAATCGGGGCAGTTGCCCCGGCCCCCACGATTTTAAAATTATAGTTAAGGCCCCGCAGTTCTGAAATGATTTATACTGTTCAGAGATTTTACTGAATTTCCAAAATTGTATTTATTAAAATCATAATTCGTATTAATTTTTTTTTCTGCTAAAATAATTCTTTATTCCGTGATTCGTTATTTTTAGACGACAGTCCAGTGCCGGATTTAGAGGGGGTGCAGGCTGCAGGGGGTGTATTGCATCGGGGCCTCAAGACCAAGGTTGTATTAGAGCAGGCTTCAGGTTGAAGTCCTAAATTTTCGTATAATCGTACTATTTATTTAACCTCAGAGGCTCGCTCAGTCGCGCTATAGTGCAGTATCTTGCTGGACAAACCAATAAGATAACCCGGTAGCGATGCCATTTTGTCATCAAAAATGCACTGCGGGAAGAACGATATCGCCTTGTAGAATCAACGAAATTTCATAATTTTTTTTTTTTAATTTTTAGGAGGAAATATTGTACAGCCCGCATCTATCTCTGTTTTTCAATGTTTTATTCTCAAACTTAATAATATGTCTAAAAAAATACAAGATAAAAACATTTTTTAACAAATTTTTTTTACAATTATTTGAAATAAAATACAAAATCAGAGATCGGTGAGGGATATAGGAAGTCTTCTTTCAGATAAAAAAATAGTCATCAAAATCCGTCAATTCTTCAAAGCTTGAGAGTTATTCCCGTAAAGTCATTTTTTTCGATATAATACACCCTATGAACGCCCCCTAAATAGGTATCGGGTACCTACTATATTAGTGAAAAAGTCTTATAATTGAGATGGTAACTAAAATATAAACGGATTATAATTTACGGACATACCTTGATGCAATGTTATTGGTTTCAGATATGTTATTTTGTACTTTTGTCGATTTTATTTTTTTAAACTACTCTACAAACTCTATTATATTAATTTTTCATTTACTTATGAAAAATATAAATTAGGTACCTACCTACACTATCTTTTATTGACTTTTGAAAAAAAAAAACATGTCTATCAGACAATTTGAAAGTGACGGAGAAAAATGTTCAAAACAATGAATTAAAAAAATATAAAGAATTGATGAATAATTTTGTATTCAATTCAGGTATAATTGTACCTAATTCATATTTGTGTCCTTTCATTTTAGGACAATATAGATAATATACAGCTATTGTCATATTAATGATATTTATTCTTAACTTATATTATACTAGCATAGAAGCATACATTAATGGTTAATACATCATATTGTAATATTCTGGTACCTAGTCTGATGACTACTTAGATATTAACGATGCAGGTAGCAAGACCGTAATATTGATGAAGATAAAGGTGTTTGTTGAAATAATCGTAGACAAGTGTAATATAGTTTGGTTTATTAAAATTGTTCTTCTGTAAATTGTGCTAAGTCTAATTTGACAATGTAATTACACAAAGTAACGTGAAATTGCTCACTCTAGAACTTGGTGGACACGTCTGATTACAGGCCGTTTCGGGATCTCTCTTATATAGTCCTATCCCCGCTGGCCGCTCCCCTTGCCTATTAACGCATTATCCTGTTTTTCCTGAGTGTGGTCTAAACTCTTAACCCTTTTTGACCACATTTTCAACAGTCCTAGTCTATTCTGCGTATTACAATATCACATAATATTATGTGATATACCTATTATATCGATCTAGTTTTACTATTTTTAATATATATATATACGTATATACCGCACATCCGCCGATAAGTATTAAATTATAATATTTAAATATTGTGTTAAATGTGTTTATTTTTCTGTTATATTGATAACATTTTAAAATTATTTCATAATAATTTATTAAAATATAATATAATATTATGTATAAATTGATGGTTGACATTTTATAAAATTGATTTATTAAGTACCGAGTTAGTTTGGATAATATGTAATCTAGTTTTCGAGCGGAGTTAAGAGAAAAAACGTTTGTGTACCTATAGCTTTCTGAAGACCACATATAGACTGTTATATTTATTTTGCCCAGGGCCCCGCAAATCCTAGAGACGTCCCTGGGTAGCCGTTTTTTCGGCGACGGCGGCACTCTAGCTAGATTTCACCGGAAGAGTCGATGTTTACGCGTAAGTTTGTTTTCATATTATTGCTATTTTAGTATTTTACATTTACTTTAAGACTTAAATTAAATATTTATTGCCCCGGACAATCTGTTAACTGGGTGACGTAGAAGCATATTTTATAACTTTAATCCTAAAAGCGCCATGTATAAAATACGCGAGACCGAACAGTCCAAAGTCCGTTTTCGTTTCACTACTCCAAGTTTAATAAGTGCCTTTTTGCATAGGTATACTATAAGCCGGGTATCACCTTAGGTATTGCGTGAAGTATTTAAAACAATATAATGTTATCAATCTTTATATTTTATATACATAAATACATTATAAACCTCTTGTATTTTATTAGCATACTCACAAATTTTTTAGTGTAGTTTATACCCTATATGGCTAGATATTAAATGTTTTGCAATTATATATTTTACTATAATTATTATTTTCCATTATCATATAATATAAGAATACACTTTAAATTAAATTAGTTGTTATCAAGACAGACAGTCTTAAGACAAACTCTTTTCTGGATGTTATCAAAACGGATTATGCTTAAAAAAATTGCACAGTTGTCACTTGTCGTAGCAGTCAGTTGCTAGATCAACCCGTGAGACATTAAATAATTTTTTCGAAAAATATATGTAATATGTATGGCTCATACAATTAAGAATTTATAGTTAATAGAAATGCGGATGTTTATACTTCATAGATATTTTTTTTATTGAAATCTTGTAAATAATTGAATTAAACAATCGGGTACAAATCACTAGTATCAATTTTATTATATTACGTGTAAAATCACCGGAACAAAGTGCAGACTGCATTTTAAAAATTAAAATAATATAAAATAATGTTGTAGTAGAAGCTGGAAACTGTAGTTTATTCTAATTTATAATCCAATAATTAATGTAACCGGGAATGTAACTATTAAATTCATCATTGAATGATTATTCAGAGATCACTTTGGGATAAATGCCAAACATATAAATGTAAATCAAATTGAGAATAATTAAAAAACATTTTGTGAAAGGAACAAGATTACTGCTAATATTTAAGTCTTAATTATTATTAACAAATAAATACAAATAATAGATATTTTAATAGCTTTTTACCATCAACATTCAGTGTAAATAATTTCTGATTGACTTATATATATGTAAAAATCTTCTATAAAATAATTATTCGTATACAAAAATCCTAACAATTAAATGCAAGGATCTCATAAATTGATCTCACAACATCCTTTAAACATCAAAACTACATTTGTAAATCATTTATACACTATCTACACCTACCAAATAAAAATTGTACAACATTTTAGTTCCCTGTTATGGTGTAGCTACTAATGCAAACAATAAATTATTATTCGAAAACACAATTTCGTATACCTATTATTATTTACTAAATACCTACAACTAAACTAAAAACAAATATATGATTACATTCTGAGTGCCTATAATATAATATTATATATGAAAATTGATTCCTTATTAGTTATTATGAATACTAATTGTTCACACAGACCACAAGAAAAAATCATTTTAAAAATTTAAAAATTGAAGAACACATCGTTGTAAAATTAATTCAGTCATCGATCCGCTCAGAATCTAAAATCTAAAATATAATATCCGATAAATTTAAAATCAACATATATCATTATTATTATAATTTCTTATTTAGCAGTATTCGGAGAAAATTATAGACTTGGAATTTTAGAATCTAGGTAGTTGGTATTATATTCGATACTGTAAATTTGATTTAAAAAAGTAGGTTATAGTCATTTTTGCCCAAAAAATTACATTTAAAATTGTCATAGTGTATTCGTGTATATAAATTATAATAATATACTCTATTTATAGTATATATTTGTCATTTGTCATGTCTATAAACTTGTAGACTAATTAGTTTGGTTAAATTTATAGTATGCGATAAATAACTGAAATAGAAAACAAGAATACATTGCAGACCACAAAGATTTCTGTAAAAGAACACGTACACGGTGTATCAATAGACCGTGTATGTGTGTTGAGTGTAGAAGTTCTATGGATTTATCATATTAAAAAATATATTTTATATCATCTATGGCAATTGCCAATTGTCGATATTCGTCTGCGACTATTAACAATTCTAATAATTTTAGTGAAAAAAAAAATAATAAGCCATCAATTTATACAGATAGTTCGTTAAGCAGTATACAATAATATTATATAATATTATAATGTATATTATAATGTAAGTTATAACACGAATTCGCACATTTCGTTATGTTCAGGTAATTTTCATGAAATATTTCGATAGTTTCAAGTTACAGTTCGGAAGATTGAGTTTCGGAGATGAAGACGGATGAAGGATAGCTGTTTCTTCGGTGGCTTCTCGTACTGGACGTTTGCATTCTAGCTAGGTTTCACCGGAAGAGTCGACGTTTCAGCGTAAGTTTGTTTTCATATTATTTTGGGATTTACGTTTACATTTTAGGCATTTTAATAATTAAAAACATAATATAACGTAAAGTTGTAGTAGAAGCTGGAAACTGTAGGTAGTGCCTATATTTGAATTTTCGAATTTTTTAAATTTTAATGTAACATTTATTAAAAATATAATTTATAATACATTTATTCACAAAATGTATTATTTTAACGATAAATGAAAATTTTAGTTCCCTATTATGGTGAAAGTATTTAATACAAACAAAAAATTATTATTTTAAAATACAATTTCCTATATTATTATTTACTGGATACAAAGAAACTTAAAAATAAACAATATGATCATTGATTACGTACAGAGTACCTATAATATATTATGCATGGAAAACGAAGGTCGAATTTGACTACCTACTTATCGTGTACACATCAAACACAACAAAGAAATAATAAAAAAAAAATTAAAAATTAAATACACATCTTAGTAAAATCAAAATATTCATCGTTCCACTCAGAATCTAAAATACAAATTATAGGTCCCCGATACATTTAAAATTTTCATAATATTGAATAATAATTAATAATTTTGTGATCAGCGGTATTCGTAGAAAATGTTAGATTTGAAATTTTAGAATCTAGTTGGTATTATAGCCGATACTGTACATTTGATGAATTTACTGAGTACCTATACCTTTATGTTACCTACAATCCAGTAATCACATTTTTATTTAATGATTTATAAAATACAAGAAGCTTTTATAGAAATATGCTTGTACTTCTGCAGATATCTATTCACCATATTAATAAATAATTAAATTAATAAACGAAAATAATAATTCAAATAATATATCATATTTGATACCTATTATTATAATTCAAATTCAAAATTAAAAACTATTTTGATTTATTGTCATATCAAATTTCAACGAACAAATAATTTTTCCTTAACACGGAACGGTTTGATATAAAAAGTTGCATTATATGATATCCGTGGATTCATCATATTGACGTACCTGGTATAATATCTACCATTATTCATTTAAATTCCATGGCAAATCTCAATCATTGCAGCAGACACAATCGTCATTAAAAATTCCAAAATTTCAACAAGCAAAGCAGATATGAGCAAAAAACTTACTGCGTTCCTTATAATTTTAATTTTCAAAAATCACAATATTTTAAGTTTTGTATTCTCTGGAGCGTTTCGTCATCGGTGTCACACGCATCACGGATTTCGCCGAATTAGTCGATAATTAAACTATTAAAGTAAGTTTTTTTTCATATTCTTCCGGGGCTTAATTATACTTTCATTTTTTCTAAAATATATGGTAAAAAATAAATCATATTTCGCTATAAAAAAATAATAAAACATAAAGTATTTTAAATTTGAGTGGAATAATTTTTTATGATCATAACCACATTGCCTACAGATTATTAAGTATTAGTACAGCAGTAGTTTATAGTCATTTTTGCCCAAAAAATTACATTTAAAAGTGTCATCGTGTATTCGTGTATATAAATTATAATAATATACTCTGAGGGCCGTTCTTACAATGTCCGGTAAAGTGTCGGTTAACGCTAACCGACTAATAACAGATTTTATTACCTGCAGGATTATACGGGTTATTGTAAGAACGGCCTTAAAAGTTTTATAAATCCACGAACACCTACTATTTTTAAATTACAACAAAATAATTAAAATCGTTATTCTTTGTTTTAATAAGTAATTTCGTCCGAATTTGAACTTATAATGTCTGTAAAAATTAACTGTGTTTTTAATAGATTTAGTTTTTTTTTGTTAGAGTATGAACACTCACTATGAACTATTTTTGAGAATTCTTGTTTTACATTTTCAATCCTTAGCAATAAAAGTTGAACATTTTATAAATTTTACTACTAAATAGTAATTTGTAAACTATCAATTTGATACATTTTGTTAAAAATTGAACTTAATTTCTTAAAAAATGGATCTTTTATGGATCTTTATTGTTTCTCAATTGCTATTATAACTGCTCATGAGGAAACTTTTATTACATTTTCATATTATAGATAAACAAATAAGAAATTTTTGTATGAATATCTGACTACAAAATATTTTGAAAATTGTCAAGATTATGATGAATTTTGTAGAAATTTGAATTTTAAATGCCCGTAAAAAAAACGTGCCTGTATATTTCTAATATTTTTTAACTGCTATTATATCAACTTACGATTAACTTTGTATTATTTTTAAGCTTTTTGACCCAACGAATAAAATGCATAGAATACAGAACTAAAAACATTTCATAATTCAAATGTCTATAAATCACTGAAAACGAGTCGAAATATTTTGAACATTATATAATGTATATTATGATAGTTTAAACATTTGATGGACATTTTAAATACCGACGGTTATTAGTTGTTGAATAACAACAAAATAAGAAAATCGTTATACGAGAATCATATACAAATCATTGTAAAATCAAAATATTCATTGCTTCAGTAGTCCACTCTAAAATACAAGCTAACACACAAGCCCGGATTAAGGGGGGGGCAAGGGTGGCACGGTAACGGGTCCCATTGATTTTGGGGGCCCATCTTTATCCCCCAAATATAAGTAATATATTACATATTTCCATATAATATATAATGTATTTTATTAAATTGTTGTAAAAAAAGGCTAAAAGGCTGAAATCCAAATTATAATTTGTTTATTTTATTATAATGATTGAAAAAATTTCTGTTTTGGTTTCAATTTATACACTGGTTTCCAATTTTTTTCGGTTTTGGTTTTGGATTTAATACCGATTTCCAATTTTTTCCGATTTTGTTTTTGATTTTGTCATCGGTTTTAGTTTTTAAACGGTTTATACCGGTTTCTAAAATCGGTTTCAAGACCTGGACTATTTACGTTCATTCTTAGTTTATTAATTTTTTTGAATCGCTTAGGTCATAAGAATATTGTTGAACATTTTACTGCAGGCTGCTTGTTATTTCAGAAATGGTATTTAATTCGTCAGTGAAGATTTGTTAGCTGGGAATAAAATATATCATAAGCAGACTGAAATGTGAGGACGTTGCAGTGTTTCGAAGACCAAGTTTTATAGCAGATTTTGATTCACCACGGACGCGGGGTATGTTTTTTCTTATTTTTCAGTATGTTTCTTTTTATTTTTGTTAATTGATCAAGGGATATATTATTGCCTACAACTTTTAACCATAGATATATACAATAACTAGATAGCCGTCTCCTTTTTGTCATCGAAGTCGACCCCTCATTTACAAAGCAGGCAATGTTTACAAAATAATATTATCATAGTATAAATGTATCGATAAATATATATGTATATAAATAAATGTAAACATTGCCTGCTTTATAAATGGCGGCCGATTTCAACATTGGTCACAACTGTAATATAATTTTTTTAGAGAACGCTGTTTGTGGACCTTGTTTTCGTAATAACCTAATACCTACGTACTAATGGAACTATTTTTAATGATGAACTATTCATCACTACGTCATAATATATTGCAGACATGTAATAGCCGCAAGGGCACCGAACTGCCAGAATTATACGATATTGCCACCTACCATTATATTGCAGTACTGACTACTGAGACTATGTAGCTTGTTATTCGAATATAATATCTATTATATTCCTATCTATTTGTATCTATACAATTTATTTATACAAGAAATAACGAAAGTTTTGAACTTGGTCAATTTTTAGGATAATGTTAGTGTTATATAATATTTAAAATTTTAGACATAGTAGGTACCTATACCTACTTCCTTAGTCGTTTATCATTACAATAATTCATGGGTATAGGTATAGAATATACCATATAAGATACATGAGTTTGAAATTAATAATGAAACGTAGACATATTGTGTATGTAATAATGTATTAATTTGTATAAATTGTATCTGGTTCATGTGTTTAAATATATTGTAAAATACAATACCTGCCTAAGTGTAGCATGAGTAGATAAGCATATAGTTTTTTTTGTAAGTATATTGTATAATGTTTGTTAGAGCGTAGCGATAAATTTTTTTTTTAGTTATTTAGTTCTAAAAAAAAGTCGTATACTGAATTAGGGGCGTCATATTTATGTTTGCTTCCCCATAAATTGTCCCTTGATACAGCCCTGTGACACTAACTCGTGTAAACAATTTGAAGCACATATAAGCGATCAACGAGTCTCTGACGTTTTTATTGATACATACCAATTCGCATAGATAAATATGAGACATTTCTGTTCTCACATCTATCAGAGTCAGAGACTTGTCATTAATATGTGCTCAAAATTATCGGGATGTGGACCCATCATAGTATATGATTCAAAGTTGACACAATAAGACTGTGATCACAACTTGGAAGTATGATTGGATGTAGATTGTAAAAGTAATAAGTAGCTATTAATGATATAATACATATTTAATTAATGATTTTTCAGCATGTATTCTCCCGTCTTGCAAGTAGGTATCAATTTCACCGGATCTTAATTAAATTTTTTAATGTAATCTTTTTTATCTTTGTTAGTTTTAATATTAGAGTGATTAATATTTTTTAAAACTTTTGATGCCTATAATGATAACTACTGAACGGGCTACTGAATGAAAAAGTGATATCTTTCACACTTGTAAGACACACTTGTACGCAATACATGCAGATGAAAGGTTTTTTTTTAAAAAACAATTTTAATGATTTTTTTTAGCTTCATGTTTTTTAAAAATACTCGGATAATGTCGAGCTTTGGAGCAACTTTAGTCTTTAGAACGTATTCAATTAATTTTATTAGTTATTGGAACATGATATGGAGGGTAGTCCTTTTGGTTATCCAGTGAAATATTTCAATTCCTAATATGAAATCCCAGCCCTGTCGGCTGTCCCCCATACTCTGATTTTAAAAGCCCAGGCCACATAAGCGCAACAAGAGGGGGCTGGGGGGGCATAGCTTAGGCCCCTTAATACGGCCCTGTATATCTATGGTCAGCGCATTATTTGCTTTCCATCTTTGATCCACACGTAGCATACCTAATGTACGAATAACAGAACCAAAACGAAGTTGTTACTTTTAATGTTAGATTAAAAATATAAATTTAAGAAGATTACATACGTCGTTACGTTGGTTACTTGATGATATTTTAATTATTATATAAGTTATGACTTATGATCGTCTAAATAATTACAATTTAAAAATGATTATAAACGATTAGACAAATCTAAAGAAAAAAAAATTATAATTAATCTACTAAAAAATAAAAATATATATATATTCATTATTAATACTTAAAGTATAACAATATTTGCAATACGAAAAAAATGAATGAAAACTAAAATGTTATCCCAGGAAAAAATTAATTCAACAGTGAAAGGGTTAAAATATTCAAGTTTGATAATAGGTTAATTCAATCTAATATTAAAAGTAACAACACTATAACCCAGTGATTTCTAGCGTACGGGTAAGGCGATCATTATTAGCCGAAAAATAAAATAGTTCATTAACATTTTTTAAACTTATCAGTTTTCGTTATATAGTCACTAATCATATAAGTAACTAATTTTCGTTTTTAATAATATTTAAATTATATACAAGAATAATTTAATAATATAAGATTATAAGATTTTTTACAATTATATAATATATTATTCAACATAAACAAATTCTATTTTATTAAAAAGTAAAGAAAATCTAAATTTTTTTGGTATTCAATTTTGAACAGTAAAGCAAAAAAAATATTTGTGTTTGGGAGTTTAGGTTGGCCTATCAACTATAAATTACTTATAAAAATATATATTTATGCCTGTACGAAATTAAGTCCTTGAACCGGCTCTGGTTGATTCTGTTAAACGTAAATATGATTGTGTGTGGATCAGAGAGAGAAATAAATGGTGCACTAAAAATCTGACATCCCTTATAAGTGTTATCAAGTTGAAGAACCAGTTGGTTGTTGACAATTTAACATTAACTGTGGTAGGTATGATTGTAAGTAAAAGTAATTAGCAGGGCTGTGAATTTAATTCATTAAAAATAGTCTTAAATATTACACATGTATGCACTAAAAACAAGCAAAATATGATTTAAAATATGCACTGAAGTATTCAAAAATATGCACTTAAAATTCGAAAAAATACTGAATGAAAACGCGTTTATTAAAAACTGTTTAAATTAATAAATAATAATTAAAATTTGTATACCAAAAAAAATGTCTTTATTATACACTTGGTAGGTAGGTAGGTACCTATTTAGTTTTTTAACGAATGAACCTAAAATATAAAAACATTTTAAGCATATTGGCAACGGTGTTGTGATAATAGTGATGTCCCAGAAAAACACGTACTAATAGTTCAAACAAATAACATAGGCGTGCTCAGGGGTGGGGGTTGTCTGGCCGAAAATCTAGTGACCGAAAGTCTAGTGATCGAAAAGGTATCTGGTCGAACACTTTTTTGATCGAAAATGCAAATGATCGAAATGTTATGTAATCGAAATATGTCATGGTCGAAAAATATATATTTTGTGTTAATTATTTAAAAAAAAAAAACATAAATTATAATATAAAATTAATTTAAGTAGGTATTATAACGTAGAAAAAAGTTGTTATAAAATATTGAAATAATTGGTAGTTCTAGATACTAGTATAACTTATAAGTATTAGTATAAATAATATAATATAGTAAGTAATTAAAATTTAAAATTTAAAAATTTAAATATGTTATGATCGACAAATATATATTACATACAAGTAAATTAAAAATTAACTGAAGTAGGTATTATAATATAAAAAAATGTTGTAGTAAAATATTAAAATAATTGATAGGTATAGATACTAGTATAACTTATAAGTATTAGTAAATAATATAATATGATGAGTAATTAAAACTTTAAATTTTGAGCTATTCCTCTTAAATACTCTAATAAATCTTATAAACCCGGATCAGCGTAATAAATCTTTGTTTTTTTTATATATGAAATTATTTATATTTAATAATATTCCTCCATGGATGCTAGGTACAATATCAATATTCATATTTATATATAATAAAAAAAAATTAACTGTTGTTGCAAAAATATGTATAAAATACCAAAGTATATTGAACAGATGATAAACACTATTGGTAGGTACACCGTCACGTTGAACAGTTGTTACACACTAAGTACCTACTATACGATATACCTTCATATGGGCAAAGTACATCTATAAAAATACTAGATAAAGTAATCGAAAAGATAATCATTATCTTTACTTCGACCAAAAAACCCATTCGACCACAAAATATTTCGACTATATTAATAAAATATTCAATCATCTGTTTTTCGACCAAAAAAAGATTCGATCACATGACATTTCGATCGCTTTTTTTCGATCACTAAACCTTCGACCAAATGGCCTTCTACCAAATGACTCGCACCGGTCCTCAGACCTCTGGGTCAGGTAAGGCTAAATTAAATCTGATCACCCACCCCCTTGTCATGGTCACACAAGAAAAAAATTAGACATTTTCACATTTGACTACAAACTTTTAAGTGACCCTTTGGTTGGTTACTGGAAAATGTAAGCAATCAATTTTCATTATTTCAAACATACAAAATTCATCCATATTGATTTAAATTTTAATCAAATATAATCCAATAAAACAATTTATTCAAAAACGTTCAATATATAATATATAATATTAAAAATTGTCAATTAACATTATTCATTTTAAATCAACTTTAGATATATAAATATTAAAATTTAGTTGAGCTGAGTAGTGGACATACATTTTGCGGGGTAACCCCGTACCACTCAACTCGGCTCATCTAAACTTTAAATACTTATAACGCATAGACTACTCGCTCTAAATTAGATTTTTATGTATCGAAATACTTAGAAAAATATTCTACTTTGGCATATGAAATTCAAACTCTATGTTGTCAAAAAAATTAGAAGAATAAAAAATATTTTAAAATATAATTTTTTAATAACAAAGTTGTTTTGTAAGCGACTCAAAACTATGTAAAAAAATATTTTAAAAAACAATCACACTTTTTGAAATAATGAGTGTTTAATTTTAAATAAATCGCCCTGTTTAGTCTCTCGGGTAAACACAAACGTTTAAAATCTAAAAAGGCTATATACCTACTTTTAGTCATGTCTTCATAAGGTACCAACCCACCCACGTATAAAAAAGCTCAGGTAGGGCTAAAGCCCAATCAGCCCTACCCGTGTGCACGCCTATGACAAATAATTAAAACCAACTTGATTAAATATTAATTTATGAAAAAGTATATTAAAAAGCATTATTATTATAAATGAAACAAAACTATGAACTATAATGGACCGTATTTTAGTGCGCCCCGTGCCTCACTGAACATAATATAAGTATTTCTATACTTTTAGCTCCATAATTTCTGTTAAAATATTAGGAAAATGTATTGAGTACCTTAAAAGTGCTAAATTTGATCTTTTACTTACAATATATTCATAACAAATTATCATAGAAGGTTAGGTACTGTATTCCACATACTTATATAGTTTAATTTAACTAATACATTCTAGTAGATTCTGAAAAAATTTGTTTCCAATACTCTGATCAGTCTGATCATATAAACTATTAATACTTATAACCAAAAAACTACGGGTCTGAACTTAGTTTATATATAGATCTAAATAATCCAAAACATATATAGCTGATAAGCAATCTTTCGTAAATCTTTTGACGTTAGTCCAAATAAACGTCCTTCCATAAGTTGAAGATAGGATAATAGCTCAGGTTCTTCAGCAGTTGATAACACTTTAGATATTGGTCCTAATGCCACTTTGTTCCCAGTGTCATAACTAGGATCTAAGTTCTTTTGTTTAATCTAAATAACATTTAATTTACATAATATAGGTAAGTAGGTATACTAAATAAAATATAGATAAGTAAATAATATAGTAAGATTGTATCTAACCTTTCTTTCTAGAGTGCTTTTAGGTACATTAAATTCAATACAGGCATTACGAAATGTCATGCGTTTTTCAATTACTTCTTTCACAGCCTTCCTCATATTTTCTGAATCCCAATTTTGGCGTTTAGAAACTCTGACTCTTGAACGTGACATTTCTAAAAACTAAATTATTTGAAAATTCATTAAAATACAAATAATAAATTGTAAAACTTGCTTTAAAATAATAATAAATTTAAATATTATACCTATTATTTATGTTAATATAATATTATAATATCATAAATGTAGTTAGCTATATAATTTAAATGGCTTAAATTTGTTCAAGAGCATGATTATTAAATATAATAGAATAATTAAATTAAATGTATTAAATTATTATAATATTTGAAAAAATGAATTGAGATAAGATGGGACATGTCTTCATCTTGCCCCATTGCATTTTTCCCGTGCGTCTTACCTCAAACAGTAATAATTTAACTTAACGTTTCTATTAAACTTACAATCAGAATGAACTCTACCAAATTTGCATTAATCGAAAACTAATAATATTTTCTAAAAATTATATAGGAGTAATATTAAGAATAGACAATTATTTACTTACTTATTCACTATTTGATGTCTGCAAAATTTTACATCGCCTATGCCCTATGGCCGTTATATTGAATACGCAGGTGCACCGTATCACTTTAATTATTTGTTGATATCAAATAATATTATTAAAGTGTGACCAGCATAACGCATTTTTTGTAAAAAAAAATTTTCCCAACAATCAATAGTTTTTGAGATACAACGATGTCCCATCTTACGTCTAGTCCTCGTCTTACCCAGGTTTCTCTATAAAATACTTTTATTGTAATAATTTATATAAAAATTTTTATTTATTTCAACTTACAACATACTACATTGGCACATATTATCACATAATATTTACATATTCACATATTAAGTTGATACCTACTCCCTGTAAGCAAAGCTTTTGGCGGAAGTAGGGAGTCTTTTACAAAAAAATCTTAATAGTATATATAAGGACTGTTAAACAGCATCATATAATTACATTTTTATAAACATAAATTAAACATAATAAATTGTTGGCAATATATATAACAAAAGAAATATTATAAAATCTACTGCTATTGGTGCTATGTCATAGTTAATAGTATAGTATTAACTAAACATTTTTTAACATAATAAACACAATAACTTATTATTAATATCTATAATAAAAGAGATCAAATAAAATCTATAGAGACAAAGAGACATTACTATGCTAGTCAGACGATTTCATGTACATATTTATAATTGCTAATTTAAATTTATTTTTATTATGTATTTGTTTAATGTCTGTAGGAAGTTTGTTAAACAATTTAATAACTTTATTTATATAGTAATTTTTCATTAATGTGGTATTTTGTTTAATTTATCTTAAATTACCTTTATCCTCGCCTCTTGTTTTATATATATTATTATATTCGTAATCAGTTTTATTAGTAAACACTTTAATGATTGATAATTGTTCATACAATTCTTCTAAAGTACATATTTTCAATTTAACAAATAAATCGTTAGTATTGATGTTTTTAGTAATATAATAATTTTTCATTAGGACTCTTATTAGCATTCTTTGAGTTATCATTAATGGTTCTAGTACATTATTATAAGCTGATTCCCATACAATCAGACCATACATTAATAATATTAATATGGATTGGACTAACGCAAAGTATATCATTTTCAGTCCGTCAGTATCAAATACATTTCGTAGTTCCTTAAAAATAAAAAAACATTTCCTTATACGGTTTATTACTGATTCAACTTGTGGTTTCCATTTTAGATGCTCATCAAATATTAGGTACACCTAAATATTTGGCTGAAGCAATTCTAGATATACATCTACAATTTAGGTTACATATGTTAGTTTATTACTTATTTTACAGTTATTGTTATGTAATTTAATAGTAATTTGTTCGGGTTTGTTATAACTGGACAAGGCAAAGGAAATAAATACTGATTTTTTTATTTAGCATTAAACTATTTTTGGCGTACCAATTATTAACCCGTACTAGTCCTGCGTTTGCTTTGTTTTCCACTTCCGACCAAGTTTCCCCCTCGAAAAATAAAACCGTATCATCTGCAAAAGCTAGTATATTGCCATTTATATCTATATTTAATAAATCGTTTACATAAATGTTAAATAGTAACGGACCTAACACTGTCCCTTGCGGTATACCATATTTTACTGTACACGGGTCACTTGTTTCACCGTTAATTCTTGTTGTTTGAGATCTATTTGAAAGATATGATTTAAACCACAACCATAAGATATTGTTACCTAATACTGTTTTCAACTTTTTTAGAAGTAAGTTGAGCTCTATTGAATCAAAAGCTTTAGCTATGTCTAAAAATATACCTAAACATCTTTTAAATTTGTCTAAAGATTCATAGATTAACTTCGAAAAATAAGAAATCGCTTCTTGGCAACCCATATTGTCCCTAAATCCAAATTGTTTATCACTTATAGTTTTGTTATTAAAGGTGAACCGATTTAGTTATATCTTAGCACATTTTTCAATAACTTAAGCTATGGAAGAAATTAAATAAATTGGTCTATAATTATGTAATTCTCTTTCATCACCTGCTTTATATATAGGGCATATAACAGCTTTTTTTATAATTGTTCAAATGTTTATTATAGTACATTATTAAGAATTAACTAAAGTTTAATATAATACATTATAACAAGTGTTCAAATGTACAAGTCACACCACATATTTTGTTACTTCACACAGTCTCTCTTTAATTTCAAATTTTCTTCAAATTATCCCAAATTATCTACAAAATATAAATGTAAAATGTAAATTGGAAGACTTGATTGAGTAGGTACCTACCTATTTAATAATTTATCTAAAAGAGATGGGCCTGGTCGCCTCATTAGTATATCGAGGGGCCATGGTGCAAGTGCCGTCCATAAATACCAGCAAATATTTAATAATTTATCTAAAAGAGATGGGCCTGGTCGCCTCATTACTATATCGAGGGGCCATGGTGCAAGTGCTGTCCATAAATATCAACACATTAGAAATACAAAATGAATATAACAGTAAATTAAAAAAAAAATATTATAAAATGTACTATACTCATATTATATTATGATTGTATTAGTTACAAACTCTTAAATTAAGAGTACGATTGAGGATTTAATTCATTTCCTAAAAGAAAATGCCTCAAGGTTGCCTCTGTAGGTCGAGGAACCGTAGTTAAAGTGCCGTCCACCAAAGTACCAGAAAAAAAAGAAGATTAAATCAAAAAATAGAAGGTACCTACATCATAAACTTTTTTAAAAGCATGATTGTGTTAGTCACAGTGTTGTCTAAATGGTATTGTCTTATGTTTTCCCAATCTAACTATACACAATACTGAACATTAATGAAATCACAAATATTTATTCAAAAGAGAGACTGTGCCTTGATTTACAAATATTTCTTAAATTTACTTTTTGCATAGAGAATATGAAGGTGGCCTGGCAGTGGCGCAACTAGCACAAAATCTTAGGAGGGGCTATACCTTGTCTTGCACTAAACAAAAAGGTTTTTAATAGACATCTAATATATTCTCGGTTCTGAGATACAGAATTCTTATGTACTAAATTCAATTCAGAAATCACTGATTTATTCTTTTTAGAAAACGTATAACTTGACAATTTGCATGTAGACTCTTTGTGTGCATTACATTTTTGGTGTTGAGTAAATTTCTCTATTCCTTTCTTCCAATTTTTAAAACCAACATTAGTGAAAGTCTTTTCTGCATTTTTCGATGGAAATACTCTACAATTGAAACAAAAAGCTGCTTGTAAATGCTCACTGAACTCAATCCATGGGAATTGGCTATACCATTCAGTTCTAAATGATCTACCATTTATCTTGATAAATTCAACATCTATTGGTTGGTAAGGACCTTAATTTTCAATAAATAATGTAAATGCTGCTGATGTTTTACTAGCAGGATCACGCACTGGTATATTATTAGCCATACAATTACCATCTATTTAAAATAACAATAATAATAATAATAATAATATAATAAGATAATTCTTGTTTCTGAGGTTAGTAATGTATAATATTAATTGAATATTTATAATGTTAAAATTATTAAATTTAAAATAATAATAAATAAGCAATAATCTACTTTCTATATATCCTTAAACCCTTAGTAATTAATTTACTGTTATATAAATATTTATATAATATGCAATATACCTATATAATTAATTGTTTTTAATTTGTATTAACTTACTTTATTAACTTGATTTATTTGATCAATGATTAATGAATAATTATAATTAATTAACACATAAATCATAGACAACAATTAACACAATACACAAACATAGAGTTTTTGGGACTAACTAATAAACAAAAACATCAAATTATCTAAGATTATTAGTATTATTTTTAACTGTACCAAACATCCATAAAATTCATAAATATTTAAATGTTAAAATAATACACTTTTGAATAACATAAATTAATATCAAATATTACCACATATCAAATAAGGTACCTTCTAAAATATTGTTAATTCCTTGAGAATTTGATACTTCTGTCAATGTATTTTTCTGACTGGTATGATCTAAAAACAAGATAATATAATATTAGGCATAATATTATTTAATTTATAATTTAATTATATTGAATACCTTCTAAAATATTATTTATTTCTTGAGAAACTGATGTAGTGGCTATTGGTAAACTTGATTGATTGGTCTGATCTAAAAAAAATGTTTAAACACAAATAAAAAATGATAAAGTAATAATAACTTGACATTTTGACTTACCATTATTACCTGATACTTTTATAAAAAAGTCTTAAGTCACCAATGGTTTTTCTTTTCATATTTGTAAAAATTAAAAACACAATAACAAATATTAAATAACAATTGTATACTTATTAATTATTTCAATATTTGTATATCAATTATCAAATCAAACAACTAATTCGACAACATTAGAACAATTCTTCCAAAATCCAAAATAAAACAATATAATGATAAGCACTGTCTGAAAAATGATAAGAGTGTTTTACGGCGGTTACGTCTGTTTACTGTGGCAATGCGGCATAGACCTGAGGTTAGATCTTTGCAATGCGGGCATAAGTAATTTACAATTTTTTTTCTTACATTGGCGTCACTGTTGGATCACTAGTATGGTTTAAACCATGAACATAAAATAAACATCCTTATCATTTTTAACTATTTTGGAAAATTTGGCCCCCAATAAAAATTTAAATTAAACTTATGACAGGGGGGGGGGCAAAAAGACACTATTGCCCCCGCAATGAAATATCTGGGGGGGCAGTTGCCCACCCTTGCCCCCCCCTAGATTACGCCTATGTAACTACGTATTAATTCGCCTCAAAGGTAGAAATACAGCTAAATTTTTAAAGGTTTATTAATATTTTAGAAATCAATTGAATAATTTATTTTGGGGGGGCTATTAGAATTAGCCCCCCCTAGTTGCGCTTATGTGGCCTGGGCTTTTAAAATCAGAGTATGGGGGACAAGGCTGGGATTTCATATTATGAATTGAAATATTTGTGGACACTGGATGACCAAAAGGAATACCTACTCTCCATATCATGTTTCAATAACTAATAAGTACAAAAATAAAATTAATTGAATACGTTCTAAAGTTGCTCCTAAGCTCGACATTATCCGAGTATTTTTAGAAAAACATGAAGCTAAAAAAATCATTAAAATTGTTTTTTTATAAAAAAACCTTTCATCTGCATGTGTTGCCTACAAGTGTGTCTAACAAGTGTGAAAGATATCACTTTTTCATTCAGTAGCCCGTTCAGTAGTTATCATTATAGGCTTCAATAGTTTTAAAAAATATTAATCACTCTAATATTTTAAACTAACAAAGATTAAAGATTACATTTTTTTAAAATTTAATTAAGATCTGCTGAAATTGATACCTACTTGCAAGACGGGAGGATACATGCTGATAAATCATTAATTAAATATGTATTAAATCATTAATAGCTACTTATTACTTTTACAATCTACATCCAATCATACTTCCAAGTTGTGATCACAGTCTTATTGTGTCAACTTTGAATCATATACTATGAATGGGTCCACATCCCGATAATTTTGAGCACTTATTGATGACAAGTCTCTGACTCTGATAGATGTGAGAACAGAAATGTCTCATATTTATCTATGCGAATTGGTATGTATCAATAAAAATGTCAGAGACTCGTTGATCGCTTATATGTGCTTCAAATTGTTTACACGAGTTAGTATCACAGGGCTGTATCAAGGGACAATTTATGGGGAAGCAAACATAAATATGACACCCCTAATTCAGTATAGGTACGCCTTTTTTTTACAACTAAATAACCAAAAAAAAAATATTTATCGCTACGCTCTAACAAACATTATACAATATACTTACAAAAAAAACTATATGCTTATCTACTCATGCTACACTTAGACAGGTATTGTATTTTACAATATATTTAAACACATGAACCACATACAATTTATACAAATTAATACCTACATTATTACATACACAATATGTCTTTACGTTTCATTATTAATTTCAAACTCATGTATCTTATATGGTATATTCTATACCTATATCTATGAATTATTGTAATGATAAACGACTAAGGAAATAGGTATAGGTACTATGTCTAAAATTTTAAATATTATATAACACTAACATTATCCTAAAAATTGACCAAGTTCAAAACTTTCGTTATTTCTTGTATAAATAAATTGTATAGATACAAATAGATAGGAATATAATAGATATTATATTCGAATAACAAGCTACATAGTCTCAGTAGTCAGTACTGCAATATAATGGTAGGTGGCAATATAGTATAATTCTGGCAGTTCGGTGCCCCGGCGGCTATAACATGTCAATAAATTTTGTGAATAATGATAATATTAAAAAAAGTTCGATTAGATATCTTTAATCGTGATTAGTACGTAGGTACTAGGTATAACAAAAACAAGGTCCATAAACAGCGTTCTCTCTACAAATTTAGATATTCCGACAGTAAAATTGACATCGTAAATTCGTAAAATAAAAATTAATATTTAGCCTACTATATAATTTACATTTCTTATATTACAAACGACCTTTTCGACTTTTTGTGGGCCTATTGTTTAATTTCTAATTTTTTTTTTTTTCTAAAACGCATTTGCCTGCAGGTGCCAACTCTCCGCTTCAATTTTTCATTTAAGAATTTAAGTATAGTAGAAATATTTTTATAGACTTGAACATTTATAACCTGCATTGGCCCTATGAATCATCTTTCTTTAACGATTTTATCGTTTTGAATAGTTTTTTCTGTTAAGTTTCTGGATTGTTTAGTTTGAACTCTTTAATGTGTGGTCCTATTGTTTAATTTCTTCTAATTTTTTTTTTTTTTGTGTTATCTGTTTAAGATTCTGGACATTTTATATAATTTGACTATTTTATGTGTGGTCCTGTTGTTTAATTTCATCTAATTTTTTTTTTTTTGTTTTCTAATACGCATTTGCCTTCGGGCGCCAACACCCCCCTTCAATTTTTTTTTTTTAGTTATTTAACTCTAGTTAAATAATATTTTGTTTAGACTTGATCGTTGATAATCTGCACTAATTATTTTAAATAGTGTTATCTATTTAAGAATCTGGATATTTTAGTTTGAACACTTTAATGAGTGGTCCTATTGTTTAATTTCTTCTAATTTTTTTTTTGTTTTCTAAAACGCATTTGCCTTCGGGCGCCAACACCCCCCTTCAATTTTTTTTTTTTTAGTTATTTAACTCGAGTTAAATATTTTGTTTAGACTTGAACGTTGATAACTTGCAGTGGCCCTATGAATCATCTTTCTTTAATGATCTTATCATTTTGAATAGTTTTTTCTTATAAGTTTCTGGACATTTTAGTTTGAACTCTTTAATGTGTGGTGCTATTGGTTAATTTCTTCTAATTTTATTTTTTTTTTTTTGTCTAAAACGGATTTTGCCTTTGGGCGCCAACACCCCCTTTCAATTTTTTTTTTTAGTTATTTAACTCGAGTTAAATATTTTGTTTAGACTTGAACGTTGATAACCTGACTCTTTAATGTGTGGTCCTTTTGTTAAATTTCTTCTATTTTTTTTTTTTGTTTTCTAAAACGCATTTGCCTTCGGGCGCCAACACCCCCCTTCAATTTTTTTTTTTTTTTAGTTATTTAACTCGAGTTAAATATTTTGTTTAGACTTGAACGTTGATAACTTGCGGTGGCCCTATGAATCATCTTTCTTTAATGATCTTATCATTTTGAATAGTTTTTTCTGTTAAGTTTCTGGACATTTTAGTTTGAACTCTTTAATGTGTGGTCCTATTGTTAAATTTCTTCTAATTTTTTTTTTTTGTTTTCTCAAACGGATTTGCCTTCGGGCGCCAACACCCCCCTTCAATTTTTTTTTTTTTTTAGTTATTTAACTACTTTAAATATTTTGTTTAGACTTGAACGTTGATAACCTGCATTGGCCCTATCTATCACCTTTCTTTAATGATCTTATCATTTTGAATAGTTTTTTATGTTATGTTTCTGGATATTTGAGTTTGAATTCTTTAATGTGTGGTCCTATTGTTTAATTTCTTCTAATTTTTTTTTTTGTTTTCTAAAACGTATTTGCCTTCGGGCGCCAACACCCCCCTTCAAATTTTTTTTTTAGTTATTTAACTCGAGTTAAATATTTTGTTGAGACTTGAACGTTGATAACTTGCAGTGGCCTTATGAATCATCTTTCTTTAATGATCTTATCATTTTGAATAGTTTTTTCTAAGTTTCTGGACATTTTAGTTTGAACTCTTTAATGTGTGGTCCTATTGGTTAATTTCTTCTAATTTTATTTTTTTTTGTTTTCTAAAACGGATTTTGCCTTCGGGCGCCAACACCCCCCTTCAATTTTTTTTTTAGTTATTTTACTCTAGTTATATATTTTGTTTAGACTTGAACGTTGATAACCTGCATTGGCCCTATGAATCATCTTTCTTTAATGATCTTATCATTTTGAATAGTTTTTTCTGTTAAGTTTCTGGACATTTTAGTTTGAACTCTTTAATGTGTGGTCCTATCGTTTAATTTCTTCTAATTTTTTTTTTTTGTTTTCTAAAACGCATTTGCCTTCGGGCGCCAACACCCCCCTTCAAATTTTTTTTTTAGTTATTTAACTCTAGTTTAATTTTTTGTTTAGATTCGAACATTGATAACCTGCACTAATTATTTTAAATAGTGTTATCTATTTAAGAATCTGGATATTTTAGTTTGAACACTTTAATGAGTGGTCCTATTGTTTAATTTCTTCTAATTTTTTTTTTGTTTTCTAAAACGCATTTGCCTTCGGGCGCCAACACCCCCCATCAATTTTTTTTTTTTTAGTTATTTAACTCGAGTTAAATATTTTGTTTAGACTTGAACGTTGATAACTTGCAGTGGCCCTATGAATCATCTTTCTTTAATGATCTTATCATTTTGAATAGTTTTTTCTGTTAAGTTTCTGGACATTTTAGTTTGAACTCTTTAATGTGTGGTGCTATTGGTTAATTTCTTCTAATTTTATTTTTTTTTTTTGTCTAAAACGGATTTTGCCTTTGGGCGCCAACACCCCCTTTCAATTTTTTTTTTTAGTTATTTAACTCGAGTTAAATATTTTGTTTAGACTTGAACGTTGATAACCTGACTCTTTAATGTGTGGTCCTTTTGTTAAATTTCTTCTATTTTTTTTTTTTTTTTTTTAAACGCATTTGCCTTCGGGCGCCAACACCCCCCTTCAATTTTTTTTTTTTTTTAGTTATTTAACTCGAGTTAAATATTTTGTTTAGACTTGAACGTTGATAACTTGCGGTGGCCCTATGAATCATCTTTCTTTAATGATCTTATCATTTTGAATAGTTTTTTCTGTTAAGTTTCTGGACATTTTAGTTTGAACTCTTTAATGTGTGGTCCTATTGTTAAATTTCTTCTAATTTTTTTTTTTGTTTTCTAAAACGTATTTGCCTTCGGGCGCCAACACCCCCCTTCAAATTTTTTTTTTAGTTATTTAACTCGAGTTAAATATTTTGTTGAGACTTGATCGTTGATAACTTGCAGTGGCCTTATGAATCATCTTTCTTTAATGATCTTATCATTTTGAATAGTTTTTTCTAAGTTTCTGGACATTTTAGTTTGAACTCTTTAATGTGTGGTCCTATTGGTTAATTTCTTCTAATTTTATTTTTTTTTGTTTTCTAAAACGGATTTGCCTTCGGGCGCCAACACCCCCCTTCAAATTTTTTTTTTAGTTATTTAACTCTAGTTTAATTTTTTGTTTAGATTCGAACATTGATAACCTGCACTAATTATTTTTAATAGTTTTATCTGTTTAAGAATCTGGACATTTTGTTTGAATTCTTTCATGTGTGGTCCTATTGTTTATTTTCTAATTTTTTTTTTTTTCTAAAACGCATTTGCCTGCGGGCGCCAACTCTCCGCTTCAATTTTTTTTTTTTAAGAATTTAAGTATAGTAGAAATATTTTTATAGACTCTAACATTTATAACCTGCATTGGCCCTATGAATCATCTTTCTTTAATGAACTTATCATTTTGAATAGTTTTAGATTCTGAGTGGAACGATGAATGTATTGATTTTACAATGATGTGTGTTGTTTTTTTTTTGTGTCTGTGTACACGATAAGTAGTCGAAATAATGCTTCGATTTTCGACTTCAGTATCTTGTTCGATTGGAAAGTGAATATCGTTGGTGCATTGGGGAGGTCAAAATTTAAAATACCCAGTACATTTCAAAAGCGCCAAGAAAAACAAAAAAAAATTAAGGAAAAACGGGAATTTTTACGCAAAATCGATTTTTCAGAAAATATTAAATTTGGTTTTTGGTGTGATTTTAAAACAAATGACCGTAGATACATGAAGTTTTCACTGGTTGTTTATATTTGCATTTTCTATACACGATAACATTTTCAAAATATTTCGGATATTAGTTTGTACCGTCCCCCCCCCGTCCAAGTAAAAAAAAAAATACGTAGTAGGGGAGCTCCCCCTGCACCCCCCCTCAATTCGAGCACCATTTCGAGATAGCTGCAGAGGTTAAGGGTACCTACCTATATGTTCATTGAGACAAAACAAACGACATGCCTATGTAGATAATGCATTATATTACAACAGTCAACAGTATATTATATAACAATAAATGACTATAATATTATTGTCTAAATCTAAAACGGATATAACAGTCGATTATTTTTTAATATAATTTGCTCGATCTGTAGACTGCAGTAGAGCTTTCCGTGACGATTAAGTCGTCGATTGAATCCCAAAACGATTTTTACATTACTCCGTCATAACTCATAATATTATTATCGGTAATACTGCGGAAATCATGCACGAACGAACACGCGTACAATTTTAAATTTATTATAATTAAATGTTTGCATATTGCAGTATCCATTATATTAATATGGCTGTATACAAATATAAATTATAATATTTGCATTTTATGCGCAATGGCACAATGCATAGTATAATACATTATTACAATATATATATATATATATCGATCGTTCTTAAGACATCATTGGCACGAGTGGAAAACCATAAAATATGTCACCTATTTTCGTAATATTATATCTACTCGTTGGTCGTAGTGGAAAATTGTTATTTCAGTGTGATAAAAATTGTGTAACATATATCAAACATTATGTAATATGCGTATAATAAATGTTATAATTTATAGGTATGTATGGTATATCCACAAAGTCTGATTACAAATTAAGATTATACAGATATATAGGTAGGTTATAATACCTTCCTATAATAATAATATGTAGTGTTATATTTGAGAGTAAAACTGTTTGGAATTACATTATAATAATATTATCGAATAATTTGCATAAACATTTGTACAGACGTTACGTGTTAAATATTGCAAAGATTCGAAACAGCAGAAAGACCGGTGGCTACTCGCACTATTATCTGATCTACAATAAAAACCGTGTGTGATTATATTCTATAATGGTCGCGACGGCACGGCCGGGAATAATAAAATAAGTATAAAACATTCGTTTTTAAATACCTACCTATATGGGCACTTATCGCCCCCCAAAATCAATCGGTATGTAAATAAGCCTGTATTTATAATGATAATTTTATACCACTTCAGTTGCTCGTTAAGATAGAACAATTACGGATAAATCAACACGATCCGTCGGATTACACGGCCGATCGACCGACCTGCATAGTGGCCATCACCGTGCGAGAACGAGACGAAAATATGCAATTTATTAGTCGTGGTGACAACCGGCAAGTATAATATTATACATTTTTATAATAATATTATGTTATATACGTGTGTGGATAAGTCTCGGGTACCTACAATTTTACGATAGCTTCCACAAAAATGTATTAATATGGAATCATATTTTAGGTTTTATTTTAATCACAAAATGTGCCTATATTGTTTTAATGCATTTTGAAAATTTGAACACGTGTATGAATAATATATCTATTAATTATAATGTCTGTGCCCTGTGGTATAAATGCTGTTGCGTTACTATTCTCAAGTTGCACACGTCTTGTAGCTAAAGTCTATACCAGAATGGATTTACGGGTATCTCTATGATTTAGCACGCGTTCATATTGCAGCTGCAATATTTTGCAATTGAACACCCCCCCCCCCCCCCCCCTAGGCACGCCACCTGTACCTACCTATACCTGCCGCAGAATTTCCGACTCAACAAAATTATAAGCTTATTATAATTCCTTCCGCAAAATGTCCACCTTCAAGCGAAGACCCCCGCATATTATATAGGTACTATATATTTAGGTACCTATCGTTTAAGCCGATCGAGGCCATCGCGCGGATCAAACTGCAATACTTCAATGTACCTATATTATATATCTTATAATGACGTGTGCGCACTGCAGAATTAATTTATATATATATTATATTTTATTTCTATACAGCGATTTAGAGGATGTTCAATATAATATATCGTAATAGCTCGACGCACCACACTGCCAGGGGCGTACTCAAGGGGGGGGTTCGTGGGGTTTGAACCCCTCCCATGACCTTACTAACCGATGCACTTTTGTGCGTTCTTGTTTATACATAATATAATTCACAGGAGCAATTTTCTAAAAAAAAATTTTTAAGAAGGGAAAAAATAAACAAATATATTTATTTTCAATTTTATATCAACATGCATTATACAACGATTACAAGCATTATCTGTTAAGAACTGTATTATGATAACCAGATAAAATTTAAATCAAACATACAAGGTGTATTGATAAGTTGTCGTCACTCTGGACCCCTATACGTATACACCATGAACATTAGAGGAAGGACGCCGAACACAGCGTAAAAACATGGTCCGGAATTATCGCATTCCGCCAGAATGCTCGTCGGACCGTAATGATGTCGTTTTTACATGTATAGCATAGGACATTTAATGGTTTTTTATTATTATAATCTAAATGATGAAATTTATGAATAATTACTATAGACAATTTTTTTAAAACCAAATTGCCCTCGATCGATTATAAGTGTTTCCAATAATATACGACTTTTATAAAAAGAGACAACAACTATATCTTTTTTTATAAAAGTCGTATATTATTGGAAACACATATATTCGATCGAGGGCAATTTGGTTTTAAAAAAATGTTCTATAGTAATTATTCATAAGTTACACCATTTAGAATATAATATTAAAAAACCAATAAATTCCCTATGATGTACAATATGTAAAAACGACATCATTACGGTCCGACGCGCATTCTGGCGGAATGCGATAATTCCGGACCACTTTTATATACACAGTTCGGCGTCCTTCCTCTAATGTTCATGGTATACACTCTTGATTGAAAATATTACCACAGTTCTATAGTCACCAGAGCGCGCTTCTTGTCCTACGAAGGCCTGTATATTCATTCTGTTAAATGCAAAATGTCAACTTCAGAATTAAAATGCTAATATTTTTTTAAAATTGAAGTCAGTATTTACAAAAACATTGAATCATAAAAAGTTTTTTTTTTAATTGAGTTGGTATAATAAATTTGGAACCTGTAATTATACATTACATTTGCATTTTATTCATTGGCAATATTTTTATCGAGTAGACATCAATTAGAAAAAAATATTATGTAAAATTTAGTCACTTCTTTGGATATTTGCATCCTTCTTAAAATCTTTAAATTAAATTAAAACTATTATGATTCAACTCCTAATTCTAATAGTAGTCTGGTAGAGTGGAGTATTATTTTCTAGTGCTCATAAAAAACTAAAAACTAAATTTTGCATATTTTATTTTATGACTAGGTATATTATTTATATTATAATATTATTCAATAATAGTTATCTTATAAATTTCAAACTAATTTTGAAAAATTGTTTAGTTTTTTTGGTGTTTTCTTGTTTTTAGCACCTTGCTCATTTTTTTCTTTTGTAAGTGAATATCATTCTATGCGTTATGATAAATTTGGTTAATATTTGACTGTGTATTGAGCAACCAACCTTTGTCAAAAAATTTGTTTATATATTTCTTCAATAAATATAAATTATGTTAGAAAAATAAACAGTGAAAAATGTATATGTAGTTTTCAAATTGAAATGCAACATTAAAAACATGATCTTTTACCGGGACAGCTAGTTATATTTATTATATTTAGATATTTTACACTATAATCTAGTACAGTATTTCTCAATTTTTTTTGTCGTGAGGCTCCCTAAATTTAATGTAAAACTGTCAAGGCCCCCTTAATCAAAATTATTAATTGTTTTTTCTAAATTAGGTATATACTAAAATTACTTGTACTATTTCACACAGATTAATTATTAAAATGTATAGTAATTTAATATACTTTTGAAAAATATTAATGATAGTATTAAAATTTAAGTATTTATTCTTTTTCCATAAACGCTTAAAGTCAAAAAATAAAAATAAAAATAAAATAATAACATTTTTGATTTTTTACTAGTGTGCCTGGAAGTTCTAAGTACATTGAACCCTACAATAATCTTAAAAGAAAACATGAACACGTTAATCAATCGGAATCGGAATATTGTTCTTTAAATAAACATTTTTCATTTTTGAAATTTATTTTCTGTAGAGTAGGTACATTACCATGTTTATTGTTTATATTTAATATTTGTAAAAAGGAGGTGAAAAAGTCCCCGTGATAAAAAACAAAATGTTCAACCCCCCCCATTGAAAATTCCTGAGTACGCCCCTGCACACTGCAGTATATTATACCAACGTCACGCCTATATAGGTATACGAGTGCAACAAGTTGCTATACATTATATATTTATATATATATATATATATACATACATAGATGCTATGGGCTTATATGCAGCGTATAATTTTATCGATATAATTGTATACGAAATAAATTAATAATTAAATATACGAAACTCGCGTTCGTTTCGTCTCATTATAATATAATATAATATATACTCTGCGGCGGCTCGTCGTGCAGTCTTATCTCTACGCACCGATCAGGAATTGATAATTTAATTGCGTTCCTGGTCCGGCGTGTTGCTCTCGCTGCAGCTTCTCAGCTACTATTTACAACCGCCGCCGAAGCAGACGCGCCGAGAGACAGACCGCGAGCCCATCATCGTCGTCATCGATGGTCGTGTGAGACGCGATCGGTCCGGTCAGTTAATCACCTTATACATCGGTGGGCACAGAACCATACAATATTATTATAACGTACATTATTACGTGTTTTATAATTAATTAATACGCGATGGGATCGGATAACATATTATTATAATATGTCATATACCGCGTGTAGATGATGGTAGGTACCTATATATATATTATCATAATATACAGTGTTTGTTCCACAGCAGGTGCGCAGCTGGGTTTTCTTCTGGGGAGGGGAGGGAGTTGCCAAATTTTGTTTATTAACTTACCTGTATTTACGATTTCATCGTTTTTTTAAGGGTGCTCAAAAATTCAAGGGAGGTGGGTTGTACCTACCGGTAGCACGCCAAACCTGCAGTGCTATTCTCTCCGTCCTCGTAAGACGTATACACGACTCATCATAAGAAATAATAATTAATATATAAAACGATTAAAACTGTAATATTTTGAAATGCTCTAGATAATATTCTTACCTTTGAAATTGATAATAGGTAGATTCACTCTAATATGATCTAATTGATTAGGCTGAATGAAAATTTGCCATATTGTAGCCTGTAATAGGTATACATATAATATGTTTGTAAGATGAGCTTGACATGGATGCCTTTACCTCGTCCTCTCAACACCGAGTAAATCATCCAACCTATACTATGACCATCATGTTATTTAACGTGTTATTATTTATCATAATTATTATGTTGGGAATAATATGAAGGGGAAAAGAGTCAAAAGACGTTTTTTCGACATCTGAAAAAGTAATTGCACATCGTTGTACATAAGAACCAACCTAACTTCAAAGTGCGTTCAGTGTATCTATTAATCTATATCGGGTACGATTATACACAGTTTCTATTATTATTGATTTCGGTTTTCAAGCTCGTCCACTACTTAATTTAGTCCAAAGTCAAGGAGAATTCAATAGTGGCGTCAAATGCGCCGAAGACGAAAAGTCTCGCCGTTTCATACTTTGTTTTCCCTTGTGGCTTATACACCGGCAATCTACATATTATTATTATTATTATTATAAAACAATTTTTTTATTCTTCAAGGAGATGATCGCGTTCGTTTATATTCACCCATTATATTATTATACGAGTGCGTTTTAACACGTTATTACTTATTACCGGCTACTGTATATAAGTAGCTATTATTATTATACACGCCGTACTCGATGGCAATCGACTTTACACAGTAGCTGTCGCGAACTCGAACTCGAGTGACGCGTTGTATAATCGCAAGTGTAATCTGCCGTGCTACGCTATATGCCTATATGGACATATATACATAATAATATATTAAATAGAATATTATATATATACTATACGCAGACACATTATATTATACATATATTGTGTGTATATATGATATTATAACGTCTTGAACTATTGCAGCCCCTTATAGACTCAGCGACGAGAAACATTATGTAGGTATATGATTGTGAAGATCGAGGAGATGGGAAATTAATTAAAATTGTTGGCGTTGAATAACTATGTACATATAAAGGTTATAATATATAAACGCTTGCATTCATTTAGACTATAGGTACAGCCCAATATGGCAATATCCCGTTGACGTGCGTGCCATATTACATACAGACATACAGTATTATATTTACACCAAACGTCAATTAACAAAGCCCAAACAAAAAAAGGTGGGAAAGTGGGTGTCGCTCTGCTGTACAGTAGGTTACAAGTGGGTCACTGTATATGTATATGTATATGGATGATATTAAATTTGAATTATCACAATATCCATGACTCCATGAGGTACCTACTTATAACGCGTTATACATCAACAAAAACCGTGATACTATCATAGATATATAATAGTACACTTTAGAAGTTTCAAGTACCCACGAATAATATTATTCAATCACAACAAAATAACTAAAATAGTTATTCTAGTTTAAAGATTCTGAGTGGAACGATGAATGTATTGATTTAAGATTTTACAATGATGTGTGTTTTTTAATTTTTTAATTTTTTTTGTGTCTGTGTACACGATAAGTAGTCGAAAGTAGTGCTTTGATTTTCGACTTCAGTATCTTGTTCGATTGGAAAGTGAATATCGTTGGTGCATTGTGGAGGTCAAAATTTAAATTTCACAGTAGTTTTCAAAAGCGCCGGGAAAAACAAAAGAAAAATTAAGGAAAAACGGGAATTTTTACTCAAAATCTGTCTTCGAGAAAATCGATTTTGAATTTTGGTGTAACTTTAAAACAAATGACCGTAGATACATGAAATTTTCACTGGTTGTTTATAATTGCATTTTCTATACACGATAACATTTTCAAAATATTTTGATTTATTTTGAACTGTTTACGGACATTTACAGCTTTCAATTTTTTTTTTAGTTTTTTTTTTCTATGAATATCAATAAAGTTTTATCTGTTGTGCCAAAAAGTGTAAAAATGTAATACAAGGCTCCTGATATATTGTTACAATATAAGTTGAAAAATATTAAAAATACATAGGCACAATTTTTTTTATAAGCATTTAAACATCGAATTTTGACAGAATTTTTCAAAATCTCGAAAATTATTAATCATCGTAATTAATAAATTATAAAATGTTCAGTTTTATAGCTAAGGATTGAAAATTAAAAACAAGATTCCACATAAGTAGTTAATTCTCTTAAAGAAAAATCTAAAAAATATACAATCACAGTTTATTTTTATAGTCATTTTATGTTAAAATTTTAACGAAATTACATATTTAAAAACCTAGTTATTTTGTTGTGATTATATAATATTATTCGTGGGTACCTACTTGAAACTTCTAAAGTGTACTATTATATATCTATGATAGTATCAGGGTTTGTTATTGATGTTGATGTATAACGTGTTATAAGTACCTAATGGATATTGTGATAATGTGATATGATTAATTTGGAATTTATTATAGGTCAATTTTTTTTAATACCATAGATATGTATATAATTTGTCTTAAACCTAGACTGACATACCGTCTTCGCTCAGAATCGTTTTTCTTATACAGTAAAACCTCTGAATAGCGGACACTCACGGGACCGACCAAATTGTCCGCTATTGAGAGGTGTCCGCTATTGGGAAAAATTGATAAAATAATATGTATGTATTAATGTCTGAAAATTTAAATTTTATTGACTTTTTAAACATTTATTTATCATTACATAATTTATTATAATTAGACGTAATAAAATATGTTATACAAAATTACTTATTGAAAAAAAAATCCGAAATTTTAGTTTGTTTTTTTTCTTGTATTGCAATTGCCTCAAAATTAGACTGGAGTTGATTAACTAGTGACAATGAAACTGCATCACTCTTATTGAGACAAAACGTCTTCAGTTTATTCGCTAACTGTAATGCTTCTTTGATTTGCCTTGCATTTTTCTATCGAAATTCGATAACCATTCTTTCATTAATTCTTGTGTCATCCAAGCTTTACGATTAGCCTTCCACGTTACTCCAAGATCGTTGACGATTATGTTCTTAAAACACCGGGGTTTTAACGCCTTTCCAATCAGAAAAAGTGTTTCAAAATCGCCTTCCATATTAACACACAACATAACTGTAATTCGTTCTTTACTTATTTTTCCACCACTGCAGTTCTCACCTTTACGATACTAACGGACAATGCTATTGATATCAGTACCTAAGTCATAACATCACTATCGTTCGTATAGGTTCTTATTTAATTTTGTAATTTTTCATACCTTATCGTATTCATTAAATTACGATTTAGATAAATGTCTTTATCGGTAAAATATCGGTACATATTGTATTGTATACCTACACAATAAGTTTGTATTTCTTGGACAGCTGTCCGTTATTTAGATATATTTAAACACTTCGGACTACCTAACCTGTCCGCGTCCGTTATTCAGAGGTGTCCGCTATTTAGAGGAGCATTATCTATTATTTTTAACGGGACTTTGCCGGGACCGGAAATTTTGTCCGTTATTGAGAGGTGTCCGCTAATTAGAG